>CM057450.1:508645526-510035526 GCA_016271365.2 Neoceratodus forsteri | reverse complement strand
TTTTGTGACAAAAAATCAGTATCTTGAACCGTTTTCAAGATGAAGGCACTGAAAGGTGTCAAGGGCAATGCAATGTTATCCTATTGGAATCTTTCTCAACATTGAAATGCTGTAACTATGGTCCTGTTCAATGTTTTTGTACCAAAACACCAAAAGGCACATCTGTGGGACCAGGGCTTGCCACCCTGAAAATTTCATGCCAAAAGCACAATCCACAATCCATCTTGGCATAATGAAGTGACAAAGAAAACAACACATAGCAAAGTGTATTCATGCAGTGTTACCATGATTATTTTAATGTTTTGCGACACTCCTATCTCTATAATGAAAATGTTGTCATGCACACAAATATGTTGCAAGGTTACTTTTCTTCTGATCATGATTGTTTTCACGGCCAAAAAAAATGTTGCTGCAATCAAAAATCAGCAAATGTTTAAAAAGTATATTTGTGGACCAGCTACTTAAAAACTAATGCCAGGGTCATGTTTCTCAGGGCCAGACTAGATAAACACAACTGTTGCTGTTTAACAAAGGGTATTATTTTTTGCTTTACAATGTTTTTTATCTCTTGCTAACTGAAAACAACATGGCAGCAGCACAAAAGCAAATTCAGGGAGCTCGACAATAACAATGTGATCATGAAAGTTTTCGTAATGCACATATAAATTTTTCCACAGACATAATGGGACACGAAAAAATTGAATAACTTTTGAACGGAGCAACATTTTTTCACCAACTCTTCAAAAGGCACCAGTTCAACTCACGCCACATGTAGACAAAGCCACTGAAATGCATTCTTCAGTCCATTATGGCTACAAGAAAATGCACAAATGTTGGTGATTTTTTCACATTTTTTTACACCCAACAGTTCCGCAACTGTACATCCTGATCAGAACAAAACTTTCCAGATCCAGTGATCTATGGTTGGCAGTTATGCATGCAAAACTTCATGCAAATTGGTCAAATGGGTACAAAGTTATTAAACTGCAAAGCAGAGGAACAGGTGGCTAATAACATGAAACCAGCCCCAACAATTAAAGAGCAGTCCACACCAAAAACAAGAAATAGGGCAGCTCAGTCACTGACGTGAAAAAGACCATTACGCTTGGTCTAGTTAAAACTATTTAATAAATAAACCAGAGACAAACAGGTAGTAGCAGCACCCCTCTCCCACATACACAGCTGACGTTTAGCGTCACTCTGATGTTTTTTCCAGGCGTGCCTCATGTGCTTGTAACACCATATTTAAAGTGATTCCTTAAAGGACCAGGTATCAATGAAATAAACTAACATAACACACACACTCAATCAAAAGTTTAAAGTGACAAAAAATAGTGCAGATAAATAGACAGTACATGTGAACAATATCTAAATCCTAATAATTAAAAACAATACAATTATTTCCTATGTATTCATAAAGGCAAGGAGCATACTATTTGTATTTCACAAATGGCACTGTACTAAAAATAGCATTTAAACCTTTGTTCACTTGGGCTTTTTATAATAACAATTCATTACTTCACTGCTTCTCTTTAGTTCATGTACTTCATTCATTGTTACATTATTTTCAATTTGTTTCTTAAAACCATTCTGAATCTTTCAGCTTGTCCCTTTCTTCCACATTTTCCAGCCTCTTTATGTTCTTTCTGTCAATCTACTTTAGCCATTTTCATTGCATTTCTGTAGGCTGCCTATACTCTGCTGTTCCACTATACTATCAACTTCAACATGTAATGTTTGCTGCTGTACAATACAACTGTCATTTGTCAGATTTGCTTCATAACACTACTTGTTGACAAACCTATCAAATAATTCCTATTTTCTAAAAATAGTACATAATATTTACATAACTGTGATTTTGCAGCTATCCTGTATTTCCTGCCATAGAGGCACACTTTCAAACAGGTGTTCCAAAACAGAGAGGCAAAGCTGATAGTGTCCCTTTAAACAACATTGCTTACTATTTGTTATCCACATGCTCTTACATGTACAGTACATTTCTGCCATGTGGGTGTAGGCATTTTGCTTTGCTGTGATTGATCTTTAGTTCACAGCATTATAATGGTTTTTCTTCTATCTAGACTTTACTTGTACAAAAGGAGCAGGATTTTCAAAATTCCTAGATACAGGGTAATTATTTTCTATGATAACTTGTTATGTTGTGTGCGTAGCTTACAGGTGTTGCCCAATACTACACCTTTCCTGCACTGAAACAAACAGCCAGAGAGAAGCAATGTCAGAGATATAAACCCCTTTTTTCCAGATAGGCACTATTCTCATGAATGATGTGTATTTTATGTTTCCATCACAGCAACAAATGTACTGTACCTAAGCATAACAATTATAAGCATTACAATATTTACTTATTAAGCACTGAAACTTTCAACATCCACTTACATCAATTGTAACATCCCAAACTTAAAAATAAATCACTTTATTATCAGCTGTCACTTTGCACCAAGTACTGCACCCATGATTAAAATAATTTCCCCTACCACAACTACCTTGTCATCCATAGTTACCTCTGCCATTTCTCAAACATATTTACTGTCATGTAAGGTTAATCAATGGATTGATTCTGTCCCATATATCAGAAAGTTTCATGGGTCGATAACTTATCAAAGTGGAGAGGGTAATTTTTAAAAGGTTTGTCACACTACCTCAGATCTTGTTTCCATTTGCAATCTGAAATCAGAAGGAAGTTAAGTGACTTGCTCAAGGTCACAATGTTTGCAAGTGGGATTTAATAGGAGACAACCCAAGCTCCAAATTTGCAACTCAGTACAATTACCCACTACACTGTACTGCCTCCTTTATTGCAAGACATTGTCTCCCTTTTGGCTGATGGCACCGGCATGAGGTTGGAATTCAGTGCTGCAAAATTATGCCCAATCCACCTATGCTGCCAGCTGCTTTAATATAATAATACTTACCTAATTATTGCTTTCATGTACCCCAAGCCTAATATGGCACAGGTCCAAACACTGCAAATGAGAGAGTCAGACTGAAGTTGTAGCCCTGAAGGTCATTATAATGAGAGATGAATAAATTAAGACAACATTTTGATAAATAATGTTGATGTGTTTACAGCAATAGGAAACAAAATAAGTGGAGGCAAATAGAAAGAACAAATAGCAAATGCTGCTGATCCTGATATTATGAAATTTAATATTACAGAGCTTAGTACCCCTCAAAGAAAACAAACACAGTTCTGAAGTGCGCACTGGGATGATGGTGCTAACGAATATCCTCAGTCACTTATATATCACAAAACTGGGCACTCACCAGCAATATGAAGTCCATTCCAACCACTTATAATATGTAGAAAAGTTTATTTAAAACACAAGGGCAAAACTGTATGATGCATTTTGAACCCTTTATCAACCCCTCAAAGAAAACTTTGAAACACATAATAATTAAGTTCATTTCAGCTTCCTTTCGATATGTATTATATAAATTTCTCCTGCACATTATTTATTGTCATTTAAGCCTCTCTGGAAAGACTACACCACCTCTTTTCCATGGTTCACCACCTGAAGTTTATTTTGGGTAGAAACCTTTATGTTTATGACCATCATTTCACATTCAACTTTATTACACCTTATTTACAACATCCAGGGTTCCAACACCCAACATATACCATATTCACATTACACTCTTTAGGTTGAAGCCTTCTGTCCTTTCTTCATGCGGCCCTGGTGCTGCTATCTGGTGCCTCCCTTTTCCATTTCTTCTTCTGGGTTCAGGTGTTCCCCCCACCTGAACCCCAGCCCCATTCCCCCTTGAGGTGATTACCCCATAGTGAACTCCCTGGCCTAGACATAACCTTCCTATGGCTCAGCCTCTATCCCTACCTTTTCCCCCCTTCTTCCAGTATATTGCATCTCCTGTTCCTCTTATCCAGCAACCCCACTGTCTTATTGGCACTGCCATGTGCCCCCACTGCCCTTACACAGCAACCCATGCCTTATTCCTTTGGAGTCAGCACTCCAACCAAGTTCATTCCTCCATGTATGGGTGGGAGAATGAAATTAAATTCAGCTGCAGTAGAAGAGAGGGCTCTCCCTTCTTAGCAGGCCCCTATCAAACCCTTAACTCCCCCTCTTCCTGTGCCCCCTTGGCCAATCCTAGGCTCCTGACACCATCCCCCTGCTACTTGCCCCTCCCTCTGACCTCATTCCTAATCTCACTCCCCCTTTGTGACCTAATTCCTGCCTGATTTCCCTCCTCCCTTCCCTCTGTGTTCCCTATTTTGGCTCCTCCCCCTTCCCCTGGTTCCCTACCTCACCTCTCCTTCCCAGTGGGTCCCATGACAATCTGGGCTGCCCCTTGATTGGAGCAACCACTTCTACTGAAACATTTCCATGCATACATGATCATTACACCTCACATTTCATTTGTCTCTATGCCTTATTTCCCACTTCAACTCATAATCCTGTGTTGAAACATCAATCAATCAATCAATCAATACTTTATTTATAAAAAGGCGCCTTTCTAAAAACCAAGGCGCCTGTACACCACATGATAAAACAGTATTAATAAAACAATAAATTAACCACACTAATAAGATATTAAAAATCATTATATGCTCGTTTAAAAAGATATGTTTTAAGTGCTCCCTTAAAAATTTCGACAGTCGGGCAATCTCGTACCTGATAAGGTAGAGAATTCCACAGGGTTGGGGACACAAAACTAAAAGATATGGCCCCAGAAGTCTTCAAACAAACCCTGGGAATCTCTAGCAATCCCTCGTCAGTGGATGGGAGAGAGCGGGGGGGACAGTAGGGATGAAGGAGATCTTTCAGGTAGCTAGGTCCCTGATCATGTGGGGCCTTATAGGTCAGCAAACCAACCTTGAAGGTGATACGCCAGCATATTGGCAGCCAGTGCAGTCCATGAAGCACAGGCGTTATATGACTGGTCCTAGAAGAACCTGCCAATAGCCTGGCTGCCGCGTTCTGCACTAGCTGCAAGCGGCGAATATCAACCCCCGGTAGCCCAAAATACAGGGAATTGCAGTAGTCAAGATGGGAGGTAACGAAAGCGTGGACCAAAGTAGAAAGATCATCAGGAGGAACCAGGTGCTTCACACGGGCAATGTTCCTCAAATGGTAAAAAGAGGCTTTGACAACTGCCAACACCTGTGATTTAAGTGTCAAACAGCTGTCAAAAACAATGCCCAGATTTTGCACCTGTTCTGAAGTAGTTAGCTGGACACCCCAAGCCATAAGCCTGAGGGATATCCAGCCAACAAACCCACCTCCCGGCGACCTGGGTCCACGACCAACACCTCAGTTTTTCTTGGGTTCAACCACAGTCAACTCACATTCATCCAGTCCTGGATTTCGGCAAGACAATTATTAAAGACCGAGAAAATGACATCTTGGCCAGGTACAAAGGACATGTACAGTTGAGTATCATCTGCATATCAGTGATAACTCAGACTGTACCACCTAATGATCGATCCCAACGGCAGCATGTACGCAGCAAACAACATGGGTGCCAAAATGGAGCCCTGTGGTACCCCACAGGATAGGGGGAATGATGTTGAGGAAAAAATCCCAGACACCACCCTCTGAGTCCTACCCTCGAGGAAAGATCGAAACCAGCTGAGGACTGTACCAGACAGTTCACAGATAAACCGCAGGTGTTCCAACAGCACACCATGGTCCACCGTGTCAAATGCCACAGAGAAATCAAGAAGGACCAAGATAGAGCAGGTCCTTTGATCTCTCGCTATCAGGAGATCATTTAGTATCCAAACCAGAGCTGTCTCAGTGCTATGTCTCCTCCTAAATCCGGACCGGAGAGAATCATAGACATCGTGGCTGGTTAAATGATCATCCAACTGCATTGCAACCACCTTCTCAATAACCTTTCCCACAAAGGGTAGGTAAGAGATGGGTCTATAATTAGCCAGACAGTCCAGGTCCAGGGAGGGCTTCTTAAGAAGGGGCTGCACTAAAGCTTCCTTCAGGGGATTTGGAAAAATTCCCCTCTCCAAAGACCTCTAGACTACCTCAGCCAAAACCGGACCGATTTTATCTACACAGCCCACTAAGAGACATGTAGGGCCCGGATCCAAACCACAGTTGGTCAGACGCAGTAATCGGATGACCATCACAATGTCATTGATTGTGTGAAGGCTGAAGTCGGACCACACAAAACTGGTGTCCAACATCTCCTGTCGACCACCACTACTCCCACTAGAGAGTGTCAGATGGACATCAGACCTGATCTTGACAACCTTATCTGAAAAGAATTGAGCAAGCTCCTCACACCATTCTTGAGAAAAAGATCTTCTGGACTGAAGACAGACTGGATTGCACAGTCTGTCCACAGTCCAGAAAAGCTGAGCTGGTCTATTCTGAGCAGCAGCAATCTCTCTGGACAGGAATTCTGCCTTCTTATGAGAGATTGCTAATTGATAAACCACATAATGGTCCATCAATCTAAGTTTGTCACAATCCAAGCCCGACCTCCGCCAACATCTCTCTAATCTTCATCCAACTCTCCTCAACTCCCTTAAAGTCTCATCAAACCAAGGTGACCTAGGGCAAAGAGTGAGAGGACGTACATGAACAGGTGCAATGGAATCCAGAGCCCCTGTCACTGCCTTATTATAGGCAAGTACCAAGTCCCCTGGATCCATGCAATCACTCGGAAAACCCGATAGGTCCAGCACCGCCATCAGGCCATCTGGGGAAACACCCCTCAAAAGGTGGTACCGGACCATCTCCATAGGGGCTGGCCTACTAGGGGTGGCCTCAAAACTAAACCCAATGGAATGATGGTCAGACCATCTGACTGGTTCCACCACCAAATCGGATATCTCCATCCCCAGTAGGAACACCAAGTCCAATGAATGACCACCAATATGGGTCAGGGAGTAAATAACCTGTGTGAAGCCCAGTGAAATCATTAACTGGTGGAAGTCTTGACCAAACTGTGAGAGTTCATCATCGATCCAGGCATTGAAATCACCCAGAACTAACCATCTGGGGGATCCCAATGTCAGGTCGACAATGAAGTCTGCGACTTCCTGCAGGAAAACATTCCCATCACCTGGTGGATGGTAGACGAGAAGAATCCTGCACCCCACACCCTCACCCATGATACATTCAAAGGAATTGGTATTACCCACTGGTACTTCCACTAGGCCAAGTTCTGATCTAAAACAGATGGTAACACCCCCACCCCTACGATCCATCCTAGGGTGGTGTATCACCGAGTACCCAGCTAGAATTGCTGAAGCCAAAACCGGGCCAGCATTTTCATCCAGCCAGGTCTTGGTGATGCATGCTAGGTCAGATGTTTCAACAAGATCTGCTATAATAGCACTCTTGTTTTTAATAGACCTGGCGTTACATAACACCACCCGAGAAGGATGAGCATCTAAGGATGACCATGCTACCTGCTGACTACCGGCAGAACCCTTGGGTATGGTAACCAGCCGGGGGAACCCCCTTTCCTGGACCCATTTTGCCCCAGGGCCTCTCCTTGTCCCCACTATCCCTATCTGCCCACTCCTCTCCAATCCCTCTCCAGGCCCAGCCCTCATCCTCCCCCTTTTCCTGGTAATCCCCAGAGCCCTACACCATCTATATACCTCTGGTGACAGGGGAGGACAAAAAAATGGACAAAGGTCCCTGAGCCTGGAGGGGGAATAATACCCAACCATCTTATTACCCTCAGCACGTTTACTGCACTAACTAAATCAAACAATCCCAAAATTACAAATCCAACCTAAATCTAAACCCAGCTAAACAATAAAAAGAAAACCATAAAAAAGAAATATAAATACAGAATAACTTAAACCCAAAAATATAAAGTTTATAATAAGAATGAAAATATAAAAACAAAACAATTCCTTCCTTCAGCCGCCAAAGGCCCTCTCACAGCTGAGGAGGCTAATAGAGCACAGGTACTCTCACTACCTGAGCCCAAAGAACCTTTACTTTTAAATTAACATTCCAACCCCCAGGCACTCTCACTACCAGGGGGACCAGGAAGGCACTCTCACTGCCAATCAGAGATAAAGTGAAATTGTTTCCTTTGTCTTAAAATCTTAAATGGGACTGTTTAAAAGGGACTAGTCTCAGTGCAAGTCAATCAAAGGATGCAGGAAATCCTGGAAGATGGGTCCAATATAAACGCTTGCAGACCAATAACAAGTGAAGACCCCCCCACCACACCCCCCAAAAAGACCCGAAAACCAGACTACCCCACACAGGACCCACAGCCACAGACACCCAGAGGTCAGTCTAAAAAGGCAAACCTCAGGATGCCTTAAGAGTGCCCCAAAAGCCTCTAACTCCCCAGAGGCAAATGAGGCAACTCCTGCTTGGTCCCAGGCATCACAGCCTACAATCACCAGGCACAAAAAGGGGGGGGGGTAGGGACCTCCACCAGCCAATAACTGTACAAGGCCTGCTTCCCCAAATTTAATGCTGAGCACTACACATGAAAAGTGTATAATCAGAAGACTAATAAAATCCAGAAACGGAGGGCAACCGATCAATAAATCAGGTCCCCCCACTCACAGAACTTCAGTGCAGTTCAGTCAATCAGCTTCCTGGCCCATTCAGTCCCAGATAATCCTGTCAAATCCTCAGATCATTAGTAGTTCAACAGAAGATAGTCCACAAAGTCAGAAATAAATCCATGAATCAAACGACCAGTCCAAGAAGCTTCAAACTCCACAATCAACATGCAGCAAAATCCACAGAAGATATTAAGTCCGGTCGACTGAGCCCACTGACAACAGTGGATTCCACTCAAGATGAAAATCAACAGCTTCCGAAATGCACCCCACAGGAGCCAGGAAATCCCACTGACAACACCTGCAAGGCTCAGCACAGTCTAGCTCATTCTCCCACCGTGTCGCTGAGGGCAGGAGGGCACACAATCCAGGACAACACCATCGACACTACCCACCAGCTCAGCCCACTTCCTCATTGCAATAGCTGCACTCGCTCTCCAAACCCTCGCTTCAACACCAGCACAAAAGAGAGCTCGGAACCTGAACCAGAGCATTCAATCGAGAGCTCGAAGCTACGGAAACTGGTACATTCAATCGAAGGATTTACGACTAAAAAAGAAAACCACAGTAAACACACAGTAAATAAATAAACTAAAACATAAGGAGAACACGAAGAAAAAACGTAAGGAAGCACGAACAAGCACAAACACAAACTAAACAGCCGACAGCATGCCCAGCCCGGCGGCCATCTTTGCATCTAATTTGCAAATAAACATCACCGTCTTTTGCCATAGGAGTAACTGTGATGTCACAAGCAGCCCATTATGAATTCAGGAATGGAGAAGCAAACATGGAAAAAATACCTCTTTAGAGGCAAATATCCTATTTTCCTGCAGTTTATATCACTAAAACATTATGGGGGAAAATGCAGCACTAATGAGCAAAACATACTGCACTGTGTCTAAATACTATGTTTTGTTATATTTCACCTGAACCCTTCACTTTGTCTTTATTGTGCTAATAAATAATGATGTTAGGGAGATCGTAAAAAAAAAAATACATAAACAATAAGTGTTGGATGCTGCTAAGACTGGAACAGGTTCACTCTGTCACATTTGGACACCAAAAACATACACCAACAATACTGCAAAACTATTAGCACCATTACAAAAATGTGAGCAGAACCTATTACAGACATATAGACAGTGTATTGCTTCTATTAAATTTTCTGGTTATATTCCTCACAGATATTAGAAAATTAATGTCTCTATCCATTACTAGGATACAACTTATTTTATAGTATTAAAAGTTTTATCTCTGCAGTAGTCTACATTATGTAAACTGAGCCTGAAACATAGTTTCCATTCTGTGTTTTGTACATCTGTAACAATATGAAACACATTGAAACTCTGTAACACTGTATCAGTTTTCAGCACATTTCACTAAAATTAGATGGCTTTAATAAAGATTACTGGATATTCATTTTGAGCTGATTGTTTTACATGCTTTATCACACTTCTACATGAAAACATCTGCACAGTATAATGACCCACCTATCTACTCTTAAAAAAAAATTGCATTTTGCAATTTTTATTCTTATTATACTGTTATTTCTGCCTACCCCAATGCCCCTATTGCAAATCTATAGCCTTATAAACTGCCATTTTAACTCTGACAAATGCTGATGTTCTCTGCTGCTGTTACTTTATGTATATTACAATGTATCTTACGTTATATGGCTCATGCAGTTGTTGCTTTATGTTATCTTTTCCTTTACTGTTGTTAACTTTTACCTATGCCAGGTCCATCTTGGAAATTAGTCTTTGCTCAATGATGTTTTGCCTGGTAAAATAAAGACTGACTGATTGATTGATATTACCAAACAGCTTTACCCCTCACAGAACACAACTAATAAGACATGTAACTGTTTCTAGAAGGGGTGTTCAGGAATGGGAATGCAGCCAATTGCATGTGTTTCTTTTTTTAAATTGTCTAACCAGGAGTGTTACACTAAGCTACAGCTTCTACTACTGTACTTTAGGAAATATTTGCTTGCTCTTTATTTTCATGTTCTTTGCACTAATGAAAATAGCGTGAACATTTACAGGTAGCTAATATATTAATATTGAATACTTCTGCAGATGCTGACAAATGAAAAGGATATAGGCAACATTGTGTACCTGATCATCGGAAAACATTAATGAACGAAGCAACCATGATTTACAAGTAAAACATCATACTTTATTTAAATTGTTTTAAAAGTGTTTTGAAAAAAAGGTCTTTGCTCTGGAGTAACTCAGTTAGGTTTCAATTTCCTGCAAATTCCCTCACATTCAGAAGTGTTCTGCAAAACAAAAAGAAAGAAAGAATTACTGTAGTAGCAGGCAAACAACAACAAAAACTGATTGCTACTACAGTGTCAGTGTGTTTTACTCACCAATTCTGGCATCCAAGCATCTCTCGTGGACTCCAGAAATGCCTGCCTCCATAAACCCCTGGACACAATCTTCCTTTCTCTAAGTTTATTGAAGCTGTTCTCCACCCACATTGCATGTTTCTCTTTTAATGTAGACATTTTCAGATCAATTTTCACTCTCTCTGAACCATCAGAGAGCTGGTCTGATATTACTCCGGCATACCAGGATGTGAAGCATTGCTTCATATGATATTTAAAGAGCTTGTTTAGTGAAATGTTGAGGGGCTGTAGTAAGTCAGTGCAGGAAGCTGGCACAAAAACAGGAATGAAACCTGCCTCCTCTAACTGCTCGAGTACATCTGCTGTAGTATGCACCCTGAAAAGGTCTAGAATGAGGAGCCCTTTCTGTTCATTTGGAAGCCCCAGAGAACGCTTGATGCTAGCAAGGTGCAGTACAAGCACAGCTTCAATGTACTGCTGTGTTGTAATTTAATTTGCCCAGTGATTGGGCGAATGTGTGATACACCAGTCTCTTGGAAATTTATGACTGGGGTGACATGCTGTAATTTTACCACCATAGATCATTTGAGGTGGCAGCAAATCACCAGCAAGTGTACACTCAAGTACCAAAGACACCTGCCTTTTATCTCCGAGTCCTGCCATGGCCACTTGTCTGGATCCTGTTGCCACCATCATCCACTGTGACACCGGGATGAGATATACCCCCATCTCATCTATGTTCACCACAAGCTCTGGGTGAATCAGCTCTTGAGCCACTGCTTTAGAGATTCTGGCCAAAAATTCCTCTTTAAATTGTATAAAATCAAGTGGTGTTTTACGGGTGGCTTTGGTTCCCTTATGATGGCTGTAACCCATTATGTTGTGATGGTAACACTGCCACCATTCTCCACCAAGATCTGCAGACTATTTGATTTTACAATTCTGAGGGCAACGGCATGCACCACCCATGCATTCACCACCGCACCCTCTGCTCGGAGGCTGGTAATAATGAAGTGCAGCTTGTCCTCCACCTCCTCTATCTGCAAGGTAGGTCTGCCATGAGGTTTGGTTGGGAGAGATGGCATCAATAGAGTGGAATCAAGGGTAAGTTTTAGTCACTTATTATAGTTTGTCTTGAATTTTCTGACTGTGGACTCATTGATTTTTTGATGTTGTGACCATACTTGTTCGAATAGAACCTGATCACCGACATCACCCCATTTTCAGTCACATATCATCCAATTTCAAATTGGACCTCACCAGTGTAAGAGGCATAGGTTGAAGGCAGCTCTTTTTGTGGGGTGGTGGTTGGCAAGCACTTAATTTAAGAGCAACTGCACTAGCAGTGTCCGTGTCCGGGCCAGTTCATGTTGCAAGCTGCTCTGAGGACACCTCACGTAGATCAAGAGAGTAATCTCTTTTGCTAGCTTTGCTAGCAGCAATCCAGCACAACATGGACATTTCAGCAATTCAGCAAATACAGCAGCAATACAGTAGATGAAGCAAAGAGCAAATACGATCAAGTACACAACTGTTTTACAGTATATGACATACTGCAGTCAGACAGGCTGATCTTAAGTGGCAATTGAGTGCTGTAATTGACCAATTACAGTACATCACAGCCTACCAATTACAGTAGACCAATTACATTCCAGCAGCAATCTAGAATAAGAATTGAACAAGGCGCAAACATTTGAAACCACGATAAAGTAATTATGGCTTGTATCACAAACATTTCAGGATGCAAACATTCTGTTCTACAGTATGTTTCAAGATCTCCAGTCTATTTGGACTTTAGCAAGGCCTTTGACTCAGTGCTGCATTGGAAACTGGGGGGAGACTGGAATACATTGTGGTGGGGACAAAAATGGTCAAATGGATCACCAACTGGCTGAGGAGTAGGCAGCAAAGTGTGGTGATGGGGGGGACTCTCATCACCATGGGACATTATGAGTGGGGCGCCCCAGGGTTCAGTACTGGGACTGGTGCTCTTTGGGATATTCATAGCCAATAACTCAAATGGGATCCAGAGTAGTATCGGTCAGTTCACCTATGATACTAAGATTGGTGCAGTGGTAGATGACATAGAGGGATGGAGGGGGCTGCAGGAAGACCTGACCAAACTACAGGAATGGTCACAGACATGGCAGTTGGGGTTCAGTGCCAAGAAGTGCAAGGTACTGTACTTCAGAGTAAGGAACCAGTGGAGGAAATATCAGTTGGGAGGGGTACAGTTGGAAAGCACATTAGAGGAAAAGAATCTAGGGGTACTAATAAGAGGGAGCATGAACCATTCAGCTCAGTGCAGGAAGGTGGCTGCAAAGGCAAACAAGATGCTGTGGTGCATAGTGAGGGGAATTTCCTCCAGGCACAGAGAAGTGATAATGCCCCTGTACAGGTCATTGGTCAGGCTGTACCTGGAATATTGCAGGTAGTACTGGTATCCATTCTTGAAGAGGGACATCAGACTACTGGAGGGGGTGCAGCGTAGGGCAACAAAGATGATACAGGGACTTGAGGGAAAATTCTACAAGTAAAAGCTGGGAGACCTGCAAATGTATTCTCTGGAAGAGAGGAGGGATGGGGGGATATGATCGCAACCTTCAAGTACCTAAAGTGTATTAACAGGATTAATACAGAAGGGAATCTTCAGATCAGAAGGGAGAGGGACATGAGGGGGCATCAGGAGAGATGGGAGATTCAGGAGGGAAATCAGGAGACATGTTTCCATAGAAAGGATGGTAGATAAGTGGAACACTCTGCCTGAGGAGGAGGCATCATGTAGAACAGTGAGAGGATTTAAGAGAGGGTGGGACAGAGTAAGGGAGGTGGTTATGACAAGGGAGGGGTGGGTTGGGCAGCTGCAAGTTGAGGGGCTAGCTGCACAATCTAGCAGACTTGATAGATCATGAGGCCTGCTTTGACTGGCATTTCATATGCTCGTATGTATGTCCATCCTATCCCCTTTTTCCACATTGTTGCAGGCTCTATGTACAGTTCCATTTTGCTTTTTTCATTTTTTTTTTCTTTAACCACTTTAGCCCCTTTCATTACATTTCTACAGTCTGTCTATTGTATGCCAGGTTTTGCTCTGGTTTTGATTTTCTTTCCTCAAAACTGTACCAACCAGTCACCTCATACGTCCAGTATTTGTTTCATTACAACTTTAATACATCATCTGTCCATCATACAAAACCCCTACTTGGTGCCAAACCTATCAAATAATTCATTGTTTCCTAACACAGTACTACTTATGTCAACAAACTTGTTTTTGAAAAACTGTTGCATTCCTGTACAAACTTTATGGGGCCACTCTATTACAGCTACTTCCTTTAATGATCCTGCTTGCCAATACAATGCCTGACTTTGGCTTACACATATTCCTGATAACATGACCTCCGTAAAATTAAGATGCAACTGCCATTGACATACTACCATCTTATTAAGTAAAGTGCTTGCTTGGTGATAACACAGACTAACTTTAACTCATGTTTCCCAACATGTTATATAATGAAAAAAATGGGCTAGATTCAGAAACGTCAAAGCATGATGCAAGGCAACTTGCATCATGCGTTGAATCCCTGTAGGATTCACATAGGCAGCCTGCGACATGCTGCAAGCTGCCTGCACCCAACTGCACCTATTCACCTGAAACCCCCTTATGACATGGCGTAAGGGGGTTTCTGGCAGCATTTGCACCCTATTCAGGTAGGGTGGCTGCTATGTCCACAAATGTGTTTCAGAGACAACCACCAATGAACATATGTCAAAGACCAGTTATGCCAACAAAAAGGTGGTCTAACTGGTCTTTGCTCTTCAATGGAGGTTGCCACTGTGACCCAGCCCCACAACCACTGTGGGTTACAGACCCCTCATGGGCTCTCTGGGTCCCAGGCATGGAAAACATCATGCCGGGCTGGGTGTGTGCCACCCCCCCAATGCCCAGACCCCCACATACACACAGGTTGAGGCCCCACCACATGCCCTGGAGCATGATCCCCTTACCATCCCAGTAACCCCCTGGTAATCTAGTGGCTCCCCACCCTACAGTGTGAGCTCCCCATGCCCCCCAATACCCAGCTGGTGACTGGCACAGTCCTCCCTCACCACTAGGGCCAGTCACCACCTCACCCACCAGTTGTGTGCGTTTTTTTGGGGGTGGGGGACCACTGGGCCACCAGGGCAGGTTAGGGTCCTTGATCTGGTGGGTCCATGGCAAGGGGGCCTGGGGCTGGTGCCCACACCGTACGGGCCTTGGAGGTGGGCATGGGGGTGCCATGGTGGCCTTCGACCAGTGCCACTGCTGCCTACCCTGTCCTGTGACCTGCAGCATTCCTGGGTGCTGTGCCCTACATTGCACAGCTACTGCAAGTCACAGGGTGCAGACCACTACACCCACTCTGATACTGTATTGGGTGCATGAGCCAGGTCGCAGGGATGGTTACCGCAAGCTGCCATTGCCGAAGCTTGCAGCTGACCTTTCTGAATCCAGCCCAACATCTCTATTTATTAACCTCATGCTCTTAAATTCATAGTACATTTCTGTCATGTAGATATGGGCTCCTCATTTGCTTTACTGTGATACAAATATGACACATTGTGCTATAATGATATTACTTCTATTTATTATTTACTTGATTTACTTAAAAGAAGCATTTTTTTATTGAGGTCCAGGTAATAATAAAATGAAGGGTTATGCACGTATTTTTTTCTGATATTTGTGAACATCATTTGATACCGACCCTTCTAGTTACCTCATCATAACCTCCTAAACTACTCTGCCTTTTCTTTTATGATCCAGAAATCTTTGCTATTGTCTAAACTAAGTTAGCTATTACTTATTGAATACCTTGATGAATCACAAAGTTGAAGGGCTGCCTCTTGTCCCATTTTTATGTATTGATTTGTTTCCAATTGCATGGCTTCTAACATAAAATTTATCCAGGTTTCAATTACTGATGGGTTTGAATCCTTCCATTTTAGCAATATGCATTTCTTTGCAAGTATCATAGCTGTTGTGAGGAAAGTTTGGTGATATTGATCAGGTGGGCCTAAAGATAAGGCCCACCTCAAGACCAAGATCAAGGCTCTAAATCTCACACAACTAATTGAAGACCCCACCCGGCTAAACCACAAAACGCAAAATCACTCACTCCTGGACTGGGTCCTTTCCTCCCACCCCCACAGGATCTTACATGTGGGCCTGCTCTCAGACACCATAAGTGACCACCACATGATCTTCTTAATCAGAAAAGTGTACAGGCCCAACATCCCCCAAGATACTGCATACAAGGTCATATAATTCTTTGGAACTAGCATCACTCGTGCAAGACCTAGGACGTGTAGACTGGTCCTTCATCCCAGCGGCCACATCTATTGATGCCGCACTTGAAACTTTCAAGGCCAAATTTCTGAAAGTATGGAACTACCATGGCCCCCTGTGCACTAAATGGGTCAGAGGCACCCACCTTCCCTGGATCACTGCTGATATCATCAGCCAATGCCACTACAGGGACCACACATGGAAAGCCACAAGAAACTGGGCACCCAGGCATCCTTCCAAAGCTACAGAGCCCTCTGCAACTCCTGCACTAAACTCATTCACCAGACAAGAAAGAACTATTTCCTATCGGCTTTCAGTGCAAACCTTAACCACCCAACAAACTTCTGGAAATTGTTCAAATCCCTTTTCACCCCCCTACCCAGCTGCCACCACTGACACTGTCAGTACAAGGCACTTCCATCACCGATCCCTGTGAGGTTGCCGCTGCTTTCAATTCCTACTTCTCCAGCTGTGCTGACTCACTCCTATCAGCCCTCCAGCACCCACCCACTCCAGGCCCCCCCCAACAAGAGCACCCCTACCAACCATACAGTTTCTCCTTTTGCCCTGTATCCCCGGCTGAAGTACACAAATCCCTACAATCCCTGAACCCTAACAAAGGTAAATGCCCCCCGGCCCTGGATGCCAAGATGTTATATTTGTCTGCTTCAGCCATAGCTGCCCCACTAGCCCCTCTATTCAACCTCTCCTTCTCACTGGGCAAATTACTAACCGAATGGAAACAGGCTACCATCATACCCCTCCCAAAAGGGGACGACACCTCTTCCCTGGGTAATTATCGCCCCATCTCCCTACTTCCGATTCTGGCAAAACTACAGGAACATCTTGTCCTCACCCAACTCTCTCCCTATCTGGATGCCTCCTCCTTCTTCACTCCATACCAATCCAGTGTTTGCAAATCACACTCAACTATCACCTCCCTACTAAGAATCACTGATGACATACTCACCGGCATGGACAAAGGCCACATCACCTCTACCATCTTTATAGACATAGCCAAGGCTTTCGACACTATCTCCCATACTCTGCTTGTAAAGAGTGATTTTACTATAATGTGTGTCTTTGCACAAATTTTAATAGTTGGCAGGGGACAGGCTACAAAACCCCAAGTACAATTTGATAAAGCCAGTAAGTGGGTGCATGAGCAAGTACACAGAAAGACAAGAGTATAAAAAGGTATGTATACACAACACAGTCACAATACAGATACTGTATATTACAACATGGTGGTTAAAAACAAAACTTATGTGTTTCTGAAATGGTGCACAAAACAAAACTTATGTGCTGCATTTCCCCAAAATGATGTAGGCATTTCTTATAAATGCTATGTGTCATATTTGTCATAGCTCTTACTTATCACAGTTACACAGTGACCTATCAGAATGTAACAGCAGCTTGGTAGGACATATATGGTTATAAAGCATATTGCATTTCTTGGTAACTGTCTGCTAAGATATTAATAGAATTTGAACCATATATCCTGTACTTGCTTAAGAATAAGTATATCTTGCTAATGCCATAGTTTAAACTGCAATGCAATGTTTATGTTTTATATATAATAGGAAAAAGGGCACAGTAAAGTGTTTATAACAAAACCAGCTCTGATATATGTTAAGCCTACGTGTGTGTATGTCAATGGAGAATTTAAAAGCAAACTGTCATTAGTTATACAATGCTGCCATCTTGTGGGGATTGGCATTTATTACACTTAGTTCATTTATGCCTACATGCAGGTACTGTATTCATTCAGCTACCAAATTTGCAAAATTCAGCTCATGCTCATCACAGTATGACCAGAGGAAATGTAGTTGTAAATTCTCCAATTACAAAGTTAATATACCAACATTGCTTTGTTTGGAGACAGGATGCACATCCTCTGTATTTGTTATAAAGCTTTGTAAGTTCTGCCTAAAATCAGAACGACTTTTTATTTTTGTAACTGAAGCTACAACTTTTTGTACCACCTTAAATTCTGTATCCTGACCAAGTAAAGCTTCATAAAATCCCCTCCGTTGTCCGTGTGGTCTGTAAGTATATATCTAGGTGGTTTAATAGAGAGTATCGAGGAGGGAGCCAGCCCTTCCTCGGAGATTCCATTGGGGTCTCCCTGTTACACTGCTCCTCTCCAAACTAAAAGAAGCCTGTCTCTCCAAACCAGCCTCCTCCTGGTTCCACGACTACCTGGTGGGCAGGCGCCAGGTTGTAAAAGTCACCTCACACATCTACAACCCCCTGCCAGTTATGGCTAGTGTCCCCCAAGGCTCAGTCTTGGGCCCACGGTTCTTCTCCTATTCTTAAATGACCTCCTATCAGCCTGTCATTACTCATCCATCCAAATGTATGGAGATAACACAGTGCTGTACACCACGAGCCCTTCCACAAGCAAGGTGGCAAATCTTCTACAGCAGGATTTCAACACCATCCAGGACTGGTTCCGGTCAAACCAACTATTCCTAAACCCTAAGAAAACTATGTCACTAACTTTCAGCTAACAGCAAAGACTATCCCACCAAGCCCCTTGTCTTCCTTTCCAAACCCTGGATGGGACTCTCCTGGAAGCATGCACCAGCTTCAGATACTTAGGCGTCTGGCTCGATCAGCATCTTGATTTCACCACTCATATTGATTCCATATATAAGAAACTACTCCCTAAACTTGGAACCCTATATAGGAACAAAAGCTGCCTCCCCTCTCCTGCCAGGAAAGCTATTGTTCAAAAGATGATCCCCCCAATATTCGACTACAGCGACACAGTCTATACTACTGCTCCCTCCTCCACCTTGGCCAGCCTCGACTCCCTTTACCACTCTTTCTGTCACTTTATCCTCAACTGTCCACAATCAACCCACCACTGTGCCTTATACAGCTTCCTAGCCCTGCCGTCACTCCAAGACCGCAAACTAACCCACTGTGCTAGGTCCGCAGCTAAATTTTGGTCCCATACCCTTCCCCTCTACCTGGTCTCTATCCTCTCCCCACAACCTCCCCCCCCCCACTTACTCCCTCAGAAGCATGGACCCTAGGCTCCTCCATGTCCCCTTCATGTGCACAACCAAAGGACAGGCAGCTTTCAAATTCCATATCCCCCAGCTATGGAACACCTTGCCAGCCAATATAAGACACTCACCCAACCCCAGCCACATGTACATCATATCCTTAACGTTGCATGACTTTAGAAATTTCACCAGCTCTGTCCCATTCTCTTGTGCAATAATCTCCCTTAACAGTTGCTTTCTGTAAAGCTTTTTCAGATTTGCAATTACAACCTTGTCCATCGGCTGGATGATCGATGTGGTGTTACTGGGCACATACTGAAATTTTATTTTCCCATCTCTGCTTACCAGTTCTTCGACTTTTGGTTATGCAGGGCACTGGTCTAGTAGGAGAATAGCCTTAGTGTCCATCCCTTTCAATCAATGGAATCTGTGTACAGGGGGTATAAATTCGTGATGGAACCACTGTCTAAAAATATCCCTGGTCATCTACGAGTTTGCACTATAGTTATACAAAAAAGGGAGGGAATCCCTGTTTATGTGATGGAACCATCTTGGGTTCACAAAGCGACCGATGCATAGTGGCTTTAACTTGTGGTTGCCAGTTGCATTTGTACAAACAAGCACTATCACCCAGTCCTTAAACATTTTGTATCCTTTTGAGGCATCTGTCTCAGTTCTTACAGTGAGGGTTTTGTTAGGCAAACACTTGTAGAACAACCCTGTCTCATCAGCATTGTACAGCTGGTAAGGTTCATAATCTCCCTCTTCTAAAATGTCTATCAATTTTGGCATGAATTCAGCAGCAGCAGTATCATCTGCTGACCTCTGCTCACCTGCAGTTTTAAGTTGTCTCATGCCATTTCAGCATTGGAATCTTCACAGCCAGCCAGGAGAGGACTTAAAATCGCATTCATCACCTGTAAGCTGTTTTGCCAATGACTCAGTTTTCTCTTTAACTATGGCACCAGAGATTGGGATACCCACTGCACGCTGACTCTCAAACCATATTTTAATGGCTTGATCCACCTCAGCATTGCTGACAAGTCTTAATTTTTTTTGTTGCATACCCTCTTTCTCTAAGCAGTTGTCCGCGAAAGCCCACAGAGAATCCTCTTGTTTATGGAAGGTGCAAATCATCGACTTGGCAAGGAAAATTCTGAGGCAAGTTTCATGAGTCCCTCTCCATTTTGTAGCCTGTCTATGATGGCCAGTTTGGTACTGACATCAAGTGCCTGCCTTTTTTAAATCTCAGCCGTGATGTTTGGACTGGAGTTGGTGTTGCGAGCTGCAGTGTGAATGAGTTTCTCTGTCTAAAAATGTGCTTTCATATGCTTAACAACTTAATTGCAATGACTGCAAAAGACTGAAGTGAGTTACAGCTACAACAGCTATACTAAGCTTGATTATAAAAAGGGTCTAAGAAATGGAGCTTTCTGATTGGCTGCAAACATTCTAACAGCCTTATGTTAATCTTTTATTAACATACATACATGTACAGCTTGGCCATATGCTAAACAAGGTTTAACATTGTTTAAAACATGTTTTATTATAATAGCAATAAGACACTACCAGGGATTATGTTAATGGCCAGTTAATCACCCTCTAGTGGCATGTGGCACTCGGCTATGCCTTGTGCCACAGTACACCCCAGAAGGTGATTAACAGACCATTAACAAAACCCTTGGTCATGCCTTATTGCTTAATAGCTAATTAACCAGCAATTAGTATTATATCCAGGAAATCATACTCATGGGGTATTTCAAAATTAAATTAAAGCTTTTAGCAGTTGTTCATTGCTCCTTTTTGAACTACCAGTTTGACTAATTGAATGTGATCCATAATATGAGCCTGAAATAATCAAATTGCAAATGAGCAGATGAAATTAATAGGTTGTAGTGGGAGTCATGCAAAACATTTGTTTTAAGGGGGATTCGTTATGACAAGATTCCCTATAACAAGGGACAACTGTAGTAATGTATTTCAAATGCATTCATTTAGTGTTTTATTTATTATCTGAAGAATTTTAGACCAAACATTTGAGAGGTACAGGCATAGGTGAATTAAATGAATCAAAGTGCCCAATTAGTTGGTGCATCTGGGGCATTTATCGGGTATATTGAAATTCATTTTATGAAGTTTATACGGGGTAAGGTAGGTCCTGTGTAATGTATTATATTGTATTTGTTGTATTTTACAATACTTAATATTGGCAAAAGGTAGTGACAGTATAAAGGACCATAGTTCTTCTGACAGTTCTATACCTAAGTCTTTACTCCATCTTTATTTCAATTCTTTTAGGTCTGATGTAGTTGTGGGGAATAAAGTGGCATATAATTTTGAAATTAAAGTTTTACTCTCTTTTTGTTCTAGTAATATATCTAAAATGGGAGTAGACAGAAGCTTCAGGGATCCGTTAGTTTTTATAATACAGTGTTTAATTTGCAAATACTTATAGTGATGTTTATCTGGTATACTATATTGGAGTTTTTTTGATCAAATGTTTTAAATTGGTTATGATGGAAAAGCTGGCCAAATTTGTATAATCCATGGTTGCACCATTCTTTATAGGTGTTATTGTTTATTGAGAGGATAAAATAATAGTTATTATATATAGATGAAAATTGGGTTACAGCTATATTAAATTTTAGAATCTTATGAATTTCAAACCAGGACTGAATTGTTGCAGTTGTGATCTGGTTTCCTTTATCATTATTTTTTTTTTGTCCTTCTAATATCCAGAAAATAATAAATTTGGAAGACTAATATAATCATACATAGTAGTTTGCATTTCTACCGTTGCATATGCATGTTGGTGGTAATTGAGCCAATGCCATATTATGGTGATTTGTGAAACTAGATAGTATTTATAAAAGTTGGGGAGTGCTAGACCTCCATATTCTTTTAGCATTACTCATTTATTATTTGAGATTCTTGGGTTTTTAGTTCATCAGATAAAGTTTGTAATTATTTTTTTAATTCTATTAAAATAATCCAATGGGATCCAAATTGGTAGGGCTTTGAAAATATATAACATTTTAGTCAGTATCTGCATCTTTATAATGTTAACTCTACCTATTAGAGTTAATGGAAGAGAATACCAATGTTCTAAGTTCTTTTTTATCTCTTGTAATTGTGGTTCTAAATTCTGTTTATATAAATCCTTTAGGTAATTAGAAATCATTATACCTAATTATTTGAAAGAATCTACTATATTAGGCATGAGCAGTTCTTTGATAGTTGTATGTTAGAATTATTATTTAAGTTAAGAATTAGTGATTTCTGGAAGTTAATTTTATATCCTGATTACTTACCATAGTCATCTGTGATTCGAGTGAATTCTTCTAATGATTCTTTGCAGTTTGTTAGATATAGTAAAGCATCGTCTGCTTATAGAGTTATTTTATGTTCTTTATAATTATGTTAGACACCATTAATTAAAGGGTTATTTCTTATTGCTTCCATTAAAGGTTCTATAACTAAGGCAAAAATTAAAGGCGAGATGGTCATCCCTGTTTAATTCGCTGTGAGAGTTTAAAAGCAGGAGAAGTAATACTGTTTACTTTAATTTGTGCTGTTGGCTCATGGCATAGAATTTTAATCTAGTTTATAGTTAGTTGTTAGTTTAACCTCAGTGGTAGGGAAAATGATGGAATCGCTTCTGAAGGAAAGAATTGTCGAGTATCTATAGGCCAGAGGGGCACAGGACCCAAGGCAGCATGGATTCACAGTGGGAAGGTCATGCCAGACAAATCTGATAGATTTCTTTGACTGGGTGACCAAAGTAGTAGATCGGGGGGGTCTGTGGACATGGTCTACCTAGACTTTAGCAAGGCATTTGACACAGTCCCACATGAAAGATTAATATACAAGTTAGTCAGCCTGGGAGTGGGTCCCAAGATGACAACCTGAGTAAAGAATTGGCTGGAGAATAGGACACAGAGAGTAATAGTAAATTGAGTCCACTCTGAAGAAAGGGGGGTTACTAGTGGGGTACCACAGGGTTCAGTATTAGGACCGGTCCTCTTCAATGTCTTTATAAGTGACATTGCAGAGGGACTGGAAGGAAAAGTATGTCTCTTTGCAGACAACACAAAGATATGCAACAGGGTTGATGCACAAGGTGGGGTGGAAAGGATGAGAAGCGACTTAGCAAGGTTAGAGGAATGTTCAAATGTATGGCAGCTTAGATTCAATGCTAAGAAGTGCAAGGTAATGCACCTGGGAAACAAAAACCCAGGGGAAGAGTACACAATGGGGGTGAGATACTAACAACAACAAAAATGGAAAGGGACCTGGGGTAGTCATATCAGATGACCTAAAGGTGGGCAAGCAATGTGAGAGGGGTAGCAAGGAGGGCTGGGGGGATACTGGGATGCATAGGGAGAGGCATCACCAGTAGAAAACAGGAAGTTATTATCCCTTTGTACAGACAGCTGGTTAGACCCCATCTGGAGTACTGCGTGCAGTTCTGGAAACCCAATCTCCGAAAAGACATAAACGGGATGGAAGCTGTCCAGTGGAGGGCAACTCAAATGGTGCAGGGTCTGCACCAGAAGACATATGAAGAGAAACTTAAGGAGCTTAATATGTTTAGCCTCAAGGAAAGAAGGGAGAGGGGGGACATGATAGAAACTTTCAAGTACCTCAAGGGAATCAACAAAGTCCAAGAGGGTAGCATCTTTCAAATAAAGAGGTGTGCAAGAACAAGGGGGCACAATTTGAAGATGGAGGGGATGGCTCAGAGGTAATTTAAGGAAGTATTTTTTCACAGAGAGGGTTGTGGATGCATGGAATGGCCTTCTGGAGGAGGTTGTGGAGTCAAAAACAGTGGTAGAATTCAAGCATGCATGGGACAGTCATAAGGCAATTCTAGGGGGTGGGGATAGGAAGAAGTAGGCTGCTGGTTAACTAGGATCTGCAGCTTATCCATTAGGTAGGGAAATGGGCAGACTGGGTGGGCCAAGCAGTCCTTATCTGCCATCAAATTCTATGTTTCATGTTTCTATGTTTCTATACATTTGATTCCATAATTCATTCTTTGTAATGTTGAAATAATGAAGCTCCACTCTATGCAGTCAAATGCCTTTTCTGCATCGACCATGAAGAGAATGGTACTATTGCTTTTTATATTTGATATATTTATTGTCCATCTTATAGTTTCCATTATCTTCCTCCCTTTAATAAATCCATTTCAGTCTTGATTAATTATGTCTGGCAGAGTTCTTTTCAGCCTAAAAGGAGCATTATTTACAATACTGCTGGGTACAGGGCCCTTGTGTTTTCTATGCTTCATATAATAAGCAGTACCATACACTCATAAAACCTTGTTTTACTGTGTACATAACTGAGAGTTATTACCAAATGCTATACATTTTCTTCAGTGAAGCATCCAGCCTCAGAGCTGCTTTGCCAGATTTTTACAAATGTGATATATTTTTCTCACATAGACAAAGTTCCCATGCATGACATGTATGTTACACCTAAAATATAAAAATGAAAACAATCATCAACTCTAACCCTGCAATACAGATCACTTATTGCTAATACAAAATTCACAACTGGAAGCAGACATATTCAATTTCTCTGCAACATTGCGCATCTTCCAACATCTTTATGACTGTAAACTTTTTAATGCATATGAAATCAACACTTCACATTTTTTATCCCACTTCAAATCCATGTCCTGTTTTTCCCTCCCCAACACACTTATTGCTTTCTGTTTCTTGTGCTACCCCAATAATACATGAAAGAAAAACCCATGTTTTGTCCTTACTTGGTATCTTCCACTTGTCATTTGCATGCCCCACTTCTGAGATCAAAAGTTTGTGATGAGACTGTAAAGTACTTCTCCTTGGAGACTAAGGGCTGGATTCACAAAAGAAAATAGGGCAGAAAAAAACCTGCAAGTGTCCAAATATTGTGCAGCTGTGGGAAAGCACACCTACATGCACTGTAGAGAATTCACAAATCCCCTGCAGGTACGGGAAAAATATCCTGCGGTTGTGAAAAAAACACATGTGTGGAGAATAAGTTGGGGGAAAAAGTGCCATAATATGCATGCAGCATCACTTGAAAGGCTATTCACAAACAGTTTTTTTCCATAGTTGCAGAAAAAATGTTACACACAGTGGAATGAGGTGTAACTCTTCAGCAAACTGCAGTAGTGCCCCAGCAATTGGAATCAATTAAGGTGGAGGTGAGGCACAGGTAATAGCATCCCAAATAGTTTAACAGTGGCTGTTGTTACAGTAACAAAAGCACACATTACCATGATATGGCAACAAGCAACAACCACCAGACACAGTGCAGCCCATGATTGAGCCCCACTGGCAGTAGAGCCTGGCTAGCCTGCAGTGAGTGCTACCCCTGCAGGAAGCAGGAACACCCCAGGGAGGGAGGACCAGCAATGACAGTTGGCCACTGTGGTGCCATGGTACTGCTGGTACCTGTGGTGCTGCAGTGGTCTCAGTTGAAGGACTGGTTGCTGGTCTCTTTGTGGGTGCTTTCAGCTTCATTCTATGGCAATACTGTTAAAATCTGCTGTTCCAGCCAATTAAGTTCACTGTTGCTATGCCTCCTAAGCTATTTCTGCAGCTGCAGATCCATAGTTGTGGATTTTCAGCAGGTGCACAATTTCTGCAGCTGCTGAAATTCCACAGCTGCAGGGATTTTACAAAATTCTGCACCTGCTCAAAATTTCTACATGAATATCACGCAACTGTGTTTCTGCAGTGATGCAGGCCTTTTTCCTGCAGCTGCAGGATTTTTGGCTTTCTTTGTGAATCTTGCCCCAACAGCCTGAGAGCTCTACCTAGCAAAAAAGCCAAAGCAGACAAGTTTGTTTAAAAAGAGGTCAGCACTCAGGCTGCTTGTAAGAATAAAAGGCACAGTCTAAATGACATTAAAAAATACATTTATTACAAGCCATTAGATGCAACAATAGAAATGTTTAAAAAGAGAGCTACAATCTCGCCCACATGTTCCACAGGTTGTCTCATCATTCACTGCTAGTTAAAGTGCTTTTACTGATATGGAATGCACCTTTCTACTTCCCACAATGTAAAAATGCAAAACTAAAGTGCCAAACTGTATGGTCACAATGCACCTTGATGCCATGCTCAGTGAAAGCTATAAAAAATAAGCGCTGTTCCACAGAGAAAGGGTGTATTGTGCGAGACAGGCCTGGAGTATCCAACAGGAAGTGTGCTTACATATCCACCATCTTAGGTCATCCTCAGAGCATGCTCCCTTACAGCTTCCTACAAGTTCTTATGTTGAATTGTTTAAAGTGACAGTGCTACTAAAAAAACTAATGCGTGCACAAGTGAGAGCTTAGTCACCACTATATGCATAAAAAATACTTCTAGATTCACAAAGAAGCTACACATATGTACACAAAGTATAACTACCAATAGATAATGTTACAGAATTGAAAGGAGGCAGAGCACGACAAGTCTAACCTCTGTGTAGGCAGAGCGTGAGTAAGTCTTCCCCACACCTTAACAGTAGTCAATAAAGAAGGAAGAGCTGGAAAGTCATACCTACATCTATAGGTAGTGCACAAAAGACATGCCTATACTGAATTAATGGTCAATATGATAATCATACATGGGCAGAGAATGGGAGGGACAGAAGTTATTCTTATTACTTCTTCAAATAGCTATGCAAAGGAATGTCTTCGTTCTGCCCTAGGGGTGCCAGGCTGTTCATTGTAGAAATCCAAAAGACTTCTCTCTGCAGAGGTTTCCTTCCCATATCTCCTCCTCTTAAAACCATCTCCACTTTTTCTAATCCCACAAATCTCAGGGTTGCTGGGGATCCATGTTTGGCCTCTGCATAGTGTCTCACCATTGCATAATCAAAGTTCAAATTCCTAATAGCTCCCTTGTGTTCTCCAATCCTTGATTTTAAAGTTATTTTGGTCTGGCCAATGTATGACATGCCACACAGGCATGTTAGCATGTAGACGACACATTGTGAGCTACAGTTAATGAAGGATTGCATTTCATACACTTTACCTGACTGAGGGTGATTAAAAAACTTTGTGTTCTGTGTATTCAAGCAGTGAACACTATGTCCACACCTATAATTCCCTTTGGGAGGTGTTGGGATCCAAGTGTTCTGAATATTGCTTGGAGGGCTCATATGTGAATGCATCATGGAGTCCTTCAAGTTCTGTCCTCTACTAAATGTTATCCATGGCTGCTTATGTGCAAAGGAATCTAGTTTTGGGTCAGATTGCAAAATGCCCCCCAAATGTTCTTATTAGCTTCCTATTTTGGGGGCCACAGGGTTAAATTCTGTCACAAAAGTTACCACTTCTTCATTTTCTCCCTTGTCTTTGACTTGTAACAGTTGCTGTCTACTCAGTGTGTGTACTTTATTAAAAGTATCTAGCAATAGTCCTGGTTCATATCCCCTATTTAGGAATTTTTGTGTTAATTATTTGCCAGCATCTTTAAAACTGTCATCCATTGAGCATATTCTTTTTCTCTGATGTATTGTCCTTTTGGCATGTTAGTTACAACACTCTGAGGGTGGCAGCTATTCCTTTGAGGGATGGTGATTCTAGAAAGGGGTTTTCTGTAAAGACTGGATTCCAATCTGTTCCCTCTTTTGGTAATTAAGATATCCAAAAAAGGAAGGCATTGCTGACTCTCTTCATGTGTAAAGTGTAGATGTTCACTTGGGCTGTTAATATATTCCATGAAGTGTGAGAGCTCATTCATTTCCCCTGTCCAGATGACTAGACAGTCATCTATGTTTCGCTTCCAGAGTTTTAGCTTGGTAGAGAAGGGGTTCTGGCTACTGTCATATACAAAACATTCTTCCCAAGCCCCCATATAGGAGTTTGCTAAATTTGGGGCAAATGTGGTCCCCATCATGGTTCCTTTCTTTTGCACATAGAAAGATCAGTCGAACCAGAAATAGTTTGCTTCCAGAACAAATCTTGCAAGCTCAATGATGTACTCTTTCAGTGGTAAGGTTTTTTCTCTCATTTGTAAACTGTTTGCAATAGCCACAAGGCCCCCCTTCATGTGGAATATTTGAATAAAGGCTTTCCACATCTATACTTACAAGCCAGTCAGTTTCTCCCACTGATACTTCTAAAATGTTTAGGGTATGATTGATGTCCTTGATGTATGGTTTTAAATGAGGTACAGTTTTTTTTAATGAAAAAGTCCACAAACTGTGACATTTTTTTCTGTGACCGATCCTATTGTGGAAACAGTATGTCTCCCTGGCACAGAGCATGCTGTCTTGTGTATTTTAGGCAACAGATAAAACACTGGTTTTCTGGGATATGTCACTCTCAAGAAATCAGCCTATTTTTTGGTAATCTACCCTCTATTCTCCCCTTCCAGGATCAACTGGTCTGCTTTATTTTGCATTTCATCTGTTGGATTCCTAGGGTATTCGTAGCAGAAAGTGGTATTATTTACTTGTCTATAAACTTTGTTGTTCTAGTCTTGTAGACCCCACACTACCACTGCAACCCCCCTTCCCCATCTGCTTGCTTGATTACAATGTTAGGCATACATTCCAGTTCTTTTAATGCCTTTCATTCTTGTTAGGTCATATTTTGTGTTGTTTGTTTATACTTCTCTTTTTTTAAGTAGAGACTTTATAATCTTAGAGACCAGATTACAAAATGTGTTAATATTGTGGTTAGTTTGAGGAGGGAAAAAAATGGAGGGAGCTGTGAACTCTGTTTTTTCTCTTTCCATGATAGTGGTGACTACACTGTTGTTTTGGTTAGTACAAAGAAAGGTCTTTTAAAAAAAATGAAAAAGGTCTACTTCTACTTTAAATTCATTCACTCGATTAGTAGGTATAAAATTCAAACCTTTGCACAATACATCTGTTTGTTTATCTGTGAGAATTGCCTCTGAAAAGTTGATCACCTCCAAGTCATATTCATTTGCTTGGGGGAGCGTCTCACCCCCCCCCCAGTTCTGTCACCCTCTCGAGTTCCTCCTGCTTCTGCCTCCTCTCATGCCTCTCCCTTGCTATGTAAGCACACTTCATCTTGGTTACTCCAGGCCATCTCACACACTACACTCTTTTCTGTGGAACAGTGCTTATTTTTTATAGCTTTCACTGTGCATGGCATCAAGGAGAGTTGTAACCACCCAGTTCAGCACTTTAGTTTTGCATTTTTGCACAGTGGGAAGTGGAAAGGCATGCTCCATTTCAGTAAAAGCACTTGAACTAGGAGTGAATGACGAGATGACCTGGGAACATATGGATGAGATTGTATCTCTCTTTTAAGCATTTCTGTTGTTGCCTCTAATGGCTTGCAATAAAGGTGTTTTTTATGTCATTTAAACTGTGGCTTTTATTGTTACAAGCAACCTGAGTGCTGACCTCTTTTTAAAAATAACTTGTCTGTTTTGGCATTTTTGTACTCATGTTTTGGCTCTGAGGTACTGTATGACGTGCACTGGCTCTGTCGCTTCGTAACCCCCCAGCCTTCCTTTTTAAGGAAGTCCTGCAGCATTGATTTAGCTCTACTTAGCAATTAAATTCCTTTCCACTGCACCCCTGTCTACTGAATTACCCTTAATGCACACTTGATTTTAACAATATCTCAATATCACTGTTTTGCAAATGTATCCCTTGCAAATGTTATTTGCAAGACAGCATATCTTTATCCTAACAAATCTGTCCTACTGCTACATTCAAAACACTATCCCCAACCTACTGTACTTTCCACTTATAAACTTGATTATATTATAAAACATTCTAGACACTTAATCAACCATTGTTTATTTCCCATGTGCCATTTATAACATTGATACATTTACATCTATTACATATTTCTCAAACTTAAAAAATAAATGTTATCATCAAAGTCTCTGTGCACCAAGTACTGTGCCCATGATTAAAACAATTTGAGCACCCCCCCCAAAAAAAATGTCCTTACATGAAACTGTATCTTTAACTCTAAAGGTATTTAAAAATGTATTTCTACATGCATTACTAACACTGATACTTTCAAAGTTTTGAAACCTCTGTCTCTGCAGTGCTGTTACACACTACTGTATCTAAAGTGAGTCTGACACATACTTTCTATTATGTGTGTTGCTGATTTGTTACACTCACAAACATATTGATACACATAAACACTGCATAATTTTTCTGTACAGTTTATCACAGATACAGTGCCTGTAATAAAGATATCTGAATCCTCATGTTGAGCTGCTTAAGTAATACATTTTTAAACACTTCTCAACCCCATATAGCTACATGTCACAATCAATCACTTAACTGCCCCTAATTACCTGCCTGTGCAATTTTCAGTCTTTATTGTGCTGCTGTTTCTCCCTTGACTTTGCATTCATATTACATGACGTCTTTTTCATTCTGATAAGATGAGCATATTTTAATGTTTTGCTGCACTTTGGTCCCACAATACCACACCTTCACTGCACATATCATTCCATGAATTGAGTACCGCTATAACTAGCTTACATTACTGTACTCAAAAAATGCATGTGCTCATTGAGGGTGCGACATAGCAGATGGTGGATAAATTATGCTGCCTTTTGGTAAATAATGCTGATGTGTTGAGAGCAAATGGGAAAAATAAGTGGAGACAAAAAGAGAGAAACAGATAGCAAATGATGCAAACCATAACTCTGATCCTTATAGTCATAGAAACATAGAATTTGACGGCAGATAAGGACCGCTTGGCCCACCCAGTCTGCCCATTTCCCTGCCTACTGGGTAAGCTGCAGATCCTAGTTAACCAGCAGCCTACTTCTTCCTACCCCCACCCCCTAGAATTGCCTTATGACTGTCCCATGCATGCTTGAATTCCACCACTGTTTTTGACTCCATGACCTCCTCCAGAAGGCCATTCCATGCATCCACAACCCTCTCTGTGAAAAAATACTTCCTTAAATTACCTCTAAGCCACCCTCCTCTATCTTCAAATTGTGTCCCCTTGTTCTTGCACACCTCTTTTTTTGAAAGATGCTACCCTCTTGGACTTTATTGATTCCCTTGAGGTACTTGAAAGTTTCTATCATGTCCCCCCTCTCCCTCCTTTCCTCGAGGCTATACATATTAAGCTCCTTAAGTCTTTCTTCATATGTCTTCTGGTGCAGACCCTGCACCATTTTAGTTGCCCTCCTCTGGACAGCTTCCATCCTGTCTATGTCTTTGCGAAGACTGGGTCTCCAGAACTGCACGCAGTACTCCAGATGGGGTTTGACCAGCTGTCTGTACAGAGGGATTATAACTTCCTGTTTTCTACTGGTGATGCCTCTCCCTATGCAACCCAGTATCCCCCAGCCCTCCTTGCTGCCCTCTCACATTGCTTGCCCATCTTTAGGTCATCTGATATGACTACCCCCAGGTCCCTTTCCATTTTTGTTGTTGTTAGTATCTCACCCCCCATTGTGTACTCTTCCCCTGGGTTTTTGTTTCCAGGTGCATGACCTTGCACTTCTTGGCATTGAATCTAAGCTGCCATACATTTGACCATTTCTCTAACCTTGCCAAGTCCCTTTCATCCTTTCCACCCCACCTTGTGCATCAACTCTGTTGCAGATCTTTGTGTCATCTGCAAAGAGACATACTTTCCTTCCAGTCCTCTGCAATGTCGCTATAAAGACATTGAAGAGGACCGATCTAATACTGAACCTGCGGTACTGCACTAGTAACCCCCCTTTCTTCAGAGTGGACTCTATTTACTATTACTGTCTGAGTCCTATTCTCCAGCCAATTTTTTACCCAGGCTGTCTTTTTGGGACCCACTCCCAGGCTGGCTAACTTGTATATTAATCTTTTGTGTGGGACTGTGTCAAATGCCTTGCTAAAGTCTAGGTAGGCCATGTCCACAGCCGCTCCCTGATCTACTACTTTGGTCACCCAGTCAAATAAATCTATCAGATTTGTCTGGCATGACCTTCCTGCTGTGAATCCATGCTGGCTTGGGTCCTGTGCCCCTCTGGCCTCTAGATGCTTGACAATTCTTTCCTTCAAGCGATTCCATCATTTCCCTACCACTGAGGTTAAACTAACAGGTCTGTAGTTTCCTGCTTCTGCCTTGCTCCCACTTTTGTGAAGGGGAATCACATCTGCCCTCCTCCAGTCCTCAGGTACCACCCCATCCTCCCATGATTTGTTAAACAGGGTAGTCAGTGGTGTCACTAATTCTACCCTTAGTTCTTTTAGAATTCTGGGATGAATCCCATCAGGCCCCATTGCTTTGTCCACCTTCAGTTTTAAGAGTTCTTTCAGAACCCTTTCTTCTGTAAATGGGCTGGTATCTACTTCTGTATCCAGAATGTTTCTACTGTTTGTTTTAGGTACCTCCCCCTCTTCCTTTGTAAATACTGAGCAAGAATATTTGTTTAGTATCTCTGCCTTTTCACAGTCACCCTCTGCACACCCTCCCCCCACCTTTATTAAGCCTCCTATCCCTCCCTTGGTCTTCCTTTGCTCCTGATGTACCTATACAAGGTTTTATCCCCTTCTTAACTGGAGGTATCTTTTCTTCGGTTTGGGCCTTTGCTGTTCTGACTGCCTTCCCAGCTTCCTTTTGCTTTAACTTATACAGTTCTCTGTCCTCCTCCTTCTGTCATTCCTTGTACTTCCTTAAAGCTTTCTTTTTCCCTTGAATCTTCACTGCCACTTCCTTTGAGAACCATAGTGGTTTCTTACATCATTTAGTTTTGTTTATTTGCTTCACACAAAGGCTTGTTACCTCTGTGATGGCAGTTTTTATTATTCCCCATTGTTCTTCCACCCCTCCTTCCTGCCCATTTGCTAGTGTATTCCTTAGGCACTCACCCATTTTGGCAAAGTCAGCCCTCCTAAAGTCCAGTACCTTTGCCTTTGGTAAAGCTTGACTCTATTGCTGTGTTTATTGTGAACCATACTGTTCGATGGTCACTAGTTCCCAGATGGCTACCACTTCTACATCTGTGATCCTCTCTTCATCTCCATTTGAGAGAACCAGGTCTAAGATTGCTCCTCTCGAGTGGGCTCCAATACTAGTTGTCTAAGGCATGCCCTTGTAGGGCATCTAGAATAACCCCACTCTTCGGACTGGCTGCTGCAACTGCACTCCAGTTAACATCTGGCATATTCAGATCGCCCATCAGCAATATCTCCCCTTTTCCTGCCATACTAACTATACTTTCTATCATTTCTTTGTCCATTTCCTCCCCCTGAGAAGGGGGTCTGTATGCAACCCCTCTGAGATTGTGGTGCCATTGCCGGTCTCCAAATTTACCCACAGTGCTTCTTCTCCTCCCTGTTTTCTCTTTTGTTCTGTTGCTTTGATTCCTTCCCTTATGTAAAGAGCTACTCCTCTTCCTCTTTTACCCTCTCTGTCCCTCCTGTATATAGTGTATCCTGGTATGTTTACATCCCAGTCATGGTTTTGTCCGAACCATGTTTCTGTGACTGCCACGATATCCAGATGTTCCTTCTCCATCAAGGCCACTAATTCAGGAAGCTTGTTACTCAGACTACGGGCATTGGTACTCATTGCTTTCCATTTTTTGATGGCTTTACCTTCTGTTGCAGCATCCCCCACTGACCTTTCTACCTCGGTCTTTTTCTCATTTAGTACCCTGTTTTGTAGGGAGAGGCTGGGATTTTCCTGCTGCTTATCAGTGCCTCCCCCTTGACTAGTTTAAAAGCTTGCCAATGAAGCATTTAAACCGATTGCTCAAAAGACTTGTTCCCTTCCTGGACAGATGCAGACCATCCTGCCAGTATAGGCTGGTGTCCCTCCAGGTGGAACCCCAGCCCCCAATGAAGCCAAACCCCTGTGCTCCACACCATTTTTTCAACCATTCATTAAACTGCATGGTGCAAAGTACCCTTGCCTCACTCATGCCATTGACAGGCAGCACCTCTGAGAAGGATACTGTGTGTGCTACTTGTCTTAGGCCCCTCCCCAGTTCTACAAAGTCCTTCTGCACTGCTCTAATCTCATGTTGAGCCAAGTCATTTGTCCCTAGGTGGACAATGATGTCCAGCTCAGACTCCCGTGCAGCTGTTCTTGTGATCCTGAGGATGCGCTTCCTGTCCCTCCAAGCCATGGCACCAGGCAGGCACCTTACTTCAGTTTTCCCTGCTCCCTCCAGTTCTATCCCCCTAATAATTGAGTCCCCCACCAGGAGCTGCTTCCCTTCCTTGTGGTGTCCTCTGCCTCCTTCCTGTGGGCCTCCCCATCAGAGATTCAATATTACATAGCTGCATACTCCTCAAAGAAAACTTTGAAATACGTAATATTTATGTTACTTCCAGCTTCCATTCCATATTTATACATACATATATATATATATATATATATATATATATATATATATATATATATGATGAAGAACCTCTGTGCGCAAACACTGAGGCAAGGGTTACCCCAAAGGGCATTCAGCCAGGAAGCCAAGCCTCTAGAAAACACAAAATCACACATGCCCCCACAATGCAAAGCATCATGGGCTGCATATGCAAATCACCACAGAATGTTATGCTGGTCCAACTTTAAGCAGAATTGCATGGTGCCGAAAGGCCTCTCACACAGTTTGCAAAGGGTGCTAACAGAAGACATAGACACGTGTTTCGTCCTACCAGGACTCATTAGTATGCCTCATTTGTTTGACACCCCAGTGGAATGGACCAGCTACCCTTAAGGCAGTGTGCCCTGGATATATTGCGGTGAACCCATTAAAACAAAAAACCATTCAAAAGACAAAGAACCTCTGTGTGCAAACACCAAGGCAAGGGTTACCCCAAAGAGCATTCAGCCGGGAAGCCAAGCCTCAAGAAAACACAAAATCACACACGCTCCCACAATGCAAAGCATCATGGGCTGCATATGCAAATCACCACAGAATGTTATGCTGGTCCAACTTTAAGCAGAATTGCATGGTGCCGAAAGGCCTCTCACACAGTTTGCAAAGGGTGCTAGCAGAAGACATAGACACGTGTTTCATCCTACCAGAACTCATCAGTATGCCTCATCTGTTTGACACCCCAGTGGAATGGACCAGCTACCCTTAAGGCAGTGTGCCCTGGATATATTGTGGTGAACCCATTAAAACAAAAAAAATTCAAAAGACAAAGAACCTCTGTGCGCAAACACCGAGGCAAGGGTTGCCCCAAAGGGCATTCAGCCAGGAAGCCAAGCCTCAAGAAAACACAAAATCACACACACACACACACACACACACAATGCAAAGCATCATGGGCTGCATATGCAAATCACCACAGAATGTTATGCTGGTCCAACTTTAAGCAGAATTGCATGGTGTATAGACACACACATATATATTCCATGCAAAAAACATTGTTAATGCATCATACAGGATTAAAACAGAGAAAGCCAGGAAATGAGAACATTAGGGTTGATCCCTACCCCCCACACCCTGTCCCCCCATCCTCCACAGACTGACAGACACTGGAGTGTGTCATTGGGGTTGTGAGGTCTAAATCTCACCCCAATCCATGTGTAAGCAAATTGACATGGTACAGTAAAGGAGAATGGGATGAGATTTAGGTCTCACAACCCCAATGGCACACCCCAGCATCTGTCAGTCTGTGGAGGATGGGTGGTACAGGGTGTGGGGGGTAGGGGTCAACCCTAATGTTCTCATTTCCTGACTTTTTCCACTTTAACCCTAAATGATGTATTAACACAGTTTTAAGCATGGAATTTCCTTACTTTTTGAGAATGTGTGATATAAGTACAGTAGTAAGAAACATGTATTGTGGGAGTGTGGGGCCCTTCAGGCCCAGCGCTCCCACCAAGTGACCCATTACTGGATAATAGCATAATATAAGTAGTAAAGAACATGTATTGGTGGAAACACGGGGTTCTTTGGGTACCATGCTTCCACCACATTTCCAAATAGTATTGCACAGTATTACATAACAATATACATGTGGTATAACTGTACAGCATCCCTATGCAGCAATGAGCCCTTGGAACACAAATGTAACAATATGTCATGAACCATGCAACCTACTAAAAAAATTCCACTACAGGCTTACTGTGCAGTTAAAAATCTTGTTCCAGTGGCATACATCATCCAAAGGTGATGTAAGCTGCCAGTAGCAAAAAGTCTGTATCTCTTTTTGTTTCTGAGATAACAGCACAAAGCTGATCTAAGCCACCAGTAGCGAAAAGTCTGTATCTTGCTTCATTTGTGAGATAAGTGCGCAAAAGTGATCCAAGCCACCAGGCAGCGAAAAGTGTATCTCTCACTTAATTTCCAAGATAACGGCACCAAAAGACATGACAGAGACCACAATGTCTCCCAACCCCTCTCCAGAGACTCAAAAACAGAGATAATCTCTGGCACATTGCTGTGGAATCTGAAAAGATATCTGATAGACAGGCCTACAATGCAGAATGCAATAAGTGCACTTGAGCCATTAGGCGGGCCAAGGCAGAGCACTACCAGACCACCCTCGCTTCCACTTGGGGTTCAGCCCAGACCTTCTGGGATAATATGAAAGAGCTAAATGGAAAGTCCTGCTCCCCCCCACCATCTCAGCTCTCAACCAATAGCACCCCACCACAGATCCACTCCTTATAGCCGATTGCCTTAACACTGCCTTCTCTGACCTAAGCTCGGTCCTCCCCAGCAGCTTCTTTGACCCAATCCCCACCTCTCTCCCTCTGGTCCTGCATTGCCCACTATTCTACCTGTGCACTCTATCCCCCTTAGAAGTCATGCCACACCTGCTAAAAGTCTTAAGTAGCAATAACCCCAGCAGTGATCCCCTCGACTCCAGGATCCTCCGTATGGTCTTGGATGAAGTCCTAGTCCCCCTGACTGACCTTCTAAACCAGTCTCTATGCCTAGTTCAATTCCCCAGTGCTTGAAAAACTGCTGAAATCACACCCATACATAAGAGTGGGGACCGGTCCACCCCCAACAATTACCAGCTGATCTCCATCCTCCCCCCACTCTATAAATCCCTTGAAAAAGTGGTGTTAATCCAGCTCTCTGAATACCTAACCAAATATAACATTATGTGCCCAGAACAGCACGGTTTCCACCCAGGACACAGTACAACCATGGCTCTCCTGGAATTCTCCCAACACCTGCATGCTGCTCTCAGCTCTGGCAGCCTTGCAGGAGCAGTGTTCATTGACCTCTCCAAGACCTTTGACACTGTCTGTCATCCCCTTCTACTCAACTCTCTCCACCAACTTGGCTTCTCTGGTGGTCCCATTTCCTGGTTCTCTAGCTACCTGTCTGCTAGATCCCAGTGTGTCAAGATCAGCGGCTCCCTCTCCAGCAATCTTCCCATTCACTCCGGGGTCCCTCAGGACTCCATCCTGGGTCCAATACTTTCTAGTCTCTACCTCAACACCCTCCCCAGCTCATGTACCAGCAAAATGCTCCTCTATGCTGATGATGCAGTCCTCTTTGCCTCATATTCCAATCCCACCTCCCTCCAATTATCTCTCCAGCAAGCTTACAACCAAGCCAAAAGGTGGTTCGGTGACCGCAGACTGGTCATTAACCTAAACAAAACCAAATCAATGCTCTTCTCCCACCACCAAAATAAAGCTAAAAATTCCCCCCTCGTGATTATCCCCAGCACTCTGCACCCGCTAGAACAAGTGACCACATACAAGTACCTAGGCATCACGTTTGATACTGCTTTCTCCTTCCACACCCACATTAATGCCCTGTTAACCACCATAAACTCTTGGATTAGCCTGCTATACCAGCACAGGGACTGCCTGCCTCAGGTTGCCCTTAGGCTGGCCATCACCTCCTCTGTCTTGTCCCTCATGGACTATGGCTTGCCCATCTATGCCACAGCTGACAACACTGCCCTCTCCAAAATCCAACTCTCCATCAATAAGGCTCCTGACTGGTGCTCCCAGCTGCACTCACACCTGCCTTCTCCATACTACCACCAATCTGCTTAACTTTGAGGAGTGACTGCTCTACCAGACCTGCCTTTTCACTAAGAAATAACTGCTAGGACTCTCCCCCCAGAGGTCTCCACCTCCCTACAGCAGTCATCATTATACATCACCACCTGTAGTTCCATTAAGGCCACTTTCAAGGTGCCCAGAACCAAGATCTCTCTTGCCCAGAGATTTTTCCTCTACCAAGCCCCCACCTGGTTCAACTCCCTCCCTAGCTGCATCTCCAACTTGCCAAATATTGGCTCCTTCAAAACAGCCCTTTGGAACCATATCTTTAATACCCGCTGTTGTAGGTGCAACTAACCTCCTGTTGTAACCTGTGTTACCCGCCTGCCTTGCCCCCTGGCTTGACAACATCCACTGGACAGCCTCTCCCTCCCCCAGACCAACTCCTTCCCTACTAGGTCCAAACAGGGATGTAACCCACTGTCTTCTCTGAGGACCTACTATATCCATGAATGTAACTCATAATTTTGTAACACTATGTAACCTAAGTAACATACAAACTACTACATTATGTAACCTAAGTGTATCTATGTTAAATGTTCCTTTTACTGCACCTGTAATGTTATCCTCTGTTTTAATCTGCACTGTCATAACTGTCTTGATGTCTGCCCCCCCCGTGATGAGGTGCCTTTGTAAATGAGTCTCTGACTCAAAGGTTGAAAACCCAATTTGTAATGAATAAATAAATGAATAAATGTAATCCTGCGTTGTTCCACTTTTTGAGCTCGCTATGATTCTGTGACCATATATCCTACCAACCCAAGCATTTTTAAAATCAAAGGTAATAATAATAATAATAACTTTACTTAATAGAGCACCTTTCATAGTATCAAAGCACTTCACAAATACATAAAAATTCATGAAGTTCAAGAGATATCAATAAAATCACAAAAAATCAGGAAAGGCTTTATCCCATAGGAAAGACTTTTGTGCCTGCTTAAAGCTTCCACACTGTCCTGCACTCCTGTAGCTGATGGGGCAGAGAGTTTCAGAGAGTAGGGGCAACAAACACAAAAGAGCGAGCCCCAGATGAATTTAATCTAACCTTGGGAATCTCCAGCAACCACTTGTCAGCCGAGTGGAGCTGTCGCACTGGGGTATAAGGAACCAGGAGCTCTTTCAAGCAGTCAGGGCCAAGTCTGTGTAGGACTTTGTAGGTTAACAAGCCTACCTTAAAGGTGATCTGCCACTGAACCAGCAGCCAGTGCAAATCGCACAGCACTGGGTTAATGTGAGATCTCCTAGATACCCCAGTCAATAAACGTGCAGCAGTGTTCTGCACTAGCTGCAAGCAGTGGATATCAACCCCAGAAATCCCTAAGTGGAGGGAGTTACAGTAGTCAAGGCATGAGGTCACAAAGGCATGGACCAGAACAGGCAAGTCACCGGATGGAACGAGATGCTTGATCCTAGCAATGTTCCTAAGATGGTAAAAGGCTGACTTTATGACTGTCAACACCTGATGATGAAGGGTCAGTTGATAGTCAAGTATCACTCCCAGGTCATGCACCCATTCAGAGGTAAGGATCTGAGCTCCCACAAAAAAATAAACCAGAGGGCAGATCAGTCCTCAACCCCTCTGTCCTGCGACCCAGGTCCACCACCAAAACCTCAGTCTTTCCTGGGTTCAACTTTAACCAGCTATAATTCATCCAACTCTGGATTTCAATGAGGCAGCTGTTAAATACCAAGATAGCACTAGCCTGGTCGGGGCAAAAGACAGGTAGAGCTGGATGTCTTCAGCATAGCAGTGAAACCTCAGCCTGTACTGTCTTACAATGTCTCCGAGGGGGCAGCACGTACACTGCAAACAACATGGCAGAGAGAAAGACTTGGAAGACAATATTTCTGAGACAACTCTCTGAGTTCTACTGGTGAGGAAAGATGAAAACCATCTGAGCACTGTACCAGACAGCCCACAGATGGACCTCAGGCACTCGAGCAGAACCCCATGGTCCACAATGTCAAAAACTGAGGATAGATCAAGGAACACCAAGATGGAATGGTTTCTCCAATCTCTTGCCATCAGGAGATCATTGAGCACCTGAACAAGAGCAGTCTCAGTACTATGCCTCTTACAAAAACCCGACTGGAGAGGTTCATATAAATTATGGATGGTTAAATGGTTCTCCAGTTGTGTTGCCACCACTTTCTCGATAACCTTTCCCACAAAAGGAAGTTTTGAGATAGGTTTGTAGTTCGCTAGAGTCTCTGGGTCCAAAGAAGCCTTCTTCAGAAGAAGTGTCACCACCGCCTCCTTCAGGGAGCTTGAAAGCTCACCTGATTCCAAGGAGCACCAGACAATCTGAGCTAGAACCAGGCCAATGGTATCACTACAACCCAAAATCAGGGAAGTAGGGCCTGGATCTAAACTACAGCATGTGGGGTGAATCCCCTGGACAATCCTCATAATATCAACAAACTTTTGAGGGTCAAAGGTACTCCAGGAAACAACGGTCATAGTGACCAAGCACCGACCAACAGCATCCCTCATAGAATGACATTGACGTACTTTTGCCTGATGTTAGCCACCTTATTCATAAAGAATTGAGCAATCTCATCACACTCCATTTGTGAAAAAACTTGACGGAGCTGCAGACAAGCTGGGCTTCACAACCTGTCCACAGTTCGGAAGAGCAGAGCTGGTCAATTCCAAGCAACAGCAATTTCCCTGCACAGGAATTCTGCCTTCTTAAAGGAATTCCACTGATTGGTAGAGTTTATAATGCTCTAACAAGATAAGGTGGTTGGCATCCAAGGCAGATTTCTGCAGGAACATTCTAACCTATGCCCCAACTTCCGCTGCTCCCTCAGAGACCCATCAAACCATGGTGCTCAGGGGCGAAGTGGAAGGGGCCAAATCCAGACAGGAGCAATCAGGTCAAGAGCTGAAGAAATAGCCCTATTATAGGCCACAACTAACAGCTCTGGTTCTTTGCTGATCTCACCGAACACCGAGAGGTCAATCACCACAACCAGGTCTTCAGGGACCACATCCCACAAAGGGCGGTAACTCACCATCTCCACAGGGGCCAGCCTACCCGGGGGCAGAAAAGTTGAACCTCATGGTGTAGTGATCAGACCAACTGACAGGTTCCACCCTCAAATAGGAGGCCTTGATCCCCAGTAGGAAGACCAGATCAAGAGAGTGACCACCATTATGGGTAGTTGAGGAAACAACCTGTGTGAAGCCCAGTGATGTCATCAACTGGAGGAAGTGTTGTCCAAAAAGCAAGGAATTGTCATTGACCCAGGCACTGAAGTCACCCAGAGCCATCAGTCTGGGTGACTCCAATGCCATGTCGGCAGCAAAGTCTGCTACTTCCTGCAGGAACAGCTTCTCATCCCCTGGTGGATGGTAAATGAGAGCTATCCTGCACCCCACACCAGTTACCACAGTGCACGTAAATGATTCGGCCTCTTCAACCGATACACCCGTGAGGCCCAATTCGGTCTTGAAACAGACAGCTACCCTCCCCGCAATCCAATCTCGGGTGATGTAACACTGAGTACCCAGAAGGAATTGCTGGCTCCAAAATTGGGGCAGCATTTCCATCTAACCAGGTCTCAGTGATGCAGACCAGATATGCTGTTCCAACAAAATCTGCAATAAGTGCAGTTTTGTTCTTAATGGATCTGGCATTGCATAACAGCACCCGGGTTGGATGATGTTTGTGAGTCATCCTGGTTACTTACCCACCCAAAAAGGGGGTGCCCTTGGGTACATGGATCACCACATTCCAGACACCATTTCACCCCAGGGTGTCTTCTGGTCTTAACAACCCCTAAGAGAGAGAGCTGCTTATTCGGGCTCCAATGTCTGCGCCCCCTGCCCACCCCTGCCCCTCCCCATGAGAAATCCCCAGTGCCCGACATCGCTGACAGGTAGAATCAGGCAGGGGGAGGAGAGAACAGGCAGAGGGCATGGAGAGAGAAGGCCAAATTGCACAGGACTGGGGGAGCAAGCAGACACATTCCACAAAATGCCACAAAAACTGTGGCAAAACAGCCTAAACAATCCTAATTTCTAAATACAATCAAAATAAAGCTGCAATTTAAACTTAAAAAAGCTCCTAAAAGACCTAAAACATAAGCACCACAAAAACCCAGAACCAACAAAACAAAATATAAATGAACAAACCATAAAACAAAACCATAACCGAATAAAATCCTCGGGTACCAGACACTCTCACTAACTGGTACCCAAGAACAACCCTTATCTAAATATGAATAAATAAAACAAAAATAATAAACCAGAAACCAAATAAAAATAAAAAATAAACCCCCGGACTACACAATACTCTCACTATGGTAGCCAGGGGAAACTGACTGGTACTCTTACTACCGTATATAATTGTAAAATAATAAAAATAAAATAACTAAACTTAAACAATCACAATTAAAACAAAATATTTGTGGCAAAGTCACTGAAAGTGATCAGAAGATCCCCAGTACATTGCACTCTCACTGCCAGAACTTCCAGAGGCACAGGGATCATCCATATGACAAAATGTTAATGATGAACAACGATGACACCAAAACTTAACACATAGTCACAGGATAAAACCCCAGAACCACTCTCACTAGATCCAATACAGTTTTGAACCATAGAACAATTTGTCCATTGAAACGAACACTAACACATTTTCAGGACTAGCTTCATTCACAAGCTAAAGCCCAAAAAGTAAAACCCATGCCCTCCGCTAGACAACAGTGGTTGCTACAAGACCCCAACAGGACCCAATGAATTAGGTTCCCAGGGGTTCCCCTAGAGACAAAGACCACCACCCGCTGACTCCCCAATGGTGGAGGTCCAACCTCTGCACCACTACAGTCAGGAGGGCTAGATTTCACCAAAAAGGGCAATATTAGCAGGGAACTAAGCTCCAAGTCCCCACATCCAGACAAAATCCACAGGATAATCCAAGGAACCACCACTAGGAGTTCAAATTAAAAGGTTCCACCTTCATCAAAACCTGCAAACTTTCCAGAATAATGAAATCTCAAGCATAGAGACCAGGAATAAGGCCAGAGCCAAATATAGACTCTGGCCCACTGTACTCACAACACCAAATGACAGATAATCCAGGACAGGAAAATAATCCAAAAGGTATTCCAGAAGATCTAACGAGTCCAATGCTCATAGAGTAGATAGAATCCTTCCCAAATAAAATCAATCAGTCGCTGGCTCCAACAATATCCAAAGAACAGACAGTGAAACAAACAGTCCGTTCTGTTCTCCAGAGACAAACGAGACCAGGATTCACATTAAGCGCCACAACCATATTGCGCAATATGCAGATCGCTCACTCGGGCTTCTGAAAAATATTACAGCATCAACGTGAGCCAAAGTCAGGGAAAATAGGAGTCAACCCACTATGCAGTATCCCCAGATCCTCCTCGACGAGCCCCAGTTCAGGAACAAAAACAGCGTACCAGTGCCGACAAATAATTTAAACGAAGAATTTAAAAATGAAGCAACAAACAAAGTGACTAAAATGCCAGTATAAATTTTTTTGGGAGCAAACAATAGCGGGCCCAGTCTGGTGGCCATGTTGGATCCAGAATTAACCATGCTCTTGGCTCGTACCAGGCAAATCGCACAAACGGTTCAAAAGTTACTAAAGTGCACAAAATGACATTTTCAGATTTTGCAGTGGTGTAATTATGGATTTCTTTAATTTTTACACACTGAACCACTGAAAGACACATCCATGACACTACGGCTTCCTACCCTAAAAATGTCAGGGTAGTAGCACCATCTGTAATCCAATGGGAAGAATGTCAAATATGTCACTGAATATCTCTGTAACCAATTAATTTCTGAACATCTAATCAGCATAAATAACATCTCTAGGACATCCCCTCAAGACCCTCAAAATATCAAATTAAAAGAACAAACCGTTCCTGAGAAATGCAATTTTAAAGTTTTTAAACCTTTAAAAAATTCTTTTGTGAGAAAATCTTCGACTGCGAGTTTCAGCCGTAATCTAACAAAATCTTCAGCCACGAGCAACCATCTGATCATTCCAATTGAGCCATCTTGTCTTCCCCATGGATATCTGCTTGTCCCCTAATGAAAGAAGCTTGCAGACAAAGTTGGAGAATGATACATTCTCATGACAGATGAATTTGTATGCTCGTGAAAGAAGATCAGATGGTTGTAATGGGAACTTCAAACCTTTATAACTTTTGAAGGGATTAATATTTTTTCAATAAACAAAAACTAACATGTTCCTTTACTTAAGCACTTTCTATGTCCCAAGTTTTGAATCAATCCACCACATGGTGGCCGTGCACTACCATGGGCAAAAATTTGCAAAACTGGCAAAATGTGCATTTTTTTGGCACTTTGCTGCGCAAAAACTGTATGTTTGACTGAAACACAAATTGGTAAATCCAGAGATGTGCCAGACCAGACCATGTATTCCAAATTTTGTGTAAATGTGTTCAACAGTTGCAAAGTTATTAACTCACAAAATTTGAGATTTAACATCAATGTGCCCACTCAACCCTAAGTATTTTTTATTTCATTTATTATACAAATCAGAATTACAACCCTTTGAGTCAAGGACTCATTTCCAAAGGCTACACATCAGTTCCAACAGATTCAACACATAGACAGTAACATAGATGCAATATAATAAGCAGGGGGTTATAGGTGATTTGTTACCTGCCAAGCAGCGAGTTAGCAACAGCATTCATATATTTGCAGGTGTCAGAACAGACAACATAGAGTACCAAGCCATCCAGTGCCCAGATAAGAATTATAGTTTATCGTGCCAAAACACACATCTGTGGCACCACCACATTGCCAATTACTGCATAGCAATATACATCTGGAATACATTTGAGCTTTCCTATGCCTTATGATGGCATGTTGTTGCACACCAAAAAATGTGCTTGCCATTGTTTTCACAATGCACATACATATTTTCCCATTGACTATAATGGGAGACAAAAAGTGACATAACTTTTGAATGGAGCAAGATTTTTTCATGAAATCTTCAAAGGGCACCAGTGCAGCCCAGGACCCAGGCATACAACCCAATCTGAAGCCACTCAAATGGATTCTTCACTGCTGGTGGGCCCCATGCTCCCATCAATTTGCATATTTCTGCATAACATAATAATATAAGTAGTAAACCACATGTATTGATGGGGCCCCACACTCCTACCATATTGTCCATTACTGCATAGCAATATACATCCATAATACCTTTTCAGCTTTCCTATACCTTATAATGGGATTTTGTTGTGCACCAAAAAATGTGCTCACCGTTGTTTTCACAATGCACATATATATTTTCCCATTGACTGTAATGGGAGACAAAAAATGCCATAACTTTTGAACGGAGCACATTTTTTCACAAAATCTTCAAAGAGCAGCAGCACAGCCCAGGATTCAGGCATACAACCCGCTTTGAAGCCACTGAAATGCATTCTGTAGTACACTATGGGTGGAGAATCAAATAAAAACATAGAGGATTTTCTACTTTTTTGATCATGCACTACAACTCCATGACCGTATATCCTACCAACACTAAAATTTTCACTGTCGACGATCTGTGATGAATCTTTCTACATTCCAAATTTCAGGCAAATCGCACAAACAGTTCAAAAGTTATTGAAGTGGAACAAATGAAATGTTCAAATTTCAAAGTGGCATAACTATGGGCCTCTTTAATTTTTACACACTGAACCACTGAAAGACACATCTGTGGCACTAGAGTTAACTGTATGTAATAGCCTGACTGTGGAGGGGTTTAAAACAGGTCTTAAGACTTTCTTATTTAATCAAGCATTTTCAGAGATGTAATTTCTGTTATGAATAAGATGTTATTTATTACTATGGTTTTAATGCTGTATGTGGAATTTTGTAAAGGCACCCTGAGCTTGAGAAGGGTGCCTTATAGAAATAAAATTTGTACTTACTTTTTTACTTTTACCTACCCTAACAATTTCAGGCTAACAGCACCATCCATAATCCTATGGGAAGAATGTCAAGTATGTCATTGAATAGTTCCACAATCAGTCAATATCTGAACACCTAAACATGATAATTCACATCTCTAGGATATCCCCTCAACACCCTCCAAATTTCAAATAAAAGGACCAAACCATTTCTGAGATATGCAAGGTTAAAGTTTTGAAACCTTTAAAAATGTCTTCTTTTGCAAGAAAATCTTTGACCACGAGGTTCAGCTACAACCTAACAAAATCTTTGGCCATGAGTCACCATCTGGTCATCCAATTTGAGCCATCTGGTCTTGCCCATGGAGATCATGTCCAGAAAAGCTGGTTATCTAGTCGTAAATACGTGAACAAATCTTGTGAATGATAAATTCTCGTGACCAATAAATTTGCAGGCTCAGGAAAGATCGTTAACAAGCTGCGAACAAAGAATTTAAAAGTTTAAAGCTCTATTTTCTGACACAACTGAAAGAAACCAGAGACATGGGTCAATAGAGGAGAGTCCTCTGAGCTGAACCCATGCCGCATTTGCCTCAGAAGGCACCTGTGGGCTGAGATATTTGGTTTTTTATCTGACCACAAACTGAAACCAAAATGATGGCCATCGTGGCTGATAAATTTCTGGCAGCCAAAGATTTTTTGGGTGTGAGCCTGCAAATTCTTTGACCACAAGGGAAGACCAGATGGCCAGAACTCCATTCTTCTTTTGCAAATCATACATATAAATTTTCCAATAGACTTAGAATGGGAACTTCAAACTTTAATAACTTTGGAATGGATTACTATTTTTCCACCAAACAAAAAGTGGAATGTTCCTTGATCCAAGCTCTTTCGATGTCCCAAGTCTTGGACTGGCAGAACACACAGCAGCCGTGCAGCACTACAGACAATAACACACAAAACGGGCAAAAAGTGCATTTTTCAGTGCTTTGCTGCACAGACAATGTATGTCTGACAGATACACAACGTGCTAAATCAAGAGATCTATCATGTCACACCACTCATACCAAATTTTGTGCAAATCCATTGTACAGTTGCAAAGTTATTAACATGCAAAATTTGAGGTTTAACATTAAAGTGCCTACTCAACGCTATTATATATATATATATTTAGAAAATGGGCAAATGCAGTTCTTCTTTCTGATTGGCTACAAGCCCCAATCTGCCAGTCCGGTATGAGACAATAGACACTGGGAAATGACTAGTCCAACTCTCCATTGCCTCATACCATTCTAACTGGTCTTGGGCCAGTGGAATGTTGAAAATAGCAAGGACCGCCATGTTGATGTCTCGCTTAGTGGGTGAGAGACCTCCCAACCCGCCCTCATGTGGAACAAAGTCAAACTTCTTTCAGTCACCATGTAACATTACTTTAATTCTTCATTTAAAATAAGAAATGTACTTCACAAAACATGTCGCGCCAGATCATCGCTGCCAACACTCCTGAGGTCCCTGTCGGTGTGCTGACAAACTCCCACTCACTGCCAACACTCATGATGTCCCTGTCAGCATGCTGCCAAACTCCCATTTGGCTCATTCCCCAATTGCGCAATGCACATACTGCACAAAAAATAAATCAAAGAGGAAAACAAAAAATAAAGAAATACTTAGATTTGCTGACCCTTGCTATCCTTCCTTACTGTACTTCCGGATATAATGGCATGTGCGTGAGGGGACGGCTACATCTTGCCAGGCCCTGGCCAGTACATTAACACATATATAAAAAGCAGAATGCAGACAACATATACTAAAACATTAAAAAAACAGTAAAAAAGATCGTATTAGAAACTTCAAGCCCTGTGTATGTGTGTTTGTGTGTGGGGGGTAACCATGACAACTAACCACAATAGACAGTACAGAAGCTGACATGGGACACACCACTTCACAGCAATACAGGAGTAGGAACTATTTTGTTATAAAAGTTATTTTGAACTAATTTTTTATAAACTTGTTTTATTAAACTGTTTTTTTTCAGTGCCCATTTTCTAAGTGTAATAATACCCTTCAGGGTGGGCAGTATGGGCAATACCAAACCTTCCAGGGGCTATAAGGCCCTCTGCCTGTGGTGTCGGGCCTCATTACTCCCTGGGCGGTCCGTATTGCCCAATACTGCCCACCCTGTCAGGTATTATTGCTTGCATATATGTATGTGTATATATATATATATATATATATATATATATATATATATATATATATATATAATTTAGATTTATCCTAAACATTCTTTATTCCTCACACATTTGAATGCATACATGATCTTTATACCACATAGTTCATTTGGCTCTACACCTTACTCCCCACTTCCCCTCATAATCCTCTGTTGAAACATCATGGTCTGTTTTCGTGGGAGTAACTGTGATGTCACGAGTAGGGCCTTATGACTTCAGGAAAGAAACCAACAGGAAAACATTAACTCTTCAAAAGCAAAGATCCTGTTTTCCTGCAGTTTATATCACTACACCATAATGGGGAAAAACAATACAGAACTAATGTGTAATACATCCTGCACCATGTCTAACTATTACATTTTGTTACATTTCACCTGAACACGCTAACTTGTCTTTACTGTGCTAATAAATAATGATGTTGCAGAGACTGTAACAACTAGAAAAACACAAGAAATAATTGTTTGCTGCTAAAAGTGGAATAGGTTTGCTCTACCAAATTAAAACACCAAAAACATACACCAACAATAGTGTGAAACAATTGACACCATTACAAAAATGTGGACAGAACCTATGACAGACATATAGACAGTGCATTGCTTCTATTACCCTGATTTAATGGGGGACCGACAGCAATGCAAAATAATAAAAAGAAAACAGGTAAAAGGATTTATTTTTCTTTTATGCAGGAGCATTGCACCTGGAATTGAGCATTGGCTCAGTGTGCCTTTCCTGGTTATCAACATTTTAAATAAATAAATAAATATAATGTTTCTGGTTATATCTCTTACAGATACTAGAAAATTAATGACTTGGACAAAACATATTTTGCAATATTGCAAGTTTTATCCCCGCAGCATTCTACAGCATTACTGTACATAAACAGAGTCTGAAACATTGTTTCCATTCTGTATTTTTTACATTTGTAACAGTATGAAACATATTAAAGGGGCACTGTCAGCTTTGTTCCTTGGTTTTCTTTCATTATTTACAGTGGGTCTCTAGGCACATATGTGCCCAAAGGATTTTGTAGAATGTCCCTTCAGAAATTAAAAAGAAATCTATTTACCTTTTTCTTTGGAATTTTTCATTTTTGCATTACTGTCGGTCCGCACTTAAAATCCCCTGCTCACCGGTAGCAGATCTGAGCCAAGAAAGCACTGAGAACACATGTTCACTGGAAGTGCAGTGCCAATGTGCACATTTTAACATCCATATCCCAAAAAACATATAATCCAGCACAGCAAGTTACAATAAAATGCTCCTAGCATTTGTAAAGAAAAAAATTAGCAGTTGGTGAACTGTGAAATACTATGTAACTCTGGTGCTAAAATCCCATGCATGTGCAATAGCAGCACATTTCCGTGCATGTGTAGGATCTTTCCTCCAGCCGCTATTGCACATGCATGGTATTTTGGCACAAGAGTTAAATAGTATTTCACGGTTTAATGAGTGCTCATTTTTTCTTTACAAATGCCAGGAACACTTAATTATAACTTGCTGTGCAGGATTACATGTTTGTTGCCATATGGATGTTAAAATGTGCACTTCAGCACTGCGCTCCCAGTGGACACGTGTTCTTGGTGTATTCTCAGCTCAGATCTGCTTCCGGTGGGCAGGGGGACTGACAGCAATGCAAAAATGAAAAATAACAAAAAAATAGGTAAACAGATATCTTTTTCTTTTATGCAGGGGCATCGTACAGAATCCTTTGTACACGAAAGACCCACTAATAAAAAAATGAAAGAAAACATCACACTTCTCAACAAAAACTTCTGCACATCATAATGACTCACCTGTCTATTGCTAACAAAAACCCTGCATTTTGCTATTTTTCATTCATATTATCCTGCTATTTCTGCCTACCCCTACTGTTACTATTACATGACAGCTTTTCCCTCTCACAGAACACAACTAATATGACATATAACTGTTTCTAGAAAGTGGGGTGGGAGCCAGCCCACCAGCACAGCAGTTGGACTTCCGCTTCTGGTGCCAGTGACCTGGGTTCGGGAATGGACCCAGGTCATCAGAAGGCTGGACGGGGGAGAAGGATGGAGCATCCCATGGATGGCTCTCCTTCTCCCAGGGATGGGTGGGGAAGAGTCCGGTGTACTGAGGACTCCTGGCAGAGGCCAGGAGACACTCACGCTACTGGCACTCATCATACAAGGAGGCGGGGCAGACACTGGCATCATTGCACATCCCCACCTCCAAAAAAGAACACAGGAAGAAGGAGCAGGTGGACAGTGTCCACTATCTAAGTGAAGCCCTCCTTGGAGCATCAATTAGCCACCATCGCTGCAGTCCCCTGACCAGTCACTAGCCCATGGTGCAGATAGGGGACTGTTGCCATGGCCACACACTCTGGGGGGCAAGCTGGGGGTAATTGGGGGATGAAGGTGGCAATAGATGGTGGTGGAAGTCCCGAGTACCTTGACCAGGGCAGATAAATGACAGTGGGCCTGCCAAGAAAAAATAGAACATATAAAAAAAAAAGTGGGGTTGGGGCATTTAGGAATAAGATCACAGCAATTTGCCTGTGTTTCTTTTTTTTAATTGTTTAACCACGAGTGACACACTAAGCTGCAGCTTGTTTACAGGTGTGACCTGAATGCACAGGTAAGTTAAATGACTTGCTCAGGGTCACACAGTATGCAAGTGGGAGCTGTGGGATTCAACCTCCAGACTCTAGATTTGCAGCTCAGATCCTTAAACCACTGCACTACATTGTCTTCCTAGCAATTTAATCCCACATTATCACGACTTGCCTGCAGCCATCATTCCATATACTCTATCTGTACTTAAATCAAAAAAAGTATCAGATCATTACAGCTGTGACATACCAGACCAAGGTTAAACTATGCACATGTTTCAAAACTGATATTGCAGAGACTGAGTAGATAAAGGCAGCTAGATCGAAAGAGAGCCACCTCTGCTTGTTGTGGCTCTAATCCCAAAAATAACAAAACTCATTTTGACAGTGATTAAAAATAAGCAGGTAGACGTGACTGTCACAAATATTGGAAAAGCATAGAAGCCAGAGGTGTGGTTTAGGCCATTGAGGGTGGGTGTGCACTATGTCCATAATACTGATTTTATTTATTTAGTTTTTGTTAACTGGATAAGTGCACTAGATAAAGTCTGCCTATTTTCAAGCATGACCCATTAAAGGGTGATACAGATGAATGCCAACTGACCTTGAACCAGATTAAACTGTTGGTGGTAGTTTTAGTGAATGTCAACTTGTTAATATTATGCTTGGATTATAAGACTTAAGTATTAATATCCTTATGTACAAAGTTTTGCACACAGTTTCATAACTCACTTTAAACATCTACTCTCCATTACATTTATTTTCTTACAACTTGGCACATCACTGCTGCTCTATGGTAACAGGTTCAAAACATTGGTGCTTTATTTCCCTATTGTTCCCCCTTTTACAGAAGAGTAACATGTAATTTTAAACACTTTCAGGCTCTTCTCAGCTGTTAATTCAATGTTGTTATAAAATGCTATAGTATATTTCATTGTACAATAAGAAGACTGATAAGGGTCATACAAACTGAAAGGGCAAGGCAAGTAAACTGGCTGGGAAGCATAGCAAAAATTATTTTCAATTTTCTACTATCATGCACTGTAATACCTTTACAGGAATTTGATGACATGTACTGTTGTGACTGGTGATTCTTCATTGCCAATCAGCCCCGTGAACACACGTTATGGGGCCCCTCTCCATTACCCCACTCCCCCCCAGAAAGCAACTGACTTGACAAGGAAATGATGCAAAAACAAGATGATCTGTTTTAAAGAAATCCTTTCAGTTTCATACTGTATCCATTTCTAATTTCCCACAAGGTATAGGGGGCTCTGGTTTACACAAACAAATTTGTATGTGTTTGAATTACCTGCTTTTTTGCTTTCAGCTTCACTAAGGGCTGTACAAGAAATTAATCATGTATGCTAACTTGATTTTTTTCCTATTCCACTTATTTCATTCCCATATGCCCACACCAAAGCTACAAACTTAACTCTATGCACTGTGCACAGTTCTGACTACTTTAACTTTATTTTGCATAAAACATCCAAGTGAACCTTGTAGCTGGTGTAGAACAGAGGGAGGAGACATTATGTTAATTTCTAAAGAGTGAAAAGAAACACAGTGAGTGCCTTGAGACAAAGAGGCACACAGAGCAAAATCCAGCAGCCACTGTATTTGTACATGTGATACACAGAGTACCAGGAAGATGTTACTATTTTTAAATATAAGGATATGGGACAGACTGTCACAAATACCAGAACTGCACTACAAACAACCTATGAAACTGCAAGCATTGTAAGAATTTTACCATTTTTTCCATCTGAGAGGTACTGTGCTTTCACAAATACCTCTCTCAGCTTGTTAATATTGCAGTTGGCTCATAAAACATTGATGCTAAGATCTTTATGTGCAGAGTTTTGGAAAGGCATTGATGCAGCACTTACAACATATAATCTTACAAACTATTATTTTACTACAACCTCTTAAATCACTGCTGCCTGCTGTGACAGTTTCCACCAGTTGGACCATTACTTTTCCATTTTTTAACCTTCCACCTAATCCTGCAACATATAATCTTTCATACTTAAAAATCCTCACCATGTTTTAAATCAGTGTTAGCTTATCTTTCCATTGCTTGCATGTCCAGTTGAGCAGGGCAGTGATTCACCTTTTCATTTATTTTCCCTTTACCAAACTCTACCATTGCTTTCTTAATATAACTACTGACACCACTGACTACCCTCTTTAACAAATCATAGGTGGATGGGGGTGGTACCTGAGGACTAGAGGAGGGCAGATGTGATTCCCCTTCACAAAAGTGGGAGCAGGGCAGAAGTAGGAAACTACAGACCTGTTAGTTTAACCTCAGTGATAGGGAAAATGATGGAATCACTTCTGAAGGAAAGAATTGTCGAGTACCTAGAGACCAGAGGGGGCACAGGACCCAAGGCAGCATGGATCCACAGTGGGAAGGTCATATCAGATGAATCTAATAGATTTCTTTGACTGGGTGACCAAAGTAGTAGATTAGGGAGGGGCTGTGGACATGGCCTACCTAGACTTTAGCAAGGCATTTGACTCAGTCCAACACACAAGATTAATATACAAGTTAGCCAGCCTGGGAGTGGGTCCCAAGATGATAGCATGGGTAAAGAATTGGCTAGAGAATAGGACACAGAGGGTAATAGTAAATGGAGTCCACTCTGAAGAAAGGGGAGTTACTAGTGGGGTACCGTAGGGTTCAGTATTAGGACTGGTCCACTTCAATATCTTTATAAGCAACATTGCAGAGGGACTGGAAGGAAAAGTATGTCTCATTGCAGATGACACAAAGATCTGCAACAGAGTTGATGCACAAGGTGAGGTGGAAAGGATGAGAAGGGACGTGGCAAGGCTAGAGGAATGGTCAATTGTATGGCAGCTTAGATTCAATGCTAAGAAGCGTAAGGTAATGCACATGGGAAACAAAAGCCCAGGGGAAGAGTACACAATGGGGGGTGAGAAACTAACAACAACAAAAATGGAAAGGGACATGAGGGTAGTCATATCAGATGACTTGAAGGTGGGCAAGCAATGTGAGAAGGCAGTAAGGAGGGCTGGGGGATATTGGGATGCATAGGGAGAGGCATCGCTAGTAGAAAACAGGAAGTTGTTATCTCTCTGTACAGACAGCTGGTGAGACCCCATCTGGAGTATTGTGTGCAGTTCTGGAGACCCAATCTCTGCAACGACATAGACAAGATGGAAGCTGTCCAGTGGAGGGCAACTAAAATAGTGCAGGGTCTGCACCAGAAGACATATGACAAGAGACTAAAGGAGCTTAATATGTATAGTCTTGAGGAAAGGATGGAGGGGGGGACATGATAGAAACTTTCAAGTACCTCAAGGGAATCAACAAAGTCCAAGAGGGTAGCATCTTTCAAAAAAAGAGGTGTGCAAGAACAATGGGGCACAATTTGAAGATAGAGGGGGCCGGCTCAGAGGTAATGTAAGAAAGTATTTTTTCACATAGAGGGTTGTGAATGCATGGAAAAGCCTTCTGGAGGAGGTTGCAGAGTCAAAAATAGTGGTTGAATTCAAGCACGCATGGTACAGTCATAAGGCAATTCTAGGGGTTGGGGTAGGAAGAAGTAGGCTGCTGGTTAACTAGGATCTGCAGCTTATCCATTAGGTAGGGAAATTGGCAGACTGGTTGGGCCAAGCAGTCCTTATCTGCCATCAAATTCTATGTTTCTATGTTTTGCTTTTTTTAAAGGAACTCACACCTTCTGTATATACAACAGATTATCCCAACTCAGCAAATTCAGTCCCAGTATAGCCAAACTGAGGATTTACTTTACTATCTCTTTCTAAACTACAAAGGAAGATATAAGCCATACAAACTGGAATGAAGAGGGAGTAATACTGGCTAGGGCAGGTCTAGTCTATCATACATTTAATTCCTTAACAACTATAACATCACTTTTACTTTGCTGTTCTGTTGCTCTTTAACATGCTTCTGCATAGTGGTGTTTCATCTTTCCAATATTTTTTCCCTTGGTCTGCCTTTGTTTTCTGTACAGTTTTTGTATTACTGTTAGTGGAAGACAAATATTACTCATTATTTAATTAACTAAACATCTGTTAATTTAATTCTTGCTAGTCATTCCCAGCCCTTACACACACACACATACACATACACACACACACACACACACACACACACACACACACACACACACACACTTTATGCAGCATGAAGCAAAAAAAAAATTAAGTAACTTGCTTAGGTTCACACAGTATGGAAGTGAGGACTGTGGAATTTAACCCCAGATCTTTAGGTTTGCAGCTCGGAGCCTTAAACCTATGTTATATTGCCTCCTTAGTACCTACTGTAAGTACTCCTTAAAAGGCAGATGGGGTACTGCCAAGTTACTAATAATTTCTTTCTATGCATTACTTTCTTTGACCCATAGTTACAACGTTCACCCCCAATAATCTTTACTAATTAAACTTTTTATACACCATGATACTGTTTCTTTGTGGAACTCTGCTGTTTAATGTTACTTGAGAAAACATCATCCTTGCTAGATTTCTTTTTTATGTATTTATTTCTCTGTTTTGTAATGTGGGAATTTTAGAATACATGTCACATGCCATAAATTGTTGATTTTACATGGGTAGCCTGCCAACACTGAAAGTATTCACACTAAAGATGCCATTTGTCTTTTTGCCTTACTCAGGACTTTCCTGCAGTTTAGAGCCATCTGAAACATCTGCATGTATTTTGTAATCTGAATCTTTTTTTTTTTTTGCAAAAAAATATAGTTTGAAAGATTGCAAGATGGCAAAATACTTATTTTTTTCCCAACAACTGGTGTCCTGTATGCCTGCTTGATATTATTATTAGCACAGTGACAGTAGTATTGCATTTTTTATACCTCTTTCTTTTTACAGGGAACTATATATCATTACTAACAGGGCTCTGTGGTTTTGCAACTATGTCTGTACTGCATCTGTTTTTTGTTATCCAAAAGAAATGTACTTTTTAGTAATAATGCCTTTCTAGTCCAACCAATATCTCAGTTGTTCTTTCTGTATATACTGAGAGTTCCTGCTAAAACTGGGATTATGCTATTGAATTAGATTTATCATTACTAACAAGGATTGGTAGTTTTAGAAGTAGTTCTGTACTGCATCATAATTTATTATCCAAAACACAACTTTCTTTTTTTAGTAATAATGCCTTTCTACTCAGAATATCTCAAATGTTTTTCCCCTATATACCTTAACTAAATTGAGAAAAGTTTAATACATTTTCTTTCTCTTTCAATACAGGCATTTGCCATGGCCCCTGCAAATACATGATACTATTTGTGTGGGGAACTGTACTGTTTAATGTTACATGACAAAACCATCATCCTTGTTAGATTTTTTTAAAATTATTTCTGTATTTTGTAACCCACAAATGTCCTGCTGCTTGTGGCATGCATCACATTTTTCATTTCACATATAACAGTTCAATTGTTTTTACTTCTATTTTCATACTGGCATTTGCCATAGCCCCTACAAATACATGATACTGTTTCTGACAAGAACTCTGCTGTTTAAAGTTACTTGTGAAAATATAAATCCTTGTTAGATTTTTTAAATTTATTTCTGTATTTCATAACATGTGAATTGCAGATTGAGAGCAGTTTAATTTTTTTTATCTTTTAAAGTGATATAGTAAGGCAACCCAAATGCATTTTTCACATAGTATGCCATTGCCAGCCATGCTTCAGATGTCACAGCTGCAATTTATTGTTTTTTTAAATCTGTCATAATCATTTTCTTTATGGTTTATCAGCATTTTCCCCTCTAGTTTTCTGTGTGTGGCCACACCCTTAGAATGATGTCATACCAGGAAGCTGTCCATGTTTTACATACAGCAGCAAGGAATTCTGGGTATTTTTTAATGTTGACTTAATTGTGCCTTACTCAGAAGTTCAGTCCCATATGTTGATAGTTGTGAGCGCTGATATGTAAATGAACATAGCAAGGCATTGTGGGTAAAATAAGAAGCTGTTTTCCAGTTTCCTTACTGTGAGATTCTAGCTTATATTTCTGTAGTGGAGTCAACAATATAAGCTTTTGTATGTTTATTTTCACAACAATGCATTGTTCATACTGTATCTAGCTACAAGACTTCTATACTGAGAGATGTAGTGTCCTATTTCTGCAGTGAGCACAGAAATATAACAGCATACATACTAATTTATGTAGTGAGGCATTGTGGCTACAGTACATAACTGATGTGTCTATCCAAAATTAAAAAGTGACTCTGTCCCTTTAAAAACTTTGTTTCCCTGGTATGATGCCACAGTTGGGTGTTGCAGCACTGAGAGAAAAATGTCAGGTTATGCAAATGAAGCAGAGCACCAAAATAAAAGGATTTATTTCATGGAAAACAGCACTATTTGGCAGTTTGAATGGCAAGAGACTGATTCACAACACCTATAGGTTACTATTTCCATTTGTTATGGCAAACGTTGGTATATCCTTTTAAAACTGGAATTTGCAAATACATGATACTGTTTGTGTGGGGAACAGTGCTGTGCTGGGAGCTTCTTTATGTCATGCCCAAGGAGGCATTATAGCACAGTGGTTTAAGACACTGAATTGCAAACTTGGAGACCTGGGTTTGAATCCCACAACCCCCACTTGCATGCTATGTATTACTACATTATTTATTTAACTTAACATCTGTTACTTTATTGTTTGCAAGTCATGCCCCAACCCCTACAAATACACACACACACACATGCACACCTCATGCTGCATGAAGCAAACAAATGTTAAGTGACTTTCTTAGGGTCACACAGTATGCAAAAGAGGACAGCGGAATTTAAACCCAGATCTCTGGGTTTGCAGATCAGAGCCTTACATCACTAAGCTACACAGCCCATACCCCAAAATATAGCAACATGCTAAAAGGTTCCGTCAGTATTTGTTATCCAAAACACAATTTTCCTTTTTAGTAATAAAGAGGGTTGCCCCCTTGAAGGGGCAGATCCCATTGCCCACAGGACCAAGGCCAATGAGTGTGGGTAGCCGGAGGCAAGAGAAAGAAAGAAGAAGTCAAGGGGGAGGAGCTTTGTGAACTCACAAAGGGGAGGGACAATGATGTCAGGGATGGAGTGACGTGGGAAGCAGGGATTGGAAGAGAGGAAGAGAGAAGGAGAGGGGTAAGCTACAAAGATATTTAAGGGCTTGCACAGGCCAACAAGCTCACAATTTTGCTCCAAGAGAATTTTCCTCAAGGAAGCACATCAATTTGGCAATTGTTTTCTGAGTTAGATTGGTTATTGAGCCGTTGGGCAGTTTTCTATAGACATCCTGAGTTAAACCACATAGGTTTTTAAGGCAGTATTTACTAGGAGGCTAAGTACTGTAATAAGGGTCACTGGAAACTTGAAAAGGAGTGATTTCTGGCAACTACACACGAGTATTGCAGTTGAGGCAAGAATAAGGTAAGTTTGAAAAAAAAAGTTCACTTTTGTAATGTTGTTTGTGCTGGAGGACAGGTTTGGGAGATAAAGATGTTGGTTGCAATGTGTGTGGAAAAGGGAGATTTGAGCAGAATGGAGTGGTATCTGGGGGGGGGGGGATTTTGGCACCAAAGGCAGAGGCTTGGTAAAACAGTAGCAGTAATCACTCCCAACGGGGGCCAGCATGGATAAAATGACATTGGCAAAACCCAGAATTAGTATGGTGAAGCAGCTGCCCTAAGCCATGTGATTTGTCCTGTGGGGGACTGGAGGGCACAGGGTATATTTATGCTGTTTAGAGCAGTCAGAACTAACTTGGTATGCAGTAAGAACCAACAGTGAGAGTGAAGTCAGAACTGCTCTAAAATATAAGAGGGCTATAACAACAGTAGCAGCAGTCAGGGCTTGTCTGTGTTAAGAGGATTACCAGTAGCATGAGATATGTTTGCATGCTCACACCTGTTTGGAGACTATTTTCAAGTGACCTTTACCATTCAACTTGCTTCTTACTCCAGAGGAAAGTGAGAGGGGGATTGCAGGTGAGGAGATACAGAATACTGTATTATGAGCATTGTGAGAATTCACCTAGTCCTGCTCTAACTAGAAAACTTTCAATGCAGGCTAATTCACCTCAGAGTTTGTGTTACTTTGACTGGAAGGTGAAGACTGGAAGACGCAGTGTGGGCCAAGGGGCATGTGGGCAGGGGAACTGAACAAGGACCCAGAGGGGTTTTGGAAGTGGGTATTTCATTCCATTTTAAATGCAGAAAGCATGAGGGGAGCAGGGGGATCTGGCACTGAGGAGGCTGTGGAGTGGGCCACTTGGTTGGTGGCATCTGACGTCAGCACCACATGGTATCCATCATTTTATGATGCTGCAGCGTGCCAGGCAGCTGCAAATATGCGGTGAAGCAGCAATAAATATCAAAGGAAATTATGCTCATTTTTCCCGGGGGGGGGGTGTAATGATTTCACCTTTTTCACAAGATGAAGTTAAAAGGGGAACTCACACTTGGCCACTTGGGGGAAATTTTAACAATTTGTTATGGGAGAGTTCTAACACTTTATCAACAATGGGCGCCCCACTCCTGGGAAAGGACATGACTTGTTGTAAAGGGGAAGGCAGATTTTGCCCAGGGCAGGGAACATGGAACTGGGGAAGTAGCCATACAGGTGAGTAAGCACTAGTAATGATGTACTGTGGATCCCTCCACCATAGGGGAAGGGTGGCAAGTGTATACCAGGTTCATTACCTAAGTGTCAATGAGGGCCCCACGGCCTTCCCATAATGCATTGGTTTCCTAGCAAAAAAAAAAGAAAAGGAAAGATGGAAGAGAAAGGGAAGTCTTTAAAACTTGGCTGCGATAGAGTTGGGGAGCAGACAACTGGGGGCAGGGGGTGGGGGGATGGGTTCCCTTTGGGCAGCCACCTTTGCAAAAAACTAAGTATCTCACCCCTTGGGCTGGTCCCAAAGAAGCAGCCAGGGGAGTTATGGGTGATATGCCACCTGTCTTATCTGGAGGAGAAGGATTTGGTCAATGACCACATTAGGAAGGGTGATAGCTGGGTGACATACATTACCTTGGAGGAGGCAGTCTGGTTGATTAGGGCAGTGGAGGGGGAATGGTTAACAAAGACTGACATTAAGGAGGACTTTCATTTACTTCCAGTTTGGATGGAAGATTGGGACCTCTTGAGTTTTAGGGTGAGGGGCCTACTATTTTGACAAGGCCATGCCCATGAGTTGTTCCATCACCTGTGCAACATTTGAGATGTTCAGCACATGGTTACAGTGGATTTTCTGAGAGAGGTATGGGCACTAGGCAGTAGTGCATTATTTGGATGATTTTCTTTTCGCAGGACAAGGGCAGGTGCAGACAGAGAGGATGTTGTGGGATTTTGAGACCATGTGCCAGGAGTTAGGGGTGCCTCTGGCTCCAAAGAAGACACAGGGGCCTAGCAGAAGCACTGAGTTCCTAGGCAGTGAAATAGACATGGTTGGGGGGCTATTCTCACTGCCCGAGGAAAAAGTGAATAGACTAAAGTCACTACTGGGAGTGGTCAAGGACTGTCAAAGGGTACATCTCCAACAAGTACAGCAGCTCATGGGGCATTTGAATTTCACTTGTAAAGCTGTAGCACCAGGCCACATGTTACAAGGTGCCTGGCAAGGGCAACACAAAGGGCATCTATGCTGCAGCATTGGGTGGACATTAACAAAGAGGTTAGGGAAGATTTAGAAGTCTGGGACATGTTTCTGAGCAGAAACAATGGCAAGACCTTTTGGCAGGATGAATGGATATTCAACACTGACCTACAACTATATACTTTTGCAGCCCGGATCATGGGGGTGGGAAGGTATTTTAAGGGAAAATGGTTCACCACAGCTTGGCCCATGGAGTGGGCACAAGCTGGATTAACAAAAGATATTACATTCTTGGAGATATTCCCAATTTGGGTGGCCATGAAAGTCTGGGGCGAGATGCTGCAGAACCAGAAAGTCACTTTCTGAAGTGACAGTAGAGCAGTGGTGGACATGTTGAATGGCAGGGGGGAGGACGATGTCCATGAGGGTCATGAAAGTCCTAAAACAACTAGTGCACAGAGGATTAACACTAAATATATAATTTAGGGCTAGACATAGAGATGGTATGGACAAAATGATACCTGACTGTCTGTCCCACCTGCAGATGGACAAGTTCCATGCCATTGCCCCAGGAGCAGAGCCAAGGCAGATGCCAGTTCTGGATTACATCTGGAATACTGGACTGGGGGAGCTGAACATCTGATTCAGAAATCCTGGTCCCCCAGGACCCTAAAAGTCTATGAAACCTCATGGACAGCCTTCCAGGGTTTCCAAGCACAGAATGATGGCCAGGTAAGAGGAGGTTGTGGCAGGGGAGCAGGTCGCACAATTCATTGTAGCATGGTAGAAGAACCAACTGGGCCATGCAACCATGGGGTACACTGGCTGCAATAAACCAGGTGTGTATACCGAAAGGATGGGAGGACCCCACAAAATCTAACCTCATAAAATGCATGATGCAGGATTGGCTGTGGGAGGTGGGGAGGTTACTGGACAAAAGGAGGCCAGTGATGGAGGAACTACAAGAAGGCTAGTAGAGGTTCTGCACCATGTTTGTAGCTCTCACAGTGAAGCAGTGCTGTTTAAAACACTTTTCACCACAATGTATAACAGGGGTTTCCAAGTCAGTGAGGTTGTAGGGCATGGCAGAGTAGGCCTGAATGATGGTTTGCACTTGGAAGACAAGACATAACATGGTGCTGGGATAGGTTTCAGTTTTGGTATGGAGGTCCAAAATTGACTAGGATGGGAAAGGGGCCAAGGTTGCACTGTGGTGCTGCAGGCAAGCATCCATCTGCTCTGTGGCAGCCCTGCACACATACACAGCAGGGTGCTCATGGGAGGTGAGCCCATTACTATTTGTACACTGGAACAGGACCCCAGTGAAGGGGTCACAGATAGTGGCCATGTTGAAAAAGGGTATGATGTTCCTAGGGGAAGACCCAGTGGGGTACTCCTCCCATCCATTTAGGATTGGAGCAGCCTCGTAGATGGCAGCAGAGGGGAGCACACCAGGGGAGATCAAGAAAATAGGGAGGTGGTCTTCTCATTGTTACAAAAGATATGTTTGCAACACATTGCCTAAATAATATTATTTTTATTTCCTTCCCTTTTAGCAGGCTGGGCTTGGTCCTGAGAAGATACCGGCAGGACAGAATGGGGGGCTAGAGGATGAGGGGGAACAAAGGATGGATGGTTAGTAACTTCTATTTGTTTATGATTCCAAGGAGGAAGGACATGGATGCTGGAAACCTGAATATACAGCCACTCCTTCATACATTAGGCAGAGAAGTGTGCAGCCAGGAGACCTGGGGGGAGGCAGCTGGACCAGGATCTTGGTGACAACAAATTGACCTAGAAGGGAGAGAGAGACATGAAATGGACCCAGCTGATACCAACTCTTAGGGAGTTAAGAAGGGAGCACAGCTACCCTGATTTAATTATGATTCACTTGGGATGCAATGACCTGGGGACAAGCCCATAATTGGATATTTTTTTTCAGATCAAAAGGGATGTTGAGCAGATTAAGGAATGGTGGCTGGAGGTGACCCTTGTATGGTCAGACATTATTCCAAGAACAGTGTGAAGACATGTGGATTGCCACAAAGCATTGGACAAGGCTAGGAAGAGTATGAATGCCAGGGTAGGAAGGCTATTTGAGAGCATAGGAGGTATGGTAGTGCACAGGACATAGTGGACTAGAGGGATGAGTACTACAGTGGGGATGGGGTACACCTCTCTAGTTTAGGTCTGGCACTGCTTAATGAGGAGATCGCCAACATGATAGGGCCCTGGGTGGGGCACAGACTGGCTAGAGCAGGTCCTGCCCCTCCTCCAGCAGATTTTGGGGGAAAGTCCACCATCTGTGGCAGGCAGGAGGTGGACTAGTGGAAAAATAGGGGAGGGGTGGAGAAAAGGGGAGGTAAATTGGGCTGGGGGGCAAAGAAATTAACATGTAAGAAAAGAGGTGAAAGAAATTCAACAGAAAGTAGGGGTCGGTGCATATGCTAGTACCCCCTTGAAATGAAGGAGGATGACAGAAGACAGCACTCCATCATATATATATCTTGGAGGGGGGGAGGACAGGAAAGAGACTAGAAAAAAAAGAGGACAATGGGCAACAAAAAATGTACAAAAATGAGTATTGGAAAAATGATTATGGCATAGTGTAGAGATGCAATGGAGGATGTAAATATATTGAACATAGAAATATGTAAAATGAATGTAATAAGAACAGAAGATACTATTTAAGCAAATTGATTACCAAATTGAGCATCCACACATACTTGTCCATGTATTTCTTGGTGGGGTTTCTGAGGGACAATGGAAAAACCATCATCCTTTTTAATTTTTTTTTTCAAATGTATTTCTATATTTTGTATCCTGGAAATGTCCTACTGCATGTGGCACGTAGCACATTGTTGATGTTACATGCACCAGTCTAATAATTTTTCTTTTATACCGTCATTTGCCACGGCCCCTGCAAATACATGATATGATTTCTGTAGGGTTCCAGTTGAAATTGGAATCATGCTGTTGAACTGGATTTATCATTACTTACAGGACTCACTGGGTTTGCAAATAGGTCTGTACTGCATCAGTATTCATTATCCAAAACATAATTTTCCTTTTTAGTAATAATGGAAAAAATATCATCCTTGCTAGTTTGTTTTCAATTTATTTCTGTATTTTGTAACCCAGAAATATCCTAATGCCTTTGGCATGCATCACATTGCTGCTTGTACATGAAAGTTTCATTATTTTTCTTTTTATTTTATACTGGCATTTGCCATGGCCCATACACATACATGATACTTTTTCTATTGGGAACTCTGCTGTTTAATGTTACCTGGAAAAAAGTCTTCCTTGTTAAATGTATTTTTCTTTTTATTTATTTCTGCATTTTGTAACCCGGAACTTTCCTAATGCATGTAACATGCAGTACATTGTTTATTTTACATGAAAAAGTTTCATTATTTTTTTTTGTTTTCTGCTGGTTTGGGTCCAATCTCACAAACAGGAGGCAACAGGTTGTGATAGGGAATTTCTACTCCTCCCCTAGCCTTCTGTCTTGTGGAGTACCTCAGGGTTCAGCCTCGTCACCAATGTTGTTTGCTGTGTATATGCTGCCCTAGGGTGAGATCATTAGGAAGTACAGTCTGGATTTTTATTTCTATGCCAATGACACCCAGCTGTATCTATCCTTTGCCCCCGGAATATCAAATGTGGTGAATGTACTGAACAATTGCCTAGCCAAGAACAATGACTGGATATCCTTCAGCTGGTTGTGACTGAACCCCAATAAGACAGAGGTACTGATGGTGGAGTTGAACAGGAGGCATAATAGGATGGCCTCTGGTGCAGAGACTGGATTGTTTCTGGGGTATGTGCCATTGAAGGCCTCCTCTAGGGTGCATGATCTTGGTGTTATCCTTGACAGTGGACTGACACTTGAATCTCAGGTGTCATCCTTTGTCTGGACCAGCTTTTACCTGTTCAAGAATATCGCTAGGATCAAACACCTAGTTCCAACCATGGACCTCCCCACCTTGGTACATGCCTTAATGACATCGAGGCTTGACTACTGTAATGTGCTCTGCCTCAGGGTCTCTTGAGGTACCCTTTATTGACTGCAGCTAATGCAGAATGCAGCTACCAGGTTGCTGACAGGGCAGCCAAAATACTGCTACATCACCCTGGTGCTGAGTGCACTGCACTGGATGCTGGTTCAGTGGTGGATTCTTTTTAAGATGGGCTTGCTTGCCTTTAAGGCCCTACATGGACTGGGCCATGGCTTCCTGTCAGACCTTCTAACACCTGCTACCTCAGTCTGTCCCCTCCAGTCCTTCTCTAGGGGCCTCCTTGCAATTCCTAGGATGAGATTACAAACTGCCAGTGACAGAACTTTTAGTGTCATTGGCACTATCCTGTGGAATTCCCTTTCACCAGCAGTAAGGGAGGCCCTTTCAGTTGAGGCATTCAAAGCCCATCTCAAGACCTTCTTATTTAGCCAGGATTTCCCAGACACTGTCTTTTAGTTGTTGCTTCTTAGCTATTATGGAAGAATGGCCCATTCAGGAATCTGCTGCTAAGCCAGGCCTCCCATTTTTGGTGGTCTGTGTTTTAATATGTTAATTTGATTTTGTTAAAATATCCTTATTCTTTATGATTTTAAAATAGATCAATGAAACCCAAGCTATTTTAGTATTTGAATTTCAATCCTGAGATGGAGTTCAATAGAGCCTGTATTTTTACCCTGCCAAAAACGCAAGTTTGTTCAGGATACATGTTACTGACTGTTTCATAATGACAGCTTCCACCTGAGAATTGATGAACAGGCAGTCCAGGTTCTTGGAGCTAGCAGTCATTGTGGATAGCCCTGAATCCTTTGTAAGAAGTTGCGTGAAGTCCATAGTGTGGGGAGTGCCCAACCAAGGTTTGCTGTTATGCACTGTTTCTTCTTATAACAGGTACGCTAGTTTGCCTAGAGGGCTGAGAAACTGAAGTTTCAATTTGGTTCCCATTTACTATGCTCAGAGAACAATTTTCTCTTACCTTTTCTGCTGTGTGCAATTGTGCCCTGAGGTTTGGTCAGAGTTTGCCCTGAACTATAGCTGTTTTGATGTATCTGCATTCAGAAGTTTGAGAAACCTGAAAAGAAAGACTAGTGGTGGTAACCCCACAGGATCTTGGAGGTTGGTAGAGGTGTTTTATGAACGGAGTACAAAGATCTGGAGTAAATTCACCAGAAGAGCTGATAAGAGATTTTAATATTCGCAAAATAGAAATAGATGCCTTAATTAAGGGAACATTGTGGTAAGTGACCTGAAGTAACCTTTGTTTTGCAGTAAAGCACCTTTTAAATCCTTTATTCATTAACTTTATATTGCTGTCCTCATCCTAAATGAAAAGGGTTCTCACTTATTTAAAACCATGAAACTCTGAAATGCAGGAACAGAAGTACTTGTAAAATGACCACTGGATTATTAACTTGTGCTGCTGACATTTGCTAAGTGCTTTTTCATCTGAAAAAAAATGCTAAAAGATAACCAAGCATTCACTATGCATTAGTTAAAAATGTTCGGAAATTATAGTTGTTTTCCTTTTTAATATGATAGTTCTATGGGTAGTAAGCTTTTAGAAACTAATAAATAGAGAATAACCAATAGGTTTGTGTCTATTACCAGGGAGTAATAGCATTGAGAGGTTCTGGACACATGAACCTCGAGAGCACAGCTTGAGAGGTTCCAATGTGTCCAGAACCTCAAGATGCCAGTACTCCCTGGTAATGGACTCAAAAACCTATTGGTTATTTTGTTTAATATATGGACACAACTTCTTTCTAATGGGTGGTCGACCATTTCAGTGAACTGAGTTTGTACTGGTCGACCGCAGCACTGTCCTATGCTGTGCATTGAGCTGTGTGCTCGCTCGTGATGGTTTCCGCCCCCTGCCCATTTTTTTTTTCATTATTCAGATCCTACCTGCTCTTCAGGACCAGAACGGCAGGATCAACCAGATATTTTTATTTGCTGAGGGGAAAACATCAAATAAAAACCGAGAAGCGTGATGACCGAGTTCACTCTCGATAAGTGAGAGAAGTGCTGTCATGTTTTTTAAACTGTTCTGCCCACCCAAAACAGCCAATGAGGAGGCACACTTAGGACGTGGGGGCAAAAGGTATCTTTTTGGAAGCTTGCAATGATACTATTATGACCACAAAGCTATACTATTAAACGTGATTGACAGTACTATTACCAGTGAGTGACAATACTATTATCACTGAACCTTTGAGGGTATTACCGGATTTTTTGTTTACTTTGCAGACCTATTAAATTGAAGATCCATATATTAAAATGGAATAATGTATTAGATTAAGGGCATATTTGTGCTTAGGACCCATAGGCCCTAACTTAACAAAATTATCTTTGTAGGTAAAATTATTTTCAAAGGTCATCACATGAATTAATAATGTTTAAGCTGTTTATTTATAATTGATGTTTAGCCTAATTTTTAAGCCGTGTACTTAGAATTGTTGTTTTAGCTTACTAATTTACATGTTTGACATTTGGGTACAAATAAAGCCTTCTAGGTCTTGCTTGGCTCCACTAGATTGTATATTATTTCAAAGGGGTAGGTGGATAGTCTAGCTTAATCAGGCCATTATTTAATTATTTGCATAAATGTGGTGCCTACAGTAATTGGTGCCTGGTTAGGAAAGATGGGTCAAGCCATGGGTTCTTCTTTAATCTCTGCCAGGGGCTGGGTTGGGCAGAGCTGTATACATACTTTGTGTCCCAGTCATACATACCAAAATAGAAAGTATGGAATGAAGAAATGTCTAGTGATAAGGTTTGCATATAAGGGGACAGGATCTTTTCTTAGTTTCCTGTACTTTGTTATTATGGAGTGTTCTTGAGTTTTATTTCTGAAAACTGGTAGCTAGAGTCTAAAATAGGTAATAACATAGGCAGTTATGGAGTAAATTTATAGAGTAAATTAATGATATATAACAGGATCCAGGACTCCGTGGAGTCCCTGGAAATGCAAAGGTACACTTGACAGGGTATTGATTACAAAAATCTGAATGGTTGTATGTTTGGTAACATGATGTGGATGTTATGGTGGGGTCTTGACCTGGATCCTTGGGGACATTTCTGAGGTTGCCCTGTGGATGACCTGTTTGACTTGACTTGGCAACACAGTAGAACACAGGGTGGGTATTGGTTTGATAAGGACCTGGGAAGCTATAAGGATAGTTTTTAGATATTTTATTAAGTGAATTAAAACAAATTAAAGACCTATGAGCAAAGTGTATAATATGAATTTATCCCATCTAGAAGTAATTATTTTTTACTCTGAGCCAGTTGGAAAATAAATATTTATATATACATCTAGAATGTCCAACTGTAATACTCTGTTTTATATTGCGAATGTGTACATTTGTACTTGCAGTATGAATATTATAATGGCTTAATCGGCAGAACAATAAAAACAACTTGACTTGACTCTCCTCTAGGGAGTACAAGTTGAGCTCCTCAGTATGTTAAATTAATATGTTTTGAATTTAAATTATTGTGTTTTAATTGCTCTTGATGTATTTTGATTGTACAGTGCCCAGAGCATCCGGGATTGGGAACCTGAAAAATAAAATTTGCCTTGCCTTTCATACTGGCATTTGCCATGGCCCCTGCAAATATATGATAATGTTTATGTGCTGAACTCTACTGATTAATTTTACTTGGGAAAATATCATTCTTGTTAGATTTCTTATTTTTTTATCTATTTATTTCTCTGTTTTGTAAGTCAGGAATTTCAGAATACATGTTGCATGCAATAAATAGTTAATTTTACATGGGTAGCCTGCCAATACTGAAAATATTCACACTAAGGATAGAATCTGTTTTTCTTTGCCTTACGTGGGACTTTCCTGAACTTTATACCGATCTGAAATTCTGCATGCATTTTGTAATCTGAAATGCTGTTTTGGAACAAAATATAGTTTGCAGGTTTGCAAGATGGCAAAATGCCAATATACGTGTGTGTGTGTGTGTGTGTGTGTGTATATATATATATATATATATATATATATATACATATATTTTCATAGCAAAAAAACTCAGTTTAATGCATCAGTTAGGGTTGTTCCACAGTGACAAAAGTGAGGAACGTTGGTGTTACGGTTGAAAACCCGAAGTGCATATTACCCCCACCCCCCCCACACACACACATATACATGCAATAGGAGAAGGACCAAGGCAACACAACCAATTACACACAACCAGCAGGAGGTGTATACCTGTATTACTGTAGCAAGTAGGTAAGAAATCTAACTTCAGGTATCACATAGCATTTCCAAACTTGTTTCAGGAGGTTAGTTCACCTAAAGGTGAAACAAGGTGGCAGTAGCGAAAACTGTGTACCTTGATACATTTTCAACATATGGGTGGTGAAAGGTGTCATGGGTTCCACAGTGTTAGTCTATGGGAAATTGCTCAATTTCAGAACAGTGTAACTTTGTCATGCTTAAGTATTTTAGCACCAAAGCAGGAAAAGGCATATCTGTTGGACCAGGGCTTGCAACCCTGCAAATTTCAGCCCAAAGGACCCCACTTTTTATGACACAGGCAGGTGCTATACAGGAAGGATCCTTCATGCTATTATGCCAGCTGAAATTTAAAAGCAAAAACAGTATTATCAAAACATTCCAGGATTCACAAGATCTATTTTCTTCTGTTGCCTTAAGGTATCTTCTTTGACAAAGCCCTTGATGTTCTCTCTGAGGCTGTTCTTGCAACCTAGGGAAGGTAGAAATGATGAGGTAGCTCCTCCCTATCCCTGGATGCAAGTTCCCACCCCCCTGGGAACACACATCTGCCCTAGTGGGTGAAACCTGCTTGCCCTCCTCCCCCAAATATGTCCATCCAGGTGTCCTGGTCATGCCCCTAGATACAGTCCTGCCTCCTTTGATGCCTTGCAAGGAGGGAACCTGAGCCAGAGGAAAAATAGTGCTCCCCACATCCCATACACACACAGGCAGCATAGTAATGAGGTTTCAGTGGAGGACACTATTTTTAACACTGTATCATGTTGTTTAGAATGTAGTTTATGCAGGGAGTACTTTTCTCAAAGCAAAACATCTGCAGGGCTACCCCCCACTGCAGCCATAATAATACTCAATGAGCTGATACAGAAAAGGTATCAATAGGTGGTAATTCTAGAGTGACAGCCACCACAGTGTCAGCAGTGTAGCAGTGGGTGGTCCCTGTTTAGTAAAGACAGTGACAGAATAAACAAGAATAAAATATAAGTAATTTAAAAATAGCCACATATGTGTCTCTCAGGTGTGACGGGGTCAACTACTCACTTTGGTTAAGTGATTTATTGTTTCATTAGCTGGCACTACCAGAAAGAAAGCACCCTCCCCACACACACGCAGCATTTTACACCTCTGGAATCAGTCCTGCAAGCAGATCTGGGCTGTCTCCAGCATTAACGTACTTCAGTGGAGTGATTTGTACCTTACTGGGCTGGTACCACCAGAAATAAAGCCCCCGTCAACACAAACACACAGTACTTTACACCTCCAGAATCAACCAACTAAGTAGCCTTTCAGACTCTGGAAATTCTATGCACAGTTATTAGTATTAATATTATATTTTTACTAATAAAAAGTGTTGTATGTTTCCATATTCAAATCTTGAAAATACAAATATGTACTCTCAGGAGATTTGAGTAAAAGGAAACATACAACATTTGATCTGGGTTGGTGACAATAAGCAGTTTTGCAGATTAAATGTCAGTTTTTAAAAGTAGAAATAAAATCAGAAAACAGGAAACCCCCATAATGCACCATTTTCAACCATTGTTTAAACATTTTCTGGGGGAGACATGTCTCTAGCCCACCCTACATTGGTTAGGTATTTTGACTTTGCAAAACCCCTTATCCTTACAAATTTCTTCTGGGGGGAAACACTATGGCCTAAATATTTAAAATACACCAGAGTGCAAAATGTTCATATTCTGAAGATGTGCAGGAGAGAAGTGCCAGCACATCCCAAGCTGAATATTGCAAAGCTGCACCATAGCACAACCAGACATGTGCCAGTGCATTCTGAAATGCACCAGAGCATCTGGGCAGGACTGAAGATAGGAAAAGGAGCAACCTGGCCTGGGACTGGAACAACAGAGAGGGATGTGTAATAGCACATGAATGAGGTACAACAGCCACAGTAGGGAGGGAAACAACCCAAGACCAAAGGGGTGGAAGATGGCACTGACAAAGCGCCCAATGGACACAGAACCAGACCTCATGGGCATAGTACAAGTTACAATGCAGACACCACCAACCTAGGGGACAAAGGTGCAGACTGTGCATGGCACAGGGAAGAGCAGGGACAGAGCATCTCAGCACCAGAGGCCCAATGGACAGTATGGACCAGCCATACATGGCAGTACAGAAGAACCAAGCAGGGCAGTCATGGTAGCCACAGCCCAGGCACAGTGATCCAGAGGCAGACTGGTACACAGGCTGGCAGTAGTATGCTGCACATGTGGCATATGCTCACAGAGACACAGGACTGCAAACAGTGCAGCACAGAAACAGAGGGAACCAGAAAAACAGCAAAGGTGTGCACAGAATGAAAACTGGTGCTATGTGCAAGTGACAACGTGAGCAGCACTGAAGGACACCTCAGTGGTGGCCCAGGGGACAGCATGACAGAGTGTGGTACAACAAGGTAGAGATGGCACATGGTTGTGCCAAGGCACAGACACAAATGGGCAGTGATACGGAAGGGTCAGTTGGTCAACAATAGGAGACTAGAACAACTGTAATGTGAGGAACACAGACACACACTCACACAGAGCAGAAAAAATATTCAATGAAAATGAACAGAAAAAAGTATCTAAACAACAACCACAACAAAACAAAAAGCAGAAACAACAAAACTAGTAAAAACACTATTAAAATATAAAACTATAAAAATTTAACACTGTGGGAAAGGGTGGAAGGTTGAACAGGGAATGCAGTGGGAGAACTATTTACAATTTGGAATGGGGGGTGCGGGGATGGGATCAAGGGGGCTATTTACTGGGGGATATGTCCATTGTGGCCTATTGTCCATTTCAATGCACCACCTGGCCTTCCATCACCCGGTGCAGCTGCTGGTTCTCCTCAACACAGTGCCTTGTCTCTGCCATCTTGACACCCTCAGCTGGACACCCTGTCTCTGATAGAGGCAACAATCATCTGCTGTAGATGGACCATCCCACTGCCAACCAGAACACCAGGCCAACATCCACCCTTGCACCATTTTAATGTCCTATGTTAGGGAAACAGAAAACAAGTACTCGGTGCCACTGCCCACACCGGTATAGCCACAGCCCACACAGGCATAACCCCCCCATGGGCTAGGCATGCATGCCTGATGCTGGCTGGCCCCATGCAGAGTGCTGTCAACACACCATGCACAACACACACATGCAACATGCCAGGGCACAGAGTCACACAATGAATGGGATGTGGCACAGTGGACATGCACAGTATGTTGCCAAGAGACATCTGTCCATGCCCCCCACCACATAGGACCTTGTCCCACATGTGCATCACTCATGCAGGCCCTGAGGTGATGCCTTGTGAGCACCAGTGGGTGCTCACAGCCTGGACTAGACACTTCAACTGGGGCTAGCACACAGGTGCCATGGGCACAATGACACAACCACACACTGCTGACACAATGATCCATGTGTATGTGACCACCACCACATGGATATACACAGGAAACAGGCAGTGACCCACTGTGGGCAATGCAACAACCCCCCTACCCCCTACCACCATGTACACACTGATGCAGCACATGTCTCACACTTACCTGCCACACATCCTGGAACACATGCAGATGCTCCTGCACCCACCACCTGGGACTGCTTCCCAACCCCTGCCCAGGCCTGCTGCCACTCCTCCCAACCTGCAAGGGAAACACAATGGAAGAGTGCTGGGAGCACCATGCATGAATATAAACCACCTCCACCTCTGAAAATTGTGTCACAATGCAGTATGGCACAGCATGCTGTGTGCCCATCTGAGGGGCACCACACAATGTGGAGTCGCAGTGCCATGGCAATGGCACAGTGGAACAATGGTCCACACAGGGGGAAACCATGGCATGCATGGTATCAGCAACCTGGCCCTGCAACCTGGGCCATGTCAAGCGTGTGGACAGGGATACACACACCTATCACACACCCTGAAGCCCCCAAAAGCATGCAAAAAAGCATACACACAGAACATAGTGTACATACCTGAGCATGGAACTGCACTGCTGTGGGCCTGGTCCTGCAGCCTCTGAAGCCTTTCAGGATCCCTCCTTCTCAGGTCCCCATACACAATACCTACCCTGCTCCCTGTTCCTGGACAAACTGGTCCTCCTCTCCAACTGCCAGGCAGCTTGTGCCCAGACCTTGGACCATGACACCTGGTGCTCTTCAGCCCCAAGCAACTGTCCCTGCTGTGGGGGGCTACAAGTGCTACCATATTGGCCACCTCACCCTAGGACCAGATGAGGGCTCTGGGCCTCCCTCCAGTAGCATGTGCAATACTTTCCATGAACAGCCTAGCAGTGTGTGGCACTGTACAGTAGGCTGTCTGAGCAATGTGTGAATGGGTCGCACTTGTTGCACAATATGCCCACTATACATTCCACCACACACCATGCACATGCGTGATAGGCATGCGCTATTGACACCCATTGTGCAGTACCGCTCATGCGCAATACCAAAAGGCCTATAGGGAGAATGGGGTCACAGCACAGTAACCTGCGAACACATATCCATGCATAGGCACCATCTTGGTGAGGGCAGTCAATGCCACACTTGCAGTGAACCACGTGGTGCATGTCCCCAGACATGTGCCATACAGGGCACGTGCAGAACTGGGGATGCACTATACATGGCCTTTAGGAACTGCAGCCTGGAAGATAGGTTCATTTACATTCCTTATGCTATAGCCTCTTTTGTACTTCATTATGTGTGACATTGCACAACTCCAGGGCATGCTGCCCATGTGGGCATGCTTGTCTCATTCCTGTTCACAGGCAACAGGATGTCAGATAGCGAGCATGAAGGGGGGCAGACCAAATGAGGGAGGCCCAACTTCACTGAGGATGAGAAGTGTGCCCTGGTGGAGACCTATATCCCAAGGGAGGTGCTGCTATCGTGAGCTAACAAGTCTTGGCAGGAGAGGGTGAAGGGCTAGGATGAGGTTGCCACAGATGTCAATGCCCATGGGTGCTTCAACCATACTCCCCAGAAGTGCATGAAGAAAATGAACACAGATTGGCAGATAGCCACGGAGAAGGCTGGCATCATTCAGGCATCCCTAGCATGCAATGGTGGTGGTCCCCTACACAGCACCAGTCCTCACACCAGCAGAGGAGATGCTTGTGCCCATTCTCAACCTGGTATCCATCATGGGTGTCCCAGGGGGTTACAGACTGGGGCAGCCCATTACAGCATTGTGAGTATGCATGTGGGTATCCTGGTGGGGTGTGGGTGCAGGACACAGGTGTGCCTGGTACATCACACAGGGGCCTGTACCATGTTCATGGTGTGCCATGCAGGCTACTTTGAATGCACAACCTCACTGAAGGCACACATGCACCCATGTGCTGTGTGTTTGAACAGTGCCATGTTGAAGGACACAGGATAGTGTGGCCCAACATCACAGGCTGATGGTGGCCACGCATGCCCTTGGGGACAACATGTTGGTTGTGGTACCACATGGCTATCCACAGTGGGCCCATGCATTGTCTTCCCACAGTAGGGCTGCGGTGTCTGTGGCATAGCCAGGGAGGGCATTGACCTGGATACAGCCTGTACCTCATGGTTCTGTGCCACACACTGCCATGTACACACACAACCCTGTGCACATACATGTCCCTCACCACCAGTGCATTGAAACTACACAGGTCACAATGGTCATCCTAGGCATGTGTGGCATCACAGGCACACCTGTGCTCTACATGCACACATCTCCTCATCTAGCTGGTTGCCTTCCATACAGATGTGCCACTAACCCTATTTATTTTCTGTTATTCAGTTCCATCATGCTTTAGGGGTGCATTACCAGCTGGGACCAGCCCCGTGGCACTGGCAGAGAATGATGCAGTGTCTTCTACATTCTACGGTGCCATGGCTAGTGTTGGTGCCTTCACCCAACAGCTGGGCTGTTGGACATACTGGGGTTGGGTGCTGATAACCTCTGTTCCAGCATTCTCCTACAGGAGAACCTCACTATGCTTGCACCAACCACGAAGGAGGATGATGATGATGACAATACCCTCACTGAGGGATACAAAGGCAGCTCCTACTGTCCCACTGATCTGGTACACACACAGGTGGCAACAGGCAGTGCTGGTAGTCCTGTGCCTGCACACACACTCCCCCAGTGTGCCCCTCACCACCAGCCAATGCAGTAGTGGACCGGGATAGGGTGCTGCTGTGGGGTATGGGATTGCCAGCACAGTTCAGCAGGGTGCTGTGGTGCTGCAACAGCCAGCGAGGGACCTTGTCCAGTATGCCCCAATGCTCATTATGCATGCCCATGCCCAGTCCCCACATTAACAGTGGCTTACTGTGTGGCATTCCCGGACAAGGGACATGGCACAGCTGGCTGGGACGCCCCCACCTGTGATCAACCTGCCCTGAACACACTACCTGCCGACAGGCTCAATGAACACGCCCGTCTCTTTCAGGAAATCATTGTGGGCTAGGCCATGATCAGTGAGGCACTCCAAAGACTGCTTGTGCAGGTTTGGCAACTGGTAGAGCATGAGGTTATGGGATGTGCCCAACTGCTTGGCGAGTTACACTCTGCAGGATGCCATGACCACATCGCTGGATCAGATTGCAGAGAACATTGTGGTGGGCTTTGCATCCCTGGTCACAGTATGTCCTGATGCACAATACACAGTAACATAAGCACCCCCAGGGCACAGCATCAGCTGACACCATTTGGGTTGTCACCACCCCAGGCCAATGCCATCCCCACACCCCCAGATCCAGTCTGTTTTCCTGGAGGGACACACTCAGTCTCATTTTCAGGAGACAGCCACTTCCAGGGAGATGTCATCTCCTGTGGCAGATGGCCTGCCTGTGGCTGTCTCCCAGTCAGGGCATGGCCACCAACATGGCCATGGTGGCCATACTGGCTCATGGTGAGTCCTGACAGGTGCAATTGCCAGGTTCAAGTAACCTTCTGCAACTGTCAAAGGCACACCAGGCTGGCTGTGGCTAGGGCGGCATGCTGTGACATACGCATGCCCTGGTTTCCATCTATCTGTGCTGTCTGTGTGTGGTACAGGCCATGTGTGGGGGCAGTGGTGTTGTACTGTGTGGCATGGGCATGAAGAGTGCAGCACTGTGTCTGCCATGCTTGTGTGCAGACACATATCCTCTGATCCATGCAAGTCTCTGCAGTGCCTCTCCCTGTCCTTGGTGGCACTGTTGAGGATGCATCTGCATGGAGTGTGCACTCTGCAGTGGACTCTGTAGCTTTTGTGAAGTGTCTGCCTACCTGCTTGTGTGTGTGTCTGTCTTCCCAACACCCAGATCCTGTATTGGTGTGCGTGTATGTGCGTATGTGTGTATCATTGATGCTCATTTTGTTCCTCATGGGTTACTCTCCCTTGTTTTCCAAAATGTTCCTCCACAGTGGTGTCCCAGTACCTCCTGCTTTAGGCTGCCAACCTTCGGGCCCTCCTCTCCATGGGTGGCTGCTCACCCCCTTCTTGGGGTTCCTTCTCATCTGAACTGTCACGCTCCTCCATCTGGACAGGTATGCCACAGTTTATGGCCATGTTGTGTAGCATGCAACAGGCAAGGAATATGCCATAGACTTTTTCAGGGCTATATTGTAGAGCACCACCAGACCTGTCTAGGCAACAGAATCATATTTTTAGCATGTCAAACACATGCTCTATTGTGTTGCATGTTGCATTGTGTGGATCAATATATCTCTCCTCGGCCCCACTGCAAGACCACCTTATGGGGTAAGCAGCCATGGTCAGAGGGGGCATGTACTGTCACCTGGGGGGGCCGACACATGTGTTAGTTGCCCTCAGGTGTGCGCATGGCCTGTTATGACTGCAACCCCCCCTTACTTATCTATGCAATCACTATCTGTCCACCTGGTTGCCATCCCCACCACCCCACATGTACAATCCCTGTCCTGCCATTGTGGGACCCCTTATATATCTCCTGTTTGCAGCTTGTCTGGTCACAGCCAGTCCAACCCCTCCACAGGCATGTGGGCCCCTTCGCTGATTATATGGGTACCATGCCCCTGTCCTGTCCAAGCATTGTGCTCGTCGATCACCTGTACAATGGTGGTGCCTGGGGGCATTTATTGCTCCTCACAGTGCAGCACATGGCTGCTGTGCTGCACCTCTGCCATGCTTTCCTTGTGGCCTTCCACACCAATATCTCTGTATCTGTGTGTACCTGTCCAGCAGGTCTTCCAGTTCCACAGATCAACATGGCTTTGGGCCATTGGTCTGTCGCTGTCACTCTTCCCCCTCCATCCACTACCAGTGGCTGTGTACTGTGCCACAGTGTTCATGGTGTAATCATGGGATCCTGCACAACACACCCTGTAGGTGCCCTGTGAGGATGTCCCCTGTCCTCAGTTCTGCAGCATAGGGCCAACTTGTTCCAGATGAAGGCATCGTGTGTACTCCCAGGGTGCATGATGCAGACATTGATGATCCACCACATGGCATTACACACCATGTGGCAGTTGATGGAATAGTGCCATTCCTGTTCATGTATGTGGCACTGTCTGGGCCAGGTGGTGCATGTATTGCCATGTGGGCACAGTCAAAGGCCCCTATCACACCTGTCATGCATGACACCATGTGAAATTCCTTCATTTTTTCTGTATGCTGTGCCTATGTGCTTGGGAATTTGATTAACTCTGAAGCTTGTGGCAGCAGAGCATTGAGGAACTGTGTGAGGAAGCAGGATGTGGCCGACTGTGTGATACCAGTGGTGTCACCCAGTGGTTTCTGAAAGGTGTCCATGGTAAGCAGGCACATAACTGCTGTTACCTTGGTCTCCACTGACATGGCATGGCTCCTTCCGATGTGCGCCTGCAGTTCATCATGGCACAGCTCACATAGCTGCCTCAGAATGGCCCTATTGAGTTGGCACTGGCCCACTATCTCTATGTCACTGTGCTGTTCACAGGTGAAACAGACATGGTACTGACTCTGTTAGACATACCATCCTACGGGCCCTTCCACGGCCATGTTGCTGTTCCACCTGTTTCCTCACACCCCTCATTACCTATGCCATGAGAAACACAGCCCCATTCATATTGCTCCTGAAACTTCAGCTGGCTGCCTCTAGGTGGTTTGCAATTAGGCCACCTCCATTTATGCTTAACTTGTGTGGCACATCTTGGGAGATGCACTACAGATATGCTACCTGTTTGGGCTAAACATAGGGATGTGCAGAACATTCATGGGAACACACCCTCCAGATGCAACACACACATTATCTTTGCACTGCAGCATATCCAGAAATGCATGGTGCATCCCTTCCTTTTGAATATGGCCCAGGGCCACATTTCTGGGGATGCGCTGGCACAACTCATTTGCATCAGGTGCATCTCCTTTGAATATCTAGGCCTATAAATACTAAACTGGCATAAGTTCAGCTTATGTACATTTGAACAAAATAAAGACTTTACAGTAGGAAACTGAAATATTTAAGGAATTGTAACGATGTAAACAAAACAGAGAACATGTGATGCAGTTTAACATATTGACCTGTGGTGATCATTCAGCAGAAGAGCAGAGGTATAATGGTGCATGTGTGCATACACACACACCTCTCTCTCTATCTCTCTCTCTCTCTCTCACTCACTCACTGTGAGTGTACCAGATTAGCTATGGCATGATTTATTTTTTCAGGTTTCTAAAATAGATTTAATATAATGAGCTCATTTAGAATATACTATTTGCAGAGCTATACATTGTAAAACTGTGCACTCCTCAGGGTCATTGTTGTATCCAATAGCTCAGCCTCCAGCTGATGAATTGTTTCCTAAAACAAAGAAAAAGTCCATCAGCAACACTCAAACAGAATACAAGAAAAACACAGTGACTCGACAGTACATTTTAACAATATACAGTAGCTAGGGAAAAACAAGATAAATACTACAGTACATTTTTGTAAGTATAGCTTATGTGCATCTGAACAAAGTACAGACTTTATACTAGGAAACTGAAATATTTATGGAATTGTAAAGATGTAAACAAAATGGAACAATTGATGCAGGCTAACGTATACCGATTTGTGGTGATCATTCAGCAGAAGAGCAGAGCTATAATGACACACACACAGACACACACACACACACAAATACTTCAGTCTGACTCTCTCACCGGGGGTATAGAGCAGCAAGATGGCTAAAGTGTTGCTCCTCTCCCTGCAGCTCTCAGTATGCTTGAGTGTTATTTGACTTCACTCCAATCATTTTTGTTTCATTTTACAATTGTTGAATGAAGCTAATGCTAATTTTTCCATTTTTCTTTGATGCAACATTGCTTTTTGTCCTTGGGCATTATAAATTGAAAGTCTGCTGCCAGCAACCAGTATTCAGCGATTTGCAAAAGGATAGTGAAAGTCTTCTTATCTTCAGACCAGTACATGAGTTTTATATTGCTTGCCTGAAGTTTATTCTATTTGAAAGAACACACACTTGGCATGTCCGGATCATTTAGTTTTGGACAAAGATGATAGGATGGAACTGAGCTTACAAGCAATTTTTTTGAGGTAATTTAGATCGAGGCATTTTTGAGCCAGTGTCTGGAAACACAGAGACAGTTTAGTGCCAATAGACTTGTTTGACCATGTAAAAGGTACAGAGGGTGTGCCAGTGATGCTTTGGGGCTGGGGTCATAGTGTTTAATCTTAAATGTTATTATTGTACTTAGTGGGGTGCTCTCTGTCATTATTTAACAGATGTCTTCACCATAGGAGTAAAAAAAAAAAAGAAATGGGAGTGCAAGTGGGAGTGCGAGAGGAGCATTCTGCATAATGAAGAGGAGTTCTGAAATATAGCACAGACCTCCAGAATAGGGAGTTTGAACTATATTTCTCTGGAAAATGGAGTCTGTATTGCCACTGAAGGGAAATTCTGCTGTTTGTGACCAGAGATGAATGGTTGGGGGGGTAACACCCTCTAAGAGGTACTGTATGAGGTATTGCTTTTCATTATTTCTCTGGTTATGATACACAGGTTAACCTTCATTTAAATTTCAATAATCAATTGTTTCCAACAGAACTTGAGGACTCCATGGTTGGGAGCATGGAGCTATGTTGGTTATTTTGGTCTCAGTACTTTTTTTGACCTGCTGTTTATGAATGAGGGAAAACTTTAAGGAAATGTTGGAGCAGCTAGAGGTATCAGTTCATTAAAGGACTACTTGATTGGAGCCTATTGCTATATTTCTATTAAATCTTCAGAGCCAAATCAGCTTTAAATAAGATATCAGTGTACTTCTGTCACTATATTCAAATTTTTGGGCAAAATTTAAAACTGCTCTTACAAACATTGATTTAACTTGAGGTACACTTTACTTTGTTTAAAAGACTCTGGGCCAGATATTCAAACATTCATGCTGGGCACAAACTATTTGCGCTGAGTTAGCGGTGGGTTAGCATGGGTCCTCTACATTTGAAAGGTCAAATAGCATGTGCAAACTGCATTAGCACTGAGCAAAATTATAATGAATGCAAGGGGCAAACTGAGGGGGCATGTACATGAATACAGGCATAATGGTATATTCAGCAAATAGCACAGCACAAAGTGTTTTTTCATGACTTAGCACAACACTTTGTAAGGTGCAAATTACCTCCCAGGAAAAGGTAGTCAACTCTTGGCAAACCAGCTTTGCATGGCTATGTGGCTTTGCATGGCTATGCATGACTTTTGCATGGCTTTGTGTGACCCTAGCTAGTAAGTATGACACATAGAAATAAGCCAGACATAGAGGAAACAAGCTGCTTACTGATGGCATTCCTATGATGTCATCATCTGCTACCAGTCCCAGCCAAGCCAAGAAGTAGGTAGTGACCAGGCTCCCAGTGGACACAATGGCAGTGCGGCCATAGAGCATACACCTGCAGACCACCCTTCAGTGGATAGCAACAGACACCAACGCGCACATGCTGCACTGTGGGCATGGAGGATGTTGAGGGGATGGTGTACAAGGGGCCAGGCTGCACCACAGACTGGGTGCAGCCACAAAGCTAGGACAAGCCATGCAGTGTACATGGGCAAGTGTTGGGAATTCCCCAATACCAGTGTGCCTGTCTGATTGAATGTGTCCCCCCAGCCACATACCGCATGTCTGTACAGACACCACCACACATACAGACAGCCATGTGTATGTCACTGTGAGCATCCCATGCCAGTGGTTCAGCATCTGTGGGTCACACAATAGCATAACAGTAATGTTCGCTGTCAGTAAACACAGTGGGTCTGTCACTGTGTACAGTGCAGTGGTCATCACTGCCCTTCACACCATAGGCATTGCTGTGTCCCTCACACTACTGGCTCCCTTGTTACTGTAGTGTCTGTTGTGCACTGTAGCATGAACTACAGTTTGACAATTACATGCTGCACCAGCACCTGTGCCTGTGCTGTGTAGTCCCCTGGGGCACAATATTCTATGGTGTACTGTACAAATGTAGCCTGCAGCTACCACCACACACTCCCAGACTGACCTACAGGTAGAGCTGTGGGCAGACCTAGCCAGCCCCCTGTACTTCCAGTCTGACCTACAGGTGGAGCTATGGGCAGGCCCAGCCAGCCTCTATACTTCCAGACTTGACCTACAGGTGGAGCTGTGGGACCCTTCAATAGTGCTGGGCAAACTGCTGCAAATCATGTCATAATTAGATGCTAATTTAGATATCTGCCCACAGACAACCTAGGTTGGCTCATTGACATGTTTCTTTTGAATATAACAGAGTTTTGCCACAGGCAAATGTGATTTAAGGCAGTATAGCACAGTGGTTTAAGGCTCTGAGCTGTAAATCTGGAGATCTGGGTTTGAATCCCACAGCCCCCATTTGTATACTGTGTGACCCTGAGCAAGTCACTTAACTTCCCTGTGCTCCCAGGTTGCACCTGTAAAAGCAAGCTTTCAGCTTAGTGTGTCTCACCTGGTTAAACAATTGGAAAGAAGAAGAAGAAGATTGCACCAGTCTAATGGCTTAACTCCACACTAAACCTGTGCAAATGTGTATGTGCCTAGCAAACATTTCAGAAAATAGTGTACATTTTTGCGCAATGTACTTTTACATGCACTGCTGCTTGCAGCTTTACTGACTCCACTCCTTTGCTAGCACACACATTGGCCACATAGTTCACCTCTATCTTCCTTCACGTCGCTGTGCACTGGGATGCTGTTGTGGTTTGCACTTCCTGTTTGCTATATTCAGAGCTGTCTTATTCTCAAGCTATTTTTGCACTGTATGCCCAGCCCAGATTGGCCAGCTTCCTTAGCATGCTATATTCAGTGGGTTTAGCACCTGGGCTATCCCTTTTGAATATAGCAGGCTATTGGGTCTGGGCTAATTTGGCATGCCAGGCAGTGCTAATTTAGCCCCGGGGCAAAGTTTTGAATATCTGGCCCTCTATCTTAGTGCTGTGTGAAGGATTTGTGAAAGACAAGAATATGCAACCCCCCTAAAATAGTGTACTAATCACAGAACACCTGGGGTCTCTATGAACTAGATATGGGAGATGCATTTGTACAACTGTAAAAGCTGAGGTTTGCCATTGTTAAATGTTGCTACAGTGATTTAAAATATTTTGGATTTGTGAGCATTTACTTAATTAGTTCAATTACATTAATTCAGTAGGAACATAACTGAACCAGTTTGAATTACTATTGTGCATGCTTGGAATCCAACTGTCTCAAGACACTGAGGCTGGGAAATGTATTCCAGTGAATGTTTAGTTGGATCCTAGTTTTCTGCTGTGTGCCAAAGCTTTGTTTAATTTTGTGTTCTAACTTGGATCCCTTCCCTCTCCCTATCTGCTTATTACATGTGGTTTAAATATGAAGATGGACTCCTGTGCCTAAATGGAGCCACTTAGTCACAAATTAAATAGTTAATGCTCTATAAAAGAAGAACTCGTATATTAAATGGAGTCTTTTTACCTTGGTCTTTATTCAACCTGGGAATTGTGTTGATGACCCTGATGGTGTGGAGATGTCTTATGTTACTCAGTCTAGTTAATAGGAAATATTACTATGATTTTAACGAAAAGTTTAAAGTCTACAGTTAAAGTTGCAGAATGTGTTCTTATAAATGTTTTGCAGTCTGGAAATTAGCAACAGTAAAAATTATGAGTATTGATGGAGGTGCTCACCTGGATATATATCACCCAGACAAAAGTTTAGTATTGAACAGCCCTTGAAACTGATTATAGTAATTCTATTAGACACAGTTATCCATATGGTGATTTCCTCTTGGTTATCTAATTTGTCACTTTTGCTTAGGGAAGTTGGTATACATCCACAGTATTGTACCTCAGTGGCTTAATGTGGGTCCCCTATTTGGGCTATCCTATAATGGTTTCTATTTTAAAAGATTACCAATGCCTGATGATGGAAGACACCTATATCCAGGCAGGACAGGTGTCTACTGGGGCTTAACTGGGGATATGAAGCTCATCTAGAGTGCTGGGTTGCTCATAAAAATGGGAATCCAATTAGCACATTGTTGGATAAGAATTGGTAATACCAGCCTGGAATTAGCTATTTTGTGACATGTGTATTTGAGATACAGGATTCTCGAGAGTTTCAAGTTTACACTGTTTTATGTGCTTCAATGAAATATGTTTAGTAAGTATATGAGCTATTAACATGGATTAGTCTCCCTCAGAGTTTCTAAGTATATTTATGTATATTGTATTTGGAAGGAAAACGATAGATAGTAGAAGATTTGTTATGTTGTAATATGATTACCTTTTAACGGTACATATACTGCTACTTACATTCTGATTTTATACTGTGTATCTGTATGAAATGTTTGTACCTGTCTTTTAGAATACTGAAAAGGCTTACTTGCTGAACAATAAAACTAAACTTGAAACTTGAAACTGTCTCTCACACTCCCTCTCAGTGCACCAAATCAGCTATGGCATGAATTTTTATCAGGTTTCTAAAATAGATTTAATATACAGTAATGAGCTCATTTAGAATATGCTGTTTACAGAGCTATACATTGTAAAACTTTGCATGCCTCAGGGTCTGTGTCATGTCCAATAGCCCAGTCTACAGTTGATGAATAGTTATCAGGGTCTGTGTTGTACCGCATAGCTCAGTTTCCAGCTGATGAATTATTTCCTAAAGTAAAGTGAAAGTCCAGTGACTACGCTCAGAGAAATGCAGGAAAAACACACAGCAGTTAGGATAGCTAGCAACAGAGTACTATTGATGTGTCTCCTTTACAGACTCCCTGTTGGCAGTTTTCTAAATCAAGCTAGGGTCCAGAATTACTACACTAATGATTGAGTCTACATCCTTCCAGCACCCAGCTGTGAAATGTTATGTCAAAAGCAGGGGTGTAGCCAGGAATTTTAAACTTGTACTCAAAACTGATGCACTGTTGCCCCCGCACCCCCATTATGTAAACATAAACCAAAATATGTGCTGCCACGCCACATCATTGCCCTGTTTGCCATGTCTGGGTTCAAGCACAGTAATCAGTTTCCTCCTGTAATCCTCCTTCCTTTGTTTTTCTGCCTGCCTGGTAGGTTGTTCTTGTTTGTGTATTTGGCTGGTGGCATCAGTGCCCCATAGCAAACAGCAACAAAGGCAAAAGGGCTCAGCATGACAGACACAGTGTGACTCACAACGTCCATGCTTTCCTCTTTTTGTTGCCCCCTGCCTGACTTGCTGCCCCTGCCAGATTTTTTTTACTGTACTCTGCTGCGTACAGTGCGTATGCCTGCCGACACCCCTGGTCAAAAGAAAGGAAATAGTGCAGTGATGTGCAGGCAGGGGTGATGAAGGGGGGAACAGACAAACACCACTATAATACATGGACAGAAGGCAGAGATATGTGGTTCATGTCCAGCCCAAGCACTCAGTGGATGAGGACTGTCTGGGTATCTGGTCACATGCTTCCACAGTTCCTTCTCTCTCCTACTTTACAGCAATATGTCAGCATGGCTCCGCCCATGCAGCAGTAAAAATTAAAAATTGATCTATAGCTCAAAAAAGAACAAGAAAGGCTGACAAGACAAAAATGTAACACAAATGTCCTGCGTACAAAGAAGAAAAAAAAATTGTATCTTTCTGGGCTGCCTTGCTACTGTAACTTGTTGCTTACAGTACCTACATTTCACCACACCCCTGCTTCACAGACTACCAAAACAGAAACCTCTACTTTAAAATAAATAATCACTGAAGAAAAATACACACATTTGAGAGCACGAGACCCTCTACAACAATTTGTGCACAACTTGGATTCCAAAAAGCTTGGATTTAAAATGTATTTAAGGATTTTTCTTGCTCTGACAAACAGATTTTTCTCTACTCTCTCTTCACAATACTGCACTGAGAGACAGCATCCTTCACATGGTATAGGCTGTTCAGCAATTTTTTTTATTCATTTGGTAAGCGGGTAAGATCAGCTTGGCACAAGTGTCTATTCTCATGGGTGACCCATGAGCACTGGGGTGGTTAAGTGACTTGTTCAGAGTTACACAGTATGCAGTTAGAGACTGTGGGAACTAGGGTTACCACCTTTTCAGAAGCCCAAAGTGGGACGAAAGCATGTGACCTGACCATTGGCAGCCAACTGCACGTGCCGCCGCTGCCGCGGGTCCACGGCGTCCTTAAGACACAGGGTACCAATCAGGATATTTGGGATGCTTTGTCATGTGCCACTGCCCTCCCCATGTATGCCTTACTTCAGCATTCCTTGCATGTTCACCCATGGAATAGTATTAACATTGTGTTCAAAACCTTTGGTAACTTGAAATCAGGAAACAGACAAATGCAACACTGCAAAAAATGCATTTTTTATTACACAAAAAAAGAAATAGTAAAGAAACAAGTCAATTTTCAAGCGGCAAGAACAAGTTCAAGCAAAAAAAAAAGCAGATATTCACCCCTTTGAAAACTGCTCCACCTCTTTCTCACTCACAGCTCTACATCTCATTTCTTGGCTTTGAAATGACACTTAGCATTCGATTTAACAGCCTGCAAAAGGGGTCTGTTCCACATAATGTTTGAATGGAATTCTCCACATTTCATTCGGTAGTTTATTGTGACCATAAGTTCAGCTTTTATCAATTCCACCCTGCAACAATTTCTTACATCAGTCCACTTGTTCTTTAGGAGAGAAAACACTCTCTCAGCAAAAGCATTTGAAGGTGGGATGCTCATGATACGTGCAATTACTGGATACAGAGCAGGCAGGTCTGGTGCATCCGAACAAATCTTTTGCCACTTTTCTGCTGGTGCTAGGTCCAGTCTACACAACTCTGGCATAAGGGGCCTGATGACTGAACAGTCCTGAAAGAATTTGTCTGCATCTATTGATTCCTGCAGAGAAAAGGCAGCAGCAACATTTAATAAATCATCGAAGGCAAAGGGTTCCTTCAAAGACAGCATAGACATTTTCTTTAGATAGTTGTCATCACTAAAGTCAAACCACTGCTCCAAGTATTTGACAGCAGTTTCAAGGAAAAGGATAAAATCTAGCTCCAGCTTTTTACAGGAGACAGTATCCATATCCCTCATGAATGCCCGAAGCTTTCCCCCAAAAAACTTGTCTGCTGCTCGGGCTTCAAGTTTTTGTTTAAGTGAGACCATCACTGCAAATGTTTCCATAGCTGTCAGTTGGGATCGTTCTAGGGTGGCTATGTGTTCATTGAAATTGACCAGAACGGCACTAAGGAAATACAGGTAGCATTGTGGCAGTGTTGGAAGTGTGCCCTCCCCATGTTCATTGTCAGCAAAGTATTGCCAGATCTGTCTAGGTGTATCCTCTCCTTGTGAGAGGAAATAGGACTGCAGTGCAGCAAGGCTTTTGACTATTCTGTCAATTGCTGGCAGCAATGACAGCCATCTGGTTGGCACATGCCTCAGAAGGGACTCGCATTCCATGCCACAAAATTCAAAGAACTCTTTTAAATCTCTTGTTCTTGTGGCAGACCCTGAAAAATGGCTAAACATTTTTAGGATGAACACCTCCACATCATATGTCAGTTTTGCTGCTGTCTTCTTTGCAGCATTGTGAAGTATGTGAGCAGGGCAGTTTGCTTTTTGAAGTGATGGGCAGTTCTCTTTCAGTCTAGTATACACACCTGACCGCTTCCCATAGTTCACACTGGCATTGTCAGCACCATATGCCGACACAGAGTCCCACGGCAAGGAATGCCTTTGCTAAATAGATGAAATCTGCTCAGTTATGGCTTGAGCAGATTCATCTGGTCTTCATAGAAGTCCAGGAGAGCATTAACCACACCTTCTTCCTTTTTGAAATACCTTACTACCAGTGGAAATAGTTTTATGCTGCCCCTGTTGGATGCATCGGATGCTATTGAAAAGGACACCCCTGGACTTTGCAAGTCTTTCAGAAGGCATTCCAGAGAATGTGGTCCCAGAACATTCTCTACAATGGCTTCAGCCTTTGTTCTGCCACAGGCAAGTTTTTTGGCAGTCTCAGAGTCCCCATACAGCTGACTGGCCAGCTTTAGGCCACAGTCCAAGGAATTGTAAGACATGTTGTGCTGCACTGCATGGAACACCTCAGCCGCTTCTGCTGCAGTAACCTTCAGTTCTGTTCCATCCACATTAGTAGTTCTGGCCCACTTTGTCATCAGATGGCTGTGTTTGGCTTGCTGGATTGCCGTCTTGTGTTGCTCGGTGCTCTCATGTCTTGTTAGATCATTTCATCCCCCATGTGATACCAGGATTTCTCGCCTACAATATCTGCAGGAGGCTTTAATGTCGCTGCACTTGTCAACCCAGTTGAACTCCATCTTCCACACATCTTGCCACTTGCAGAGTCTCTTACTGTTTGAGGATGCAGTCACCACAGATAGCTTCATTCTTTGAGCCCCGGTACTTATCTGCACAATTTGACAAATGTTGCAATATGCTTTTAGTAGATAAACACACATTAACTGTTGCAATATGAATCTTATCTTCTGTGGAGAAACTATAACATGTGTGCCAATCATTGTCTGAAAGCACAGTGCAACTTCGCCTTACATGGCAGCCAGACAAAGCACCAAAAGAGACAAGCCAGCCATTATGGCTACAAGTTGTGACAAATACAGCACCACAACAACAGGTATGGAGGCAGTTAACAGCATGCAATCTCATTTCATGGGCCTTGAAAAGTTGGCCCTCTTGTTGGAAGCATAATGCAACAAACACACTGCCAAACAAAGCTAGACATACTGACTGAAAAGAATGACAACAGGGTTTCCAATTGACTAATTACAAATGACATGTGTCTGGAGCAATGTACATCTAGCGAGCCTTGGTTTGAATGATCCAGCTAACAACAAAATAAACATAGCAGTGATGCTCCGCAAACGCTCAATGACAGACAGCTAAAACACCCCACCAAATTCTAGCTGGAGCCCCAGCCAACACACCATAACATTTTACCAGAGAATCAGGCCTGTCTTTTCAAAATGTTTCTATTTGCCATCAAATAATGTAAATATGGTGTGGTATCTGGATGAGTGTGGGTGGGCACATGTGGGCTCTGACAATCTTGAAATGCAAAAACAAACCGTAGCTTTACATTATTCTATCTCAGGGGAATCTGTGGCAAGACTGGTAGCTCCAGTCTATGTAACGACAGATCCCTGAAATATATTAGCACACATAAGAATTCTATTTTTCAGCACCCAGGCTAGTAAACTTATTTTATCTGCAGTACGTGAATGATTAATTTTCTCCTGGCATGCATCTGTCACAATGACTCATTATAATTCCAATAGCAGACATGCCAAGAAACACAACAGCAGGCTAAGCAAGCAGTATGTCATAATAGATAAAGGCTACGCTCGCAGGCACCACGTGCCACTTGTTTTACATTCATGGCATTATCCAATATGACACTGGGGACTGGAACAAATAGCAGCATTCAGATTCAGTATGACAGCTGTTAACACCAATTACAGGCACCGAGCCATGCTGACATTCTCAGCAGAGAAGCATGCAAGAGAAGGGGCCCGGGCCAGCCTTTTCCCAATAATTATGTTTGAAATTATTGTAAAGAAATTACATATGCCTGCCCACCCAGAGGCAACTACATGGCAGAAATTGTCAGTTTATCATGGCTAGCCCATAAATGTATTTGGCACACAAGACAAGACACAGCAGCAGGGGAAAATCAATTGCATCTATGGCTGTCATGCTAACAATTAAGAAGGCTGTAAAAGCAAACCAGCAAAAACAGTTTTTATGCTAGAAGGGAGCACAAATTGTGCCCTTTGCCCAATAATTTAACTATTATTTTCTACGACCTACCTACCAGGCACCAGGGGAAAAATCAGTGCTATATTGATTGGCACGCGCAGCCAGCAGCCAGGCTAGTGAAAATTTACCAGCACTACAGATGGTATTTCCACTGGTCCAGATGGTGTACATACTGAAGTCTTGCCTTCTTCAGTACAAGTCAGCAGGGCTATGAAAATCTTACTAGCCAGACACAGAAATCTACCAGTATTTTGAGTAGCAGGCAAGTACCAATTGTTCATAAGCCCAGCGTTTCTAAAAAAAAAAAAAAAAAGTGTCTGGTTTAGTTTCACAGTTATAGTATCGAGTACAGATGTGTTTTGAAAACATGTCTACACTGCAGAATAAGAAACTGACCTCAAACAAGTGCTTCAATAACACAACTGACTAAAAATTAATTCTGCCAAGTACAGTCACATTCCCCTCTGAATCCCCTGAGTACACACATCACATACCATTTAATTTAATGTACTAGAACAGCAGGGGAAAAAAATGCTGGCTCGGCTAGAAGCCCACATACCTGGCTTATTGCAGCAGAATTCACTCCTTAGGTGGTAGGTATGCTTGTTGAACTCAATAACCTCCTCTTGACCTCTCTGGTGGTAGCAGACAATAGTTCAGACTGGAAGTGAGTGACTGACAGGTAATAGGCAAACAAGGAATGCTGATTTTAAAGCTCTGGGCAGACAGTGAATACATCCCTTTATTGTGAACTTGTCTTCTCCAGCCCTTTTCTTCCTCTGGACCTCTTCAGACTTAGTTGTTGGAGACAAATTCAAAGTCAGTCTGCTCTGCTGTTTCTGATGGTCCTGGTCACCTTGTTCCTTCCTTGCTGTCCTGTCCTGAGAGCCTCGAGCCTGGTACTTGTGACTCAGACTGCGTGCCAGCCACCCTCTCGCTGCCTCTTCCTTCGGTCAAGCGTCTCGACTCCAATCAAATAATTCAGCGCAGCGCTCTTATTTTCCTCGTCCTCATCCTCGTCTCTCCATCTCTAGTTGATCATCTGATCGCAAGCAGTCCTCCAGAACTTCTCCAGAAGGAAACACTAGCTCCTATCCCTATCCCACTGGCAACACCGGCATTTAAACATGCCGCCAGTGGATAACTACACTCCCAGATGACTCGTCATCAAAGCAGCAGTGAGCCATCGGAGATGCGAGCCGAGCGGACCTGATTGAGAACCCTGGTGGGGGCGGGAACAAAAAAAAACCCCAACACACTGACTGGCTGACTCCAGACACTAGTCTGCGCACACCATGACACCACTCCAGCAGAGTGCCAGAGTCGGACCTGATTGGGAATGAGGCTCGGGGAAGACGAAAGACGTCAAGATGACACCCCCCTCGGCTCCTCCCACACCAAAGCCTGCAAAACCACAGGGCTAACAAAGGGACTCGTTGTCTCCTTCACTCCACTCTAGCGCCTCTTTGCTAACAGTAGTCACGTCGCCAGACTCGCCACAAAACTAAACTTATCAGTAGCCCAGTGCCCCAGTCGAGTATCGCCGCCACCTCCCGCTCTGCCCATGACTAACGCTGCTGCAGCCCATAGGGATGGCTCACTTCGCTACTCCGTGGACTCGTAGTGAAGAAGCAAATGAAGGACAGGACAGGACGTGCTCCATTCCAGGTAGGGGCCGGGGTGTAAAGCGGGACATTTGATGTCCCATGGGGGGGGAGGTGGGAGACGGGACGGGACCTCAGAAATCAGGACTGTCCCGCGGGAAACGGGACGGGTGGAAACCGTAGTAGGAACCTAACTCATATCTGCTGGAAGTGCCAAGCTTATTATTCTAACCTTGATGCTATACTGCCATGTGACTTACAGTCCCACAGCACATTGCCAACTTCATCTCTGTGCCAAACTTCACAGATGAAATCACAGCTTCACATTCTTGTGAGACTGTCTCTGTGCCTAACTCCACCAGTGAAGTTGTAGCATTGCATTTCATGGAGTTATTAGTTTTCCATAAAGCTGTGACTTCACATGGTGGATTAATTTGGGAAATGAAGTGAATTCATGAATTAATCAGTGAAGCAAAATTTTCTAGTTTCACATATCACTACCCAGGAATGGCAAGTTATCCAAAGACTTTCATGCCAGCCCTTTCTGGCTTTTGCCATTGCTCAACTGGAGACATCTAAGTGGTAGAATAATAAACAAACAAAGAAAAACAGTTCTTGGAATAATTATTAAACTCAGACATGTAAAGCACATTGTAAATTTCATCATTCCTGCTTTTTAAGTTGTTTCCCATTTCTTTTTAAGCCATTTACTTTTATTCAACACACAAGAGATCACAAGCATGGGAGACAGTATAGAACAGTGGTTTAAGGCTCTGAGCTGCAAAGCTGGAGACCTGGATTTGAATTGCACAGCCCCTCACTTGCACAATGTGTGACCATGAATGAGTCACTTTATTTATTTAAATGTTTTACCAGGAAGGCACACTGAGTGACAAGCTGCTCATCTCCTGTTGCGACCTGGGGGGATAGGGTATGATAGGAATGAGAAATTAAACATTCAAGTTACAAGATCAACATTAACATACAGTTGTAAGGCAGGTGTTACAAATAGTGTTACAACAGTGTTGTGCATCATAGGTACTGTAGAAAGAGTGTACAATAATAAGTGTTGGGTTAATAAAGTTTTATTTATTTATTTATTCAAATATTTCATCAGAATGGCACATGGAACAACAAGTCACTCATCTCCCACTTCAACCTGGGGGGAAGGAGTACAATAGGAGTAAAACATTAAACATTTAAGTTACAAGATCAACATTAACATACAGTTCTAAGGCAGGTGTTACAAGCAGTGGTACAACAGTGTTGAGCATACTAGGTGGAAAGAATGGACAATAATGACTGTCAGGTTAATGAGTAAACAAGTGCTTACATGAAAGGAAAGGGGGAAGGAGAAGGAGGGGTGAGGTGTGGGGAGGGGAAGAGTCGTGTCCCTGGAGACCCCTTCAGGATGTGAGGAACCCTGCAAAGGGACTGGGGGGACAAGAGAAAAGACGATATGGCAGTGTCCCAGAGAGTCCCTTTCAGGATGTGAGGAACCCTGCAAGGGGGGCTGTGGGGCTAGACAGAAAGGATGATAAGGCTGTAGGGATTAAAAGAGGGAGGAGAGAGAAGGAGGAAGTGTGGCTTAAATGCAGGAGTGGGAATAGCACCTAACCCAAGAGACGATCTTTCAAGATGCTGGGTACCCTGCTAGGGGATTGAGGAAGGTCAGTAGATGGGGATTAAGAGAGTGATAGGAGAGTTAGAGAGTGAGAGTGAGAATTGAACCCTTGAGGGGAACATAATTTGCACCTTTGGAGGGAATGGGGCCTAATCAATAGTCCATCAGGATTCATTTGACCCTGCTAGTAGTCATGGAAAGCCAAGATAGTAGCTAGATAGAATAGGGGAGATATGCTAAGGCTCAGCTGGACCCCTTCAGAAGAACCCTGCAAGGGGACTACAATGGTCATGGAGAAAGGTAGATGGGGTAGGGGAAGGAGAGGAGACAAAACTAGGCACAGTAGGACCCCCTCAGGATTCTGAGTAGCCTGCAAGTGGGACTGCAAATACTAGGGAGAAAGGTAAATGGGGAGGGGAGACAATCCTAGGCCTAGTAGGACCCCTTCAGGATAATGAACATCCTGCATGGGGACTGCAAGGGCTAGGGAAAAAAGGTAGACTGGGGAAGGGGAATGAGAGGAGACATGCTTAGGCACAGTAGGGCACCTTCAGGATGCTGAGAACTCTGCAAGGGGACTACAATGGCTAGGTGAACAGGTAGATGGGGAGAGGGAAGGAAAGGAGACAAGACTAGATGCAGTGAGACCCCTTAAGGATGCTAAGAACCCTGCAAGAGGACTGTAAGTATAGGGAGATAAGAGGGATGGTGAGGAGAGACTAGATGAGAGATACAAACCCCTTGGGGGTAGGAGATGCACCCATGGAGAGCATTTGGGGCCCCTTACATTCTGTGAGAGATCAAGGGAGGCCAGTAAGGGGAAGCAATTTGGGGGAAGGGAGCAGGAAATTTGGGAGATGGGGTGCACAGGGCAAAATGAAGGTGCTAGAGGGGTAGGGTTTGCCAGGGCTTAGGGTAAGGAATTAGTTAAAATTTTATTTTTATACAGGATGAAAACTTTAGGTCCAAATGTCCTATTTACAAAGCTGTCCTGTTAACATAACATATATGACATACTTAAAACAGATAGACAGAAATTTATACAATTGCACAAAATATACATATACTGCATGATTTTTCAAAACATACTTATGGTTCTAATACAAATACAGAGTAAAGTTAGGCAGCATTTTTAATAAAAAATTCCATTCCTGTACTATGCTGTATCCAGTTGTGATTTAAAGGTAGAAACTTTAGTCAAATTCCTTATTGACGGTAGTATATTGTTCCAGAGTCTGGCCATGTGATGCTAAAAATTCATGCTGCCTTACTGGGCATTGGTTTGGGGGATTTTTATGCCCCTATGTACTACCTCACTCATTCCATAATGTTGTATCCCAAGATTTTGCTGTATATTAAGATTCCCTGTTATCAGACCCTTTTGAATTTTAAAAATGAATATAGAATATTGTTTCCTAAGTCAAACGTCTAAACTGTCCCATCTTAGGACTTTATACATCTGGCAGTGATTTGTCCTAAATGGACATTGAAGAACAAATCTTGCCAAGCAGTTATTAGATTTATTTACTTTATCCAAGTATTTTAGGACTGCAAAACCATAAACCAAGTTACCATATTCTAATATCAAAATTATTAGCTGTGCGGCTATTCTTTTCCTCATCTGGTAAGGCACTATCGATGAAGAGCTCTGTAAGCACCAATCCTTGAGTTCACTCTTTTTTGTGGTGTAGTCTATGTGTGCACTAAATGTAAGTGAGTTGTCTATTATCACCCTAAATATTTGTACTGGTCTGTTACTTTTAATGTCTAATTCATTCTTGTTACAATCTCTGAGTGTCGACTGGGGCAGCTATTGTTCCTCCTATTTTTTTGAAAAAACATTACTTGTGTCTTCTTTTGACTTATAATAAACTTTGATTCAATAGACCAATCCTGTAAAATATTAAAGTCTAACTGAAGTTTTTCCAGTACCTGATCTTGAGTTTTTGCTGTGACTAACAAGGCAGTATCATCTGCATAGAGCCGTATCTGTGAATTTACAGTAAGTTCAGATAGATCATTTACATAAATTAGGAACAGTAGTGGTCCCAATATTAATCCTTGGGCTACACCTCTTTTCGGGTGGCCCACATCTTATAGGTGGTTAGCAACTACTACCTGTTGTTTACGGTCCCCCCAAATAAGACTTGAACCATTGCAAGGTTCTTGCGACTATTCCTATCCTTTCCATTCTCTCAAAAAGTATGTGGTGGTTCATCAAATCAAAGGCCTTAGACAGGTCAACAAACACTATGCCCATGGACTCCCCTGCATCCAGAGCTTTCACCACCATGTTCACAAAGTCCACTAGTGCGGTGTCCATTAAATACCATGCCCTAAAGCCGTGTTGAAATTTGGTCAACTTCGAGTACTTTTCAAGGTACTCATAGAGTTGATTATACACCATCCCATCCAGTAACTTTGAGAGAATGGAAAGGAGTGCAATATGCTGATAATTGGATGGGTCATCTGGTTTACCCACTTTGAAAATAGGTACGACTTTTGCAACCTTCTGCAAGTCAGGAAATAAGTTCTCTATTAAAATTTGATTAAACAAAATACTCAGCACTGGTGAAATTGTGTCTATTGCATCTTTTAAAAATGTTTCATGTCAGGACAGTAGGCTCTTTTAGGGTTCAACTTTTTAATTGCATTCCTCACCTCCTTTTTCTTTATTGACCTAAAATAGAACAGAGGGAATTACATTCATTTCCCCCTGCTCTATTTTCACTAAATTGCTTTGTTATACTATCGGGTATTTCAATGTCAGGCAGGGTAGTAAAATAGTGGTTCAAATATTGGGCCACCGCTTTGGAATCCATACGTTCCCCTTTACCATTGGTCATTTTAATATCTGACCTTACTCTGATAGGGTTTCCAAGATCATTAATAATGCCCCAATGCTGTTTTGGGTGTGTGGCATTCTCAACCCTATTATTGTAAACGTTTTTCCTTACCTGTTTTATTGATTTTTTGCATTTGTTCTTATGCTTCTCATAATCATCCCAATTAGTCCCAATTTTAGTTTTCTGTGCTTTTTTCCAGGCTCAGTCCTATATACATATATATATATATATATATATATATATATATATATATCTGTTTTCTCACTAATTCATTTACCCAGTGTAGATGTTTTTTGATAATTTATAGGTCTTATAGGGTGCATGTTGATTGCAAATTTTTAGCAAGGTATCAGAGAACTTTTTAACCCCAAAATTTATCTTTGGAATTAGTTACAATCTGTGCTATTTTTCCAAACCTATGTCCCACTTAAAGTTATCAGGGTAATAATTAGAATAGTCTCTCCTAGTGCTTAATGTCTCCTCAGCTTTACGGTTGTATTTATCTGAAATTATACACACAACAGAGTTGTAGTCTCCCAAGTTAGGGTGAAACACTGAGCAACTTTCAATATAGATGTTCTTTGAGAAAAACATTAGATCTAATATATTACCCTGACTACAGGGTCCTGTTTTCCTTGCAATTTGATTTATTGGCTGATTAACAGCTTCCATTTTCTTATCCCTTGGATTACCCCTTGCAGCATTAAAATCTCCATTAGTATTAAATCTCTATATGCCACTAACAAAGCTATTTTTGTGTTAACTGTTCAAAGCTGCTAGTTTTAATTTTTTTGGGGGGGGTATATACAACACCTATGAAAAGCTTTAGTTGCATTTATTCAATAAACAGGCATTCAATCCCTCCCACAGTTCCTGAATATAATGTTTCAAACTGACCCAAGTTGTTACTAACATATAAAAGGACCCCACCCCTCCTCCCCCAGTCTTGTCTAAAGATTTCAAATCCTTCCATGGAGATCTCATTGTTAGTCACTTGTTTTGCTAGCCATGTTTCTGAGATTCTGACTATTTTGGGGGGTTCAAATTGTTGGGACCAAAGCTGAAATCCTTGTATTTTTAAGTAAAACTTCAGGCATTTTTATGCACAACTTTTAATCCTGGCTCATTTATTGTAAATGGGACAGGATTAATTTCAATGCACCTGCCAATATTAAGATCAATTAGGGAGGGACATGGCAAGAACAGTTATATGCAAGTTAATTATTGAGGGCAGAGCTGAGGGAGCAGGGAGAAGATAAGTGCCAGATTTGAGTGGGAGAGGGAATTCCAAATTTTTGGGAGGTGGTGAGAGTAACCAGATTGGCCAATTTGGGTGGATCTGTGGAGGACTACCAGGGCATGGAAGTCAGTTGATCTAAGGGAATTTGAGAACTGAATTGGCCAATTTGGGAGGATCTATAGGGGACTACCAGGGTGCATGAGTCAGTTGATCTAATGGAATGGGAGACTGGGAGAATGGAACTTATTTTATTTATTAGAAAGTATCAGATTACAATGACCTTTGAGCTAAATGCTCATTTACAACAGTTTCTTGTCAGTACAGAAAAATACATAGTTATAGAGATGAATTATATATTAGAATGGTTATTATGTACAAGTAGGCAAACAACTACAGTAGTACAATGCAAGATTTTGGTTAGCTACAGTCTAGTGGTGTAGAAGATGCAAACATGTTGAGGCAGTTCTTGTCACAAGTGCTGCAGATTGAGAAAAATGTTCTTTTTTGTCAAGCATGGTGGGTCAATAATCAGTCCTAGTTGAAAAAAACAGGACAAGGAAACGGGGAGGAATAGAAGGTGAGAGTGTGCTTTCAGAGGGTGATGGGAGAAACCAGCAGAGAAAGCATGGGTTGTGGGGAGGAGGGAAAGGTAGGGGTGGCATTGGCTGAATGGTGTGTGGAAGGGTGGATCAAGGGGAGGCGGTAGGAACCATAGGAAGAGGAGGACCAAAAGGAGGGGTGGAAAGAGGGGGGAAGAAATATCTTTGGGGAGCAGAAGGAGAAAACATGAGCTGTGGTCTTCAGGTAGTGAGATATTGGGCAAATATAGTATTATCATAGGCCACAGATCACTGTAGGCATAGCACATCAAACAGTACTATAGTTACTGATTGATGAATTATATATTTTGTGCAACTGCCAGAGTTAATGGTTGATGTAAGCAGAGTACAATGCAAATTATTAGCCTACCCATCAGGGACTCAAACTCTGGTCTCCCGTGTGACAGGTAGGAATACTTACCACTATACTAATGATATTTAATTTCCTTTTGCTCCTAGATCACACCTGGAAACAAATTTCAGCTTAGTGTGCCTCTCCTGATTAAAAAATGTGCCCTTCCCCCCATGAACAGATGAGGGATGGGGTAGGGGGTGTTACCTAAATGGTGAAACCCAATGACTTTAGCGTTACTCAACTGTAAGGATGGGGTGCTCATTTAATTTTTTTTTATGATTGATCTATTTTCATACTTAGCAGTGTGCATTTTAATGAAATGCTAATTACATGCACATCATCTACTGACATTTCAAACTTGAAATCAATTGTTTTCCTTTAAAACACTTGTTATTTGTGTATGCACCACAGTGCATTACCTGTGTTTTCACTGATACTGTATATACCACATATAAAGTCATCACAATTCAACATTTATATTTTGGTGGGATTGGGCAAAAAAAAAGCCAGAAACATAATGTAGTCATGTATGATGCTTTTTCTGTAGTCATATGACCCAAAAAAGGGCTGTTTGTTTTTTATATCACAGTATCTTTTGGTGGTAAGGAATCATCAATTTTTTCATAAAAGAGGTAGCACGATTTATAAAAGATGCTCACAATGGCCCCTATGCATGAAGGGGCAGAGTGGCTACATACCACATATCTGTGGTGCATAGCCACCCCACACCCAATTTCACCCCCATGTTGGATGCATGGGTGCGCAGACCCTATGCACCCAATCCCCCACCCCCATGGACAGCAATGTGCAGGGGTATGCAGGGGTGAGCTTGCACTATGTATTATGTACAATGCCCACATACAGCTGCACACTGGGACATGTAGGAGGGTAGCTGGTACACCAGGATGAACCATGCCATAAGTCACCTATGTGCCTTGCTCCTGTGCACACCAGATGAGGGAACAGCTCTGTGGCAGGTGAACATCCCCCACAGAGTAAGCCAGCCCCATCCCCATACCACAGAGACTGACCCTCTCACACACAGTGCCTATCCATCCCCCCGAGGCTGTACCCCATGCCAGGGCAGCACCACCATGCCCATGCTGCTCATGGTCCAACACTGCTCTGACAATGTATCCAGGGTGGCAAGGCACACCTTTCCTTCTTGTTTGCACCCATTCCCCAATTGCATGCCTAGCCTATGTGGACACAGAGGTGGCCCATGGCCCCATCCTGCACACCACTGACCAGTGACCCCCCCCCACACACACATGCACCTGTGGCACTGACAACCCCTGCATGGTCTGTCAGTTCCAAGATTCAGGATGGCTGGAAACACTGCCACACACACTCCTCAATGGCCACTGGCCATCCAACTTCCATAAAGGAGCCCAGCTATTGCATGCCTTGCCACATAAGGGATCCACTCTGGGACCCAGGATGGGCACCCAATTGGATGTCTGCCTGGGTCCACAACATTACCCCTGGCCACCCTGTGGAGTCCTGCAAACTGGGGGAGTGGAGCCACGGACAGGGGGGGTGACAGCTGTGAATACTGGCATGTGCACACCTGTCTGTGGGTAAGCAGCTATGCAGGTGGGTTATGTGCATTTTCCACATACCACTGCCCATTTGGTGCATAATATGACTTATTACTATTGCAAAGTTTGTTTATCCAAATAACACAATAATCATGAAGGGTGTTGCCGCTCAGGTTTGCCAGGCCAAACTTTCACAAGAACAAAATGAACTGTAGTGAACAACAAATCTGAGGATTGCATTAGTGAAACTTTAGTTTTTTTTCTTATTACCTGTTGTTCGGTAGATATGAATATTATCTATTTAGGAACAGGTAAAAATGTATAGAGGACAGGTCCATCTTTAGACATGATTTACACCAGTAAGGCTCAAAAAGTAATATAGTCATACTCAACAGTAAAATATAATAAACATGTAAAGGGTACAGATTAGAGAATATACTTTCATTTAAGCATTGACATTGGTGCAGGTCCATTCATTGTTCATTTACACATTTTCAAAATATCAAATAGTGATATCCATGCATGAGATGTGCTTTTGGGGGGGGAACACAAATGCAGAAAAAGTACCCTCAGTCCTGCATAATTATGGTTCTCTCATGCCCGTAGACCTCACAACTGCTGACCTCAACTCTCCCACTAGTGACTGATTGTAACTTTTGAGGAACCTACCCCAATCTGAGGACCCTATAATGTTTGGAAAGTCAAGAGGTTAACAAGGGATAATAAAATTAAGTCCTGGGAGAAGGCAGGGTGATTGAGATGGTGGCTAGTGTGTGACAAGGTAGCAGGGTTGGGGAGGCAACAGACCAGCTGAGGGGGGCACATAAAAAGCATAAAAAAAAAATCAGATGAGTCAGGGAAGATCTCAATGTACAAAGAATACTATTCTAAAATGTAGGAGCAGCAAAGGAAAAGGTAATAGAGTTCATCCAAAAGGTAATATGAAGAAATGAGACCCTGATCAGAGCATTTACATTCCTTTGGACCAATCATAAGCTTTATTTATACAAATTGTAGGGAATAGTTTGAATCATGAAGAGACTTATCTTGTAGACAACTGAGAGAATAAGACCTGTGATCATTTTGGGGGAAAATGTTTAGCTGGGTGTGTAGATCACATAGATGAGTTTTATCAGAGCCAGATAAGGCATATTGACAGATGTTGCTTTATATAACATTTTGTGTACCCATATCTGTAACTGTGGCATGTAGAACAATGCTGAAACATAGTCTAAAATAGCCAGTTGAACATCTGGTGTCAGACAATTCATGTACCTTAAAGCAATAAAATGTCTTATCCATGGCTTGATAAACATCAGGGGTGTGATCAGAGAAGGTAAGGCTAGGGTCAAGAAGGACATGTCAGTACTTGAAGTTGTCAAGCTGCCAATCAGAATACCATCTAGGTTATCAACTGAAAAGTTTGAAGTAGAGTTCAAATTCCCAATCTTCCGTTTGAAGCCAGAAGCCATAGATTTAGCCTTATTCTTATTCATTGAAAGCTGACTTTAAATAATCACTTCTGATCTGAATGGCATTTATGATTTACAATAGATTATGAGGGATCTCAAGGGATTGTTAGAATTACAGAATAAAATAATCTCATTGGCATATAATAGCATATTGTTGAGACAGCAGGCAGAGGAGGCAGACCTTCTGCTCAGTGAGAGTAACAGGGGCCTTAAAGGAGATATTAAATTATTTTTACACAGTTAATTGCCCTTCCATCTTTGTTTCCATGCCAGTTATGTATTCTGATATGCTTTGATGATTCTTTGATAAATAATCTAGTTTTGGAGTGTCCTAAGATCTACACTGAGTTTCACTCTCCTCTCCAGCTGCTGCCCTTGATTTTCATTTTTTTAAGACATTCTATGACATCAGAAACTTCCATTCCATGTTGTTCATGTGAATGGCCTGGAAAGGTGTTTGTGATGTCATATAATGTTCAGGCAGTATAAAAAGAGAGACCAGCAACTGCTGAGGAGAATGGGACTCAGGATCCTTAGAAAGGCAAACAAAATAGATTATTAATTTAACCAAAAAGGTCAAAAACATATCAGAATACTGGGTAGCCAATAAAAGAACAACTAGAGGGCTGCCAGAGGTGTAAAAATGGTTTCATATCACCTTAAAATGGTCCCTTCAAGGACACCTCTGGAAACCCTGATAAGATTTGAGGTAGTGTTCTAGCTATAACCTGTTGATTTCTCCTAGAGTGACAGCTTTTAAACAAAGAGAGAGTTATCTGATATTCTCCAAGAAAGCAATCTTGACAGCAGAAGGTCATGGACCACCAGGTCAACTGCCTTTGTAAGGTCTAACAACAAGGCATTCACCAGGCATCTGTTATCCATGCCCTTAATCATGTAGTCTGAGAAACTGACCATCGCAACAGAGGTGCCATGACCTTCTCTTACATCATGCCACTCTGGAATGAACAAACAATACTTTTAACATATTCATTTGGGAGATTAGAATCATTCTAACAGCCTACTTTGGGGAGACAAGATAGGAATGTGGAAATAATAATAGCTATAGATATATTAAAGGCAGCGGTTTCATCTTTGAGGACTGGCACAACAATCTCAACCTTGTAAACAACTAATACATTATTAGTGATTCGAGGAAGCATAAACATTTTGGAATAAAATAGGGCTATTGAACCAACTGCCAATTTTAGAAGCCTAGGATCCAAATCAACTCTGCTTGTGTTATTATTTGAAGCAAGGTACAGCGATAATTTGATATTCCAAGAAGGTGAGACAGCTTTGAAGTTAAAAAGGATGAACACCCCAACAATGAAAGAAACAAATGCTGGTAACATCAAAACAGGTATTAGCATCCTTAGGGAGATGTTTGGATAGGTAACTAGAAAGGTTACTAAATTTTTCATTAAAACAGTTAGTGATATGCAGGGGTTCAGATACCAATTCATTCTCAGACAGAACTTTAACCATTTTTTATACCTTAACAGAATTTATATTAGAGGTTATTACTGCCCAGAATGTTTTGGGGTCACCAAAGCTGTGAATCTGCTGAAATTTTAAATTGTGTATTTGATAGGTATGAATTTAACTTTTACAGAAATCTTGAAATTCCTTATATTTAAACCTAAGTTCATGTGAGGAGGAAAGTTTGAAGCAATGCCAGGACTACAGACCCCTAGCCTAACATGTCACAACTTCATTGTTTACAGTTAATGAAACCCTTTAGTTTATTGCTATTAAAAATGCTATACTTAACTGTCTAATATACCCTTTTTCAGGAAAAAGATAACCCTACTAGTGAATTTTGCCATGAAAACTTGGTTGCATCCACGCTCAACCTTTTTTTTGCGGGAACTGAAACAACCAGCACTACACTTCGTTATGGAATGCTACTTCTCTTAAAATATCCTTATATTCAAGGTAAGTGACTACTGTCCAGTTATAGCCAGAGGGGATTGACTTTCTAGTACTACATGCAGATTTCCTTGTTCCCAGCATGATATACAGTAGAAGCATAAACCTCTCTTTGAAAACTCAACTTACTATTAACTGGACACTGTCAGTCCTGGGTTATATAACATTTATTCAGTATAGATTTCCTATGTATTTTAGTGTCTCTTTGCAGAGTGCCACTATATAATTAGTTTTGAGAAATGAGACTTCCTATTTTTTTAATCAGCAAAAAAACAGCTTACTGGCATTTCAGTGTTATCACACCAGCAGTGGACCTTTGTTTACATTTTCAACTGTTTGCTCTGGCCACACACAGAAATGCTCAGCCTGCATGCATAGGCCCAATGTCTGCATCTCCTCACTCACAATCATTTACTGTCACTTGGTTTAGTGTTGAGATAAACTGACAATCTGTAATGCAGAATTGGATCACAAAACATGTTTTTAGATATCACTGAATTTTAATGTAAAAAAACCACCAATCTCACATCTGTGACTTGATTTAAAACGAGTGAACACTGTGGCCCAGATATTCAAAAGGGTTGCGCCATGCGCAACAGGGTTGCGCCATGCGCAAGTCCAAAATGCGCCATTCTGCGATATTCAGCAGGAGGCAGTTACGCCACTGGCAACAGGTTGCGCAAGAGAGCAATGCAAATGAATGCATGCTCAACAGGAGGTGGAGGATCCATGCATAACCTGCGCAACCCGATATTCAGTCGGGTTGCGCAGAGTTGTGCATGCGCAACACCCAACCTGTGCCCGCACAAGCTTGAGCCAAAAAAAAAAGGCTTAAGTTGAGGGCCACCCACAGGTGAGCTGCTGCATTGCAGGCGCAACACAGCAGCTGCCACCCCTGGCTGGCCCTACTTCGCTCCCTGTGCCCCCACCAGCCCGATCACGGGCAGTACAGTACATTCACCCCACACATCACCCATAGCCCGATCGCGGGCAGAACCCGTATGTCGCCCCAGTGCCCGATCGCGGGCAGAACCCGTACATGTCGCCCCCCAGTGCCGATCGTGGGCAGAACCCGTACATGTCACCCCCAGTGCCCGACCCGCGGGCAGAATGTAACCCTCCCCACACCCGAATAACTCCCTGGTGGTCCAGTGGACCGTAAAGCCCGATCGCGGGCAGAATGTCTAGCACAACCCCAAACATCTCCCTGGTGTCTAGTGTCCCCCACCCACCCACAAAGCCCCTCACCCGCTCCCCCGCGGCTGGCGAGCGACAGCATCACCCGCCTGCCGCCCGCGCCCGCCGACTGACTGATCATTCACAAATCTGGACTGTCATGTATGGTATGGGCTGCCGCCCGTGGCTGTGGCTCTGCACCAATGGGCGTGCAGCCCTGCAGGCTGATCGGTCGGCGGCGGGCGGCGGCGGGTGGGATACTGTCGCCCGCCCGGCTGCGGGGGAAAGCGAATGGGCGAAAACTGGGCGGGGGTGTGCTGTTCTGCCCGCGATCGCTACGATCCCACTGAACCACCAGTGTCAGACCAAAGGCCAGTCTACCTGAATCGAGCATGAAAGCGACCTCTTGAGTTCTGTGACTCGAGCACTGAGAAAGCATTGCTCTGCGAGTTCTGACCAAGACATAAATGATAATGTGGGGGGCGGCATGTACGTGTTCTGCCCGTGATCGAGCTGTGGAAAATGCGTGGGGGTCATGTAACTGTGATGCCTGCGATTGGGCTGCATACCGTCGGTCCTCGACGGCCGCTGCCTGGCAGGGTAGCCAGACAAGTCTCGGGGATCGGCGCACCTACATGCAAATGGCATGCAAATGGGCCATAAATAGATGCAAATGGCCCCCTGCGCCTTGCATAAATTATGGCCCCATTGCATGTCACCTTTGAATATCGAAATTTGGCGCATGGCGCAATGGTACTGGCGCCACCGCAAGTTTAATGCTCAACTCTGGCAACTTGGCGGTAGTGCAAGTTCCACTGCACCATGCGCAAGTGCTGTGGCTCAGGGGTGATATTCAAAGGAGTTGCTCAACAGCGCAACTCCTTTGAATATCACCCCGGCCACACCCCTGCGCAACTATTTTGAGCAGCGCAGGGGCTTGCGCCTCAGACTGGCGCAGTTTGAATATCTGGGCCTGTGTGCCTACTTAGTACCTGCAAGATTATGACAACGTTTGTGCACATGAAAAGGAACACATTCACAATGGACACTGCTCTTCTCTGATGCATCAGAAGGTAAAGACAACCTTCGTAGCACGAGGTAAATAGCCTGCAATTCATCACACAAGAGAGGTTTCAGACTGTCTGTCAACCTGATATTCAAAATGTGATATTACTCAGTATGACTCATTTGCATAGACTAAAATAAGAAACCTCAAGCAAGTGTGCTATCATTTTCTAAATTTTTCTGTCAGCCTAGCAGGCTGTTAAAAGTAAATATCTTTTGCACTCTCAAACTTCCCTTGTGTGCCAAAATGCAGGCTCTGGTATATACTTGCTTTTTAAATCATCTGTTTATCTCAACACTGGGTGCCTGGACCAAGTGACAGTGAATGCTTGTGAGTGAGGAGATGCAGACATTGGGACCATGCACACAGACTGAACATTTCTGCATGTGGCCAGAGCAAATGGTTGAAAATGTAAACAAAGCTCTGCTGCTAGTGTGGTAACACTGAAATGCTGGTAAGCTGAATTTTTGCAAATTGAAAACTATGAAGTCTCATTTCTCAAAACTAAATACATAGTGATACTCTGCAATTGGGTATGATATGACTGTTTACCTGTTGAGCATCCATTCTGATTGAAACATGCAGCAGTAAATACTATCTGTACAGGGACTGATTTATGACATTCAATATCCAGTTGCAGATTAAGTTTTACTATAAAATGTATGAAGTGTATTTTCTAGTGCCGTCTTTGCAGATCATTACAGACTGTGACATAGATACACTTTGTGTATAGGACTGCTGTAAAAATATTTCCCGTTGTTCCTGCTTAACTGGTACGTGGCTGACTAATCACAAGTGGTGGCAGCCCTCGGGGGGGGAGGTCAGTTACAGTGCTCCAAAGGCAGGCTAGCAAGATGCAGTGGTATCTGATGCAACGGCAGTGCAGCAAAGTTCAGATAAGTGCAATCAGAATCAACCAGTCTCCCAGAGGAGTCCCAGAGCTGGGGTCAGGTATTTTAGCTGAAGTTATATTTAGGATTTACTTGTAAGAACAGTTTCAGTTTGATAAGAATGTTGCAATACCAGCCTGCAAAATGAAATGTATATGAGGGTTGTTTATCTGGTTGTTTATTGGCATTATTTGTTTAAAAGGAAGATAGACAACCCTGATGGACTCTGTAAATAGTTTAAAAAGAGAGTACTATGCTGTTGTCTATACTTAACACATTACCGTGTAATAAGGGATCATTAGCACATAGGAGAAACAGGTCTAGTAATGATTGGAGAATGTACATGAGACAGACAGTTTTTAATTCAACTGGGGCAGGATTCACTAAAATAGGCAAGGTGCCAAATAAGTTTGCACTGCACCTCACAGTTACGCTGGAGGACAATCCTGCTATTCACAGTTGGATAGTGCAGTGCACTATCCGACTGTGTATAGGGGCAGACAGGGGCAGCACAAACCTAGCAAAAGTACCAGGAACTCCATTATCACTGCACCAACAGCCAGCCAGGAGAACAGGCCAGCAACAATAATGTGTGTGCACTAAATCCCTATTCACTAAGGTAGCCATGCAAATGAGCCAGTTGTCCATACAAGGCACTATCGGCCATTAGTGTGTCCATCATGGGACCATTTGCATGGCCCTTGAGTGGCTTAGCATGACCCCAACCAGTCCATATTCCATGTAGCTGCATTCCCTTGTAGTCTAGTGGAGCCCTTGTCTACCACGATCACTAACCCAATCTGTAAAAACATATAATTTCCATAGTGTAGTAGTCTCTCCCCCTCCCCAGTCCCCAGTTCCTGTCCGTGTATGAATAAATTATCTTTATCTCTAATAATCTAGTGTCTCTCCTCCCTCCCTAGTATTACCATCCCTTATTCTAGTCTAGTGTCCTTACCCTCCCAGGTATCACGATCTCTGTAGGAATAAATAATCTTTTCCCCCTGGTAGTCTAGTGTCCCTCCCTGGTCTCCAATCCCAGTCCTGTAAGAATAACTAATATTTGTTTGTTTTTTTTGTTAACCAGGAGAGACTCACTAAGCTGAAAGCTTGTTTACAGATGTGACCTGGGAGCACAAGAAAGTTGAGTGACTTGCTCAGGGTCATATAGTATGTAAGTGGGTGCTGTGGGATTCAAACCCAGGTCTCCAGGTTGCAGCTCAGAGCCTTAAACCACTGCACTATACTGCCTCCTTAACTACACTTCCTCCTTAATGTCATCCCTGGTAGTTTATTGGTCCACCCTCCATCTCTGATCGCTCTCCATGATAAAGTGCTGATCCCTGGTAGTCTAGTGGACCCACACCAAGTCAGACATAGACTCCCACCCTGCTGCCCCCTCACCTGATGCCTGGCTGGTGACCAGCACAGCACTCCCTTCACCTCCACTGCTGGCTTCTGACTGAGCTCACAATGAGCGCCTACAGTATACAGAACTGTATTGGTATCAGAAATTCTAAACCATTATTTTAATGAGTAACCGGCTTTAGGTTTGGATAATATGAGGGTCAAGCTTTAGATAATGTTATCGATCCTAACATAGGAACCTTTGAGGATGAGAGAAGTGTGAGTGATAGGGCGGCTTACAGACCCCCATTTAGGTTTAAGAAAATTACTACAAAAGAGGTTCTGAAAGAACTTAACAAACTGACGGTAAATAAGATTTAAACTTGTCTCCAATGAAAACGGGCAGTTTGCTCATTTGGATTTACAAGTATAAAAAAAAAGAAAAAAAAAAGGTTAAAGGTCTACATGGGATTGAAGCCATATTTCTAAGGATGGGTGCAGATATTGTGGCTCTGATTTTAACCTATTTGTTTAATTAGTGTTTGAGTTTTTCTATTTTTCCTACTTTTTGCAAAAGTATGAAAACTGTCCCAATTCTCAAGGTGGCGATGGTGCCTCTCTTCCCTCAAATTATAGACACATTGCTTTATTGCCAATATTGCCTATTATCTTGGAGAAGATTGTATTTGGGTAACTTTATCAATGTCTTGAAAAATATGAGCTTTTGACTTGACACCAGCACGGAATTTGGGTGGGCTGGTCCACAGATCCAGCCCTTGTGGATTTCAACAATCTTGTAACCAAATCTTTGGATGCAGGGTTGAGCAAGACAGCTGTGTTCATGGACCTTAGTAAGGCATTTGATTTGGTAAATCACCAGAACATGCTGAACAGAATATTTATTTTATTTTAGTCTTGGGTAACTGGAAAAGGCCCACTAGGCACAAGTGCCTGTTTTCAGGGGTGACCTGGGAGCACTGGGCAGTTAAGTGATGGTTAATATACAAAATGGGAGTACACGAGGAACCTTTAAAATAATTCAACTCATATTTATCTAATAGAAGGCCATGAGTTGCTCAGGGAACTGTTTTATCAGCTCCAAGGAGAGTTGGAAGAAGGATTCCATGTCATAACGGTGATCACGGAATAGCGATCACCATTACAGAGAGTGTTCAGTGCCGAAAATGAATTTTGCTGATGCACATTCATGGCAGGGAGAGAAAGGGCTCCCAAGACCTATTGGTTTTGCTTTAAATGCTGGGGGCTGTGCCCTCCACACCCCCACCTGTGGGGAGCTTTGCCCCCTCTACCCCCCCTACTTATGGAGTCTCAACTCTAGGGGGGTGCATGTTGGGGGGGTGAAAAACTTAAAAATATTGAAAGCCACCTAATGGCAAAAAAAAAAAAAAAAACATGGACTGCGCCAGACCCAAACCCTGTACCCTGCACCTCCCAGCTGACCACCCTCCCCACCAGGCTACTGGACCAGCTCCGCAGCTGCCCACCACCCACCCCACATACCATCACTCCCCTGCCTCTCCCTCATGCATGTGTATATGCACATACTTTCTGTTGTCATATATCGCCCACCCAAGTATCCAGCTGGCCCCCTGCCAGGTAGCCCTGAACACAGGTGCTGTAACTGAGTGGCTGTTTTGGTAGGCACCCACTTTTGATTGCTTTGTTTACTGGTTACCTGGAAGAAGAGCACCACAAGGTTCAGTTTGGGGGCCACTACTCTTTAACGTTTATGTAAATGACCTGACTAATGTTTTGGAAAGTAGTGAGGTCCGACTGTATGCGAATGACACCGTTTTGGTGGCATCCATTAGCAGTCAGACTGAAATAGAGCATAAACTTCAAATTGACCTTCATATAATGGAAACAAGGCTCGCTGGGTTAGGGCTTTTGTTAAATGGGAAAAACAAAACACAGTGTATTTGTTTTTCCCTATGGGTGAATAACTCACCAAACCAGAGTCTGGTTATAAAGTTTAAAAATGAGTGCAATGTGACAGTTCCATGTCATCACAGCAAAGATTCTTGAGTGACTCACAAAACAGCAAGTACAACCTGCCAAAAATCAGTTTGGCACATAACAATAAATACCGAAAACCAACTCGCTGCACATTTAAAATAATGGTTAATGCATGGGTTTATGCCCCTCACATCCCCATACTTATATAATCATCTCCGGGGGGGAGGGGGCAGACACTAGAGAAAAGAAAAGGGACTGGCAACAGCAATAACTTAAAAAAATTAAAAAAAAAACACCTGCTAAAGCAAAACACAGACTGTACCAGTGTGCAGTCCCAAACCCGGTACCACCAGCACTGCAGATGGTGTCCCTTCCTGTTACACTAGGCAGGTAGCTCAGCGGCATCACACTCCATGTCACCATTTAGCCCATTCCTCTTCCTCCCCCCTCCATCACTATTCCTTCACCTCACTGTTTTTTCCACCCTCCCTTGCTATTCCTTCCCCTTACTATCCATTCTTCATCACTGATCCTGAAAGCAACCAAATTGAAGTGTTCTTTTCTGAGTCGCTGAATGTGATTTGCTATTGTAACATGCTACCCAATATAACTATTGTAAACAATTACAGATACTTACAGTAGATGTCCATGTTGATAAAAAATTGACATTTGCTGAACATGTAAATTTACTGGTTTCATAGGTTCATAGTAGTGATTTCAGGCCTAGTAGCTTAAAGGGTCATATATTGGCCTGCCACCTTTCAGTGGTCATAGTCCCATTTTCTTTCTCCCATATAATTATCCAATACTTTGTTAAAAGCCGATAAACTATTTGCACCTATAACTTCAGTGGGAAGTGCATTCCAAGCGTTTGCCACCCGATTGTTAAACCACCATCCCTTTTTTGTCATATTAAATCTTCCCCCATTTAATTGCCACTGATGTCCTCTTGTTTGCATGCCTGTTCTTGTTTTCTAGCATAAGCCGGCTGAATCATATAACATTTCATTTGTTATTGCTTTATACACAAGACAGAGGTCCCCTCTTACCCTTCTATGTATCATTAAATTAAGTCTCAAGGATTGTAGTCAGTTTTTTTATTCCATACCCTTTACAGAGCCTATTCTCCTCATATACCTGTGCTGCATTTGTTCTACCTTTTTGTAATATCAATTTTCTGGGGAGCACTAAAAGGGGCTTCATATTCTATTACTGGTCTCACCAGTGACCTGTACAATGGCACCAATAATTCTTCTCCTCTACTCTTAATATTCCTCATTATATTCTGTGTGATTCCATTAGCCCACTTTACTATTTCTAAGTTATGTTTATCAAAGCTAAGATCACTGGATATAAACACCCCCAAACCCTTCTCCTGTTCCACATGTGTTATGTATTTATTATTCAATATATATTGTGCATGTGTGTTATTTGCTCTGAAGTGCATCACCTTGCATTTATCTAAATTGAAATTCAGTTTATGCTTCACAGCCCTTTCTCCTAGTATGTTTAGCTGTTCTTGGAAATTCTTTATGGACTCCATATCATTTGCCACTGCTCCAACTTTGGAGTCATCTGCATATTTGTAGATCCAAACTCCATTAGCCACTTGCATTGGGGAAATCAATGTGTGAAATAACCTGGGAATCAGAATGGATCCCTGAGGCACTCCACTGGTAATCTTTCCCTCTGAAGACAAATATCCACTTATTTGAACTGTTTGCACCCTATTTTGTAGCCACTCTGCTCTCCATTCTATTAAATATTGTTTCACCCCTAATTTCTGTTGTGTTTTTAATAATATATCATGTGACACAGAGTCAAAAACCTTTTTAAGTCCAGGTACACTACATCCATAAGCATGCCCACGTCCAAGGCTTCACTCACTGGCTCTAAAAAGCTCTTCAGATTGCTGACGCAGGATCTGACAGCTACAAATCCATGTTGAGAAACATCTATGTGATCTAATTGTTGTAGATCCTCATCCAACAATTAATTCACAAAACTTTCCATTATTTTTCCTGTTATTGATGTGATGCTAATTGGACAATAATTTTTGACATCTGTAATATCTCCTGATTTGTGTAATGGAGTTATGTGGACAGTTCTCCACTCATCCAAGACTTTTCCCTGCCTTAGAGGTTTATTATACACTATTGACAGGAGAACTGATAATTCTTCAGCCATTTCTATCAGAAACCTGGGATAATATCCATCAGGGCCTAATGACTTTATTTAACTTCTCCTTTATTTGATTAGCTGTTATAGCTGGCAGTTCTACCTGTCGCATGTTTACATTCTCTTCTAATTGATATGTTTTGTCATCACTTCGGTATATGCTCAGAAAACATTTATTAAACTCGTTGACCATGGCTTCCTCTCCTTTTATTTCCTGGTCCCCATCTTTCAACCCATTTATTTGATTTTTACCTTGTTTTAGGATACCAATATAATTATAAAAGGTTTTTCCATTACCTGTGGTTACCTTTGCTAAGCCTAATTTGGGTTTTGCCCTTGCTCTTCTTATGGCTTGTTTACAAATATTTAATTGCTTTCTATATTTGTCAATCCTGTGTCAAGATGGTTTGATCTTTAATTTTTTATATGCATTTTCTTTTTTATTTATAAGCCTTCAAAGTTTTTGGCAAAACCATTTTGGAACCCTACCTTTATTGTTATATTTTGCCAATTGTGGAACATACTCAGCTATGCACATCTGGGCCCAGATATTCAAAAGGGTTGCACATGGCGCAACAGTGTTGCACCATGCACAACCCACTGATGCACCCCAGTGCGATATTCAAAAGGGAAAAGTGCGTCGCACAAATCCTGATGCGCCGGAGCGCATCAGTAATGTATGCAGGCACAGGTGGGGGGGCGTGCCCATGCATAACCAGCACAGTCTGATATTCAGCCCAGAATGTGCAGAGTCATGCATGCACAACCCCTACCTGCGCCTGCACAAAGTTAAGCCAATAAAAAAAGGAACAAGTGTTGGCCACCTACAGGTGAGCTGCCACATTGCAGGGCTCAGCACGGCAGCTGCCACCTGTGGGTGGCCACCCGAGTTCCTGCCACACCTGGCGGCACCGCCATGCCCCATCGTGGGCATCCCTGTAGTGAAATCCCCCCTCCTATATCCCTGGTGGTCCAGTGGACCTCTATGTGCCCAATCGTCGGCATCGGTATAGTACCCCCCCACACATCCAATATCCCTGGTGGTCCAGTGGACCAATTGTCACCCGATCGCAGGCATCTATAACTCATAAAATACCCCTACTACCCTGGTGGTCTAGTGTACCCCCCTTCCCACCTGTCACTGAGCCCCTCCGCCCCACTCCCCCAGTCAGCTGGGGGACGGCAGCACCCCACCCACCTGCCACCCTGCCGCCCACTGACTGACAGCTCAGTAGGGCTGCACGCCCATTGGTTCACAGCATGAGCCAATAGGCATGCAGCCCATACCATACTACTCAGTCCAGATATGTGAATGAATCATTCACGTGGGGGGGTATTATACTGATGCCCGCAATCGGGCACATAGAGGTCCACTGGACCACCAGGGATATAGGAAGGGGAGCTTATTCTCTATACAAATGCCCGTGATCAGGCACATAGTGGTTCACTGACCACCAGGGATATAGGAAGGGGGCTTATTTCTACACAAATGCCTGCGACAGTACATAGCGGTCCACTGACCACCAGGGATATAGGAGGGGATTATTCTTCACACAAATGCCTGTGATCCGCACATAGCAGTCCACTGGACCACCAGGGATATTGGATGGGGGGGGTTCTTTTACACAAATGCCCACGATCGGGCTGCAGGGGGCATTGGTCCCCGATGGCTGATGCCTGGCAGGGAACCAGGTGCAAGTCGTTGGAGATCGGCGCACCTGTATGCTAATGGCATGCAAATGGGGCCATAATGAGATGTAAATGGCCCCCTGTGTGCCTTGCATAAATTATGGCCCCATTTGCATGTCCCCTTTTGAATATTGCAGGTGCTGTGCATGGCACAATGGCACTTGTGCTAGCGCATCTCCATGCTCCACTCTGGCCACTTGCGCTGGGCATGAGTGCCACTGTGCATGCACAGTGGTGGCTAGGTGCGAGAGTCCAAACCATGCGCTATAGCGCAGCTCCGTTGAATATCGCCCAGGCCACACCCCTGCACAACAAAGTTGAGCTGTGCCCAGGCTTGCACCACAGCCTGGTGCAGTTTGAATATCTGGGCCCTGGAGTATATTATTTATGTTCTCCCATACTTCCTCAAGTTGTAGTTTTCCAATCTCATTCCATTCATATGTTGACAGTACTTGTTTTATTTGGGAGTAGTCTGCCTTATTATAATTCCTTAATATGTTTTTTCTGGCTATTCTTGGAGTATTTTCAGATAAGTTACACTTAACCATATTATGGTCACGGCTACCTGATAGGTTCATGACCTCAACCCCACTCACTGCATTCTCCATGTTACTTAATATTAGGTCCAACAAATGATTATCCCATGTGTTCCCTTTAACTGCTTGAATTAATCCATTATTCATGCATATATCAAGGAATTTACTTTCTGTAGATGTTTTTCCTTGATATGTGTCCCAACAAATGTTTGGAAAGTTGAAGTTACCCATCATGATGGTATTGTCGGTACTCATACCACTATCAAGGTCCTCTAAGAAATTTATGATTCTGTTTCATTTAAATTCGGGGATCTGTATCATACTCATATGTTAATACTTTCCTTTTGAGTTTGTGTATTTAATCACAATTGCTCCATATTCTTGGTCTCAAGTTTATTTTGTTGTAGGACCTGTGCTTTTAAGCTTTCTTCTAAATATACACCAACTCCTGCCCCATATTATAGTTTCATGCTTTGTGGAAAAAATTAAACCCATCTATCTTTTCTTCCCAGTCATTTTCTTTTATCCAGGTCTCTGTCAGAACATAAATATCTATATTCTCCTTAAGTAAGACATACTTCAACTGATCAGTTTTATGTTTAATACTTCCAGCATCCTTATTCCTATATAATCCTTTATCACAGTGCTTTGTACCTCTGCTGTATTCATGTTATCCCTTTCATTCCCATTCAACCCAGTTAACTCTATTGTATGACTGACCTACCTTTCCTGCAAGTCCATTAAGGGTGCATAAGGGTTACTAACAGGAATTTCAAAGATCATGGCTTTCCTTCCCCTTTTAGTTTTTATTATGCTGGATGGACATTCCCACTCATTTTCTGTCTCTACACTTGCCCTATCCATCTTTTGGGTCTTTTCTTTGCCGTGTCCATTTATTTCCTGATCATCATTTTCAGTGGTTGTATGTTTATAACATTTCAATTCTAACTGCAACCCAAGTTTGACCTTTAAATCTTTTATTTCAATGCACTGCTTACACACGTATTCTTGTATTCCCAACTTTTCATTAATACTGACCTTCAGGCAGTCCTTGCATTTAATGCCTAACTCAGCTGTTTTGAGGGTTACCATGTAGCTGTCCATTTTTAACTCTCCTGACTACAGTATCAATTCCTACTCCACCGTTTCTGTTATATGTAACTTTTGGACTCACAATATTCGGCTATGGCCTGCTGGCTCCTGCTCCCACTCCCCCTCTAAACACATTGAAACGCGTGCAGATATGTGCATGTCTCCACGCATGTCTCCGTGCATAAAACCACATGCTTGAGCTTATGGCACTTGCTCCTGCTCCTCCTTTTGTGTGCCATGACCCAGAAGTGCAACAGCGGTCGTGAGCACACAGCCAGGGGCAATTGCCTCCCAAGTATTTAAAACTGCTTAAAAATGCAGTTGTAGTCTCACAATGGGCTTATCTGCCCCAATACAGTCCACAACAGCAATTAAAAAGATATTTCAAGGTGTCCCCTCAACCGTGTAGTTCCCCTGCTGTCCTTTGGGAACTTCACTACCCGGCTGCTTCCTGTTGTACCCTGTCTCTGGCTCTACTACCACAACATATACCTTGAGACAGAGACAACTAAAAGTTTCAGAGCAGTGCAATGCAAGTGCAAATGTTACACTGAGTCCACCTGTCCCTCAGCTTTTGGCTGAATCACAGGCTTGGACTTGGTCTTCAATCTACACTGGCACTCACACCTGCTCCTCCTTTTCTGTGCCATGACCCAGAAGTGCAATAGAAGTTGCGAGCACACAGAGAGGGACAAGTGCCTCCCAAGTATTTAAAACTGCTTTTAAATGCAGTTGTAGTCTTACAGTGAGCTTATCTGCTCCAATATAGTCCACAACAGCTTTTAAAAAGATGTTTTGAGACATCCCCTCAGCCATGTAGTTCCCCTGCTGTCGTTTGGAAACTACACTACCCAGGCTACTTCCTGTTGTACCCTGTCTCTGTCTCTACTACCACAACATATACCTCATGACAGAGACAACAAAAAGTTTCAGAGCAGTGCAATGCAAGTGCAAATGTTACATCGAGTGCTCCTGTCCCTCAACTTTTGGCTGAATCACAGGCTTGGACTCAGTCTTCAATCTGGTTAAAAGACAAATCCAAAACTTGGTGCATTATGAAGGATGTCTTCAAGCCTATCAAAGGAGTCCAGAGTAAAATTAAACAACTCTTAATTCTAGTTCTGGAATATGGCACTTTGTTACACAGAAAGTCAACTAAGTTAGTACTGAAAAAATTGACAGTATACATTACAGATTAGCAAGATATTCCAATTTGAGTAACATTGGTACTCATCATTGTGATGTTTATTTGGCTCTAAACTGGCTAAGACCAGAGAACAAAAAAAGAGTACAACTGGTCGATGTGGTGCTGTAAGTTATTAAATTCAAAAGTTGCCCACCCCTTGAGAAATGTGGTAATAACTGAACTCCTCTGGGATTAAAAATATCAACTGAGGAAAAATAATTGGAATCTATTTCTAATGTGTGTATAACAACATGGGGAAATTATACTATGGATGGGTTTTTCAAAATCCAGGAACCTACTGCCCAAGGATATAAAAGCCAGGAACTCTCTTAATCAATTCCAGTCTGCTTTACAGAACATTTTGAACAACACCTGTGACTTCTAAGTAAGACATATGCAGTAGGATTCACAAAGCTTTGCCCAGGTTCAAAACCAGTTTGCCTGGGGAAAACTGAGCTTTGTGAATAGCTCATATTCACAAAGCCCATGTTGCCCCCTCAAATTGGGTTTGCACCTGGGCAAAGTAGGGAAGGGTGCTGCAACACAAATGAATCGGAGGGGACCTGCATATCACTGCAATCCCATTTACAAACCCTGGCTCCATGCAATGGCACTTTGCAAAGGCCATTGCCTGGAGCAAATTACCACTGGAAAAAAACCTGGTGGTACTCCCCACAAATCCTAGAGGGTTGCAGAGGTAGTGCAGCCCCCTGTGGAAAAATGCAATATACAGTATATCAATCATTCATGACAAGGTTGTCATTGCAAATCATTTTGATAACCAAACAGTATCAATGTATACACACACAAACATAAATATATATATATTATGCCGTGCTACCATAGTTAGGGTTGAGGAGCCATTTACATGTTAAACCCAAATTTTTGCACCTTAATAACTTTGCAACCATTTGACGGATTTGCCTGAAATCTGGAATACACGATCAAGGCCCATACACCTTGGGATCTGCCAAGTTTTGTACCAGTCGGATACACAGCTGTGGAATTATTAAGTATGATCTGCACATGCGTTTACACTTTTTCTGGAATTCTACGGTCGAGCCTACAGGTAGCACGGTTTGCATGACCAGCCTGAAATCTTCATGGAGCGTGCAGCCAGGGTCCCCAATGTGCCTTTTGAAGATTTCATGAAAAAATATTAAACTGTTCAAAAGTGATTCAAAAAACAATTTCCCATTATAAGTCAATGAGAAAAGTTAACAAAAAGTTTGACAGTGTCGAAAATGCATTTTTACTTTCACAAATGGCCCTTTTACTGTCGCAAATCCGCCATTTTGTTTTCAGTTAGTGATCAGAAAAATGCTTGGCATTTAAAATTGGGACCCTCTAGCAACCTAATTCTTTTTGCGTTCACCGAGTCAGGCACTGAGGATGCTAGCCATGTCTTTATTTTGGGGGTTAAACACCCCAGATATATTTTTTTCAAATTTTTGGAAAAAGTACTTTCGCAAAGTAGTGTCACACTCACGAAAGTGTCACAAATTTTTGCTAAAGCTTTCACAAATTGCGACAGTACTTTTCTAGGCTGTGGGAAAATGACAGCAATTCTTTGGCACCCTGCTGCAAAACATAGAAACATAGAAACATAGACTTTTGACGGCAGATAAGGGCCGCTAGGCCCATCTAGTGGTTCTCTAGCTACCTAACTGGAAGATTTCAAAAAGTAAAAGCGGAAGGCCTTTTTTCTGCTACCTTGCCAGTTGCAAGAAGAGTCCCCCAAGGATCCATCTTAGGCCCTATCTTGTTTTCTCTGTACATTTGACATAGATGCTAACATATCTACGTCCAATCTGCACTTTTTTGCAGATGATACTGTGTTGTATACTTCTGGCTCATCGTTATCTGAAGTCAAGGGAGTGCTTTAAGCGGACTTCGCACAACTTGAGCATAATCTAATAAAGGCAAAGCTTCTGCTCAATGCTAAGAAGACTAAAGCGATGATATTATCCCGCAGTGCTGTCTCAGACCCCCCCCATACCCTTGCCCAAGACTTCATTATCACCACGCTAAATGAGCCTCTGGAAGTTGTAACCAAATTTAAATATCTAGGTATCTGGATCGACAATAAATTATCTTTCAGTGACCACGTCGAAGATGTCTCTAGAAGGTTAAAAGCAAGGTTAGGTTTCTTCTACAGAAATAGGCCCCTTTTCCCCCTTGAAACTCGAAACAAGCTTGTGCAGGCCACTTTTCACTCCCTACTTGACTATGGCGATGTAATCTATTCCTCCACCACTCTTGCAAATCTAAGTAAACTGGACATCCTTTATCACCGTGCATTACGGTTCATTACCAACTCCCACTCCACTGTGACTTATATGCAGCTGTTGGTTGGACATCCCTTACTACTAGACGCCTGCTCCATGCTGGGCTATGGACTCTTAAACTACTCCTGCAGAAATTGCCAAACTATCTCTCTTCCCTTATTAGTATCTCACATAGTGCATACTCGTTAGAAAATCTGACTTTATTATGCTTGACATACCAAGGACGCTGGACTTCCTTTGGTAAACGTGTTATTGCATATGCCCATCCCTCCATTTGGAACCAATTACAAACCGCATTGAAACTAACTAGCACAGTTTCAATAAACTTCTACAAATCGCTAAGTTCAGCCAAAATAAAAGTCACCTGTAACTGTCATTAAGTCTCTTCCTTCCCCAAGTGTGCCATATTTATCCACTGGTAAGGTATAATTGATTTGTCATATTAACTGCTTTCCCTTCCCCTTCTACTCCTGGCTTTATCTTTGCTTACACTCCACTGCTACTCTATCAAATCACTCCTCCCCCCCATATCAGTTGTAGACTGTTGTTTGTTCTAGCTGCCAAAATACTGTATATGTATTGCACACACCACTCATCATGTTTCATTTATCAGTATGCAACCTGTAAGTCGCTTCCCTGTCTCACATCAATGTTTACCACCTGCGGTCACCCTATGTGGTACCCTTGTATGTATATCCAGCCTGTATCATGTAACGTGCATTTCATGTATATACTGTTATTACCTATCTGTGTTTGTACTTTAAGTGTTTATGTCATGGGACCTCCTTGTGAATGAGCTTGCTCAATGGAGTTTTCCTGCAATAAACTTGAACTTGAACTAGTCTGCCCATTTCCCTACCTACAGGATAGGCCGCAGATCCTAGTTAACCAACAGCCTATTTCTTCCTACCCCCCCCACAAGAATTGCCTTATGTCTGTCCCATGCATTCTTGAATTCTCCCACAGTTTTAGACCCACAACCTCCTCAGGAAGGCTGTTCCATGCATCCACTACCTCTCTGTGAAATAATACTTCCTCATTGCCCCTGAACTGCCCTCCTTCTATCTTTAAATTGTGTCCCCTTGTTCTTGCAAGTCTCTTTTTCTGAAAATGCTACCCTCTTGGACTTTGTTGATTCCACTGAGGTACTTAAAAGTTTCTATCATGTCCTCCTCTCCTTCTTTCCTCAAGGGTATACATATTAAGCTCCTTTAGTCTCTCCTCATCGGCTTCTCTTGCAGACCCTGCACCATTTAGTTGCCCTCCTCTGGACTGCCTCTATCCTGTCTATGTCCTTGCGGAGATGGGGTATCCAGAACTGGACACAGTACTCCAGATGGGGTCTCACCAACTGTCTGTACAGAGGGATAACAACGTCCTGTTTTCTGCTGATGATGCCTCTCCCTATACATCCCAGTATACCCCCAGCCCTCCCTACTGCCTTCTCACATTGCTTGCTAACCTTAAGGTCATCTGATATGATTACCCTCAGGTCCCTTTCCTTTTTTGTTGTTGTTACTACCTCCCCACCCATTGTGTATTCTTTCCCTGGGTTCTTGTTTCCCAGGTGCATTATTTTGCACTTCTTTGCATTGAATCCTAGCTGCCATACTTCTGACCATTTCTCCAACCTTGCCAAGTCCCTTTTCATCCTTTCCACGCCTCCTTGTGTATCAACCCTGTTGCAGATTTTGTGTCATCTGCAAAAAGGCATACTTTTCCTTCCAGTCCCTCTGCAATGTTACTGATGAAGACATTAAAAAGGACTGGACCCAATACTGAACCCTGTGGTACCCCACTAGTAACCCTCCTTTCTTCAGAATGGACTCCATTTACAATTACCTTCTGTGTCCTGTTGTCCAGCCAATGTTTTCCAGGCTACCACCCTGGGTCCCACTCCCAGGCTGGTTAATTTGACTATTAATCTTGTGTGGGGCTATGTCAAATGCCCTTAAAGGTCTAGGCAGGCCATGTCCACAGCCCCTCCCTGGTCTACTACTTAGGTCACCCAGTCAAAGAAATCTATTAGATTCGTCTGACATGACCTTCCACTGTGAACCCATGCTGCCTTGGGTCCTGTGCTCCACTGGCCTCTAGGTACTCGACTATTCTTTCCTTCAGAAGTGACTTCATCACTTTCCCTACCACAGAGGTCAGACTGACAGGTCTGTAGTTTCCTGCCTCTGTCTTGGACCCACTTTTGTGAAGGGGAATCATATCTGCCTTCCTCTAGTCCTCGGATACCACACCATCCTCCCATGATTTATTAAAAAGAGTAGCCAGTGGTTTCACTAGTTCCTCCCTTAATTCTTTTAGAATTCTGGGGTGAATTCCATCAGGACCCATTGCTTTGTCCACCTTCAGTTTTAGGAGTTCTTGCAGAACCCTTTCTTCTGTGAAAGGACTGGGATCGACCCCCATCAAGAGTGCTTCTGTTAATGGATTAGGCACATCCCTCCTCTTTGTGAATACTAAGCAGAAATATTCATTCAGTATTCCTGCTTTTCCTGTCCCCTCTGCCTACCCACTGTTCATTCTATTCAGCCTCACTATCCCTCCTTTGTCTTTCGCTCGCTGATGTACCTATAAAGGTTGTATCCCTTCTTAACTGAGTTGGCTATCTTTTCCTCAGTTTGGGCCTTTGCTATTCTGACTTCCATCCCTGCTTCTTTCTGCCTTAACTGGTACAGCTCTCTGTCCTGCTCCTTCTGTGTTTCCTTATACTTCTGGAATGCTATCTTTTCTTCCTGACTTTCACAGCCACCTCTTTTGAGAACCATAGTGGCTTTTCTTTCATTTGATTTGTTCATTTGCTTCACACAAAGGCTTGTTGCCTCTGTGATGGCAGTTTTGATAATTCCCATTGTTGCTCCACACTCCTTCTAGCCTGTTTGCTAGTGCCTTCAAACACTCTCCCATCTTCCAAAGTCAGCCTCCTAAAGTCCAGTACCTCACTTTTGTAGGCTTGACTCTGTAGCTGAGTTTAACGTGAACCACACTGTTTGATGGTCACTTGTCCCCAGATGGCAACCCACTTCTAGATCTGAGATCCTCTCACTGCCCCCGCTTGAGAGTATGAGGTCTAAGATTGCTCCCTCATGAGTGGGTTCGAAACTAGCTGTCTAATGCCTGCCACCTGTAGGGCATCAAGAATGGCCCTGCTCTTGGATGTGGCTGCAGCAAATGTGCTCCAGCTAACATCTGGCATATTCAGGTCTCCCATCAACAGTATCTCCCCTTTCTCTGCCATTCTAAGAATGCCTTCTATCATATCCTTGTCCATTTCTTCCCCCTGACATGGGGGTCTGTACACAACCCCTGTGCGAATTGTGGTGCCCTTTCCAGTCTCCAACGGTTTGGTGCTTTGGCTTGAAATTTGGAGAAACGCAGCTGACATCTCACAGATGTGCCTTTCAATGTCGTTGCAAAAATATTACATAGCGTAAAGTGCAGTACTCAAATTTGACACTTTTCCCATAGGATAACATTACGGCATCCGACGCATTGCAGCAAATTCTGGCGCCCTGCTGCAATATAACGACTTGGTCTTTTGGGCTGAAATTTGGAGGCAAGACAGTCAACATCCCATAGATGTGCCTTTTAGGGGTTTGGTGAAAAAATATTACAGGGAGCCAAAGTTATGACACTCCAAACTTCTCTTTTTTTCCCATAGGATAACATTACGGCGTTTGCAGTGCCTTTCAGGGCCTGTAACTCGGAAACAGTGCGAGATACGGACTTTTCGTTGAAAAAATGCTTAGCCTCCTAACAGGGGCTAAATACAAAACCAGCCAGGAAAGTCATAAATGATATGACTTTTTAATGTTTTTTGTACGTCGTACGGTTCCTGAGATATAAGCTATTTAGTATTCCAACTCCTAATTTTCTGCTCCGAGACCCATTATTATGCATACATTCTTTGTACTCACTGTCTTTCTCTATGTAGCTTTTGGGGAAAATAGCCTGTGCACTTACATTACTGTTACCGTTGCCCTTTCCACTTGTGGTTACGTACCCATTTCACTTACCGTTCACGTCTACGCCACCACGTGCGTTATCCTTTGCATTTTCATTTCTGCTTGTGTTTCTGTTATTTTTTGCCATTTGTGTCTACAGTACTGTTTCTCTTTGCGTCACCATGCCCATTGACATTTCCGTTTGCGGGCACCATGTTACTATGTGACAAGACATCACGTGGTGGACCATTCCCATCTACGCCACCGTGTGCGTTACCCCTTTCTGTTCTCATTCACGCTTGCATTACTGTGCACCACTGTTAGCACTTCTGTTTGCGTTGCTGTTCCTGTTACTATGTCATAAGACATCATGTGGCGGGGGGCCCTGCGCTCCCGCCGCTGCATTACATTCACTATTTCTCGTTATCATTCTCAAAAAAAAGGGAAATTAGAGGCAAAAAAATCCTTTTAATGCATCATTTAGGGTTGTTCCACAGTGACAAAAGTGAGGAAATTCAGTGTTAGGGTTGAAAATCCCCCTTGGACCCCCAGCCCCCCCAACCGGCATTGGGGTGCACATTGGGGTGTTCGGTCCTAACTCTCACCCCATTCTCTATACTTCTGCTGCTTTACATAGCCTGATGGGTGAGGTTAGGGCGGCGACTGTCTTTTTAATGCGGGAAAGAGAGCTGAAAATTCGAGGGTTTTCAACCCAATACTAATTTCCTCACTTTATCTAATGAACAACTCCTAATTGATAGCATCAATTTTTGCCTCTAATATATATATATATATATATATATAGATAAATATATATATATATATATATATATATATACATATTTATACAATGTATGTTGTCAGATAAATAACAGTATAAAACATGCCAGGCAACAGACGCTCGTGCTTCCTTTTACGGTTCAAAAGCCGCCGGCTCGGTCACTGCTGCACTCTATGTGCAGTCGGAAGCTCTTTTTCAACAAGAGACAGCAAGATAAACATAAAGCACAGTGTTTTCTCAGTTACTGAATCCGAGGCACCTCCTAGAAAACATTTGGCAATGTACCAATCGTCAATGTGGATAGCGCTCGGTCATGCTACAATTACAGGGAAACTGAAAGTGCTCAGAGTGGCAGGATCAACCAGATAAGCATTTAAAAAATCACTTTTACCCCAAATAATAGCAGGATCAACCAGATATTTTAGTAATTTAAATTGACAAGATCAACCAGATACTTGAAAACCCTATGTAATCTGTTATGTTGGGGGGGAAGGCATGTGGAACTCTGTTGGGCGGGGCATAGCAGGATAAACCAGATAAGACTTTTTAAAACTAACCATAAATAACAGGATCCACCAGATATTTTTTAAACAATAAATGACATCTGCTGTTTTGGCAGCTTTTCTGTAAGTGGGGTTGTATTGCTAGGGCCATCACCTTTATATCACCCATTGCATTGAGAGGGGCATGTGGTGAGTTGTATTGGGGGGGCAAAGCATACATTGTATAAACAGAATATGACATGGCCTGACTGAAGATATCATATTTATCTTCACTCGAGGGCCAGTGATATCATGATATCTCACTGTTGACTCAGCCACTCGCGAGATATCGCCAGTATCACTCTCTCAAAGATAAATATGATATCTTCAGTCAGGCCATGTCATATCCCCATATATATATATATATATATATTATGGTAGCACTGTAGTGCTACCATAGTTAGGGTTGAGGAGCCATTTACATGTGAAACCTAAAATTTTGCACCTTAATAACTTTGCAACTGTTCAACAGATTTGCCTGAAATTTGGAATACATGATCAAGAACCATAGATCTTGGGATCTACCAACTTTTGTACTGTTCAGATATATGACTACAGAGTTATTAAGCATGATCTGCACGCATTTATGCTTTTTTGGAATTCTTTGGTCATCTCTAGAGGTCACACGGTTTGCGTGACCAGTCTGATATCTTCAGGGAACGTGTGGCTGGGGTCCCCAATGTGTCTTTTGAAGATTTTGTGAAACAATATAAAACGGTTCAAAAGTTATTCAAAAACAAGTTCCCATTATAAGTCAATGGGAAAAGTTAACAAAAAGTTCGACAGTGTCACAAATGCAGTTTTTACTTTCGCAAATGGCCCTTTTACTGTCGCAAATCTGCCATTTTGTTTTCAGTTGGTCATCAGTAAAATGCTTGGCATTTAAATTTGGGACCCTCTAGCAACCCACTTCTTTTTGTATTCACCTAGTCGGACCCTGAGGATGCTAGGCATGTCTTTATTTTGGGGTAAAACACCCCAGAAATATGTTTTTCATATTTCTGAGAAAAGTACTTTGCAAAGTACTTTCACTCTTGCAACAGTGTTGAATGAATTTGAAAGTTCAAAGTTCGACAGTACTTTTCTAGGCTGTGGAAAATGACAGCAATTCTTTGGCACCTTCTGCAAAAGAACGGTTTGGTGTTTTGGGCTGAAATTTGCAGGAACTCAGCCAACATCTCACAGATGTGCCTTTCAGTATTTTGGTGAACAAATATTACAGGGCGGCAAAGTTACGGCACTCCAAAGTTGACACTTTTCCATACGATAACATTACGGCATCCACCGCATTACAGGAATCCTTTGGCTCCCTGCTGCAAAATAACAGTTTGTCTTTTTGGGCTCAAATTTGGAGAGAAGAAAGCCAACATCCCACAGATGTGCCTTTTACTGGTTTGGTGAAAAAATATTACAGGGAGCAAAAGTTATGGCACTCTGAACTTCTCTTTTTTTCTCATAGGATAACATTACGGCATTCGCCGCGCCTTTCAGGGCCCGTATCTTGGAAACAGTGTGAGATACGGACTTTTCGTTGGAAAAATGCTTAGCCCCTTAACAGGGGCTAAGTATAAAACTAGCCAGGAAAGTCATAAATCATATGACTTTTAAATTTTATTTCTACATCGTACAGTTCCTGAGATATAAGCTATTTACTATTCCAACTCCTCATTTTCTGCTCAGAGACCCATTATTATGCATACATTCTTTGTACTCACTGTCTTTCTCTATGCAGCTTTTGGGGAAAACTAACCTGTGGGCTTACATTACTGTTACCCTTACCACTTCTGCTTGCGGTTCCGTAACCGTTTCACTTACCGTTTCCGTCTACGGCACCATGTGCGTTACCCTTCGCATTTCCATTTGTGCTTGCATAATTTTAACCATTTCTGTCTACAGTACTGTTTCTGTTTCTGTTTCACTTTGTGTCACCATGTGCATTACCATTTGCGTTTGCTGGCACCGTGTTACTATGTGACAAGACATCACGTGGCGGGAGCACAGGGCCCTTATTACATTCACTATTTCTCATTATACTTCTCAAAAAGAAGGGAAATTAGAGGCAAAAATCTCTGTTTAATGCATTAGTTAGGGTTGTCCACAGTGACAAAGTGAGGAAATTTGGTGTTAGGTTGAAGCCCTTGGACACCCACACCCCCAACCAGCATGGTGCGCATTAGTAGTCGGTCCTAACTCTCACCCCATTCTCCTATACATCTGCTTCTTCACACATCTGATGGGGTGAGAGTTGGGGCTGGCAACCAACGTGCTCCCCGATGCTGGTTGGGCACATGGGTGGGGGTCCAAGGGGCTTTCAACCCTAACAACGAATTTCCTTGCTTTTTGTCACTGTGGAACAACCCTAACTTATGCATTAAATGGAGTTTTTTGCCTCTAATATATATATATATATATATATATATATATATATATTAGAGATGCATGGATATCCAACCCGGTATCTGGATCCAGATTGATAGTTGGCATTTCTGAAAGATCCAGCCCAGCCAGATATATAAAAAACAGTAGGTCAGATAGTCCCCTACTTGTGACATGAGCTCGATATTGGTGTGTTGTTGAGGGAGTGAGTGTGAGTGTGATCCTGAGTGGCTGTCAGCACTATAAAGAGAAGTTATGGCCTGTTCTGTCGGTGTGTGCAAAAGAGAAAGAGAGAGAGAGAGAGAGACAGGGAACACCACGAGTGCTTTCATGTTCAATGTCCACGAGCTGTCAGCTAAAAGTAGTGAGATGGAGACATGTTGTCTCTCTGTCTCTCTGTCTCTCTGTCTCACTTACACTGCACTAAAACACGTGTATAACCCAGAGACCCAACTATAAGAGAGTTCCACTTTGGAAAAAAATTCTGATTTAGCCCATAATAACCTCTGCTCTCCTCTCCACTGTGCACTGTCACCAGAAATAACCCAGCTCTGATTTCCCCACACCAAAAATTTTGTAATCCCGTATTGGCTGCTAGTGTCTGGTTGCTGCTTTTGCTCGATGTGTTTCTCCTTCCTCTGACACTGGGAATGCTACAAAAAGAGAAAGCTACTGCCCTGTCATGAAACACTTCTGCTGCAAAGAGATTGTGGTGGTTATCTTGTTTTTTATATATATATAATATAAAGCCTCTGATGTTGAAGTTGAACTTGAAACTCAAAACTCAAAAGTTACTGCTGCTATTGAATTTTAAGGTGACATTGATGTTTAAAGCTAATGCTGTGAAGTGGTACAGAATGACATGACCCTTTTAGATAAAGACGTTACCTTTTAAAGAGATTGAGACATTGACTTTTAAATTGAAATTTATTTTCCTGTCTGCTGATAAAGGGGTCATACTCTCAGAGAAAACAAGCATCTCATTTTTCTGACTAAGTGGCTAAGAGGTTACCATTGGCAGCTCACTGAATTAAAAACTAACTATGAGCAGGGTTGAATAAACGTATTTACCAAAAAATACTCAAGTGCTGTGTATTTCTTTCTAACTATCCAACCCGTTAATATCTGACCCGATCCGGTTGTCAGAAACAAATATTCAAAATCCAATATCCGGTAGAAATTTGGTATCCACACTTCACTAATATATATATATATATATATATATGTGTAAATATATATATATATATATATATATATATGTTTGGCTGGCCCACCCTCTCCATTTGGAGGGGTCCAACATGTTGGGTATGAGTTATGACCTTGTGAGGGACTCTGGCCTCTAATTTATGAAGGATGGCTCTACACAGGCCAGGCACCAAGGCACCCTCCCTTGTCAGAGGGTGCTGCTGACTGTGAGCCAAAGACTGAGCATTATCCTTCTGACTACAAACTAACCCCCTCAAAGGTAACCAAACACCAAGGCTCACCCCTTCACAGTCTTAGGGTAATCCACCTGCAAAGATGCAAAATTCCCTGTTACCCCCTCTGTACTAGCCTGCAAGACTACTGTGCCACCACATGATGAATATCACTCTGCTACTCAGTCACCTGATGAACACCCTCTGATGTTCAACTCCCACCAAGCACATCACAACTTAGTTTCCTCCAACACGTGTTGTAGGTCTGCTGGAAACCTGCCATTCCCTAAGTCAGTTGAATGCACTCTAAATTGGTAAAATGTGCAATTGTCTCATCAGGTTGCAACACCAGTCCACTCATTTTTGTATTTTCTTTTTGTTCATAGCTGGGCTTGCCACTTTATTATGCACTGACTCCCCCACCAGCTCCAGTTAGTACACCGCTATTCTCATTCCTCACAAATGGCATTCATGGGCCTGATTTTCAAATGTTTGAGAATGGTGTTCCATTCTTGCACTAGCAAAGAATGGCACAAGGGCACCATGTGCCACACCATGCTCCACTCCAGATTTTCAGATACCCCCTGTGACAATAGAGAGCTGCCTGCACCTGCAGGTGGATGCATGACTATGGCCTGGTGGGTGGGGACTTTTGTATTTGCAGTGCTGGTACATCCCCTTTACTGGAATTCCACAAACGCTGCAATGGACACAGGGCTCCCCAGGAATTAGATCTGCCTGGAGCTGGTCTAACTGACTCTGCACCAATGCTGGAGCCTTTGCTGGGAGGGGGGAGACCCTTTGACATTGTGAGGAAGGCATCCTACAACCCCCCAACACCTGCAAGCCACTTCTGAATCAGCCAATGGTCCATGAGAGGTCTGAGCCCACAAGCCCCCTAGCAGCCCAGATGCCTCCACCCCACTGACCTGCACTGTCCTTACAGTTGCCATGACAGCAGCATTTCTCACCCCCCAGTTTGAACCATCCCACCCCTCCTCAATCCAGGGCATGTCCCGGATGAACTTCCATCCACCTGGGCAACCAGCCAGTGGGTTGTCATTGCTGGTCACTGCTACCCCAAGCCTATCTTGCACCTTGTGGCATTCCACTCTGGAACACCAATTCATTGGTGCACTTGTCTGCTCCTGGTAACCCCAGGCAGTGTGGTGACAGGACCCCAAGGTTTCCAAAATTGGGCACAGGGTCCCTGGTACACCTGGATTTGCTGCAGGTGGTATTGCAGCACAGCATGTGCCAATCTAATGGTGACTTTTAGAGTCATGCCCCACAATTTCCCTAATGGCCATCTCTGTCAGTCTAAATTATATCTTGATTGCACTAGGATTGCGACTTTTGTGCCAATGCTATCTTTGAATCATGTATGACAACACAATTTGCATGTTCAGCCATTCCCAGTGTAAAAATACCAATACCTATTTCATCAGTCACAGCACTTTCAGAGATTAGTGCCAACTATTCTGCTCATATAGCTGTGGCACCTTTATTACAATGTCAGCATGCCTTGGAACAGACCCCCTAGTATTATCTATGAACGGGTGCATCACCATATTGATCAATCTGTGTAATATTTCAAGTTGTACTGTGGTCTCAAGCATGATGCCAATGCCTTCTAGGAATAATAAGATACCACACCTTATGAACGCAGTGCCAAGTGTGATTCAACCAGTCCAAGTCCTCTTTTGTCATTCACAAGAGTTTAAGTTATTTGTTTTAACTCCCAGATCACTGAAACCAAAATGTAACACCAGAATGCTGTTTTGGCCATCACCACTGAGCTTCAGCAGAGATCCATGCTAGCAGAGCACTTCATTTCATCCCCTGCCATCCCAGCCAATGCACTCCAGCTTGTCCAGGGCTCAGAGACAAGTTCTCATTTTCCTGTAACAGCCTTGTTTTGATAGCTCCTGATGGCTATATGGGTGCCCACTGATCCCCACTTGCTTGATCCAGTTATTGTCATATGTCAACAAACAAATCAAGGGTCACAACAAATGCAGTTTCACGACTCTCAAAAACATGCAACTTCCACAGCTGATGGTCTGAAACTGCCTGTCCAAAATTTTACGTGGCAGCACTATCCATTAAATAGTGTGATAAAAATGGTGCTTGCCTGGTGTTTTCAAAACATCTACCATTTTGTGCTATTTTTAGACAGTTCTTGTGTTATCTGCCTCACCCACATTGCCAGATACATTGGCTTGCTGTTCCCAGTAATCATCAGCTTGAGTCCAACCTGGCAATGTCATTTGTGATGCTGCTCCTCTTTGTATATGGAGAATTCAGGGAGAATGTTAATTATGTAATGCGGTGGCTCAGGCTGCCCAAAAATCACTTCCAAACTGAACCTTGGGTCATTCAAATATAACCAATGCAATCTAATGAAAGGTGAACTGAATGAACTCCAATCCAATTGTACTTGTAACTTCTTTATTTTTTTACACACATCATTAAAGGAGTGATAGTTTTGTGGCTTCACCACTTCCTCAAGCTCAGCTGTGCTGTTCCTTCTTCTTATCTTTTCCTTTTGTAGTGTCACTTCTTATGACCTTTTGTGACCTTCTCCTCAGTCTCCTTTCCTTTATTGTGCTATCTGTATATCACTTACTTCTCCATTGTCCATCTTATTTGTGGTGAATCAACTTCAAGGTTGGCTTGCTGACCTGTAAAGCTCTACACAGACAGGGTCCAAGTTATCTGTAAAACCTTCTGACTCTCCATTGTCCCTTCTGACCACTCTGTTCAGCCAATGAGGGATTGCTGGAAATTCCCAGGGTACGACTGAAAACTTCAGGAGCTCAGGCATTTGCATTTGCAGCCCCTGCCCTGTAGAATTCTCTACCTCATCAGATACTAGAGTGTCCGACAGTGGAGAGCTTTAAAACTGCTCTGAAAATACATCTTTTTTGGACTTGCTTTTGCTGAAAATATGTAATTGCTGTGAAGTAAGAGATTTAAATGTTAAAGTATTGTTATAGATTTTAAGATAAGGTGAGGAATTTGGAGTGTTTTTATGCATTACATTTCTTACCTATTTTAAATTGTTATTTTATCTTTTGTACAGTGCTTTGATAAACTCTGAATTGAGCTTAATAAAGATTCTTATTATTATTTTATTTGTTTCAAACATTTCGCGAGTTACTCCTCATAGCAGTTTGTGAACTCCGACACAGCATACCACTCCTACTTGGGAAAGATCCTATAGCATAGATAGCATAATAAAGGAAAGATGACCAAGAAAAAGGTCACAAAAGGTAACAAGAAGCAACACTTCAAAAGGAAAAGATAAGAAGAAAGAACAGAACAGCTGGGTCTATGGAAGTGGCAGCACTACAAAACTGTTGCCCCTTTAATTTTTCATTAGACATCAGGGAGATTGCAACATTGGTAAGAATTATTTTTGCTCTGTTCCAGCTGTAAGAATTAAAAGCCTTCCAGCTGATTTATTTGGGGTTTCATTGTGTTCTTTACCAGTAAGGTACAAAATGGGGTTGAATTAGTCACTTCAGTCAGATCCCACACTTTGCAAACCTCATAATGTACAAAATGGTTTAATCCCTTCAGTCAGATCTCAGGCTTCACTAAAACCTGGGCCCTCCTGTTTGTTCTGTTTTTATGCCATCAGAAACACTCCCTATCTGGTATGCCATTTGCATCTATCATCTGGAGGAGGGGCAGTACAATATAAAAGAACTGTACTGCCTAAACCCAGAACAGGTATGCCATTTGCATCTATCATCTGAGAGACTGGTTATTTCTTCTGCTGTTTCGTTTTGCTGGACTGAGAGACTGAGACCTGAAGGAGCGTGCTGCTGCCTGTTGGGGGATTTGAACTGTGTGCCTGATATCTGTTAACCCTGTGAGCACTTTGTATAACCTAATTTCTTCTCTGCCTTTGCTCCCCTTTAACCCTGCATTCCTGTGCTCTAGGGAGAGGGGCCAGGTGTAAGACACCCTTCATCAAGGAGGAGAACAGTAATATAAAAGAACTGTGCTGCCTGCATGTGGCCTTGTGTATGACTGATGTGTGTTAAAATTTTATTAGTAACAATAAGAGCAAATTTGAGTAGTATTTCTGCTGAGATTTACTTAGAAACTTAGGGTTAATCTAACTGGAAGTTGAATATTTTTATGTGAGTCTGGTAGGTTATTTGTTTCATTTAATGTTAATTTTATACTGAGTTTTATTATTTGTTTTATTTTTATTCTTTATTTAATTTATTTAATATATTCTGGGTGGGTTGCTTATATAGTTTTATAGTATTTACTAAGTGGATTACCTGAGTTTCCTCTACCTTATAGGATTATCCCTGATATAATGAGGTAGTTGCTCGTTATTTTATTATAATTAAAGTCTGATTAACAGGGTGGTTTAAATTTTCACAATGTTGATGTTATGGTGGGGAAGTGTTCTGGTAGGGTGCCAGTTTTTAGTATGTGAAAATTCTGCTCAGAATAGAAAATCCTTTATAGAATGTCCATACTTGACAATAGAGTATAGGGGAACTATGATGGGAGAGAGAAATGTTCTAATTGGGTGGCAAGGGGACATTCATGCCTCTTTATTGAATATCCATATTGAGACAACTTTGATCAAATGGGTGTATATGGGTAGTGAACTTCTATGTGGCTGGGGACATAATGCTGTTTTAGAAAGTGCCAAATCTAGAAATTATTTAGTGAAGGGGAAATGTTTATATTTTAAAATGTCTAGAATGGGTAAATGGTTTGTAATTATAGGGTTAATGTTAAGTGGGGATGTTCAATTAAATCCTGGGCCTGTTGCTGATTTGAATCATGATTATACATTTGAAATAGTTGAATGAAAAGGATTGAAAATTGTGCATATTAATATTTGTAGTTTGCTTAAGAAAATTGAGTATTTAAGAGAGTGGGTGTTTTATTATAAGCCTGATATTTTAATAATTACTGAATCATGGCTGCATACAAAAATTCAAGATAATGATACAGCCCTGGAAAATTTCTATATATATAGAAAAGACAGATCCAAAAGAGGAGGGGGAGTATTAGTTTATGTTAAAAATTGGATTGATGTTAGGGAATTGCAAGATTTGTATAATTGGACTGATTCAGAATTGTTACCATTAGAATAAAAGCTACCTTATTCTAAACCCATCTTATTGATTGGCATTTACTGTCCACCTAAAAGCAACTTAATGGTCTTCTCTGAAATACAGGATGTACTGAAGAATTATCAAAATTCACATGAAATTTTGATAATTGGGGATTTAAATGTTGATTGGGGAAATATAGATGCCCGTCATAGTCTAATTGATATGGCTACTACATTGAATTTGGTGCAACTGATACAAGATGTTACTAGGTTAAATGCAGTAAATCCCAGTAATTCAACTATGTTAGATCTTATTTTTACTACAAATCCAGAAAAGTTTATAAATAGTGGGGTGTTACCAGACTCAATGTCAGATCATCAGATAATTTTCTGTATTAGAAATCAGAAATCTAGAAAGACATCTAAGAATGTTGTACAAATTAGAGTATTTAAACAGTTTGATTATGTTCAATTTATGCAGGAATTATAAAATTATAACTGGGAGAGACTAGAACTAATTCCCAGTGTGGGGGATGTGTGGGATATGTTTCAAAAGGATTTAATACAAATTTGCAATAAACATGCTCCTATAAAAACTAGGTTGATAAAATCAAACAAAGCGCCATGGTATGATTCAGGTTTGTTTAAAATTAAGAGTTAGAGATAAGGCATGGAAACAAGCTAAATTAGCAAGAGAGACCAGGACTGGCATAAATATAGGCAATTAAAAATTTATATACAAAGGAAATTAGAAAAGGCTAGATTGACCTATTGTAACAAAAATTGTCTAAAGAAATGATGGAAAACTCAAGAGTATTTTGGAACACAATAAATAAGATGCATAAGGGACTTAGCTTGGAATATCCTAATCATTTCCTAATTAACGGTAATAAGATGGATTTGGGAAACAAGGTGGTTAATGAGTTTAATACCTTTTTTACAAATATGGGTATTAATGAATTACAATTGGGTGGAGGAGATGTAAATCAGGTTCTACAGAGAAATTCCCAGGTAAGTGATACAGATAGAGTTTATGTACAATCTGGTATACAAGCTGAGTTTAAGTTTACTTCCTTTACTAGAGGAGATGTTAGGGATTTATTATTTCAAATTAATACTAATAAAGCAGAAGGTATGGATGGTATCCCTAATATCTTATTAAAGTATGCAGCCCCTATTATTGATTTACCCTTAGCAAATTTATTTAATTTGTCTCTTCTCTCTGTGGAGTTACCTCAGACTTGGAAGACTACCAAGATTGTGCCAATTTATAAGACAGGATCTAGGTTATTATTAGAAAATTATAGACCAATTTCTCTTTTACCAACAATTTCTAAAATTTTGGAGAAAATAGTTCAAACCAATTACAGGTATATCTGAAAGATAATGAAATCCTTAACAGTTATCAATCCGGCTTTAGACCCGAACATGGATCAAACACTGCCCTTATAAAGGTCACAGGAGATATAATGGAGAGCATGGATGGGGGATGCCAGTGGGAGCAATTTTTGTTGACCTTTCTAAGGCCTTTGACACGCTGGACCATGGCATCTTCCTGTCCAGACTAAAAATCTGTGGTATGTCTGAGTCGGTTATAAATTGGTTTAGAAATTATCTTGACTCAAGATTGCAGCAAGTGACTATTAGAGAGTGGTCATCTGATATGAAATTGATTGTGTCAGAGTCCCACAAGGATCCACTTTGGGTCTATATATATTTATATATGAATGATTTGGGGTTTGAACAACCAAAGCTACAATACCATCTTTATGCTGATGATACAGTTGTATATTTTGCTGATTCATCAGTGAGAACTATTCAAATAGTATTACAACAGGCTTTTGATCAGTTACAGGAATTTTTGCTTAGATCTAAATTGGTTTTGAATGAAAAAAAATCTCAGGTAATGGTGTTTCACAGGGGCTACGGGTCTAAAACTGAATATGAAGGGTTACAAATTAAAACATTTTCAGGAAGAATCTTGCAACAAGTTGTTAGTTATAAATGTCTGGGGGTGTATTTAGATACAAAATTTAAATGGGACAGTCATACAGATAGCACCTTGACTAAAGTTGGTCAGTGCTTGGGGTCATTATATAGAGTAAGAAATAGTATGTCTTTGGAAATTAGAAAATTAATTGTAACTGTTGCTGTACTACCCATATTGGAGTATGGTAATTTGATATATATGAATTGTCTACAAGAGCAACTATATAACTTGATGTTATGTAGAATAAATTAATTAGATTTATACTGCGAACTGCAAAGAGGGCACAGAGTAGATATGTATAAATAATTAGACTGGCATACTTTGTCTCAAAGCGGGCTCTTAGTACAATTATGTTAATGTTAAAATGTATCTCAGGAAAAGTCCCTAAATATATAGCTGAGTCCATTAAAATAAAAAGACCTATTGAGGGTCTGCGCTCTGCTAATTACTTGGACTGTGCAGTCCCAAGTCATAGAACGGCTTGGGGGATAAGCATTTTTTTAATATCGGACCTTCTATATGGAATAAATTGCCTGGGAAGCTTAGACCCCTTGAGGGAAATTTCCAGTTGCACCAAATTAAACAATGGCTTATTGAAAATATTAGTTATGATGGGAAATAGTTTAAATCTTAGGATGGTAGATTGTAACTTGTATTAAATGTATACTGTGAATTAATTATTGTTTTTTGTATGTTCTTCTTGTCTTAGTTTGTTTTATGATTTGGAACTGTGTTATATTTATTGATGTATAATTATAGTGTATATGTGTTTTCCTTCGTTATATATTGTTAACTTATAAGAATAACTGGAAATGACACCTGGATCTCACTGTAAAGGAGCTTCAGCTCAGTGAAGATATCCTTATTCATTCTTTGTATGAATAAAAAATTGTTACTACTTACTACTACTACTATCTACATAAAAGGTCCCAAAGCAGGCCACCAAGAAGACTGCTGTAAAAATCACACATCTGATGGTGCTAAGCACCCCTTCAACAGCACTTCCTCAAAATTACTCTAGATGTGCTGAGCTATTGGCACCTGATATCCTGTTAGTTTGGGCCTCTCAGGCACATTCTTCTAATATTCTGAAAAAGACAAACCTGCATGCACTTGCCTGACATGTATTCTTTGCAAACCATGTCAAACCTGCTAGGTGCTGCCCTACAGCTGCTCACATGAACCCTTCATGTCTTGTTTGTAGGACATATAAGCACCACTGGTACACTTGAATGAGCCACAGATCCCCCTGCCATATGTTCAAGAAATTATCCACCCAGTATTTCACTCATGGCTGGGAACTAAAGCAGACCTATGTAACTCCAAGGCATCTTGTTTGTTTATTTATTTGCATCTAGGATTACAAAATACCTTTGAGCCAAGGCTTTTTTACAAAGGTCCCACATCATAAGTACAGGTAATCATCAACAGACTGGTTTCAGGATGACAGTCCATAATCATGGTAAAGTTTGCACAGCACATGGCATAAGAAAGTAACATTGGTTGACATAATCTGACAAAGCAATGTGATTACACAAGAAACAATAGGAGGAAGAGGGCTTGAAGGTAACAGGGCTGGGAGTAGGAGGTGGCTTTGGCACGGAGGAGCAGAGTGAGGCAGCCAAGGGGCCTTGTCAGGACAGACACAGAGCAAGTGCTTGAGAAGTTGCAGTGGATAGGTAAGTATTAGAAGAGAGGGCAAAACAGACACCTGCAAGGTCAGAGCAGTGTAGTGGACAGAGATGATTAAGTGGTGCAAATACAGGTGTTGGTGCCAGTTAGGGAGAAGGTGGAGCTTTGTTTTGAATGCTTCAAGTGTTCCTGTAGAGGAGGTGTCACTAGAGAGATTATTCAGCCAACTTGGAGCCCTGTATGCAAATGACCTTTGGACTTGGGATGTGCGGTAGCGGGGGATGTGAAGAATTAGGGGCTTAGAGCTCCTGGTGATGTGGTTATTGATTTTGGGATTAAGGAGGGTGCTGACTCCTGGTGGGGCTTTTTCCCATCATGATTTTCTTGGCTGTGATGCAGGTTTGGTATTTGATTCAATTGTTCAGTTGCAGCTAGCCTGTTTTGGAGTAGAGGTCACAGGTGTGGGTGAGATGGTGGGTACCAGTGACAAACCGGCAGGCTTGATTGAGAGAAATTAAAACATGCTTGAGAGAGAAGGTTGTGGCAGATCCATAGATGATGAGACCATAGTCAATGATGCTGACAATGGAGCTCTGGACAGCACTTCTGGGGTTAAATGTTTCCTATGACAGAAAAGGAGGTCCAGCCTAGAATTGGCAGCTTTTGCCACATTGTTAATGTGAGGGACATAGGAGAGATTGCAGTCGAGGGTGAGGCCAAGGTATTTGAAAGTGTGAACTTGTTTGAGGGTGAATCCTTGCTTGGTTTTTATAGGGAGCTGATACTGTTTGAATTTGCTGTGGGAGCTGCAGAAGAGCATAGTCTTTGTTTTGTTTTTTTCTGGTTAAGGATAAGTCTGTGTTTTGTGAACCAGTTTTCAACTGCAGAGAAGACCTGTTGGAGGTTGCCTTGTAGATGCACTGGGTCATGGTGTGATGCTAGGATGATGGCATCATCAGCATAGAGAAGGATCTGTGCAAGGCAGAATTCTGGCAGTGAGTTCAAGAAAAGGCTGAATAGGAGGGGGCCCAAGATTGAGCCCTGCGGGACTCCGGACCTGACTGGTTTTGGATCTGAGAGTGTGCCATCAATTCTCACTCTTTGGGAGCAGTTACCTAAGTAGCTTTTGAACCAATTCACAGAGTTGGGTGAGAGCCCTGCTAGCTGGAGCTGGGCAAGTAGGAGATGGTGGTTGATAGTATCAAAGGCTTTGGTTAAGTCAATGAAGGTGGATCCAATGAGATGACTGTTATCAAGTGAGTGATGGATTGCACCAGTGAATTTGAGTAGTGCCATGGTGGTGCTATGGCCTTTTCTAAAGCCATGTTGCTCCTTGCACAGGATGTTGTGTTTGTCTAGGAAGTTCTGGGTCACCAATTCCCAAATGTAGGATGGCACTTCCCTGCTATACCTCCCTGTCCCTGGGACCAGCTGTTAGAGTCTCTGCCCTTGGGCGAGGATTCTTTCAAGCTGTCAGTTTTTGCCCAGGCTTTCTGGACCTGCCATTCTTTGCTGGGTGAGGAGGCAGTGCTTGGACATCTGGAGTTGGATCTCCCAAAGTCCCTGGCTGTTGCTGTGGCTCCAGCTTTGAAGCACCCTCCAGCCAAGGAAAAAGTGCTACACACAAGGCTTTTCTTTTGTAATTTTGACCAAGGTATGCCAGCTCCCACTCATGCTCTGCTACACTGGTCTGTCTCTGTCCTGCCATATAGGTTTGTGATGTTGTGAAAATGGAAGTGCAAACAATACAAGAAACCCATCTGTGATCTTAGCCACCACTGTGAATGCACCACAGGGTGTACCCTTCAGAAAATAAATATTAGCTTGGTGTGGTTTGTTGCTGTATTACTTTTCATCAAATGTATTCTAGCCCCCTGCTAATACCACACCAATATGAAACCAGTATGCAAAATCAACTAGCAACCTTGTGGGTGGGATTTTAAAGATTGCTAATGGTGGCTATTTTTAATTACTTGAGCCATTAATTATAACATTAGTCAGAAAAGCTTCCCAACTGGTAGCATTTGCTGAGAAGGATCATATGCCCACACAGTACAATGATCCAGGGTCACTGTGATTGAAATAGAAGCCACCCTGAGCATAGAACTGTCCTAACAAATGATTTGACAAATGTACTGCAATGAGGAAAAGGCACTGTTTCCCACTAGTTAATCAATTAATTCACTCATTATGAATGTGCTACACTGCAGATCTAAAGAATATGATCAGCTACTATATCCCATAGCAGTAAGACAGCAGCAAGTACTGTGGTAAAATTGACTCTGATGTGCAGGTTATCAGACTTTGCCATATAAAGGAACATTTGTATGAAGCATTAAGGCTGCAAATGAAGTGCTGCTGAATGTGAAATTTGGATAGTAGTTTTTTTTGACAGCTAGAGTATATTGGGAAGCATTTTGTTGTTCCATGCTTCAATGGTGCTACTTATTCTTTGCTTTAGAGATTTGGGGGTTTCCAGCAAAATGTATTATTTACAAAATGTATTAATTACATTAAAAATATATATGACAACCCACAATCTCAGATAAAAGTTAACAATAAATTATCAAGATCCTTTAACCTATGTAGAAGAGTAAGTCAGGGTTGCCCCCTGTCTTCTACTTTGTTTATTTTCATGTTAGATTGACTGCTTAATAAAATCAGAGCTAATTTTAACATAAAAGGTGTATCAATAGGCTCAACATCCACTAAACTGAAAGCATATTTTGACAATGTATTAATTTTACGAGAAGACCCAACAGTTTATCTACAACACTTAAAGCAGGTTATTCATAGATTTTCTGTGGTTTCAAGATATAAAATAAATTAAACAAAATCTAAAATGTTAATGTTTAATTCCTTTCATCATGAGGAAACCCAGTCTGTTTTCAATGCATCCATAAAAGAACAGGAAATAAAGTAATTATGTTTACAAATTGCAAATAGTTTAGATAAAATGCACAACTTAAACCATATTCCTCTATTAAGGAATTTGAGTAATAAATTACAAAGCTGGATGAAAAGCCCCATGTCTTTATTGAGGAATATTCAAAGATTCAAAATGTTTGCCATTCCAAATATTTCTTACATATTACCGACTTTGATTTTTAAAGCACCAGACAGCTACTTCAAAAAGATTAACTATTTAGATGATTTTTCTGGAGCAACAAACATCATAAGATTTCATGGCAAAACCTTCAAATAAAAAGCAGGGTGGATTTGACTTCCCTGACATTTTCTCATACCATATGTCACATATGACATACTGTGTGACCCTGAGCAAGTCACTAACCTCCTTGTGCTCCCAGGTTGCTCCTGTAAAAAAGCTTTCAGCTTAGTGTGCTATACCTGGTTAAACAACTAAATAAAAAAAAATTAAAAAAATATGATTAAATTTGTTTCATCCTAGACTAAATCACTGGACTCTGACTTACAGGTAGAAAATGAAATACTTAACTGTTTATGACATATTAATACAGATAAAAGAATATATGGTATGCTCCCTTTAAATTCATGAACACTAACAATGCAACAATTAAGAATGTAAGCTTAAGAATGTAAGCAAAGCCACCAAAAACTATTTAAATAAGTTAGGTTGGATTGCTAGCTGTTCACCTTGGAATAATATTTGGAAAAACCCAAACTATAAAACTGGAGGCAAAATAATGTATAATACACTATGGCAAAGAAAGGAATTTGTAAATGGCATGACTTGCTTACTAATAACTATTTCTTAACTTGGTCTTTCTGTAAAAACAAATATAATTTTCCAGAAATCAGTTGTTTTTCTTTTAACAACTCAAAAAAATGTGTATTGAAGCCTTCAAATGTTTGGAAACAGCATCCAACACTTAAAGAAAGACTTGCACTTTAGTCTGTAAAGTAGCAATAAATCAGTTTTTCGTTGGATCATTAGCAAACTGCATTCAGCCATAGACCAAATTTATAAGGACACATTTTACAAAAGAAATAGTGAATTAAGCAATAACTTCACATCACAACAATGACAAGGCACTTGCAGAGCAGTTAACAAGTATAAACTATCTAAAGACATGGCAATTCAGTTTAAATACTGGACATAGCTTATTTTGCCTGTTATAGACTGTATGAAATGAAATCAAAAGCAGATACAACTTGCACTGCCAGCAAATGAACTTGGCTTTTCACGTATTGTACTTATTGGGAGTGCCCATTTATTCAAAGCTGGTAGGCTAACTTTTTTTTGTATACTGCACAGGAATGAGGTATAGTCTTTGCCTGCATGGGGGTAGCATTGATATTGTTGGAACATGATCTGATCTGGCAGCAAAATATGATAAGCATGAATGAAAAACAATAAAGGCAAATATTATTTCTATAGAAAGAACAATTTAAAAATACTGGAAATGCTCTGATGGGTGAATGGCATTCCCTGCCATACAGTGGAAACAACTGTTTTTAAGTTCCCTTTATTGTAACAACTTTTTTGACTATGATGATGACTTCAGGGTACTATATAGTATGAACATAGCTGCTTGGTCTGGGGAAGACTTTAAAATGCAATACATATTGATCTTGGCTCTTTCCTTGACTATTACAGATGCAAAACTTATTAGGTACCTTGTTTGAGTGCTATTACTCTCTTTTCTTCTGTTTGTTTTCCTTTTAGTGTTTATTACTATGCTATCTGTGTGGCCATCATCTTGTTTATGGCTCAATGTACAATAAAGCGAATGAAAAGGTTTTCAGAATAAAAGGAGTGAATTGAGGAGTGTGTCAACAGTAATAATTTGAAAGATGATACCCAACATGGCTTCCAAGGGGGGGGGGAAGAATTGTATCAGACTAACCTAAAAGGTTTTTTGAACCTGTCAAGAAAGCACTTAATAAAGGATTTCCAGCAGCCACTGTATTTTTGGCCTACAGTAAGGTGTTTGACATTGTGTCACATCAGGAGCTGATTGCAGAGTTAGCAAGACTGGGCCTAAGTGAAAGATTTATTAAGCTGGTGCAAACTTGGTTAACTGGACAAAAACCAAAAGTGCATATTAGGGGTCATGTATCGAGCTGGGGAGGAGTGATGAGTGGAGTTCCATGTGGTTTGGTCCTGGATCTTATACTATTTAACATCTGTGTTGCCATCATGCAACCCATTGGTGGGGCATGGATGTGTAAGTATGCAGATGACACCAAGATTGTTTACAGTGATGGACACTGATGAGGGGGTAAGGAATCTAAGGAAGAATCTAGAATCTATTGAAGAATGGTTCAAAAATCCAAACTAGTGTTCAGCATAAACAAATGCTCAGTTATGCATTTAAGAGCTAAAATCAACAAACAAATGCACTTACAAACTTTATGGCTCAGACTTACAAGAAATAATTGAGGAGAGGGATATACAGTATGTGTTAGAGTCACCAGTAACTTATAATTTGAAAATCAACACCAACAAACCTCAATCAAGGGATACAGAATCCTAGGATTCATAGGAAGAAACATCACTGGCAGGAACTTGGAGGCTTGAACTATTTTTATAAAGGGCTTTGGCAAAGCCACATACCAAGTACTGTAGTCAGTTCTGGGCCCCACAAGGTATAAGAGTCATCAAACTCCCGGAGGGGATACAGAGTTGCACAACAAGAATGGTAAGGGGAATGAGGGGAAACTGCTATAATAAAAGGCTGCATGAGATAAATATGCGCAGTTTAGAGTTTAAAAAGAACTGTGATGAACCTGTAAGTCATTATACCCAGAAGAAGCTGTTTTGTAAGTGCTGGTTCAAATTTTGTTATTGTTACATCAACACAGACCTTTTAGTAACTTCAGTGAGTGACTTTGCTTTACAGTCTGGTGTTAAGTACCATTTTAGAACTGTATAATTTAGTTTATGTCCCAAACAACCACATAGTTCTATAGTAGAACATGAATGCATTGTGCAAAAAATAAAAGAGCAGAGAGGGACATATACTATATCATACAATTCAAAAATTGTTCTCACTTGCAGCACAGATATCAGAAATATCTACTAGGGTAACTTAAATGCCTGCATAACTAGAGCAATAACAGAATTTGAGCCAGTACTTTAAAAAAGCTGCTTCTATTGTGGAAAATGACTAATAGATTCAGCACAGTTCTCCTTTAAGAAAGTTAAGGGGCAGCATCTGGCATCAAAACCTTTCGGAATAAGGATCTGTGGGATTGTTTTGGCCTAGAAGCAAGGGACTGCATTTATGAGGGTAGAAGACACTATAAACAACTGAAAGATGATCAGTACAAAACTACTGTACCAGAAAAGGTCATTTGTTTAACCAAAGGGTGGTCAAAATGTGGAATGCTCTCCCAGAATCAGTGGTGTCATGTCAAACAGTAGACTACAGGGTATTTTAAAAGACACTTGGATATGCGCTTGACTTTCACATCAACTGGCATATCTGAATATAACCAATAAGTAATGGCAAGCATTTCTAATGCTGTAGTAGACTATCTTTGCTTGTACACCTTTCTGTATTTGCCATGTATCACAGCAACTTGAGCTTTCAAGTTCTTTAACAGGGCCAATACTGTCTTTATTTTAACCAGTGAATTTGAACCCCATGGGTTTGAATTTCAAAGTTCCCCGATTATCACAAGCTCCATGTGTGCTGCAGATATGACGCACTAGGACTGCAGCAATCACCCACCCAGCAACCAAGAGTTTCAGTCCCTGTGCCAAGTGCTACAAGCTAGACCAACATTTTCTGCTCCAGCTTGCAGCATTCCTGGGGGCTGTTTTAACAAGCTTGCACCAAATATTTGACAAAAGCAGTGTTCATGGTGCAGGGCTTGGTGCCAGCCCTGTGCCACACTCTGAAAATTGAGCCTGAGGTGTGCCAAGCTATGCAGTGAATATCAACTATTAGGTCCTCAGATGGCACAATATTGACAGGATAGAGAAATGGGTGCTATCCCTTAGGCCAAGGACATAGCAATCCTGCATCTAGTTGAACATCTAGGCAGTGGTGGGTAAGTTACTTTTTCTATTATGTTTGAAAACTTGTTCCAGGAAGCTCTGTGCAGTCACTAGCAAGGATGGAGAAGTATTAGAAAAAGTAATACACCTTACAATTATAGTTATTTATTTCTTTTTATACAAAAACAATACAAAAATAATAAATAACAGATTACATTTCATGAAAGTAATAGGTTAGTCACTAGTTACTTTCAGATAAATGTAATCAGTTACAGATACATATTTCTTTTGTATAAAAAGACATAAGTAATTGTAACTATAAGGTATGTTACTTTTTCCAGTACCTCTCCATCCTTGCTAGTGACTGCACAGAGCTTTCTGGAACAAGTTTCCAAAAGTAATAGAAAGTAATAGAAAAAGTAATTTACCCAACACTGCATCTAGGGTTAGTCCATAGTATAATTGGAATATACAATAGGAGGCATACTCCCTGTGGACTATGAGTTGTATAACCATAAGAACAACCATGAAAAACCCTAACAAGTTATGACAGCATATTAACATGGCTAAAACATACCAAAATAGAATAGAATATGATGTCAGTGACCAGTCATCCTGCCACTGTGGGCCTAGCTGAATACACATAAAATCAGAGCTCTTGGGCTTGATTTTCAAAGGATTGGGAATGACTCAAAATGCTTGCATCAAACTGATATGATGCAAGGGGACACTGTGCCACACCTTGCATCATTCTCTATTTTCAGTCAGTACTTGTAGCATCAGCTGGAACCCTTGTACTGGACTGCCTTTCACCAGGCTTGCAGCATTCTGCAGGCTGCTCCATGGTGTGGAGAGGCCTTGTTCCATGGTGTGTCTGCATCATCTTCTTATTTTGAATTCCAGAAGCCCCACCATGGTCACAAGAGGTGCTCACATAAGACCAGCCAGGAGCTGGTCTAAGGGCCCTACATCACTACCTGGGAGGGTGACCATTAGTGGAGCATGGAAGGTGAGGATGAGGAGCAAATGAACAGTGAGGCTGCCATGGAGAGGCAATGGTGGGCAATGAGAGTATGGCAGCAGTGAGCAGGAGCTGAGGAGGCATTCTGTAGGGGTGCCATGCTGCAGTGCACCACAGCTAATTGGCTGTGGTTGGGAAGGGGTGGAATGGCTGGACCATCAGGACACAGACCCCAGGTGACAACAGCCCTGGCACCTGCTCATAGGACCCACAGTCCACAGCAGTGTAGGCAGGCATCCACCAGCTGGTACAGTAAGGAGCTGTGTACCAGGGGGAGATGTTGCAGTGCCAATTGCAAGTAACTGTCAATAGAATGCACCCTGCAACCTCCACCCACTGCCAACTGCCCTAACTAGGGGACTGAGGGTCATGTGGAGAAGGTGCCAAGCCTGTTGTCAATAGGGCTGCATGTCCTGATGGTCTGGTCTTGCCAATCCCCCAACCAAGGCCTCTCAGTTCCATTACATTGCAACATGGGACTCCCAGCTGGTGCCTCTTCAGCTCCTGCTCACTGCTGCCATACCCCCATCACAGCTCATGGCACCCCCACTGCTCCATTGCCCCACATCACCACCTTCCAAGCATTTTAACTACCCAGATCTCTGTGGCTCATCTATGCTTTTTCAAGTGGGGCTTGATGGGACCCTCTGTCAAACCCCTCTGGTGCACCATATGTTTGATGCACCCCTGCAGCTGCTGTAACTCTCAGGACTGTGGCACAGAGATCCCCATTTTTAGAGAATAGGGTGTAGGGTCCCTGACTCATTGGGAGATTGCTGCAGCCATACAGCAGTGCACCTTGTGCCGCTATAATGGCTGAGAGAAAACCAGACCTTGTCTCTAGCTGTGTGACCATAGTCCCCCAAGGTAGCAATGATCTCTGTTCCAGGCTGTGGCAGTGCTCTAGGTTTGGGAAGAGTGCTGAAAGCTTTTGAAGGATATAAAAAAATTTAGAAATGAAATACCTGTCTTCCACAATACCATCCTCTTATTACAATCTCAGGTAGTACACAGTAAGAGACTAGCAACCCAACATGAAGCATACAGAAAAGCAGCATTACGTAGGTTTCTGACATTGGTTGGGAGGGGGTTAATAATAAAGCCCATAGGGAGATATAGAAGGGGAGTGAAGAGAGCCACAAATTATATCTGGGACTTGGGGAGGACAGATGAACCCCAAACTGGCACAGGTCTCATGTCCACAAATATAAATGAAATTAGAGGGTATCCACCCTGCAGGCATCTCCCACCATCTTGCTGCATACACTCAAAGGGTAGGTGAGATATTGAATGCCAAATATTTTCCAGATACTTTTAGGCTGAGAGAAAACTGGGGGGGGGGGGGTACTGGAGGATATAACCTCCCGATAGAGGGAAGTGAGAGTTAGAACGCAGTGGACCATCTAGATACGTTCTCAGCTTCCAACTTGGGAGCTACACAAACAAGAAGCTTTCACACATTGCTAGGTGTATACATATCAAATTGCATCCAGATTTCCCATGCTACAGCACATCAGTCAAGAGTTGGAGATCCAAATGATAGAGCCAGGATGAAAATGGGTCTTGGAGAAGCAGCTAAGGAGGAACGCTGCTACTAATTATCATTAAGAACCTCAGTGTAGCATAGAGTGAACTTGTAGGAAACAAGACCAGGCTGGAATCTGTTTTTAAATGCAAATTCATAGACAAGCCACTACCACCTAGCTAAGCTATCTAGTGATTAATATAAATCATTTCCTGCATGCAGTGTGTATGTTTGTGTTAGGGCTAAGCAGATCCAGGTGTGGATATGGATTTGGTATTGGGGTTTCTAATCGCCATGTTTTTAATTTGAATTTGCTTGAGGAATGGGATTTGGGCTACATACAGTAAAATATTCATTAAAGCATAACAAAATGCAGAATAAAACAGGTGAGCTCAACAATTTAAATCTTTCACTGACTACAGTTAGCAAAGCCACATTTTTTGGAAACATGTTTTTTTTAAAGTAGCTTTATGAGTACCCTATTACATCTCAACATATTTTGTCATTCCATGGAGCACACACATAAATGCAACTCTTACAGATAAAATTATTTCCTTGTGTCGGACATTTCTGTTCATGACCAAACAATAAGATTCATGTTCATGACTACACCTCCATTTAAACAGTGCAACAGCATAGGTCTAGGGACTAGCTAGCCAAATGGTTACACACAGTTATCTATGTTACCCAAATAGATATCCCTCATGTGCAATACAACAAGTACTTGGTAGTTAAAATTGTACTCTGGGTCTCATGCTTAGAGGCCTGCTAACATGCAGCAGGCTGATGCCTGTATTTTAGCTGAAACATTAATTAATGAAGTCTTATTCTATTGCATTCAGAAGGGGGCCCCAAGTGTTGTGGTACTTATCTTCAAAAGCCCCTGCTGTGAGCTGACACTGCTTCATTTTCATACACAGCAGATTATTAAACCAATGGGCTGTACTGGGGGGCATATCAGTAACCCAATGCAACATTATGGTTTTCCTGGCATTAATCAGGGCTCTTTCCCATAATCTAGTAAATTTTATAGAGTTGGATGATTTAGACTCAGCCCCCAGCACAAACTCCAGAGAAAAGTGGGGAAGGTTGGTGTTTAAAACGTTCTTAAATTGATCATGTACACTGTGCCAGAAATGGGCCACCTTCAGGCACAGTAAGTCTATATGTATAAAATCACCTGCCTCAACTTGACACTGTGACAGGGTGGAATAGGTTCCTGCCCCCAGTTGATATGGAGAAAGTGTTTGAATGCAAGGATCTGTTCTATTCCTTTCCTGTCTCTTGTCTATCTGGTTGCACAACCAAATTTTCCTGTGAGGCCTAGGATTTTATCACCCCAACACTCTCACAATACTTTATCTCTCACTGTCTCTCAATCTTCCCTTGCTGTCTGTCTTTTTCTCCCTTGCAGATCTGCTGATACACAAATACACGCATGTCATTCTGTGAAAATGTAACTGACATTGGGATCCCTTTGTTTAGAAAATAGATAGTGTTACTGTTGAAATGTATATAATTATATTTTGAGATGATTGTAAAAAGCTATTTGGAACTCAAGTGGTTACCTGAGTGCAAATTCTTTAAGCCTTTTGCAGAAGAGCTGTGGAAAATCGGCCTCAGCTCTGGGACACTGTGTTTTTGCAGCACCTGCCTGAAACATACAAGAACAGGATGCTTGTTAAGAATGAGGGTTGGAAGGACTTATAAGAGAGCTGAGCTGCAACTGCTTGAAAGAGAAGATGGACACAGAGATTGAAGAAAAACTCAGATTGATCTTCTGTTTATTTAGCCTTTGTAAATAGTTATACTGAACAAAAGTATTTTTTTATGTTACTGTTAGTGTAAATAAATATTTTTTTGTGAATTCTGCAACTGCTCATGGTTTTCCTATGCTTCCTGACTGGTGCCTCAATGATAGACACTTTGGGAAAATTTCCAGTGTATTTTGGTTTTATCTATATAATTTGCTGGGTGTTAGATAAGCTCTGTATAAATAATTAAATTGTATTCTACACAGCTTGCCTGACCTGGAGCAGCTGTAAATATGTTTGATAACAGTCATCCATGTTGCCTCATCAATCTAAATGCACAGGTCTTGCTTCCATTCTGTTTTAGCACGATCATCGAGGTAGGTGCATTGTCAGCAAAAAGTCCATATAAATCAGTTAAAGTTAGAGTAATGGGTTGTGGTCTACAGAGGATTTCCTCTATTGGGGATAGTATGGAATTCTTAGTGTTTAAATATTCTCTTATTCTGAGGATGGCAAAACAAATCTCCCACCTACAAGCTGTACTGCTGTCTCAGGTCAGAGAAAAATTTAAGGACCCCCCCCCCATAGAAACATAGAAACATAGACTTTGACGGCAGATAAGGACCGCTAGGCCCATCTAGTCTGCCCAATTCCCTACATACAGGATAGGCCGCAGATCCTATTTAACCAACAGCCTATATCTTCCTGCCCCCCTCAAGAATTGCCTTATGTCTGTCCCATGCATTCTTGAATTCTCCCACAGTTTTAGACCCCACAACTTCCTCAGGAAGGCTGTTCCATGCATCCACTACCTCTCTATGAAATAATACTTCCTCACATTGCCTGAACCGCCTCCTTCTATCTTTAAATTGTGTCCCCTTGTTCTTGCAAGTCTCTTTTCTGAAAGATGCTACCCTCTTGGACTTTGTTGATTCCCTTGAGGTACTGAAAGTTTCTATCATGTCCCCCCTCTCCTTCTTTCCTCAAGGGTATACATATTAAGCTCCTTTAGTCTCTCCTCATCACGGCTTCTCTTGCAGACCCTGCACCATTTTAGTTGCCCTCCTCTGGACTGCCTCTATCCTGTCTATGTCCTTGCGAGATGGGGTCTCCAGAACTGGACACAGTATTCCAGATGTGGTCTCACCAACTGTCTGTACAGAGGATAACAACTTCCTGTTTTCTGCTGCTGATGCCTCTCCCTATACATCCCAGTATACCCCGGCCCTCCCTACTGCCTTCTCACATTGCTTGCCTTAGAAGTCATCTGATATGATTACCCCAGGTCCCTTTCCTGATTTGTTGTTGTTACTACCTCCCACCAATTGTGTATTCTTCCCCTGGGTTCTTGTTTCCCAGGTGCATTATTTGCACTTTTTGCATTGAATCCTAGCTGCCATCGTCTGACCATTCCTCAACCTTGCCAAGTTCCTTTCATCCTTTCCACGCCTCCTTGTGTATCAACCCTGTGCAGATCTTTGTGTCATCTGCAAAAAGGCATACTTTTCCTTCCAGTCCCTCTGCAATGCCACTGATGAAGACATTAAAAAGGACTGGACCCAATACTGAACCCTGCGGTACCCCACTAGTAACCACCCTTTCTTCAGAGTGGACTCCATTTACAATTACCTTCTGTGTCCTGTTGTCCAGCCAATGTTTTACCCAGGCTACCACCGTGGGACCCACTCCCAGGCTGGTTAATTTGACTAATAATCTTTTGTGTGGGACTGTGTCAAATGCCTTGCTAAAGTCTAGGTAGGCCATGTCCACAGCCCCTCCCTGGTCTACTACTTTGGTCACCCAGTCAAAGAAATCTATTAGATTTGTCTGACATGACCTTCCCGCTGTGAACCCATGCTGCCTTGGGTCCTGTGCCCCACTGACCTCTAGGTACTCAACTATTCTTTCCTTCAGAGTGACTCCATCACGTTTCCTACCACAGAGGTCAGACTGACAGGTCTGTAGTTTCCTGCCTCTGTCTTGGTCCCACTTTTGTGAAGGGAATCACATCCGCCTTTCTCCAGTCCTCGGTACCACACCATCCTCCATGATTTATTAAAAAGAGTAGCCAGTGGTTTCACTAGTTCCTTCCTTAATTCTTTTAGAATTCTGGGGTGAATTCCATCAGGACCCATTGCTTTGTCCACCTTCAGTTTTAGGAGTTCTTGCAGAGCCCTTTCTTCTGTGAACGGACTGGGATCGACCCCCTTATCAAGAGTGCTTCTGTTAATTGGATTAGGCACTTCCCCCTCCTCTTTTGTGAATACTGAGCAGAAATATTTGTTCAGTATTCCTGCTTCACTGTCCCCTCTGCCCACCCACCGTTTTATTCTATTCAGCCTCACTATCCCTCCTTTGTCTTTTCTCGGCTCACTGATGTACCTATAAAGGTTTTATCCCCTTCTTAACTGAGTTGGCTATCTTTTCCTCAGTTTGGGCCTTTGCTATTCTGACTTCCCTCCCTGCTTCTTTCTGCCTTAACTGGTACAGCTCTCTGTCCTGCTCCTTCTGTGTTTCCTTATACTTCCGGAATGCTATCTTTTCTTCCTGACTTTCACAGCCACTTCTCTTGAGAACCATAGTGGTTGTTTCTTTCATTGATTTGTTTATTGCTTCACACAAAGGCTTGTTGCCTCTGTGATGGCAGTTTTGATAATTCCCCATTGTTGCTCCACACCTCCTTCTAGCCTGTTTGCTAGTGCTTTTCTGAGGCACTCTCCCATCTTGCCAAAGTCAGCCCTACTAAAGTCCAGTACCCTCACTTTTGTATGGCTTGACTCTGTAGCTGAGTTTAACGTGAACCACACTGTTTGATGGTCACTTGTCCCCAGATGGCAACCCACTTCTAGATCTGAGATCCTCTCACTGCCCCCGTTTGAGAATATGAGGTCTAAGATTGCTCCCTCATGAGTGGGTTCCGAAACTAGCTGTCTAATGCCTGCCACCTGTGGGGTGTCAAGAATAGCCCTGCTCTTGGATGTGGCTGCAGCAAATGTGCTCAATAACATCTGGCATATTCAGGTCTCCCATCAACAGTATCTCCCTTTCTGTGCCATCTAAGAATGCCTTCTATCATATCCTTGTCCATTCCTTCCCCTGACATGGGGTCTGTACACAACCCTGTGCGGATTGTGGTGCCCTTTCCAGTCTCAAGGTGACCCACGGTGCCTCTTCTCCTCCCTGTTTACTCTTTTGTTCAGTTGCTTTTATCCTTCTTTACATAGAGAGCTACTCCTCCCCCTCTTCTCCCTGCCTGTCTCTCCTGTAGGTTATGTACCCTGGTATGTTAACATCCCAGTCATGGTTCTCTGTGTACCATGTTTCTGTGACTGCTACGATATCCAGGCATCCTCTTCCATTAAGGCCACCAGCTCAGGAGTTGTTGCCCAGACTATGGGCATTGGTACTCATTACCCTCCATTTTCTGATGGCTCCCCCTTTGCCCCATCCCTGTCCTTCTTGCCTTTGTCACTTTCTCCATTTACCCTGCCCTTCTCCCTATCAACACCTCCATGTTGGTGTTTGCCACACTTACTACCGTGATTGTTTGGGGGCTAAGGATTTTCTGCTCCTTTCAGTGCCTCCCCTATGGCTAGTTTAAAAGCTTGCCAATGAAGCATTTAAACCTATCACCTAGGATCCTGGTTCCCCTCCCAGACAGATGCAGCCCATCATGCCAGTATAGGCTGCATCACTCCGATGGACCCCAGTCCCCAATGAAGCCAAATCCCTGAGCTCCACACCAGTTTTCAACCACTGATTGAATCCATGTGCGGAACACCCTAGCCTCTCCTATGCCATAGATGGGTAGCACCTCCCGAAGAGGTTACATGCGTGCTATGACTAAGGCCCTCCCAATTCCACAAACTCTTCCTGCACTTCTCTAATCCCTTTCTTGCCAGGTCATTTCTCCTAAGTGGACAATGACATCCAGCTCCCTCCTGTGTAGCTGCTCCGGCAATCCAGTTCGCTCCTGTCCTCCAAGCCATGGCGCAGGCAGGCACCTACCTCCCTCTCCCTTCCTTGCCCAGTTCTACCTTCCTAACAATGGAGTCCCCCACCAGGAGTTGTTTCCTTCCCTGCAGGGTCCCCTGCCACCCTCCTGTGGGTCTCCTTTGTGGAGGTTCCCAACATCCTCCTGGTCTCCACTGTAGGTGCCTCCATAGGGAACCACACTTTGCCAGAATGGCATAGGAATTGTGGAGAGTACAACTGGAGGGATGTGCCTCTGTTCCACCACCCTCACCCTCCCTGAGCCCACTGTGGTCCAGCAGCTCCTCTTTCTTGGCAACCTCTGAGGAGCAGCGGCAGTGGCACTGGTGGTCCCTGGATGGAAGAGGAGGTCCCACAAATCCTGGCCAACTCAGCCTGGAGATGAGCACCTCCTCCTCAGCCCAGAGAGGTGCCTGCAGATGGGACAACACCACATCCTCCAGAACATCTCCCGGAAGACTGCTGCCCACAGCCACTGCACTGCACCACTCAATCATGTCTTATTTCTGGCCCCTTAATTGTTTGCAATCCTTACTCTTTCCTCTGTTTTTTTTTCTTTCTCTCCTTACTTTCTGCCTGTGTGCCTTTTAAGCTCCTGATTGTCCTGTTCTGAGACAAGAATATCCTATATTTCTCAGTAGACCGCTTACTTGTTTAGAGGCAGACCTCCAGCAGCTAGAGGGGGCCAGAGAGCTACTCTTGCCCTTCTAGGATGGTGGGTCCTTGGTGGTTCTGTGATCACTCACTTCCTGCTCCTAAACAGGAAGTGCCTGTTGTCAGTCAAATCCTGTGCCTATAAAAATAGAACTAGCTTTGGGTGGGGGAGGGAAAGAGGGCAATATAGTCCCAGTAGAGAAGTTCAGTCACACAGCAGTCCTTTCTCCTGGTGTCTTCTGCCAAGCTATTAGCAGAATCTTTCTAAGGCAGTCTTTAAATGTAGCTTCCTTCTAGCTAAGCCACTCCCCCTACTTACCAGATCTTTCTACAAGTAATTTAAACCTCACAACAGTTAAGTCCTTTCAGTCACCTGAGATTTGCACCTAGATGACTTTTCAGTTACCCATTCAGTTCAGTTAACCAAACACACACTTTTTTTGTTTTGTTTTGTATGTTAGTTTTTTTTTAACCTAAATTAAAGGTCTAAATACAAAAGTTCTTCTACTTTAGTCCCAGCTGAGAAGTTCAGTCACACAGCAGTCCTTTCTCCTGAGTCTTCTGCCAAGCTATTAGCAGAAGAATCTTTCTAAGGCAGTCTTTAAATGTAGCTTCCTTCTAGCTAAGCCCTCCCCTACTTACAGATCTTTCTACAAGTAATTTAAACCTCACAACAGTTAAGTCCTTTCAGTCACCTGAGATTTACACCTAGATGACTTTTCAGTTACCCATTCAGTTCAGTTAACCCACACACTTTTTTTGTTTTGTTTTGTATGTTAGTTTTTTTACCCTAAATTAAAGGTCTAAATCCAAAAGTTCTTCTACTTTAGTCCCAGCAGAAGTTCAGTCACACAGCAGTCCTCTCCTGGAGTCTTCTGCCAAGCTATTAGCAGAATCTTTCTAAGGCAGTCTTTAAATGTAGCTTCCTTCTAGCTAAGCCACTCCCCTACTTACAGATCTTTCTACAAGTAATTTAAACCTCACAACAGTTAAGTCCTTTCAGTCACCTGAGATTACACCTAGATGACTTTTCAGTTACCCATTCAGTTCAGTTAACCCAAACACACACTTTTTTGTTTTGTATGTTAGTTTTTTTACCCTAAATTAAAGGTCCAAATACAAAAGTTCTTCTACTTTAGTCCCAGCAGAGAAGTTCAGTCACACAGCAGTCCTTTCTCCTGGAGTCTTCTGCCAAGCTATTAGCAGAATCTTTCTAAGGCAGTCTTTAAATGTAGCTTCCTTCTAGCTAAACCTCCCCTACTTACCAGATCTTTCTAAAGTAATTTAAACCTCACAACAGTTAAGTCCTTTCAGTCACCCAAGATTTACACCTAGATGACTTTTCAGTTACCCATTCAGTTCAGTTAACCCAAACACACACTTTTTGTTTTGTTTTGTAAGTTAGTTTTTTTTACCTAAATTAAAGGTCTAAATACAAAGTTCTTCTACTTTAGTCCCAGCAGAGAAGTTCAGTCCACACAGCAGTCCTTTCTCCTGGAGTCTTCTGCCAAACTATTAGCAGAATCTTTCTAAGGCAGTCTTTAAATGTAGCTTCCTTCTAGCTAAGCCACCCCCTACTTACCAGATCTTTCTACAAGTAATTTAAACCTCACAACAGTTAAGTCCTTTCAGTCACCTGAGATTTACACCTAGATGACTTTTCAGTTACCCATTCAGTTCAGTTAACCCAAACACACACTTTTTTTTGTTTTGTTTTGTAAGTTAGTTTTTTTTTAACCTAAATTAAAGGTCTAAATACAAAAGTTCTTCTACTTTAGTCCCAGCAGAGAAGTTCAGTCACACAGCAGTCCTTTCTCCTGGAGTCTTCTGCCAAGCTATTCAGTTATTCCAAGCTATTCAAGCCATAGTAGAGGTCTCCCACACAACTGATTCCGAGTTTACCCATCTCAGCAACACTTGGCATGTAAACATGCTATAGCCCTTGTGTTCAGTGAAGCTGGTGTGTGGGGCAGTGTTAAAGTACCGTCTCTTGTTATGGTCAATACGTTGGTATGCTCCTTTCTGAATTCTAACCAATTGGTGTGTATAAGGGTTGGTAATCTTAGGAAGGATGTGTTTGCAACTGGGGGATAACAGACCCTGAAGCAAGTCCCCCACTAGAGACTTTGAAAGAATTCTAATTGAGCCATCCAATAATAATATTTGAAGTGGGGGTGCTAGCCCTCCTTTTTTCAGAAGTTACTGCAGTATAGTTATGATTCTGGTAGCTTTCTCTCTCTTCATAGAAACCTATGCAAGATACTGTTTAGCTGCCTGAAAAAAAGTTCTGGTACCCTAATAGGCATATATTGAAAGAGGTACATGGATTTTGGGAGGATATTCATTTTAATTGTATTTACTGCTCTTATGACATGTATGGGGAGACACTCCCATCTCTCACCATCTCTTCTCACAACTTTCCAGGAGTGCAGTGTAATTCATTTCATATAGGAATGCTGCCTTGCTAGTTATATTAATCTCCAGGTACTTTGGAGAACTCACTACCTTTAGCTGGAGCAGGACCTGGTGCAGAAACCTTACTTTCCAAAAGCAGCAGTTCACTTTTTGTCAAATTAATTTTGTGACTTGCAGTTTGCTCATATTCTGCCAGTATGTCAAGCAGCACATTCAGCCCATGTTGAGAACCTATTAGATACACCAGCAGATCATTAGCAAACAGGGACACTTAGTGGGATTTTCTCACTGCCTGCAGTTCCTCCAGCCTGGTTTTCTCCTCTTTACAGCTGCCAGGGGCTCCAGGGTTATCATGTAAAGTAGAAGGGAAAGAGGCAGCTCTATCTAGTCCCCCTGGTCAACTGAAAAAGGCTTGGACAGGATCCCATTTTCTACTATTTGGGCTGCTGGGTGGTTATATATGGCCTTGATCTCTCTGATCATGCCATTCCCCACTCTGAAGCTCCTAAGAACCTCAAACATGTATCCTCAGTCTACGTGGACAAACACCTTTTCTGCATCAAGGCTAAGGGCTGCTGCTCCCTCCACCCCCACACACACACCCTTTCTGGCTCACTTCTATACCACATTGATTGTTCTTCTATTAGGAAGCTTCTCCTGCCTGTCTTTTTCAAAACCAGTCTGATCCTCATGAATTACAGTATGACAAGTAGGACTTTTCCAGTCTACTGGCCAGGATATCAACCACAGTTTTGCAGTCAGCTGTTAATAATGAAATGGGCCTATAAGAAGAACATTGCTGGGGTCTATACCTTGTTTGGGGAGAAAACAATAGTGACAAACTGCATTGAGGGGGGTAGGGCTTCCACTATTAAGCTTTTGTCAACCATGTCTTGGGAAGGCGTGTGAATCTTGTTGAAAGGTTCTGAAAAAATCCATAGGAAACTGGTCAGGGCCTGTAGCCTTGCCACCTTTCACATGTGTGATAACTTTCTGTATTTTGTCCCACTAAATAGGGGTTTCCATCTGTGCCTTACTGCTTGTATCTATTGTAGGTGATGAAGCTTTATCAAAGAAACTCTCTATTTGTGTGCCCATCAGTGCATCCTCAAAAGTGAACAGTGTTTCATAGAAGTCCCTGAAACAATATCCTGTTTTGGGATCTGTGTAGACCAATTTCCCACCAGTGCCCTTGATTTTAGATATATGTTTGTCTCCTTCCCTGTTTTGTAGCTGCAGGACAGCCACTTCCTCACAGCATCACCCTGAAAGTAATTGCCTGCCTGAGTGAACAGAAGTGCTCTCTCCATTTTTGCACTATATGCAGTGTTATAGTCCCACTTTAGTCTCTAAGAGTCTTATACTTTTCTGAGGATGGTTGTTCCATATGGGCTTTCTCAGCTACACCTATTTGCTTGTCATGATCTATTAGTTATTTGTCAGCTAGGCATTTTTTTGTGGGCTTCAAATGAGATGATAACTCCCCTAAGTACCACCTTGTGAGCATCCCATCTCATTATTGCAATAGTTTGCCCTACAGGATTATTTACCAAATAGTTTGCCATCTAATTCTTTATGAATTGCTAAAAGTCTTCTTCTTTTAACAAAAATGGAGAGTAGCCACCATACCCTATTATTTGCTAGACTACCCATCCTGGTGAAGGTCATTTGTATAGGCAGTGGTCTGTAATATCCATGGTGTTATGCATGACTATTTTAATTGAGGAGAGTATGAATTGGGAGACAAGCACAAGATCCAAGTGAGCATAAGATCTTGCAGAGTAAGATTAGTGGATTTAACCTTTTCCTGTGGGGTTCAGGTGCCTCCATGAATCAATAAGTCTATTATCTTTCATTAAGGCTAGCAGAGCTTTTGCACTCCTAGAAATAGGTCCCACAGTCTTTGATGTATTATCCAGTATGTTATCTATTACACAGTTAAAAATCCCTGATGAGTATCCAATGTCCCTGAAAGCTGGATATTTCCTTTGAAAGTCTGTTGAAGAAGTCTTGAGAGTCAATGCTGGTCCCATAAACAGAGCTTACCACTATTGTTTGTCCAGAATTAAGCTGTAACTCAATCAACACATATTGCCTGCCCCCAGCCTTGTTCAAATTCACTTTGGTAACTGACCCCAGGAACTTAGGTTTGAGCCACATAACTGCACCTCAGTCTTTAGAAGTGAAGTAAGAACGATACCATTGTCCCCCCTAATTTTTGACAACATGTTCCCTTTTCTTTGTTGTCATGTGTGTTTCTTGTATACACGGGATATTTGTGAGCAGGTTTCTGACTGTCCCAAAACCTTTTTCCTTTTGGTATGTGCCTTTAAATCATTTACATTCCATGAGCAGACTGTAAGTTCATTATTCTTTATCAATTGCTTGTTTTATGCTACTCTAGACACCAGAGTAATAAGTATGCACCAATATGACAAAGAGAATAAGCAGAAGCTGATTTTGTCAATGGTGTATATAAAAACACAGGAAACGCATCAACACTAACCGACCAACCATTTTTAATCACCCTTCCCCCTTCTCACCTCCCCTGATCCTCTTATTCCCCATCTGTAATATTGTGAATGCCCCATTATGAGTTTAAATTTTGCATCATAATATAATATCTAACTTTATGTGCAAGTTCTGTTTTCACCATATAGTCTAATTAATTTTTCATTTTATCGGCACTGTTTTGCACAAACCTTTTCACTGTGTTTTAGTTCCTTGGTTAACAACTTTCTTTATATGTGAGACCAGGTACACTGACATTTCAGTCTCTTGAGAAAGTACATGCATGCAGAACATTGAGATGTCAGTGCATGCCTTCACCCAGCCATGGTTTACTGTTTCCGAACAACTTTTTAAATAAACTTTGAACAAGCTGCTGACTGGGCTTTTATGTGCTTTCTACAACATTGCTGAGTAGCACTGTTTTTTTTTCCTTCCCCATTTTAATTTCAACCCAGTTGCAAGAGATTTCCCCTTTTTTCCTAAATCCTCTGTCTGGCCCTTAACTTCTTTCTTTCAACATGAAAGTAAGCTGTTTGTTAGTCCATGCCTTTCAGTTAGTTGTCTTTACTTTCACTTTTCCTAAATTTACTCAGCCTTATTTCCCCCCCCCCCAGCTGCATGAGCTTTTCTTTTTTTCTAGTTCCCCCTCTTCTGACTGGGTAGTCAGATGCTGGTTGCAATGTGGGACTTAATCACATTTCCTTTTCTGAATCTAGCCCCATGTCTCTTTTTTGTATAATTATTTTAATCTTTTCCTTCTCCTCTCCGGAATTTTTTACAAGAGCAGTCAGCAGCATATCATCCCTCTGTCACTGCTGTGCACTGAGTGAAGAAATCAGCTGTGTGTGACAGCTTCATTTTGCTTAGATTTCAGAAAATACCATGAGAAAAAATGCTTCCTCAGTAATTCCTGTAATCTGAGTCTAACCAAACCATTCATGGCCAGCTCAGTTTACACTCAGAGTTGCTGAGCTGCTCAATGTTCAGGGAGGCTTGGATTGCAGCTAATCCAAACCATTCAGCCCATATATATCTGTGTGTGTGTGTGTGTGTGTGTGTGTGTGTGTGTGCTCTTGTATAGAAGGAGGAAGAGAAAGAGAGAGAGGAGGCAAATATGAGTTCACTAAGGAAGAAACAAAATGTAGATGCGGGAACTTACAGATGATAAACCATGGACTGGTCTATCCTCTGACCAGGTAACCAGATGCTACAGCTAACCTGTCTTGACAATTGAAGTTAACAAACTGACCAACAGCTCCCCTTTGCAAGTGTTGTGGGAATAAGCCCCAAATCTCTGGCTTTAAACATGCAGTATGTTCCCTTTGCTGTTGTATGCATGATCACACTTAATGCCTGTTTTATTAGAGCTGGTGGTTGAAGGATCAGCGTGTTTACTGGGGATTCCCTGGGTCCTGATTGCATAATTGCACATTTTTTATTAGTGACAATGGATTATTGTAAAGTAATGATTTGGGGTCTGTCCACCATAGCACTATGGAACATGCATGCAACTGGCTTGCCTCTGAAAACTCTCCACAAAGCAAACATGGTCAGGAGTTGCACCACAGCCAGTCAGGATGCAGGAGCTTGTAAAGGGAGTGAAAATAACTCAAGGAATGCAGGAGAACTCTGTTAATAACAGTGTGAGTTTTCAATCAATTATTTATTGAATGACAGTGGTAGTAGAAGCTGCTCGAATATGGCACTGGTCATGCCAAAGATTACCAAGGCTTCCTTCTCCTAACTCACATCTGGTACACACTGCAGTTCTGATCAAGAGGGGCCAGTGTGAACAACAGAAGTGGCAGCTTATGATAAGGGGTGGTCTTTGTTGTACCAAACAGGTAACAACCATATGATGGTGTTAAATTAAAATCTAACTGTAATCAATAACAATCCACTTCAAGGTAAGGAAAGGAAATTTAAACAACTGATTACCTCTGTACTGCCTGTACTGAGTGTGTTCAATTAGTCAACTTGCACTGTCTTGCCAGTAGCTCAGTATGGCAGCTAGTCAGGTGTGTGGTTTTGTATAAGTGCTTGGTGACATTCATTTGGCCTTGCTCTCTCTTTTTGGCATTTCCACCTTCGGTAGTGGTGTCAAGAGAATAGACCTCCAGGCAAAAGGAAATATTGGAGACTGAAATGAGACCAGAAGGACAGAGAGATAGAGAGTGTTACAGAGGGGAAGAGAGAGAGAGAGAGAGAGAAGCAGAGGGGGAGGGGGGAGTATGTAGAGGTGAAGCAGTTAAGTCAAGATGCGATAAGTAAGGGTAGTTATTTGAAGTACAGGGGCAGAGTTTGAACAGCTGATGAATCAAACCACAGGCAAGCCTTTTAATTATTCAGACTACTGTCTGCTGTGCATTATAATAAGGAAAACATATTTGTGCATTTTTATTTATTTATTTTTATTTAGTTAGTATTTCGGAAAGACCTTTGAGCGTGAGCTCTTTTACAAAGGTTCCAAGTCAGGGTGGACAATAAGACAATACACATATTCAGTGATTACAGAAGCCTGATCATTAGGCATTAAAGAGTGATTACATGAGAATTAGACAAATAGGAGAAAAAAACAGAGCAGTTGTAATTGAATACTAAGCTATTTCTAATTGGTTGCCCTAGGTAGCACACCCCTGGAAACCTCAAAATCCATTGATACACTATGGCAGAGTAACTACATAGGGTTTAATGCTATCCCAGATGGTGAGACGCTGGGTGACAGTGAAACAAGGGGAATTGGGTTTGAACATACTGCAGAGAGCGAGAGGTGGGGGATAGTGAAACGGGGGGGGCTATGATGGGGAGCAGCTCCAGAAGGCTTTGTTGAGTAGGGTGTGTGTGTGTTGGGGGTTAGGGAGGGGCAGTACCAAGAGCACTTAAAGAGGATTGACAGCTTACGTAAGCCCTTGGCTAGGCTGGAATGGAGGCAGGGTTCTCTAGGTAGCCCTGCTGGGTGCTACCTTGGGGGTAGGCCTGTCTATCAAGCGAGGCCTGAGAAGCAGGTGCATTTTGAGCTAGACATTAGGTGCTGTTTGAGGCCTGCTTTGAATTGAGACAGGCTGTTGTTTGTTTGTAATTTCATCATGAGTTCATTTATCCAGAGGGGGACCCAATAGGAGAAAGCATGCTGCCCTAGTGAGGTTTAGTGGAATGGTATGGAAAGTGCTCCATTCTTCCTCCCTCTAGTGATGTGTGATGAGAGAGAAGCCTCGAGCAGGTTTCCTATACAGGGTGGGATTTTTCCAAGAAGTGCCTTCTTTCCCAGGAGGCAAGTTTGGTATTTGATCCTGTCTTTCAGGTTAAGCCAGTTTGTACACTCATACAGGGTGCAAGTATGAGTGTAGCGATCTGTGCACAAGGTGAGGAGGCATGCCTTACTGAGTGCAATTTGGACCCTTTTGAGCACTGTATCAGTAGCAGCTCCATAGACCACCAGCCCATAGTCTATCATGGAGAGTATGGAGCTGGAGACTGAGATTCAGAGTGCTTACAGGGTGAGGGATTTCTTATGCCTATAGAGGGCCCCGATCTTTCTGTTTACAACTCTGACAAGGGAGTCTGAGTGGTGCATATAGGTGAGAGAGTCATCAGTGGTGACTCCAAGCTACTTGAACAAGTGCACCTGCTCAATCTGCTCACCAGCCTTATTGGTGATTACAAGGGGAGCATGCCTGTGTTTGTTGTAGGGGCCGGATTGTAGCATGGCCTTGATTTTATTGTAATTTAGTAGCAGTTTTTGCCTACTGAACCAGCCCTCAAGTTTATTGAAAGAGTTCTGTAGTTCTGTTTGTAGGGCAACCTGAGAGGTGCTGCTGCTCAGCAGCATGGCATCGTCTGCATACAGGATAAGTTTGGTGTCACAGACTGTGGGTAGGTCATTTACAAAGAGGCTGAAAAGCAGGGGCCCTAGAATTGATCCTTGAAGGACTCCAAGGAGTACATCTCTGGAGCTGGATAATGTCTGCCTGATTTTGACTCACTGGCTCCTGTGTTTTAGGTAGTCATTGAACCAATTCAGGGTGTTAGGTGCCACACCCAATCTTTGGATCTGGAGTACTAGTAGAAGGAGGTTGATGGTGTTAAAGACTTTGGTGAGGTCAATGAAGATGGACACCAATTTGCCTTCATTCAGTGCCTTGTGCACATAGTCAGCATATTCCAGCAGTGCCATAGTAGTACTGTGTTTTTGCCTGAAACTATGTTGGTTTGGGCAGAGCAGATTGTACTTATCGAGGTATTCTGTGAGTTGACTTGCCACAATTTTTTCCAAAGTTTTGGATAGCAGGGAAAGGATAGATATTGGCCTGTAGTTTGACACCAGCACCTTGTCACCATTCTTATGCACTGGAGTTACCAAGGCTTGCTTCCATACCTCCAGAAATTGAGCTAGAGCCATGGATTTATTAAATTGCATTGTTATGAGCATGATAAGAACATCAAGGGTGAGAGATAGTAACTTCATGTCTTGCCCGTCACTCCCCCATCTGGTTTTGCCTAGGACTTTCCTGACCATCATTAGGGCCTCCTTCACCTTCACCTTCTTAAAGTAGAAGGCTGGGTGGTTAGTTATGGGCAGGTTAGCATAACCTTTGTCCTCCACAGGCAGAAGGTACTCTTGAGGCAGCACTGAGGACAGGTCTGTAAAGACCTGATTAAAGGCATCAGCAATGCCTAGCAGATCTGAGGAGGATGGGTTATTAATGTTGAGCATCTTAGGGTGCTGCTTTTGATCTTTACAAAGGATGTTCTTGATGTTGTCCCAAAACCTCTTTGCATCTCCCTATGTGTTGTTAAGCTGGGCCTGATAAGTTTGGTGCACTGATTTCTAGCCATTTTGTAGCACTGTAGGTCATGCTTGCTACCTGAGTTTAAGGCTTTTGTTCCCAGAGGAGATTCCTCTCCTTTAGGAGGGAGAGGAGCTTTCCATCAATCCAGCCATTTACCTCCCCCAAATTTTCCATTTTGTGCATGGTGCATAGATATCACAGATGGAATTGAAGCCCTCAGTGAAAAAACTAAGAGCCTGGTCCAGCGTAGGTGCCTTGTTGATGGGGGACAAGTTGTAGGCAGACAGGGCCAATTTGAGGGATCCAAGTTTGCCTTTCCGAAGAACCCTGCTCTCGATGAGGCGGGTGGGCTTTCGGCAACTTTAGTGGTCCATATAAAGGAGATCAGGGAGTGGTCGATCAGCAAGTCTGGGAGAACCCTGAGTTTGAAGAATCTAGTCAGTGATCTAGCTAAGACCCAGTCAATGAGGGTGCTGGTACCAGCCTTGTAGTTCTGCCTGGTGGGTGAATTATGAGTTGCATGAGATTGTGGGAGGTGATTAGGTCTCTGGAGGATGTCACCTCCTTACATAACCAGTCAATATTAAAGTCACCAGTCAACATGAGTTCTGAGCCCTTTTTGAGTGTGCTAATTTCTTCCATAACAAGAGGAAGATCTTCCTTGGCTTTTTTGGGGGGCAGGTAGGTTGTGGTGATGGTAAGGGTCTTGCCTTTCAGGCTGACTTGTATTTTTACCACTAGTAGCTCATAATCCTCCACAACTTTGGAGATGGGGAGGACGGAGGAACTCAGTGAGTTTCTGACATATAGGAGGCAGCCACCACCTTTCCTGCCTATTCTATCAAGTTGAAAAGCTTGGAATCCTTTGATGGCCACCTCACCATCTTTGAGCCTATCTGACAGCCAGGTTTCAGTTTAGCAGAGTATGTCAGGGGCATGGATGGTCATTGAAAACTGGAGCTGGTCGAATTTGGCAGTTAGGCTGAAGATGTTTAGCAATGCTATCTTTAGGCAGTTCACTGTATGGACCCCCTGCTCCTCAGGGTTGTTGGTTCAGAATTTAGGTGAACATTGCCAGAGAGTAGTAATAGTAGCAGAAAGATAACCTTTCTGGCAGATTGGGTGATGTTTATCTTCCCTCGTGTCTTCCATCGCCTGCACTTCAGGTGGGGTAGGTGTCTATACACCTGTGTTAAATTAGGGAGAAAGCTAACCATTAAGGTTATGGTTTGGGAGGTTGGCTTGGCGATAACTGTATATAGGAGGTGAGGGAGGATAAAAAGCCTATTGTGACCAGAAGTAGTAGTGGCCATGTGTATGCTTTTCTTCCAACTTGTACCCAGTGAGGATTCAGAGTGGGGAGGTAGGGGTCTGACTTCATATATGGTACCGGCAATGCCAAAAGAGGAAGTGAGGAGTAGTAGTAAGTGGTTGCACCCCATGGTAGTTTGTTTGGTGTTGCTGGCCTGCTTTAACTGCTAGCTGATTTATAGTTGAAAGGGTATATAGTCAAATTAGGGTGAGATCCCTAACAATAGGGCAGGTTAGAGCAGTAATTGAGAGGAGTTAAATGGAGTTGCTGGAGAAAAAGTTGAGAGCAAATGTGCGACCCTGTGGGTGAGACTGCTTTAAAAAGGGTCGGTAAGAAAGTGGGTCAAGTTAGGTATTAGAGACAGTGAGGCCAATAGCATAAGAATATTCATAATAATAAGCAGTTAGTTTGACCTCAGTGGTAGGGAAAATGATGGAATCACTTCTGAAGGAAAGAGTTGTTGAGTACCTAGAGGCCAGTGGGGCACAGGACCCAAGGCAGCATGGATTCACGATGGGAAGGTCGTGTCAGACGAATCTAATAGATTTCTTTGACTGAGTTACCAAAGTAGTAGACCAGGGAGGGGCTGTGGACATGGCCTACCTAGATTTTAGCAAGGCATTTGATACAGTCCCACACAAGATTAATACACAAGATAGCCAGCCTTGGAGTGGGTCCCACGGTGGTAGCCTGGATAAAAAATTGGCTAGACAACAGGACTCAAAAGGTAGTAGTAAAATGGAGTACACAGTGATGAAAGGAGGGTTACTAGCGGGAACATCGCGGGTTCAGTACTGGGACCGTCCTTTTAATGTCTTTATAAGTGACATTGCAGAGGAACTGGAAGGAAAAGTATGTCTCTTTGCAGATGACACAAAGATCTGCAACAGGGTTGATACACAAGATGGAGTGGAAAGGATGAAAAGGGACTTGGCAAGGTTGGAGGAATGGTCAAATGTATGGCAGCTCAGATTCAATGCAAGAGAGTGCAGGTAATGCACATGGGAACAAAACCCTGGGGCGTACACAATGGGGGTGAGATACTGACAACAGTAAAATAGAAAGGGACCTGGGGTAATAATATCAGATGACCTAAAGGTGGGCAAGCAATGTGAGAAGGCAATAAGGAAGGCTGGGGGGATACTGGGATGTATAGGAAGAGGCATCAATAGTAGAAAACAGGAAGTTGTTATCCCTCTGTACAGACAGTTGGTGAGACCCCATCTGGAGTACTGTGTGCAGTTCTGGAGACCCCATCTCCGCAAAGACATAGACAGAGTGGAGGCTGTCCAGAGGAGGGCAACCAAAATGGTGCAGGGTCTGCACCAGAAGACATATGAAGAAAGACTAAAGGAGCTTAATATGTATACCTTGAGGAAAGAAGGAGAGAGGGGACATGATAGAAACTTTCAAGTACCTCAAGGGAATTAACAAAGTCCAAGAGGGTAGCATCTTCCAGAAAAAGAGATGTGCAAGAACAAGGGGGCACAATTTGAAGATAGAAGGGGGATGGCTCAGAGGTAATGTGAGGAAGTATTTTTTCACTGAGAGGGTTGTGGATGCATGGAACAGCCTCCCTGAAGAGGTTGTGGGGTCAAGAACAGTGGGGGACTTCAAGAATGCATGGGACAGGCATAGGGCAGTCCTAGTGGGGGGTAGGAGGAATTAAGCTGTTGGTTAACTAGGATCTGCAGCTTATCTGTTAGGTAGGAAAATGGGCAGACTAGGTGGGCCAAGCGGTCCTTATCTGCCGTCAAATTCTATGTTTCTATGTTTCTAAGAATGTGTAGCAGTGGAGTGACCAATCATCTGCTAGGCTGAGGAAAGAGGTGGAGTAAGGGTCTATTTAATACTGTGAGGAGGTGGGGGGGTTGAGTGAAAAAATTCAGTCCAGAACACAGCACAGAAAGAGATTTCCCTGAGATCAGGAAGTGCCAGGCATTGGAAAATCAGCCAAGGAGCAGAACTGCCAATCAGTGCCTGGCTCCTCCACTGGGCTTCCAGTCAAAACAGCAGCATTCAAAATCATGAGTTTTGGAGGTCCATTGCATACCTGAACTTGTACAGGTATCAGTTGGGTGGTCTGTTAGCTGTGGCCTGCTCAGAGAGAGCCAGGACCACAGGAGCAGCTTGGAAAGCCCGCAGATGGGCTGTCTGTGGAACAAGGAGGGAAACACAGAGGATTAAATACAGCTAGAGTACAATAACAAGCTCAGTGGAGGGCAGGTGATGGGGAAGGACAAAACATGAGGGAAAGAGGTGGCAAATTATTTAGAGCTAGAAGAGGAGTTAACAGGGGAGGGTCTGTGCTTTGGCACTGGGACATCTAAGGAGGACAGCAGCAGCGGGGGTGTAAGGGAAGGGTTTGTAGGTAAAGCAGAGAAGAAATTGAGGTGTTTAGAGAGACAGCATTGCAAGTGGGGCTGAGAAATTAATAATTAGCAGAGTGACCAGTGTGGGGAAGGGGACAGGGATTGTCAGTAGGGCAGAAATGAAAACTGCAGCAATTTTGCTCAGTAGCTAGGTCTAAGCAGTCAGACATCAGCTACTATACAATACAGTTTGTCCAGCACTAAGTAACACTGAGAGGCTAGACTAGTGGCTTGTAATAGACTAGCTAAACTGGCAGGTAAAGTAAGACCACTTGATGCATAACATAAGTAAATTACATAAACAAAAATTAAGTCCCGAACACAGCACAGAAAGAGATTTCCCTGAGATCAGGAAGCGCTAGGCATTGGAAAATCAGCCAAGGAGCAGAACTGCCAATCAGTGCCTGGATCCTCCACTGGTCATCCATTCAAAACAGTAGCATTCAAAACCATGAGTTTCGGAGGTCCAGTGCATACCTGAATCTGTCCAGGGGTCATTCGGGCAGTCTGTTAGCTGTGGCCTGCTCAGAGAGAGCCAGGGCCACAGAAGCAGCTTGGGAAGCCCACACATGAGCTGTCTGAATCTGTCCGGGGGTCAGTTGGGTTGTCTGTTAGCTGCAGCCTGCTCAGAGAGAGAGCCAGGGCCACAGGAACAGCTTGGGAAGCCCACAGATGGGCTGTCTGTAGTGCATGTTTCAAACCACATCCTTGGGAATTTCTGTTTCTCTATCTGGACTAAAATAATGGAACAATGAGACTACATAATTTGTTCAGATATTGCCCAACTGCTTTAATTTTCAGAAAAAGTTCATGAAGAAATCGACAGTGTGATTGGTCATAATCGAAGGCCAACTATGCAGGATAGAATGGAGATGCCATACACAGATGCAGTGATACATGAGATCCAACGTTTCATCGATCTTATTCCCATGAATCTCCCACATTGTGTTCTACAAGACATCCAGTTCAGAGGATACACCATTCCAAAGGTACACATTTCTAAACGCTAACAAAATATAGATTATTTCTATGTTAATTTCAAAGTTCAGACAGAAGAGTGCATTGCAAAATCAGTGGGTAGAGGGGTCAAAACCTTTTACAGGTACAAAAGTGAAAAAATAAAGGCAAAGGGAGGGGTAGTGAGACTGAAGGGGGAGGGTGGGGCTGCATGGAGGATGACAACAGTAAAGCGATATACTGAACAGGTATTTCTGCTCAGTCTTTACTGAGGAAGAGGAGGGTAATGGACCTGAAGGGAGTACAATGGGTGGGAATGGCACAGAAATGGACACAAGTCCCTTTATACAGGAAAGGGTTCTGAAGGAACTGGAAGGAATAAGAGCTGACAAAGCAATGGGGCCAGATGGGGTGCACCCCAGGGTCCTAAAGGAACTAAGATAGGTGGTGGATGAACCTTTGGCAATCCTCTTTAGCTGATCGCTGGAAACAGGGGAGGTACCCTAAGACTGGAGAATAGCAGATGTAGTCCCCTCATACAAAAGCGGGAACAAAGAGGAAGCATGGAACTACAGACCAGTCAGCCGACCTCAGTAGTGGTGAAGATCATGGAAGCACTACTGAAGGAGAGATTGGTAGAACAACTGGTTGCCAACTGACTACAGGACCCAAGGCAGAATGGTTTCACCGGGGGGAGGTCATGTCAGACCAGTCTCACTGAATTTTTCGATTGGGTGACAAGGGAGGTGGATCAGAGGAGGGCGGTTGACATGGCCTATCTGGACTTCAGCAAGGCCTTTGACACTGTGCCACATAGAAGGCTATTAAACAAACTGGGGAATGTGGAAGTGGGCAAGACAGTAGTTCGGTGGTTAGGTAATTGGCTGGGTGGCAGGACACAGAGGGTGGTGGTAAATGGCTGTCACCCCACAGAGGGAAGAGTGATGAGTGGGTACCACAGGGATCAGTGCTGGGACTGGTCCTAGTCAATGTCTTCATCAGTGACATTGTGCAGGACCTAGAAGGCAGAAGTTCCCAGTTTGCTGATGACACAAAGTTCTGTAACAGTGTGGACATGCCAGAGGGTATAGACAGAATGAGGAGGGACCTGCAGAAGCTTACAGAATGGTCAATGGTTTGGCAGTTGAAATACAATGCAAAGAAGTGCAAGATAATGCATATGGGGCACAAAAACCCTAGAACAACATATCAGTTGGGGGTGAGGATATAGCATGCACAAGCAGGAAAAGGACCTTGGGGTTATCCTTTCTGATGACCTCAAGGTAGGGAAACAGTGCAACAAGGCAGCAGGTAAAGCAAATAGGATACTGGGATGCATAGGCAGGGGCATCAACAGCAGGAAAAGGGAGGTCATAATTCCATTATACAAGACACTAGTGAGGCCTCACCTGGAGTGCAGTGTACAGTTCTGGAGACCTTACCTATGTAATGACAAAGACAGGGTAGAGAAGGTTCAGAGGAGGGCAACAAAGATGATACAGGGATTGCATCACAAGTCCTATGAGGACAGGTTGAAGGACTTGCATATGTACTCCCTGGAGGAAAGGAGGGAGAGAGGAGAATTGATAGAGACATACAAGTACCTTACAGGGAGGAACAGGGTGCAGGAATACACTATTTTCCAGTGAAAAAGATGTTCCAGGACCAGATGGCATGGGATGAAGTTGGAGGGGGTGTGATTCAGAGGAAACATGAGGAAGAATTTCTTCACAGAACGGGTGGTGGACAAGTGGAACACCCTGCCAGAGGAAGTAGTGGGGGCTGAAATAATCATGGGATTTAAGAATGCATGGGATAGACATAAGGAAATTATAGAGTTCAGGGATAAGAGGCAACAGACTTCTAGGGAAACATAAAGTGAACTTACAAGCTCAAATGGGCAGACTTGGTGGGCCATAGGCCCTTATCTGCCAATGGTGTCTATGTATCTAAAAAGGCATGACAGGGTGTGTGTTATTGTGTAATTACATCACTCCTGGGGTGGGTTGAAGCATGAGGTGAAGCCAAGTGCTTCCACCACCCCAGGAGTGACGTTATTACACGATAGCACACACCCTGGTGTACCTTGTTGCTATTATACAATGGCTCATGTGTTAGTAATAGTAAAAAGGTTTTAAAAATATTTTGTTAATGAAATTAGTATTTTGTTTTTTGTGTGGAAGGCATATATGAGAGGTATGGAGAAAAAGTAGTCCAGTAGGTGTGTTACTGCTTCATGCTTCCATCCTCCCCCTCCCAGTCTTTCTATGTCAGTCACTTTGTGCGCCACCCCCCCACTTGTACCACATACACACAGGCATACACAATTTTTGTTGGCTGCATGCTTTAGTTCACTTGGTTTTGACAATGGTTTTGCTGGTTTGTTTTTAATGTGTTTTGATTTAGGATCTGTGTGGTAACAAGTGGGCAGTCAGGATTGAACAAGTCAGCACACGTTTACTCAGGTATGATAATAAAGAGCAGTACAACATGTGAAACGTGTGTGTCACTACATGTCCTGTTCTTTATAGCAGTGTGTTCCATTTTACCATGTCCTTTGTCTGTACTGATATTTATCTTTCTGACATGGTGTGGGTGTTTGTAGTGAGCATCTTCACTGAACCACATAGCCAGCAGTTACAGTCTATGCACTTCAATGAGGCAAGGTGCGACTTATGCCTGAACATATGGTTTCACAAAATCACAGGCAGTGTCATGAAGGGAAAAAAAAACATTTACAGCTTGGTGGCACATTGTTGTGGTTACTTGGGGTCTACCTACTACAGAAGTAGATTTATAATAGAAACTGAATTTAACTTTCTTGCCACCATTCTCTCCCCAAACCGAGTGGTTTCAGTGAAGTGTGCAACTGGTACACACAGTCCGCATGGTTGATTCAAGCCTTTAGTTTAAGGAGAAAATGCTGGCAAGACAATTATTTTTATTTTCTACCCAACACTGTGATATTTTGTGTGACTTCTGCAGCGAGAGATACAATCGGTGTGGAGGAGGGGACTGAGAATGCTTCAGTGTGGGTTCAGAGCATCTGTAACTTTCTGGAGTGGTGGCATGATTTCTTCTGCTGCGATATGGTCATGTGTGTGCCTGAGCTGCACACAGTGATGTTATTGTTCAATAATATCACTGCCCCAGGCACACACTGACCAATCAGAGAAGAGGGATTTTTCTTGCCATTGTGTAATATCAATTAGCATCTGATGAATAAACGTGCACTTTATGTTGAATAAGTGCCAAACTGATAGCTGAGTAAACAGACCAGCAGTTTGAAGTTTTAATCAGCATCCACAATAATGAGATTCTTAGACAAGATCTGAACCTCAAACCGTGAACCAGAAACAGTAGGATTCTTGCCCCACTCGTTCATGGACAACAGCAATGAATCAACACATTATCTTATTTTCAAATGCTACAGTCTGTAACCCTAGTTGCAAGTTGCCTTGCCTTGTCTATGTTTTGTTATGCATTGGACATTTCCTTCAGTAATGGAAGTGATATGAATAATCTTACGTTTCTGTAAGGAAGTGATTTTCTCTTCATTATACAATGGCAAGAAAGAATGCTGGCCTCTGTTGGTCACTGTAGGACTGGACCCGGGATGTTATCTCAGTATAACATCCCAGATCTAGTCCCAAGACACAGAACACCACATCAAATTTAAAAGGACCAAGCTGCCAGAGAAAGCAACTTGTACATCATGCCTACACATCCTCTGCTACTCGAGTACTTCAAGTCACCCATGTAGCCACGCTGTCACAACCTTCACGGCAGTCCTCCTCCAGGTACTCAGATACTGATATATGTAACAAGCAGAGTTTCCAAGCTAAAGAATGAATTAAATTTTTGAACACAGCAGCTACAGTGAACCACGGAGACCCTAACTGCTAGTCATGTGGTTCAATGATCCCGCTCAGTTCGTGTGGAAAAAGATGCCTTTAAAACTTAATTGTTTTTCTCTGCTACAACTAGTGCACATCCTCCATCCCTATCCTGCTAAAAAAAGAAAAAAAGTAGAGTAAAGCCTTACTGGAGGAGAAACATTCCTCCAAACCTTCAGGTAACTGAAGAAAGACTCGCAATTGTCAGCATGGCGGGGGGGGGGGTGAAATCACTTCCACAGGGTGCAGTGGCAGCATAAAAACTGTGGGAGAGTAAGTGAGAAAGAGAAACAGATTGAAATGGAACAATTAGAAATCAAAATCAGGAAAAAATGACTTAACAGCAGAATCAAACATTAGTGTGGAGTGTGCAGAGACACACTACAGCAGCTCCATCTACTGGCTAAAACAAATCTGCTTTATTGTTCTTTTTTAAAGCAAACCTACCCATTAAAAAAGACAGCCAAAAAATACTGTCTAATAAACTTTTTTTCATCTTTTTCATTTTTTTGAAGTCAGGAGCCATTGCATAATACGAATAATGCACTCTGGGGTGGGTGTTGTGCTGGGATAACATTCCTTCTCAGGTGTTGGATGCTCTCGACCTGTTGCCTTGTGTCCAGCAACCTGAAGGGGGATGTTATCCCAACATAACACCTACCTTGTCATGTATTATTCCTTTAATATTACCCCTTCTTTAAAAATATTAGATAATTTAAAAATCAGCAAATTAATGCTTGAGGATGAGATACATGTCTGTGTTAAAACTGTGTAGTTTTATAAACTGATGGTGATATCTTTAGATGGTATACATCTAGGCATCTGAAATGTACAATGCTTGATTGTTTTCAACTGATTCATGGTGGCTGGGGATTGAAATTTCTATGGGTGTCTAAGGTGTTCGATGCTTTTTAAAAATCAATTTTTGATGCTGGGAAGAATGGTTTCAAATGTTTCTGATAAATTGCGAGATGCCCACTGATGTTTGGATCTATTTGAGGCCCATTTCATGTTTTTTTTCTACTGTATGTCTTTTTCCACACTTCTGATACAGTATATAGTAATTCCAATTAACCTTATTGTGCAATGACTTATACTCTTAGTAGCTTAGCTGTTAAGGCTCTGCATACAAAACTATTAATCTCTGATATCTGGTTGTTAGTTGGTTTGCAGTGAGCTCTGAGTGAGCTGCCTTAAAATACTTTCAGTTGAAATTCACATTCTGAAGCTGAGGGGGAAAACAAGGCAACTTGTTAGCAACTCATTACAATTCTCATAATAAGAATGAATCACTTAGTGTCTGCACAGAAAATTTAATGTGAAGTGTGTCATATTTAGGTGGAACTCATTAATATCTCCCCTGATCTTTACTGCCACCTCCCTTTAAAGAACAAGATAAAATGGGATCTGTAGAACTGAGAGACCATCAAAACCAGCTGAAACATAGAAACATGAGCTCTATTTTCATAAGATGTTTGTGTCAAAATAGAATGGGAAAGACCCTTTTGAAAGTAGGGACCCATATTTTCATAGGTTAGATCTTAGTCTAACAACATTGCGTTTTAGAAATTATTTTTAAGTCTTAATTTTTTGCCCCTGTTTCTTTATGAATGCTAATAATTCTTTTCATGAGGTTACAAAGAGGTTTTGTAGAGCGGGGAGCTAACCTTTAAGAACTGAGTGACACAAAACTCCAGGTCTGATGGATTGTATGGTTCAGGAGAGCCCACAGTACATGTACCATGAGAATTTATAGGATCTCTGTTGTCATGACAGAACTTTCAAGAACTGATGCAGTGAAGGGGAGATACTATGTGTGTGCGGTATCACAGCACTTCATCGCAAACATTACGCTGCAAACAAGTAATCGTAAAAACTTCATTGCAAACAACTTCATCGCACATAGGAAAGCAGTTTTGACCAAAGAAGAGAAAAAAACTAATTTAATGCATTTAGCTATCTTTAACTAACGAGTTATATAGAGATGTACTGTATATATGTATAGTCCAGATTTTGTCATCAGTGTTAAAAAAAAAAAAAGATTAGACTAATATATCTGACGTGGATCATTCTGAGGGTAAAAAAGATTTGTTCTTTTCAACTGCAAACAGTTGGTCTAACTCCAGACAAAGTGTGTGCTCCTTTTCTTACTAAAAGTGGGTTCAACATTGAATTCAATTCAAAGCCTTGGCATGCTGTAAATTCTGTTGTTTTCAAACTTCTAATAAGATGTGATGGCATATTTAACTCTAAAGTATATCAGGTAATGTCAAGCTGACGAAATGTTACCGCTTAAGCAGCACGCTGATTTGTACTGTAGTATCCAATTAATTTGACCTTTCAGTTAGAACTAATAGGGCTGTTTCTTGACTTTTATGTGGACTGCAACTGACAAGGCTTGTACTGGTGATCAGTTTTAAATGGGGGGGAAGGGGTTATACCTCTCTACTGTTAGAATGAACATCTCTAATTTTACCATTTAGAAACACTGTCCCACACAAACAAGGTGATGCCCCATATTATGAAATGAACATTAATAATCGAGCAACTTGATTGACACCTTCTGTATCTTGTGATTAAATCCCAGTACATAATCTCAGGAGGGTGGTGCGGTGGGAGTGGGAATGGCAAGTTAATAACAGGAATTAATTAATATATGCTGAACTGTCATGCACTGTAGAGTCTATGCGCTGCAATGTGTCACACTCTAATTACCGCGCGGTAATTAACCGCGATGAAAAGTTTGCGATGAAAAGACATGGAACCTGTGTGTGCTAGCCATTGGTTATTGGGACATGGGCCCTGCTTACAGTTCCTATAGGAACTATAGAAAAGTGCCTCTGTGGGTTCAGGAATGGCCAGGACAGCACCTGGGCAGGTTCCACAGGATGTTGTCCAAGCCAGACAAGAAGTGGATAGGTGTCCTGATAGAAAGGCTGCTGCTACGTCAATGGTCAGGAAAGAGGATGGGAAGAAGGGTTTTACTGTGGAACGAGTTACACAGTATAGTTTTTAGTTCTGAAACTGTGATCTCTTTCTGCAGTAAGGAATGCTAGAGTTTAATGCACAAGATATGCTGCATATTTTCTTTCTATTCTTTGTTTATTCCCCTATCACCAACTATGTTCTTTCTTGTCTTCCTTTTTGGGAAACCTCTCAGCTCCAATAACGACTCAACTGTGTCTCATCATCTGTAGAGTAGGGCCCTGCTGTTCCCTGTGCTCTCATCATCCTGGATGGGGTTTTTCTCTTTGGTTTTCACCCATCCATCCCTCAGCATCTGTGTTGCTTGTTATCACACCAAAACCATATCTATCTATCTATCTATCTATCTATCTATCTATCTATCTATCTATCTGTCTGTCTGTCTGTCTGTCTGTTTGTCTGTCTGTCTGTCTGTCTTTCTGTCTGTCTGTCTGTCTGTCTATCTATCTATCTATCTATCTATCTATCTATCTATCTATCTATCTATCTATCTATCAGGAGAATAGTGAGAGTTAGGCCCAGTGACCCCAAGACACACCACTGGCCTTTCAGATAACTCCTTTTTGGACATATCTTATGTCCATAATTTAGCTCAAAACATCCAAAAAAGTACTTTCTGGAGTCACTGACATCCAGCAACATTTCCACAGTTTCAGGCTGATGTCTGTTTTTCATGGTGTGGACATCAGGTCTTTATGTTTTCTGGAGGATTGCCAATTGCCATCTGGTTGACATGGCAGTTGTTTTTATTTTTTTCTTTCCAATTGCCATCCACCCCCCCATAAACCGTTGGCTGTGTTTGATTCACACATGTGCATGCACATGCACCATCTCTTTGGTGCCTCAGCCTTCAGTTGCTGTGACTGTGAAGAGGTGATCAGAGCGAGCAGATGAGAGATTAAGTCAGACCCACACTGTAAATTTAGGAGCCACAATGCCGCATAGGGTGGAGGCAGCCAGGCCAGCAGTGATTAAAAGTCAGTCACTGACTGATTAGAGAGGGAGAATCTGTGGATGCACAATGACTTTACTCCACTGCCTGTGCCTGCCCCAGTTGCCTCGAGGATCCAGAGGGAGCAGAGGGCTTCAGGCCACACATGAGGCGGTGTGGGCTGCCCATGGCCCGGGGTGCAGTCATAGGCAGAGTGGAGATATGGCAAGGATGGGAGCTGGAGAAGCCTGAGGTACATTGCTGGCTGCATGATAGTTGACTCAGAACATGAAGGAAGGTGAACGGACTGTGGTGGAGTGGAGGCATCTCTGGAAAAAGCCAGGTAACATGCCCCAAATGTAAAAACTGATGAAAAAGAAACATTTCTGTAGGGCAGCAGCCATCTACTTTCCCCAATATAAAACTAGCAGCTGCTTTAATAGGAGCACCTTCTTCTCTGGGAGCTGTGTATCTAAGTACTTCCAGTTTGCTTTTGATTCCCCACACCAGTCAGTTCCAGGGCAGCATGTCCACACCTACTGTAAATGTAAAAAAGAAAACTGGTTTCCCAGTTGGCGGCAGACTCATTCCACCATACAGCTAGGCCTGTCTCAAGATACTGGCTCTCACTCAGCAATCAGTAGGTAGCTAGATGCTGTGTTAATGGTTATAGTGGGGTGTCTGCTAATAGGAGGGTCAAAGTGCCAAACTAATAAAATGACCAATTTAGTAATAGCAAAGAAGTCATTCAATTCCATTATGGGGGGCTGCAATGGATTAGAAGATCATTGGGTGCATCTGGTTGGGGGCATGTACAGTACACTAGACATACAAACAATAAGCAAACTTTGTCTTAACTGGTTGGTTTTGAAATTAAAGGAAGAACATATTTTGGGATCAGTATGAAGCCTTTTTGATTTTCTTACTAATACAGTAAATTGATTTGGGACGTTTCTGTAACCCTCCCTCACCGAGTTTCTGGTGATAAACCTTTGCTGATTTCACATTCAGGTTGGCAGTGTTTGGTTTGGGTGGCCACCTGTCCAGTTTGGTGCAGGATTGCCCAGTTTTGTGGTCCTTATCCTAATTTCTGGTATTCTAGAGAGGTACTCTGCTTTTTGAGCTGTGCTTGTAGTGATCATATACTCTTACAAAAAAGATGCTATCAAATTAATTATTTCATTGTTTTAGCTGCTGCATGTCCAGGTCGCACACCAGAGTCTGATATCATACAGATGTTTGTTTGTAAACCAGCTAATCAGAGAGCTGAAAAGTATAGCAGTTCCATACATTTTTAGTATTGATTTTCACTGCTTCTTAATGACATTGAGGAGGTGAATCTTATTCATCAGCTGTGAAAAGGGAGAGTTAGGGAGTGTGACTTGTTTTATCCAAATGTGGCAACTATATGCACAGTGTGATTTGCAGTCTGTGTTTGCCTTTTAGCTGCTGAGACTGTGGTGGGGGGGGGGTACTCTAATGGCCAGGTGTCAAAAGGTTTTTCACAAAACAAAGATGCAATTGCAAACTCAGGCTGAAGTTATTTTTTAAATAAATGATAGCAACATTTTATGTAGTTATTTATTTTTCACTTTTGGCTGTGAAAAGCACACTGAGCTGCAGTTAATTTACAGATGTGCCCTGGGAGAACAGGGGGTTAAAGATACTTGCCCAGGGTAACACTGTATGTAAGTGACAGTTGTAAATTTCAGACCCAGGTCTACTGGGTTTCCAGGTTCACAGCTTGCTACTCAGACCTCTGTTAGATGACTATAGGCAGAAAAGTACTTTAGGTCTATTTAGTCTGCTTAGGTCCTTTCAACTTCTGTTCCAGCCTATTGCTGGGTGTAGTTAGTTTGAGCCCCCTATAAGCAGCTTAGTTTGCTTTGCAGGTTTACTCCCTTCCACTTCCATCACCCCCACTGGTCTCAGACCCTTATATCTGTCCCACCTCACCTTGTATCCTTTCACACTCTCTCCCATGACCACTCACTTCACTTACCAAATGATGGCACTTGTGCACCACCCTGTCTGTGAAGATGCATTTCCATGCTTCTCACCTGACCTTACCCCCAAGCTCTAGCCAATTTGTATCCATACCCCCTGTTGGTCCCTTTGCTGCATTTGAACAGTTGCTGACATGAGTTGAGTTCAAAAACTACAGGGCTTGGAGTATTTTGACTGCCAACATTTGTCAACTGGGATTAGACTTCCAAAAAATTAAAAGCTGGAATATTTTGACTCCAGTAAAACTGAAATGACTTCCAAATTTCAACCCATGAAAGTATTTGACTTCCACCCCAAGAAAATGACCTGAAGCCCTGCAGACCATAGTGCCTGTTGGTGTGTGGAAGATGGGGATGGGGTGGGGTGGGGCAGTAGGGTGGGGGCTTATGGTCTCAATCCAAATGCCTCATTTTCCTACTTTCATCACTTCAACCCTAACTGATGCACTAGCAAAGTTTTTTGCAATGAATTTCATTACTTTTTGAGAAAGTGTAATCTTACCTTTATATAGTTTTGGGAACATAGGGTCCTTGTGGTACCAGGGTTTAGAAGCACAGGGCCCTATGCTCCTATCTATCAGTAAGTGTACCAACATTCTAATGAGCTGTTATCTCTCTGTGGGCCATGCACTCCCATTATTGCATAATGTATGGCCCAGCAGTCCCATTACTGCATAACGTTATCCATATGTGGGAACACAGGGACCTGTGAGCCCTGCACTCCCACCTACCTATAATTATAGAGATGTAGCACAGGCTTAGAAACATTCCAATTAACCCCTGTGCTGCAAATGGTGCAATATCTCAGTAACCATAACAACCTTGGAAAAAATTCCACTGCAGTTGCAATCATGGAATGGTAACCTGCACTCATGCTTAGTACATCTAAAAGTGTACTAAGCTGTATTTAGCTAAAATATATCTCAAAGTGTTTCTGAGATATAGACACTGAAAGGCACTATGTTCACCACAATGTTATCCTATGGGAAATTTCTCAAATTTGAAACGGCATAACTATTGAACCGATACAAACTTTTACACCAAACCAGTATAAATCACATTTGTGGGACACCTCCTTTGTACCATGCACATTTCAAGCTGAAGGTCCTAATCGTTTCTTAGGTGTGAACTGGCAAAGAAACAGTAATCTTTAAAAATCCTTTTCCGTGAGCTGTCAAAATCCATGTTCATGAGAAAACCCTTTTCATGCGGTAGGGCCAGCTGGTTGTCTCCTCATGAAAAGGGATTTTGACAGCTCATGAAAAGAGATTTTGACAGCTAGCAAAAAATGATTTTTGAAGCTAATCCCTTTTTGTGAGCTGTCAAAATCCCTTTTCATAAGGTGTCAAAATCCCTGTGCACGAGTTATGGCCAGCTGGTCAACTCCTAATGAAAATGGATTTTGACTGCTTGCAAAAAGGGATTTTGACAGCTTGCAAAAAGGGATTTTTAAAATGAATCCCTTTTCATGAGCTGTCAACATCCCTTTTCACGAGGTGTCAAAATCCCTTTTTTGTGAGCTAATCCCTTTTTGTGAGATAGGGCCATCTGGTCGTCATCTTGAGAAAAGGGACTTTTACAGCTCCTGAAAAGGGATCAGAAGTGAGTCACGAAATAGGACTTTTAAATTCAAATGAGCATTTTGTGACTAAAGTAAAGTAAACCAAAGGCAAACGTTTGTAGAGGATGTCCACCTGAACAAAACTCATGCTTTGTTTACTTCAAAACACATCTGTAGGTAAAGTTATAACATTTAGTTTTTGAGGAAAAATGAAAACAAGATGGCGGCTCACAAAAAGGGGATATTTTTTCATGAAGACAGATTTTAAAAATCCCTCTTTGTGAGCTATCAAAATTCCTTTTCATGAGCCCTAAATCCCTTTTCATACTGTGCATCTATCCCAAAGATTAAACAGAGCATGCTCAGAACCTAAAATTTCAAAATGGAATAACTTTTGAATGGATTAACATTTTTTCACCAAACCAGAAATGGATTGTTCCTTGGTATACCTTCAACCTACCCTGAAATTGTCAGGCCAAAATTCCAAATAGAGTGCACACAGCACAGTCTTGAAAAATGACCCAGACATTTTCCAAAAAAGGCAAAAAAAATATTTGGTGCTATGCTGCATACAAATTGCAAATTTGATTGAAATGCAAATGAGAAAATCAAGAGATCTATCATCCAAGACTGTGTATTCCATATTTGGTACAAATCTGTTGAATGGTTGCAAAATTATTAATGTGCAAAATTTGGGGTTTAACATTAAACTGCCTACTCAACCCTAACTACAGTGGCACTACCACACCACTGTAATATATATAATGTATCTGCCGTTAACTTCTATGTTTCCATATACATATATACAGTGGTGTATAGTGCAGAATGCTGCAGAAGACCTACTGAATAAAGCAATGTATTTTCAATGGTAATTAGTCCTCTTTGTCATTCAGGAAAATGTGACACTGCCAGGATGAAGTGAATGCCATAGTTTCCTGCATGACAAAGGTGACTAATTGCCATTGAAATTACATTGCTGTAATCAGTAAGTCTTCTGCAGCATACTGCAGAGTGCGTTAAAAGTGTGTTTCATCCTGGCAGATGCCACTGTAGACTACACACACACACACACACACATATATATATATATATATATATATATATATATATCTTCATTGCAAAAAACTTTGTTAATGCATCTTTAGGGTTGAAGCATCAAAAGTAAGGAAACACAACTTTAGGGCTTCCAATGTAAGACCCCACCCCAACTGTACCTGCAGGAACAGTCATGAGGGGTGTGTTTTGGGATTGTGAACCCTAGTGTTCACCTCATTCCATGAGTAAGTAAGGTAAGATAGGTGAATGGGGTGAGCATTAGGGTTCACAACCCAAAAACACACCCCTAATGCCTGTTTCTGCATGCACAGTGGGGTTGGGGTCTTAGGTTGGGAGCCTATAATTTGTATTTTCCTACTTTTGATGCTTCAACCCTAATGATGCATTAATGACATTTTTTGCAATTCATTTCCTTACTTTTTGAGAAAGTATAATCATAATCTTATTTGATTATGGAAGCAGTAGGAGCATAGGGCCTTCTGGGTCCTGTGATCCCATCCATATCTACTGCAACTGTCCCTAATTTCCATGTGCAAGCACAGGGACCTCCAAGCCCTGTGCCCACATCAGGCTATAGTGAGTGGTAGGAACCTGTGCTCTCAAACATGCCTATTGTACTTGTCCCTCATTTCCATGTGGGACTGTCAGGCCCTGTGGGCCCTGTACTCCCATCAGTACATAGTGAACAGTGAAGGCACAGGGCCCTCTATGCCCTGTGCTCACATCCATGCCTACTGTATGTAATTGTCTATCATGTGCATGTGGGACTCCCATCAGTGCACAGCATGTTGTGATACCACTGTGTCCTGCAAAGCATTACTGCTGCCATGTTGACAATGCATGCCGCAGTATAGGCTATATGTGCCCCATTCATTACAAATCACCAACAGTTTGAAACAGGGCCTGGTAACATGCATAACAACATAGTGTACCCAAAGGTGTATTTAAGTATCCATAGTACCGAAGCTGTATCTCAAAGTGTTTTCGAGATATAGCATTTGAAAAATACCCCAACCATCACAGTGTTACCCTAATGGAAATTCTGAAACTCAAAGTGTTATAACCCTGTTACACAGTAACATTTTTCCACCAAACCAGCTAAAGCCACATCTTTGGGGCAAATCCTTTATATCATGAAAATTTCAGCACAAACGCACAAATCAATTTGTAGTTGTGAAGTGACAAAGAAACAGACATATCTAGAAAAGTAGTGTCACAAACTGTGGCAGTACCGTAGGTCTTTTGGCAAACAATGTTGCATTTAAAATGTTCAAACCAAGTTAACCACATCAACAGAACTACCCCATGAGATTATGCATGCAAAATGTCATGCACATCCATTGAAGGGTTGCTAACTTATTAAGGTGCAAAGTATGCAAAACAGGAAAACTGTGGAAATGGAAAAAACATGTAAATGTAAAAATAGGTAAGACTATAGATGCAAAGAAGTTTTAATTCACTGGTGAAGTGAACCCAAAGTGGTCCACTTCGAATTTGCATATCACTATGTGAAATTTCCATTAAAAAGTGGAAATTCACCTTACTTCGTATTGTCCACTTTGAGTTCACTTCGAGATCTATTTTGTTATGGAGAAATCATTAAGAAGCAAGCCACTGATCACATGCCTGACTGTCTCTGCAGGTCTGCAGGTCACATGATCCAGGGAGGCCAATAAATAGGCAGGAAGACAGTGTTTCTCTTCTTCGTTCTCTTGCAGAAAGAGATGCTGCAGCAGATCTGTACTGTGCAGTTTAGCTACTTTTTCAAAGTTGTTCACTTGTGATTTTTCACTGTTTAGACCTTGTTTTATTTAGTTATTGTCTTACAGACTCCGTCATCATATGACATAACTCAGGGATAGCATGGGTGGAAAAGTGTGTCTGGGATGGGACCTTCCATTTAGAACATGCATGTGACGCAAAGTGCCAGAAGCCCACATTCCCTTCAAAGGAAAATGGCAAAAGGTCAACTGCCAACATTTCCACTATGGCAGTATTCAGTTCATGTGCAACTGCATGATTTGGTGGGTATTTACTGTTATGTGCAAAATGGCTGCGCAACGTGGGTTGCATTTTTCATTGCTTTGTGCGTGGCATGCCAAATAGCTCTACTGTGCTAACTGACCTTGGATGTGTAATGGTGGGTGCACAGGTGACATGCAAATAAATGCAGTTGTTTTCCATGTATTAAACACATGGCTTGATGTAGTAGAATTACTACATGAACCGCTACTGCTATTCTGATCACTGCTTGAACATTCCAAATCATCATCCTCTTCATGCCCATGTTGTCATTTCACCACTTTTACTGACATGGCTACTTACACTGAAGGAAGTGGATACCATGCTCACTAATGTGGCTGAGGGCGAGTGCCTAACTAGGGCATTAGCTTCCCTCTGGTGCCAAGTCCACAGTGCCATGTTTCTGCCCTTCAGATGAGTATGCTGGCTCCCAGTGCCCAAATGGCTACTCATTTTATGATGCTTTACATGCACTTGGCAAAGCTGGCAGATTGCCACTGTTTCATTACTGCCATCTTGCACAAAAAAATCCTAGACTAGGGATTTGGATGCCCTACTCTTCACATATCACTGCTGGTGCTGCATGTGGAACTGCACTTTTGTTGGAGATGAAATGGTGGGAGGGTACTGCATGATTTCTGGTGTTGTGCACACTCTGACTTTGACTGAACATCAGAATCTATGATTATTACATCAGGCTCAGCAACAGACACAGCTACATCTTAACTGTCAGGGGAAGATTGACTAACAGACTGTTTACAAACAGCCACCTTCATTTTCTTTTTGTCGGGTTCCCAAATGGGGCTGCTAGCATCATAATTATCATCCACAAATTCACTTTGGATGCTGTCCTCCTGTGGAGATATTCCAGCTACAGATTCAATATTATCACCCACAATGTTTTCATCAACATCTAAATGTTTTGATGGCCTAACCTTAAGATCTGTGGAAACATGAGACTGTGAGTTATCATCATGATCAGAATCATGTTCAACTACTGTTGGGGGTTGGATATCAACTGCACTGACGTCTGCAGAGTCAACCACATTTTCCCCATCTGATAAGTTTAACAGGGTTGAACTTGTAGCAATACTTATGCTGTTATCAACCATTGCCTCACTAACTTTACTACCAGCATGGACAACAACATCTCCAACCAGCACTGAAGTGACTGATTTTGTTATGAAAAACAGAGTTGAAGAAATCCCTTTACGTACTCCAACTTCTGCGTACTACCGTAGTCATAGCCATGGCCACAGCCACGACCACTGTTAACACTTCTATACTTTCTAGCCCCTGATGAACCTGCCTCATAATCACTACAATTTCTACTAATAGTATTCTTGGAAGCAGGGTCACAGCCAGAAACAGCTTTGCCTGACTGTCTCTTCACAGGTATTTTTTATGATTACACAGAAAATTTGCAGAAATTTTATATTTCTGAATTTTTGGGAGGATGGGACACAAAACTCTAAATCCAGCTGCATAGGCACAACACAAGACCTGTCCTGGAGTCCTTAACCAGTCTTAAGAAATCTGGCCTTCAAAAAACAATACCTTGCTGTGATGGTGGGGGCGCCAGTAGCTACTTACACAGAAGCAGGGAAAATATTGCAAACAGACCGAGAAATTCAGAGTACTGCAGTTGAGGTGCTGCAATAAAATGAGTATCAATGGACATCATGCACACAGATTTAAAGTCAGGCACAGAAACATTAACTGTTCAGTAAAGTACAAAACAGATAGTCTTTTAGAATGACTAAAAAAATGCCCAGCAAATAGAAAAAAGTTAGAAACAATTAAGTGAAGTTGCCCTGTGTGTACCTCAACACAAAATTAATAAAACACTAGCCAACAACACTTGGAAAAACTGCCTTTCTCACTAATCTCTCATCTACACCACAGATCCGCCCATCCCCTGAGGCACACTTCTACAGAGTCTCTCAGTACAGACACTGAATCAACCAAATTAACATTCAATATTCACAAAAAATAAATAAATGCTCAATGATATAACCACATAAGGGTTTACTACAATCAATCCACTAAACTGTGACACAAAATGTTGTGGCAAAAATGTGTTTTTACTGAGGCTATGCAAGTCAGTGTAGAGCCCATGTGCTCTAAAATCCCATAATTCACTACAAAATTCACCTTAAAGAGCAGAAAAAACAAGGTGAAGTAATGAGAAGTCCATAGACAAAAATGGGTACTTTGTGTTACATCGAGATGCAATGTTATTTGCTTCACTTTGCAGAATATTACCTGAACTTCGGGTTCTATGTGAAATACTATGTGTAGTGAATTTTAATCACTTCACCCACCACAAGTTAAGACACAATATCTCAGAAACCATGAAAGCAATTCAAATAAAATTGGCAACAGTAACAGATCTAACCCATGAAATTATGCATGAAAACTTTCATGCAAATCCATTGAATGGTTGCAAAGTTATTAAAGTGCAAAATATGCAAAACTGGATGTCTGTAAGAATGGGAAAAATACATCAATTTAAGGATATTTGAGACACAGTGGGCAGGATTCTAGAAGGGTGGAGCAAGTTGCCACTGAACGCAACTTGCACCACCCGCACCTTTGACATTGACCCTGTGCCCTATTCTAGTAGGGGCAAGGTCTTCGCAGCTAAGTCCTGTGATATGCGACATGCGGTCAGGTACGCCGAACTGCAGACATACCTGGCGAGCATGTCACAAACCACAATAGCAGCGTGGTCAACCCCCCCACCCATGTCTTGACCCCTAGTCACCAGACGAAAATGCAGCATATACCCAGGTAGCTCTGGTAGTCTAGTGCCCCCCAGCACTGTTACAAAAGATACATCACCCCATATCCCTGGTAGTTTAGTGGCCCCCCCAATCATCATAAATGACATGTATAAAGCCCCAAATCCCTGGTAGTCTAGCAGTCCCCCCAGCAATCTTAAATACATATCGCAAGTTCAATATCCCTGGTAGTTTAGTGGTCCCAACAGCAATATTAAATACATATCGTAAGCTCAATATCCCTGGTAGTGTAGCAGTCCCAACAGCAATATCAAATACATATCACAAGCTCAATATCCCTGGTAGTCTAGCAGTCCCCCCCAGCAATCTTAAATACATATCACAAGCTCAATATCCCTAGTAGTCTAGTGGTCTCAACAGCAATATTAAATACATATCGCTAGCTCAATATCCTGGTAGTCTAGCAGTCCCCCAATCATTATACAGATAATATATCTCCAATTCCCTGTTGATCTATGGGCCCCCCCACCAGCTATTGCCAGCCACCCTGCCCCCCACTGTCCTCAGCCGACTGGCTGGCGCAGCTCACCTCTCAACTCCTTGGCCCGGCTGCCAACTGAGATCTGTATGAGTGCTACTGGAAAGATGTGCCGAGAAATAATTTCTGAGTGTGTCTTTACAGTAAGCGCTTATATGGACCTCAGTCAGCAGCTGACTATGGAGGTGAGAGGTGGGCTGTGCCAGTCACCAGCTGGTGATGGGTTGGGGTGCAGGGTGGGCTGGCACAGCTGGGTGGGTGGTGGAGGGCCCCTAGACTAACAGGGAATTGGAGATATACATTCCTGTATAATGATCGGGGGGGCCACTAGACTACCAAGGATTTGGAGCTTTATACATGTCATTTATGATGATCAGTGGGCCACTAGACTACCAGAGATATAGAGCTTTTATATAATTAATTTATGATGGTTGGGGGGTCACTAGACTACCAGGGGGGTAACTGCTGCATTTAGGGCTGGCGACCTGCAGTTAGGGGAATGGGTGGGTGGATGGCAGTGCTGCCCTGTGAGGCATCTGCCAATGGGTGTTTTGGGGGGCTGGGGGTATGGGTAGCCCTGTGAGACCCCACTGGGGTGTGCTGGGCTTGGGGGGAAGGAAACCGTGCACAGACTGCTGGACAGCCGACGAGTCTACAGGACCAATGGGGGTGTCCGTAAGTTATACAGGCTAAATGCTGGTGTAACCTACATTGCTGGATCTCCTCTGGTGGTTTTAGTAGAATCCCAATGTGGGCATTTTGTGGCTGCCCTTCTAGAATGGGGTGCAGCTGCTGCTGTAAACCCCCTAGCGCCATGTCGCAGGGGGTTTATGCAGCTTAACTGGTGCTTGGCACAAGTGGCCTGCGACATGTCACAGGCCACTTTGTAGAATCACACATGTCACAACTGCTAGCTTAAATTGCTACATACACCATTCTACTTGGTGCAACTGCAGTTATGCTGGGCATAACCCTTCTAGAATCTGGCCCAGTATCTTCAAAACCACACAAGTGATTCAAATGGAATTAAATATATAAACAGACCAACCCTACAAAATGATGCATGCAAAATTGTGTGCACATATGTTTTAGGGCTCCAAAGTTATTAAAGTACCAAAGGCAACACATGTAGGAAGAGCAACTGGTGTTAAAAGAAACTAAAGAAAATGAGTCAGCAAGACAAAGAAATGCTTTTAGCAAAGGAGCCCGTGGCTACCAAACCCCAGCGCTTTGGATTTCACTCATGACCCTTCATCAGGGGTTGTGTCCTGAGTGCTACCCATGCTGCTTTTATTTTCAAAATTTAAGATGACATATAACTCTTTTTAAGTAATTTTCCTTTCATATTGTTTTAAATAAATGCATATGAAAAACACAGCAATCCTATACATAGACTTATGCACACATCAGGACAGACACAATCTTCATTTGATACAAATGTTAAACATCCCATATTATATAATATTCATAGCCAAAATGCCAGATTAGACTACATCATGACAAATATATTTCTAAACCTATATTCTGATGCATAAATACTCCAGGAGTTGAAAAACAAGAAGTTGGTATAAAGGAGACAAAGGTGAGGTTTAAAGGGGGGTGATTTGGAGTAATAAAAAATTAAAAGAAGGAAAGGGAGGCAGGGAAGAAGGGGGGGTTACATTTTAAAACTAAATTCAACTAGATAGTAACATCAGTTTTTTTTTTGTTTTCTTTGGTTATAACTTGGGAACATTTTATTTATTTATTTATTTAGTTCATAAATCGGATTTACAACCTTTGAGTCACAGACTCATTTACAAAGGCACCTCGTCACAGGGAGGGGAAACAACAAATAATGCGGTGAGACAGGGTGGAACAATACAGGTGCAGTACATACATTATACATAGCATAGGACATAGGTATTTTACCAAAGTACATTATACATAGCGTAAGACATAGGTATTTTACCAGAGAACAGAGCAGAGAGCGCTGTTAGGACCTGGTAGGTCATGAGGCTATAGCCATAGGAAAATGGAGTGGGGCAGGCTAACGAACCTGTGGAACAGCGGTAGGCCTTACCGTGGGCACGTACACTTCCGGACACCAAGTAGGTGGTTGCGTAGGGCAGTTTTGTACTGACCAATTTTAGGGGTGTCTGAGATGTGCTTGGGGAGGGAGTTATACCAGGACGGTGCTCTGTAATAAAAAGACATTTGGGCAAGGGAGGTCCTGGCTCTAGGCACCTGGAAGGCAGCCTTGGAAGTGGTACGGGTGGCGGTTGAGTGGGAAGCAGGCTGGAGCTGAGTAGTGACACCAGGGGGACACAGTCCAAGAAGAGTCTTTTTTGCTAGGATACCTGTGTGATATTGCAGACGTTCTTCCAGATTGAGTATGTTCATTGCGGCATAGAGCCGGCATGTGTGAGTTCCACTTGGGGCACTGCCAGGAGCCTGCAGGCTTTGTTGATGGAGGTCTGGACTTTGGTGAGGGTAGTGGGGCCAGCGGCTGCGTATACGGGGAGGCCATAGTCAACTAGTGACAGGATGGAGGAAGTGATGGCCAACCGTAGGGCGAAGCCAGGGAGGCAGTCTTTGTGACGATAAAGGAGCCCAATCTGGGTGTTCATGGCAGAGGATAAGGCGCTGACATGGGCATGAAAGGAGAAGGCCGAGTCAAAGGTGATGCCCAGATATTTGTATGTTGACACTTGCTCAAGGGGATGGAGGGTGTTGGGAAGGATGGAGAGGGGGGCATTTTTGGAGCTACTTTGGTGGTGTGTAAAGATCATTGACTTTGTTTTCTTGAGATTCAGGACCAGGCGGTGGCTGAAGGAGGTTTGTAGGCTGTTCTGGAGAGTGGCTGGATTGGGGTGCGAGGAGAGCAGGACTGCATCATCTGCATATAATAGCAGCTTTCTTGCACAAGAGCTGGGAAGGGTGTTCAGGAAGAGACTGAATAATGTGGGACCCAGAATGGAGCCTTGAGGGACTCCCGAAAGGACAGGCAATGCTGAGATAGGCAATCAGTTAGCTTGACGCGTTGAGATCTACCATAAAGGTAGCTGGAGAACCAGACTAATGGGCCAGATGACAGCCCTACTTTATAGAGGGTGTCAAGCAATAGTGGGTGGTTCACAATATCAAAGGCCTTGGACAGGTCAATGAATACTGCCCCAGCCAATTCCCTGCCATCTAATGCAGAGTGTATATGGTGGGAGAATTCCAGTAGAGCTGTGGTAGTGCTGTGACCTGGGTGGAAGCCATGTTGTTCAGGGCACAGAATGTTGTGGTTGGATAGATAAGTCACAAGTTGTGTGGATACTATTTTTTCAAGCACTTTGGAGAGGGGAGGATGGAGATAGGTCTGTAGTTATTTGGTACAGTGCGGTCTCCATTCTTGTGTATAGGGATGATTTCGGCCTGCTTCCATGCCTTCGGAAATTGGCCGAGACACAGGGATCGATTGAGGAGGTCAGTGAGGGGACCAGCATGACATCCAATGTTAGCAGAGTATCCATGAGTCGAGGGGTCACCACTGGCTTGCGGGAAGAGAGGGCGTTGGAGGATTGGTTTTGTGTCCTGTGGGGAGATAGTCCTAAAGAGAAGTAGGGGGCGAGCAATAGCTGGATTGTTGCATACCGGTATGGGGTCAAAGAAGTGGGCCGGGAGAACTGAGCTTAGATCAGTGAAGGTTTCGTTAATATAGGTATCATTTGATGTTAATCGTTAGGAATTGGGGGTGGGGTCACCAAGTGTTATAATAATAAATATGCACAAGAGTGTACATGTATATGGCAAGGTAAGCATGTTTTTTTTATGTTGGTTAACTAGAATTTATATCCAAGACTAAACATGGGGGGCCATATGTCTGCGTAGCTTGGAATATTAAGGGTGCCCAGGATAGGTGTAAGTGACAGGTTATTCATAAGCATTTACACCATTTAAAAATTGACATTGCCTGTCTACAGGAGACATATGTAAAAAGGGAGGACATCCATTTGTGTAGAACAACATGGATAGGACAGGCTTTTTGAGCTGGGGTTTACACATCTAACGGAGGGGTAGTTATCCTGATAGTGAAAGCTGTACCATTCAGACCAGTGTAAGAAATTTGGGTCCAGGAAGGTCATTACATTTTAGTCCACAGTATTCTTGCCACATACCCAGTCCTTATTGGAGCCATCTATGGTCCTAACAAGGATTCCCCCCTCTTTTTACACACCTTCTGAACCTGATAATTAAGGAGCCTACAAAATTTACCTTACTTGGGGGGGGGACTGGAATATCACCCCACAGCCAAGTATAGATAGATTGGATTGTAAGTGGTGTGGCCTAACTCCAACCCACAGGGCCCTGAAAGAGCTCATGGATTCTGCAGGATTACTCGATGTATGGAGAATATTAAACCCCATTGAATGGCAATATACTTTTTTCTCCTCCCCATCGTACTTACTCCCATATAGATTATTTTTTAATTAGTGATTTTGCCCTATTGGGTATCTTAAACATAGATATTCATGTTAGGGTGATCTCGGATCACTCTCCTGTGGTGGTTACCTATCTATTGGGACCAGGGATTAAAAGGGACTCCTTATGGTGTCTGGATACCCAACTATTGCAGAGGCCAGCTTCCCTTAATCATATTACTGACTTTATAATCTCTTTCCAGGAGGCTAATAAGGGAACGATTACTAAAACAGACATGATATGGGCCACCCTCAAATGCGCTCTCTGAGGGGAATGTATCAAGCTAGCCACTATCAAAGCATCCCAAAATAGAACTCAAATATCCATGTTATTAAGTTCCATCTGGGAGTTAGAGAAGATTCCAGACACAATTGGGGGAAGAAAAAAGGACTAAATTATGTAGGTTACAAACCCAATATGAGGACCTACTTGCACAGAGAGCTGAATTATCGTTGTGTTGTACTAAAATTAAATATCTTGAATCCAGTGAGAGGGCAGATAAATTGTTAGCACTCAGAATAAGACAAACTGAAGTTTCCCGGCATGTTCCAGGTCTCTGTTTCTCTCAGAATGGCCAGATTTTCACAGACCCTAAGGAGATATCCACTGGCTTGGGGCTTTATTATCAAACTCTTTATTCAGAAGACCCCGGGCTGTGATAAAACAATATCTGGATGAGGTTAATATCCCCAAAATATCACTAGTACAGGAGATCTCACTTGGGGGTTACATTACCCCAGAGGAGATATAGCATGCTATTAGTCAATTGCCCACAGACAAATCACCTGGTCCAGACAACCTACCTAACAATTTATATAAATCCTGTCAAAAAGTGTTGATACTGATATTGCAGGAGGTCAATAATTACTGGTATGATAACGGCTTCTCTGAACGGTGCTTCTCAGAAGCACTGATTTCCCTTATTCCAAAACCAGGAAAAGACCTCCTGTATCCCGAGAATTATTGCCCTATCTCTTTGCTAAATTTGGATCTTAAGATTCTGGCAAAGATATTAGCCAACAGGTTATCCCCCACAATGGGTGAGGTCATCAGTACTGAGTAGGTAGGGTTTATGACCTGGAGGCCCTCAGGGGATTATTTGCGTAAGTTGTTGCATCTCATCTCGATTGCAAGGAACTCAGTTATACCCATTGCCTTAATTTCATTAGACGCTGAGAAGGCCTTCAATCGGGTTTCCTGGGACTTTCTTTTTGAAACTTTAAACTTTTAACCCGCTTTGGCCTCCCAGACTGATACATCAAGTGGCTCCGACAATTGTATACCTCTCCAACAGCCAGCGTCTGGTGTAGTGACATTCTCTCCAATCCATTCCCTCTTAGACGTGGCACAAGACAGGGATGTCCACTTTCTCCCCTTTTATTTAATTTCTACTTAGAACCTCTAATTCATCGGCTCTCACTTTCACAAGATATTGCAGGAATCAAAGCTGATGAACAGAAATTCACACTTTCCGCTTATGCGGATGATCTACTCCTGCACATAGAGGAACCACAACACACTATCCTCAGTGTGTTAAAAGAAATAGATGCTTTCTCGAAAGTGTCATATTACAAGTTGAATTACTCAAAAACTAAAATGGTCCCATTGGACAGCTGGTTTACTCAGACCCAAATGGTAGCCTATAATCTGTCCTGGGAATCAAAATCACTTACATATTTCGGCATTAAGCTAACAAGGGATATAAATTCACTTGCGACAGAAAATTTTACCGCTTTGCTGCAAACATTGAAGGCAGATATGGGTAGATGGGAATGTTACCCATCTCCCTTTGGGGAAGAATCAGCATGGTAAAGATGCATGTGCTTCCCCGTCTTCTATATCCTTTGGAAATAATAGGATGTTTTCTCCCTAAGGTCTGGTTTAGTAAATTGCAGAAAACACTTAATGCCTTTATATGGAAAGGGAAACAGGTTCAGAGAGCATATTTAAAACTCATGGCTCCTAAAATACAGGGTGGATTGGCAACCCCCTCTCTTTTCACTTATTATTGTGCCCATCACATTAGCAAACTTGCTTTTTGGACACAAAGTACGCTCCCCTAAGGATCAAATGGATATGTCCCTCTCTGGGTGGAGATGGAAAAACACATAGGGCTGGATATTCAAACTGCACCCAAAAAGTGCGCAATAGCAGGAGCAAGCACAAGTCCATTACGCCCATGCGCAATAGACACGATATTCAAAAAAGGAGCAAGCCAAATTGCGCCAACAGCCAACGTCTGAATATAACACAACTTGCACCATAGCGCAACTAGGAAGGGGAAGCTGAGCAGATACAATGCGCTATGACGCAACACGGGCTGCCCAGCTGAGCAGCCCAGAGGTGCCATAACACAAGCAGGGATCCCCCCAGCAGCAGAGCAATGTAACTGCACAACCAGGGAGGTAGGTAGAGGCCCACCACCCATGCCACAGATGGGCAGAGGATCACACTGCAGAACTGACAATGCACCTCCACACCCCAAGCACAGCACAAATGGTGGAGGGATGGAATATCCACCAGCCCATGGGGACAAGCAAACAAAGCACAGCTGGGCCATGGTGCCCCAGCACACCCACTGGCAAGCTGAGACTGCCACACAAGGAAGGTGGACCACCCCATGGCACAGCAGCCCCTCCCCCGTGCACAGCACACCCTGCACCGTGACCCCAAGACACCCCCCATGAGCAGTGACCACCACTGCAGGAATCCCCATGCATACCACCACCCCCACTGTCACACTGCAACCTCGTGTACCACAGAACCATACAAGCCAGACCCACCATGAGCACCCAGCAGTGGGTGGCAGCACAAGGCAATGCAACAACGGCAGACACAGTGCCAGCACACACAATCCCCCTGAGGCACATCTGAGAGACCGAATATGTGTCGCCACAAGAAGTACCCCACACAGGAAAGGGCAAGGCAAGGCAAAATTTATTTAAAAGACGCCCAATCCCAGAAGCTCTGGGTGCCGTACAAAGCATTTAAACAGGCATTTTAACATAATAAATATATAAATTTACACATAAATACAAATCATTACAAAAACTAAACCTAACTATAAATCTTTATCTAAGCATTAAATGCCTTAGAAAAGAAAAAAGGCCTTTAACTGGGCCTTAAAAACATCCACCGATGAAGCCTCTCTGACCATAGTTGGTAAGGAGTTCCACAGAACAGGGACCGTTGCACTAAATGCTCTATCACCAGGGGCATGCCCCGGACACCACCGCCATTGATACAGCACCCTGCACAGTAGACAAGTGTCACAGCCTGACCCACCACAAGCCACAGCAGCCAGCACAGACACACACAGTGGTGCATGGAAGCATGCAGCACACTGGATGCAACACAGTGCAGGGGCAAACACACACACCCATACCCACGTGGACACTAACACAGGGACGCAGTAGTGTGGCAACCAAGCCCCCCAGTGTGAGCCCATGTAAACTGTGCAGACACAGCCTGCAGTTCTACATGGCACAGGGGTGACACCCACCCTGTGCATGAACTGTGGCCCTGTATGCCACCAGCATATGCCTGGATCACAAGTCACAGACAGTGGTGCACAGCCCCTGCAACACACACAAGCCACAGCATGGAGGTGGGACAGCAACTGCAGAGGCCACAGTGTCACCTTAGGCAAACATGCACCACACCATTGACAGGAGGCAACCCAGCATTGTGATGGTCACAGTGGATGACCTGCAGGGACAGCCACCACTGACAAGGCAGCAGACCTCGCAGGCCACAGACATGCAAGGGTGTCAGCTGCACAGGCCAAGGACAGGTTGACAGGGGCACAATGGACACAGAGCAGGCACCATGGACCACTGCACACAGTAATGCAATGCACAGAGAACAACACACACACACACACCACAGATACCGACTGATAGCCACTCTCACACCAGAGACACTTCCCCACGCACACACACATACCCATGACTGAACCACCCCAGATGCCATTCACACCACTGCAACTGAGCACCAATAGCCAGCTGCAAATCAGAGACCACCACAGTATTCATATCAAAATTACTGTATTCAAAAAATACAACAACAACAACTATTTACAAATATGTACAAACATGGGGTGGAGGGACAGGGACAAGGTGGGGGTGGGTGAGGCAGGGGTGAACAAATGGGAGAGGGAAGGTGGGGTGTGAGGGTTGGTCAAAGGGGGGAGGTTGTCTGTGGTCACCAGCAGCCAGCCTGGTCCTCTGCTGCCTGGGGCCGTTCCCTGGGTCACCTCCTCCTCCTCCTCACCCCATGCTGATGAATATTCCTCAGGATGGCAAGGGACTCTTGTGCCTCCTGCACAAGATCCTGGATGGAAAGCTCAAGTCGCAGGAGTATCCGCACACCTAGGACAAGGGATCAGAGTCAATGGTTGTGACTGTCCATCCTCCTGCAGCCCACCCATTATGCATGGCATACAGCCATGTGCCATGCTCCTGTGATGGTGTGCACCCACTCACAATGACCGTGTCCACAAGACATGCCCAACCAGGCAGTAACAGCCATGTGTACCACTGCATACACACACCGCCCATGTCCAGCACAGCACAACCAAGGCTGTACAGTAACATGGCTATGCGGTGGGCCGGCAGTGCCACAGCCATGTGCCCAGTGCACGCATGGACCACCATTGATGCACTCCAAGACATGCAGTGCCACTGGACAGTGCTGACTGTCACATGTCACGTGCATGGCAGTGGTGTCCATGGATGGTGGCCATGCCCTGCTTCCCACCCTGTCACACTGCATGCAATAGCAATCATGGTGTCATGGCACTCACCCTCATTGGGTTGTTGCTGGCATTGGGGTTGGTCTCCAACATGCCCCCATGCAGCATTCACCACCCTCTGCTGCTACTCCACAATCCTCCTCCACTCGGCCACGCCTGTGGGAGACAAAAGGAGAGAAACACATCAGTACAAACCCAAAGCATATTCCCCCTACCCCAATGTGTGTACCCACCCACCCAGCCAGACCCATCCATCCCATACCCTGTAAACACTGCCACAGCCAACCCTAGACCATCCCTCCCCTATGTGCTGGACACATAAGACAGTGTTACCCATATAGACCATACAAGTTCATAGACGTATCACCCACCTGAACGAGGCACCACGCCCCTCCTGGCATGTGACCGCAGACTTGCCAGTAGCTCTGGCTCCCTCCATCTCAGGTCCCCATACTGGTGCCTGCACTGTTCACCCATCCTCCTGTGACCAGTGGCCACCTCCAGGTCGGTGGCCATCTATTGCCAGACCTGGGTCCTGGCCCTGTCCAGTGGCACCTCCCCAAACAATGAGCCATAGTGTGGCTCCACAATGGCCACAAGGTTGGCCAGCTCAAGGGCACTCCACTGAGGGGCTCTCCTGCATGCCATCTCTAATGCTATAGTAAGCAATATGGCACTCTGCAGTGCGGCAACCCCACGTGGAAGTGCTGCACAGTACATCGCCGTCATTCCCTATATCACCGTCGGTACAGCACCACCATTCCCTATCGTGCTGTCACTGAATAGCGCGATAGAGGTGCAGTCATGCCAGACCTATATCGCCAAGGGGGGCAAAGGTTGGACACAGGGTCATGGGTCTCTGGTGCAAGGCCACGCACAGCGCCATCGGATGTCTATGCATCTAGCGTGATTGGTTGCCTGTGTGCCATTGCCACAGCAAACTATTGCACAGTTGTGCCACAGTACCATGCAGTGACCCTCACCATAGCACCACTGGCACAATGGTAGACGTGCCCTGAATTGCCTACCGTGCACAGCACGTCATCAGTGCAGCAGACTCCTGCATAAGCTACCTGGGCATGCACAGTGCAGTGTACTACGCAGGCCACAGAACTGCACAATTGGCTCAGCATGTTCAACACAATTGCGCAAAGTGCAAAAGTGCGATATTCAGCTGTCATATGCAAATCATCCAATCAGCCATTCAATGGTGCAGCAGCGCGATTTGCATCTCATTAACATTGCTGCACACCTAATTTGCATAGATTGCACTTTAAAAATGTGACACTTTTCTGCAGTGGCCATATTCGGTTACTGCAGTTTATAGGTGAGTTACATACTGTGTGGTGTTCTGGACTGTGGTCTCAGGGACTTGCTTTGTACTGCACAGTCACAGGTAACCACTGTCACCCATACAGGCTGAAAAATGACTGAGCGAGGACTGGGTGAAGAGGACAATGGTGGGCAGAAGAGGAGGCCCAATTTTACCAAGGCCGAGATGGATGCACTCTTTGAGGCCTACCTTGATCAGGAGCCACTGTTCAGTGGATGGCGGGGCACCCCTCAGGCCCGTGCTGCTGCATGGGAGGGGGTGGCACATGCCGTTAACCTGCATGGCAGCCACCAGTGCTCTGTGCAGGAGTGTAAGAAGAAGAGGGGTACCAACAGGAGGAGGGTGAAGGAGAAGGTGGCTGCCATCAGGGCAGCATGTGCTGCAACAGGTGGGGGCCAGCCAGAGGTGGTGCAGCTGACTCCAGCAGAGGACAGGCTCACTGCAAGCATGCAGCGCAGTGCCATTGATGGCATTCCAGGAGGTGGCTTTCAGACAGGTGGTAGCTCATCACTGCACGGTATGTCATGGTCTGTCGGGGGGGAGGGTAGATCGCATGCACTAACGTGTCCTTACTTTTTGTAACAGATCCTGTGCATCTGCAGGGGTCAGTGTGGAGGGCCTGTCCACTGTGGACAGCCATCTGGAGTTGGAGGAGGGACCATCCACCTCCGCAGGTAGCCGGCGTGCATTGCAACAGTGGGTCTGCCTGGCTGTCAACACTGATGTTGTTGGGGCAAGAGTGAGGGAGGCCTTTCCTGTGTCTCAGTGGTCTAGCATTCAAGCATGTCAGCATGCTGTGGCTGTGGCTGTGGCACAGACCTGCACCATTGATGATGCAATGACCATTATGGGCAGTGACATGTGTGTGTCACGGAATGGACACACAGCAGGCCAGCTCATGCCCATGGATCTGGCTGGTTCCGACATGTGTGCCAGCATGCCAGCACAGTCCCAGGCTGCAGCTGTCAGCACCAGTGGGGCAGCACCGGTTGCTGGTCAGGTCTGTGGCACTGTTTCAGCCACAGTGGTGGAACGACCGATCCCTTGGGCACAGCAGGCGGAGGGGCAGCAGCAGCAGTCACCCACCGGGACTGGGGGTACAGGGTTCAGCGGTGGTGTCTGTGCACCACCTGTGGACTTGCCCATACCTGGTCCTGGTGAGCAGCACCCACCCTCAAGGGGTGCTGAACATCAGGCCCTTCCATACCCTGAGGGACAGGTTGCCGAGGTGGCAGACGACCTCTTTGATGAGCACACCCGCCTGCTGCAGGCATCAGTACAGCAGCAGATGTGGCTTGCAACGTCCATGGAGGCACTGTGTGTGGCTCTGGAGTGGGTCAAGGAGTGACACAGCAGGGACACCGATAGGATCCTGTCACGGATTGACCATTTGCGGAAGTATGTGGCTACTGCAATTGACAGGCAAACACAGGCTTTGGTTGCTGTCATGGCCACAATGGGCACACAGTCAGGTGCCCATGTGTCGCTCACACCACGCAGTTCACTATCCAATCCTCATTCAAGGCATCATGTGACACCCACTCTGTCGATGCCGGGTTCAGCTGTGGGCATCCCGAGCACTCCTGGTGCAGGTATGTTCGGTGTGCTGCAGACACCTGTGCGGGCACGGTCGCGTTCGCACAGTGGAACCCCTGGTGGACCATCGGTGCCACCCCATGAGGCCCGTGCTCAACCTGTCAGTGCTACTGGGTCTTGGTGGGGCCGCCCACACATCCGAGATGGACGTGGCACTGTGCTGCAAGATTGACCTGTCTCCCAGTGCGGGCACTCTCTGGTGTTGCCCTGTGTGCATTGTGTGTTTCAGTAGGCAGTGCACCGGTGGGTGCCCAACCCTACACGCAGACACACGGTCCACCTGCACACCCTCCCAACTGCTGTCCACAGGTGCATGTGCATGATGATGCCTGCATTGCGCTGAACACCAAAGTGCAATGGTGCCCAGCATCTGACACACGCACATAGACAGTCAGTGGACGTGGTGGCCAGTGGACATGTGTGTTGCTAGTGTCTGTGTTCCGGCTCTGTTTTGCACCTGACCCCTGGGCACTTTATGCCTATTGTGTGTGCATGTGTGTGTGTCCGTCCATGTGGCGCTTTACTGTTCACCCCTCCCTGGTTGTATGTGTGTGTTTCTGTGCCCTGCCACTTCCCTTGCCGTTATGCACCCCTGCTGTGTTTCCATGTGTGTAGGTGGGTTGTGCCCTAGCCACTGGTGGTTGTACATGGCACCATGACTTACCTGTGTTGGCTGAAGTGCTCCTCTGTGATGGTGTCCCGGTGCAGCTGTGCCAGCCGGATCAGTCGGAGGTCCCGTCATCCAAGGGCGGGGCTGCCCATCCGCATCATCACCGGCGTCACCGGCGTCCCCATCGCAGTCCTCTTTGACCTGTATGGCTATCCCACAGTCTTTGGCCATGTTGTGCAGGATACAACATGCCAGGGATATCCCACAGGCATTTGAGGGGCTATACTGTAGGCAGTGCTAGAGGTCTCCAGGCAACGGAAACACACCTTCAGCATCCCAAACACCCGCTCAATGATGCTGCGTGTGGTGGCATGTGCCTCATTGCTGCGATGGGGTCGTGGGCCGCTGGTAAGGTGTGTGCAACCAGGGACAGAGTGGGTATCCACTGTCACCTGTGTGGAGATAGTGGAGGTTACTGTCTTGTTCAAGCTCAGACTGCCCCAAACCCTGTGAGCCACACCCATGGCACCTGTGGCTTACCCCCTCTTGCCCATGATTTGTCAGTTCTACATGCATACTCACCCACTAGATGACCTGAGGGGATGTCCCCACTCTTGAATCGATGGCACAGTGCCGACTGGAATCATGTGCTCCCCCAGAGTGTGTGGCACAGACACTGATGATTCACCCACTGGCATCACACACCACCTGGCAGTTGACACTGGCATATCCCTTCTGATTCATATAGGCAGCCCTGTCGGGGCCAGGTGGCATGCGAATGGCCACATGGGTGCAGTCTATTGCCCCTAGCACACCAGGCATACGTACTATCCTGTGGAACTCCTGTATGTTTGCTGTGCACTCCGCCGCGGTGCTGGAGAAATGGATGTACTCGCAGCATGTGGCAGCAGTGCGCTGAGGAACTGGGTGAGGATGCGTGATGTGGCCGACTGTGTTATGCCTGTGATGTCCACTGTTGGTCTCTGGAAGGTACCCATGGTGAGCAAGCACATGCAGCCTGTTACCTTTGTCTCCACTGACAGAGAATGACTCCGTCGTGTGGGTGCCTGCATCTCATCACTGCACAGCTCACAGAGCGGCCTCAGTATTGCCCTGTTCAGGTGGTACCGGCCCACAATTTCAACGTCTGTGTACAGCTCAAAGCTGGTGCGGGCTCAGTACTGCCTATTAGGGGTGTACAGCCGATGGGCCCTTCCATGGCCATGTCCCCCTGCAGCATGCCTTCTCACCCCCCTCATTACAGCTTCCATGTGGAAGGTGGCACTGTCCATGTCCCTGGCTTGTGTACCCCCCAGCTGTTGTTGCTTTGTTCCCCCTGCTGTCCTGCCTACATGAATTGTAAGGGATATGCCAGTGTCAACTGCCAAGTGGTGTGTGATGCCAGTGGGCACATCATCAATGTCTGTGCCATGCACCCTGGTGGAGCACATGATTCTTTCATCTGGCACCAGTCGGCACTGTACCACTGATTCGAGAGTGGGGACATCCCCACTGGTCATCTAGTGGGTGAGAATGTATGTAGAACTGACATATAGTGGGCAAGGGGGGGTAAGCCAGAAGTGCCATGGGTGTCCCACAGGGCTTGGGGCAGTCTGAGCCTGAACAAGACACTAACCTCCACTATCTCCACACAGGTGACAGTGGATACCCACTCCTTCCCTGGCTGCTCACACCCTACCTGCGGCCTATGACCCCATCACGGCAACGTTTCAATGAGGCACATGCCACCACATGCAATGTCATTGAGCGGGTGTTTGGGATGCTGAAGGCATGTTTCCATTGCCTGGACACCTCTGGCAGTACAGTATAGCCCCTCAAAGGCCTGTGGGATATTCCTGGCCTGTTACAGCCTGTACAACATGGCCAAAGACTGTGGGATGGCATACAGGTTGAAGAGGGGGACAGTGATGGGGACGACGATGCCGCCGGTGATGATGGGGAAGGGCAGCCAGCCCCCCTTGGCTGACGGGACCCCTGACTGATCCGGCTGGCACAGCTGCACCAGGACACCATCAAAGAGGAGCACTTCAGCCAACACAGGTAAGTCATAGTGCCATATGCAACCACCAGTGGCTAGGGCACAACCCACATACACACATAGAAACACACCAGGGGTGCATGCTGGCAAGGGATGTGGCAGGGCACAGAAGCACACACATACAACCAGGGAGGGGTGAACAGTAACACGCCACATGGACAGACACACACACACAATAGGCACAAAGTGCACAGGGGTCAGGTGCAAAACAGAGCCAGGACACAAACACTAGCAACACACATGTCCACAGGCCACCACGTCCACTGACTGTCTATGTGCATGTGTCAGATGCTGGGCAACATCGCATTTTGGTGTACAGCACAATGCAGGCATCATCATGCACACGTACCTGTGAACAGCAGTCGGGAGGGTGTGTAGGTGGACCATGTGACTACATGCAGGGCTGAGCACCCACCCGTGCACTACCCACCGAAACACACAATGCACACAGGGCAGCACCAGACAGTGCCCGTGCAGGGAGACAGGTCAGTCTTGCGGCACAGTGCCACGTCTGCCTCGGATGCGTGGGTGGCCCCGCCAAGACCCAGCAGCACTGGCAGGCTGGCCACAGGCCTCATGGGGTGGCACTGATGGTCCACCAGGGGTTCCACTGCGCAAACGCGACCATGCCCGTACAGGGGACTGCAGCACACCAAATATACCTGCACCAGGAGTGCTCGGGATGCCCACAGCTGAACCCGGCATCGACAGGGTGGGTGTCACACAACACCAGGATTGGGGAGTGGATAGCGAACTGCACGGTGTGAGCAATGCATGGGCACCTGACTGTATGCCCATTGTGGCCATGACAGCGATGAACGTCTGTGTTTGCCTATCAATGGCAGCGGTCACATCCTCCCGCAAATGGTCAGTCTGTGACAGGATCCTATCGGTGTCACTGCTGTGTCACTCCTCGACTCACTCCAGAGCCACACACAGTGCCTCCACGGACATTGCAAACTGCATCTGCTGCTGTACTGATGCCTGCAGTAGGTGGGTGTGCTCATCAAAGAGGTCATCTGCCACTTCAGTATCCCGTCCATCAGGGTATGGAAGGGCCTGATGTTCAGCAGCCCTTGAGGGTGGGTGCTGCTCACCAGGATCAGGTATGGGCAAGTCCACAGGCGGTGCACAGATGCCACCGCTGAACTCTGAACCTCTAGTCCCAGTGGGCGACTGCTGCTGCTGCCCCTCTGCCTGCTGTGCCCAAGGGATCAGTTGTTCTGCCACTGTGGCCGCAACAGTCCTACTGTCCTGACCAGCCACTGGTGCTGCCCAACTGGTGCTGACAGGCACAGCCTGGGACTGTGCTGACACACTGGCACACACATCAGAACCAGCCAGGTCCATGGGCATGATCTGGCCTGCTGTGTGTCCATTCCGTGGCACACACATGTCACCGCCCATGACGGTTGTGTCTTCATCATTGGTGCAGGTCTCTGCCACAGCCACAGCCACAGCCACAGCATGCTGGCATCCTTGGATGCCAGAATGCTGAAACACAGGAAGGGCCTCCCCCACACCTGTCTCAACAACTTCAGTGTGGACAGCCAGGCAGACCCACTGTTGCAATGCTTTCCTGATACCTGCAGAGGTGGATGGTCCCTCCTCCAACTCCAGATGACTGTCCGCAGTGGACAGGCCCCCCACCGCTGACCCCTGCAGACGCGCAGGATCTGTAACAGAGAGTAAGGTCATGTTAGTGCATGTGATCTACCCTCCCCCCCGACAGACCATGACTTACCATGCAGTGATGGGCTACCTCCTGTCTGGAAGCCACCTCCTGAAATGCCCTCTATGGCACTGCATTGCATGCTTGCAGTGAGCCTGTCCTCTGCCGGTGTCAGCTGCACCACCTCCTGCTGGCCCCTGCCTGTTGCAGCATGTGCTGCCCTGATGGCAGCCACCTTCTTCTTACACTCCTGCACGGAGTGCTGGTGGCTGCTGTGCAGGTTGATGGCACATGCCACCCCCTCCCATGCAGCAGCATGGGCCTGAGGGGTGCCCCGCCATCCACTGAACAGTGGCTTCTGATCGATGTATGCCTCAAAGAGTGCCTCCATCTAGGCCTTGGTGAAATTGGGCCTCCTTTTCCACCCACCATCGTAGTCCTCCTCACCCAGACCTTGCTCGGTCATTATTCAGCTTGTATGGATGACAGTGGTTACCTGTGACTGTGCAGTACAAAGCAAGTCCCTGATACCACAGTCCAGAACCCCACAAAGCATGCAACTCATCAGTAAACTGCAGTAACCGAATATGGCCACTGCAGAACAGTGTCACAGTTTTATAGTGCAATCCATGCAAATTAGGTGAGGAGCAACTTTAATGAGATGCAAATCACGCTGCTGCACCATTGCATGGCTGATCGGATGATTACGAACATACGAAATTTGCCAGCAGATAAAGGCCTAGAGGTCTATCAAGTCTGCTCGAATGTGCAGCTAGCACCCCTTATTCTGCAGCTGCCCCTCCCTTCCACCCTTCCCCTTCATTAACCTTCCCCTTGTCCTGTCCCATCCTCATTTGAAGCAGTCCACTGTTCTACTGCATATCACTTCTGCAGGTAACGCATTCCACCCAGCCACCACCCTCTCTGTAAAAAAGTGTCTCCTCATCTCCCTCCTGAACCTTCCTTGCTCCAGTCTCATATCATGGCCCCTGGTGGCCCTTCCCTCCCTTACTTTGAACAGCCCCTCTGTACCCGTCTTGTTTATTCCTTTCATGTATTTAAAGGTTTCAATCATGTCACCCTGTCTCTCCTCTCCTCCAGTGAGTACATTTCAACCCTTCAACCTCCTCTCATATGATAAGTCCCCAGCCCCTTGATCATCTTTGTCACCCTCGCTGCACCCCCTCCAGTAACTTAATGTCCCTCTTCAGATACGGACGCCAGTACTGCATGCAGTACTCCAGGTGTGGTCTAACTAATGACCTATACAGTGGCAGAATCGCCTCCTCCCTCCTCGGATATACCCCTTGCAATACAACCCAGCATTTTGTTGGCCTTTGCAGCTGCCTTCCTACATTGTGCCAAGTTGTTCATTGACCCTGTAATGAGCACACCCAGATCCTTTTCCTCCTCTGTCTGGGCTAGCTGCACTCCCCCAAGCTGGTAACTCCTCCTTGGGTTCTTCATCCCAAAATGCAGCACCTTGCACTTTTTGGCATTAAACCCCAGTTGCCAGGTGTCTGACCAGGTTTCAAGCTTTGCCAGATCATCCTGCAATCCCTGCCATCCCCCTAGGTCATCCATCACCACGCCAACCTTGGTATCATCAGCAAACAGACTGATCTTGCTCTTAATGTCCCATGATATATCTGCAATGAATATCCCAAACAACACTGGTCCCTGATTAGCATATGACAGCTGAATATCATGCTTTTGCACTTTGTGCAATTGTGTTGAATGTGCTGAGCCAATGGCGCAGTTCTGCGGCATGCATAGTACACCTCACTGCGCATGCCAAGGTAGCTTACGCAGGCATGTGCCATGCTGATGACGTGCTGTTCATGGTAAGCAATGCAGGGCATGGCCACCAGTGTGCCAGTGGTGCTATGGAGAGGGTCACTACATGGCACTGTGGCACAACTGCACGATAGTTCGCTGTGGCGCTGGCACATAGGCAACCAATCACGCTAGATGCACAGACGTCCAATGGCACTGTGCAAGGCCTTGCACCAGAGACCCATGACCCTGTGCCCAACCTTTGCCCCCTTGGCGCTATACATCTGGCATGGCTGCACCTCTATCATGCTGTTCAGTAACAGCACGCTAGGGAATGGTGGCGCTGTACCACGCAGCAGTTCCACGTGGGGTGCCATGCTGCAGAGTGCCATATTGCCTACTATAGCGGTTGAGATGGCATGCAGGAGAACACCTCAATGGAGTGTGCTTGAGCTGGCCAACCTTGTGGCCATTGTGGAGCCACACTATGGCCCACTCTTTGGCGAAGAGGCACTGGACAGGGCCAGGACTCAGGTTTGGCAGGAGGTGGCCACTGACCTGGAGGCGGCCACTGGATGCAGGAGGACAGTGGAGCAGTGCTGGCACCATTACAGGGACCTTCAGAGGAGGGAGCCGGAGCTACTTGCCTGTCAGTGGTCACGTGCCAGGAGGGGCATGGTGCCACATCCAGGTGGGTGATACGTCTACACACTTGTATCGTCCATATGGGTAACACTGTCTTATGTGTCCAGCACATAGGGGAGGGATAGTCTAGTGTTGGCTGTGGCGGTGTTTACAGGGTATGGGGTGGGTGGGTCTGACTGGGTGGGAGGCACACACATTGGGGCGGGGGGGCTTTGCTTTGGGTTTGTATGGATGTTTTTCTCTCCTTTTTCTCCCACAGGCATGGCCGAGTGGTGGAGGATGGTGGAGCAGCAGCAGAGGGAGGAGGATGCAGCACACAGGCATGTCAGGGACCAACACCAATGACAACAACATCCCAATGAGGGTGAGTGCCATGACACCATGATTACTATTGCATGCTGCATAACAGGGTGGAAAGCAGGGCATGGCCACCATCCATGGACGCCACTGCCGTGCACGCGACATGTGACAGTAAGCACTGTCCAGTGGCACTGCATGTCTGGGAGTGTGTTAATGGTGGTCCATGCCTGCACTGGACACATGGCTGTGGCACTGCCTGCACACCGCATAGCCACGTTACTGTATGACCTTGGTTGTGCTGTGCTGGACATGGGCAGTGGGTGTGTGCAGTGGTACACATGGCTGTTTCTGCCTGCTTGCGCATGTCTTGTGGACACGGTCACTGTGGGTGGGCGCTCACCATCACAGAAGCGTGGCACGTGGCTGTATGCCATGCATAATGGGTGGGCTGCAGAGGGATGGACAGTCACACCTATTGACTCTGTTCCCTTCTCCTAGGTGAACAGATACTCCTGTTGATACAGCAGGCTGTGCAAGAGCTGCTGCAGGTGGCACGGGAGTCCCTGACCATACTAAGGGACATACAGCAGCATGGGGTCAGGAGGAGGAGATGGCCCAGGTGACAGCCCCAGGTGGAGGAGGACCAGGTTGGCTGATGATGTCTGAAAGACCTGCCTGCAACTTCCCCCCTTTGACCAACCCTCACACCCCACCTTCCCTCTCCCATATGTTCACCCCTGCCCCTTACCCACCCCCACCTTGTTTCTGTCCCCCCCATTTGTACATAGTTTACTGTATATAGTTGTGTTTTATATTTTACAATAGACATATTTTGATATGAATACTGTGGTGGTCTCTGATTTGCAGCTGGCTATAGGTGCTCAACTTCAGTGGTGTGCATGGCATCTGGGTGGTTCAGTCATGGGTATGTGTGTGTGCATGGGGAAGTGTCTCTGGTGTGGGAGTGGCTATCAGTCGGTGTCTGTGGTGTGTGTGTTGTTCCCTGTGCATTGCATTACTGTGTGCAGTGGTCCATGGTGCATGCTCTGTGTCCATTGTGCCCCTGTCAACCCATCCTTGGCCTGTGCAGCTGACACCGTTGCATGGCTGTGGTCTGCAAGGTCTGCTGCCTTGTCAGTGGTAACTGTCCCTACAGGTAATCCACTGTGACCATCACAATGCTGGGTTGCCTCCTGCCACTGGTGTGATGCATGTTTGCCTTGGGTGACACTGTGGCCTCCGCAGTTGCTGTCCCACCTCCATGCTGTGGCTTGTGTGTGTTGCAGGGGCTGTGCACTACTGTCTGTGACTTGTGCTCCAGGCATATGATGGTGGCGTACAGGACCACAGTGCATGCACAGGGTGGGTGTCACCCTGTGCCATGGAGGACTGCAGGCTGTGTGCTCAGTTTCATGGGCCCACACTGGGGCTTGGTTGCCACACTACTGCATCCCTGTGTTATTGTCCCCATGGGTATGGGTGTGTGTTTGCCCCTGCACTGTGTTGCATCTGGTGTGATGCATGCTTCCACGCACCACTGTGGGTGTCTGTGCTGGCTGCTGTGGCTAGTGGTGGGTCAGGATGTGACACTTGTCTACTGTGCAGGGTGCTGTCTCAATGGTGGTGGTGTCAGGGGCATGCCCTTTCCCGTGTGGGGTACCTCTTGTGTCAACACATGGTTGGTCTCTCAGCTGTGCCTCAGGTGGATTGTGCATGTTGGCACTGTGTCTGCCATTGTTGCATTGCCGTGTGCTACCACCCACTGCTGGGTGCTCATGATGGGACTGGCTTGTATGGTTCTGTGGTACACGAGGTTGCAGTGTGATAGTGGAGGTGGTGGTATGCATGGGGTTTCCTGCAGTGGTGGTCATTGCTCATGAGGGGTGTCTGGGCATCACAGTGCAGGGTGTGCTGTGCACAGGAGGGGCTGCTGTGCCATGGGGTGGTCCACCTTCCTTGTGTGGCAGTCTCAGCTTGCCAGTCATATGACTTTTAAATTGTTTTTTCTATGTCGTACGGTTCCTGAGATATAACCTATTTAGTATTCCAAGTCCTCATTTTCTGCTCCAATAGCCATTATTATGCATACATTCTTTGTAGTCACTGTATTTCTGTATGCAGGTTTTGGGGAAAAGCAGTCTGTGTGATTACATTGCTGTTAGTATTGGCCTTTCCGGTTGCGGTTCTGTACCTGTTTGACTTACTGTTGCTGTCTGCGCCATCATGTGTGTTATCATTTGCATTTTCATTTGCACTTGTGTTTCTGTTATTTTTAGGCATTAGTTTGTGCAGTAATGTTTCTCTTTCTGTTTTAGTTTGCGTCAGCATGCCCATTGAAATTTCTGTTTGTAGGCACTATGTTACTATGTGACAACACATGACGTGGCAGACCATTCCCGTCTATGCCACTGTGTGTGTTACCCTTTCTGTTCTCTAATAATGACTGCATATGCACAGGAAAAGTAAGTACATTGCTGAGTTTTTTACACTCTTAGGAATTATGTAAAGTGTGACATGCAATGTGCCACATTGTTGCATTTGCTGTGATTCTGACTGGCCATCATTGGCACCAAAAAAATTGATGGAGATATAGTTGTGGCACTATTAGTTAACATTGGTTTGTATGCTTAAGTCAGACACACTTATTTTATGTCATAATGCTATTTTAAGTAAAGAGTCGACACAGGTGGTTACGGTTTTAAAAAATATATTGCCAAATTGTTAGATGGAGAAAATGGCCAATCAAGACTGAAATTTAGTTAACAGAAGCAGTCTCACAATACAATCTTTGTATGTGTGTAATCATTGCTTGTAATATATGTAAATGTGTAAGAATGATAACAACTGTATAACATGAATTGGAGTAAGTATGTGATATTATAGGAAACTAATCAGGTGTTGTGTGTTTCTAGTGATGTTCACTACTCACTATTCTTTATGTGAGGAAGTACTTTCTGACATTTGACCTGAAATTCTAATAGTAAAGGTGAAACTGTGGCGCTTCATTATATATTTATCATTGAACGTAAAGAGACTTTGTTAAACAATGAAATGTTTTTTTTTTAAATGGGTATATGTCGTAATTATGTGTTGTGCATTACTTGTGTGGTAAGTAAATAAGGCAATGTCAGTAGGTTGTACACTGTGATTACACATATGATACAGAAGTGTTTTGTTGTTATTGTGTGACTGCTAATGTGGATGTTCCTGGGGTGGGCGAAAAACCATATGCTAACTGTTGAAGTAATACAATGTTAAAAAATGTTAGTTCAGTGACATTTGATTAGTGTTATTTAATAATATGTCACTGACTAAGGCAAATGGAAAATCCCACCTGACCCCTCAATTGAGGAGATCATAAATATTGTCAGGAACAGGTATGCAGTGTGTTGTGATCAGTAACAGTGTCTGATTTACAATTGTCAATATTTTTACATACGTTAGAATTACTTATGTGACAAGATGAAAAATAGAATATTTTTACATGAACAAATGACATATTATCAATTCTTACATTAGCTTCTATGTAAATTCTTAACTTGAAAATACTAAAACTGTGCATGGTATGCATTTTTTAACAAACTTATGGTTAATTAAATGTAGTTAGTATAGTGCTGAATAATATGTTAAACATTCAGTTGTACTTTAGTGTTACACTAATACTTTCAGTACAAGTATAAAAGTAGTTATTAACAATGTAAAGGTGAATACAAATCTTTATATTATGTACAAGTAATTACAAACACATGAAAAAGTCAGTAAATGATATTCTGCAATTGGTTCGTATTTACAGTTGTGTAATTCAGCTTCTTGCATTATCAATAAAGGTAGTTATTTTTATATATGAACAGTATTAGTATTATACATGAAGGTGGGATAGTTCTACACTGTTGCATGGTGAGCGAATGGTGTTGTTGTCTACATGTCATGAGTCAATAGACAAATACAACTGTTGATACACAACTTGTGACAGAGTGCAATGTTTGGTGAATGGTAGAAGCGTTGCTCAGTTATTTATGATGATAACTGAGAACTTCTCTTTATTTGCAAAGAGTCACACTTTAAAACTGATATGAATTTGTTATGTATGAATCGTTACATGAATAACTACAGATGTGTACAGAGGAGGACAGCAGTAAGGCCTCAGTTTTTTGATGTACAATCTTTGATAGACATGTAATCATGGTTTCTCTAGTGACTGTTAATATTGTTGGCGCCGATTGAAGCTTACACAATTTTCATGTAGTCACTGATCCACACAAGATCTTACATGTTGTAGTGTATGGAATGTCTCTGTCAGAATAGCATTTTGTAGAAATGCTATGGTTTATTTAGAGTCGTACATTATACAAAACTGTACTGACCTATGAATGTTTCTGGGACAAAGTAGTCATTTTAAAAATGCAACATGTTTTGTCCTATTCTACTGAAATATGAAGGTCATCATAATTCTTCAATATTAGAAGATATGCATTTTTTAAGTGTCGTGGCAGTCTCTGTTTAAAATTGCTTGTAGAGTCGTCACACTCTACCCATCCACTTCTGCATCTTAGTAAACAGGTGTAATGGCCAGAATGCATGGATTGACCATGGTGATATATTATACTGTGAGTGTCAAACACTGATTGGTTGAAGACTATTCTACTAGCTGTGTAATCCGTGATAGGAGTATCAACTCTGAGCCCATTGCAGTCAAATCTGTGTAACATAAGCAACAGATATTGAGATGAACTCCTGAGACGTATGGACTGAGTGCATCTGCCTCCACACTGTCTACAGGCATGCCCACATTCAGCATTGGTGAATAGCTGTCGAAATTTGACACTTTTGGTTTGAGGAAGAAAGAGAGTAATCTACAGCATGTGTTCTGTGGTTTCATGCTGTAAATAGCCTCATGAAACACATACATATTTTGTTACATATGTTACTGTGAAGTACTGCCGCATTGGGGTGCCGTCTTCATCCAGGTTGTTTATGACAGCCATCATAAACTCAGTAGTGTCTTGCTGTATGTCTGCAACAAATGTACTACATCCATCATATGTAGCTAACACCTGTCGTAGTGGTGTTAGTGAGTGTACATTGTTAGACTGGTCAGAAGTCATGTTGACAATCTGCTTCAAAGCGTTTGATAAGGGATTGTCTTGTAAAGCAGATATTGCCTACACAAAGTGTGGCATGTGTAGAAAAACTTGCATAGCTGAGTTAGCATAGCAGTTGACTCTAGTGCTGTTGTCAAAGACTGGTACAGCAGCTACACCAACTGATTTCTGACAAGTTGCTGCCTGTGAATGTTTACTTGAAGTTGTGACCTTTGTTGAACTCTTTTTAGTTGAATCACTTCTGGAAGCTTGTCACTGTTTGTTGATACCTGTAGCTGTGACTGAATTGTGTGAGACAGACAGATATGTAGGCAGTGGTATTAAAGACATTTGTGGCTGATGTACAGTACGTAACCTGTTGTACTCAAGAATACATCGCTTGTCAGCTCGTATTTTCTGAGGTGCTATAAATAATGTGCAACAGAAAGGCTGCGTGCATGTGATGAAGGTGCCACGTAGCTCATGCCATCCTGAAAATGTCTGTACCTATGTCTACCATTGCTGAATCCAAACTCAGTCCCTGAGATTTGTGAACGGAGACAGCATATACAACACATAATGGAAACTGTTTCCTGTTTACATAGATATCCTAAAAACCTGGAATTTAGCAGGTTCTTTCTATGTGTACAGACTGTTCCATGTTGTCAAAGTGAACTACAAGCATCTTGATATATGTTTTCTGGAAATTGTAGACAAAGTCAGTGATGTTTCCCATGGCACCGTTTACCATGCCTCGTTCTACATCTAGATTACGTCGCAGCATGATACATGCATTCTTACAAACTGTGAGAACAGCTTCTAGGCCAGCTGTGCGTGAAACATCTGACTTGAGTTCACTGAGTCTTTCAGTCATCTTTGCTACTAGTTTTCGACTAACAATAACGCCATCAACTGTATCAACAGCATGCAGAGTTACAATCTCTTGGTTTTCTCTCTGCAGCATTAGATTGTTGAATTCAGTGCATTTTTTTAGTCGTGGCATAAGACACACTATGTGTGTCCCATTAGAGTATATATCACTGAAGACAAGACATGCTGTTTCTATGCATGCAGTATCTACTGTGATTCTCCGATCGTTTAACATACAAACATGTTCTGGTGATAGAGAACCTGTACGAGCTTCATCTAAAAGTGATTTGTAAGCTAGATCACCACTTTGGCGCATGTTCTCAGACAACTCAACATAGGTAAATAATTCCCATATGTTATAGCCTGCAATGCAACCGAGGATATTCTTAGCTTGTTTGGCAGTTAGAGTTGTAAATATATGCTCTGCATTGACTGGTGCAAGCTGTAAAAGGTCTCCTAACACAAGTATACTTTTGCCACCAAATGGAACTCCATCGTCAGTGGCTAAGATCTGCTGTAGGCGTAGATGAATACAGGCAAGCATGACATTGGAGACCATGCTGATTTAAGTCAATGATGAGTAACTTCATCTTTGTGAACATGGAGCAGACTGAGATGCAACCTCAAATGACAGTTTCTGATACTCTCCAGTTCTCCCATGTTTGACTGGCAACATAAAGAGGCGGTGTAATGTAACTCCTCCAATGTTGCATGCTGCTAGTCCTGTGGGAGCAGTTACAGCAACAGACATTGAAAAAGCCTGTCAGGTCCGTACTTCAGCAGTGATAGCTCAATAAAAACTCTTTCCTAGTGCCAGCTGGAACCGCTAACAAACATTAGTAGTGGCTTGTGGTCAGTACAGTCACATAGTTTTGTTTCATGTAATGAGCCATGTTGGACAGATTCAACTACTGAGAGTGAACTGCATGTTGTAGGTGATTTAGTCTTTCTCTCAAGTCAGCTGGGTTGACCATGGAGTGTGTGCCATGTTCCATGGCTGTCTCAATTTCTGACATTACACTTCTGGGGCATTTAAGGGCGAGGCTCACCTAGAACACCTTGTGCTTCTGGATCAAGGTTGTCTTGTGAACTAACTGGAGTGTCTTCTGAAACTATTTCTCTGCCTTCTCAAGCTGTTCTTTCTCAGCCTCTGAGTCTCTCTATGTATGTCTGTGAGTATTCAGTTTGAAAAGTTTCATAAGTGAGATTGAAGTGTTCTTCGAATGTGTCACAGTCACCTTTTAATTCAGACTCACTCCTCCAGGGTCTTAATAGGAATAGGAGAGCAAAGTAGTAATGTTCTCTGCTCTCTGATGTGCCTAGATGTAGTTTACAGTGGTCTATGAGCCATGGCTTGTGTCTCTTTACAAGACAGCCATCTACTCCATTGACCTTGTAAATTTGGCATGTTGAGTCAGGTGCTACATCTGTCTTGTAGTCATACCACTTAGCCACCTGAAAGAGACACATATCGTTCATGTCATTGTGTCTACGGGGGTAGTATGTGTCTATCAGGTTATTCTTCAAAGATACATTTTGAAGAGGTGTGTTAGCAGTGAGCTCCTCAATTTTGGCATGAGGAATCAGTACGTTTACCTCTCTTTGTAGTTCACACTGAAACCATACAGCATCAGACTTCCCGTACAGATGTGTCCCATTAAACAGTCACTGGCTCGTAAGCTCCACATTCTCTGTGTGAAAAGTCTTCAAGCCCAGTGACCAGAGCTGAATGTCAGGCTTGGCTTGAACTGGCAATATCTTCCCAAGAGCTTGCAAGCTAGTCTGTTTCATGTTTGGTTGTATGGCAGTAGCGTACCGAACCAGGGCTAGTGAGTTATCAGCACAAATTGAACATCTATGTTTGCTTGCCACATTAGGAGAAGAGTTGGGTTGTAGTCATTGATGTACACCTCTTTTCATCTCTGGGTAACTCGTATACCCTCTTGGTTGATTTTGCCTTCAAGTGGTGTCGCATTGCTGAGAATGGGTCATTCATGGCACCATCCTGACAAACTACGCCTAGGAAATCAAAGCGACATCGTGTGTACCAATTAGTTGTTCTTTACTACTCGCTTGACGTACTTTGCTACAAATATATACGCTGGAACTTTTATACCAACTTCCATAGTGAGACTGTCATACTTGTCTGGAATGACAAGTGATTATTTTTGATGAATGCTAGCACTTCTGCTGCTTCATGTTCACTCAATGCGGAGCATCCTTGATCCAACAATAACATATGGATAAGGGGCACCCCTGCTTGATATTCTGTCCTCCAAAAGTACTGTTCCACAATACCTAGAGGAGGATTGTCCTTTGACAAGATGAAAGTCAGAATGTCATGGAACCGCTTGTGAAAATGTCTTGTGACAGACACAGGATCAAGTGAACACATTTCTCCGACAGTCATTGATGATATGCCATCAACATCAGAATTTCCCACTTCAACAGTTCAATGAGCTTGTCCCAGGCATATTCAGCACAACTCAGCGTGACAAACCATGTGGCTGCACCATACTCTCGCAGCATTGTCATCACTTCAGAGTGTCTGCGATACCAGTATTCTTTGGTGCCAGGAAGACTTGAAAGTATAGAAGACAGATTCACTTGGACATTTTCATCTTTCTGCTTTAATTTCTCTAGAAATTGAGCAGCTGTTATTCCATCTAGTGGGCTTGTTAGATGAATGGTATGTGCTATAGACGCAGACAGAATGCTAAGTTCACTCTCCCAGAGGAGATGGAACAGGTACTGTATGTTACGTCTAAATTTGCCATCTTTGCTGAGCACACGGGTAGTGCGGTACTCAGCACCCTGTATACGTACTTCTCTTTCATCTAGGCGTTCACCTGACCCTTTTGGAAATAGGTCTGGGAAACAGTGTGCTTCTAGTGTTGCTTCCCAAATGCTGACAGGCTCACCTTCCACCTGCTTCATTTGATAGAGATCAATGTTGTCTCCTAATGGATCTCTGCCATGTAGTGGGTGAATTGTATACTGTTCATACACATTGTCACTTGTCTGTCCACTGACCTTCTCATTGATTGGTTTAGTTTTTTCTAATAGATCATGTTGGACAGAGAGAGAGTTGCCATCTGATCTATGTCAAAGTCTGTATAAAAGGGATTGTTACTCTTCAAATAAGTTAGAGCAAGCTTTAACTTTTGCACATTGACAACATCTTGCCAGATGACCTTGGCCTTTGTTGGCACACCATTAACAAGAATCATCAAACTATTTTCTGTTGAGATTGCTTGAACATTTTCCTGTAGAGGAAGTGGTAGATACATCATGGAACCCTTTAGAGATCTAACAAGCTCTTTCTGTGGAATGTTCCGTCTTTGTGTTCAGACATAGAATAGTTTGGAATGATTTCATTGTCTGAATTAGAATGCATTCAAACATATTTAATGTTGAAATCTCACTTGGTGTAACATCTGTTTCCATGTTATTCAGCATTGACCTTGCTGGCAAAGTGTTAGAGTTCAATTTGGAAAAACAATGTTTGCATAGCACAATGGTGTCTTGTAAGCGAAAGTCAGATTTCAGCAGCAAGAATGCTGACAGACAGAACCACATGTCATTGTATGGTGACAAGGTTTCTAGGTTGACTGTGACTGTTTGTTTTGTGTAGCACAAACGGTTTCGTGACACACATATGGAGTCAAACTTGAGACTTTGTTATCTCAAATTTAGTAATTTCTTTGCCTTACTGTCTCAGAATGTCACTTTCTAACACTGAAACAGATTTTTCTGCAGAAGTGTATACATTGAAAAATTGTTGTTTCTGTTACAGAAGTAATGTGTTGCAGTTTTTGAGAAATGTGATGGCACCCCATGTCACCTGATTGCAATAAGTCATTTAAACAGGTGTACTGATGTACAGCTCGACGATTATACTCTGTAGACAAAGTTTTGCATGCCTGTTTGATGCACCTAGCATCCGCATGTTGTGAAAAATACTATCACAAACACCACTATTGAGACATGCAAGTGAGTGACCCATGAGTCCAGTATGTGAACGGATTTCACAATGGTCAATTGTTGTAAACAGTTTATATCTCTCTTTGTGATCTTTTATTACAAATAGGTTGACAAACTGTTCTACTTTGTCAAATGACGATTGCATACAGTTGCAGGTATCATCACATGCCTATGCCAGACAGTGCCGTTTATTGAAGACTGTGGTTGGATTACAGTCATCATCAGTATCCGATGCATTGTCATCAGAGATACTGAGGACATTTACTAAGTTGCTGGACTCATCAATGGTGAACTTGTGTTCTTTTTTTAGGGAATGATAAGACTCTTCCCAAAAATATGCCTCTGAGTGCTGTGTGTGAATCCACTGTCCTGTGAAAACATGACAGAAGTTGTTGATAGTCAAACAAGGATACTGTTGTAGTCTTTTTTATGGTATATACAACTTTCCTGAATTGTTCACACTTACGACATCATCTACACAAGCGCTGTAGTACAAACAGTGCTCTGTTGATGAAAGTGTGCACTTTGAGCCGCAACTTCATCAGAGACAGATGACTCTTACTCTTTTTGCGGGTGTGTCTCAGCACAGCAGCGATAAGTCTTTCGATCTTAGCTTTACTTGCTAGTGATCGGAAATACTTTTTCTTTCTGAGTTGCAAAATCAGCAGTTGTGAGTTTACGGTGTTGTTTTGAATGTTTCTTGATGGTTACACTCAAGATAGTTGTGTTTCATCTGAGAGATCTACACAACATTTGTAAAGGTATACCTTTTTTGTTTGCTGTTAAAGCATTTCGTTTGGGTGTGCAGTGACTTGCTGTAGGGGTCACTGTTTCAGTAAAGGTCTCTCCATGTTCATTTTGTGGTGTGGCTTTACTGTTTTGTTTGTCACCCTTATACAACAGTGCAGTACTATTATACCTCTTTCGTTTTCCTACACATCTACGTCTGTATTTAGTTGGCATGTTTTGCTATTATGGTTCACAGTGGCAGTAAGCAATCTTACAGAAGTATCAGGCACCTGTATGAGAGACAGAGAAAAAAAAACAGTGTTAGAATATGCTTCAGTAAATTTCTTATAACAGTGTGCATTGAGATAATTGTAACTTAAGTATGTTTAAAATTTGGTCAACAAATTACTAAAAGTACTTTTTATGAATGTGCATTGTGCAGTTGCTACGGACGATCACAAGTTTGTGCATTCTCAATATTTGTATTACACATTTAACACAGTTTCTTTTTAATAGACCTACTTATGAGTAGTATAGCTGTCATTTTTCACATCTTGACCAAAACGTGTTTTCGAGCATGTAGCTGTTACTGGCACAGTCAGTATGTGAAATCACTATATGGTACATAACAAACTTAGAGTGACACTGTTCATCACCAAACCTCTTAAAATTACTATGTTTAATATTAGATGGAAAGCATGATCATAATTACTGTTGTATGAGTGTGTGTAGTAGCAGTTATAGTTATGTTGTATGTTTGAGAATTTTAATATTGTTACTGGAGATTCTCAACATTGTGTTTTTAGTACAGCTGTTTATGAGCATTGCAGCTGTTATTTTGTACATCTTGCTCAAAATGTGTTTCCTTGACATGTAGTGTGCAATGCTGCAGTTGGTTTACAAAAATCACTCTATGGGCCACAGTAAGAAAATGACAGTGACACTGTTCATGAGCAGATGACTTAAAATGAGTATGTTGATAATTTGGTGTAAGAATTCTAAAAATTATTGTTCTGCAGCTTGCACAGCGCATTTATAGTACACTTGTAAGTTGCTCTATTTTCATAGTTTGCAGTTCAGAATGTAAAAATTTTGTTATTAAAACACAACCTTTATGAGTAGTATAGATGACATTTTCACATCTTGCCAAAAATGTCTTTTCGGGTTATGCACTGCATTATGGCTCAGTTGATATGCGAAATGACTATATGGTACAAATGATGAAAATCACAGCGACACTGTTCATGAGCAGATGTCTTAAAATGGCTTTGTTTAAATTTTGGTGGGAACAGTAATAGAAATAACTGTTTTACAACTCTGCGTTGCGCAGTTGTTATGCACGCTCGGAAGTTTGGAAATGTTTAATATTTGAAGTCCACTGAGTTCAAAGCACCTACACAGCACATTATGTGTTTATTATTGAAAATTGTGGTATTTTGCCATAAATCCTGAAATTGTGGCTACAATAGACACTTTTAGGAAAACTACTGTCGAGATGCTACGCAAGTGTCGTGAACAGTACTTCGTGCATTCGACGAGTGTCACAAATTGTACTTCGTGCATTCGAAAGTATGGTGTGAAGTAATGGCGAAGTTCTAAAGTTTCCAAATTTTACTTTCGTGCATTCGAAAGTGTCGAAAAAAAATTCTGTTGCAGTGCGAAAATGTCGCAAATTTAATGTCATGCATTCGAAAGTGTCGCAAATTGAGCACTGTGGGAGTGGCAAATACATTCATTATCAAATCAGATTTCAGTGTGTTTGACTGACAGCTGGTTCTACTAATGTAATGCAAGATTTGTCAGGCCATGTCAGACAACCAATCAGAGATGAACAACACTGAACAAGAAGTCAACAGGAGCCATCTTAGGCATCACTGAGAAACAGCACTTCAAAAACTGTAAGTACAGTCTATATTTAAAATCATTTTTCTAGTATGAAAAAATGATAACATGAAAATACTATTAATAAAAACGTTTTTATATGCTGAATATCATTATGTAACTTGTTATTATCTAACATGCTGTATTATTTAGAGAAAACAGTTTAAAGTCAGATAGCATTTTAGTACTAACTTGTACAGATACAGCTGCAAATAGAGGGAGATTGGAAGGTGCACATGGAGGCCTCAGAGAAAATGGAACCAATCAGATATGTTTCTGCTGTTGTAATTGTTTAAATCTGCCTATGAAAAGGATGCATTTTTCCTACTTCTCAATGTTTGCAGATTTTAGCTGGAACAGAAGTCTAGTGATAGTGACTGCATCACTTAGATTGGTTAATGAACCCACAGCAGTAGCCAATGTTTATTTTTCATTTGTGTTAGGGTCTCAGCCCACTGAAGCTAGCTTGAATAAGGAGGAGAAATACCAGTTTGATTTTCAGTACTGCCTGGTCACTGCAGGGTGAACACTGACTTTCTGTAGCTCTCTGTACACTTCTGAGTGTTAAAACTTAGATGGCAGAAAATTGCAAAAGGACTTTGTGGATAGTTGGAAGCAGTTTCGTGAGATGAGCAGCTGAGTTTGCTGTTCATAGTAATTTTGGGAGGGACCTGCAGATCCCAGATTGCTATGTAAGATGGTTTGGTTGTGGTGGTATGCGATGGGAACATCTTATGCCAACCATGCACAGACTTTTGAGAACTCACTCTCCTCCTGACATACTGCTAATACATCTTGGAGGCAATGATTTGGGCTCAGAACGCTGGGTAGATTTAGTTACAGAGGCAAAGTTGGACCTTGCTTCTATCATGAGTATGTTGCCTGCCTGTATTATCATGTTTTCAGATATTACAGAGTGTAGGATCTGGCAAGCAGAACATCATATGTATCTGATTAACAGAGCTCGCAGAAAAGTAAATGTACAAATAACTGCTTTTCTACGCATGCATGAAATGTCTACTATACATCACCCAGAAATTAAGTATTGTAATGATTGGCTATTCTACCAGACAGTGTACATTTCGATGCTGGTAATTGCTATTTCTGGGAGACCTTGAGATGCAATCCTCAAAGTGCTCTAAGAATGTCAGACTGTTTAATCAAATATCAGTACTATCAAGGTTCTTTTTCAGAACCAAAATATCTTGGTCAAAAATATAACTGCTGCATACATCACTCACACACATAATACATGACGTGCATACTGTGGAGCAACTCTGGGCAAAAGTGCTATTAGAAAAGTACAGTTTTTGTTAGTACAATATTTAACAGTACTGTGGAATGGCTATGGATCGACATGCATGCAAGGTGTCAACACACCTATTTTCATATTATCATAGGCGTCATTAGTATGAACTTGTCATGTTTAATCAGTAACTTGTTGCTGTATTGTGTGATTCAGCACCAGTTGTGTAGTGATAATTCCCCAGATATCTTTGTGGTAATGAATTGGAAACTAGCTGTTGTTTTAGATAACACAAAAATATGCTGGTAGTAGAGTGTGTCTTCCTTTCATTTTATAATGGTTTTACTTTTAGAATTTATCCCTTGTGAGCATGTTCACTATACTTGGTTGCCTGATTGGGTGTGGTTACAGCTGCAGTACATCAGCAAGTGTTTTAATACAGCAAGCTTAGAATTATGTGAAGGAGTTGTAGCAGTGATGCACCATGGATATATTTTTAAAAGGTAAATCATGTATTGGTGAGGAGGGATGACGAGATAACAGTACTGCTGTGGTTTGGGTAGACAGCCACACTTGGTTGCTACCATGTTGATCTGTATAATAATTGCTCCACTGTGTTTGTTTTTGTTTTTTTTCTTTGGGGTGTGCCTCAACAGTGTGTGGTGCAATAATGGTTTTGTTTGTAGATATTAGCTGTATGATGGCATGAATATTAAGATGTGAAGTTTGCAAGAAGTGTTACTATGCCACAATATAATCTCTGTTAAAAAAGTCATACAATGTAAAGTGGCACAACATGAGTTACTCATCATTGCATATGTTATATACTGACAGTGTATTTCTGTATGCCTGTAAATATTTGTAATAATAACTGCAGAATTAATAAGATACATTGTTCTGTATTTTGTCTGTGAAACTTAATAGAAGAAAGATAAATATGTCATAGAACATGCCAGTAATGTACTATTATTTTTTTTTTTTGCCGAGTGCGAGACTGTGGAGTTTAAGAGAGGTGGTGGCACTGCTTGAGGCAGTTCAGGTGCGTGGAAGTGCACGATACCAATGCGTAGCACCAACAGGAAGTTGGACAGTATGTGGAGGCTATACATACCTATCTCTATGTAATCTCAAAGTTAGGAATAAGACTGCACTGCAGTGCAAACAAAATGGAAGCTGTTGCAGCAGCATTTTTATCAGCTGAAACAGAGGTCAGAGGTACCGACTCCAGACACGTGCTGGTACTACCTGGCTATGAGCTTTGGGGGCAGCTGAAAGCCAACACGCTGGGGCGTTCTTCCACACCGTATTAAAGTGACCATATTTTCGTAACAATAATATTTTGATATTTAGTATTGTGCATGCAAATTGGAGATATCATGCATGCGTAAGTTGGTGATTACTATACGTTTATGGTAGCATGTCAATTTTGTTGTGACACTTGCAAGTGAACTGCAGCTGGTGGTGTGTACACTGTGCATGATACAGATCATGTTTATTGTTGTTTTGTATGAGGCATCTGGACATCACATTGTGCACAGTCTAAGATAGAATGTTGCCATGGAACACTACCTTATGTGTCCTGCTCCTGCTGCAATGGCAGCTTTCTTCAGCATACTCCACATAGTTAAGTAATTTTCTTGGTGTTTTTGTGATCCGCAAACCCCTAAGCATGATGTCAAACTGTCGGTAGTTGTGTTATGACAGTAATATGTAGTGTTGTACTGGTCTCACCCTGCCAGAAATGTGGAGACTATGTTCCCGTTCACATACTAGGTACATTGCTGGTAACAAGGTCAGTCCTCTTCTCCCAACCACAGGTGGCTGATGACTGTGTGTGGCTGAGCACTAATGTAGTCTCTGGCCAGCTGTGTTGATGAGAGTATGGCTGAGCTGTTTGACGGCGGTGCATGTAATATGTGAATTGATGAATGGACTGTGCATTTTAAGGTGTGGTGACCAAGAGAGAAACACTAGGTATTGGTGTAATTTTTGGGCTGCTGTGAGTCACGGATTATGCTTGGGTGGTGAGGGAGTAGAACAGCACAGAAAGAATTCTATTTCCGTCTATGGAGGTCAAATCGCATTTGGGCAGTGGGGGTGGCTGTAGAACACTTGGGATATTCTACATTAATGTGCCAACAAAGTTTAAGAATTGCGCTTGGTGTCATGGTAGGTTTTACACATAGGAAAAAGAAGAGCATGCAAAAATCAATGCATCCAAATGGAATGTTAGGTTGTGTGAGTGGAACACCAATTGTTTATTGTCTGTCATTGTTTTTAGTCTCACTAAGCTTAGGAGCTAATGTCATGCTGACAGTCCTGCTGCAAACCTCATCTATGCCAGAAGTAAAATTTAAAGCAAGCAGCGTGACATCTTTAACATGCATAAAGTATTCTTCTAGTTTGGTGAGACTGAAGCTATGCGTTACTGGATGGGAAATAGACCAGAATGGGTGCTGTCTCATAGTAGTGTGCTTCCCTACCAGTATATTTAAGTAAACAACAAAAACAAATCTGCATCCTGATTCGCTTATTTCTTTTTTATTTGATTATGCGTTAGTGCAAGCTGTTGGGAAGAACCTGTTACTTCCTCTTAACCGCACTTGTTCTCTTGATCGGACCTGTGGTTTTGGGGCGGAAGCAACAAGTAGAAATGTCAATGTGTCAGAAGACAATGATGTCATTACCTAGTAGAAGGAAGGACTATTTTATCTGAAAGTAACACAATGATTTTAGTTTTTCTTCATTCACTAATATTTTTTAAGGTTACAAATATTTAACAAAAAAGAGTCATTTTATAAGTGCACTAAAACACTCAGGATGGTTGTGTGTTGAAAGAGCTATTACTGCACTTACAGGGCCTGGAAGGCACTCAGAGCCTTGTGCCATTACTACCTGGGCGTGTGGTAATATCTGTTCAACACACACCCTGTCGGTATTATTGATTACTTGTCCTCATAGTTTTAAGCGCTGTTCCTGTGCTGTTGTTCACGTATATTACAGTTCTGTTACTTTACTGTTCTGGAGTCTATCAACTTATGTCTAATTGAGATTTTACCTGGTGCTATTTTGGAATGATGTCATTTAGTCTTGTATCGTGAATCTGCACAATACTTGATCAAGGGACAATGTTCGTACATATACATGTCAATTAATAAAAGATTGATTAAACAACTGATTATTCAAATGGCACAGTAACTATTCCTCCTTTTATGTTAATTACACAGGTCATCAGGGGCATCCCCAGTAGTTGCATGGTAGTCCCAGCACAGACAGAAGCTGTGGAGGCTGTGGACTCTGACTCAGAGACGTTATCTTTGTGGAGTCAGATGTAAGAAGACACTTGTATTGATAATGTTCGATACTTCCTATGAGTACTTGTTGTACATGATATTAGTAAAAGTCTTTTAACTATGAGGAACAGAGAGTGAACAGTTTTCTCTTGGTCTATAATGACCACTGTCGATCTGACAAAGTGCTACTGTTGTACTGTTGTGTATGGTACAGTAGAGAACAGGCAGTAGAGTAGCAACGTAGTAGTGGTGTGTTAGAACAGCAGTGAGTATGGTGAGTAGGAGACTTGTAATGACAGCAGAAAACACAGTTAAAACTTAGTTAAGTAGGTGTTCGCCGACAGTGCACATCACTGTAATGTTTTTTGTGCCACACATCTGGTGTAGCTGTGTAATGGCATGGTCACAGTAAGATATACATGTACAACTTTTTCTGTGCAACATGCTAACCCACTGATGCATCCCAGTGTGATATTCAAAAAGGTATTATGCAGTACACAAATCTGATGCACCATGCACATTATTAATGTATGTGACATAAGTTAACATGATTGTGCACGTACATACTCTGTTACATCTCTATATGGAGACTGGCATGTGGTAAACATATCCAGGTGCAATCCCTATTTGTGTCAGCTAGAGTAGAGGAAGCAAAAAGGAACAATGGGTGCTTAAACATAGGTCTGGTGTTATATTGCACCATGCAACACAGTAGGTGCTGGCTGTGACAGTAGTCTGATCTCTGGTGCTGTTGTTTGCACCATTATACCCTCCGTCCTTCTACATGTCAAATACCAGGCTATGAATCAGTTTATTTATTTATTTATTTGCTTTTGTTGACCGGGTGAGTACACTAGACATAGGAATACATATGACATACAAAACATCAGTGTGAGCGCAGCACACATAAACCATACAATAAATATAGAGCCACGAGAGTACAGAGCATAGAGTTATGATAATATATGCACACACAAAATTATATGGAGACATGGATAACAGGATCGTAGAGAAGAGATGGGATAAGTGCAGCTAAGGTCAAGAGATCCTGTCTGCCCTTAACAAGTAGTTAATTAGCGATGTCCAAGGTAGCGATAATGACTGGAGGAGGCAAAGAGGAGGGGATAGAGTGGGAGGGAGATTGAGGAGTAGCAGGTAGTTTGGAAAAAGGGAAAGGGAGGTAGAGCCGGTTTTGGTTTATGGTGGCTGGTGCCAGGTACAGAGGCTTGCTGAGAGTAGGTATTGTGGTGGAGCTTTTTAAAACAGGCATGCGCTTGGGCACGCACAAATAGCTAGAGGATAGTATTCCAATATTTTGCAGCAGAATGGGAGAAAGCTCATGTACCCATTGAGGTCCTAATTTAGGATGTATAGAGGTGTCTGATAAGGAGCTGGAGACCATGGGAAGGAGTTTGTGGGTAAGTAGTGGTGGAGGCGGGTGGGAGCAGCTGTGAACAGCAGCTGCACAGCAGCTGCGGGGAAGGCCCTGCGCCCTGTTCCAATGGAGAGGTAGTGTAGGCAGGTTGGTAGGGCTGAGCTAGGCATGCGGCACTAAAACCAGATATCTTGAATCTCTGCGGCCCAATCAATGTACGTGAAGTTGATTTTTGCTCAGCTGATCTTAATATATCCTTGGTAAACTACTGCACAGTATGTTGCACTATTCTGGTCATTTAATGATATATTTATTACATGGTTGTATATTCAATCCTTATGCAAAAGCAAATAATGTGTTTCATGGATTTATCAGCCCCTAGTGGCGTATTGGTTGCATTCAGCCCAATTGTGGTTAGTATGCTGATACATTACTGTGGTTTATAGCAGTACCAGTTCAACGACTGAGACAGTAACAGCTAACACTTCACCACACGCTCTGAGTGTTGGTCAGACTCACTAACTCTAATGCAACTGGTTGACCTCACACTGACACCATACAGTATGACTGTAAATAGATTGGTACAGTGTGGTGCAATATCCGTGGTGAATAGTATACTGTACAGTCCCAATGTGTTAATGAAAGTATTAATTAACATATTAGAACTGTGTAGTGTAGTACTATAGTGTATGGTCAGTGGGCGATATTGTTCAGCTATTGGACCACAGATACAGTCTATGCTATGAGTTGTTGGGTGTGTTGCTGCTCTGCAGATGGGGAGCTGTGTCTACTGCTGACTGAGGAAGGAGGAGGTGATCATGTCTAGTGGAAGGGTAGGTAAAGGGGTACTAGTATTGACCAGTGTACTGGCTCATTGCATTGACTGAATCTGTGCATGGAGGTACTGGGACAACAGCTATCATGATTTATCCATTAAAGTAACAAATATGGAATGATAAGGGTCCAGCATACCTCCAGGGTTAAGTATATCATCTTTGGTCTGCTGTTGGACATGGGGTGGCAAAGTGTCAAATTGCATTGTACTGACCATGATGCAGCACTGCTGCATATTGTTGCTTTTACTTTTGGGTTCACCAAGTACTACTGGTGTACACGGTTTATATTACTGTGTGACAAACTGTTAATATTATGGTCATTTGGTGAATGCAGTTTTAATATTACTACTTTTAGATGTGATACACTGTGACATTTAGAATTGTTACATATAGTTGCATGTCAGTATAACAGAATATGACCTGTATGTAATACAATTAAAGTTTTGTTAGATATTGAAATATTTTAATTATGATAACTAAATAAAGTTTTAATAATTTTTATAGTGACCACGACAGCTGAAGCTAGACCAGTGTGCAGGTGAAGCAGGAGGAGACTGGTACTGAAGAACGAAGTATTACATCACTAGTAGACAGTTACAATGTTATGATAAGTACATTTTAGAACAAGTTAATTTAAAATAGAATGGGAATAGAAATGTAGTATAGATACTGTTATCTCATTTGCTATGTGGCACACGTGTCCCACTGTAAAGCTGCTAATCACAGTACAGGAAGAGGTGACAGACACCTGCTTTGTAAAATTAATCCGTGCAGTGACTTTGCAAAACAAACATTACATATTAAACCCTGCTAAGGTGCTGTGTACTGCAGCTAAATACAAAATATAAACAAACTTGAGTTACAAAGGTTTAACACTTCACAAACTAAGATGCCAGACAATCGCCTTGAGCCAGCTATATCTGTAAATCAGTATGAAACCCATCTTGGTCAATATGTTCTTATATGTTTGTTACTTGCTATATATACCTGCATCACAAAATAAATAATATCAGTCTAAACAAAAAAATATGAATACCACATTTGCATTGACAGAGAAAAACATAACAAGAGACATACTCCAACAAATGCAGCACAACACAATTATGTTTGCAATGTAGTTCCATCACCTTTTCTGCATGTCAAGTGGCTTTCCACTCACAACCAGGAACGCAAAAATGCACTGTCATTGAGAATCATGAAGTAAAAGTGCTGATCCTCGGTAGCAGGGTGGTCTACCAATTGGGGGTAGTATTTTGGGCAGTGGAACAGTAACCACACTAACATTTGATAAGATAAGGAAGAAATTTGTTGTTCATAATTTTGCATGTGTGCAAAAAGAGTTCATTGTATAATTGTTATGTGCCACTTAAGCATGTTGGTGATGCTAGCATTCAGCCACATCTGGTGTATTTTGATTCTTGCCTCTGCCTCATGGCCAAAGAACATCCCAGGATGTGGGTAAATTTGGCATCAGCAATAATTCTTTCGTGGTATATGGTAAGTATACAGTAAGGAATGGAGAATGATAGTAAGTTTCAGTATGTTGTTCATGATCAGTATTTTGTCAGGGTTAGAGATCAGTATCTAGTCTGTGATGTGTACCACAAACTGGTAACTGCATCTTTACCATTTGCACTGTTTGATAGTGGCTGATTGATTTTTATAGTAAAACAAAGGTAAGATTTTGAGAGACACAGACTGTGCCTGGATATTCAAACTACTGTAGTATTTCTGGCACAAGCTACTGTGCCCCACACAATAGTTGTTGCTGCGCAGGGGTGTGGCCAGGGCAATATTCACTGGAGTTCCGCATGCCACAGCTTCTTTCAATATCGAAACCCTCAGCATTGATTCCACAGTGCATGGTGCAGTGGAACTGCACCAGCGCAAGTGCTCAGAGAGTGGAGCATTGAGATGCAGTGGCGCAACTTCCATTCCACCATGCAGAGCAGCTGCAATATTCAAAGGTTGTCAGGCATATGAGGCCATAATTTACGCAATATGCATGGGGGGCTATCTGCATCTAATTACGGTGCCATATGGATGCCATAAGAATGGAGCTGCACTGATCCCTGACAACTTGCAAGTGGTGCCATGCAAGGCAGCAGCCATTGGACACTGATCCCCCCTGCAGCCTGATTGTGCACATTATAGTATTCCCCCTGTAGCCTGATCGTGGCCAGAACAGTATTCTCTCCACACCCAGCAGCCCAATTCCGGGCATAATGTAAAAGTTACCCCCAGCCCCCCCAGTAGGAAGATCATGGGCATAATGTAAAGGTACCCCCACCACCAGAGTAGTCTGATTGGGGGCATATTGTAAAGGTCTCCCCACAAAAGTAGTCCGATCGTGGGGATAATATAAAGGTTCTCCCAGTCCGCCAAGTAGCGTGATTGCGGGTGCCATCCTCACCTCACCCATGTCCAGAAACCCTGGTGATTTAGTGGCCCCCACACCCTGTCACCCCATGGATCTGACCACCTGCCCTCCATTGGGCTGGTGTATGGAGGCACCCCACCTGTATCAGCCGCTCGCTGACTGACAGCCAGTACATGCCCATTGTTCAGAGCATCAGCTAATGGGCATGCAGCCCATATTATAAGGCAATCCAGATATGTGAATGAATGAATTCACATATTCATCTCGCGTATCTGACCGCATGTACAGTATGGGTTCCATGCCCATTGGCTCATGCTGTGAACCAATGGACATGCAGCCCCACCGAGGTGTCAGTCACTGAGCGGAATGGCAGCAGGTGGGTGGGTGTGCCGCCCGCCGGCCTGATGGGGGGACAGGGGATGGTGCTGCATGGTGGGAAGGGTGGCAGGCACTAGGTCACCAGGTATTCTGCACATGGGGAGATGCTGCCCACAGTTGACTACTCCTAGAGGTGGATGATCTGCAATATGCCTGGAAGTGGGCTACTTGGGTGGTGGGGGGGCACCTTTAATATTATGGCCATGATAGGGCTATTTGGGGGGTTGGGGGACCTTTATATTATGTATCTATTGGGTACTGGAGGGGACACTTAAGCCCGTGATTGGGGAATGGGGGGTGCCACCAGGTGCGCCAGGAACAAGTGGAGGGCCACCCAGAGGTGGCAGCTGCTGTATTGCACCTTGAAATGTGACACCTCACCTGTGGGTGGCCCTTGACTTGAGTCTTTTTTTCCCCGTAACTTTCTGCAGGTGAAGGTAGGGGTTGCACCTGTGTGACTTTGCAGGGGTCGGCTGAATATCGGGCTGTACAGTTTATGCATGCACACGACGCCCCTTGTGTGCCTCGCATAACTTACTGATGCATCCCAGTTCATTGGGATTTGTGAAGGTGTACTTTACCCTTTAAATATTGAAGTTGTGTATCAGTGAGTTGTGCATGGTGCAACACTGTTGCGTCATACACAACTCTTTTCAATATCTGAGCCTCTGTATATAATTCTAAGTAGTAGTTAGAACATTTAGTGTTGCTTATTCTAATATATGTTATGAAGAAAAACAAACATGTTTTATTGGATTGATTTTTGCATATTGTGTTACTTATTATGTATACAGGTCATGTCTTTTTGAAAGACTTGGTGACACAACTGATAAGCCTGATTTTTAAATCCTAAACATTATTTGTAAGATACCATGTTTACGATCAGTAGAATAATTTTTTTTAAATGTTTGTTGTAGATAGATACAGCACAAAAGGTATTCTAACGTGTTGCTATGTGACATAAATTATTGTACAGAACATTACACACATGTAATATTAAGAACTTGTGTGCTAGAAACAGTACGTGTACATTGTGGTAGTTGCACAGATTTAATAGTATAAAGCAGTTACATGTGTTCTATTCCTTGTTGTGTCATACACTGTAATAAATCATTATATTAATCAATAATATGACAGACAAGGTAATATATTATATTTATGTAGGAGATGCACTACTTCTGAAAGGGCAGAGAAGTAGTTAAGCTATTATAAATCACATGTGAGTGATATGATATATAGACTAGCAAGAGTAAATTGTACGAATTTCCAGTTTTATATATATTCGTAACAATAGAGATGTATGTCTACTTAAAAAATATGCAGACAAAGAATATAACATTATTAGATGAAACCCAAGAGAGAAAGCTGAATATTTTCAACTGCATATTAATGGATTTTCTTTTGTGTCTTTACAGAACAAGAGCATGACGAGACATGCACTGTGCACTGCTGCTGTGTCCGCAGGCTTGAAATAAAAATAGACAGCATTAAAGCAGAAACTGCTGCGCTGTGGGAGGGACAAGAAAAATTGTTGTCCCTCTTTGCAGCGCAGCAGGCAACTATTAAGTTATTGCTTGAGCCTGTGGACACAGCAGCAGGTGGCAGTGTAACAAGTACCACACCTTCACCTGCACGACAAACAGCAACTGTTGCTGAGACAGAGTGACAGCCTCACAGCTTCATAGGTATCTCCCTCACCCATGCCGCAACAGCTTCCACTTCTCAGTGCTCCACATACTGTCCAACTTTCAGCCTGGACTGCCTCGAGCAGCACTACACTCTCTTCACATTGGACAGTCTCTCTTGTAAATAGTTTAATAGACTGTAAATAATAATTAAGTTAATCTTATGTCTTAAGAATAATGAATTTTTTTTCATTTGTTTTACAACACTTTCAAGAATCTAACATTTTTTGTATTTTTATTTTTGTGGTACAAGTATTTATTTTTGTATGAAAGACAGATTTGATATTTTTTTACAAATGTTTTATATTTGACATGATTTGTTTTATAAAAAAATACAAAATTTTCTTAACAAAAAAACTTGGTTCAGTTTCATTTTTGCTTTATGGGTAGTATCTATGGAACAGGTATCATGACAAACTATTGTTTTAATAGATGTTTAAAGAAGGGTGTTGCAGTTGATATTCTATAGTTCAGTGAAAACTTGCTTACAGCCTTATGCTAATCTTTAACTTCAGATAGCTATAGAATTAAGCAATATGCTGCTCAATATTTATCATGTTTTCAAACATGTTAAGATTATTATAAAAATACATGTCTACAACACATTATGTTGATGGTGAGTTAGTAAGTATGTAAGTAGATTTACACTTGGGCAAACATTGTGGCATAATACAATGCTACAAGGCCATAAGGACAGCATCAACAGAATTGTTGACTAATCATTGTCAAATAAACAAATAGTTACATTTCTTGTAGCAAGCTGTTGAGACACACATCACAGTTCAACAAGTGTTTACTGTGAAATATATACTATTTATTATCACTTGTTTTCAGAAAGGTTCTTAACATGTACATAGTTGTTTGAACAGTATCTTAAAACTTAAGCAAGTGACATTCAACATGAAAAATATGCAGATCTTGAACTGTGTTTCAGAAAACATGGCAACAGATTCTATGTTTTATTACAGTAGTACCAGTTACTGCTAAATGACAGAATGTTAAAGAGCAGGCAAATATAGTTTTTCATGTGGTATTGCAATCCTAAGTACATGTAATCACAAACAGTAACAGTAATGCATAAGTAGATACATACCCAACACAAAAAATATTATGTGGTCATTCGACAATCCAAGTATTGATTTGTGTCACATTTCATTACTGTGGGTGTAAATGTTAGTTCTGTTCTTTTTTGTAAGACTTACCATTGATATGTTATATATGAAATCAAATGGTGGATTAACAGCATGGCAAAGCTGTGCACTACCACTACTGTATGCATAATGGTAATTATTTGCTGGTAGTGTGGCGCGTACAGTATGTGCTCTGTGAACAGTGCATTGATACACCTAATCATGTGATGTGAGTGGAAGACCAGAAGGGTATGCAGTAGTAGCACTGCATCCATGCAGGTAATCATGTGGTGATAGTGTATATCTTGAAGGTCCTGTGCCCCGCAGCACTACATCTATATGACAAATTACATGATGATACTGTATGGACTGGTGGACATATACTGCCAGCATAGTATACATACACCAAATTATATGATGAGATCGTGGCAGGCAAAGGGCGAGTAGTACCACCATTGTATTGATACAGTAAATGATGTGCTGGGATTGCAGGGTTGTACTGATAAGTTTCTATTTTCTAGTTTGACTTCTCATTCTCAAAAAGAAGGGAAATTCATAGCAAAAAACTCCGTTTAATGCATTAGTTAGGGTTGTTCCACAGCGACAAAAGTGAGGAAATTCGGTGTTAGGGTTGAAAACCCTAACTCCGAATTCACCCCTCTCAGCCACCCACACACACACACACACACACACACACACACACACACACACACACATATGCAAGTATGGGGGAGGACCAAGTCAACACAACCAATGACAGACATCCAGCAGCAGGTGAAAGAAATAACAAACAATTGTCTAAATGTACTACGAGACATCCCCACCCACCTGACCAGGTATTGCATGCTCAGTGGAGATCAACAGCAAAACTGAGGCCATGTACAGAAAATGTACACATCCCTGATTGCAGCTGCACACAACATACCACACTTAGTAGTTGCATGGCCTTACTTCCACCGATGCCCACACCAGACCACACCACATGTGGTGGGCCACCTGAGCAAAAGAGTTCAGCAAAACCAAGGAGTTGTATAGCTATAATATCTCTAATTATAACAGGGGTTTGAGAAATGCAGCTTTCTAATTGACTGTAAACATTGTAACAGCCTTATGTTTAGTTTTTATTAACATACATGTAGATCCTTACCATATGATGAACATGGTTTAATGTTGTTTAAAAGACAGTTTTATTATGATAGCAATAAGCCACTCCCAGGTATTATGTTAATGGTCAGTTTATCACTGTCTAGCGACATGTGGCACTCGGCTATGCCTCATTCAACATTAAACCCCTACAGAGTGATTAACACATAGACATAGAAACATAGACTTTGACGGCAGATAAGGACTGCTAGGCCCATCTAGTCTGCCCATTTCCCTACCTACAGGATAGGCCACAGATCCTAGTTAACCAACAGCCTATATCTTCCTGCCCCCCACAAGAATTGCCTTACGTCTGTCCCATGCATTCTTGAATTCTCCCACAGTTTTAGACCCCACAACTTCTTCAGGAAGGCCGTTCCATGCATCCACTACCTCTCTGTGAAATAATACTTCCTCACATTGCCCCTGAACTGCCCTCCTTCTATCTTTAAATTGTGTCCCCTTGTTCTTGCAAGTCTCTTTTCTGAAAGATGCTACCCTCTTGGACTTTGTTGATTCCCTTGAGGTACTTGAAAGTTTCTATCATGTCCCCTCTCCCTTCTTTCCTCAAGCGTATACATATTAAGCTCCTTTAGTCTCTCCTCATACGACTTCTCTTGCAGACCCTGCACCATTTTAGTTGCCCTCCTCTGGACTACCTCTATCCTGTCTATGTCCTTGCAGAGATGGGGTCTCCAGAACTGAACACAGTATTCCAGATGGGGTCTCACCAACTGTCTGTACAGAGGGATAACAACTTCCTGTTTTCTGCTGCTGATGCCTCCCTATACATCCCAGTACCCCGGCCCTCCCTACTGCCTTCTCACATTGCTTGCTAACCTTAAGGTCATCTGATATGATTACCCCAGGTCCCTTTCCTGTTTTGTTGTTGTTACTACCTCCCACCCATTGTGTATTTTTCCTGGGTTCTTGTTTCCCAGGGCATTATTTTGCACTTTTTGCATTGAATCTTAGCTACCATACATCTGACCATTCCTCCAACCTTGCCAAGTCCCTTTTCATCCTTTCCACGCCTCCTGTGTATCAACCCTGTTGCAGATCTTTGTGTCATCTGCAAAAGGCATACTTTTCCTTCCAGTCCCTCTGCAATGTCACTGATGAAGACATTAAAAAGGACTGGACCCAATACTGAACCCTGCGGTACCCCACTAGTAACCGCCTTTCTTCAGAGTGGACTCCATTTACAATTACCTTCTGTGTCCTGTTTTCCAGCCAATGTTTTACCCAGGCTACCACCCTGGGACCCACTCCCAGGCTGGTTAATTTGACTAATAATCTTTTGTGTGGGACTGTGTCAAATGCCTTGCTAAAGTCTAGGTAGGCCATGTCCACAGCCCCTCCCTGGTCTACTACTTTGGTCACCCAGTCAAAGAAATCTATTAGATTCATCTGACATGACCTTCCGCTGTGAACCCATGCTGCCTTGGATCCTGTGCTCCACTGACCTCTAGGTACTCAACTATTCTTTCCTTCAGAAGTGACTCCATCACTTTTCCTACCACAGAGGTCAGACTGACAGGTCTGTAGTTTCGCCTCTGTCTTGGTCCCACTCCTTTTGTGAAGTGGAATCACATCCACTTCCTCCAGTCCTCGGTACCACACCATCGCATCATGATTTATTAAAAAGAGTAGCCAGTGGTTTCACTAGTTCCTTCCTTAATTCTTTTAGAATTCTGGGGTGAATTCCATCAGACCCTTTTGCTTTGTCCACCTTCAGTTTTAGGAGTTCTTGCAGAACCCTTTCTTCTGTGAAAGGACTGGGATCAACCCCCTATCAAGAGTGCTTCTGTTAATTGGATTAGGCACTTCCTCCTCTTTGTGAATACTGAGCAGAAATATTCGTCTCAGTATTCCTGCTTTTCACTGTCCCCTCTGCCCACCCACCTGCTCATTCTATTCAGCCTCACTATCCTCCCTTTGTCTTTCTACGCCACTGATGTACCTATAAAAGGTTTTATCCCCTTCTTAACTGAGTTGGCTATCTTTTCCTCGGTTTGGGCCTTTGCTATTCTGACTTCCTCCCTGCTTCTTTCTGCCTTAACTGGTACAGCCTCTGTCCTGCTCCTTCTGTGTTTCCTTATACTTCCGGAATGCTATCTTTTCTTCCTGACTTTCACAGCCACCTCTCTTGAGAACCATAGTGGCTTTTTCTTTCATTTTGATTTGTTCATTTGCTTCACACAGGCTTGTTGCCTCTGTGATGGCAGTTTTGATAATTCCCATTGTTGCTCCACACCTCCTTCTAGCCTGTTTGCTAGTGCTTTTCTGAGGCACTCTGCCATCTTGCCAAAGTCAGCCCTCCTAAAGTCCAGTACCCTCACTTTTGTTTGGCTTGACTCTGTAGCTGAGTTTAACGTGAACCACACTGTTTGATGGTCACTTGTCCCCAGATGGCAACCCACTTAACAGACCATTTAAGATAACTGTTGGTCATGCCTTATTGCTTAATTGTCTTTATGAGTAGATAATCTCCCTCTGCTAGGCACTGCAGCAGCTTTGCAACACAGTGTCCCACCCAGTTACACCATACACTGTCTAGTTACTGGAGAATGGCTGTGAATATGAACTCATGAAGATGAACAGTGTAACTTGATCATTACAGTCATCAAAACCTTAGTGTGATTATAACTGACAGAGTCAGTGATAGAGAATAATCCCTGCTGTCCTAGTACACTTACCCCATTGTGAGTTAAATTAATACTAAAAGACATTCTGTTTATATCTACACCATACCTACTTGATTCCTGTTGTACCACAATTAACATAGTTATCACTTTGATAGCATCAGTGACAGAAGTGTGGCAAACCCAAACAGTAGGCATACAGCCTGAGTATGAAACAAATGTTAAAAAAAATTACACTGTGTCCATAAGTGGCATAGATCACTCATTGCAACAATAGTAAATGTATTACTATTTGAATAAGTTAGTCATCACAGATGCAATGAGATTGTTTTTATCAGGTACAACATACTCAGTAAGTGTCTACAGGAAAATCTACCCTATATACATCTCCGATACAGGTACGTCATTGTTGGCTCAGTAGTGCTATGATATTTAGAAGTTGGTTGGCCTGATCCATGCAATTACACTATTTCTTACAAACAATACTTACTGCATCTTTAGTATTGAAACTCACTGAAGGTCTATGTATGTACATCAGCAGTACACCTTCGTCAGTAAGAATGCATCTGATACTGGCAGTACGAATTTCACAGTGTTGAACAGGCAATGCTTTTCCATACGTTTACATCAGCCTCTCTATCTTGAGTAAACCATTGCATTAAATGTACTACTATGTAAATCACCTACTAAATGTAACACTACTTTTATCTTGAGCATGCTAGTGTCTTGTAGTTAACTTATGTACTTCTCTTAATTAATGTATACTCACTAGTGTTAAAACCCTTCTACAACTGTCATCATGCACCTTCAGCATTTATACTGAGTAATGGCACAGTACCAGTTGTGGTGTGGTGTGGGGCATCGGTAGGTAAGGCCATGCAACTACTAAGTGTGGTACGTTGTGTGCAGCTGCAATCAGGGATGTGTACATTTGGTGTACATGGCCTCAGTTTTGCTGTTGATCTCCACTGAGCATGCAGTACCTGGTCAGGTGGGTGGGGATGTCTCGTAGTACATTTAGACAATTGTTTGTTATTTCTGTCACCTGCTGCTGGATGTCTGTCATTGGTTGTGTTGACTTGGTCCTCCCCCATACTTGCATATGTATGTGTGTGTGTGTCTGTGTGTGTGTGGTGCTGAGGGGGGTGAATTCGAAGTTAGGGTTTTCAACCCTAACACCGAATTTCCTCACTTTTGTCACTGTGGAACAACCCTAACAGATGCGTTAAACAGAGTTTTTTGCTATGGATATATGTATATATATATATATACACACACACACACACATATATATATATAATAGTGGCACAGTAGTGCCACTATAGTTAGGCTTGAGTACCCGATTTAACCTTAATAACTTTGTCACTGTATGGTGGATTTGTCTGAAATGTGGCAGGCACAGAGCAGCACCATAGAACTCAGGATCTGCCAAGTTTCATACTGGTCAGGTCTACGGTTGCAGAGTTATAAAGCAACATTCTGTAGCGCATTTATGCTTTTTGTGCATTCTTTGCTCACACCTACAAATTGCATGGTTTCCCCGACTGGGCCACAAACTTCAGGGAACATGCAGCCAAGGTTCCCAATGTGTCTTTCAAAGATTTTGTGAAAAAATATTAAACGATTCAAAAGTGATTGAAAAAACAAATTTCCCATTATAGTCAAAGTGAAAAGTTAACAAAAAGTTTGACAGTGTCACAAATCCCATTTTTAATGTTGCAAACTACCCCTGCAGTGTCGTGAGTCAGACATTTTTTTTCAATTAGTGGTCAGAGAAATGCTTGGCATTTAAATTTGGGACCCTCTAGGGACATAATTCTTTTTGTGTTTACCTAGTCGAGCCCTGAGGATGCTAGCCATGTCATTTTTGGGGGGTTAAACACCCCAGAAATATGTTTTTAAAATTTTTGTAAAAAGCAGTGTCACAAAGTAGTGTTGCACTCACAACACTTTTCTGATTTCATTTGTGAAAGTGTCGTGATTTGTAACACTATTTTGCAATACTATGCCCAAAATAACAGGAATTCTTTGCCACCCTCTTGCAAAAGACCGGTTTGGTATTTTGGGCTGAAATTTGGAGAGAAGAAAGCCAACATCCCACAGATATGCCTTTTCATGGCTTGGTGACAAAATATTAAAGGGATGCAAAGTTACTGTACTCTGAAGTTGATGATTTTTCCCATAGACTAACATTACGGCGTCCGCTGTGCCTTTCAGGGCCCTTATCTCGGAAACTCTTCTAGATACGGATTTTTCATCAGAAAAGCACTTAGCCCCCTACTAGGTGGCCAAGTAGAAAACTAGCAAGGAAAGTCATAATTTATATGAAATTTTAATTTTTTTTCTACGTTCTGCGGTTCTTGAGATATAAGCAATTTAGTATTCCCAGTGCTCATTTTCTGCTCCAAGGTCCATTATTATGCATACATTCTTTGTACTCACTGTGTTTTTCTATGCAGCTGCTGGTGAAAAAAAGGGTGTGTGCTTTTGTTACTGTCACAGTTAGCATTCCCACTTGCGTTTCCGTAACCACTTGCATTTCTGTCTACGCCACCATGCGCATTACCCTTTGCGTTTTCATTTGGGCTTGCATTTGCATTACTATTAACATTTATGTTCCCATTACTGTTTCTGTTTGCGTTTCATTTTGTGTTACTGTGTGCATTAGCATTTGCATTTGCATACATGCTTCCATTTGCATATGCATTTCTTTTGGCATTATCATTGCTGTTACCTTTAGCATTTTCATTTCCTATTGCAGTACCATGACCATGCGCATTACCATTTGTGTTTCCATACACGCTTGTGTTTCTGTAACTGTTTGCATTACCATTTCCGTGTACGCTACCGTGTGGTTACCCTTTGCTTTTTTGCTTGAGCTTGCATTTGCATGACTGTTAACATTTGCATTTCCATTACTGTTTTTTGGCATTTCATTTTGCGTCACTGTGTGCATTACCATTTGCTTATGCGGTTCCATTTGTGTTTGTGTTTCCTTTGGCGTCATCACTGCTGTTACCGTTACCATTTGCATTTCCTATTGTGGTACCATGACCGTGCGCATTACCAGTTGAGTTTCTGTACATGCTTGTGTTTGCATTACTCTTCCCAGTTACACCACCGTGTGTGCATTACCCTTTGAATTTTTGTTTGTGCTTGCACTTGCATTACTGTTAACATTTGTGTTTCTAATACAGGTTTTGTTTGCATTTCATTTTGCATCACCATGTGCATTATCATTTGCATTTGTGTACATGCTTCCATTTGCATTTGCATTTTGTTTGATGCCATTGTTCCTGTTACCGTTAGTATTTGCATTTCCTATTGTGGTACCGTGACATGTGTGTTACTATTTACATTTCTGAATATGTTTGCATTCTCATTTCCTTTTGTGTTACCATTCCCATCTACATCACCATGTGCATTACCCTCTGCACTTGCATTTCTCTTAACATTTGCATTACCATTTAAATTTGTGTCACCATGTGCATTACCATTTCTGCTTGCATTTGTGTTACCATTACTATGTGACAAAACATCTCATGGTGGGAGCGCTTGGCTCGAAGGGCCCCGTGCCCCCACCACCACATTCCATTCACTATTTATAGTGCTAATTCTCAAAAAGAAGGGAAATTCATGGCAAAAAAACTCTTTTTAACACATCAGTTAGGGTTGTTCCACAGCGATAAAAGGGAAGAAATTCGATGTTTGGGTTGCCACCCCTTGCATCTCACCCCCACCAACAGGGTGTGTGTTGGGGTCATCAGTCGTAAATCTCACCCCATTCTCCTACACTGCACCACCTCAGCTTGTTTACACATGCAATGGGGTGAGACTTAGGACTGACAACTCCAAAGCACACCAAGATGCCTGTTGGTGGGGGTGAGGTGCAATGGGTGGCAACCCTAACATCGAATTTCCTCACATTTGTCACTGTGGAGCAATCCTAACTGATGCATTAATTGGATTTTTTTTGCCATGCAAAGATATATATATATATTTATATGTGTTATATATATATATATATATATATATATATATATGGCCATGTCATATTCGTTTATACTATGTATGTTTTGGGCTGTATTCAACAAAGCTCAAATGTGCACTGCATACATTGCACTACATAGAGATGTTGGCTGTTTCAACACAAATCTGCAGTATGTCTATCAGCACAACAGATGCATATGTTGTTTAAAAATATATATGTAGTTGATCCTGCTACTTTAAAATTATTATGCCAAAATGTGTCTGGATTCTGGCTAACCTTGCCCTGACCACCCCAATACAACTATCTATAGCCCGTCCCTCAAAAGAGCAGATTACATATATTCTTAAATAAAATTGTTTCATGTTGCTGCAGTAAAGTCATTGAATAATACATATCTGGTTGATCCTGCCTACATCTTAACACAAATAATTAAATTTAAAGATATCTGGTTGATCCTGCGACTTCCTTTCACCCATCTTCAAGTTTAGTGCACCGTGACCGATCAAACGCGTGGAAATGTAGCGTGACCGAGCGCAACTAATATTGAAATCTCAGTTACTGTCAATTTATAGAGCCTGTGCTGTAAATTGCTCAAAGCAGGTGCTTCAGAACAGCAGGCCTAAAGGTGAGCAGTTGCTATGGCAACTGATACCTCACTTTCGGCTCGCTGTTCTGAAGCTGCCGACTCACTCTCATTTTCCTCTTACTGTTGTCGGCAGCTTCTTCTGTTAAAATATAGCCAATATTAGGAAAGGGTCACAGTTTTTGAGCAATTTACAGCACAGGCTCTATAATTGACAGTAACTGAGATTTCAATATTGTTGCGCTTGGTCACGCTACATTTCAATGCTCTGATCGGTCACGTGCACTAAACTTGAAGATGGGTGAAAGGAAGTCACAGGATCAACCAGATATCTTTAAATTTAATTATTTGTGTTAAGATGTAGGCAGGATCAACCAGATGGAAGAGATGTGCGGTTTTTTTGGGGGGGGGTTACTTGTACAGGGACAGAGGAAAGAGAGACAGGTGTGTGATGAAAAGTGAAACACTTTCACTTTCATCAGGATGACGTATAGGAACGTGGAGATAAATGTATGACGTATAGGAACATGAAGATAACAATGTTATCTTCACTGGGCAGTCTAGATATCATTTTTCATCCTCGTATTTATCCCAAAACATACGTTATATAAATATATATATATATATTATGGTAGCACGGTAGTGCTATCATAGTTAGGGTTGAGTAGCCCTTTTAGGGTAAAAGAGTCAAACTTTGCACCTTAATAACTTTGCCACCGTTTAACAGATTTACCTGAAATTTGAAATGCAAATTTAAGAACCATACATCTTGGGATCTGCCAACTTTGTAGTGGTCAGATATATGACTGCAGAGTTATTAAGTGAGATCTGTGTGCTCATTTATGGTTTTTGTGCATTCTTTGCTCGCACCTACAGGTCGCATGGTTTGGGCGACCAGTCCGAAAACTTCAGGGAATATGCAGCCGAGTTGCCCAATGTGCCTTTTGAAGATTTCATGAAAATATATGGAATGGTTCAAAAATTATTCAAAAAAACACGTTCCCATTATAAGTCAATAGGAAAAGTTGAAAAGTTCAAAAGTGTCATAAATGCACTTTTTAGTGTCATAAATGGCCCTAGTAGTGTTGCAAATCCACCATTTTTTTTTCAGTTACTGGTCAGAAAAATGCTTGGCATTTAAAAATGGGACTCTCTAATAACACAATTATTTTTGTGTTTACCTAGTCGGACCCTCAGGATGCCAGCCATGCCTTTATTTATGGGTTAAACACCCCAGAAGCATGTTTTTAAAATTTCTGGAAAAAGTAGTGTCTCACTTATGACACTTTCGTGATTTCATTTGCAAAACTGTTGTGATTTGCAACACTATTTTGCAACACTATGCCCAAAATAACAGGAATTCTTTGCCACCCTGCTGCAAAAGAATGATTTGGTCTATTGGGCTGAAATCTAGAGGGATGACAGCCAACACACCACAGATGTGCTGTTTGGTGGGTTGGTGAAAAAACATTGGAGGACTTCAAAGGTATGGCACTCTGAAGTTGATGCTTTTTCCCATAGGATAACATTACGGCATCCGTCGTGCCTTTCCAGGGCCTGTATCTTGGAAATGGTGCGAGATACGGACTTTTTGTCACAAGTGGGAGCTAAGTACAAAACTAGTCAGGAATGTCATAATTCATATGTAATTTTAATTTTTTTTCTATGTTGTACTGTTCATGAGATATAAGCAATTTAGTATTTCAAGTCCTCCTTGTCTGTTCCGAGGCCCATTATTATGCATACATTCTTTGTATTCACTGTCTTTTTTTAATGCAGTTTTTGGTGAAAAGAAGGGTGTGCCCTTTCGTTATTGTGCCAGTTAGTATTTCCAGTTGTGTTTCTGTTACTATTCATGTCATCTTTCCCATGTACGCCACCATGTGCGTTACAGTTTGCATTTTCATTTGCGCTTCTGTTTGCGTTACTGTTTACCATTTGCGTTTCCATTACTGTTTATGTTTTTTTGTATCAGCCTGTGAACTGCCATTTGCAATCGACCTTCCGTTTGCTTGTGTCTTTCATTTTGCGTCATCATCACTGTTACCGTTACTATTGGCGTTTCCCAATCACGTTACAGTTTGTGTTTCCGTACACGCTTGTGTTTGCATTTCCATTTCTGTTTCCTTTGGCATTACTGTTGCTGTTGCCATTACTATTTAGGTTTTCAATTGTGGTACCGTGACTGTGCGTGTAATGGTTTTCATTTCTGTATGCACTTGTGTTTCTGTTTCCTTTGGTGTTATTGTTGCTGTTAACATTTGCATTTACAATTGCGGGTACCATGCCCATGCGTGTTACGGTTTGCGTTTCTGTACTCCCTTTCATTTGTGTTTCCATTTCTGTTTTCTATGACGTTATTGTTGCCGTTACCATTACCATTTGGATTTACAATAGCGGTTCAGTGACTGTGCGCATCACGGTTTGCATTTCCATTCGTGCCTGCATTTTGGTTTCCATTTCTGTTTTCTTCCGCATTATTGTTGCTGTTACCGTTGCCATTTGCATTTCCAATTTCGGTATCGTGACCGTACGCATTACAAGTCGCATTCTACATGTGCTTGCATTTGAATCTCCATTTCCATCACTGTTTGCTTTGGCATCACTTTGCACTTGTGTTTCTATTATCATTTGCATTACCATTTATGGTTGCGTCACCATGTGTATAACCTTTACATTTGCATTTGCACTGCACTTACCATTACTATCTCACAAAAAATCATGTGGTGGGAGTGAGGGGCCCGAAGCTCCCATGCTTCTACCATCATATTAGAGTCACTATTTATAGTACTCATTCTCAAAAAGAAGGGAAATTCATGGCAAAAAAATCCATTTAATGCATCAGTTAGGTTTGCTCCACAGTGACAAAAGTGAGGAAATTCAATGTTAGGGTTGAAAACCCTAACTCCACATTCACCCCCACCCCCCAGCACCACACACACACACACACACACACAGATGCAAGTAGGGGGAGGACCAAGGCAACATGACCAATTATGGACAACCAGCAGCAGGTAACAGAAATAAAATACAACTGTCTAAATGTACTACAAGAGATCCCCACCATCCCAGACCAGGTACTGCATGCTCACTGGAGATCCACAGCAAAACTGAGGCCATGTGCACCAATGGTAGACATCCCTGATTGCAGGTGCACACAAGTTACCACACTTAAGAGTTGCTTGGCCTTAGCTAGCAATGCCCCATGATCTGGCACACCAGGTACTGCACCCTGAGTGGAGAGCCACAGCAACACTAAGGCCATGAACATCTAAGGTATTTCTTCCTGATTGCAGGTACACACAAGTTAACACAGTTAGGAATTGGAGGACCTCCATCAGGCAATTCCCCACCCCTCAGACCAGGGACTGCATACTGAGTGGAGAGCCACAGCAAAAATAACCTATGGACGGCAACAGTGAAACTCCCTGATTGCAGCTGTACTGAAGTTAGCACACTTAGGAGTTGCACAGTCTCAGGCAGACAAGGCCCCCCCAGAGCAGTTACTGCATCCTGAGTGGACAGCCACAGTACAACAAAGGCCATTGACATCAATAGTACACCTCCTTGATTACAGGTAAACTCCAGTTAGTACAGTTATCAGTTGCATGGCCTCACCCAGGCAATGCCCCCCAAACCCTGACACCAGGTACTGCATCCTGAGTGAAGACCTACAGCAACACTGAGGGTATGGACATCAATGGTACACCTCACAGATTGCAAGGACACTCAAGTTAGCACAGTTAGGATTTGCATGGCCTCAAACAGGCAATGCCCCCCAACCAGCTACTGCATCCTGAGTGGAGAGCAACAGCAAAACTGAGGCAATGAACATCAATGGTGGTTTGGTGAAACAATATAGTGTGGCTCCAGAGTTATGGTACTCTGAAGTTGATGCTTTTTCCCATAGTCTAACATGGTGGCATATGCCACGTATTTCGGACCTTGTATCTCGAAAATGGTGCAAGATACAGATTTTTCATCATGAGCTACATAGCCCAATGGGCTATGTAATTCAAAACGGTAGCCAGAAAAATAGTAATTTCTGTGAAATTTAAATTTTCTTTCTACGTTGTACAGTTGCTGAGATATTTGCAATTAAGTACTTCCAATGCTCGTTCTAAGATTCCATTGCCATTACAATGCATACATTCTTTGTACACACTGTGTTTCTCTATGCAGTTGTCCAGCAAACACAGGGTATGTGCTTCTGTTACTGTTACAGTTACTGTTTCCCCTTGCGTTTATGTACCTGTTAGTGTTATCGTTCCCGTGTGTGCCACCGTGTGTATCATTTGCCCTTGCATTTTCATTACTGTTACCATTTGCATTTCCACCTTGTGTTTGGGAGTGCGGGGCCTGATTGTGGCATAGTAACAGGAACAGCAATGCAAACAGAAGTGCTAACAGTGGCACACATGGTAATGCAAGTGTGAATGAGAACAGAAAGGGTAATGCACATGGTGGCATAGACGGGAATGGTCTGCCATGTGATGTGTTGTCACATAGTAACAAGGTGCCTGCAAATGGAAATGTCAATGGGCATGGTGACGCAAAGTGAAACAGAAAGAGAAACAGTACTGTAGACACAAATGGCAAAAAATAACAGAAATGCAAGCGCAAATGAAAATGCAAAGGATAGCGCACATGGTGGCATAGACGTCAACGGTAAGTGAAACCGGTACGGAACCGCAAGCGGAAAGGGCAATGGTAACAGTAATGTAAGCGCACAGGCTGGTTTTCCCCAAAACCTGCATAGAGAAAGACAGTGAGTACAAAGAATGTATGCATAATAATGGGTATCGGAGCAGAAAAAGAGGACTTGGAATACTAAATAGGTTATATCTCAGGAACTGTACAATGAAGAAAAAAATTGAAAAGTCTTATGATTTTTGACTGTCCTGGCTAGTGTTGTACTTATCCCCATTAGGGAGCTAAGCATTTTTCCAAAGAAAAGTCCGTATCTCACACAGTTTCTGAGATACGGGCCCTGAAAGGCGCGGCGAAAGAGGTAATGTTATCCTATGGGAAAAAAAGAGAAGTTTGGAGCACCATTACTTTGCCTCCCTGTAACATTTTTTTTTCACCAAACTACTGAAAGGCACATCTGAGGGCTGTTGGTTGTCTTCCCTCCAAATTTCGGGAAAAAAGACAAAGCGTTATTTTGCAGCTGGGTGCCAAAGGATTCCTGTAATGCGTCAGGCACCGTAATGTTATCCTATGGGAAAAAACTTCAAATTTGGATTGCCATTACTTTGCCGCCATGTAATATTGTTGCAACACAACACTGAAAGGCACATCTGTGAGATGTCGGCTGCGTTCCCTCCAAATTTCAGCCCCAAACTCCCAACCGTTCTTTTGCAGCGCACTGCCAAATAATTGCTGTCATTTTCCCTCAGACTAGAAAACTACTGTCGCAATTTGCGAAAGCTTTGGCCAAAATTTGCCACACTTTCATGAGCACGAAAGTACTTTTCAAAATTACTTTTTCCAGAAATTTGAAAAACATATTTCTGGGTGTTTACCCCAAAATAAAGACATGGCTAGCATCCTCAGGGTCTGACTAGGTGAATACAAAAGAATTGGTTGCTAGAGGTTCCCAAATTTAAATGCTAACATTTTTCTGATCACTAACTGAAAACAGAATGGTGGATTTGTGAAAGTAACAGGGCCATTTGCGAATGTAAAAATGCATTTGCGACACTGTTGAACTTTTTGTTAACTTTTCCCATTGACTTATAATGGGAAATTGTTTTTTGAATAACTTTTGAACCGTTTAATAGTTTTTCACCAAATCTTTGAAAGGCATATTGGAGACCCCGGCCGCATGTTCCCTGAAGATTTCGGGCAGGTCGTGCAAACCATGCAACCTGTAGGCGTGACCGTAGAATTCCAGAAAAAGCATATATGCATGCGCAGATCACGCTTAATAACTCTGCAGCTGTATATTGAACCGGTACAAAACTTGGCAGATCCCAAGGACTATTGTTCTTGATCATGTATTCCAAATTCCAGGCAAATCCATCAAACGGTTGCAAAGTTATTAAGGTGCAAAATTTGGAGTTTAACATAGAAATGGCTCCAACGTGTGTATATATATATATATATATATATATAGATATATAGATATATATATATATTATGGTAGCACAGTAGTGCTACCATAGTTAAGGTTGAGTAGCCCTTTTAAGATTAAAGTGTGAAACTTTGCACCTTAATAACTTTGCCACGATTCAACAGATTTGCCTGAAATTTGGAATCTGCCAACTTTTGTACAGTTTCAATATACAGCTGTGGAGTTATTAAGCAGCAACCGAATGCACAATTATGTTTCTTTGTGAATTCTTTGCTTCTTGCCTATAGGTCACACGGTTTGCGTGACCGGTCCAAAAATGTCAGGGAACATGTGGCCAGGGTTCCCAATGTGCCTTTTGAAGACTTCATGAAAAAATATTGAACGGTTCAAAAGTCATTAAAAAAACAAGTTCCCGTTATAAGTCAATGGGAAAAGTTAACAAAAAGTTTGAAAGTGTCGCAAATGCACTTTTTAGTGTCACAAATGGCCTTAGTAGTGTCGCAAATCCACCATTTTGTTTTCAATTACTGATCAGAAAAATGCTTGCCAGTTAAAATTGGGACCTTCTAGAGACACAATTAGAGATGCAGCGAATTTATGTTCTGCCAGTGAAGTGAATGTGAAGTGGGCACTTCGCATTGCCACTCCACTACGTGGAGTGGGCAATGCACAGTGCTCACTCTGCCTTGTCATTACCTCTTCACGTTAAGGCAGAATGGCAATGTTAAGTAAGGTGAAGTCATTGTTTTTAATGGACTTTGTGTTCCTCATGATTCTAAGTGAACCACTTGGTGTTTTGAATTTGGCAGCCCCCCCACACATCACATGGCTTACAGTACTGTAAGTCACATGCTCTTTAGCTAGGCAGGAAGAAAGTGAATCATACAAGCAGACACTTTTACTTTCTCCTGTGCAGATGGAGAGAGAGAGAGAGAGAGAGAGAGAGAGAGAGAGAGGTGTTTTATGGCTGCTGATACTTTGAGATCAGAACGAGGAGGGGATTTAAACTTTGATTTAGACCCAACAGCTTTTTTAAAAGCTACATTTTTTTGTCTTTTCAGTCTGTACTCTTTTTTACTTAATTTTTTCTTTCTGTACATTGTATTTTTCTTACATAGAGGGACATCAGTTGAAAATTATGTCCATACTGGAATTGCTGCTGGATCACCATGGAATCCCACATTATTTTTTTTTCCTCACATCATATGCCCCCCACACCTTCCTTGCTGTGTTATAAAATGTATTCCTCCACCATCCCTGACCCTTGTATGTAATTATGCCCTTTATTTTGTTGTCTTCCATATGTATTCTGAGCAGTGGAAGTATACTGTGCTAAACTGCATGGATGCAGTCTGCATATGTACTGCAGTCACTGTCCAACTCCCTGACTTAAAAACAAACATTAATGAGTACAATGGTGGAGTGATGAAGCCTGGAGAGATACTACAAAACAGGCTTACAGTACATCCAAGTAACTAGTAAAAATATTAATGTTGTGATTCGTGACATAATCGTAAATTGTGATTTGTGCCTGCATTTGTGACCGTGATGATAAAGAAACATAAATGCCTATGGCTGTACTTCCCTGGGCCCGGATGAGGTCTGGCACAAAACTCCCTGACTTAAAAATACTCATTAATGAGTACAATGGTGGGGTGGTGAAGCATGAAGAGATACTACAAAACAGGCTTACAAAACATCCAAGTAACTAGTAAAAAAAAATACTGTTGTGATTCTTGACGTAATCGTAAATCATAATTTGTGACTGCATTTGTGACTGTGGTGATGAATAACATAATTTGTATCATGAGTGACTCCTGATGATGGTCCTGACTTAAAAATACATATTAATGAGTACAATGTTCATGCTGAATTATGCACCACACCTGCCCAGGCCTCTGAAGGGAAGCCAAAGAAACAACTGTGACTAAAGTTAGAGATGGAGATTGGGCCCTCAAGAGATGCAAATGTACAGACAGATTAAGATTGCGCTGCACACTGAAGAGATGCAGATGCAGACAACACTGAACCAGTGCTCACCATCAGAAATTCAAATCTGGAAAAGAATATCATTGCTGGTTGGGGTGGGCCACGGGGTGGGTAGTGTACTGCACTACTGCAGTAAGGGTCACTAGTACGAATACCAGTAAAGATACCACAAAGAAGTACAAAAAATTACACAGCTGCAGTGGATAGCAGATTCACATTGCTGAAATTATGTGGTACAATAAAAGGTGTCTGATTTGATGACAAGCATCACACACATGCACACACACACTAAGTAATGTGTAGCAAATTGAAAACTTCAGTAATATAACCACATATATTTTATACAAACTAAATTTATGCACTGCTGCACCACAACAATCAACAAAAAAATTTCAAGAATTATTGAAAATATTACTGTGTGTACATTAACACAGTTATACAAGAAAAATATCACCAAAACAGAAACAGAAAGCACTCTTTTTCTCCAAGTTAATCTACCTACACCACAGATACGCCCCTCCCCAAAGCACACTTCCACTGTCTCTCAGTACACAAACTGAATGTTGTACATTAACATTCAAAATATACACACAAACAATAAATGCTCAATGATATGAGCACAGAAGGGTTTCCTATAATTGATGAACTAAATTTTCAGCAAAAGAAAAATAACTCAAAAAGGCTTTTTTAACAGCTTTTACAAGGTTTGAATCATGGAGAGCTCTCAGAGCAGATTGTCTCCTACAGCTTCCTACACACACTACCCCAAACTAGGCTGTGCAGAACAATCTAGAGCCCATGTGACCTGAAATCCCATGAGTCACTGCAAAATTTGCCTTTGGAGCTTAAAAACAAGGTGAAGTAAGATGAAGTACATTGTTTTCAATGTACTCCACCTTAAGAGTTAGTGGTGTAGTGGTTTGTGAAGGCAGAGTAATGCAAAGTCATTGTTTTCAATGGACTTTGCGTTACCCATTAATAACGCGAAGTACTCTGCTTCGTGTTGCAGAGCACCCTGTGAATTCGCGTTCACTCCACATTCCTCTTAGCGGAGTGAATAGGGGCCACTTTAACCATCTCTAGACACAATTCTTTCTGTGTTCACCTGGTTGGACCCTGAGGATGCAAGCCATGTCTTTATTTTGGGGTTAAACACCCAGAAATATATTTTTCAAATTCCTGGAAACAGTAGTGTCACAAAGTAGTGTCGGACATTCAACACTTCTGCAAATTTTTGTGAAAAGTGTGGCAAATTTGAGAAAGTACTTTTTCAGACTATGGCCAAAATGACAGGAATTATTTACCACCCTGCTGTGAAAGAACGGTTTGGTCTTTTGGGCACAGATGTAGATGGAAAGCAGCCAACATCTCACAGAACTGCCTTTTGGTGGTTTGGTGACAAAATATTGTGCAGATGCCAAGTTACGGTACTCCAAAGTTGGTGTTTTTTCCCATAGACTAACATGGTGGCGTACACCATGCCTTTCGGGGCTCATATCTTGAAAACATTGTGTGAGTTATGGATTTTTCATCACGACAATGCATAGCCCTATGGGCTACGCGTTCAGTGAAAATGTAGCAAGGAAAACCATGAATCATGTGGCTTTTTTTTTATGTCGTACAGTTAGTGAGATATAAGCAATTTAGTATTCCAACTGCTCATTTTCTACTCTGAGGCCCATTATTATGCATACTGTACATTCTTTGTACACCCTGTGTTTCTCTATGCAGCTGTTGGGCAAAACCAGGGTGTGCGCTTCTCTTACTGTTTCAGTTAACATTACCAGTTGTGTTTCTGTACACATTTGCATTACTGTTCCTGTGTACGCCACCGTCTGCATTACCCTTTGTGTTCTTGCTTGAATACGCACTTGAGTTCGCATTTCCATTTCTGTTTACTTTGCTATTATTTCTGCTGTTAACGTTACAATGCGTGCTTCCAATTGCCGTACTGTGACCACGCACATCACAGTTTGGGTTTCCATTCACACTTGCATTTCCTTTTGTGTTTCTGTTTCCTTTGGCATTATTGTTGCTGTTACCATTAACATTTACCTTTACAATAGTGGTAACATGACCATGTGTGTTATGGTTTGCATTTCCATCCTTGCTTGCATTCCCGTTTCCATTTCTGTTTCCTTTGGTGTTATTCTTCATGTTAACTTTACCAGTTGCATTTACAATTGCGGTACCGTGCCCATGCACATTACAGTTTGAGTTTCCATGTGCGCTTGCATTCGCTTTTCTGTTTCTGTTTCCTTTTGCATTATTGTTGCTGTTACCATTAACATTTGCATTTACAATGCGGTAATGTGACCATGCGCATTACGGTTTGCCATTCCATATGTGCTTCCATTCCCGTTTCCATTTCTGTTTCCTTTGGCATTATTCTTCATGTTAACGTTAACATTTGCATTTACAATTGCGGTACCATGACTGTGCCCATTACTGTTTGCGTTTCCATGTGTGCTTGCGTTCACATTTCTGTTTCTGTTCCCTTTGGCATTCTTTTTGCTATGACACTTAACATTTGTATTTAAAATACAGGTGCCATCGCTGAGCACTTTACCAGTTGTGTTTTCTTGTGAACTTGCATGGGTGTTTGCATCACTGTTCGCTTCGGCGTTACTTTGCACTTGCGTTTCTATTAACATTTGCATTCCTATTTACGTTTGGATTACCATGTGTGCAACTGTTGCCACTTGCATTTGCATTGCTGTTCCTGTTACTATGTGAAAAGACATCACATGGCAAAGGGCCCCACACTACCGCCACTGCATTCCATTCACTATTTATAGTCTTCTTTCTCAAATAGAAGGGAAATAAGAGGCCAAAAACTCTGTTTAATGCATCAGTTAGGGTTATTCCACAACAAAATAAGTGAGGAAATTCAGTGTTAGGGTTGAAAGCCCCCCCTTGACCCCCCCAGCCCACCTCCCAACCAGCATCGGGGTGCGCATTGGGGTCATTGATCCTAACATAGAAACATAGAATTTGACGGCAGATAAGGACCACTTGGCGACCAAATCTGCCCATTTTCCTACCTAACAGATAAGTTTCAGATCCTAGTTAACCAACATCTTACTTCCTCCTACCCCCTACTAGGACTGCATTATGTCTGTCCCATGCATTCTTGAATTCCCTCACTGTTCTTGACTCCATGACCTCCTCAGGGAGGCTGTTCCATGCATCCACACCCTCTCTGTGAAAAACTACTTCCTCACATTACCTCTGAGATGTTCTCCCTCTATCTTCAAATTGTGCCCCCTTGTTCTTGCACATCTCCTTTTCTGAAAGATGCTACTCTCTTGGACTTTGTTGATTCCCTTGAGGTACTTAAAAGTTTCTATCATGTTCTCCCTCTCCCACTTTTCCTTGAGGCTATACATCTTAAGCTCCTTTAGTCTTTCTTCATATGTCTTCTGGTGCAGACTCTGAACCATTTTGGTTGCCCTCCTCTGGACAGCCTCCACTCTGTCTATGGTTTTGCAGAGATGGGGTCTCTAGAACTGCACACAGTACTCCAGATGGGGTCTCACCAACTGTCTGTACAGAGGGATAACAACTTCCTGTTTTCTACTATTGATGCCTCTCCCTATGCATCCCGTTATCCCTCCAGCCTTTCTTACTGCCTTCTCACATTGCTTGTCCACCTTTAGGTCATCTGATATAATTACCCCCAGGTCCCTTTCCATTTTTACTGTTGTCAGTATCTCACACCCCATTGTGTACTCTTCCAATGGGTTTTTGTTTCCCAGGTGCATTACCTTGCACTTCTTTGCATTGAATCTGAGCTGCCATACATTTGACTATTCCTCCAACCTTGCCAAGTCCCTTCTCATCCTTTTCACTCCATTTTGTGCATCAACTCAGTTGCAGCTCTTTGTGTCATCTGCAAAGAGGCATACTTTTCCTTCCAGTTCCTCTGCAATATCACTTATAAAGACATTAAAAAGGACCGGTCCCAGTACTGAACCCTGCGGTACCCCGCTAGTAACCCTCCTTTCTTCACTGTGGACTCCATTTACTACTACCCTTTTCATCCTGTTGTCTACCCATTTTTTTATCCAGGCTACCACCGTGGGACCCATTACAAGGCTGGCTAACTTGTGTATTAATCTTTTGTGTGGGACTGTATCAAATACCTTGCTAAAATCTAGATAGGCCATGTCCACAGACCCTCCCTGGTCTACTACTTTGGTCACTCAGTCAAAGAAATCTATTAGATTTATCTGACATGACCTTTCCATCATGAATCCATGCTGCCTTGGGTCCTGTGCCTCACTGGCCTCTAGGTACTCAACAATTCTTTTTTTCAGAAGTGATTCCATAATCTTTCCTACCACTGAGATCAAACTAACTGGTCTTTAGTTTCCTGCCTCTGTCCTGCTCCCAGTTTTTTGAAGAGGAATCACATCCACCCTCCTCCAGTCCTCAGGTACCATCCCATCCTCCCATGATTTGCTAAAGAGAGTAGTCAGCAGTGTCACTAGTTCTACCCTTAGTTTTTTTAGAATTCTTGGGTGAATCCAATCAGGTCCCATTGCTTTGTCCACCTTCAATTTTATTAGTTTTTTCAGAACTCTTTCTTTTGTAAATGGACTGGTATTGACCACCATTTTCAGAGTGTTTCTCTTGTTTGGTTTAGTTACCTCCCCTTTCTCTTCCTTTGTGAATACTGAGCAGAAATATTCCTTCAGTATCCCTGCTTTTTCACTGTCACCCTCTACCCACATTCCCCCCCCCTTTATTAAGCCTCAGTATCCCTCCTTTGGTCTTTCTTCACTCCCTAATGTACCTATAAAATGTATTTTCCCCCTTCTTAACAGAGTTGGCTATCTTTTCCTCGGTTTGGGCCTTTGCTATTCTGACTGCCTTCCCAGCCTCTTTCTGCTTTAATTGATAAAGTTCTCTGTCCTGCTCCTTCTGTGTTTCCTTATATTTCCTGAATGCTATCCTTTTCTTCTTAACCTTCCCTGCCACCTCTTTTGAGAACCATAGCATTTTCTTTCCTTTGTTGTGTTTTGTTGATTTGCTTTACACAAAGGCTTGTTGCTTCTATTATGGCTGTTTTGATTACTCCCCATTGTTCCTCCACTCCTCCTCCTTGCCTGTTTGTGAGTGCTTTTCTGAGGCACTCTCTCATTTTCCCAAAGTCAGCCCTCCTAAAGTCCAATACTCTTGCTTTTGTATGGCTTGATTGTATGGCTGTGTTTATCGTGAACCACACTGTTAGGTGGTCACTTGTTCCCAGATGGCTACCCACTTTTAAATCTGAGATTCTTTCTCCTTCCCCATTTGAGAGTACCAGGTCTAAGATTACTCCTTCCTGGGTGGGTTCCAGTACTAGCTGTCTGAGGCATGCCCCCTGTAGGGCATCAAGAATGGCCCTGCTCTTGGATGTGGCTGCAGAAAAGGTGCTCCAATTATCATCTGGCATATTCAGGTCCCCCACCAGCAATATCTCCCCTTTCTCTGCCATCCCAAGGATGCCTTCTATCATTTTCTTGTCCATTTCCTCCCCCGAGACAGAGGTGCCATTTCCTGTCTCCAGGGTGGCTCAGAGTGCCTCATCTGCTCCCTGTTTACTCTTTAGTTCTGTTGCTTTGATCCCTTCCTTTACATAAAGAGCTACTCCTCCTCCTCCTCTTTTTCCCTCCCTGTCCCTCCTGTAGATTGTGCATCCTGGTATGTTGACATCCCAGTCATGGTTCTCTGTGTACCATGTTTCAGTGACTGCCACAATATCCAGGCAACCCTCTTCCATCAAGGCCACTAGTTCAGGGAGCTTGTTACACAGACTACCGGCATTGGTACTCATCACCCTCAACTTTTTGATGGCCTTACCCCTTTTAGCCCCATTCCTGTCCTTACTTCCTGTGCCTTTTTTTTACATTTCCCTTTGTCCTGCTCCCTAATGACTTCTCTACCTTGGTGTTTACCTCACTAATTACCATGTTTTGTGGGGGGAGGCTGGGATTTCCCTGCTTCTTTTCAGTGCTTCCCCTCTTGGCTAGTATAAATGCTTGCCAATGAAGCATTTAAACCTCTCACCAAGGGTCCCGGCCCCCCCGGACAGATGCAGACCAAAACCCAGAGCTCCATACCACTTTTTTAACCATTCATTGAATTCCCTGGTGAGGAGTACCCTAGCATTACCCTTGCCATAGACAGGCAGCACCTCCGTGAAGGTTACCATATGCGCTACTTGTCTAAGACCCCTCCCCAACTCTACAGACTCCTCTTGCACTGCTCTGATCCCATTCCTAGCCAGGTCACTTGTTCCTAGGTGGACAATGACATCCAGCTCCTTCCCTCGTGCAGCTGTTTCCACAATCCTGAGGATTCATTTCCTGTCCCTCCAAGCCATGGCGCCAGGCAGGAACCTAATCTCCCTCTCCCCTTCCTCCCCCATTTCTACCCTTCTAATGATTGATTCCCCCACCAGAAGTTGTTTTCTTCCCCTGTGGGCTCCCATGCCACCCTCCTGTGGGTATCTTTTGTGAAGGTTCCCAGCATCCTCCTTGGTCTCCACTGCAGGTGCCTCCATAGAGGAAACACTATCCACCAGAAAAGCAAATGAATTGTGGAGAGGTACAGCTGGAGTGATGCAACTATGTTCCACCACCCTCTACCTCCCTGAACCCACCCTGGTTCAGCCTCTCCTCTTTCTTGGCAACCTCAGAGGTAGTGGCATTAGCTCTGGTGGTCCCTGGGTGGGGAAGGAGGATTCACTAATCCTAGCCAGGTCAGCTTGGAGACGGGCAACCTCCTCCCTCAGACCAAAGAGGTGCCTGCAAATAGGGTAGCATCGCAGCCTCCAGAACATCTTCTGGAACACTGCTGCTCCACAGCCATTGGACTGCACCACTTCTATCATGTCTTATTTTGTGCCCCCTCTCCTGTTTCTCTGTATGCTTACTCTCTCCTCTCCTTACAACTCTCACCCTTCCTGTTCTGGGACAGCAACTTCCTATATTCTTCAGTAGCCTCCTTCTTCCTTGCTTACTTTTCCTTTAGGGTTGACAAAACCAATGTTTCTCTATGGTCCTTCCCTTCCTACTGCCAACCAGGAAGTTCCTGTTGACAGTCAAATCCAGTGACTATAAAAGTAGAACTGGCTTAGGGTTGGTGGGATGGAGGGCAATTAGTAAGAAAATAGGCTAGCAACAGGAAGTTGTAATTTGAGTCACCAGCTTTTATAGTGTCTAAGCCACACCCCCAATTAAGCTCTCTCTCTCTCTCCTCCTACTGGTTTATCAAAGTAAATTGATACAGTACCCTTCCCAGCACAGAACACACACTGACTTTCTTTCTTTTCTTTCTTTTTTAACCCTAAATAAGAACCCTTCTACTTCTAATATAGTATATATCTGCTTAATCTCAGCAGACACTGACTCCTGCTGAGATATAAGTGTTAAATTAATAAGAAAATGTAGCTTCTTTTAGTTAGCTGCTTTCTGCCTACAAGCAACTAACTCTCACCCCATTCTCCTATACCTCAGCTTTTTTACACATGTGATGGGGTGAGAGTTAGGGCCGATGACCCTAAAGCACATCCCAATGCCAGTTGCTGGGGTGGGCTGTGGGGGTCCAAGGGGCGGCCTTCAACCCTAACAACAAATTCCCTTGCTTTTGTTGCTGTGGAACAACCCTAAGTGATGCATTAAATGGAGTGTTTTTTTTGCCTCTAATATATATATATATATATATATATATATATAATAGAGACGCAGTTGCACCTCTATATTTGGGGTTTAGAAAGCAGTATAATGTTAAACCCCAAATTTTGCACCTTAGTAACATTGCTACTGTTCAGTGGATTTGCATGAAATCTGGTATGTGCTGTCTCATGGGTGTAGCTCTCTTGATTTTCCCAGTTTTGTTTCAGTCAAATGTGCAGATGTTGTGCAACTCATAGGGAAAAAAGTGTGTTCTTCACTTTGTTTTGCTAATTTTTTCTGAATATTCTGCATCACCCTGCATCCACACCATTTTGCCTTTTAGCCTGACATTTTCAGGGTAGAAAGAACGTACCCTTAGGAACAAGCCAGTATGAGTTTGGTGAAAGAATATTATTCTGATCCAATGTTATTCAATTTTGAAAAATCAGGTTTTGAGCATGCTCGGTTTTGTCTCTTGGATAGATGCACAGTTGTGAACAAGGAGTTTGACTCATGAATGGGGATTTTGACAGCTCAAGAATGGGGATTAATTTCATCCCATGTTCATGAGAAAAAAAACCCTGTTTGTGAACCGCCATCTTTTTTTCACTTTTAGCACAAAACAAAATGTTGTTACTCACCCCATGGATGAAAACAAATGCATTGGTTTTGTTCTGGGTGATGACCTCTACAAAACTATTTATTTGGTTTCCATAAGACAAGTTTTTTTTAAATCCCCATTAGTGACTCGCTTCTGATCCCTGTTAGTTAGCTGCTAAAATCTCCATTCCTGAGCCAATCCCCCATTTGTGAGCTGTCAAAGTCCCCACTCATGAAATAATTACCAGATGACCATATCTCACAAACAGGGATCGGCTCACAAACAGGGATTTTGACACCTCATGAACGGGATCATAAAAAAAAAAATTCTTGTTCATGAGCTGTCAAAATCCCCATTCGTGAGCTAGCAAAATCCCCATTCATGAGATGAAGACCAGATGGTCCTATCTCATGAACATGGATTACATTGTGAACAGGGATTTTGTCACCTCACAAATTGGGATTTGGCTGATGTATGGGGATTTTGATAGCTCGTGAGCAAGGATCTGTAAAACTTTGCTAGTTCACTGCTAAGAAATGGTAAGGACTTTTGGCTTGAAATTTGTAGGCACAAAGGTAGTGTCCCACAGATGTGACATATGATGGTTTGGTGTAAACAGTTGCATGGTTACATACTTATGAGATTCCAAAGTTGAGAAATTTTCCATAGATTAACACTGCAGTGCTCATGGCTCCTTTTGGTACCTGTATCTCAAAAACAAAGTGAGGTACTGATTTTTCACTACCTGCAGCTTAGGTCACCTTTAGGTGACCTAAGCTGCAGAAACACGATTGAAAATCATAGAGTTCAACAGCCATAAAATTTTTTTCCTACTTGCTATGGTTGCAGATATATTGGCAAATTAGTGCTTTTTGAACAATTTTCATTACCCTTATCTTGTAAACAATGCAAGATACAGATTTCTTTGACATCTCATATGGAGTTTTTGCTGTCCACACTTTTTTTTATAGCTGCTATGGTTGCTGACATATTGGCAAATTAGTGTTACAACTGTTCCTTGCCTATAGGGCTGCTGTACGGCTATATAGTTATGTACAAGTGGGACAGCAGGGCCAGAAGGGCCCCCGCTCCCACAGACACATATCATTATGCACAAATGGGCAGTTTCAGGCTCCACTCTCCCACCAACAACTACCATTTAATAGTTATATTACACTTTTCAAAAAGTAAGGAAATTCATTGCAAAAAACTTCAGTAATGCATCAGTTAGCTTTAAAGAGGCCTAACTCTCTTCCCATTCTCCTTTACTGTAGCATGTCAACCTGTTTACACATGGACTGAGGTGAGAGTTGAGCCTTGTGACCCCATGTCACACCCCAGTGTCTGTTGGTCTGTGGAGAGTGTGGGTGTGGGGGGTTGAGTGGGTTAGGGTCTCAACCATAATGTCTCATTTCCACACTTTTATTGATTTAACCCAAACTGATCCATTAAACAAAGTTCTTTGTAATGAATTTCCTTACTTTTTTAAAAAGTGTTATATAACTAGTAAATAGTACGTGTTGTGGGAGCACGAGTCCCAAAGCTGCCCATGTGAGCATAACAACATGCATCAGTGGGAGCACAGGCCTTCCAGGCCATGCACTCCTGCTGACACATAACTACAGAGCCATACAGCTGCCCTTTAGGGCAAGGAACCCTTTTAACACTAATCTGCTAATATTGTGGGAAATGTAGCAGCTAGGAAAAAAATTCAAGTGTCATTGTGATCAAGACGGTGAGATGTCTATGTGGAACATGTCAAACAAATCCATATGTTGCATTATTTATGAGATATGGGCACTAAAAAAAGAAATACCTAAATAGTATAAGTCACAACTGTAGGGCATCCCCTTAATACTCTGCAAATTTCAAGTAAAATAAACAAACTGTTAATTTACAGTGCACTGGGAATGTTTTTAGAAGTTAAAAAATTCTTAATGTGTGAGGTAGCAAAATCACATCAATCCCTGTTCACAAGCTGTCAAAATTGCCATCCATGAGAAATCCTCGATAGTCAGATTTTGGCCATCTGGTCCTTAAGTGACGGTCAAGGATTTTGTTACCTGGTGAAAGAGGATCGGGAGCCAGACTAGGATATTGACAGCTCTCGGACTGCAGTTTTGTCATCTCAAGAAAGAAGATTCAAAACACCAATCCCCTTTCATGAGCTGACAAAATCCCAGTCCGTCACCCATCCTCTTTCACAAGATAGCAAACTCCTTGTCCATCAACTCAATCCTCATCTGAGAGAATGGTCATCTGGTCTCTAAGAGACAGTCAAGGATTTTGCTTCCTCATGAAAGAGGATCAGCTCGCAGACTGGGATTTTGCCAACTTGCGAAAGGGAATCAGAAGCAAGTCACAGGTAAAGAATTTTTAAACTTGAAATGGCCATTTTTTGGACAAAAAGAAGCAAACCAAAGGTATAGTTTGTAAAGGGCATCACCCTGAACAAAACACATGCCTTATTACAACAAGAAGTCGCCCATGGAGGAAGCCATGACAATTTTGTTTGGGGTGGGGATGAAAACAAGATGGTGGCTCATGGACAAGGAATTTTCCTGATGGACAAGGATTTTTTTAAATCCCCATTCACAGTCTGACAAGATTCTTTACTGTGAGCCCAATCCTCTTTCATAAAACATACATATAAATCTTAGCGTGAACTAAGCATGCTCAGAAACCAAAAATTTAAAATTAAATAACTTTGGAATGGATTCATATTTGTTAACCACACCAAAGCTGGACTATTCTTTGACCCAAACAATTCCATGTTCCAAATTTCAGAACAAAAGACCACATGGTGTGGTCACAGCACGATAGGCAAAAAATGGGTCAAAAGTGGTGAAAAATGTATTTTTCAGTGCTTCACTGTGCACAAACTACAAGTCCAACCAAAACACAACTTGGAAAAATCAAGAGACCTACCATATGAGACTGTACATTCCAATTTTCATGCACATCTGTTGAATGGTTGCAAAGTTATTAATGTGCAAAAAATGGGTTTTAATTTTTACATGCCTATTTAACCCTAACTATAGGGGCAGGACCCAGAACCCCACCACCCTCATCCTCCACAGACTGGCGTGGGTGTGCCATGGGGTAGTGAAGCCCAACTCTCACTGCATTCCATGTAAAAGCAGGTTGACATGTGACAGTACAGGAGAATGGGGTGAGAGTTAGGCCTCATGACCCCATGGTACACCCCAGCATCTGTCAGTCTGTGAAGTATGCGGTTGGTGGGGTGGTGGGGGAATTTTGTCTCAATCCTAATGTCTTATCTCCCCACTTTTGTTGCTTTAACCCTAAGTAATGCATTAACAAAGTTTTTTTGCAATGAATTTCCTTACTTTTTGAAAAAGTTTAATATACTGTAACTAGTAAATGGTATATGTTGGTGGGCCCCGTGCTCCCACTAAACTTTCCATTTGTGCATAATGATATGCATCTGTGGGAGCATGGGCCCTCTGCGACATGTGCTCCTACTTGCACATACTATATGTACATAGCCATACAGCAGCCCTATAGGGCAAGAAACCCTTGTAACACTAATTTGCCAATATCTCAGCAACTGTAGCATCTATGAAAAAAATCCAAGTGCCATTGCAATCATGACAGCAAGACCTCTATGTAACATCAATCGACCAAATCTGAATCTTGCATCACTTACAAGATATGGGCACCAAAATGCACTCAAAAGGCACCTTTGGAACTCTTGTAACACATTTTTGCCAAAATCTTTATAACCGTAGAGAGTAAGAAAAAAAATTCCACTGCTGGTGTAGTCTACAATTTCAAAACTTGTTTTTGCAGCTTAGATCACCTAAAGGTGATCTAAGCTCAGGTAGCGAAAACTCCAAATCTTATTTCATTTTTGAGATGCAAGCACTGAGAGGAACCATGGGTGCTGCAATGTTACCCTATGGAAAATTTCTCAAATTTAGAATGTCATAACTATGTAACTAATGCACCTTTTTACAGAAAACCAGTGTACGTCACATATGAGGGACACCTCTCTGCACCCAGCAAATTTCAAGCTAAAACTCCTTACCGTTTCTTAGCAGTGAACTGGTAAAGTTTTACAAATCCTTTCTCGTGAGCTGTCAAAATCCACATTTGTGAGCAGAATTCCCATTTGTGAGGTGACAAAATCCCTATTCATGAGATGATACATGTTTCTAAGATAGGGTCATCTGGTCTTCATCTCACAAACAAGGATTTTGCTAGCTCACAAATGGGGATTGGCTCATGAACAAGGATTTTGATAGCTCATGAACAGGGATTCCCTACTCGCCAGATAGGGCCATATGGTCCTCATCTCATGAATGGGAATTTTAACAGCTCACAAATTGGGATTCGGCTCATGAACTGGGATTTTGACAGCTCACGAACAAGGATTTTGTTTTTATGATCCCCATTTATGAGGTGTCAAAATCCCCATTCGTGAGCCAAATCCCAATACATGAGGTGTCAAAATCAGGGACCCTGGTTTTCCATTTTTACCGGTAACACCGGTAACAATCACGGAATCCTCCTTGATTTGTGGATTTTGAATTCTTGTACCGGTGCTTCACGGAAATTGCATGTCACTGCACAGAATCTCTAAGATTTCAGCATCTTTTTTTTATTTTTTTTTTATTTTCTCTTTCTGTGTCCTCTTCTCACAGCATCAGTCTCCACTTTTCAGAGATCCCTAGGCTGGCTATCCCTTAGCTTCACCCCCAGCTAATGCTTAGGAGCTTCTGTGGTCCTGCCCCTATCCTGCCTGGATTGTACCCCCCCAGGTAGGAAGGGAGGGGACCCCAGGTCACCCCTCCACACTCCCCTTAGTGTGTGTCAGGCAGCTCAGTGGGTCCCTCATGGAGCTTGGTTATGAAGTCTAGAGCACCTGAGTCCCTTCTGCCAGTGGCCAATGTGGGGTGATTGTTCCTGGTTTTCTGGTCTTTGTCCCAGAGAGTACTGGCACTACAGGAGATCCAAGGAGGTAGGTCACATAGAAACATGCCACTGCTCCAGATCCTGGCTAGCGCCGTCCCCTTCTGATCACTCTGCAGCACCATTGCATCACCACCCGTGGTCACACAGGTGGTGGTAAAGCAGCAGGACCTGCAGCCCACCCTCTCTGGAGGAGAAGGGCAATCCCCTAGGTGCTCAATCCTACTCCCCCTGGCCAGACCTCCAGCAACTCGAGTTTGCTTCTGGCCCTGGGTCGCTGGCATTGCAAGCAATAGTGCTACCACAGCGCCAGTGGGCTGGCCCAGATTTCAGCATCTTAAAATGAATGCTGCTGTGCTTTGCATTCTTTTTGCTTTGCTGCATATAGAGTCAGTAAGGAAATCACCCACACTGCTTTGTTGTAATCAGCCATTCAGTTTAACCACCCATGCCTAGTGGTTAGAGTAACAAACAGTGAATGAGCTGGGTACATCCAGCAGACCTAGGTTTGATTCCCACCTCCTCCGCTACATACTGTGTGACTCAAGCAAGTCACTTAACCTCCCCAGTGCTTCTAGGTCACTCCTGAAAACAGACAGTTCTGCCTAGTGGCCTTACCTGCTCTACAAAGAATATGAAAAATACCAATATAGTTTACTACATCACAGAAAAGTAGTCAGGGTACCATGTAATTTACCTGAGTTTTACTTGGGCTGCAATGATTTTGTATAGGTAAAGATAAATGTTCAGATACATTTTATGTGTTTTATACGCTTGTTTTTAGATTTTAGTCAGATTTTTGTTGTATTCTTTGTATATAAGCATCTAGGTTATAGATTGCTAAACGCAGGCTCACTGTTACCAACTAGCTTATTCAAGTTTATAATCAGTAGGGCCATCCAAAATCCTCAGTTGTTTGAATGAAAACTAGTCTGAATGAAAGTACGTTCACAAAGAAGAAACTGCCTTACTACTTATGAAAAGACTTCACAGTTAGCACCCCATTTAGGTGAATTGGATAATTTGCACCTTTTCTCCCACCTGCTGTTTCAGTCTTTGTGACACCAAAAAGGTTTCTGATAGACTGCCTCAACAAAAAGCAAATGTTAAGTATTTAAGTATACTTATGTTTGGCCAGTGGATTTTGAAAGCACAGTCAATGACGTACAGAAGGTAAGACCCCAGGGACTGTATGATCCTGGTGGGCAGAGCAGTGCTCAATTCACATCTGAACAAAGACATGAAAACCAGGAGACACCCTTTTCATGGACACCAAACGAAAAAAAGGCATCCACGTCTGGGAGATGCATAAATCCATTTGAATGTCCTCCACTAATCACTTATGGATTTTTTTGGTGAAGACACTATATTTCAAAGAAGCAAATTCAAGCAGGTTTTTTTTTCCTCCTCCTACCCCCTGGCCATTCACTCCTTCAGGCCTGTCAAGGCCCCCTACCACCACTGCTGAGTCCCAACCACCATCCACTGCCCCTTACTGCTGTGCTACCAGGTAACCCAAAGTAACCCTTCATTGAGTGGACCTCACCCCGTGGGAGGCTACCAGGGGAGGAGAATTGCCCTAAAGAGCTTCCTATGTATCCTGGGCATGGCAGGGGTCAGAACAGACACATGTCTGGGGCTTCAGGCTTATGGAGGGACCAACAGCTGTCCTTCTGTTGGTCAGCAGGTGTTTTCCCATTTTCTTGGGAGTGTGACAGGCCACATGATGTCAAGGCACAAGCTGATATCCATCACGCTCCCTCCTGCAGTGAGGGCTGACATGTTGTCATGCCTCTGGTCTCTATCAGGGGCCAGCAAATGCTGAGCTGTGAACTCACCCTCCCTCCCAGGAGAAGGTGAGTGGTCATTGGACACTCAAGCCTTCACCCACCAGCTGGCCCTCCAACATCCAAGTCTGTTCCCTAAATCTGGTCAGCGGTGTCACAGGCAGAAACCCAATTCAGGCAATTAAAGTATAGATAGGAAAAAACAAAGGTAGCCCACCTTAGTGGTGATGGTTCCAATTAAGTCACATCTGAGTTCTACAAGCAAAGAGACCAAGTCATTGGTAACTTGTGCATGTCTGGTATGGGTGCTGAAGAAAGGGGATCATAGTGCTGTCACTACTGCCTTCACCCCAGAGGGATGTGGACTGCATTGTTGCTACTGCCATTACACCAAAGGGTGGGGCTGTAGTGCTTCTGCCATCACCACTGATGGATGGGGAATGTAGTACTGCTGCCATCACACCTAAAGGATGGGGGCCACAGTGCTGCTGTTTCTGTCACACCTGAGGGAGGGAGGTCATAGTGCTGTTGCTGCTGCCATCACACCAGAGGGATGGGGACTGTGGTGCTGTTGGTGCTGCCATCGCACCTGAGGGATGGGGTTGTAATGCTGCTTCCATTACACCTTAGGTATGGGGGCTGTAGTGTTGCTGCTGTCATCACATCTTGTACCTAAACTAACTTTAAATTGGTACAAGGATGGAAGGATGTGTAATAGTGGAGGTCAAAATTGCTAAAATGCACATTAGCAGAGTTAAAAATTGTTAAATAAAGTACACAAAACCAAACACTGGTAAAACCGGATTTTGGCTTAACAGACACCGGTGACAATACCGTTTTTTACAATGTGCAAAACGGAATATGCCCTTTCTCAATCCCGGTAAACCAGTGTCCCTGGTCAAAATCCCTGTTCATGAGCTGATCCCCATTCATGAGATATGGCCATCTGGCCCTTATCTCATGAACAGCGATTTTGACAGCTCACGAAGAAGAGATCAGCTCATGAACGAGGATTTGGACACCTCATGAATGGGGATCAGAAGTGAGTCACGAATGGGGATTTTCAAATAAGAAAGCAGACGTTTTTTAATAAACTGATGGAAACCAAACACATGGTTTTGAAGAGGGCTTCACCCTGAACAAAACCCATACATTTGTTTTCACAAAATGCATCTGTGGGGCAAGTAATAATATTTTATTTTGTCTAAAAGTGAAAACAAGATGGTGGCTCACAAATGGGGATTTTTTTCTCATGAATGAGGATTTAATGAATCCTTGTGCGTGAGCTGCCAAAATCCCTATTCATGAGCCAAAATCCTTGTTCACAGCTGTGTATCTGTCCAAAAGACTGAACTGAGCATGCTCAGAACATGAATTTTCAAAGTTAAATAACTTTGGATCAGAATGATATTTGTTCACCAAACAAATGCTGTATTTTTCCTTAGGGTAAGATTTTTTTACCTTGAAAATTTCAAGGTAAAATTCTAAATGGCGTGGCTGCAGGGTGATGAGGAAAATTCAGGAAAACTTGGTGGAAAAAAGTGAAAAACACACTTTTTTCCATATGTGCTGTGCAAAATCTGCACATCTGATTGAAACAAAACTTGGCACAAAACTTGGCAAGTCAAGAGGGTTACCCCACAGGACAGTGCATACCAAATTTCATGCAAATCTGCTGAATGGTGCAAAGTTATTAAGGTGCAAAATTTGGGATTTAACATTAAACTGCACACTCAACTCTAACTATGGAGGCTCAAAAGTGCCTTTATAGTATATATATATATATATATATATATATATATATATTAGAGCAAAAACTCATTAACGCATCAGTTAGGGTTGTTCTCACACAAAGGAGAATTGATGTTAGGTTGAACTCTCCTTGCACCCCTCCAGCCCACCCCCCTAACCAGCATCAGGGTGCACATTGGTGTCATCGGCCCTAACTCTCACCCTATCACATGTGAATAGAAGGTAAGGAATAGGAGAATGGGGTGAGAGTTAGGACCGACGACCCCAAAATGCATCCCGATGCCAGTTGGGGGGGTGGGATGGAGGGGTGCAATGGGGGGGTTCAACCCTAACATCGAATTTCCTCACTCTTGTCGCTGTGGAACAACCCTAACTGATGCATTAAATAGAGTTTTTGGCCATTACTTTCCCTTCTTTTTGAGAATGATAATGAGAAATAGTCAATGTAATGCAGAGGCGGGATGTCTTGTCACATCGTAGCAAGGTGCCCATAAACGTAAATGGTAATGCGCATGGCGATGCAGAGTGAAACAGAAAGAGAAACAGTATTGTAGACACAAATGGTAAAAATAACGCAAACACAAGCGCAAATGAAAATGCAAAGGGTAACACATGGTGGCATAGACGTCAACGGTAAGTGAAAGGGGTACCGAACCACAAGCGGAAACAGTAAGGGTAACAGTAATGTAAGTGCACAGACTGGTTTTCCCCAAAAGCTGCATAGAGAAAGACAGTGAGTACAAAGAATGTATGCATAATAATGGGTCTTGGAGAAGAAAATGAGGAGTTGGAATACTAAATAGCTTATATCTCAGGAACACTACAACGTAGAAAAAAAATTAAAAGTCATATAATTTATGACTTTCCTGGCTAGTTTTGCACTTTCATAGGAGGCTAAGCATTTTTCTGATGAAAAGTCCGTATCTTGCACCGTTTTTGAGATACGGACCCTGAAAGTCGCGGCGAACGCCATAAATGTTATCCTATGGTAAAAAAAGAGAAGTTCGGAGTGCCATAACTTTGCCACCCTGTAACATTTTTTCACCAAACCACCAAAAGACACATCTGTGGAATGTTGGCTTTCTTCCCTCAAAATGTCAGCGTAAAAGACCAAACCGTTATTTTGTAGCAGGGTGACAAAGATATCCTATCATGCAGCGGATGCCACAATGTTAGTCTATGGGAAAAAGTGTCAAATTCGGAGTACCATAACTTTGCATCCATGCAATATTTTGTCACCAAGCTACCAAAAGGCACATCTGTGCGATGTTGTCTGCCTTCCCTCCAAATTTCATCCCAAAAGACCAAACCATTCATTTGCAGCAGGGTGGCAAAGAATTCCTGTTATTTTGGGCATAGTGTCGCAAAGTAGTGTCATGATTTGCGAACGCTTTCGCAGAAATTTGCGACACTTTCATGAGTGCGACACTACTTTGCGACACCACTTTTTCCAGAAATTGGAATACATATTTCTAGGGTGTTTAACCTCAAAATAAAGACATGCCTACCACCCTGGGGATCCGACCAGGCAAACACAAAAAGAATTGTGTTGCTAGAGGGTCTAAAATTTAAATGCCAAGCATTTTTCTGATCACCAACTGAAAGCAAAATGGCAGATTTGCAACACTACTAGGGCCATTTGTGACACTAAAAAGTACATTTGCGACACTGTCAAACTTTTTGTTAACTTTTTCCATTGACTTATAAAGGAAAATTGTTTTCTGAATAACTTTTTAACCATTTAATATTTTTTCACAAAACCTTCAAAAGGCACATTGGGGACCCCAGCCACACATTTCCTGAAGTTTTCAGACTGGTCACGCAAACCGTGCGACCTGTAGGGATGAGCTAAGAATTCAAAAAAGCGTAAATGTGCACACAGGTCATGCTTAATAACTCCGCAGCTGTATATCCGAACAGTAGAAAAGTTGGCAGATCCCAAGAAGTATGGTTCTTGATTGTGGATTCCAAATTTCAGGCAAATCCTTTAAACAGTTGCAAAGTTATTAAGGTGCAAACTTTTAGGTTTAACATGTAAATGGTTCCTCAACCCTAACTCTGGTAGCACTACCGTGCTACCATAATGTGTGTGTGTATATATATATATATATATATATATATATATATATATATATATATATATTAGAGGCAAAAACTCTATTTAATGCATCAGTTAGGTTGTTCCACAGTGACAAAAGTAGGAAATTGGTGTTAGGTTGAAACCCTGACCTCCAGTTCACCCCCAACTGGCATTGGAAAGATTAGTCACCGGCCCCAACTCTCACCCCATCACATGTAAAGAAGCAGAGGTATAGGAGAATGGGTGAGAATTAGGACCGAAGACCCCAATGCACACCCCAATGCTGGTTGGGGGGTGAGCTGGGTGGTCCAAGGGGGGTTCTCAACCCTAACACTGAATTTACTCACTTTTGTCTCTGTGGAACAACCCTAACTGATGCATTAAACAGAGTTTTTTGCCTCTAATTTCCCTTCTTTTTGAGAATGATAATGAGAAATAGTGAATGTAATGCGGCAGCAGGAGCGTGGGCCTCCCCCAGGTCCCACACTTCCACCACATAATGCGACGGCAGGAGCGTGGGAAGCACTAACACTGGCACACATGGTAATGCAAGTGCGAATGAGAACAGAAAGGGTAATGCACATGGTGGCGTAGACAGGAATGGTCCGCCACGTGATGTCTTGTCACATAGTAACATGGCGCTCTCAAACGCAAATGGTAATGGGCATGGTGACACAAAGCAAAACAGAAATAGAAACAGTACTGTAGAAAGAAATGGTAAAAAATATCGGAAACGCAAGCGCAAATGAAAACACAAAGGATGACGCTCATGGTGGCGTAGACGTGAACGGTAAGTGAAACGGGTATGGAACCACAAGCAGAAAGTGCAATGGTAACAGTAATGGAAGTGCACAGGCTGGTTTTCTGCAAAAGCTTCATAGAGAAAGACAGTGAGTACAAACAATGTATGCATAATAATGGATCTCAGAGCAGAAAATGAGGAGTTGGATAATAAATTGCTTATATCTCAGGAATCGTATGACATAGAAAAAAAAATATAAAAGTCAGATGATTTAAGACTTTCCTGGCTAGTTTTATACTTAGTCCCTGTTAGGGGGCTAAGTATTTTTCTGATGAGTCCGTATCTCGCACCGTTTCCGAGATACAGGCCCTGAATGGGGTGGTGAACGCTGTAATGTTATCCTATGGGGAAAAAAAGAGAAGTTCAGAGTGCCATAACTTTGGCTCCATGTAATATTGTTTCACAAAATCACTGAAAGGCACATCTGTGGGATGTTGGCTGTCTTCTGACCAAATTTCAGCACAAAAAGACCAAACTGTTATTTTGCAGCAGGGTGCCAAAGGCTTGCTGCAATGCATCGGACGCTGTAATGTTATCATATGGGAAAAAGTGTCAACTTTGGAGTACCGTAACTTTGCCGGCGTGTAATATGTTTTCAACAAAATACTGAAAAACATGTCTGTGAGATGTCAGCTGTGTTCCCTCCAAATTTCAGCCCAAAACTCCAAACCGTTCTTTTGTAGCAGGGTGCCAAAGAATTGCTGTTATTTTCCCACAGCCTAGAAAAGTACTGTCGCAATTTGCGAAAGCTTTCGCAAATGCATTCGACAGTGTCGCAAGTGCAAAAGTACTTTGCGAAAGTACTTTTTCCAGAAATGTGAAAAACATATTTCTGGGGTGTTTTACCCCAAAATAAAGACATGTCTAGCATCCTCAGGGTCCGACTAGGTAACTACAAAAAGAATTAGGTTGCTAGAGGGTCCCAAAGTTAAATGGCAAGCATTTTTTTGATCACCAATTGAAAGCAAAATGGTGCATTTGCGACGGTAAAAGGGACATTTGCAAAAGTAAAAACTGCATTTGAGACACTGTCAAACTTTTTGTTAACTTTTCCCATTGACTTATAATGGGAACTTGTTTTTTGAATAACTTTTGAACCGTTTAATATTTTTTCAAGAAATCTTTGAAAGGCACATCAGGGACCCCGGCCACATGTTCCCTGAATATTTTGGACTGGTCAAGCAAACCATGCGACCTATAGGCATGACCATAAAATTCCAAAAAAAGCATAAACGCATGTGCAGATCATGCTTACTAACTCCACAGCCATATATCTGACTGGTACAAAACTTGGTGGATCCCAAGGCGTATGGGTCTTGATTGTTTGTTCCAAATTTCAGGCAAATCTGTCAAACGGTTGCAAAGTTATTAAGATGCAAAATTTTGGGTTTAGCATGCAAATGGCTCCTCGACCCTAACTATGGTAGCACTACCGTGCTGCCATAATGGGATATGACATAACCTGAGATAAGATATCATATTTATCTTCATGAGAGAATGATATGATATCTCAGGAGTGGATTCACCACTCATGAGATATCTTTATGTCATTGGCCTTGAGTGAAGATGAATATGATATCTTTGCTCAGGTCATGTCATGTTCTGTTTATATAAACATATGATTGGGACCACATGCAACACAACCTCCTAGATATGCCCCCATCCAACAGATGAGATGTTACTTGAAAAAAAATATGTGGTTGATCCTTCCAGTTTAAAGTTTTTTTATAGATGGTTATTGTTATGTTACAGATCTTGCCATTATTTTTAAATAAATAAAAATGTTAAAGCATATCTGGTTGATCCTGACACTCTGTGTTTCAGTATACCAAAATACTGCTTTCATTTTCCTCCTTAAAATGTAATGTGATGGAGGATATAAACTTTAGAGAGAGAATGAACTCGCAGACATTTATAAAGGAGCAGTCAGTCTTTCAAAAGTACTACAAATTGTTTTTTTTTCCCTTAAAATGTTCTTCATTCTTATCAAAGAAGCTGCTGACAGTACTGAGATTGAGAAGAGTGAGCGAGTTGGCAGTTTCAGAGGCAGCTTTCACTGACTCACTATAATCAGGGCTATCCAACATGTGGCTCATCAAGCCTGTTTTGAGATTGGAAAGCCATTACAAATTGTAGCCATGTTGTAACTCTTAAGTCAATGTCCCCATGACAAGAAAAGGCAGTAGCACTGGTCAACAAAGTTCAGAACAAAATGCCAGAGGGAGAAAAGGAGCAGGAGTTCCAGAATGAGGAAGACAGTCAAGGTCAGTGGCTAAAGCAGGGGAAAACAAAACTGAAGGGCAAGGTCCAAGGCAAGCAAGCACCGCAGAGCCACAGAGCATACTCAAAACCCAAAAGTGTTAGTGGAAAAGGAGTGGTGGCTGCAAACTGGAAGGTGAGAGAAGCCATAAGGAGGAGAGACAAAGAAATAAAAACAGGAGCCAGATAAAAAGGGACAAATGGTACAGGGTGGAGAAAGGAGGGATAAGTGTAGAACTTCCCGATGGGGAAGGGGGGTCAGAAGGAAGCCCAATTGAACCACAGAATGGGACACAAGAGGCCATGAGAAATGGAGTGGGGAAACAGAGCAGATGAACATAAGAGAGGATCGGGGGAGGGTAACATGTGAAGGAAGGAGAGAGCCACAAATTTGTCTTCAGAAGAGAATTTGTTTCAAACATTGAATAAATACATTATAAAAAAATGTTTTGCAAGTGACTGATGCTTTTATTAATTACTGCTGCTGAATAAAAGTTCCTGTTACTATTGCTGATTATGGAGAACGAGGAACATGCCGGTCAATTTTAAAGTAGGGCATTTGTACTTTTGGGATTTTGGTGACGGGATTGTGAACTTCAGGATTATGTGTGTCGGAATTTTGTATGGGTCCCTTTGAAACACTGATTACTGTAAATGTCTGTGAGTTCATTCTCTCTGTTAAGTTTATACACTCAGTCACATTACATTTCCAGGAGGAAAGTGGAAGTACTATTTTGGTTTACCGGAGACGGAGTGGAAGGATCAACCAGATATGCTTTTAAATTATTATGTATTTAAAAAATAATGGAAGGATCAACTAGATGGTAGGGGTATGTGCGAATGTGTGGGGGAAAAGGTGCTAGGTTTTACAGAGGTTGCACTACAATGAAAAGTGAAATGGTTTCACTTTTGTCTGGATGATGTATAGGAACATAGAGATATCTCCTTGATGTATAGGAACATGGAGATATCGCTATGATGTATAGGAGCATGGAGATAGCAGAGATATCTTCACTGGCTCCTAAGATACAAGTTTTTATCTGTATATTTATCCCCAAACATATGTTGTATAAATATGTATATATATATATATATATATAGAGAGAGAGAGAGAGAGAGCGAGAGGCACAATCGCACCCCTATAGTTAGGGTTGAGTAGGCACTTAAATGTTAAACTCAAAATATTTCACTTTAATAACTTTGGAACCATTGAATGGATTTACACAAAATTTGGAGTGTGCCACGGTGTTGTCAGTCCAAACTCTCATTCCATTCCATGTATAAATGAGCTGACATGCTATAGCCTAGAGAATGGGGTGAGAGTTAGGCCTGACAAGCCTGTTGATGTGGATGGTGGGGGTGGGTGGGGCAGTAGGGGTAGACCCTGGTGGCTATTGCAACCGAGGCTCATGCTTCCTTCCTCTGGCATCCTGAAGCTGCAGATTCTGACTCTCCTTTCAATACAGTCATCAGCTTCTTTTAAGAAAATACTGCTGAAATGTGCTAATAGTCACACTTTTCTAAATGTTGTAACACAGGCTCCATTCTTGCAAAGGAGTAACAACACCTCATGTTTCAATATTCATAGCACTAGGTCACACTACATTTTGGGAGAAAGTGAAAGTAAACCTAGGATTACTGAACCTGAGTGTGGCAAGATCAACCAGATAAGTTCTTCAAATTATTATTTACAGTTAAAATAAGGGCAGGATGAACCAGATAACTTACTTTAAATTACTTTAAACTGAAAGGATGGACTAAATATGGAAATGCATATTTCTTTTGAATAACATATCATCTGTTGAGTTGGTGGGGGTATTGGGGATTGTATTTTTGGGGGGAGGATTGCAAGTGGCCCAAAACATAGATTTTATAAACAGAACATGACATGGCCTGAGTGAAGATATCATATTTATCTTCACTCAAGGCCAATGATATCAAGATATCTCACTCATGGCTTCACCACTCATGAGATATCATGATATCATTGGCCTCTCTTGAAGTTAAATATGATATCTTTCATCAGGCCATGTCATATCCCTATATATATTATAGTGATGCAGTAGCACCACTATAGTTAGAACTGAGTAGGCAAACCCCAAATTTTGCACATTAATAACTTTGCAACCATTCAACAGATTTGCATGAAATATATGTAGACAGACAGACAGATAGAGAGAGAGATAGATAGATAGATAGATAGATAGATAGATAGATAGATAGATAGATAGATAGATTCCACAGCAGTATAGTTAGGGTTGGGTGCAAACTTCTATGTTAAACCCCAATTTGTGAAGTGTAATAACTTGAACAATTCAACAGACTGGCACAGTATTTGGCAAGCAAAATTTCTAGGGATAGGTCTCTTGACGTACCAAATTTTGTGCTAGTCCATTTTTTTGTTTTCAAGATACAGAGCATCACGCAATCCCAAACTGACATGTTTGTGGTGTTTCTTTGTTCACCTCTATCTCAGATATGGCTTTATCTTTTGGTCTGAAATCTTCAAGGTGGAAACCCTTTGGATCCCAGATGTGCCTTTTGATGATTTAGTGAAATAGTATTAATCCATTCAAAAGTTACTAAATTGTTCAGTTTCCCATTATTTCCTATGGGAAAATGTATATGTCTGGCACAGAAGTTTAGTTTTTTTGTTGTTTTTTTTTTCGTGATCGCAGGAGCAACTATTTGTGCAAATAATATTTTTTCACACACTTTTTTGCATAAAGGATCACATGCAGCCATTTTTTTTTGGAAAACTTATTGTCTTTTCACAAGTAAGGTCACATAGAGCCTGCTGTACTTTTGCAGAGCTCTGTTGTGTCTGACATCTGTTTTTGCTATTAGTGAGAAAATTAAAGTTAGGAAAATGTATGAAAGTGAATAAAACTGATAAAAGAAACATTAGAATCTAGCTAAATGACAGCTGTTTAGCTAGATTCTGATGTTTCTTTCTTTAAAGTGTGCCAAGAAACACCTTTTCTTGGATTTCAAAACCCTGGATTCTCTGCTAATCTAGAGTAGTGCTTCCTCGCATTCTATGTATGTGAACAGCTGGAATTTCTTGACTCCTACAGCCACAGCTGGAACTCATGCTGTTGGCTTTAGGTTTATCTGTAGCTTGCCATTTTTCCATAGTGTGTATTCGCATCACACCCATTATACACTGACCCTTACCCCTGGTGTCTAGAGGCCCCCTTCCCTCTTTGTCTTGTCCTGGTATCTAGTGGCGCCCTTCACCTTCCTACTGTCATAATTTTTAATTAATTAATATAATCTGACACTGAGATGCCCAATCCAGCATACCATGATGATAGCAACCACATACGGGTGACTGTCATAATGGCGACGCAAATGATGGCACTATCATCATTGGTGACAGTAGGGGGATGGCAAACATTGTCACTGCTAGGTTACAGTGGGTGTCAGGACATGGAAGGATGGGGGAAGAGAGATGTGACCCTTTGGTGAGCCTGCTTCTGCTGAGCCAACCATGTTGTATGGTGAGTAGGGTGGTTGGCTCTGACAGAGCAGGTTCTGGGTTCAGGACTGGGGGCGGGTGTTCCTTTTGCACTTCCTGCAGCTGCGGGACTTAGATTTTTTTTTTAATTGGGATGTGCCCCCCTCCTCAACATGCACCCCCCTGGAGTTGAGAATCTTTATTTGGGGGTGTGGAGGGCAATGTCCCCCGAAAGTATGATGTGGGGGGAACAGACCCCCCCCACATGCACAATTCCCAGTAGCCTTTATCTGCATATCACTGAAAATGTTTTGGCAATAATGCAGGTCACAATAATAGTGATTACCTTTGTGCAGTCACTATTATCACATAGAAACCCTTCTCCTGATGTTAGATACCCTCCCTCCCCACAGTCCCTTAACTTATTGTTTTTTGACAACTCCAGAGTGCCCAATCCCTGTGTAGGCAATGGACCCCCCCACAGTGTAGGACACTGTGGAGCAAACACTCAGTGTCCCCAAATATTTATTTAACTTTTCCCTGTAAACAAGTAAACCATTCCCTAATGTCTTTTTTGTCCCTGAAAAAAAGGAAATGGTCCCTTTTCACCCCATCATCTCCCTCCCCCATCCCAATCCTCCCACTAAGCACCAACCTCAGCACCCCCCCTTTACCCTATACTTACCTACAGAGGTGGTGGGGTGTCATCTTCTGTTGACTGGGACAGGATCATTAACTTCTATCAACTGGATACAGTATTTGCTGTTCAAAAATGTGGTATGTGTGAAAATAGGTAAAGCTTATTTTCACACATGCTACATTTTTGAAAAGCAGATAGCCTCTTGATTGACATATTTGATAAGTACAGAAAAAGCACCTTTGAAATTGTGCTTCTTCTGTGGTGCAAAGGACAAGACAGAGGGATGGAAGATTCAATGGTCCTGGATTCAAAACCAGTCTGTCTATATTTTTTCACCAACAATGAAGTCAAAACCCAGGACCCCTGGATCTCCTGTCCCTCTGCCTTGTCCTCTGCATAACAACAGAAGCACAACTACAACAGTGCTTTCTCTATACTTATCAATGCAGTGAAAAATATGGATGCTTGACCACAAGTGGATGCTTACGTTTCAAAAATGAGGCATGTGAAAATAAGCATAGACTGTTTTCACACATATCATAGTTTTAAATATTAAGCATCCACTTGTGGCCAAACATGCATACTGACAGATGCAAGCCCACTCCACTTACCCAGCAGTGTGGGACACTGGGGATCCCACTCCCAGTCTCCTGAGACATGCATCTCATGCACACACACACACACACACACACATATACATACACAGTGATGTGGGACACTGAGGAGCCCATTCCCAGTGTCCTGAGTCATGTAGTCTGACCCAGGAGTTTGGGACACTGGAGCCCACTCCCAGTGTCCAGAAATATGTTTTTTTCTTAAAACCTGTTGAAAAAGAAGACAATCTCATGACATCTATTTTTGTGTTTAAACCTGAAAAAAAGAAAATGGTCCCTCATTGTCCCTGCCATTCTTCTCCTCTACCCAATCCTCCCACTGAACACCCACCACCCCACACACACACACCCTTATCCTATATCTACCACCAGAGGTCATCCTCTGTCATCTTCTGTGGACTGGTACACATCTGCACTCTTCAAAGTCAAACCGCAAACTGAATAATCAAGGTAAGGGCCATATAATGTATTTCAGTAGCATTTTGAACTTATGTTAATATCTTAGCCATTTCTGGTAGGTTTTCACCAAATTTTCAACATATGCTTTTTTGGGACCCCACATCATGAACACTGTCACTGTCTATTCGTTAATCAGACCCAGAAGGTGATTTCATGGTCGGTGCATGAAATCACCTTTCAGGCAGATTAACAAAATGAAAGTGTGAGTGTTCATGAGGTGGGCCCCAAAATGCACACGTTGAAAATTTGGTGAAAAAATTCCTAAAAATGTTTCATTCACATGAAGTTGTTGAAATTTGCTTATGCATGCACATAACTTTGGTAATTTTTTATATTTTCACTCCAAATTGTCAACATACTGTAGCAATTTTTTTACACTAACTCATGAAAAGTACAGCTGTCACTTTTCACATCCTGCTTGATATGTGTTTTCACACCTGTGGCATGGAATGGTGTTTTGACATGGATTTGAACATTTTCACCTATGGGATTTATGAAGTGGGGTCATAAGAAGAATATGTTCAAAATTTGGGGTCAAAATATGAAAATATGCCAAAGTCATGACCATTCATTGTAATTTCACTACACCCACTTGTAACTTTGGAAATGTTAAATATTTTGACCCCAGATTTTCAACATAGTCTTCTTATTACCTGACCTTATGTATCACAGCTGTCATTCTTCAAATCCTGTCCAAAATGTGTTTTCGCACCTGTGGTATGGAATGGCATTACAGTTGCACAGAATTATGTTTAGGCAGCAATTTGAAAATTTTCTCTACTGGGTACATGTGCTGAGGTAATAAGACTGCTGTGTTGATAACTTGGTCATACATCTATGGAGGGATGGGTACACAGGGTCCAAAGGGCCCTATACTCCCACATTAAAATGAGAAAAATCATAGAGCGTGGGAGAGCAGGGAATGAAGGGCCCTGTGCTCCCACTGTGAATTGAAGTCAGTTATGGAGGGTGGGAGCATAGGCCCCTTCTGCTTCCACTGTGAATTGAGGTCAGTTATGGAGGGTGGGGCCCTGCATTCCTGCAGGCAGCTAAGGATACAAGTAAACTAACTGAAAAAATAAGGAAATTAATTGCAAAACACTTTGTTAATACATCAGTTAAGGTTGTTAGCAAAGCAACAAAAGTAAGGAAATATGGTCTTATGGTTTCCAAACCTAAAGCCCCAAAGTCCCACCCCCACCCTGCAGACACTGACAAACATAGAGGTGTGCCTTGGAGTCATCGTCCCTAATGCTCACCCCATTCTCCGAAACTGTACCCATCTCAGCTTGTTTACTTATGGAGTGGGGTGAGCATTAGATTTAGTGACCCCAAGACACACCCCCAATGCCTGTCTGCAAGATGGGGGTGGGGCATTAGGGTTGGAAATACTAACACCATAATGCACTGCTTTTGTCACTTTACTACAACCCTAACTGATGTATTAACTTTTTTTTGCAATAAAAAAATATATACACACATATACACACACACACACACATATACATATTATACTGGGGCGGTCACACCAGTATAGTTAGGGTTGATTAGACAGCTTAATGTTAAACCCCAAATTGTGTACTGTTTAACGGATTTGCATGAAATGTGGAATGTAAGGTCTTGTATGGTAGACCCCTTGATTTGCCAAGTTGTGTTTCAATTGGACTTGCAGTTTTCATGCAGCAAAGTGCCAAAAAACAAATGTTTTGCTTTTTTTTTTTGCTGATTTCTGCCTATCGCACTGCCACACTGTTTGGTATTTTGATCTGAAAATGTCAGGGTAGAAAGAGGTCTGGTCAATGAACAAACAAGTGCAGGTTTGGTGAAAAATATGAATCCATTTCAAAGTTATTTAATTTTGAATTTTTGGGTTCAGGGCATGCTCAGTTGAGTCTAGGATTTATATGTATGTTTTGCGAAAGGTGATTGGGCTCACAATCAAGGATTTTGTCACTGCATGAAAAGAGATTTACAAAATCTCTGTTTCTGAGGAAAAATTCCCCTTTCATGAGCTGCCATCTTGTTTTCATTTCTCCCCACAACAAAATGTTGTAGCTTGCTCCACAGCTGACTTCTTTTGCAAATGAACCATGGGGTTTATTAAGGGTAACATCCCATACAAACCCATGCCTTTGGTGTCCTTTTTTTGGCCAAAAACACTGCCATTTTAAACTTTGAAATTCTTGATTTATGACGCTCTTTCGATCCTCATTCGCAAGGTGACAAAAGCCACTGTCATGGATTGATTTCCCTTTGCTAGATATTAAAATCCTTGATCACGACTTAGAGACTAGGTGGCCCTATCTCACAAACAAGGATGGGCTCACAAAAAGGGATTTTGTCAGCTCACTAATTGGGATTGGGTTTTTGAATCTCCTTTTGCAAGCTAACAAAATTCCCTTTCGTGAGCTAACAAAATCCCATTTCGTGAGCCGATCCCCTTTCACAGGTGAACAAAATCCTTGACTGTCATTTCCCAACCAGATGGCCCTTCTTGCAAACAAGGATTGGCTCACAAAAGGGGATTTTGACACCTTGTGAAAGGGGATTGACTTGCAAAGGGGGATTTTGACAGCTCTTGAAAGGTGATTGGTTCATTCTAAACAGATAAGGGAGCTAGGAGGCTTAGAGGACCATGATTGCTCCTTAATATTTAATAATAACTAATTTTAGCACCTGAAATAATTAATTTGTCAAGGCGGTGCTTGAATACTGATCTGATTTTGAACTGCTAGTGATAACCTCTATGGGAAGTTTATTCCAGGGTTCACAGTTCTTCAAGTAAAAAAATATTTGTGTGCCATCAGATAACATTTTCTGCCAAATAACTGTAATGGGTGAGCTCTGTATTATATGAGTCATTGTTAAATTTAAAACCCAATACAGTTAACAAATATGGATCCTGAAAAATGTTGAAAATAAAAATGAGATCACCCCTAAGACACCGAGTGGTTAATGATATGAGATTCAAAGTTCTAATTCTTGATTCATATGACTCATTATGTACTCCAGAGATATGTTTAGTGTATTTCCTTTGTACCTTTTATATTAGACTTACGTCTAATTTCCTAAATGGGCAACATAATTGTGAGGCATACTGTAGGTGAGGATGAACATAAGCTCTGTATAGAGGCATTATCACTTTACTATCCCTTGATTTTATGTTTCTTCTAATTACCAAGTAACTCTGTTAGCCCTGAGTATAATAACCTCATTTATCTGGGTAGATGGAAGGAAGTCCTCCGATAAATTGATCCCTAGATCTTTTTCATTGGTGGCAGTTATTAATGTGTTGCCTTTTAATTCGTATGTGAAAATCAACTTATTTGGTCCCATATGCATAACCTTACATTTATCAGAGTTGAGTTTCATTTCCCACTTAGTAACCCACTGTGAGATTATATCTAGTTCTTTCTGAATAGTAGCAGTCTGATCAGAATGTGCACAGGACCATCTGATATTAACATCATCAGCATATTTTATAGCTGAAAAGATACAGTTGCTTGATAAGTCTGCAAGGTGACAAAATCTCTGTTCGTGAGCAATCAGAATACTCTTTCGTGAGCCAATCCCCTTTTGTGAGCTAACAAAATCATTGCTCGTGACTTTGAGACCAGATGGCCAAAATCTGATGATCAAGGATTTCTCAGGAATGATGATTTTTACAGCTTGCGAATGGGGATTGACCTCACAAATGGGGATTTTGCCACCTCACAAACTAGGAATTTAAAAACTTTGCCAGTGCACTGTAAATAAATGATTTGGTTTCTTGGCTTGAAATTTTCAGGGTATAAAGAGGGTGTCCCAGAGATGTGAATTATGCTATTTAGATGTGAAAACTTAATTGGTTCCATAGATATGTCATCACAAAGTTGAGATTTTTCCCATAGGATAACATTGTGGCACTCACAGACACTTTCAGTGCCCGTATCTCAGAAATGATATGAGATATGGACTTTTCACTACTCACAGCATGGACTAAGCATGTGTGGATGTTTCAAAGTCATGATTAGAACTGCAGTGGAATTTTTTTCATAGCTTGTACAGTTACAGAGATATTGGCAAATTGGTGTTACAGGGGTTCCTTTTTAGCCCCATTGGGCTACTGTATAGCTCCGTTGTTACATGTAAGTAGAAGCACAGAGCCCAGAGGGCCTGCACTCCCACAGACACATATCATGTCATTATACATAAATGGGCAGCTCTGGGCCACGCACTCACACCAACACATATCAGTTACCAGTTACATTACACTATCTCAAAAAATAAGGAAATTCATTGCAAAAAAAAAAATTCATTAATGAATCATTTAGGGTTGAAGTGATAAAAGTAGAGAAATAAGACATTAAGGTTGAGCTCCTAACCCCCACCCTACCACCCCAACCCCCATCCTCTGCACACACCAACAGGCATCAAGGTGTGCCATGGGGTTGTTAGGCCTAACTCCCACCTCATTCTACTATGCTGTACCATGTCAACCTGTTTACACATGGAATGGGGTGACAGTTGTGCCTAATGACCCCATGAGATAAGGGTTGGCAGGACACTTCTAAGCTAAACCCCAAGGTTTGCACTTCAATAACTTTGCAACTGCTTGTCCAATTTGCTTGAATCTTTCCACATGCACTGTCCAACTAGTGTTCTTTGGATCTGGAAAGTTTTGTTTCGGTCAGATGTATGGTTCTAAGCTATTTAGTATCAAAAATTTGAAAAATCCTCAACTTTTGTGCAATTCTTTGTCAGGCTCCAGAGTGAAAATGGTGTTTGTGTCTGGCTTCAGACTTGTATTTGTATATGTGGTCTGGGTCATGGTGGTGCCTTTTGAAGATTTGGTGAAAAAATATTAATCTTTTCAAAAGTTATGGAAGTTTTTCATGTCCCATTTTAGCCTATGGCAAAATTTACATGGGCGATGTGAAAACATTCACAAAACTTTAATGCTTTATGCTCTGGATTTTTGTTTTTGTGCTGCCACCATTTTGTTTTCAGTTAGAGAGAGACAAAACACATTGTAAATTGAAAAAAAGTGCCTCTTGCTAAATACCAACACTTGTGTTTATCTATTCAGGCCTTGAGGAACTTGTCCCTGGCATCAGTTGTTGTTCAGGTAGTCCAGAACCATGTGTTTCAAAATTTTCTACCATTTTGCAATTTTGTTTTCGTGAAAACATTTTTTGTGTGTGCGATAATGACAACGCACAAAATAAAAGGTGGCTCAAAAGTAAATTTTTTGTACACAGAAAGATTTTATTACAAGGAATATGGGTCCCACAAAAACATTAAAGTCATGTAAACAATGCTCGAAAAAATAGTGCTATGAGCTCCTTTTTTTGTGGCTTCATTCTGCCAAGGCGGATTCTGCTTTTAGGCTGAAATTTGCATGGTGGAAAGCTCTGGTCCTACAGGTATGTGTTTTTGTGGTGTGGTCTCAATGGGCCCATAGCTACAGCATTTTGAATTTGAGAAATTTCTAGTAGAATAACACTGCAGTGCTCGCAACACCTTTTGGCACTCATATCACGAAAAAGATTCGAAGTATGGATTTTGTGCTACCTGCAGCTTATGAATGTGTGGATGTTTTGAAGTTATAATTACAACTGCAGTGGAATTCTTTTAGACCTGATGACCCCATGGCATACCTTGTTTGTTGGTATGTGGAGGGTGGAATAGGGTGGGGGTGGGGTGGTAGGAGTGGTAACCCTAACATCACATTTCCATACTTTTATAACTGTGCTATCAAGCCAAACTGATGCATTAATGATGTTTTTTGCAATAAATATATATTACAGAGGTGCAGTCATTCATCTATAGTTAGGGTTGAGTGAGCAGCTTAATGTTAAACCCTAAATTCTGTACTTTAATAAATTGTCAACCATTCAAAAAATTTGCACAGAATTTGGAATACATGGTCTTAGATGGCAGATCTCTTATTTATTTATTTTTATTTGTTTTACCAGGAAGGTGGATTGGATCCAAAGACCCTTTTTCAACCATGCCTGGGGGAGAGGATAACAAAGATACACTCTTGATAATAAAACAACAATTTACATAAAATGATAAAAATATTTACAATATCACAGTTATTTATACTACACACTATACAGGACACACATTTCACACAACTCTAATAAATAGTGTTCATTCATTTTTTGAATTTCATCATGTCACCCCTACACATTTACATATGGTTACTCCTATCAGATGATTCTCTAAAACCTTCCTAAAAACAGGGCTACTATTATCAGTATCTAAGTTGATATGTGTTAGATCATTTAGATCATTTAGCATTTGTGGGCCGTAGTTTATTATAGAACGCTGTGCAATTTTTGTGTTGATTGTATTTTCAGTATATAACTTTACCAGTAAAGACCACAGTACCTGAACTGGATTGTTACACTGAGACTGATTTGTTAATACTAAAGGGGTCTGAGTATGACATAAATTATTAAGTACCATATGTGCTGTTCTAATGATTCTTTGTTTTAGTGGTAATGTCCCAAAAGAGTAATACAAATTACAGTGATGCTTCCTTTTATTTAAACCTCCTATAGCAAGCCTCATAATTTTATTGAATTTCACTGTACATTTGTGAATTTAAGTCTCAGGGGCATTTATTAAAAAATACTGCTATAAACTATAACTGGCGGAAAAACTTTTTTAGCTATTATTTTTTTTACATGTTCAGTTAGTTTTTGTTTCTACATAGAAACCCCAAATTATTTATTAATTTTTTGTGTTATCTTAAATACATGCTGTTTCAAAGTTAGACTGTTATCTAGCATTACTCCTAAATAATTAACTGTCTTAACCTGCTCTAACATAACACCATGCTTTCCCACAATATTCAGGGTGTTACCCTCAAGTCTATGCCCAAGACCACACATCATTGGAACTGTTTTTTTTTTATTAAATAAAACGTTACTATCCGTAAACAGCCATTGAAGATTCCAGTAAAAAGGTTGCACTTTTTCTTATAGGTCCACTCCTGTTCCACCTTCTCAGTAAATTACTGTATCATCTGCATACATAATAACCAATGCCTTATTAAGAATGGTTGATAAATCATATATAAAGATGGAAAACAGGAGCAGACTCAGAACTGAACCTTGGGTAACACCTGTCTGAATACCTCTCAGGGAAGATACTACACAGCAAACCTTTACTTGTGGCCTTCGTGTCAAATAGTGCTCAAACCAAGGGATTGTGTAATCCCCTATCCACAAGTGCTTCAGTTTGGATATCAGAATAGGATGGTTCACCATGTCAAAGGCCTTGGTCAGGTCAATAAAAATCCCACCAGTTAAAAACCCTTATCCATATTATCATATATGTCACTAGTCAACCTGACCAAGGCCATTGGCATGCTGTACCCCCTTCTGAGCCCATATATATTTTCACTCAGTAGACAGTTTCTTTCTAAGTAGTCAGTTAATTGTTTTGTAACAACTTTTCCCATAATTTAGCTAACGCTGGTAGAACAGATATTTGTCTATAATTAGTAATCTGGTACTTATCTCCACACTAATAAATAGGGGGAAATTACAGCTGTCTTCCACATGTCTGGAATGTGATTAGTGCACGATGATAAATTCAACAAGTAGGTCACTGGTTTAGTCAAAGGTCCACCAGCTGTCTTTAACAATCCTAATGGTAGCTCATCGGCCCCAGAATCTTTGTTCTCATTTAATGTAGCCAGCAAATCATGTACTTCCCTTTGTTGTATTTTCATAAATGAAAATGTTTGCTGGTTTCCAGCATTATTCAGTGGTGATGAACTTATATGACAATTAGTGTCCTTTTGTGTCTAAGTTCTGAAGATTTAAACATATTTGATTCTTATATTGGCTCATGTCAGTAAAAAATTAATTTAATGCATTTGCTATGTTCTGATCAGTATCTATTACACTGTCACCAAAAATGACCTTGTCAATCTTACCTGCATTTCTAGGTGTATACAAATCTTTAAAAGAATTCCAAATTTTTTTAGGGTTTAACAAATCTTCAAGCTGTTGTTCTTTATAAAAAATTTGTTTAGCAATTGTAGTCTTTAGTTTACATGCATTTCTAGAGTGCTGATAGGAGTTTAAGTCAGTTTGGAACACCGTTGTTTTTTATTTTGTTTCCATAGTGCTTGTCTTGCCTTGAATAGATGTAACAATTTTTGAGTCAACCATGGGGTATGTTTAGTTTTTACTCTTCTCTTTCTCCTAGGTGCAAATGTATTAACAATATTTAGCATTTGCACAGTAAAATAACATGTAGCTTTGTTCATGTCATTGAGATTATATAATGGAGACCAATTAATCTTACAGACTTCCCTTAAGATTACATCTTCTTTTAAGTTTTTCAGAGATTTGGCTTCCCTACTATGAACTTATCTATGTGTATATTTATTTTTCTTTCTAATCCAAAATATAGGACAGTGATCAGAAATAGCATCAGTCAAAGTACTTGAAGCTTTTATATAATCTGGTCTGTTTATCAAAATCTAATCAATTATTGACTCCCACCTGCTTTCTTCTGATTACACCTAGTTAAAGAGTTTGTTATTTGACTGTACCATTCAGATGCTAAACAATCTCTAATACTGTCAGTTTTTTCCAGAATTAACCAGTCTAAATTAAAATACCTCATTACAATATGCTCTTTGTTATTATTAAGCATTAATACCTTTTGTCATAGTTCAATATCTGTTCTAGCAGCTTTAGGTGGTAAATAAGAACAAGTGAAGAAAAAATGTGGACCATGTTCACCTCCCATTTTCCATTTTATTGTTAAATAATCAGAGGAATTGTAATGACCCACTGTAACTGATTCAGAAACAAATGTATGTTTGATATAAATCAAGACCCCCCTTAATCCTGTCAGACCTGTATATTGTATATCCCTCAAAACCTATATTTTCATTACCATTGGAGTTTTTTAACCAGGTCTCACTTAAAGTTACTATGTCAAATTTTTCATAACCCATCCAAAACTTCAACTCATCAAAATGTGCTGTTAGACTCCTGATTCTTAAGTGTACAGGCCATATAGCCTTCAAGCATGGTAACTCTGTGGCAGGATGAACTAAATGTGGACCTGAACTTCTCTCTATGTCCCCCCAGTAAAATAAGTGATAACTGTATGAAAGAATAATGGGCCAACCAGGATTTGTACAGCAGTTTTAAATAGTTAGCTTCCAAATTGTCAATTTTAATCTTGATGCCACTATGCCAGAGTTCAGGGTCTACAAAAACAATAACAATCCCACAACGGCACAGTAGCTCATGATTTACTATTGTATCTTTCCTGTGCTTAAAAAGCATGGTATAACAACCCTGTGAACAATTACCATTATCCTCAGTGCATATAGACATGTGTAGTGTCTGCATTGATAAACTACACATTACCAAACTCATACACATTACTATTTTAGACCCATTTTGTAATCACACTATACTATTCCCATGTGTATAAAACAACCCTCACAGACATTAATCAGTATCAGTTACTAATTAAAATTACAGTAAAAGCCTCACCCATGTAGACTCACACAGGGTGACTCACACCACTCCTGCATGAGCCACTCATGCATGCAGCCACTCTGTGGGCAGCCACTAGACCAAATACACAGTTATAATAGGTATAAACCCTTTGCCTTCTCATGTCACTACCAGCTCCAGGTTCCTGGTTCACCAACCACTGCAACCAGGTCAGGGCCAGAAAACTGATGTAGCAAAACTCACAGGAGAATCTGGAAGGCAACACAATAGTCCAGCAAGCAGCTGGCTCTACAAGATGATGTGGAGTGCATTCATTGCTGCAGCCAGGCAAGTTTGTAAAGTGCAATGTTCAGTTTAATTTAATGTTTAGTTTAGTTTATTTTGCCAAGTTGCATTTTGATCAGATTTGTGGTTGTTGTGCAGCAAAGTGCCAAATAATGCATTTTTCACCTTTTTTGACAAATGTCAGAGTCATTTTTTGACATTGTGCTGCACCCACACCATTTGGAATTTCACCCTGAACTTTTCAGGGAAGAAACATGTTAGCACAAGGAACAATACAGCATAGGTTTGGTGAAAAAATATTAATCCATTCAAAAGGAAATATATTTAAAAAAATTGGGTTCTGAGCATGTGCAGTTCAGTCTTTTAGTTAGCTGCACCATTTTGATCAAGGATTCCTAGTCACAAATGGCTTGTGAACAGGGATTGCAAAAAGGGATTGGGAAATATTGGAAAATCCCTTTTCATGAGAAAATTCTTATTCATTGGTCACCATTTTGATGTGTCGCTTAGTGAGGGGACAAAACAAAACCTTATAACTTGTTCAAGGGAAGTGTTTTGTAAAAATGAAGGCATGGGTTTTGGTGAGAGAGAAATGTCCTCTACCTACCCATGCCTTAGTTTTTTGTTTTTTTGTAACTTAGTAGAGAAAACTGTTTTTTAAAAGTATAAAATCCCTTTTCACAATCCCTTTTCTCCAGCCAATCCCTTTACACCAGATCGGCTGGTGAAAAGGGATTGCAAAGAGGGATTTTTAAAGGTCACTGCACCATTTTTCTGGTGTCTGGGAACCCATCATTCCCTTATTAATTTCATGCCCTGGTTTCTAGTGGCCCCCAACCCTCTGATCACCCTCTCCTGCTGCTTTTAATAATTTTATTATTCTGACATAGGGATGCCAACCCCTGGTGTCTAATAACCCCCACCACACAGTCCACCACTTTTTTTTTGATCTGCCAACATCAGGAGCCAAATCCTCATATCAGCTTTCAACTTCCTAACCACCCCCCACTCTGTAGTTTGGGACACATTCCCAGTCTCCCAAAATCTTTTTTTTTTAATGTCCCTGAAAAAAGAAAACAGTTCCCCAACATCTTTTTTTCTGAAAAAGAGAAAACAGTCCTTTGTCATCTCCCCATCCCCACTCACTCATCCTGACCCTCCCACTGAGCACCACACCACCCAACCCCCCCTTGCCCCATACTTACCTCAAGATGTCAACAGCTGTGACTTCCTCTGGCCTGGGACATGTCTGTACTCTTCAAAGCTGAACCTTGAACTGAAGAATAGTAGTGAGCAAAGTGACAAAACTTAGCGACATGGAATAATTTGTGAATTTCACCCATTTGGCTGGGTGAAATGCAAAATTTCGCCTCAAGAATGGCAAAATGTTACCTGCAGAATGGCAAACTTTCAACAGTGGAATGCCTTGGAAAGTGAAATTTCAATTTCTGTGGGTGAAATTTTGCCTTGGAAGACACAATTTCACCCACGGAAGTTAAAATTTCACCCATGGAAAGCACAATTTCACCTTGGCAAAATTCAGCCAAATGAGAGAAATTTCACAGATTACTCTGTGCATTGAAATAAGCCACTTCACAGCGATATCACTGCAAAATTTAAATTTGCTGCATCTCTACTGAAGAATCAAGGTAAGCGTTGTATAATGGCTGTCAATAGGGACTCAACTTATGTTGATATCTAGTTGATTTTTAGGTATTTTTTCACCAACATTTCAACACGGCCTTTCTAGCACCCCAAATCATGAACACTGGCACTGACATTTCATTTCTTGGCCCCAAAAGGTGATTTTACAGTCGCTGCATGGAATCACCTTTTGTGACCTATTAATGAAATGACGGTGCCACTGTACATAAGGTGGGCTCACAAAAAGGCCATGTTGAAAATTTGGTGCAGAAATACTCCAAAACACCTGAGTTACATGGCGTCATTGAAATTTGCTCCATGTGTGTAAATTTGGCACATTTTATATTTTAATTGCACATTTTTAGCATTGCCAGTTTTTCACACCACTTTATGAACAGTATAGCTGTCATTTCTCAAATCCTTTCCAAAATATGTTTATGCAGCACTGGCATGGAATGGACAAGTTGCTGTGTGAAATCACCTTTTGGGATGGAGTAATGAAATGACAGTGCCACTGTTCATGAGGTGGCATCCCAAAAAGGTCATGTTAAAAATGTGCTGCAAAAATACCTAAAAATACTCAAGTTACACAAAGACATTAGAATTTGTCTATGCACATGTGTAACTTTGCAATTTATGATATTTTCATTTTAAATTTTCAACATTGGCATTTGTTCACACCACCTCAAGAATAGTTCAGCTATCATTTTTCAAATTAGGTGATATGAAGGTTATTTTTAACATTTGGGGTGCAAATTATTTATGATTGAATAGTTATGACTATTTGATGCAATTTGCTACACCTGCTTATAACAATGTGTGGAATCACAGGAGCTGGAGACCCCCATGTTTCCACAACTAGATACATATGTGCATCTATGGAGAGATGAGAGTGACCCTGTGTTCCCACCATAACATATGGATAGTGTTATACTGTTTGAATGGAGGGATTGGAGAGTAGGGTCTGTGCTACCACAGTAAAATAAGGATAATATTATGCTACCTCAAAAAGTAAGGAAATTAGTTGCAAAAACTTTGTTAATGCATTAGTTAGGGTTGCCATAAAAAAAAGTCGAGAAATGAGGTGTTAGGGTTTCACCCTAACACCAACCCCTGCCCTGCAGAGACCAGGAGGTATCAGGGGAGTGGTAATGAAGTCAGCAACCCTACCACTCACCCCATTCTCCTATATTGTTGCAACCCAGCTTATTTTACAATGGAATAGGGTGATTGTTAGGGCTGGTGACCTCAGTACCACACTGACACCTATTGGTCTCCATAGGGCAGGAGTAGGGAGTCAGGGACAAACCCTAATGCCTCATTTCCCTACTTTTGTTGTGGCAACTGTAACTAATGCATTAACAAAGTTTTTGTAATATATAAACAAATTACATATATTATAGGGGTGCAGTTGCACTCCAATAATCTGGGTTGAGCAGGCACTTTAATATTAAACCCCAATTTTTGCATTAATAATTTTGCAAAAGTTTGACAGATTTGGATGAAATTTGGAATGCTCAATTTTGTATGGTAGATCTCTTGATTTACCAAGTTGGATTTTAGTCAGATGTACAGTTTATGTGCAGCAAAGTGCTAAAAAATGCATTTTTCACCACTTTTTACATTTTTATTTGCCCATCACGCTGTAACCACATCGTGTGGTCTTGTGGTCTGAAATTCGAAACATAGAAAGAGTCAGAATCAAAGAATACTCCAGCATTGGTTTGGTTAAAAACTATTAATCCATTCCAAAGTTATTTAATTATTTTATTTTGGGATTATTAGCATGCTCAGTTTACTCCAAGGTTTATATCTATGTTTTGCGAAAGAGGATTGGGCTCATGGTCAAGGATTTTGTCTGCTTATGAATGAGGATTTAAAAAATCCTTGTCTGTCAGCAAAAATAAATTGTCCATGAACCACCTTCTTGTTTTTATTTCCCCCCCCAAACAAAATGTTGCAGCTTCCTCCACAGGTGACTTCTTGTTTTAGTAAGGCATGGGTTTTGTTCAGGGTGACACCCTCTACAAACGCATACCTTTGGTTTGCTTCATTTTGTTCAAAAAAAGGATGCTCAAATTTTAAAATTCTTTGTCCATGACTCACTTCCAATCCACTTTTGTGAGCTGACAAAATCCCAGTCTGCAAGTTGATCCTCTTTTGTGAGGTATCAAAACCCTTGACCGTCACTTAGGGACCAGATGGCCCTTCTCGCAGATGAATATTGACTGACGGTCAAGGATTTTGCTGCCTCACAAAGATGATCAGCTAGTGGACTGCGATTTTTTCAGCTCACAAAAGGGGACTGGTTTTATGAACCCTCTTTTGTGAGTTTACAAAATTGTAGTTTGCGAGCTGCTAAAATCCTAGTCCACCATACCGATCCCTTTTGCGAAGTAACAAAATTCTTGACTGTCACTTAGAGCCAGATGGTGCTTCTTGCAGACAAGAATTGACTGATGGTCAATGATTTTCAGGCCTTGTGAAAGTAGGTCAGGTCATTGACTGTGATTTTTGCCAGCTCATGAAAGTGGATGGGTTTTTGATCCTCGTTCATGAGTTAAAATCGTAGTCCATGAGCTGTCAAAATCCTAGTCCACCACCCAATCCTTTGTTGCAAATTAACAAAATCCTTGACCTTCACTTAGGGACCAGATGACCAAAATCTGATGGTCAAGGATTTCTCATGGATGGTGATTTTGCTAGCTCATGAACAGGATTGATCTGACAATCAGGGATTTTGCTATCTCACGAACTTGGAATTTTTAAACTTTTGTAAACTTTCCCACTGCATTGTAAATTAATGGTTTTGTCTTTTGACTTGTAATTTTTAGGATATTAAGAGAATGCCCTAGAGATATCAATTATGCTATTTGGGTGTTAGAAAGTTAAATGGTTCCATAGATATGCCATCACAAAGTTGATATTTTTCCCTATAGGATTACATTGTGGCTCCCAAAGTGACTTTCAGCACCTGTATTTCAGAAACAAAGTGAGATATGGAATTTTCACTACTTGCAGCTTAGCTCACCCAATGCACACGCCAATGCCTGCTGGTGTGTGGGGGTGAGGGTGGGGTGAAAAGGGTGGTAACCCTAACACCACATTTCCATGTTTGTGTCACTATGCTATGAACCCTAACTGATTCATTAATGGAGTTTTTGCCATGAATTTCCCTTCTTTTTGAGAAAGTGTAATGTAACTGTAAGTGGAAGCATGAGGCCTCCAGACCCTGCACTCCATTCATATTATACTTTTTTACATAATAGTATGAGTATGAGTATGTGGGAGCACAGGACCTCCTGGCCCTGAGCTCCCATTTATACATAACTACGGAGCCATACAGCAACCCTATATGGCAAGAAACCCTTGTAAAACTAATTTGCCAATATCTCAGCAACTGCAGCAGCTAGCAAATGTATTCCAGTGCTGCTGTAATCATGATGAGTTCTCCACATGAGATATAATGAATTGACCAAATCCATATTTCACATTGTTTACAAGATACAGGCTCTGAAATGTGCTGAAAAGACACCCTTGTAAACCTTGTAACATGTTTTTGCCACTCTTTCTGTAACTGTTGCAAATAGGAACAAAGTTCCACTGCTGGTGTAATCGAAGGTTCCCAAAATTGTTTCTGCAGGTTAGTTCACTTAGTTCATGAACTAAGCTGCAGGTAGCAAAATAATCTGTATCTCGCTTAGTTTTCGAGATACGGGCTCAGAAAGGTTAGCCTATGGGAAATTTCTCAACTTTGGAATGCTGTAACCTTGGGTCATTTGAATATTTTTGCACCAAACCACCAAAAGACACATCTGTGAGACCAGGGATTGCCACCCTACAAATTTTACCCCAAAAGACCCAACCATTTTATTGCAGGAGGATGGCAAAGATTTGCAGTTTTTTTTAAAGTTATTTCACAAATCACTTAAGTTTTGCAAGAAACAGCACTTCCACACATTAAGTTATGAGCAGGCATACTGAAATTGCAGCAACTAGTCATAACTTTGTCATCGCAAATAATTTTCACCCAAAATGTTCAAAAAACAATTCTTAGCACCTCATCACATGTACCCAGTACAAAAAATATTCAGCCCCCTGTGAAAATGGAATTCCATGCAACTGTAACACCGTTTTTGTGCCACAGTTGTGGAAAAACATTTTCATTAGGATTTCAAAAATGACAGCTGTACTATTCATGAGGTGGTGTGGAAAAATGGCAATGTTAAAAATCTGGACTGAAAACAGGAACAACTGGTGATGTTAAGAGTGTGTGTAGAAACTGCACAACACATGCTCATAATGTGGTCATTTTTTGGACTTTTTTCACCAAATTTTCAACATTGGCATTATGGGACCTCCCCTCATGAATAATGCAACTGTGATTTTGTTAATTCATTCCAAAAGTTGATTTCACACAATGACTGTACCATTCTGTGCCACAGGTATGAAAACATGTTCTGGGCAGGATGTGCAAAATGACAGCTATACTGTTCATAAGAAGGTATGACAAAACAGCAATGTTGAAAATCTGAAGTGAAAACATAAAAAAATGGTGCAGTTACAAGCAAATGTAGAAACTATGCAATGCACACTCATAACGCAGTCATTTTTGAGAATTATTTCACCAGATTTTCGGTGCTGGCTTTTTGGGACCCCATCTCATGAACAGGTGCACTGTCATTTCTTAAATCAGTTCCAAAAGGTGATTCTGTGCAGCAACCATGAAATCACCTTTTGGGACAGAGAAATGAATTGACAGTGCCAATGTTAATGAGGTGGGGTTTAAAAAAACCCATATTGAAAATATGGTGAGAAAATTTCTAAAATCGATCAACATATCAACATAAGTAGACCCCTTCCCTATTGACTCCCATTATTATGGCTTACCTTGATTCCTCAGATTGTAGTTTGGCTTTGAAGAGTGCAGATATGTCCAGGTCCAGAGAAGATCACTGATTTCCAACCTCCAGAGGGTAAGCATGGGGGAGGGAGTGGGGGGAGGTGGTGCACAGAGGGAGGATGGGGATGGGGCAGTGGGGAGATAAGGATGGACCATTTTCTTTTTTTCAGGTTTTTTTTTACAACAAAAGACTAAGGGGAGCAGCTTTCTGTATCAACAGGACAATTTATTTAAAAAATAAATATGGGCACACTGGGGGTGCACTTCCAGTTTGTCACATGAGTCTGGGGGGGCATGCATGATGCCAACAGGGGGAATGGACACCCCTGTTGGCTGTAAAAGTGTCAGTTGACTGGACAGACTAGTTCGATGGAGGATCCTGCATTGAAATGTTTGCAAATTTTGATGCAGGATTTGGCAGCAAAGAAAAGAGATCTGGGGACCGTTTTCTTATTCCGCAGGCTTTTATAAATATGGGCATACTGGGATGGGCTCCCAGTGTGCCAGATGAGTCAGGGGCATACATGATGCTGGCAGGGGGAATGGGTACCCCCATTGACAATGAAAGTGTCAGTGCATGGGGCAGATGATTCATTTTTGAAAATGGCCATTAATGTTACTTTTTTTGCAGTCCCTGTCTCACAAACTACAAATCCTAACCAAACATGCTTTGGCATGTCAAGAGACCTGCCCCAGGAGATTATGCATGCCAAACTGTGTGCAAATTCATTGAACAGTTCCTGAGTTACTAACGTTCATAAATATAACAACTTGGTTTCATTTTCACAAGCAGACTCATTTTTGTAAATTGTCCATCTTTGTGTAAAACACCTAACTTTTACCATAGGAAATCATTGGAAATTTAAAACTTTAATAAGTTTTTAATGAATTAAGATTTTTTTCACCAAACCTTCAAAAAGCACATCTGTGACTCAGGGTTTATTTACCCTGAAAATTTCACCCCACAATATAAAGCCGTTTCTGAGATCCAAGATGATAGAAATGTCAAAAAATCCAGATTTTTCTGTTTTTGTAACACTTCATATCACAGAAATCACTTGATGGATTCCCACCAAATTTGCCAGGTCAAGAGCTCTGCTCCTAGAGATTGCATATGCTAACTTTCATGCAAATCTGTTTAACAGTTCCAAAGTTATTAACCCGAAGATTCTGAACTTTAACATAGAAGTGCACTTTCACCCTATTATACTGGCACAACTGCATTGTAAGCAACTTCATTCATGCATCAGTTAATGTTTAAGTGATAAAAGTAGGGAAATGAGGCATTAGGGTTGAGACCATAGCATCCCCCAACCCTACTAATCCACCCCACCCTACCCCACTTCCACCCTCCACAGTCCAACAGGTGATGGGTGTGCCTTGGGGTTGTTGGCCATAACTCTCACCCCACTTTATGTGTAAGAAAGCTGCCTTAGTACAGCACAGCAGAATGGGGTTAGAGTTAGGCTCAATGACTTCAAGGCACACCCCATCACCTGTTGGTCTGTGGAGCTTGGGGTGGGGTTAGGTGGTAGGGTGCAGCAGTGTTAGGGTCTCAACCCTAATGCCTCATTTCCATACTTTTGTCACTTCAACCCTAACTGATGCATTAACAAAACTTTGTGTAATGAATTTTCTTACTTTTTAAGAAATTGTAATGTTACCCCATATGGTTTTATGAGTGCAGTACCCTCTGGACCCTGTGCTCCCATGATCATTTTTTGTAGTAATGAAATGTCTTCTCCCAGTATTACAAAATGGATAACCCTGCAGTACCATTACTACATAATGGTATCCGCATGTGGGAGCACAGGGCTCTCCGGCCCCTGTGCTCCCACCTACCTATAATTATAGAGATGAAGCACAGTCCTAGAAACATTCCAAGTAACTCTTGTGCTGCAAATGGTACCATATCTCAGTAACCATAGAAACCTTGGAAAAAATTCTACTGCAGTTGTTACCTGCAAATGTGTTTAGTACACCTAGAGGTGCACTAAGCTGCATTTAGGGAAAAATCTAAATCTCAAACTGTTTTCAATATGTACAGTGGTCATTATAAATAAGTTGCTCAGTATCTCAGTGTGCCATAGTGGGTGTGGCACTCCAAGTGGTGTACTGAGAAGTACCTATCAAAGTATCAATGACGTGTTAAGTACCTGTTAAAGCATGATGATTTCAGAATTAATTGATCCCCATGATTCACTGCTTAAATGCACCAGGTGGTGCTGTTAGCAGTAACATTCTCTTGGTAAACTGCAGATTTCCTATGGGTGTCCTCACAGTCCACATTAGTTTGCAGATAAAACCAATTAACTTTTTTCTGCAGGTGCTGTGCACCCAGATCAAGCCCTGTAATCAGCTCTTTACTGAAAAAAAGAAGGACATATTTTTCAGTTTAACCACAAATTACTGTACCTTTATTAAGGAACACAAATGAAAGTGACAGGAATAGTTATGAATACTTGTAAATTTCACTCAGACTCCTCTGCTGTCAGCGTTTTTCTTGCATTATAGTTAATGTTAATTTTTAGGTTTTTTTTTTATTTCTAAGAATACTGTATTTATTTCTCTGTGTTCCATATACCTGACTTGCATTTTGCACTCAAGGGTACATACATTGCAAGATGTAAATGTACAAAAATAATAAATCTTAAAAATGCAAAATGACAAAATGTCTGCCTCAGTGGGTCTAACACTTTACACGCTTAGAAACAAATACATTTGTGTTGCCTAAAGTCATTTTGGACGATGCATATATTGTTCTTTGAATATTATATTGCATGGAACAACATGCAGTATGCATCATCCAAATGACTCATACAGTATATTGCTTTGTGAATATTATATTTCACACATAGTGTGTAAATATTCATATATATTATGCAGGATAAGGTAATAGAGTATGTAGAGCAAATATGTTTACTGAAACTAAAGGCTGTGATAAAAACAGATTTTCCAGTAAACAGCTACGTTAAAGCAAAAGGCCTGCAATCCAAATTGTTTAAAAAGGTCAGTCTCTGTTAAATCCACATGGCAAGATGATTTGTATGGTTTGAATAAATTATTTGAGCACTGGTTAAAAAGAGTATTATATCTGAAAATATGTGAATTTATAGATTCTACGAAAAGTTTGCAAAAACTGGTAACATTCTGTAGACAGCAGTCCAGAAGAGCTAGAAAGATGATTATCCACACTGATCCAGCTTCACTGGCAGTTGAAACTGAGGTAAAGTTATTAGTGTTCCATATTGCCAAGATGGAGATTTTAGTTGGGATTTACTTGTCACAGAAAGAGGGACATGTTTCTACCCCCCCAAACCATGACCACTGATTTGCCTTTAAACTTTAACATTACACACTGCAATTTTTAGTATTTATTCAAAGCAGCCTTATTTCAATATTTAGATATTCAGTGCACTAAATATCCAAACTATTCCACGTTGCCAAGGATGGTCCTTCATTTCATTACTCTGAATGAAGCTCTTACTCCCACATCATAGGGCTGTTATCCTTCATTCTACACTGAGACTGTTTGTTCTAAAATACTGTTTAAGGAACAAGTTTTGTGAAACTGAAAGCAGAGATCATCACATGTTGTAAGTGTCAGCCTTTTTATGAATTTAGTATGTGATCCACATTTTAGGAGTAGGTGGTCAAAACCATGCAAGACAAAAATTGACACTGGGAGTCTTTATGGAGACAGGTGGTTCCAGTGTTCTGAGTGGTTCTATTGTTCTGTAAGTGGGGGGATATGGAGGGGGTTGGGTTGGGGTGGAAGATGTATCCTGGTACTAGTGCATGATAGGAGGTGCATAGTAATGTATTTTGGAACCCATTGCCATAGCTCTTTATTCATTGATTCACTGGATGGTGGACCACAGCTTCCTATCTACTCAGTACAGTATTGCTGACACTGAAATAACATCCATTTTTCTTCTGGCCCAGGCTGACCTCCATCTCTCTTAGCCTCATTTTCCTTTTTTATTTTAAATAAAATATTTCATACCCACCCTTTGCTGCAGAATGCCCCCTCCCCATTGCCAAGATCAATCAGTTTGTTTCTAATAATTATTATTTGCTCCTTATCATCAGCTTCAGATGCCCTTGCTTTATTCAGAAGAAAACCTGCTGTTATTAAATAAAATTCCCTCCCATTCCCAGTTCAATCTGATATACAGTACCTCCTTATACCATTACAAGCTGACTTAAAAAGAAAATGATACATACCGTACCAGCTTAAGCAGACCTCATTCACCCTTTTAACTCCTGGGTGAATTTAAGCCCCTCCCATAAGTTATGACTGACCTTCCTCACCACTCCTTCTACAGGAATGAATTATAAAAAAAAATCAATCTCACACTTGCAACGAATGCAGTCCCCCCTCCAACCACCTCTTCTTAGAGATAGTAAATAAAAAGTAGTAGTTCTGCATTGAAAAATGTCAATGTGAAAAATGAAAAAATCTATTTTCACAGAGTTTAAAAAATGAACGATGAGAATTTTCATACACTAAGTATGGTGTCAATTCTCCATACTAAATGAAAAAAAATCTATCACTTATTGTTAGTTTAGCCATTTCATACATAAAAAATCAATTTATTAACTACAACTCATAGCATCACTTCGGTCAGAGTTCACAACCCACAAGTTTGTATTTGAACAAATAAAAATAAATGGGTTTGTAAAATACTAGCATCATGAATATATGAGCTTCATTTGTATTAACAGTTTGCGTTTATATTTTTTATTTTATTTTTAATTATTTAGTTTTGGTTGACCGGGCAAGTGCACTAGACAAATCCTGCCTATTTTCAGGCATGACCCTGGGGAAGGGGATACAAATGAATGCCAACTGACCTTGAACCAGATTAAGCTGTTGGTGGTATTTTTAGTGAATGAGGGAAATTTGGCCAGGACACCGGGGAAATTCCCCTACTCTTTTCAAGAAGTGCCATGGGATCTTTAACATCCACCTGAACTACCACCAATCCAGGCAGATGGGATCTCGGTTTAACATCTCATCTGAAAGACAGCACCTCAGAAGTGCAGCACCCCTCTCATGCTGCACTACAGTGCCAGTACTGGGATATTAACCCAAGTGCCAGATGTGGGAACTGAACACACAGCCCTCTGATCTGATCTGCAACAGAGTTGATGCACAAGGTGGGGTGGAAAGGATGAGAAGGGACTTGGCAAGGTTAGAGGAATGGTCAAATGTATGGCAGCTTAGATTCAATGCTAAGAAGTGCAAGGTAATACACCTGGGAAACAAAACCCAGGGGAAGAGTACGCAATGGGGGGTGAGGTACTAACAACAACAAAATGGAAAGGGACCTGGGGTAGTCATATCAGATGACTTAAAGGTGGCTAGCAATGTGAGAGGACAGTAAGGAGGGTTGGGGGATACTGGGATGCATAGGAAGAGGCATCACCAGCAGAAAACAGGAAGTTGTTATCCCTCTGTACAGACAGCTGGTGAGACCCATCTGGAGTACTGCGCGCAGTTCTGGAGACCCAATCTCTGCAAGGACATAGACAGGATGGAAGCTGTCCAGAGGAGGGCAACTAAAATGGTGCAGGGTCTGCACCAGAAGACATTTGAGGAGAGACTAAAGGAGCTTAATATGTATAGCCTTGAGGAAAGGAGGGAGAGGGGAGACATGATAGAAACTTTCAGGTACCTCAAGGGAATCAACAAAGTCCAAGAGGGTAGCATCTTTCAAAAAAAGAGGTGTGCAAGAACAAGGAGGCACAATTTGAAGATAGAGGGGAGCAGCTCAGAGGTAATGTAAGGAAGTATTTTTTTCACAGAGAGGGTTGTGGATGCATGGAACAGCCTTCCAGAAGAGGTTGTGAAGTCAAAAACAGTGATTGAATTCAAGCATGCATGGGACAGTAATAAGGCAATTCTAGGGGGTTGGGGTAGAAAGAAGTAGGCTGCTGGTTAACTAGGATCTGCAGCTTATCCATTAGGTAGGAAAATGGGTAGACTGGGCAGGCCAAGCGATCCTTTTCTGGCATCAAATTCTATGTTTCTATGTAAATTGTAAGGATATGCCAACCTTTAAGAAGGACCCTATAACAAGTTTTTCAAGGATAAAGGAGGAAAGTCTAAAATATGTCTGATGGGATCCTTCCTTCGATTTTTTATTTTATTAAAATAATGAAGTCTTAAATGAAAACTTGTTCTAGAATCCTTCTTAAGGATTGACATGTGCTTGGAACTTTACATATGCTTCTTTTTTTCCATGTCCTGACACTCTGAATGTGTACCTTATACTGGGTTTTAAATAAGTTAGTTTTTGGATCCTGTTGGGATTTACATTCTCTTTTGAAATCAGACCATGACTGGTGAACAGCCTGATAAGTTCAGGTACATAGCTTGATGGTCCTAATTTCCCTGCCTCCCCCCATCTCCATGTGCAATATAAGTGTAATTATTATAACTGCAAAATCTGCTGGTGCCATTTGCACAGTACATTAATTTTTTTGTATAGCACCATTCCCAGAATGTAAAACAGAAGTGGGTGGCTTGTAACAGCTGTACTGTGTGAAACCAGTCGTTCATGTAATATGCATGCTCAGTGGCCACATAATGTTTATTTTTTATCATATTTTGTTTGAAGGCAAAACTACATTTTGAAACAAAGGGTTAGATTACATGCATGCATACATAAAAGGTTAGGATTGACGTTTAAACCATACAGCAGTTTCTTTTTTTAGGAATTAAACAAAAAGAAAAACATACTCTAATTTGTTTTATTTACAGATAATTCCTGAATAAACTACACACCACAGTCAAAATGTAAATTCTAACCATAGTTTCTATTTCAGCAGGCATTTAATCTAACCCTTCTGCTTTACATCACTGTGTGGGCAACAGGTATTTTATTTATAAAATAAAATAAATAAAAATATCTGTTGCCCACACACAGATGCAACAATCTTTTTTTTTTTTTTTGTATATACAGTAAGTATCAAAAATGAGTAGTAGGTTGCCACTTGCAAAGATAACCATACTTTTTATCCACCCAAACAGCAGCCAATGTTACTTGCACCATTTGTTCATGGAAATAGTAGTTCAATTTTAATTAGATTAAAGATAATCATACTTTTAATCCACTTAATCATTAGTCATACTTCTAATTCACCCAAACAGCAGCCTGGCACTATTTGTTCAGGAAAATTGTGTTGTAGTTCATAGCTTACAGTTGATTGAAAACATTACTACTTCATTGGGACTGAGTACTCCTTACAGCAAAGGAGGTTTTTAATACATTAAATATTCAATCAAGGGAGGCTAGCAAGGCTGGCTGAAAATGTAAAAAGTTCACGTTGAGAAGAAGCTAATGAAGCTAATGTAGCCAGTAACCTGTATAGGATTATTAACCACTCACACTGAAAAAGCATGCAATCCAAGTTATAAACCACTGTTACCCTAACAAACTGGCATGAGTCACTATTGTGAATAGATTACTGATGCAGTGTCACTCGAGACCTTTAGAAAAATATCCAACAGTGTAATTTGTAAAACATGTTTCAAAGATGTTTTGTTCTGTTGCAACAGTGCTCTTTCCTGACCACCTCCTGACTACCACGGAGTTGAAAAACTACACTGCTGCTGGATATCTTTCTAAAGGTCTCCGTTAATTCTGGCACACTAGATAAAAACCATTAATCTTAAAAATATCATATTAAAATAATGAATAAATACACAGACTGAAGAGATTAGTCATAACAAGGACAAAAGCTAATTTTTTTATTTTATTTATTTATTGTATAATCAGATTTACAATCTTTGAGACAGCGGCTCATTTACAAAGGTACCTCGTCACAGAGAGGACACACATGGTTAACACAATTTACATAGTGCAGTCAAGACAGATAACAGATTTTTTACATATTTACAGAATACAGACATACAGAATCACATAGTTTTACATAGGTTGCATGAACAGAAATACATAGTATTACATACAATTGCTTGAACACATGTGTAATTAATAAACATTTCAGTTAGTACCAGCAGGTATGGGCAGATGAGAGAGGACCGGGGGGAGTGGGGTGGGGTTGGAGTGGGTGGGTGTTCAGCCCAGTGGGCCATGTCAATAGTGCCTGAAGAGCAGCAGAGTATCTTTTAGTGAGAGGTGCTGCAGCAGGTGTTGAACAGCAGGTCTCATAAGGCAGCTTTGAAGGGGCAGTTTTGGCAGTGTTGCAAATGGCAGCAGGGAGTGAGCTGAACCAGGTAGGGGCTCTGTAGCTGAAAGATCTCTGAGCCCAGGTGGTCCTAGTTCTGGGCACTAGTAAAGTGACCTTGTCCGAAGTTCAGGTGATGGCTCTTGGTGGTGTAAATTGGATAGAGGCAGACACCCCGTGGGAGGGACAGCCCAAGTAGAATCTTCTTAGTTAGCAGGCCAGTTTGGTAGAGGATGCAATCATCGAGGTTTAGGGAGTTTGGCCATGTCATAGAGTTGACAGGTGTGGGTGAGACTAGGAGCACTGGTCAGTAGCCTGCAAGCCTTATTTAGCATGAGTCTAATCTTGCTGAGGGCAGTGGAATCAGCATCACCATATAATGGGAGTCTGTAATCAATAAGAGACATTACTGCAGATGTGATGGCAAGCCTGAGGGCATCAGGTGGGAGGCAGTCCATGTGCTGGTAGAGGATGCCAAGGTGCACATTTGTGGTGGAAGCAAGGACAGTAATGTGGGCATGAAAGGTGAGGGCCGGGTCAAATGTGATTCCAAGGTATTTGTTGGAGTACACTTGCTCGAGTGGTTGACAAATGCTGGAAAAGATTTGGGTGGACTTTTGATGGCTTTGTTCTGGTGGTGGGCAAAGAGCATTGCTTTGTTTTGTTTTTTAAGTTAATTACTAGTCTGCTCTTCTTGAACCAATTCTCAGAATCATTGAAAGAGTGCTGGAGAGAGTCTTGGAGGGAGGTGAGATTTTTGTGAGCTGTATAAATCATGGCATCATCAGCATATAGTAGAATATTGCCAGAACAGCTGCTAGGCAGGGCATTTAGGTACAGGCTAAAGAGTAGTGGGTCAAGCATAGAGACCTGGGGATCCCCTGAGTGGATGGTACAGGTTTCTGAGAGCACCCCATTGTTTTTGACACATTGGGAGTGGGCTGATAGGTAGCTCGCACACCAGGAGAGGGGGCCAGCAGAGAAACCCGTATGGTTGAGGGCATTTAGTAAGAGTGGGTGGGAGACAGTGTCAAAGGCCTTAGAGAGGTCAATGAACACTGCTCCAATGAGGGAGCTGAGGTCCAGAGAGGCATGTAGGAAGTTGGAGAACTCCATTAAAGCTGTGCCTGTACTGTGGCTAGCACGGAAGCCATGCTGTTCTGGACACAGGATGTTATATTTACTTGATATTCAGTGAGTTGGGTGGCCACTACTTTTTCTAAGGCTTTGGAGGGGGGAGGAATGGAAATTGGCTGATGATTGCGGAGGGCGGACCAGTCACCACTTTTGTGAATAGGTGAGACTGTTGCAGTTTTCTGTGCTGTGGGAAATTGCCCCAGACAGAAGGATCAGTTCAGCAGATCTGTAAGTGGGACCAGGACTTCATCTAGGACCAGCAGGAGTGTTTTTGGATCCAGGGAGTCGCTGCTAGGACTGGTGTCTTTTAGTGCTTTAAGCAGGAGTGGTTTGGCTTTCCAAATGGATACCTTGTGTAGGTAGAACCGGGGGCACTGCAGATCTTGGGGTGGTGGGTTGTGAGTAGGGTCAAAAAAGTTACTCAGGAGGACAGGGCTGAGATCAGAAAAGGAGGAGTTAAGGCAGTGGGCAATGTCAGTGATGATGGTGCCATGGACTGTAAGGTGAGCTGGGGGGGCAGAGCATTTTTTTCAATTATTTCTTTTACATTGTCCCAGAAGTTATGGGCACTGCCCCATGAGGAGGTGAGGGTGGCCTGGTAGTGGTCAGCATAGTAATGGTCAACTCGGTGCTCACCTGGCTATGAGTTAGGGGTATCCTATGATAACTGTCACAATACATATTTTTACTGTGATGCACCATTCAAGAAATTAAAACAGGAGTTCTTGTAGAAATGCATTTCAAATATCATGTTACAGTGCTACCCTTTTTTGAGCTAATTTTACACTTGCTTCCCAAAGATATACTGATGTTCTATGTGATGTTAGTGCTATTTCTTAACATGGATCTCTACAATCTATTTTTGTTTATTTTCTTAGTCAACTAACACTATATATATATATATATATATGTATATATATATATATATATACAGTATATATATATATATATATATATATATATTAGAGAGCAAAAAATCCATTTAATGCATTAGTTAGTGATGTTCCTAGCGACTAAAATGAGGATATTCAGTGTTAGGGCTGAAAACCACCCTTGGACTCCCATGCCCACCCCTCAACCGGCATTGGGGTGCACATTCAGAATTGTTGGTCCTAACTCTCCACCCATCACATGTGTAAAAGCAGCAGAAGTACAGGAGAATGGGGTGAGAGTTAGGACCGACGACCCCAATGCGCACCCCAATGCCAGTTGGGGGTGGGCGGAGGTCCTCGGGGGTTTTCAACCCTAACACCGAATTTCCTCACTTTTGTTGCTGTGGAACAACCCTAACTGATGCATTAAATGGAGTTTTTTGCCTCTAATTTCCCTTCTTTTTGAGAATGATAATGAGAAATAGCGAATGTAATGCAGCGGCGGGCCCCGCACTCCATCCACATGATGTCTTGTGGCATAGTAACAGGAACAGCAATGCAAACAGAAATGCTAACAGTGGCACACGTGGCAACACAAGCGTGAATGAGAACAGAAAGGGTAACACACACGGTGGCGTAGACAGGAACGGTCTGCTAAGTGATGTGTTGTCACATAGTAACATGTTGCCTGCAAAAGGAAATATCAATGGGCATGGTGACGCAAAGTGAAACAAAAAGAGAAACAGTACTGTAGACACAAATGGCAAAAAATAACAGAAACACAAGCGTAAATGAAAATGCAAAGGATAACGCACATGGTGGTTTAGACGTCAACGGTAAGTGAAACGGGTATGGAACCGCAAGCGGAAAGGGCAACGGTAACAGTAATGTAAGTGCACAGGCTGGTTTTCCCCAAAAGCTGCATAGAGAAAGACAGGGAGTACAAAGAATGTATGCATAATAATGGGTATCGGAGCAGACAATGAGGACTTGGAATACTAAATAGGTTATATCTCAGGAATCGTGCGATGTAGAAAAAAAATTTAAAAGTCATATGATTTACAACTGTCATGGCTAGTTTTGTGCTTAGTCCTCTGCTAGGGGGCTAAGCATTTTTCCGACAAAAAGTCCGTATCTCGCATAGTTTCTAAGATACGGGCCCTGAAAGGTGCGGCAAACGCCGTAATGTTATCCTAAGGGAAAAAAGAGAAGTTTGGAGTGCCATAACTTTGCCTCCCTGTAATATTTTTTCACCAAACCACTGAAAAGCACATCTGTAGGCTGTTGGCTGTCGTCCATCCAAATTTCAGGAAAAAAGACCAAACCGTTGTTTTGCAGCAGGGTGCCAAAGGATTCCTGTAATGCGTCGGGCGCTGTAATGTTATCCTATGGAAAAAACTGTCAACTTTGGAGTGCTGTAACTTTGCTGCTGTGTAATATTTTTTCAACACAACACTGAAAGGTACATCTGTTAGATGTCGGCTGCGTTCCCTCCAAATTTCAGCCCAAACTTCCCAACTGTTCTTTTGCAGCGGGGTGCCAAAGAATTGCTGTAATTTCCCCAAAGCCTAGAAAAGTACTGTCACAATTTGCGAAAGCTTTCACAAAAATTTGCGACACGTTCATGAGCATGAAAGTACTTTGTGAAAGTACTTTATCCATAAATTTGAAAAACATATTTCAGGGGTGTTTTACCCCAAAATAAAGACATGCCTAGCATCCTCAGGCTCCGACTAGGTGAATACAAAAAGAATTAGGTTGCTAGAGGGTCCCACATTTAAATAGCAAGCATTTTTATGATCACTAACTGAAAACAAGATGGCAGATTTGCAAAACTAAGAGGGCCATTTGCGAAAGTAAAAACGCATTTGCAACACTGTCAAACTTTTTAACTTTTCTCATTGACTTATAATGGGAAATTGTTTTTTGAATAACTTTTGAACTGATTAATATTTTTTCATGAAATCTTTGAAAGGCACATTGGGGACCCAGGCCACATGTTTCCTGAAGATTTTGGGCCAGTCGCACAAACCATGTGACCTGTAGGCACGACCGTAGAATTCCAGAAAAAGCGTAGACGCACACGCAGATCACGCTTAATAACTCCACAGCCGTGTATCCGGCTGGTATGAAACTTGGCAGATCCCAAGGTGTATTGGTCTTGATCATGTATTCCAAATTTCAGGCTAATCCATCAAACAATTGCAAAGTTATTAAGGTGCAAAATTTGGGGTTTAACTTGTAAATGGCTTCTCAACCCTAACTATGGTAGATATAGATAGATATATATAGATATATATAGATAGATAGATATGACTATATATATATATATATATATATATATATAAACACAAACATATATTTAGTGGTGAATACCAAATTCTCGATAAACTTGAAAAGATCATTGTTGTTAAGAATGCCAGGAAATGTGAATTGGTTTTGTGCAGAAGTAAAGAGGATACTGAGGCATTGTATTTCATACAAAAATCCACTGCAATACTGCAGCTATAACAAGTGAAACTTGTTGCTCTCTGGGAGGTTGTAAAACCTGATTCCATTTCCGTGTAGCAGTTATGGGGTGAGGGGTGACCATTCCTGCCAAAGGTCCCAATTGAGTAATTAGTGACCAAACAACCATTTCCTTTCAGATGATTATTTATTGAATTGTTTATTCTTTTATAGGGAACACAACAAATGTAAAGTTTCTACTTCCTGAAACAATGGAGGTGGGGGGATGTACTCTCCAAAGTCCTGCCCAATTAGTGCAAGTCCACAAAACAGGCTGCTCACAAATCTATGTGCCTGCTGCTCTGTTTTATAGTAATTGTGTTAAATATTTTATTCTGACCCCCCTCCTCTTTAAGTCAAGATGGAGAAACATGAACTTTTTTGTATTCCCCATTAAAGAATACACAGTACAATAATTAATCCTTTTGATGGAGAAGGTTATTTACTGTAGCTATACATTGCTCTGTTGGGACCTTTGAGAGCACCTCCCACACACTGATACTGAAACATCACACACAGTTCCAGAGGCAGCTCACTGAAGTCACAAGATATACAACATAAAATAAATACATGCTTGAATTTAGAAATAGATTGGCTTCAATAATTGTCTTATTTTATTGCCAGCAGGGAACTATGCATTCACATAAGACAAGCACCATTTGCGTTATGTGTGCTGTTTTTTTCTGTTGACATACAGAGGTTAAAAGGAAGAAATTACAAAGGAAAAGAACACCACACCCTGGTGTGGAAGACAGCTGTACATCATTCAATCTGACTGCTTTTCAAAATGGTTATCTGTCATTCTCTTTATTAAGACAATAAAATGGTAGCACTGGTATCAAAACACCAATTTATTTTTGTTGCACTATTATTGTTTATTTAATTTTTATTTAATACACTGTACAGTAGCTAATGCGAGTTTGCTGCTGCCTCCCTGAATACTGTATAAGGGTCCCCATGGGGAAGAATGACTCATAGTCCAGAGTCAGGACATCGGGGTTACATACAGTAGCAGAACAGCTCCCTACAGGCTGTGGATGGTACTGATGGCACTCTGAGTCTGCGTTCTGGGTGCTGTTGGTGCCGTGACCATGGGAAGACGGTGCTTGATCAGTAAGTTCAGTCAGATTTTGTGCACCATCCCCCTCTTAAATGATTAGTGTAAGACTAAAAAGTGTGTCTTTAAAATCTTTGTTCCTGCCACTTTGTAGCAATAAACCAGAGGCAACTCTTCTAAATAAATGCTGTCTTTTTAATGAGATTTTAGAATGTTGTACACCTTAAGCTGTGGCATAAACTAATTCTCACTTTTGGATTTTGGCACATGAATGAATGGCAGAGATCAATGCTAATTTGTTTTCTGAGGGTTATGTGTGTTTTTCTTATTACTCCTTCTCTATGTCAATTTTCAAAAAATTCAGCCTTGTGCCAGAACAGGCACTATCAAATATGCTGAGCCCTGCACTACAATTAAATTTGTAATTAAGTGGAGGGGAAAATCTTTGCTTTTTCTTCCCCACCCCTTCCCCAGGGTTTGCTGCACAAGTAAGTGTTAAGCCTCATAGCCCAGTTGTCTTTCAAAGTGTGAGTGTGAGTGAGAGCCGTTAACAGCTTCTCTTCTCTTTGACAGCCAGTTAATGCATTTGCATTTGTTGAACACTGTTGTAGAGAAGGAGTAACAAAAAAACACACACAACCCCACCAAATATTAATTTATGTTTGTAAAGCACTGCAACTATCAGTATAACTCTGACATCATAAGTGGTCAAGTATTACCAATTACAGTTAGTCCACATCAATCAGCAACATGCACTCAAGTTGTCTAAACCTGCAACAATGTTCCTGTTTCGTTTTTATTTAGATTTAAAGAACAGGGTAGCCAGCACTGTTATGCCCTGTGCTGTATTACCAGTAGATCTGGGAGATGGAACATTCAGGGAACAAGAGCCTGTAATTTTGGCAGGTGGCAGAGCTGCTGTTGCTCTTTTTGGATAGATTGAACTGCTGGCTCCATGGATGGGGGGGGCTGCCACTGGTTCACATTGTGGTCAAGAATTGCCATATTGGCATTCTGAAAATGAAATTAAATGGAACCGAGGGGTTTATCAATTCCCCATCTGTCTAATAAGCCCACTTGTATGTAGTGTCTCTGTTGCAGAATTTTTATTGTGTATCAGCCACACTGAATGAGGACCATTTACTCTGAAGAAATGACCAGTGAATTTCACAAAATGTCAAATAAACACAAGTGTCTAGATATTGTATAAAAAAAAAGGCCAGGATTAATGATTGTGCAAAGTGTGCATTGCACACTGCCACAAGCTATTGGGATCCCCCAGATCAGGACATCATTAATTTCAATTTTTTTCTTTGTTTTCAATGCCACAAGGCTCATGTCTGGGTAGTAAATCCTTTCTTTGGTGGGGGGTGGAGGAGTAAGGAAGATGGTGGCAGGCCATCACACTGTGCATGGATTCAGATGCAACTGCTTGGAACCATAATTCATCAGTATACATGAACAGGGAAAGTCTTTTTTTTAAGTTAATATCTTGTTTGTCAACATTGGGGATGGGGGTATCCTAAACTAACAGGGAAAGTTTTTTTCCTAAGTTTGAGGGCCAACATCAGGATGGAGGGGCCTGTCCACTATACTGATGGGGAAAGTTGTTTTTTTAATATACAGTATGTGGGAAATAGCTACTATTCGGGTCACTAAAGATTTATTACTTTAAAACCAGTGGGCTTATGTATGCAAATGGCACTTTATTACCCCTAAGTTACATTCCAAAAAAGCAAGGACATTACTCAACTAGGTAATTTTGCGGCTTGAATCTGCCCAGTCTTAACTCTTATTGTAATTCTGTGAAAAAAGCTTTTATGCCTGCATAGCTGTCCCATGGTCAAATGTCTGCATTGAGGGGTAGGTAGAGAGAGCTGGGTCATCTTAAAAGGTCAGTCCAGTTCCTTATTCATGATCCTGCTATATAAAGTCACAGCAAGCATAACCGTACAACTTCAAAAACTGTTTCACAGAAGCCCAAAGAGGTTATTCACCATACAGCAACAAACACACAATGTTTTAATGTGCCCTTGTGCCAAATCCCATTGCTGTGCTATCAAGTTCAGTGCAATTCATAAAGGAAGGTGTCCACTATACACTGCTCCAGTTCACCAATGAATAAACATTAAATTCATAGGGAAAGTTTTTTTTCCTAAGCTTGTGGGCCAACAATGGGATGGGGGGACAGTCCTCTATACTGACAGGGAAAGTTTTTTAAATATACTTGAATGTAGCATTTGGGATGGCATTGGGGATCAGGGAGGGGGTCCACTAAACTACCAGGGAAAGTTTTTTTTTATTAATATCTTATTTGGCAACATCAGGGATAGCAGGTATGCTAAACTAGCAGGGAAAGGTTTTTTTCCTAAGCTTGTGGGCCAACATTGGTATGGCAGGCAGTCTGCTATGCTAACAGGGAAAGTTTTTATTTTTTTTTAATATACAGTATATAATGGAATGCTGCATTTGGGTAACATCAGGGATCAGGGAGTGGGGTCTACTAGACTACCAGGGAAAGTCTTTTTTTTTTATTAATATCTTGTTTGACAACATCAGGGGTAGCGGGTATGCTAAACTAACAGGGACATTTTTTTTCTAAGCTTGTGGGCCAACGCTGGTATGGGGGCCAGTCTGCTATACTAAAAGGGAAGTTTTTTTTATGCTGTATATAATTGAATACTGCATTTGGGTGGCATATGGGATCAGGGAGTGGGGTCCACTAGACTACCAGGGAAAGTCTTTTTTTAATTAATATATCATTTTTTTTAATAAATATACTTGAATACAGCATTTGGGACAGCATCAAGGATTGAGGGTCCACTAAACTACCAGGGAAAGACTTTTTTTAAATGAATATCTTATTTGGCAACATCGGGACAGGGAGTACACAAAACTTGCAGAGAATGTTTTGTTTTTCTATCTTGTGGGCTGACATCAGGCATGGGGGGCTGGTACACAATACTGACAGGGAAATTGTTTTTATTAATATATTGTTTGGCAACATGGGGATTGGGGGACCAGTACATTATACACAGTATTATATTTGGGATGGCATCGGGGATCAGGAAGGAGGGTCCCTCAGACTACCAGCAAAAGTCATATTTTTGTTATTAATATCAGGGATAGGGGTCCACTAAACTAACATGAAACGTGTTTTTTTTTCCTAATATCTTGCTGGCCAAAATCAGGGATGTGTTTGGGGCAGCATTAGTGATCAGGGAGGGAGGTACACTAGACTACCAGGGATGGTCTTTTTTCATTAATATCTCATGTGGCAAGGTGATCTGTTAAACTAACATGGAAAGTGTGTGTTTTTTTATGCTTTTTCAACTACTGTATCTTGATGGTCCAATTCAGGCACACATTGCTGACAGTTACAGTTAGAAACAATAATTAATGTCAGTACACTTACAGTGCTGCTTGCAGTCTTGGTGAAGTTTATCTAACAGTACTACATAAAGATGAGTACAGCAAGCAAAACCTTTTATACTGTACAGCCAATTTCATTTGTGTGCCATTCTGATGTGTGCACATTCAGCTTAAGTGCACAAAATCACACTGTCCCATTTCATTTTCTATTCAATTTCTTGTTAAACAATTTGGTTCTGTGCACATAGATTTTCAGTTGTGTGCACACATTTCAGGTTGTAGTCTTGTATTTCAGCAGCACTTGAGAGTTAATTAACATTAATTATCAGCTACTTGTCAGCATAGTTTACTCACTCATACTGGCATACCCCTCAGTCAGTCATTGTAAGCAGTTGCAAACAGGTGTAAAACATCAGCTTAGTCAAGGTTAATCTGCTGCTAGATTAAATTCAGCCAACAAACCATTCAATATCAGAAGTCACAATGAATAAGATTACATGAACTGTTTTAACTCTTGAGCAAAATGTGTTGCTGCTCGATAAGGCACTTGTGCCCTGTGTTACAAGAAAGGAGCTTGCATTTGTTTTCTTTTGATGTGTCTTGTGTGGGGTGATTTTTTTTAAAAAGGGAAAGAATATTGCTGGAATGGAGTGCTGGGGGTAACAAAAACTGGAAAAGAAAGTGAGAAGGCAAAAATGTCTGTGTGGAAGACACCCTTTTACGGTGATTTACTGCTTCCCATGACCACAGAGTGCCATTGTCTTGTCAGATATTGCAGGAGAAGGCAAAAAGTCTTGCCACAGACATGGGCATAGAATTTTAGCCCTCTGCAGGATGGTTACCTTGCTGGAAGGAGAGCAATAACATTGGTTATAAGTGAGTCCATGATGAAAAGGCAGATAACGATGCTGAAACATCTGAGAGGTGGCTAAGGGAGGTGGTGCCTGCAATAACTTCTGATTTTGCCCCACAGGATGTTTTTAATGCTGATGAAACCACACTGTTCTTTCGTGCGACACCAGACGGGACAGTATCATTTAAAAAGGAACTGATTTATGGCCACAATAAAGCAAAGGAGTGATTATCAGTGATGGTTTGTGCTAATAGCACTGGGACAGAAAAACTATCATTACTGGTCATTGACAAGTCCAAAAAGCCACATTGTTTTAAGGGTGTAAATGTAGAGGCATTACCAGTCCTATACACTGCAAACTCTAATGCCTGGATAACCACAATGATTTTTCATGACTGGCTTAAGGACTTCAATAAAAAAATGAGGAGTGAGCAAAGGAAAATTGTGATAATCACTGACAATTGTCCTGCTCATAAGCCCATCACACTCCGTAACACCAAGCTTGTCTTTCTACCCCTTAATTGCACTGCCCTTATTCAGCTGATGGACCAAGCATTATCAGAAAAAAATTGTGAACAAAATTCTGTTGGGGCTGGGTTTACAAGATGAATCTGAGTTTAATGTTGTGGCCAAAACAATCAATATCCTCAATGCAATACATCTTTTACATGCAGCATGGTGCAATGTCTCAGTGGGGATGACTCAGAACTGTTTTAAAAAAGCCGGCATTAGTACACAACCTGACCTACTTGATGATGACTTCCTCCTAGAGCATGTACCCCACCCCCCAGAATGCTATCCTCACGGTTTGATGCTTTGGTTGCTGTGGACATCAATGAACCAGCCAGCAGTGAACTGACAGACAGTGACATTTGTGCTTCTGTATTGGGGGAGAGCAGTATGCAAACTGTAGAAGACGATGACCCAGACGCTGAGGTGCCTACCACTGCTGAGATCTGGCATATGTTAACAAAGATTAGGCACTACATGAACTGAAGAAAGCAGACAGAATTTGGGTGGTTTTACTCTTTTGAAAAAATAGAAACACTCAGCAATCACACCACAAAGCAGGCAAGCATTATTGACTTCTACACCAGTGACTACAGCTATGCAGACTAGCACTTGCACTTTCACCATTTCTAAACTTTTTTAATGATTTTTTTACTACTATAATGTATTTATATTGATGTGTGTGTCATTTTATAAGTAAACATAACTGTTAATAACATCTTCCTGCTTAAAGTGCTGTTATTGACTGCACCACTTGTTAACCGTGATCTCCTGATTGCACATAGATAGTCCAGATGCCATTTTCAGCTGTGTGCATATTCAGATGTGTGCACAAATTTAAGAGTTCCCAGGCATGTGCAGACATTCAGAATAGACTGTAATTAAATTACTTCTCAATTGGTGAACTTCTGTATGGGTAAAAAAGTAACAATTTATGCATGCCACCTGCTGGTGCACCTGTGCAGACAGCTTAGAAAGAAAAAAAAACTGGCACTTCAGGGATTTGCTTAGTTGCTGTCACCACCTCATGGCTTGACAATGAAATGCACTTTGAGGCTAAGTACAATGTACCACGTAATTACAATATGTGTGCCACACTGAGCGGCATGCTGAGTGGTACAGTGCCACACCAGTTGGCATAGGACAGTACCAGGCAACTTATCTGTAGCAACCACTATAGGTACCTAAATGCGCCGTGTTCACCACAATGTTATCCAGTGGAAAATTTCTCATCTTTGAAATGCCATAAGTATGGAACTGATGCAAATTGTTACAAAAAAAACCCAGCATATGTCACATCTCTGGGACACCCCTTTTCCCTGTTCGTGAACGGTCAAAATCCTTGTTCGTGAATCGAATCTCTGTTTGTCAGGTATCAAAATCCCTATTTGTGAGCAAATCCCTGTTTGCAATTTAGGATCTTCTAGTCATCCCTTCATGAACAAGGATTTTGATAGCTTACAAACAGTGACTGGCTCACGAACAGGGATTTTGACACCTTATGAACAAGGATTCTGACAGCTCACAAACAGTGATTTTTAAAGCCATCTGGTTGTCCCTTCATGAACAGGGATTTTGACATCTCACAATCAAGGATTTCTCACAAACAAAGACTTTGACAGCTCATGAACAAGGGTTTTGACAGCTCATGAACATGGATTCTTTTTTAGGGCTCTACTAAGTTGTCAGCCACCATCACAGTGACAGATTTATGTCTACTGCAACTTGTAGTTAATATAAATCTGACTTGAGATCCCAGCTGTTTTACCATCAGGGGGCTTCGCCCCTGAACTCCCATGTGGGGGGCTTTGCCTCCCACACCCCCGATCTCTAGGATTTTAACTCTGAGTTGGAGTTTGATAGGGGAAGGGATGCCAGACTGGGAGAGAGTGTGCAGGGGTCTCTGACAGTCTATTACAGCTAAAACATCAATGTTGTTGGCATCAAAGGTTTTGCTGTCATAGTGTCACTGTCCTGGGCACATACCCCTTTTCAGAATCCCTGTTTGTGAGCTGTCAAAATCCCTGTTTGTGAGTCAAATCCTTGTTCATGAGGTATCAAAATCCCTGTTCATGAGAAATTGCTGTTCATGAAATAGGGCCATCTGGTCATCCCCATTCGAACAAAGATTTTGAAAACTCATGAACAAGGATTTTGACAGCTCACAAACAGAGATTCCTTTTTAGTATCCCTGTTCATGCTGTGTCAGAATCCCTGTTCATGAGAAAGCCCTGTTTGTGAGATAGGGCCATCTGGTCATCCCCAAAGGAACAAGGATTTTGACAACTCACGAACGAGGATTGGCTAATGAACTGGGATTTTGACACCTCAAGAACAAGGATCAGAAGCGAGTGGCGAACAAGAATTTTAACATGTAAAATTGGACATTTTTTGAGTAAACTAAAGGAAACCAAAGTTGTGGCTTTGCAGAGGGCATCACCCTGAAGCAAACTCATACTGTAATCTCCACAGAAGACTTCCCTGAGGCAAATTACAAGGTTTTGTTTGCCAAAAAAAAATGAAAACAAGATGGTGGCTCGTGAACAGGGAGTTTTTTCATACAAAGAGGGGTTTTATAAATCCCTGTTGATGAGCTGTAAAAATCCCTGTTCATGAGGCAAATCCTTCTTTGCAATTTGTATACCTATCCAAAAGACTGCACTGAGCATGCTGAGAACCCTTTCAAAATTGTATGACTTTGTAACAAATTACAATTTTTTTTTGCCAAACTGATGTTTGCTTGTTCCTTGGGGCAACCTCTTTCTACCCTGAACATTTCAGACCAAAATTATAAATGCTGTGGCTGCAGTGCAATGGACAAAAAATCAGCAAAAACTGGCAAAAAAAGTGAAAAATACACTTTGTTCACTATGCGCTGCATGAAAACTGCACATCTATCAAAACAAAACTTAGCACATCAAAAGATGTACCCGGCAAGACTGTGCACACCAATTTCTGTGCAAATTTGTTGAACAGTTGCAAATTTATTAAAGTGAAAGATTTGGGGTTTTAATGTTAAACTGCTTACTCAACCCTAACTATAGTGGCATTATGGGGAAATAAATTGCAAAAAAACATTGCTAAAGGATCAGTAAGGGTTGAAGTGATCAAAGTAGGGATATAAGATGTTAGGGTTGAACACCTAACACCCCCACACCCACCCTCCACAGGTCAACAGGCACTGGGGTGTGCCTTGGGGTCATCAGGCCTTACTCTCACCCCATTCCATGTATAAGAAATTTGACATGGTACAGTATAGTAGACAGGGGAGACAGGTCCAATGACTCCAAAGTACATGCCAATACCTGTTGGTTTGTGGAGGGTGGGTGTGGGGTGGGCTGGTTGGGTTGGATGGGAGTGTTAGGGGCTGAACCCTAAAATCTCATTTCCCTACTTTTGTTGCTTCAGCACTAACTGATGTGTTAACATTTTTTGCAATTTATTTTCTCACTTTTTGAGATAGTATAATAGTATCTTTATTTTCTGTTGGTGCACAGGGTCCTTCACACCCTGATCTCCCATCCCTCCACAGATGCACATGTGTACTTTATTAAGCTGTGGAAACACAGGGTCTCTGGCCCTTGCACTTCCACACATTAAGTTATGAGAAGGCATAGCGAAATTGCAACAAACAGTCATAACTGTGCCATCTTAAATAATTTTCACCCAGCATGTTCAACATAACCTTCTTATCACATCACCACATGTACCCAATACATAAAATGTTCAAATCCCTGTTGAAATGTAATTCTGAGCAACTGTAACACAGTTCTGTGAAACAGGTGTGGAAAAACATTTCTGGCAGGCTTTAAAAAAATAACAGCTGAACTATTCTTAAGGTGATGTGAAAAAATTGTAATGTTCAACATCTGAAGTGAAAATATGAATCATTGATGAAGTTATGAGAGTGCATAGAAACCGCATAATGCTTGCTTGTAACATGGTCATTGTTTGGACTTTTTTTACAAAACTTTTAAAATGGGCTTTTTGAGACCTCCTCTCATGAACAGTGGCACTGTGATTTTGTTAATTCATCCCAAAGGCTGATTTCACACAGTGACCGGGCCATTCTTCTCCACAGGTGTGAAAACATGTTTCAGGCAGGATATGAAAGATGACAGCTATACTGTTCAAAAGGAGATGTGAAAAAATGGCAATGTTGAAAATTTGGCATGAAAATACTAAAAATTGGTGAAATTATGAGTGTGCATAGAACCTGTGCAACACACACTCATAACAGTCATTTTTTGGAATTTTTTCACCAAATCTGCAACATAGGCTTTTTGGGACCCCACCACATGAAGTGGCATGGTCACTTTGTTAATCGGTCCCAAAAGGTGATTCTATGCAGCAACTGCAAAATCACCTTTCAGGACTGAGTAATGAAATGACAGTGCCAGTGTTCATGAGGTGGGGTCAGAAGAACCCCATGTTGAAAATTAGCAATCAAAATTCCTAAAAATTACTGAGATATCAACATAAGTTGAAAACCCCACTGACTGCCATTATATGGAGCTCACCTTGATTCCTCAGTTTGCAGTTCTGCTTTGAAGAGTTTAGATGTGTCCCAGTCCTCAGAAGATGACAACGTCTGATATCCAGAGGTAAGTATATGCTAAGGGGGAGTGCAGGGAGGTGGGTGCACAGAGGGAGGGTTGGGATGGGGAGGGTAGCAGCAGGGATGATAAAGGACCATTTTCTTTATTTCAGATTAAAAAAGGTGTTGTAGGACAGTTTTCTTTATTTAACAGTTTTTAAAGCATATTTGAGCACACTGTGGTGGACTACCAGTGTGCCAAATTAGTGTGGGGGAGATACATGCCAACACAGAGACTGGGCACCCCAATGTCGGCAATGCATGTATATGGGATTGAGGGGAGCATCCGACACGAGAAGTGGGCATCCCAGTGTTAGAAACATATATTAAATATATTTTGGAACACTTGGCTGGGATCCTAGTATTTATTGTAAAAGATGGTACAGGATATCCAGTTGTAATAACTAGTATGTCTGGATCATCTTACTTGGCACTCATATAAAAATATACATAATTGTAAGACTTGAGATACAATAGTCCACTAAATTTCTTTATAAGTCTTTATTCTTTTTGTCTCCACACCATATATTCAATTGGCAACAGTTTTGTAGCTTCACACCACTTCTTCAGGCCAGAAATATAATACAGTGTTGTTTCTAAATGTAAACAAATACAATAATCAATTTTACATTCTTTCTTATTCATACTTTCTTCTTTAAATTACACTGCAGTTTCCTATACACTTAATCCTCTGAATTATCAATGATCATACTAATCAGTGTGCGTAAATCATTAAAATATTCATTACCAAAATAAACTTTTGTTGATTCGTATCATTATTGTTTTTCATATGTGAAGCGACCTTGATTAATTAACTAAACAGTGTTATATCATTAACCAGCCAACTGCATACCTGCTGTGTCTGCTTCTTGCTAGTGTTTTATTTCCCCATCTTCATTTAGTAAATCATGTTCCATATTATGAGGCACTGCTTAACTAAGTTTAAAATACAAAAACATAAAACTTATATATCCTAATCAACTTAAAGAAAACCTTATAATTCTTGTATAAATTTAATTAATACTATGTTTGATTTCTTTTTAAGACTTTATTTATGTATATACATAAATATATATATATATATATATATATATATATATATATATATATATATATATAGACATGGGCGGGGGTGTACCGCTGACTTCCACTATGTACCAAGTGAGCCCATATAAACATTTCCTCTTGGCTACAAGGAGCTTTAGGCATCTCATTCATTTGTTTATAGGCAACACCTATAGTGGGAATAGTTGACTTTTGTCATGAATGACATAGTACCCCCTGCCATTTTCATGGTCTTTTTAAACCATGCAGAATCATAGGTTCAGATCGCTCTTTTCTTTTAAGAAGACTGTTGCATTATAGTGTTTCAGCCAGGTAAGAGTTTGCAAACTCTTTATAATTAATGGTCTCCATTTTGTGCCATCGACAAAACCGTGTGTTAAATGCCGTGATACCTGAATAGGTGTTACTGCATTCATGCTCTCCCTTTTAACACCAAAGTGCTCGAGACAACTAATGAAACATAGCGCAAGCTTCTAACTGTCCCTGTCACCTCAAGTGGCACTGACTGAAAAAAAAACACTTACTTCTCTGGCGTTACCTCCATCGCAAATAGCCTCCAGCAGCGTCACATCACCCAGAAGTTAAAAAAATGTTAAGCAGATTCCAAACAGCGGACAAAACCGAAAGACAAAAAACAGAGCCCTTCAATTATATAAAATAAAATATGATGAGAAGTGAGTCAAACTCGAATTTAACACACACCCTCATTGTTGGATGCCATTCATAAACCCCTTGGTCTTCGCCCTCGGGGTTTATGTGCCATCCAACACCTCAGGTGTGTGTTAAATTCTCGTATCACACTTCTCCCCATACTTTACCCTATATGTAATTCATTTTAAAGGTCTGAGATTATTGGACTATATAAGGATATATGAATGCATTTGGTAATGTTGCATAAATGGTTTTGCTTCATATAGTTTAAACTATTGCAAGAAACAGGAGTTAAAAAAAGTTTAACAAGGATACTAAAACAGTGATTCAAACACTGAAAGGTAAACAAATATAAATGGAACATCTACCATAGAAATTATTGAGAATTTTTATAACACAGTGATATGTACATAAGAACATTGTCTAGTAATTTATTATTTATGTAAATCATTATAGCTAATATAAGTGGAAAGAAACCAGAACAAACTGGTAATAAGAAAGAAATTGCTACTAAGGAACATAAAAGGAGCAACAAGAATACATGAATAAAGTTTTAATAATATGGAACATCAAGGTCACTTAACATATGAAAAACAATAACGATAAAAATCAACAAAAGTTTATTTTGGTAATGAACATTTTAATGATTTAAGCACACTAATTAGAATGATCATTAATAATTCAGAGGATTAAGTGTGTAGGAAACTGCAGTGTAACTTAAAGAAGAAAGTATGAATAAGAAAGAATGTAAAACTGATTATTGCATTTGTTTTCATTTAGAAACAACACTGTATTATATTTCAGGCCTGAAGAAGTGGTGTGAAGCTACAAAACTATTGACAATTAAAAATGGGAGGCATCACAACATTTAGTTTTCTCCCCTCATTAAGCAAGAAAACAAAATGGCAGCTAATGAAGATAGATTTTCCTCATGAAGAGGGCTTTTGTGAGATTTCCAAATTCCTTTTTGCAATCCCTCTTCACTAGTCATTCACAACCAGGCATCCTTGATCAAAACTGTGTATCTATCCCAAAGACTGAACTGAGTATGCTTAGAACCCAAAATTACACAATTTAATAACTTTTGAAAAGATCAACATTTTTTAACCAAACCAACGCTGGATTGTTCCTTATGATAACCTCTATCTACCTTGAAAATTTCATGCCACAATTCCAAATGGTGTGTGTACACCATGATGAGGACAAAACAGGGAAACATTGGCAAAAAATAACGAAAAACAAATTTTTTGATGATTCGCTGCACATAATCCACAAATCCAATCAAAACAAAACTTGGCAAATTAACACCATCTATTTCAAATTTTGTGCAAATCCATTGATCAGTTGCAAAGTTATTAATGTGCAAAATTTGAGGTTTAACATTAAAGTACCTGCTCAATCCTAACTATAGGGACGCTACTGTATATATCTACAGATATAGATATAGATATAGATATAGATATAGATATAGATATAGATATAGATATACAGTAGATATAGATATAGATATATATTATAGGGACACAGTCACACCCCTATAGTTACAGTTGAGTAGGCACTTTAATGTTAATCCCCAGTTTTTGCATGTTAATAACTTTGCAACCATTCAATGGATTTGCACAAAATTTGGAATGCAAAATCTAGTATGGTAGCCCTCTTGATTTACCAAGTTGCATTTTGGCCAGACTTACTGTTTTTGTGCAGCAAAGTACTGAAAATAAATATTTTGCCACTTTTGCTACATCTTTTGCCCATGATGCTGCGACCACACCATTTGATGTTTTGGTCTGATATTCTGAACATTGAAAGAGCTTTGGTCAAAGAACACTCCAGTATTGGTTTGTTTAAAAAATATTAATCCAATCCAAAGTTATGTAATTGTTGGGTTCGGAGCATGCTCAGTTCACTCCAAGATTTATATGTATATTTTGCAAACATGATTGGGCTCATAGTCAAGAATTTAGTCAGCTCATGAATGAGGATTTTAAAAAATCCTTTACTGTCAGAAAAATTCTTGACCCGCGAGCCGCTATCTTGTTTTCATTTTTTTCTGCCAAGCAAAATGTCATAGCTTCTTAGACAGGTGACCTCTTGTTGTAATAAGGTATGAGTTTTGTTCAGAGTGACACCCTCTACAAACCTATACCTTTGGTTTGCTTTGTTTTATCCAAAAAAATGGCCATTTCAAATGTAAAAATTCTTTGTCCTTGACTCACTTATGATCCTCTTTCGCAAGTTCACAATCTCTCAGTCTGCGAGCTGAACCTCTTTCGCAAGGCTGCAAATCCTTGACCATCACTTTGTGACCAGATGGCCATTCTCATGAATAAGGAATGAATTGATGAGCAAGGATTTTGCTACCTCATGAAAGAGGATTGGCTTGAGGACTGGGATTTTGTCAGTTCATGAAAGGGGATTTTTTTTAATCCTCTTTTGTGAGTTGACAAAATTGCAGTCCGCAAGCTGTCAAAATCCTGCTCCACAAGCCAATCCTCTCTTGTGAGGTAGCAAAACCTTGGCCATCACTTAGGGACCAGATGGCCCTTCTCATGGGCAGGGACTGACTGACAGTCAAAGATTTTGCTGCCTTATGAAAAAGGATTGGCTCATGGACTGGGATGTTGTCAGCTCACAAAAGGGGATTGGTGTTTTGAATCCTCTTTTGTGAGTTGACAAAATTGCAGTCTGTGAGTTGTCTAAATCCTAGTCCACCACCCAGTCCTAAGACAAGTAGCACACACAGTATCCTTCTCAGAGGTGCTGCCTGTAAATGGCATGAGTGAGGCAAGGGTACTTTGCACCATGCAGTTTAATGAGTGGTTGAAAAAATGGTGTGGAGCACAAGGGTTTGGCTTCATTGGGGACTGGGGTTCCACCTGGAGGGACACCAGCCTATACTGGCAGGATGGTCTGCATCTTATTTATTTATTTATTTAGCTTTTGTTGACCAGGTAAGTGCACTAGACAAATCCTGCCTATTTTCAGGCACGACCCGGGGGAGGGGGATACAGATGGATGCCAACTGACCTTGAACCAGATTAAGCTGTTGGTGGTATTTTTAGTGAATGAGGGAAATTTGGTCAGGACACCGGGGAAATTCCCCTACTCTTTTTGATAAGTGCCATGGGATCTTTAAAATCCACCTGAACTACCACCAATCCAGGCAGATGGGACCTCGGTTTAACGTCTCATCCGAAAGACGGCACCTCAGAAATGCAGCACCCCTCTCATGCTGCATTACAGTGTCAGTACTGGGATATTAACCCAAGTGCCAGATGTGGGAACTGAACCCACAGCCCTCTGATCTCCCGGCCTCAGAGGCGAGTGTGCTACCTACTGAGCCACTGACACTGCATCTGTCCAGGAAGGGAACAAGTCTTTTGAGCAATCAGTTTAAATGCTTCATTGGCAAGCTTTTAAACTAGTCAAGGGGGGAGGCATTGATAAGCAGCAGGAAAATCCCAGCCTCTCCCTACAAAACAGAGTACTAAATAGGAAAAAGACCGAGGTAGAAAGGTCAGTGGGGGATGCTGCAACAGAAAGTAAAGCCATCAAAAAATGGAAAGCAATGAGTACCAATGCATGTAGTCTGAGCAACAAGCTTCCTGAATTAGTGGCCTTGATGGAGGAGGAACATCTGGATATCGTGGCAGTCACAGAAACATGGTTCACACAAAACCATGACTGGGACGTAAACATACCAGGATACACTATCTACAGGAGAGACAGAGAGGGTAAAAGAGGAGGAGGAGGAGTAGCTCTTTACATAAGGGATGGAATCAAAGTAACAGAACAAAAGAGAAAACAGGGATGAGAAGAAGCACTGTGGGTAAATTTGGAGACCGGCAATGGCACCACAATCCGCACAGGGGTTGTATACAGACCCCCTTCTCAGGGGGAGAAAATGGACAAGGAAATGATAGAAAGTATATTTAGTATGGCAAAAAAAGGGGAGATATTGCTGATGGGTGATCTGAATATGCCAGATGTTAACTGGAGTGCAGTTGCCACAGCCACTTCGAAGAGTGGGGTTATTCTAGATGCCCTACAGGGGCATGCCTTAGACAACTAGTATTGGAGCCCACTCGAGAGGGAGCAATCTTAGACCTGGTTCTCTCAAATGGAGATGAAGAGAGGATCACAGACATAGAAGTGGGTAGCCATCTGGGAACTAGCGACCATCGAACAGTATGGTTCACAATAAACACAGCAATAGAGTCAAGCCATACAAAGGCAAAAGTACTGGACTTTAGGAGGGCAGACTTTGCCAAAATGGGTAAGTGCCTAAGGAATGCACTAGCAAATGGGCAGGAAGGAGGGGTGGAAGAACAATGGGGAATAATAAAAACTGCCATCACAGAGGCAACAAGCCTTTGTGTGAAGCAAATAAACAAAACTAAACAATGTAAGAAACTACTATGGTTCTCAAAGGAAGTGGCAGTGAAGGTTCAAGAGAAAAAGAAAGCTTTCAGGAAGTACAAGGAATCACAGAAGGAGCAGGACAGAGAACTGTATCAGTTAAAGCAAAAGGAAGCTGGGAAGGCAGTCAGAACAGCAAAGGCCCAAACCGAGGAAAAGATAGCCAACTCAGTTAAGAAGGGGGATAAAACCTTTTATAGGTACATCAGGGAGCAAAGGAAGACCAAGGGAGGGATAGTGAGGCTTAATAAGGGGGGGAGAGGGGCAAAGGGAGACTGTGAAAAGGCAGAGATACTAAACAAATATTTTTGCTCAGTATTTACAAAGGAAGAGGGGGGGTACCTAGAACAAGCAGTAGAAACATACTGGATACAGAAGTTGATACCAGCCCATTTACAGAAGAAAGGGTTCTGAAAGAACTCTTAAAACTGAAGGTGGACAAAGCAATGGGGCCTGATGGGATTCATCCCAGAATTCTAAAGAACTAAGGGTAGAATTAGTGACACCACTAACTACCCTGTTTAGCAAATCATGGGAGGATGGGGTGGTACCGAGGACTGGAGGAGGCAGATGTGATTCCCTTCACAAAAGTGGGAGCAAGGCAGAAGCAGGAAACTACAGACCTGTTAGTTTAACCTCAGTGGTAGGGAAAATGATGGAATCACTTCTGAAAGAAAGAATTGTCGAGTATCTAGAGGCCAGAGGGGCACAGGACCCAAGGCAGCATGGATTCACAGCAGGAAGGTCATGCCAGACAAATCTGATAGATTTCTTTGACTGGGTGACCAAAGTAGTAGATCAGGGAGGGGCTGTGGACATGGCCTACCTAGACTTTAGCAAGGCATTTAACACAGTCCCACACAAAAGATTAATATACAAGTTAGCTAGCCTGGGTGTGGGTCCCAAGATGACAGCCTGGGTAAAAAATTGGCTGGAAAACAGGACACAGAGAGTAATAGTAAATGGAGTCCACTCTGATGAAAGGGGGGTTACTAGTGGGTTACCGCAGGGTTCAGTATTAGGACCAGTCCTCTTCAATGTCTTTATAAGCGACATTTCAGTGGGACTGGAAGGAAAAGTATGTCTCTTTGCGGATGACACAAAGATCTGCAACAGAGTTGATGCACAAGGTGGGATGGAAAGGATGAAAAGGGACTTGGTAAGGTTAGAGGAATGGCAAATGTATGGCAGCTTAAATTCAATGCTAAGAAGTGCAAGGTAATGCACCTGGGAAACAAAAACCCAGGGGAAGAGTACACAATGGGGGGTGAGATACTAACAACAACAAAAATGGAAAGGGACCTCGGGGTAGTCATATCAGATGATCTAAAGGTGGGCAAGCAATGTGAGAGGGCAGCAATGAGGGCTGGGGGGATACTGGGATGCATAGGGAGAGGCATCACCAGTAGAAAACAGGAAGTTATTATCCCTCTGTACAGACAGCTGGTCAGACCCCATCTGGAGTACTGCGTGCAGTTCTGGAGACCCAGTCTTCACAAAGACATAGACAGGATGGAAGTTGTCCAGAGGAGGGCAACTAAAATGGTGCAGGGTCTGCACCAGAAGACATATGAAGAGAGACTAAAGCAGCTTAATATGTACAGCCTCGAGGAAAGGAGGGAGAGGGGGGACATGATGGAAACTTTCAAGTACCTCAAGGGAATCAACAAAGTCCAAGAGGGTAGCATCTTTTAAAAAAAGAGAACAAGGGCACAATTTGAAGATAGTGGGGGCGGCTCAGAGGTAATTTAAGGAAGTATTTTTCACAGAGAGGGTTGTGGATGCATGGAACGGTCTTCCGGAGGAGGTCGTGGAGTCAAAAACAGTGGTGGAATTCAAGCATGCATGGGACAGTCATAAGGCAATTCTAGGGGATGGGGGTAGGAAGAAGTAGGCTGCAGGTTAACTAGGATCTGCAGCTTATCCAGTAGGCAGGGAAATGGGCAGACTGGGTGGGCCAAGCGGTCCTTATCTGCCATCAAATTCTATGTTTCTATGTAATCCTCTTTCAGGAGGTAACAAAATTCTTGACTATCACTTAGGGACCAGATGACCAAAATCTGATGGTCAATAATTTGTCATGGACAGTGATTCTGATAGCTAATGAATGGGGATTGATCTGACAGTCAGGGATTTTGCTTCCTCATGAACTAAGAATTTTTCAACTTTCAAAAACTTTCTCACATCATTGTAAATTAACAGTTTGGACTTTTGACTTTCAGTTTTCAGGGTATTTAAGGAGATGCCCTAGAGATGTGAATTATGCTATTTAGGTGTTTGAAATGTAAGCAGTTCCATAGATATGTCATCATGAAGTTGAGATTTTTCACATAGGATAACATTGTGGTGCCCATAGTGAATTTTGGCACCCGTGTGTCAGAAACTAAGTAAGATATGGAATTTTTGCTACTTGTGATAAGGTGACCTAAGCCATAGAAACACATCTGGGAATCATAGATTACACCTGCAATAGATTTTTTTCCTTTGTTGTATGGTTACTGAGATATTGCTAAATTTGTGTCACAAGGGTTACAAGGGTCCCTTTTCAACACTTTTCTGCACCTATATCTCGTAAACAGTGTGAGATATGGGTTTGGTTTATATATCTCATGCGGACATCTCACTGTCATGATTATAATGACACTTGAATTTTTTTTGTAGCTGCTACAGTTCCCAGGATATTAGCAAATTACTGTTACAAGGGTTCATTGCCCTGTATTGCTTTATGGCTCCATAGTTATGTATAAGTGTGCACGCAGGGCCCAGAGTGCCTGTGCTCCCACAGATGTATTTTGTTATGCTAACATTAGCAGCTTGGTGGCCTCACACTTCCACCAACACATGCTATTAACTAGTTGTATTACACTTTTTCAAAAAGTAAGGAAATTCATTGCAAAAAACTTCATTTAATGCATTAGTTAGGGTTGCTTCCACAGTAACAAAAATGAGGAAATTTGACGTTAGGGTTTTCAACCCTGACTCCAAATCCCCCTACACACACACACACACACACATGCACACACAAAACACACCCATACAAGCAGGGGACAGTACAAGACAACCCAACCAATCAGAAACAGACACCTTAAGGTAACAGAAAGAACATACAACTCTGTAAACATACCACAAGAGGCATCCATCATCATGTTTCAGCTGCTGTATCACTTCTGCCACCATCCCAGTGTCTTGAGGGGTTACACCATCATGCTGTGCAAGCATGCGGGTACAGTACATGTTAAGAAGGCTATGTAGAACATTTTAGATGAAAGTTCCTTAGTGTGAGATGGTTATGACTATATCATACTATTTTGCTACACCTGCTCATAACTTAATGAGTTGAAGTATATGGGCCACACTCTACTGTATTTCCACAGATTTATACATACTGTATGTCCACTTGTGAAGGGATAGGAACACAAGGTGTATACCAACCTACTGTGTCACTGTGACTCATATATATTGTTCTTTTGCATGGAAGGAGATATGGAAGTGCATGATGTGAAGTATCATGTGGTTCTACTGTTGGCTATGTACACTTTTTTACTGTCTGCGTGTGGACATGTGACTGCATGTAGGGATCTAATTGTGCAGTGATGAATAACTCCACACTCTAAACCTGATCTACGCAGACTGTTGTAGTACCTACATGGAGGAACAGTGTTCCCAATATTTCATAAAGACACTGTTCTATTATGTCAATGTGGGGCAGAGAGTGCACTGTCTTTTGGACCATTCACTGTCATCCGTACATTGGCATAGCATGTCAGAATACATAGAACACAGTGTTCATATGTGACTGTGTCATTCTGCCCTCCTAGTCCTACATCAAGATAGTGCAACACTATCCATATGTCACATTGTACATATGTCGCAGTGAGAACACATGGTAGTTTGGTCCATGCACTACCATACCTCTATTGAAATCCTATAACACAATCCGTGCATTACACTATCCATATGTTGCACTTTTCTCATTGTGACATACAGGTAGTGTGACATATGTTTTGTGTTGTAGTATGACAATGGATGAATGGTACAGCAGAATATAAGGCACCCTGTACTCTCACTGTAACATATGAATAGTGTGACATATAGATTGTGTTATACTTATATCTTGATGGTTGGATGGGAGTGAGGTATCTGAACAACCATAAGGTGACTCTGTGACATATGGACACAGTGGCACATAGATAATGTTGTAGTATACCAATGCTGGGATAGTAGAGCAGGGTACATAGCACCCTGTGGTCCATCTGTGACAGATGTAGAGTGTTGTTTTATCTCAATGGAAGGATGGAAGAACAGGGTCCAACACACCGTGTGGTCTACCATGACTTATGAATACTGTTGTACTATCTGCATGGAGGTATAAAATTCATGCAGTGGCCATCTTATGGGGTTGCACAGCATGTGGGTGTACCCCCCCAAAACACTGGGATGGCTGCAGAAGTAATACGGTAGCTGAAACATGATGATGGATGCCTCTTATGGCATGTTTACAGAGTTGTATGTTCTTTCTGCTACCTTACAGTGTCTGTTTCTGATTGGTTGTGTTGCCTTGTACTGTCCGCTGCTTTTCTCTGTGTTGTGTGTGTGTGTGGGGGGTCAGAGTTAGGGTTGAAAACCCTTATGTTGAATTTCCTCACTTTTGTTGCTATGGAAGCAACCCTAACTAATGTATTAAATGACATTCTTTGCAATGAATGACTAGATATATATAGATATATATATATAAATATATATATATATATATATCATATATATACAGTATATGTATATATATATATATATATATATATATATATATATATATATATATATATAATGGCAGCACAGTAGTGCTACCATAGTTAGGTTAAGTACCACTTTTAAGGTTAAAGGTCAAAGTTTGCACCTTAATAACTTTGCAACTGTTCAACAGATTTACCTGAAATTTGATACACATGATTGGGCATGGCAGGTCGTGGTATTTACCAAGTTTTGTATTGGTCAGATATACAGCTGTGGAGTTATTAAGCAACAATGAAATGTGCAATTACGCTTTTTTGTGATTTATTTGCTCTCACCTACAGGTCACACGGTTTGCGTGACCAGTCCAAAAACTTCAGGGAACATGCGACCAAGGTGCCCAATGTGCCTTTTGAAGATTTCGAGAAAACATATTGAATGGTTAAAAAGTTATTCAAAAAACAAATTCCCATTATAAGTCAATTGGAAAAGTTATCAAAAAGTTCAACAGTGTCGTAAATGCACTTTTTAGTGTTGCAAATGGTCCTAGTAGTGTTGCAAATCCACCATTGTTTTTTCGGTTGGTGATCAGAAAAATGCTTGGCATTTAAATGTTGGACCCTCTAGGGACACAATTCTTTTTGTGTTCAACTAGTCAGACCCCGAGGATGCTACCCATGTCATTATTTTGAGGTTAAACACCCCAGAAATATGTTTTTCAAATTTCTGGAAATAATAGTGTCTCAAAGTAGTGACACCTGGGCCTCAGAGCAGAAAATGAGCTGGGGAAATGGGAATTTTTTTTTTCTACATCATACGGTTCCTGAGATATAAGCAATTTAGTCTTTCAACTGCTCATTTTCTGCTCTGAGGCCCATTATTATGCATACATTCTTTGTACACAGTGTGTTTCTCTATGCAGCTGTTGGGCAAAATCAGGGTGTGCACTTACGTTACTGTTAGACTCAGTGTTACTACTTGTGTTTTCATTCCTGTTTGCATTACTGTTCCCATGTACGCCACCGTGTGCGTTACGTTTTGCATTCTCATTTGCATTCGCGCTTGCATCAGCGTTTCCATCTCTGTTTTGTTTGACATTCTTTCTGCTGTTAACATTACTGTTTGCTCTTCCAGTTGCTATGCTGTGACCGTGCATGTCCCATTTTGCGTTTTCATACACACTTGCATTTCCTTTTGCATTTCTGTTTCCTTTGGTGTTATTGTTGCTGTTACTATTACCATTTATAATTACAATTGCAGTAACGTGCCCGTGCATGTTACGGTTTGAGTTTCCATACGCTCTTCTGTTTCTTTTCTGCTTCTGTTTCCTTTGGTGTTATTCTTCATGTTAGCTTTACCATTTGAATTTACGATTGCTGTAACAAGCTTGTGCGCTTTATGGTTTGCATTTATGTGCGTGCTTGCATTCGTGTTTCTGTTCCCTTTGGTGTTCTTTTTGCTGTGGCACTTAACATCTCCATTTAAAATAAACACCGCTGCTATCACTGTTTGTGTTATCAATTGTGTTTTCATACACACTTCAATGTCTGTTTGCACCACTGTTCGCTTTAGCATCACTTTGTACTTGTGTTTCTATTAATGTTTCCTTTACCATTTATGTTTCCGTTACCATGTGCGCCACTGTTTGCACTTCTGTTTCCATTGCTGTTCCTGTTACTATGTCACAAGACATCACATGGCGGTAGCATGGGGCCCTCCGCTGCTGCACTCTATTCACTATTTATCATCCTCATTCTCAAAAAGAAGGGAATTAGAGGCACAAAACTCCATTTAATACATCAGTTAGGGTTGTCCCACAGTGACAAAAGTGAGGAAATTCATTGTTAGGGTTGAAAACCCTAACTTCTCATTCACCACCACCCCCCAGCACCACACACTCACATGCAAGTAGAGGGGAGGACCAAGGCAACACGACCAATCACAGACAACCAGCAGCAGCTGACAGAAATAAAATACAATTGTCTAAATGTACTACAAGACATCCCCACCATTCCAGACCAGGTACTGCATGCTCACTGGAGATTCACAGCAAACTTGGGGCATGTACGCCAACGGTAGATATCCTTGATTGCAGGTGCACAAAAGTTACCACACTTAGGAGTTGCATGGCCATAGCTAGCAATGCCTATGCCCCAGCCCACCATGTACTGCACCCTGAGTGGAGAGCCACAGCAACACTAAGGCCATGGACATCTATGGTATATCTCCATTTACAATTGCTGTACCATGCCTGTGCACATTACAGTTTGCGTTTATGTGCATGCTTGCATTCGTGTTTCTGTTCCCTTTGGTGTTCTTTAGCTGTGACATTTAACATTTCCATTTAAAATAAATACCACTGCCATCACTATTCACTTTATCAGTTGCATTTTTGTACACGCTTCAATGTCCGTTAGTGCCACTGTTCACTTTGGCATCACTTTGCACTTCCGTTTCTATTAACGTTTCCTTTACTATTTATGTTTCCATTAACATGTGTGCCACTGTTGGCACTTCTGTTTCCGTTGCTGTTCCTGTTACTATGTCACAAGACATCATGTGGAGGTAGCACAGGGCCCTCCACTGCTGCATTCTAGTCACTATTTATCATTCTCATTCTCAAAAAGAAGGGAAATTAGAGGCACAAAACTCCATTTAATACATCTGTTAGGGTTGTTCCACAGTAACAAAAGCAATAAAATTTGGTGTAGGGTTACCCCAACCTCTAGCAACACACACACACACAAACACACACATACACACACACACACACACACACACACACACATGCAAGTAGTGGGGAGGACCATGGCAACATGACCCGACACACACAACCAGCAGCAGCTGACAGAAATAAAATACAACTGTTTAAATGTACTACAAGACATCCCCACCACCCCAGACCAGGTACTACATGCTCACTGGAGATTCACAGCAAAACTGGGGCCATGTACACCAATAGTAGATATTCCTGATTGCAGGTGCACACAAGTTACCACACTTAGGAGTTGCATGGCCTTAGCTAGCAATACCCATGCCCCAGCATACCATGTACTGCACCCTGAGTGGAGAGCCACAGCAACACTAAGACCATGGGCATCTATGGTATATCTACATGACTGCAGGTATACACAAGTTAACACACTTAGGAATTGGAGGACCTCCACCAGGCAATGCCCCACCCCCCTGACCAGGTACTGCATACTGAGTGGAGAGCCACAGCAAAAATAAGTCCATGGACATCAACAGTGCAACTCCCTGATTGCAGCTGTATAGAAGTTAGCACACTTAGGAGTTGCACAGTCTCAGGCAGGCACTGCACCCCGCAGAGCAGTTACTGCATCCTGAGTGGACAGCCACAGGAAAACAAAGGCCATTGACATCAATGGTACACCTCCTTGATTACAGGTAAACTCCTGTTAGCACAGTTATAACTTGCATTGCCTCAGCCAAGCAATGCCCCCTCAAACCCTCAGACCAGATACTGCATCCTGAGTGAAGACCCACAGCAAAACTGAGGGTATGGACATCAATGATATGCCTCACTGATTGCTAGGACACTTAAATTAGCACAGTTAGGATTTGCATGGCCTCAGACAGGCAGTGCCCCCCTGACCAGGTACTGCATCCTGAGTGGAGAGTCACAGATGGCCATGCGTATATCAGAGCATGACTGCACATGTGCTGCTGGTTGTCTGTGACTGTTCATGTTGTCTTGGTCCTTTCCCCTACTTGCATATGTGTGTGTGTGTGTGTGTGTGTGTGTGTGTGCACAAGGTGCTGGGGGGGTGGAGGTGAATGCGGAGTTAGGGTTCTCAAGCCTAACACTGAATTTCCTCACTTTTGTTGCTGTGGAACAACCTTAACTGATGCATTAAATGGAGTTTTTTTATTTATATATATATATATATATATATATATATGTCTGTGAATATATATATATATATATATATATATATATATATATATATATATATATATATATATATATATATATATATATATGCAGTGTCAGTGGCTCAGTAGGTAGCACACTCACCTCTGAGGTGTTGCTCTTCTGAGGTGCCATCTTTCAGATGAGATGTTAAACTGAGGTCCCATCTGCCTGAATTGGGGGTAGTTCAGGTGGATGTTAAAGATCCCATGGCACTTCTCGAAAAGAGTAGGGGAATTTTTTTATTGAAAAACTGAACACAAAAGATATACAAAAATGTGTTACAGCATACAAAATGATAAGGAAAAATCATAAACAGAAACATAAACTCAAACATAAATGATCAGCAGTTGTACAGAGTCCCCCAAACCCAAAAACCCAAAACATAAAACGTAAGATTGTATTACGTCATACAAAGACATTGAAAAAGAACATAAAGAAGCAGTATATCATACAATAATGACAAACATAAGCAATCCTCAAATATCCCAAAAAAATGAAACTTTCCCATCCCTCAAAGGAGTAGGAGGATATATTACACAAAACTGAAAGTAAGATAAGCAATGCTATATTACAATATGCAAAATAAAAATAAAAATAAGCAAAACCGTAAGCCAACATTACAGCATACATGAATAGAAAACAAAAAAAATAAGTAATAATAGTAAAGAAATCCCTTCCCATCCCCAAGTTTAGTATACTTAAGAAAGCAACACCCATAGTATAATAAAGGAACACTAATCAGCCAGAAGGGAACAATTGTTTACCCAGTATCCAACTAAATCAGATGTTTCCAATAAATATTAAACCGAGCAGCAGGGACTCTATTTTGGTCTGTACCCTTAAGCTGATGTAGAAAGGCTGAAATATTCCAAAATAATTGTTCAGGAATCACAAAGTGCTGTCTGAGGGACCAAGAACAATGTAACTGCCAAATATGAAACTTTACACAAGCCAAAATATCTCCTATAAAAAAAATAAAAATATAAAACAAAATCTTAATATACAACATTCCAAACTAAACATCCTATTATTAAATGCAAGAAGCCTAAACAATAAGATTGATGAACTCAGTCTAACTTTAATGACTAGGAAAATTGACATATGTGGGGTAACTGAGACTTGGTTTACTCAAGAATTTTGGGGGCAAAATATCCCAGATTACACTTTATTCGCTAAACATCATGGGCATACTAGAGGGGGAGGTGTTGCAGTCTATATTAGAGGAGGAATAAATTGTTATGAAACATACAATGACATCCCAAACCCTGATTGTATAGAATGTGTGTGGGTTAAATTATTATTAGAACAAGAACCTATTACCCTGGGTATTTGTTATCACCCCACCCTCTCTAGATAAGGAATGTAATAATTTACTTCTGGACTATATTCAGAAAATCAATCCTCTTGATAATATTATATTAATGGGTGACTTTAATTATCCAGGAATCAACTGGGACACACTTGTGGGCTCTAGTCAACAGGAAGCTAAATTTCTTGACTTAGTTATTTCCATGGGCCTGGAACAACTTGTACTTAATCCAACTAGAAAAGCTAACATTTTGGATCTAATACTCACTAACATTTATGAACAGACAGAATCCCCAACAATTGTTGCCCCTCTAGGAGATAGCGATCATTGCATGGTATTATGGGCAATTAATTATTATGCAATGAATGTTAAAGGTATTACCAAAATGAGAAACTATTCTAAAGCTAATTGCAAGGAAATAAAAACATATCTAATGGAATGGAATTGGGAAAAGGAACTGAAAAGAGTTACAAGTAAAACAAATATGGCACTGTATTAAGGAAAATTGAGTTACTGTGTCAACAAATGGGTACCTGTACGCAGAAAATATTTCAATCATAAAAGACTTCCTATATGATTTTCATCCAAAATTAAAAAACTAATAAGATTAAAAAAAGCCTTTAACAAATACAAAAAGCACAAAACTGTAATTATCTGGAACAGGTTCAAAATAAAAGCAAATAAAACTAAACAAGCAATTAGAAAAGCAAAAAAAGAAATGGAGCTCAGACTAGCTACTGCCAATACAGATAATAAAAAGCAGTTCTTTAATTATATTGGCTCTATGAGAAAGAACTCTTCGAAAGTGGGTCCATAAATAAATTAATATCTGATGAACTGAGCATGGCTAACGAATTCAATAGATACTTTACTAGTATTTATAAAGCTAATGAATTTATTGATTCTAAAATCCCCAAAATTCAAGATAGTCTGGAGGTAATTACAATTCCAGAAGTATATTCTGCTATAAACTCCTTTAAGTCTTCTTTATCTGCAGGTACTGATGGTTTTCCTTCCCAGTTTTTAAAAGAAATTTCTTATGAAGTAGCTGGTCCCCTAACACTACTATTCAATAAATCACTCTACACTGGTAAAGTAATAGATGACTGGAAAGAAGACTGGGTCCTACCTATTCACAAGGGAGGAACAAAACAGAGGGTGGAACAATATAGACCGATTAGTTCAACGTCCTGCATAGGAAAAATTTTGGAAAAACTTATAATGTATAGAATTAACATGCATATCACAAGGAATGGCCTAGAGGACATTACACAGTACGGTTTTGTTGCTGGTAGATCTTGTCAGAGCAACCTGATTAATTTCTTTGAACCTATTAGTGCCGCCCTAGATGCAGAGTTCCCTGTGGATGTTGTTTTTCTCGATTATGAAAAGGCATTTGACTCAGTTTCTCATAAGATCCTAATAGAAAGCTTGGTGAATATTGGTTTGCATAAAAATATTGTCAGTTGGATCTCTGCATGGTTAACCGATAGATGACAACAGGTAAATATTAGGGGTTATACTTCAACCTGGAGCAAGGTGACTAGTGGTGAGCCTCAGGGGTCAGTCATTGGCCCTACTTTGTTCAATATTCTGATCTCAGGTATGAAAACCAAGAACGGGGTTTGGGTCAGTAAATACGCTGATGACACTAAGTTGGGGTGTATTGTTAATGATTGTACATCTATTGCTATGTTACAAGAAAACCTAAATGATTTATTCAACTGGGCTGTGAAACATAAACTTAATTTTAATATTTCCAAATGTAAAGTTATGCATTTTGGATTTAACAACAGATGTGCTAACTATTATTTGAACAACCTTTTACTGAACAAAGTAACTTCTGAAAAAGACCTGGGCATTTTAATCACTAATAATTAAAAATTTTCTGAACACGTTCAAAAACCTTCCCAAAAATGTCATAGATTAATAACTTGCCTATTTAAAAATATTAAATCTAGAGAACCAGAAGTCTTACTTCCTATTTATTGCAGCATAGTAAGATCAAATCTAGACTTTTGTGCCTCTGTTTCCGCTCCAACCTTGGTAAAGGATAAGATACTAGTTGAAAAAATACAGAGAAGATTTACTAGACAAGTGAATAATTGTAACACTTTATCATATAACAGTAGATTCAAAAAATTGGAACTTTATTCCTTGGAATATCATTCTTTAAGAGGGGATTTATGCCTAATCTATAAAGCTTCCAAGGATAATTCTCTGGCTGAAACAATATGCTTAGAATGGTATAAGAAAAGAAATAACACCAGATCCCATATACTACAATTAAAATCAGTCACAAATAAGTCTACTAGTCAATATCAATTTTTCACCCAGAGAATAATCCAGACTTGGAATTCACTGCTTCTTGAAGTAGTATACAGTAATTCCTTCCAGTTATTCAAAAATAATCTGTACATTTTTATGGGTAATAAAAAATATGAATTCCATCCATGTTAGGGATGGCGAGTTCATTATGGGCTAGTCCCTCAAACTCGTATATACCTATGAACCTATGAAAATCAGACACATTGTATCAGCATGGTACTTGTCCCAAGAATGTGGTAAAATACCAAGTAGATGAATCTCTGCTGTCAGGGAGGCAAATGGTGATTCAGACCAATTGGAAAGAGTGTAAGTCCAAAACTGACAGATATATGAACACTCAAAGAACAAATGGGCAACAGTTTCCACAGGAGCTTGGCACAAATTCTGTCTTGTACACCCCCGTTCCTGTAACCCTTTATGTTTAAGGTTACCCTTGACATTAAGTTTATTATGGGCACTCAACCATAAAAATCCCACAAGTAGGCTGGAACCCTCTTGGAAGTTAACATAGAACCAGTCTGTAGCAAATGATGTGATGGATGGATAGCCAGATTGAAGATAACAAAAAGTGCTGCTCTATAATTACCCTATACAGTTCTTTCCTAGAACATGTCTCAGCTGGTTGCCTTAAAATACCCCATTGTTTCACTTTAGCAAAACAAGATCTAAAATAATCTGGCATACCCGTGAGAGATTTCTGCTTTGGAATTGGTTCTAGGTGGTACCAGGAGCTAAGCCATGGGAACATGGAGTCCCAAACCCAAGGATGCCATACCTTATTTGCTATTTAAAAAAGAGGACAAATGTTAGTAGAAACAAAAAGGGAAAAGAAAAAACACAATCGGATTCAACATCCGAAGACCAGCACAAGCAAAATCTTGATACAAAATGCCTCTTTTAATGGGGTTCAGTCTGATTCCCCAGATTGCCTGAAAAAAATAAACCATAAATACTAGTGTCCAACAGGGCTAGAAGAGGGAAAATGGTCCCAGATGCAAAAACAAAGAAAGCAAAAAAGGTTTTAACATATAAACCCTTTTTTTTTTTTTTTACATGCACCATGTATTCCATTTTCTAACTTTAATCTGGGCCGGTTCAATTAACAAATCCCAATTATAGGCAGAGTGGTCTTCCATCCCAAAATAAATACCCCAAATCTTGCAAGAACCTACAAAATCTGGGGTCTTCATTGTGGCAGGTGTGTTAATACTAGTTTGACCTATGGAAAGATACTTACTTTCGGAGAGATTCACATGAGAACCTGATCTCTCCTCATATGCCAACAGCAAGGCCTCTGCAGCATGGCATGATGGGATATCTGCTAAAAAAAGACATAAGTCATCAGCATAAGCTATCATCTTCACTTCAGGATGTTCTATGCAAGGAAAGACCTCTAATATCATCTGAAGCACTCAATCATGCCAGTGAAGGTTCCAAGGTTAAAACACACAGAAAAGAACTCAAAGGACAGCCCTGATGAATCCCTCAAGTCAGTTTCACTGGCTGTCTTACCCAGCCATTCACAAAAGAGATAGCGAAGGCCTCAAGATAACAAGTCCGGAGCCAAGAAATAAAAGGGGGAGAAAACTTCATTTTTGATAAACAGGCCCAGATATAATTGTGAAGCACACTGTCAAATGCTTTTGGTTGATCCAAACTAAAACAAAAGCCCAAAACCTCACCAGAGGACCCTTTTAAAAAAATTTCATGTACTAAAATAAGACCATCTGTGATTGTTCTACAAAGAACTGAGCACAACTGGGTCGGGTGAATAACATCTGCTAAACAAGCAGAAAAGCAGAGACTCAAAATTTTTGTCAATAATTTATAATCATTATTTAGAAGAGTAATTGGTCTCCAGTTTTGCAGGTTTGTCTTTGCACCCTGTTTATACAGTAAAACCACAAGACCATCATACATACTAAGGGGCAATATATTATCTTGCAAGCTATCCAAAAAAAGTAGAGACAATTCTTCTGCCATCAAAGGACCAATCAACTTATAGAATTCATATGGGATCCCATCTAAGCCCAGAGCTTTACCCCCAGGCAAGCAGAAATAATGGCCAAAACCTCAGTTGAAGAAATGGGATTAAGAAGACCTGGAATAAATATTCAGGCACACTTTTCAAAGTACAGGAATCCAACCATTTCATAATACGGGAGTCAGAAAGAAGAGGGTCAGCAGAGAACAAACTCTTTAGATACCAACCCACTTCACACAAAATATCAGTTTTAGTGGAAAGAACCCCCCCATAGGAGAAATAAGCATACCAATGCCTTTATAATGTGTAGCTTGACAAAAATCAAAAGGGTTTGTGTAAGCTTTCTTACTATGCATCCCAAACTGCTGTTCCTGCCTTAGAGAGGACATACGGTCATATTGCAATTTAGTCAGAGTAGCCTTTAGAGACTGAAAGGCTTGCAAATCAATTTCAAGACCTTGTTGAAGACACTCATAAAAAAACAGTAATTGTTGCCTGTACACTGAATATTCCTGTCTCTTATATCTACCCAAAAGTCTACTAATCTGCTGAAAATATAACCTAAATTCCAATTTCATATCATCCCACCAGGTCTGTCTAGTATCAGAGACAAAGCACTGACTTCCTAGCTTCAACAATAGCAAGGAAACCAGCCTTCACCACAGGAATATCTAATAAAGACAAATTCAACTTCCAATAACCCAAACCTCTGGATGTACCAACATAGTAAGAAATAGTAACACATAACTGAACATGATCTGAATTAGCCACCAAATCCACTAAAGGGGACTTGGTCTGAAGAGAGGAAGACAAAACCCAATAATCAATGTGAGACGACCTTTTACCCTGAAAAAAAGTATGAGGCACTGAAATATGGGAATGGAGAAAAACATTCTGTAGGCCACACTGACCTAACAAAGAACTCAGAAAGGCAGTGTCACAATACAATTTAATAGTAAGAAAATGCCTATCTTGGGTAGTGCGGTTAATATTAAAATCTCCCCAAAACAATACATTTTTGCTAGTAAATAAATAAGGTCGGATAAGCTTCAATAGGGAAATCCTAGCAGACTTGGTTTGGGGAGCATAGATTTTAATGAGATGAAAATCAATATTAAATAAGGTAACATCCAAAACAAACCCCCCGCCTGGAAAAATATCTACCATATGTGTAAACAAAATGTGAGAAGTAGTGAAACAAATCCACAGCCTACAACATTGGTCTTCTCCACCCAACCAATAGCTAGGACCCCAAATCCAGGCCTCAGAAGCAGTTTGAAAATCTTGTTTAGTATACAATCTGGTATCCTGAAAAAAAAACAATATCATATGTAAGAGAGGAGAAAAGCTCAAACCTAGCTAACATCTTGACCTCAGATTGGATACTATTAGTATTTAGACTAGCTATGTGTAATTCATAGCCTGGTAGAATAGCAGCAGAAGCAGTGGGTTAGGTACCAGAAGGAGGTTTCCTCAAACTTATTCTGGTACCTACATAGAGCCCTAGGCTATGTGCCTTCTTACCTTTGCCGGGGGGACAACGCTAGAGTCAGACTCTGGGGGAATCTCCATTTGGGAAGAGGCTATAGAAGCAACAACAGTGTCTGGGTCATCCCCACCAGTGTGGGCAGGCAAAACTGAGAACCTATTTTCAGACAGAGGAAGACCCAGAAGGGTAGAAGGCTCTGAAGTCAAGAACAAGGGATTGGGAGATGGCAAAACCACATGAGAGATAACAGAAACTGGAGGTGGGGGAGGGGCACATTTTCCTCACTGTCCGGAGGTAGGAAAACCACAGTGGCATCAGGCAAGGGAGATAATACAGGAGGCTCAACTGGTACTACCAGAACCTTAGGCATGGAATCTGGGTCTGTAGGAGAGGAGGGAGCCCTGAGGTAGGATCAGGCTGAGGTGGAGACTGTTTCCATTGTGGCTGTGGATCAAAAGAAAAATGGTGTCTTACAGAGTCCACAGCTGGTCTAGTGGCCCTATAAACATAAAAATCCTGCACACCAAAATCCGCATCCCCAGTATTATGTGCAGCCCAGGAGCAATACATGAAATCATGACCCACTTCCTCACACAAATTACATTTAGGCATATTAACACAATGCACTGAAGAATGACCGATCTCCCCACAAAATGTACACTGAACAACTTGGCAGGTTGAACTAAGGTGGCAAACTGACCCACATTTAAAGCAACGTTTTATTTGACCTGGGTAAAAAATGAAACCCTTATCCCTACAAATATTAAAACAATTTGGAAGGTGTTCCAACCCCTCATCAGTCTGAAAAAGCTTTATTTAAATTTTCCACCCTCCATTCCAAAAACCCTCAGAGTCCAGAATAGGGTCTGGGGTTCCCAGAACCTCACATTGCTTATCCACCCAGTACAGGACATAAGAAATGTTGACACCTTCATCACTCAAAATGGTTGTTCAGTTAATGGAATCACCTGGAAAGGTGTCCATAAGAGGTTTGTTTTAACAGTCATATGCTTCACCCAAAACCTTTCCAAGAAGTCAGGTGTTTGAAAACTGTTGTCAAACGTCTGTTCCCCAGGAGCATGAATCAGGGCATTTACCTCAAATGATGTGAAGCCCAAAGATTGCTTAAGCAAAATATGCCCTACAAAAAATCTATTAGGAAATTGCTCCATACCTCCCAAATACCACAATCTAACAGCATTCCTGCATTTGGCCAGTTCCACAGGCTTGCAGAATAAATCCACATATGAGGGGTGGTTAGGTATATCAGGTATATATAAATAAAGAGTGTCAGATGTGTTGGAAAGATCAGGTAGTGGTGGGGCAACATGATCGGTAATATCAGCACTGATATCTGTAGTATTTGGCAAAGGTAACTGCGGGGAAAAAGAAATGCTACCTGAGTTTGACTGTCACTGAGGAGAAGTCTGCCCTTCTGTTTAGCAGTGTCAGTGGCTCAGTAGGTGGCACACTCACCTCTGAGACCGGGAGATCAGAGGTCTGCGGGTTCAGTTTCCATATCTGGCACTTGGGTTAGTATCCCAGCACTGACACTGTAGTGCAGCATGAGAGGGGTGCTGCACTTCTGAGGTGCCGTCTTTCGGATGAGACGTTAAACCGTGGTCCTATCTGCCTGGATTGGTGGTAGTTCAGGTGGATGTTAAAAATCCCAGGGCACTTGTCAAAAAGAGTAGGGGTGTTTTTATTAGCAATAAACATATACAACAACACTTGTTCTGAAAAGATTCACACACAAAAAAAAAAAAGGAAAGAAACTTAACCAAAGGCAACATTGAAACAAAATAAATGGAACATGTCTAACAATTTCTGCTAAGTTGGTTTGTTAAAGAGAATAGTAAAATACCATAACTTCTTCGCTAACATCTTTACCTACTTTAAATCAGAAACATTGATACTAATTCTAATCCTTTTATTTATACTTAATAAAATGTAAAAATCCTTTCCACCATTTACGTAAAGTTCCGGGTGTCACTCTTAAGGCATCTTGAGTGTATATTTTCTCCAGTTCTTTTATTATTAGTTTACTTACACTGGAATAAGGCATTTTCTTTTTATATAATACCCACTGAATCCTTGCTTGCCATAAATAATATCTTAGGCAACCAAAAAATAAAGCTAATGTTTCTTAATGAATGTCTAATGTAACAAGTGCACTACAACCGAAAGTAAGAAAATCATATGACATATTATGCATCCACTTTAAACCCCATAAGTTTGATAAATAATCCCATAGGCCTGAGGTATAAGTACAGTTCAATAGAAAATGCTCCATAGTTTCCTCCATATTTATACACTCCATGTAGGGGCATAACCTCTCCTGTAAGGTCTTGTATTTTGCATTTCCTCTAATATTTAACCTTCCATAAAAATTAGCCACTGTATTTCCATTGATTCCCGGCATCCTCGGTTATTTAATTGCGCAAAACCTTGGGTTGTATATGTACAGGACAGTTTTTAATCCTGGCTCTTGAGGATATAATTTTAACATTAGATATTGATACAGACCTTTTGTATTATGAGACAATACGGTCTGCTTCTGTATTTTCCATTTATATAATTTCTGAGCTGTGGGCCTAAATGCTCTGGAATATACAAATGTCTATTGAGTTTTGAGCTAATAAATACCAATTCTTATAATACTTACTCATTGTTTTTAAATTCCATGAAGCCTCTACCCTTAATTCCGCTTTCAATCCTTCTTTAATTGAATTTGTTATGAAGAAAACATGCGCATAAACTACAGGGTCTATCATACCAAGCCCTCCCTTATTCTTCTTCATATATGTATAACCCCTTTTTACTGGGTTTAATCGGTTACCCCAAAGCATCTGAAAGAATATGCTATAAACTTTAGACTCAAATACCGTCGGAAGTGGGAAGATCATAGCTACATACTGCATAATGGGAAGAAGGAATTGTTTAACTATATGTACTCTTTTTAATTTAGGTAACCTCCATTGTTTCCACCTGTTAACCTTTCTCTCTATTTTTGCAATAACAACTTCCCAATTATCCCTAGGCAAATTCTGGGGACCAAATAAAATTCCTAAAATTTTAATCGGTTTCCTAGTTATATGTATACCCTCCTGCCATATTTCTTCAACACTACTTGCACCTATAAATAACCCCTTTGTTTTCTTTACATTTAATTTTGCATTTGATACTTTAGCAAAGGCCTCAAAGGCCATCATGAAATGAGAAATAGAGGTATAATCATCAAAGTAAAACACCAAATCATCAGCATATGCCTGTACCCTTAGCTGCGAGCTACTACAGTCATTCAGAGGAATACCCTTCCATTTTTTGGCTGATAACACATATTGCAAAAAGGGATCTACAGCAAAAGTATATAAAAGAGGACTGAGAGGGCATCCTTGACGGACACCCGTTATTAATTGAAAGCCTTCCGCCTTAACACCTTTCAAAAAGGGAAATACCATAACTTTATTATATAGCTTCTCTATTAATTCAACCAATTGCAATGGACCCTGTAATGCTTAAGCGTGAGAAAAAGAAAGGGTAAATGCACTCTATCAAATGCTTTATCTAAGTCTGCAGCAATCAAACAACCAGTTAGTCCTATTTCTGTTAAATGATCAATCACATCACGAATCAACATAAGGGCATACTGAACCCTTCTTTCTGGCAAACCACAGTATTGATAGGATGAAATAACATCTTCTGTCCATCTTTTAAGCCGATTGTTTAGAATGCTTGAGAAAATTTTGTAATCAGTATTTAATAATGTGATTGGCCTCCAATTGGCTATATTTTGTTTGTCTCCAGATTTAAATATGTAAGTCAATAACCCTTCTGTAAATGAAGGGTAAATAACTTCTTTATCTAAGAAATACTGGAACAAAAGACCCAAACATTGACTAAACTCTTCTGAAAAGCATTTATACAAGTTGTTTGAAAGGCCGTCTATTCCTGGTGAAATATTCAGCTTCAAAGACTTGATAGTTTCTTGAATCTCTATTTGAGTAAAGGCACCCCATCCCTCTGACCTTTTGACCTTATTGAATGGAACAGTTATCTGATTTATGTAGTCCATCATATCTGTTTTTAATATTGTCTCACAAGGATTTAATGTACCAAAATGTTCCACTATTACCTCTCGTAGTTCCGCCACAGAGGTTGCCAAACTTCCATCCTGTTTTTTTAATTCCTCCAATCTCATTGACTCCCTTAATTCCTTACACATTAGAAAAGGGTCCCCTATAGGTGATTTTTTAACTCCATTGATTAGTATCACCTGCATCGTTTTACCTCTATTGTATTGGAAGTCCCTCATTTTCTCCTTTATTGAAGAGATTTGCTCTGAATAATCCCACTTGGAAGAGTAAGCTATGGTTAAAAGTCTCTGTAGTTGCTGTCTTAAGCCTAAATAATGTAGAAATTTCTCATTTTTAATTTTACTCCCTGGGCCTTAAGCCAGTTTCTTAGATCAGCCTTTGTTTCTTGCCACCAGTCTCCTAAGTCTAGGTATAGAAAGGCCACTGATAGTCTAGCCCTCAACAGGTTTCTAACCCCCTGAATGAATAAAGGGAGATTCTAGTAAAGAATTATTCAACTTCCACCTTAAATGTTTCTTCTCTTGTTCGTCTGAAAGACTAAAATGACTTAATAAGAAGGAATGATCAGAAAACTCACATGGGAACATTTTAAAATGTTCCATTCGTATATTTGACGAAACTAACATGTGATCTATCAGAGAGAAGAATTTCCCTTTATTAAAAGAAAAAACTATCTCTTGCCTTTAAAGAATCATTGCAAATTATAAGATCAGCTTCTTTAATGATTTTACTTAAGGCATTTGAGTCACAATACACTTTCTTATTATTATTTTTCCTGTGAGAGAATGCCGGAATAGGACAGTTAAAATCTCCACCCCATAAAACTCTAGCTGTTGTTAAAAGGTAAGGCTGAACCATATTTAGGCAACTGACTCTGCCTGATTTTGTTTGAGGGTTATATATATTAATAAAATGGAAATTTAAACCAAACCATAACCCGTCTAATATTAACACTCTTCCAGATATCAGATCTATCAGGTTTTGTAGTTGAAAAGCGTAGGAATTAAATACAATACCTATACCGTCAGCTGAGTCTTCCCCAAAAGACCAAAAAGATGGGCCCCAAATCCACTCTTTTTTAAAGGCTACCAGCTGTTCTATGGAGTACATCCAAGTCTCCTGCAAATAACAAACTGAAATGGGATAATCATGAACATAGTGGAAGAGAGCCTGTCTCTTAACAGCATCAAGTAAACTGTGAACGTTCAAAGAACCCCAGATTAACTTCATTTCTGTTTTATACTGCTCCAACCCTTATTTTTTTCTCTTTTTCTTTTTTTAATCTTTGTAATTATCTTTAACCTGAGACCTGGTTGACAGAGAGGATTTCTGAGAATCAGAATCCTCTCCTTCTAATTCCGTATTCCCCCATGCAGAAAACAAAGCCGCATATGAGTTGCTTGTCTCAATTTGCATAGCTGTAGGGGGTGGGGGAGTAGGTTTGGGATGCAAATTTCTGGTTGACCTTCTTTGAGGTAAGACTAACAAAGACTCATTCGATGCGTTAGAGCTTTCTACCTTCTCTGTAACCTCATCTGAAAAACAAACTGGAGGAAAACTTAAAATGTTGGGGGGACCCATATTAGTCTTTGCTGCACCAACCATTTTTGTTTCCTGCCCTTGTTTTTCACTACTGATTTCCAGTGGTGTCTTACTTAAATCTTTGGCCTCCCCTTTACCTTCGGCAGGCTTCTTGACACTGGATGCTTTAGTTTGAACCGAAGGGGGGGACACTTAACTGAGGGGAAAACTGAGCTGTAGCTTCCTGAGCTTTCTGAATGAAAACCTCAGAGCCAGAACAAGATGTTGTATTATGCGCTGCCCATGGACAAACCTTAAAAACATGACCCTTTGATTCACATAGATCGCAACGTGACTGATTATTGCAAAACATTGTCAAGTGCCCAACCTCCCCACAATTATCGCATCTAGGCTGGTCGCACACACTGGAGAGATGTGTTCTGGCCCCACATTTGCAGCATGCGCGAGGTTGTCCGCTATAAAAGCACACACCTCTATCTCTCCCCAACAAAAAAAAGTTTGGTATATGTTCAATCCCAGTTTCAGTCTGTCTTAACTTGATTTTGTACTTCCAACCTCCTGTCCAGAAGTGCTCTGAGTCTAAAATGGGCTCTGGTTCGCTCAGAACTTGCACTTTTCTTCAACCAAAGGTTATGTCTTCACCCAAACACCTTCATTCTGGAACATGATAGTAATAAATTTAATCAGAGGCTTGGATAGGGGGATGACAATGAAGGGGGCCCATATCGGAGAAAATTTAACCTGGCTATATCTTACCCAAAAAAGATCTAGCGCATGTTGAGAGCGAAAACTCACATCATAATTGTCCTCCCCTGAGATATTTATAAAGGCGTATACATCCTGTGGGGAAAAATGTAATGAGTCTTTTAATAAAGTTTTTCCGACATAATGCCTGTCTGGCCTCACCTCTAAACCCCCTTTATATCTTAAACGGACTGCATTCCACCTGGGTGCTGCATCTCTATGTGAGTTTGAAAACAGTTCAGACATTAGGGGTTTTTGAGCTGGAGGAGAAGGGGGGGTAGAGGAGTTTCTTTTGAGGGCTTCTGCAAGGAATCCTGTGCATGTATCTTCTGAGATTGAGGAGTATTGCAAGGTTTTTTCAAATCAGTAAGACTGCATACAGGATTTATAACCTCCTTTTCTATTTTATTGCCTTCCTTAATAAGCATCTGTTCCTGCTGTTGCTCAACAGGCGCCCATTCTGGAGAATGTTGGGACAAGGAAAGCTGTGAATCCCATGTTGGATCAGGCTTCCATGTTCCTGTAACAGTCTGAATCCATCCTGCTTTACTTAAGGCTTTATCTGGAGTCCAAGCGTCTATCTCATCCTCTTCCATTGATAAGGGAGGCTCAATTTTTTTCTCCTGTACTTTAAAATTGGGATAAGGATATTTTTTTGTACTATTTTTGACAGGGAAAAAGAAATCAGTCACCCCAGCTTGTGTACCTTCAGTAGCTTGATAAATCACATTTTGAGCAGCTGAGGAATCTTCTTGTTTTAAATGTTTCAGTACAAAACCAGAATTTTTATTCAGAGGAGAGGTTTCATTATTGCTGAAAGAAGAAATCATGTTGGTAGGCACTTTTTTATGACAGGTTTTAAGTTCAGCACCTTGTTTTACTAGGGTCATTTCAGGCTGTGGGCACTCACTAAAAGTTGTGATTAAACTGCCAGCCTGCTCCGATTCTAACAACACATCCATGCTTCTAATGTTATTACTGAAGCCATTTCCTTCAGGACTTAGTTTGGAGAGACTTCTTTCGTCTCTCGTTTCAACCAGCAAATCAGAAGCAATGCGGCAAACATGGTTTGTAGAATTGCTGTCAGACCGATCAGCAAAAAGCCGCAGAGTATCAGACAGCTGAGAGGGAGCTTCTTTATTTAATTCAGCCACCACCGCATTTCCCGCCTGTTTATCCTCAACTTTAAACAATTTTACAGTGGACACAGTACCTGTTGAGGATTTGGTGTCGTCTCCGAGCGCTGCTTCTCTGTTGCTCAAAAGGAAGCCTTCCAGCTTATCAGACCGAGGTTCAGTTCCGATGTCTTGCTCAACAAAGCTGCTTGTTTTTACTGACTCATGTAAAGGATTCCGAGAGAAAGACAACATATTTCCAAGGTTCGGTTCGCAATTCTGATGAATATGCACTTCTTCTTCAATTCTTTTAATAGCACCAACATCCAAATGCTCCTTTTCTTTTGCAGGTTTAATTTCTACAAACTTATTTTTGGCTTCTTTTTCACTCTCCTCTGTAAGCTCCCAAAGCACAACATCTGGTTGAAGTTCCATTTCTGTATCGAAATCAGCCCTTACCAAGGCTGAAGCCTCTAATCCACCAAGAGCAGGAGCCAAGGCTTCCTCTCCCACTCTGCAGTCGTCCTCCTCCTTCCCTGAAACACTTCAAGAGGCCATCTTGGAAATGACCTGTCCCCCTACTGGCAGCAGAACAGCAGCTGAGTAGGGGAATGTCCCTGGTGTCCTGGCCAAATTTCCCTAATTCACTAAAAAGTACACCAACAGCTTAATCTGGTTCAAGGTCAGTTGGCATCAATCTGTATCTCCCTCCCCCGGGTCATGCCTGAAAATAGTCAGGATTTATCTTGTGCACTTACCCGGTCAACAAAAACTGAAAAAAAAAAGTCACCACAGTAGTAATAGGAGTCTGGCAGGCTTCCAAAGGTAATGCTGGAGAGGATTCTGGAATGGCCGTAGGAACTGCCATAGGCAAAGAAGTAGAATTAGGATCCAAATCAGGAGCCAAAGGATTCACAAGGTCAACTGCAGCACTTCAGGAACCAGATGGCAATTGCCACCAACCAGCCTCTCGTAGAGCTCTATCTGGGGACCAACCAGGACCTCCAGGGACAATATACATTTCCAAATGCATCCGGCCTTCAACATCCAGCAATAGAATTCCAGGTCAGGAGAAAACTTTAGCAGAATGTGGTGGAGTAGCATCTAAACTGCGCTTCTGTTTTTTCTCTTCCTAGAGACGTTTCTGTTCCCAGAAAGCTCTGTTTCTAGGAGTAAAAACTGTTCCTGTAAGTAGATTTTTTTCTCTGCAAGGCTCATATCCGAAAATGAGGCAGAATTTGAGAAAATGTTAGCATGCAAAGCTGAATTTGCTGAGCTGGCAGGAGATAAATCCACTCCAGTTTTCTCCGGAGCTTCAGCAGGTGAAGAGGCGATATGCTGACCAACGAACGTCATGCATTCCAGCTGCCTTGGGGACCTGATTCACAGTATGACTTTCTCCATCCAACACCAGAGCCACACTGGGCTCCTCCATACTCAGCAGGCAGATGGACAGTGCCACCTGCCCACTGAGTAGGGGAATTTTGGGGGGGAGAAAGGGAAAAATATAATTCAGGAACAGTTCATATCCAACTTGTACTGAAGAAAGTCAAATTCAGGACTAGTCCAGTATCAGAAGTATCTAAAATATCTGTCTATTCTTCTTCTTTCTTCATTTGAAATTTGTATGTCAGTGTTTCACAACTTATAATAAAGAAGTACAGGCAAATCATAACTTATCCATTTGTTTCTTGGGGTACTTCCTCATATCTAGGTCATAAACTTGCCTCAATGAGGTTTGTACATTATTTATGAATACTTCTTGGATAACATAGCTTTGTTGTAGCACCCATTTACATCTGGATTGCCATATATAATATTTGATAATAGCAAAAATCACTTGCAAAGTTTGTGTAGAACAAGAATCCCAATACTGAGAATATATTGAATAGATCAGTTCTATGTAGGTTAATGAGGATAACCACGGGATTTTCCAAATTTGAATGATCTCATCCCCCAAATGTTGTACACAAGTAAATTCTAAAAACAGATGTTCTTAAGTCTCTAATATATTTACACAAGTGTTTGTTGGGCAGGATCTTTCTTCTTTAGATTTGTGTTTATTATTATTTTTTACATTCAATCTACCATGGATGGTCAGCCACAGTAGGTCCCAGGCAAAATCTGGTATCCTTCCATTTGTTAATTGGGAGATTACTATGATCTTTCCTCTAGCAGGACACATAGGTAAAGTCACCACTTCTTGACAAACAGTTTTCATGATTGTAGGATATACTTGTTTTGGGTAGATAAAAATTGAGTGCAGGAATCTTTCCATTTTATTGATTTCTGGAAAATAGGCTTAACAAATGCTGGCATAATATTGACTCTTGTTAATAACCAACATTTCTGTTGTGCCCATGCATATAGGCCAATTTTCACCCATTCTAAGATACATTCTTGCCAAATTTTCATCATTTGGCTTTGCCAACTTATGACATTAATATGTAAAAAAAAAAACTATAATAAAAAATAGTTATTAATCATTCCTATTCCACCTTCCTGAATGGATTGATAAGTCACATCTCTTTTAATGGGATTTAAACGACTTCCCCAAAATGCCCTAAAAAATACTAAGCAATCTAGTCTCAAACTGCACTGGAACAGGGAAAATAGCACTAACATAAATAAAAATGGGAAGCAACAAAGTTTTTATCAATAGTACCCTTTTCCGTTTGGAAATTTGTCGATTAGCACATGGTTTAGATATGTTATCTGTTATATCCATTTTCTTTTCCCAGTTTAAACAAGATAGATCTCCAGGGCCAAACAACACCCCTAGGATGGGGATAGGTTCTTGTGTCAGTCTTATTCCTGCATAAGAAGTTTGTGTTAAATCTGCACCTCGCAACTGTAGGCCTACACTTTTTTCCATATTAATATGAGAACCTGAAACTTCTAAGTATTCTTTCAGTTGTTGTATTATTTCCTGTTCATCAGTTGATTGTTTAAGGGTTAGAACAATATCATCCGCATATGCCATTATTGATACTGGGTTAGTATTTACTGTCATCTGAAACCCTACTATCTTATTGTTGTTTTGTATTGTTCTCAATAGAGGGTCAATACAGAAAACATACAGTAAGGGACTAAGGGGGCATCCCTGTCACACCCCCCTTTTAATTTGTACTGAGGGGCCCATCTACCCATTTACCCAAGGGATTACTTTAGCTGAATTATACATAAGTATGATCCATGTCACAAAAACATCAGGTATCTATAGCTATGGGCAATGGAATCAAAGGCCTTCCGCTGATCCAGACTCAGCAAGAAGCCTTCTATAACATTATGTTGGGTCCTCTGAAACAGTTCTCGAAGAATTATTAAATTATCATATATCCCCTGTTTTGCAATGGAACAAGTTTGTACCTGACTAATTAAAGTGCTGGCAACTACACTCAATCTTTTTAGCTAGAGCCTTCCCTAATATTTTAAAATCTATATTCAATATACCAATGGGTCTTCAATTTGTTAAGAGTTCTTTATCTCCTTTTTTATATAAAAGGATCAATTCTGTAATAGACATACTGTCAGGAATTTGTTCTGACTGTAATAATTCATTTAATACTTTTGTTAATTCGGGGAGTAAATACTTGATGTATTTTTTATAAAACTCAGAGGTCAAACCTTCTATCCCAGCCCAGGGGCTGTACCATTTGACAAAGAAGAAATTGCTGACTGTACCTCTAACTGAGAGATTGGCCATATTGAATCTTGTTTTTGTAGCTCTGATAACTGTGGAGGCTGGAATTTGAGAAAACAATCTTCTACAGTACTGACTATGGGTAGCATACCCAGAGTATCTTTTATATAATGATGTACATTATCCATAATCCTCTTTTTGTGTATCATGTATCTGTCCTGTGATATCTTTCAATTGTATCATTCTCTTATTGGTAACTCTTTTTTTATGATCCTTAAAGGGATCAAAGGTTTGTTTTTTATCTTCTGTACAAAATCCTAACTCATTTTGTAAAGATTTGTCTCTGTTGTATTGTAGTTTGTACATTTCTTTTTAAGTAGAGTGATTTGTTTTGTGTAATCTATTCTTAAGGATTCTATTCTCGAAATCAAAGAATGTAGTTGTTTTCTAAGATTTAAGTAATTCAGATATTGATAAGTATTCTGTTTTTATGCCATTTTCTGGAACAAAGGTCTAAAATTCTGTTTTGAATCTTCCCACCAGTGGATAGAAGAGTCATACATACACAGAACAGATTTCCTTGCTACCCATAGTTGTTCCCATTTCATGTTTATGAAATCATTTTCCAACAACAAAGCATTAAGCCTCCAAGGTTTTTTCCCACAAGGGGTTATGGTTATCCAACTAATTTCAATTTCTATAGCCCTATGGTCTGAAAAATAAATATCCTACATCTGACCATTGATAACAGTCAGAAAGTGAGATACCAAAAAAAATCAATTCTGGTTGAATGAGACTCTCTGATATAGGAAAAACATCCCATTTTATGAATAGCTCTAAAGGAGTCTTTGAGGTTAGAGGTACAGTAGAGATGATGTCTGCCAGGGCATTACTATCACAAAATATTTTATTTGTCCTCAATCATCAGACAAGCGCTCCCTGCCCCGTCTTTTGAATGAGGCCCAGGCCCTTACCCTCAGACTCACTCCTGACACCTCCAGGGGCCCTCTCTATCTCATCACTGCCTACATTCCCCCAAAGAACCAGAACCCAGTGCTGATGTCTATAACAGAATATCTTGCCACCCTCCACCACAAGGTGGACTAAATCCTAGTGGGAGACCTTAACGTGAACTGGCTCAGTGCCTCCTCTTCCACTATCTGAGATTCTTTCACTGCCCAAGACCTGACGCAACTCATCTCCCAGCCCACTAGAGTTAACCCAAAGAGAGGAACCAGTACCCTTCTGGATGTCATTATCACCAACCGCCCCAGAAAATCCATAACATCCAGGTCCACCCAGATTCCCTAAGAGGCCAATCCTCTATCCTATTTCTTTGGGCAGCCCTCACTCCCAAACCCATAGCCCAAACCACACTGCACAGGTGCCTCTGCCCTGGTGGGCTGATTAAACTCAAACAGTTTCTCACCCAGATTAATTGGTCCCCCATTCATGATGCACCCAACATTGACACAGCCCTTGTCTTTTTCTCCCAAACCATTAACAAGGCCCGTGATCCTATGCACCCCTCACCAAAATTCAATCCAAAAAACACAATGCACCCTGGTTTACCCCTGCCCTACTACAAATGCTCAGAAATAGGGATAACCTCTGGCACCTTGCCACTGAAACAGGCCAGATGGCTGATAGACAGGCCTACAATGCTGCTCAGAACAGGCGCTCATGGGCTGTCCATAAAGCCAAGGCTGACCATTACCAGGCCAACCTCACCTCCTCCTCCTCCTGGGGGTGTGCCTGGACTTTGTGGGACAATATTAAACAGCTAAATGGGAAATCATTCTCCCCTCCCCCATCCCAGCTCACTATTGATGGCTCTACCTCCACTGACCTTGCCTGCATTGCTAACTGCCTTAACACCTCCTTTACTGACCTTAGATCTATCCTTCCCAGTAATTTCTTTGACCCACCCCCAGCCTACCTCCCCCTGTCCTCCAACACCCCAGCTTCCACCTACACAAGGTATCTGCCCAGGAAGCCAGACCTCTCCTAATTAAAGCATTAAATAGCAATAGTAACAGCAGCGACTCCCTGGACCCCAGTATTCTCTGGCTGGTGCTGGATGAAGTCCTTACCCCACTCACCAGCCTACTTAACTGATCCCTCTGCCTGGGGCAATATTCCCCACTGCATGAAAAACTGCCATAGTCACACCCTTTCATAAAGGGGTGACAGGTCCTCCACCAGTAATTACCAACCAGTCTCCATCCTCCTCCTCTCCAAGGCCCTAGAAAAAGTGGTGGCCATTCAAATCACTGAATATCTGACTAAGCATAACATCTTATGTCCAGAGCTGCACAGCTTCCGTGCTGGTCACAGTACCAGCACTGCACTAGTAGAGTTCTCCAATTTCCTACACTCCTCCCTGGATGCCAGCTCCCTAGCTGGTGCAGTGTTCGTTGACCTCTCAAAGGCCTTCAACACTGTCTCCCACCCTCTTCTGCTGAATGCCCTCTGCCACACTGGTTTCTCTGCTGGTGTCCTTGAACGGTACTCAAGCTATCTATCCACTCACTCTAAGTGTGTCAAAATCAATGGGGCACTCTCTGAAACTCATCCCATCCACTCAAGGGTACTTCACGGCTCCATCCTGGGGCCCCTACTCTTTACTCTTTATCTAAACACCCTGCCCAGTGCATGCTGTGGCAAAATTCTTATGTATGCAGATGATGCTGTCATTTTTGCCAACCACCGCAATCCCATCTCCCTACAGGACTCTCTATAACAATTCTACAATGATGCTGAAGCCTGGTTTAAGGAGCACAGACTCATCATTAATCTCAAAAAAAAACAAGACAATGCTCTTTGCCCACCCCAAAACAAAGTCTGCAACTACCCACTCCCTATCCTCCCTAGTACCAAACAACCACTTGAACAAGTCTGCTCCTACAAATACCTTGGTGTTACCTTCGATTCAGCCCTCACCTTCCACACCCACATTAATGACCTTGCATCCACCACTAACACATGGATTGGCATCCTCTGCCAATATAAAAATTGGCTCCACCCTGATGCTCTCTGACTTGCTGTTACATCTTCAGTACTGTCCCTTGTAGACTACGGCCTGCCAGTTTATGGTGCTGCTGACACCACTGCCCTCATCAAAATTTGCCTCACCCTAAACAAGGTCTGCAGGCTGATTACTGGTGCCCCCAGGCTCACATATACATGTCAACTCCATGATGAGGCAAAACTCCTTAACCTAGATGAATGGCTATGCTACCAAACCTGCCTTCTCACAAAAAAAAACTGTACTCAGGCTCTCCCCTCCTGGGGTGACAGCCTCCATCCGCCATATCACACCCAAAATCGCAACCCGAACCTCCAACAAGACCACTCTGCTGGTCCCCAGATCCAGGACCACTCATGGGCAGAGGTCCTTCTGCTACAGAGCACCATCCTGGTTTAACTCTCTCCCTGATCCCATCTCCAATGCCCCCACAATTTCCAATTTCAAAACCACCCTTCAGAGCCAACTGTTTAACACTCACAGCTGCTCCTGTCTCTAAATGGTGTCTCACTCTCTTTACACATGACACTGGGTGGCACTCCACCTCACTCCCCCACTTTCTCCCCCTGTGCATCCTGCATCTGTTAAAACCAGCATGTGCTCAGCTGTATCACTGTAATTGCTACTAAATTATATAATGTATGAAATCATTCTGTGTAACTCTAAGTCAGTGACCTGTATTTTGTTACTAAATTGTTCTGTCTGTCCTAAATGTGATGAGGTACCTTTGGAAATGAGCCTCTGTCTCAAAGGTTGTAAACCAATTATACAAATAAATAAATGAATAAATAAATCCCCTATCTGCAATAGATAAACTACAATTGAAATCTCCTCCCTGAATAATTATTCTAGCTGTATGTAAATAAGGTTGCACCTTTTTAAATAAGTCTATTCGATTAGTGTTACCTTGGAGGCATACATGTTTATTAATCTTAATCTGGTATGATGATATTGAATATCTAATAAAATGGCTCTCGCTAATTCAGTTTCTACCAATCTAGAAACTTTTAAATCTGGATTTAGAAATAAAACCACTAAACCGTCATATGACTCTAATCCCTGAGACCAAAATGAAATGCCTTTGTCCCATAGCCTAGTGGCATGGGCAATCTCATATAAGGTTTTTAGTCTGGCATCTTGCAAGCATATGAGATTTACTTTGTAGTGGGATAAAGTCATCAGTACTGTCATCTTACGGTTACTATTTTTTATACTGTTAACATTTAATGTGAAAATTTTAAAAGATGACATTCATAGGGGGAAGGTAGTGGACTATATTCCATATGGCATTCATTTCCCTTTCAGGTATTTTATTTATTTATTGAAACAATTGGATTACAACCTTTGAGTCAGGAACTCATTTTCAAAGGCTCCACATCAGAATACAAAACATACAATGTGACCTTGTTGTTCATTTTTTCTTTATAGTATCTGTAGAATCAGTATCCTCTATTTCCAATGAATGGCCTTTGGAGACTAAGGACCTAGAAGAAGAATCAGAGTCTGCATTATTTGACTCACCAATTGATAATGCCTTGTACTGCTTCACTATAGTCTGTTTTAGTTGTCCTTGAGAGGTTTTTCTTCCTTTCCCTTTTGAACCTGTCTTACTATCGGTTCTGGTACAAGGTCTTTTTTATGGGTCACTACATGAAAAGGGGGTTCCAAGTCCACTGGAGAGGGGGGGAGGCATTGGGTCAGAAGCTGAGGAAGGTACTGGAGGTTCAACATGTTCCATGATATTTGACACTATATCATCTTGTGGTGCGACAATTACCTGGGTTCTCAAGGGGTACCTTTTTCTGGACAAGTATGCAGTAAAATGCTGTCTGATGGGACAGTTGATAAGACTTTTGAGTGACTGGGTGAATCATCCTTGACAATAATAATATTATCATTTTGTGGAGTAGCAATACTAGCCTTGGTTTTGTCTGTCTCTTTTTCTTTCTACCTTTTAAGCTCCTGCAGCCGTTTCTCAGAGGCCACCGTACAACCTTTTTTTTGAGTTTGAGTAATCAAGGCTTCATGTGTGGTAACATCATCTCCATTATGAGAGGCCCATTGACATTTAACATATGAGTGGCCTTTTTCTTCACATAAATTGCACCAAAATGTATTGGTGCAAGCAGTAGCAAGATGACCAAGTTCTAAACAGTGTATGCATTTCTGAGTATCACAAGCATTGCTTAAATGTAACTGTGATCCACAACAATGACAGGATTTAGGCTGACCTGGATAAAACAGGAAGCCCTATCTTTTCCCAGAAAAAACAACTTGGAAGGTGTCCAATACAATGGTAACCTCAGACATTGCAAGCTATTTCCAGATATTTTGCAAAATTTCTGAAGAGTTTCTCTCTGCTGCCCCTACTGTTTAAATTCAAAAAGCATCAAATATTTCTGGAAATATTACAGAAATATCAGAAAATACCTCGCAGTGTCTGTGGCTACTACTGTACCTGTATTCAGCATGAACAGTTTGCATTTGACCCACCATCCCCTGTCCAAATTTGTCCTGAATCCATAACAGGAAGGGGTTGTTCCAAAACTTCACATCTTTGCTTTAACCAGTATAGGATATCAGAGATATTGACTCCCTCATTTTTAAAGATAATAGTTATGGTAAGTACTGCTGGTGTTGTAATAGGTATGGCTAAGAAGGGTGACCAAGGGGGTGAATTCTTGTATTCATTGTATTTTACCCAAAATCTGTCTAAGGCTTCAACTGTTTTAAAACTGAAATCATAGTTATGTTCATCAGTATGAATTAAGTCAAATATTTCAGATGCATAAAATTTAATGGAATCTTTCAATAGAGTTCTACCTATATAAACTCCGTCTGGAGGGGTTTTCAATCCTCCCTTACAGAGTAATCTTAAAGTATTTCTTCGTGGTGCTGGTTCACCCTTTTTTTAAACACATCAGCTATTTTAAGCATTGGTTTAAAAAACTTCTTTTTTTACCAGGATCCTGTAGATTTTGTGCTCCAAGGCAAATTGATAAGGTTTCCTCTCATCTGATCTGCTCAAAGTTGGGAACAGCACAGTCAATAACATCTTTATTTACACCCCCTTTAGTTAGTTAAGATCCTTTATCAGTCAAATTCAGGCCATTATCATTACTATGAGAAACTGCCTTCATACCACCAATGTCTGGTTGTACTGTATTCTGTATTGTATGGTGATTCAATGTGTCACAAGCAACAGAGTGAGTTACAGCAATTTTAGGACAGGAAATTAGTTTGCCAGTACTCGTAATCTCAGTATCCTTGTACTGAGCAACTGCAGGGTCTGAAGGATCTGGAGTCCAAGAACCATTATTCTCCAGGACCCAGCCTGCATTTTGGAGTGCATCTGCAGGGCACCACACTATTTCTGGCTACATTCTCCCGTGCTGAATAACCAGAGACTTTTTTTTGAGGAATGCCTTGATCTGAGAGCAGCAAGGGAGAAGTTTTACAAGAGCTCTCCACCGCATAGGTAGGTTGAGCTGCCACATCAGCAAATTGCAGATCGCAAAGTGTCCCAGTAGCTTGCTGCTGTTTTAGAACTGAACCGTCACTAGAAATAAAGGAAGTTTGCTCACCTACAATAGATTCACGGTCCTTCGTCTCTGCAATTACAGGCTCCACTCACTGTTGTTCTCAATCAGAAGAAATGACAACCTGCGATGTGCTGTCAATGTCCTGAGCAGAATGAAAATCCTTCCCTGACTGCTTTGTGTCAATTTCCAAGTCCATTTGATCCTCAGCCATAATGATAGAATCAAGTGCAGTAGCCAGTACAGAACTCTCCAAGATAGCAGGAGAGTATGAAATTTCAGTAGAATCTTCAGTCTCTAAGGTTGTGGAGATAGGGGAGGAGACCTGCTCCCCAGTCTCCCTCACATCTGTGCACTCTGAGATGCAGCATGAAGAGGCCATCTTGGCAGACAGCCAGCACTTCCCCCTATGCAGAGTAGGGGAATTTCTCTGGGGTCCTGGCCAAATTTCCCTTATTCACTAAAAATACAACAAACAGCTTAATCTGGTTCAAGGTCAGTTGGCAGTCATCTGTATCCCCTTTCCCCGGGTTGTGCCTGAAAATTAGCAGGATTTGTCTAGTGCACTTACCCGGTCAACAAAAACTAACTAAATATACACATATATATATATCTATCTATACACACACACACACATATATATATATATATATATATATATATACACACACATATATATATGTGTGTGTCTCTCTCTCTCTCTCTCTCTCTCTATATATATATATATACACACAATAAGGGTGACGTAAATGAGTGAGGTAAAACAGCGTATCATCCACTGCAGTGTGATATTTTTAACCTCTGCTCTACTGTGATGATATCAGCCATTTACACACACAGGTCACAAAAGGTCACTGATATCATCACCCTAGGCAGCTTCCCCCTCAGCATGCAAGAAACACCTGTGCTGTTACCATAGACACAAAGGCAGAATTGCCTGAAAGGTCTCACTGCTGCCTACAGCTAACTCAGTGAGCATTACAAAACACACCTATCCCCCCAACTTCCAGCTCATTAGTGTGATGCTGTCAACTTGATGCAGCCAGAATTCCAAACAGCACAGCTTCACAGAACAGTCTAAACTACTGCCTGCCGCTAACTCAACTACCACTGAAACACATTCACTTGTTCCTCAAACTCTGATTCTCACCCATTACAATTACTGTGACAATCTCAACTTCACTGCAGCCAGAATCCTAAAGAGCAGAATTTCACAGAACACTCTGCACTCTGCCTGCAGCTAACTTAATTACCACTGAAAACAGTATCAGCTGTTCTGACACTCTGCCTCTTAGCTCATTACAATTACTGTGATGCTCTTAACTTCACTCCAGCCAGACTGCTAAACAATACAGCTTCACTAAAGTATGTTTCTCATTCCTATCTAAAACAAACTCATTTAGCATTGCAAAGCACACTCATGTGTCTCTCAGAGTTTATAACACTGCCAGCCCATTCAGAAAAGCTCACACACAGAATAAGCAAAACAAAACAGGAACAGAACACAAGACAGCATAACAAAACTTCTGAAACTCTTGGCCCTATTGTATATACTCAATACATGATGGCAGACGGTTATGAAATAAATATTGTCACTGCTGCATCGTGAGCTTGATATCTCACTCTGCAGGAGTGACAATATTTGCCATATCACACTCATGCCCATCATGTATCCCCTGTATATATATATATATATATATATATAGATAGATAGATACATGATGCATGATGAACAGGAGTGGGATATGGAAAACATGCTCACTCCTTCTGAGTGAGCTCTGTATTCTCAAGAGTGCCAGAGGCACAATTGAGAATGTACAGCTCACTCTGCAGCACTGAGAATATTTTCCATATCCCATGATCTGCACATCATGTGTTTGATTTATACCATGGGGGTGGGAGCTTTAGAACATTTTTTCTGTTTGTTTGTGTTTTCTGCTCACTCTGTGTGTGGTGTGAGTATGTGTGTGTGTGTGTGTGTGTGTGTGTGCATGCATGCGAGTGTGTGTGTGTGTGTGTGTTGTTCTGAATGGACTAGAAGTCAGAAACATGATGGGGCACAGGAGAGTGTGTTTTGCAAAGCTAATTGAGTAAGTTATAGGTTTCAATGAGAAAGAAAACTGTTGCAGGTAGCAATGAGAAATAGAAACTGCTTTGTGAAGGAATTTCATTTAGAATTCAGGTTGTTTTAAAGCTGAGATCAGCACAGTAATGGCCTAGGAGTGTTAGAAACACAATGGGGCACAGCTGAGATGGTTTTGGAAAGCTAATTGAGTAAGTTTCAGCTTCGGAGAGAAAGACAAACTGTTTTATGAAGCAGTTTCATTTAGAATGCAAGCTGCAGTGAAGATATTCTCACTCTGGTGACATCAGCAGAGTGTGGAAATTTGTTGATATCCTCACTCTGCTGACGTCATCAGGCTTTATCCTTACTCCAGTGGAAATAACACAGGATATTCCATTGAGAAAGCTCTCAGCCTCATGGTGTGTGTGTGTGTGTGTGTGTGTATATACTGCATATATATATATATATATATGTGTGTGTGTGTGTGTGTATACATACATATATATATATATATATATATATATATATATATAGATATTTATACAATGGGGTGAGACATATTCCAGTGAAATAAAACATGTTATTTTCACTGCAGTGAAATAAATCCTGATGATGTCAGCAGAGCTAAAATAAATACCATTTATTACACCCCTGAAACCCATGCTAAACCAGCACAAAGCTGTGCAAAGCCATGCAATTGTGCAAAGCAGCACTAAACCCACGCTAATCCTATGCAAGCCGTGCAAATTGTACATTTTACAACAGTGAGGCCCCATTGTATAAATAGGACACATGGGGCCAGATATTCAAAACTTTGCCCTGGGGCTAAATTAGCACTGGCCAGAGCGTAAACTTAGCCTGGAGCACAAAGCAAGCTATATTCAAAAGGAATAGCCTGGGGCAAACAGCTTCTGAATATAGCATGGAAATGAGGCCAGGCAAACTGGGCTGGGGGTTCAGGGCTAATGTAGCCCTGGAATAAGACAGCTCTGAATATAGCAACCAGGAAGTGCAAACCACAACAGCAACACAGTGCACAGTGACGTGAAGGATGATAGAGGTGAACTATGTGGCCAATGTGTGTGACAGCAAATGTGTGGACCCAGTACAGCTTCAGGCAGCAGTGCATGTGAAAATACAGTGTATAAAACTGTATAATATTCCCTGAACTGTTTGTGCAGAGCTAACATGTTTTCATCAGTTTAACGCAGGGCTAAACCCTTAGCCTGATGCAAACATGTTTGTCTGGTGCTAAACGTTGCCATATTCAAAATTGACATGCAAATGAGCCTACTTCGATAGTCTCTGGGCAAACATCCAGATTAGCATCTCATTATGCCCTGATTTGCATGCAGTTTGCACCGGGCTAACAGTTTAGCCCTGTGCTAAACCTCCGCAAATGTGTTAGCACTGCGCAAACAGCTCAGGGAATAATATACAGTTTTTAACACTGTACTTTCACATGTGCTGCTGCCTGCAGCTGTACTGGGACAACACAGCATAGGCACAGATGGTGGTGGTGCTGCATGCAACTGTCACACTGTAGGTCATACTACAGTACACAGCAGACACTACAGTAGCAAGGGAGCCAGTAGTGTGTGGACACAGCACTGCCTATGGTGTGTAGGGCAGTGCTGATGACTGCACTATACACAGTGACAGGCCCAACATGCAGGTGTTTACTGACAGTGGACATTACTGTTACATTGTTGTGTGACCCACAGATGCTGCACCTCTGGCATGGGATGCTCACAGTGACATATACATGTCCGGCTTTGTGTGCTGTGACAGTTATATAGCTGTGCAGTATGTGGTCAGAGGGGCATATATTATCAGAAAGGCACACTGGTGTTGGGGTATTCCCAATACTGGCCCATGTGCACTACATGATGTGTCCCAGCCTTGTGGCCACACCTGGTCTGTGGCACAGCCTGGCCACCCGTACACTCTCCCCTCAACATCCTCCATGCCCACAGTGCTGCATGTGTATGCTGGCATCTGTTAGTGTCCACAGAAGAGTGGCCCGCAGGTGTGTGCTGTATGGCCACAGTGCCATGCTGTTCACTGGCTGCAGAGTCACTACTTACTGCCTGGCATGACTGTTACTGGTGGAAGATGATGGCATCATTGTGATGCCATCAGTGAGAAGCAAGTTTCCTCTATGTCTGGCTTTGTCTATGCATCATATTTATTTGTTAGGGTCATGCAAAGCAGTGCAAAAGCCACGCAAACAATGCGCAAAGCCATAATGTCATGCAAAGCTGATTGCCCAGGGTTAAGACTATCTTTTCCTGGTTGATAATGTACACCACACTACATGCCATGCTAAGTCATGCAAAACCACTTTGTGCAGCACTAGTCACTGAATACAGCATTGCACCTGTATTAATGTACACACCCACTAAGTTTGCCCCTTGCATACATTATGATTTTGCCCGGTGGTAATGCAGTTTGCGAGTGCTAGTCGGCCTTTTGAATATAGCAAACCCACGCTAATTCCACACTAAACCTGCACAAACATTTTTTGCCCAGCGCAAAGTTTTGAAAATCTGGCCCATGATGTGTACATTGTGGAATATGAAAAATATTTTCCATATTCCACTCATGTGCATCATGTATCCCTATATATATATATATATATATAGAGAGAGAGAGAGAGAGAGAGAGATTATACTGATGTGGTAGCACCAGTATAGTTAAGGTTGAGTGCAAACTTCTATGTTAAAGCCACATTTTGTAACTTTAATAACTTTTCAAGTGTGCAAAGGATTTGTGTAACTGTTGTTATGCAGAATCTATAGGAGTAGGACTCCTGACATGACAAAGTTCGTGTAAATCTATTGAACAGTTCTGAAGTTATTAAAATTTTAAAATCCATTCATTTACCATTTTTTTGCTGTTTCTTTGTCCACTTGTATCATAGAAATGGTTTGAGGTTGTGGTCTGAAATTTTTAGGGTAGAAAGCATTTGCCTCTCAGATGTGCCTTTTGAAGGTTTGGTGTAAAAATATTAATCCATTCAAATGTTATTCAATTTTCCCATTATTTCCTTAGAGAAAAGTTAGATGTTTCACTCAAAAATACTTTTGTTGCAATAGGAGGTGCTGCATTTTTGCATGTAGCACCACATACAGCCTAATTTGTTTTCACCGAGCTGTCTTTTTTTCACAGGAGGTGCTCTCATTTCACATGTGGGGTCACACAGAGCCTTTTATTATTTTCGCAGATCTCTGTTGTTTCTGCCATCTTGTTTTCCAATTAGTGAGACACAGAAAGTATAAGAAAATGTAAAAATGAATGGAATTCATAGAACAAATATCAGAACTTAACAAAACGGGACTAATTTAGCAACATTCTGATATTTCTTTTTTTTAATTGTTTAAAACCTTATTTGGGCACCAAAAATCTAGGGTACTGAAGTGTATGAAAACAGTGGGATTTTCTTGACTTGTGCAACCACAACTTGCTCTCATACTGCCAGCTGCACTCTCACATGTTATCCCGTTTTCCTGGAGCCTAGTGGCACCTCTCACCTGCTGATCACTGTCTGCTGTCTCTGGTGTCTAGTGGCACCTCCCCCTCCATATGTTTCCCTATTATCTAGTAGCACCCCCACCCTCTGATTCATTCATTTATTTATGTAATCTGACATGAGGATGCCTACTCCTGGTGTCAGATGCCCCCCCCCACTGTCCAGTCTCTTCTGTTTGCTGACACCAGGGGCCTAATCCCCATCTCTGCACAAGAAGACTCACCCAGCAGTGTGGGACACTGGGAAGTCCACTCCCAGTGACCCCAGGTATATATTTGTTTTAACTGTAAAGAAGAAAACCATCCCTAGATGTCTTTTCTTTTTTTTTTTGCTGAAAAAAGGAAATGGTCAGTTGTCATCTCCGCCTTCCCCATTCCCCATCCTGACCCTCCCACTGAGCACCCACCTCACTACACCCTCCTTACCTTATACTTACCTCAGGAGGTCATCCACTGTCATCTTCTGTGGGCCAGGACATGTGTGCATTCTTTGAAGCTGAACTGCAAACTGAGGAATCAAGGTAAGCGCTGTATGATGTACGTCAAAGGTGTTTTGAACTTATATTCATAATGTTGGCATTTTTAGATATTTTTTCATCAAATTTTCAACATAGGATTTTTGGGACCCCCACCTGATAAACACTGTCACTATTGTTTCATTAGTCAGGCATGGAAGGTGATTTCACAGTCACTGCATGAAATCACCTTTCAGGACCAATTAACAAAATGACATTGCCAGTGTTCATGAGGTGGGGTACAAAAAAACCATGTTGAAAATTTGGTTTATAAATTCCTAAAAAAGGATGAGTTGAGTGCATTCATTGAGATTTGTCTATGCACCCACATAACCTTGGCAGATTTCAATATCTGACTCCCAGTTTTCAACATAGACTTTTTTATAGTGCCTCATGAACAGTACAGCTTTCATTTTTCACATTCTGTCTGAAACATGTTCTAACACCTGTGGCACAGAATAGTGTTTTGGCATGGATTTGAAAATTTACACCTGCAGGGTTTTATCAGGTGAGGTCTTAAGAAGACTATGTTGAAAATTTGGGATCATAATATGAAAAAAATGCCAAAGTTATGAACATTCATTGTAGTTTCACTATGCCTTCTCGTAACTTTTGAAATGTTAAATATTTTGACCCCAGATTTTCAATATAGCCTTCTGATTACCCCACCTCAAGTATGTCACAGCTGTCATTTTTCAAATCCAGCCAAAAATGTGTTTCACACCTGTGGTGCGGAATGATGTTCCAGTTATGCAGAATTATGTTTTGGCATGGATTTGAAAATGTTCTGTACCTGGGTATCATGAGGTTGAGTAATAAGAGTTCTATGCTGTCAATTTGGTCACTGTTGTCTTATAAATGAAAGCACAGGGCCTGGAGAGCCCTATGCATCCATGACTACATACATATATGCATCTATGGAGGGATGGGCGTGCAGGGCCCACAGTACCCTGCACTCCCCCAGGCAAGGATATGATTATGCTCTCTGAAATAGTAAGAAAATTAATTGCAAAAAACATCATTAATGCATCAGTTAGGGTTGTTACTAGAGTGACAGAGGCAGGGAAATAAGGTGTTAGAGTTTCCACCCCTAACAACCCTAATGCCTCACCCAAGTCTGCAGAGACTGACAGGCATTGGCGGGTGTGCCTTGGAGTCATCAGCCCTAATGCTTACCACATTATCCTATACTGTACCCATCTCAGATTATTTACTCATGGAGTGGGATGAGCGTTAGTGCTGAGAACTCCAAGGCACACCCCGATGCCTCTTGTCAAGGTCCAATGCGTGACCATTTTGATGGGTCACAGACATATCTGTGTGACACCCAGTGATTCCATCACATGGAAGAAATTCTACCCAAAATGTGAGAGTTTACTGTCAATCCAGAATCAACCATCAGGGTGATTTCAATACCCTGTCAGTGGTGAAATCCACAGTGTACTAAAGTAATACAACTTCTTGTCCCATGGGCCAGTGTACAAGGAGGATCATGCAACCTGCATCTTGATCCCCATGTACAGCCACATATTCAAATGAAGAGGCTTCTTCCATTGGGTGCTGTTGAAGTTCAACTGAGATCTAACACATATGGCCACCCCATCCCCTATGCTCTTTACCCAGGCAATGTACCATGAAGAATTCAGTTGGGATTGCAGCTTCCAAAATTGAACCAGCATCATCAACAGCTTGATCTCTGTGATGCAAGCCACAGTGACCAAGAAACCAGAAATAAATTTTGCTGCAATAGCAGTCTTATACCTCATCAATCTGTCAGTATATAAATCTCCCTGATGGGGTTGGGAAGAGGCAGCTCACCCATTAACTACCTGCCTACTCATTCTGGTTAGATCCCTGAGTATGGAAAGCAACCATGTATGGCCTTACTTTTGTTCCCATTTCACCATGAGGCATTTCCTAGTCCTCACTGTCCTAATATGACTCTTCTTGTAAGCTTTACGTGGTCCCAGTGGCTCACAACCATGCTTCCTTGCAACCCAGCCTCCTTGCAAAGATGGTATACAACAGCTGAGAGGAAGAGCTCCTTTAAGGGTGAATTTAATGGAGCCAGTACAGGTAACTGATCCTTGAGGCCTCAAGCCCCTTCCCCCACACACACACATATATCCCAATGCCAGCTGAAACAGTAACACTCCCAAGTACCCAGCCCTGTTGTCATCACATTCTCAGCTGTAACAATACCAGTACTAGCAATTCTCACCTCCCATCATGACAACCCACAAATCCTCACACATTCAACAGTCAACCTAAAACCCTAATAAATTAAAAACTCCAATTCATATCACTCATTAAATAATAATAAAGAACCTAATGCCCCACAGTCATTCTCATTCATACCTATCCTTAACCCTTCTTATCACCAGTACCCAATAAAAACTGCACTGTTAAATACATTTCAGTCTTTGGTGTGGCAATTGAGAAAAAGACCATGAAAGTTTAAATAACACAACTGCCAATAGTCTGACCATATGGACATAGCTTATAATAAAGTTAATACCATTTCTCTATGGACTCTCTGTCTCTGCTAACAATAGATTAAAGCAGATGAAATGACAAGAGTCCAACCCTGCCACAAATGGCACTTAACTCACTGTAGATGAAGTAAGAACAAAATGAGGAGAAAATAAATTGAGACTGTATGCTGTCTCATCACTTCCTGACTCATCTTTCCTGACTAGCAGGCTTAAACGTCAACCACCATCCCTGTTTTTCAATGGCCTGGCCTGGACATAAAATATATCAATGCAGTTCCACAGTTTTAGGTCCCGACTAGGCCTTATTTGCCTGTCAATCAAAAGGCTACTCCAGATTTCTTTGGTCACTCCTTCAAGGTTGTGAATAGTAATATTGCAAAGTTTTAATTCACCAGCAAAGTTTACATGAATTCAGGAAATTTGTAATTTGAAAATGTTTTTAAATTTCCAAGCAGGAAAACCAGCTTTGCTGGTAAACATACTATTTTTATTTAAAAAGAAAAAGCAAGTTGCATAAAATACATCCCCACATCCACTGTGGTGTAATCCACCAACCTCCCACACACTTTGAAATCTTAAAACCCCATCCCATCCCCTTATTAGCACCCTCCTCCCCCTCTGCCTTGGTGAATTTATGAGTATAAATATATTCTTCACCCCACCCATGTGAGAAATGCAATCCCCCACTGCCCCCACTCAACCAGACCCTATTTCACAAGTATCTCCCTAGACAACCCACATCTAGAGCATGCCACCCTCCTCTCCCCAGTAGCAGGAAGAAAATAGCTTTCTATGTGATGTTGTTATAAAGAGAATAGTCCACGTAGGGCTGTGTGGAAGGCCGAATTTCAGAGGGAATAAAATTCAGTGAAATTTTAGAAAATTCTGCTGGTTTCCATCATTTGCAGAATTTTGACATTTTGCATGTGATATGTTTTTTGCAGAATAATAATCCACAGTTCACATAAACTGCAGAATCTTTTCCACAATATGTGGGAAATTATTCCATGGTTTACATGATTCACGGAAAAGTATTCTGCAATTTTCACAGAAATGCTTTACAAGTAGTAATAGTCATTATAGATCTTTTTATTTAGTCATGAACAAAGATAGCACTTCATTGGGCGACAGTTCATTTTCAATGAGGTCCTGATGCATTAAGACATATACTTACAAAATGTACAAAGGAATACAAAATATACAGATACAAATACTGTGTATAAATAACAAAACAAATAAATACTAATAAAAATAGTGTTAGGTTGCACTATTCCACCCATGTAATAGCTATGCTGATCCCAAATTATACATTCATTAGGTAACAAAATTACATGTAATTTAAAGAGAAAATCTGAAAAGCATCTCAGAAGCAGAATTACTTACTTACTTACTTACTACTTGCCAGCAGATACAGGTCACACGGTCTATCAAGTCTGCTCGAGTGTGTACAAGCAGCCCCATTTTGTGGCTACCCCCTTCACAATCCCACACAGATGAATGCCAAATGAGACTGAACCAGATTAAGCTGTTTGTGATATTTTCAGTGAATTGTCATTCTGTAGCAATTCTGACGGTGGTATTTCACATTCTGAACAGTCCTAGTCTCCCAGATAGAGAGGTTCTGCTTTGTTCAGTGTCTCTTTTAGTGATGGCATGGTCGCATGCATGAATGGTGATGTCTTTGTTCCATATAAAACCTAATTGACTGAATTTTCAACCAATTAGGCATAACTGGGAGTGAAGACATCACCACTTGAACATTTATGCATGCTACCTTGTCATTAGTCACTGGGACACTGAACAGAACAGACGCTATGCACCGGGGATTATTTTCCCTATTACAACATTACAGTGAAAGATATTTGTTTATGTGCCTTATCCACCTCACATTTTTCCCAGTATCCCTCCCCTTTCTCTACTCTTTCCCTCTCCAGCCCCTTCATCTCCAACATTTCCCCCATGTCTGTATTTCATGGCTGGAATTATGTCTTCATGTATATATTGTACTTGATGATTGTTTTTGATCTCATACCTTACTGTATTGTATATATTTATTTTATGTATTATCATACCTATGTTTATTATGCAATGTCTACCCAGTACCACTTTGTAAATGATTGCTTCTCAACTGTTTTTCTCCTGTTAAAATAAAGATTGATTGATTGATTTTTCTGGGTGTGGGCAAGGGAAGAAGGTTGTTGTTGGCCAGAGGGGTGGGTACCAGAGATGTTTTTAAAATAAGGTCTCAGCAGTTAAAGGGGTGTTTTTGGCATGTGGGTGGGGGGAGAGCATATTTATATTCATAAATTTGCCATGCCAGAAGGAGGTAGGAGGGATGTGGGTACTAACAGGGTGATGGGATGGGGTTATAAGATTTCAAGGTGTTTGGGAAGTGGAAGGGAGAATTACTTCACAGTGGGTGGTTTTTTCTGGTTTTTGGAATTTAAAGACATCAAATTGCTTGTTTTTCACTCGTGAATTGTGCAAAGTTGCATAGTATAACTACAAGAATTGCTCATCCATCTTCAGATTGGTAATTGGCTTAGTTTCTATCCATTAACCTGGACAATTTGACGGATAAATAAATATGCAAATTGTGGTCATCATGGAAGCAAATATTTTGTGAAGCAAATTTTTACAATTTCACACACCTCTAATCATGAACACACCTGAGCCCCAATCACATTGCTCCAGCCATGTTTGATTACCATTGGATTCACCATAGAAACATAGAAATATAGAAGTTGACAGCAGATAAGGATGGCAAGGCCCATCCAGTCTGTCCATTTCTTTTTCTACCTTATGAATGTGCCATCGGCCTTTGCTCTGTCAATGGCATATCTATTCCAGCTCATCTGTATCGCTCCCTTATGCCTATCCCATGCCTGTTTGAAGTCCTGCACTGTATTCATATCCACCACTTCCTGAGGTAGGCCGTTCCATGCATCCACAACCCTTTCTGTGAAAAAGAACTTCCTCACATCACCCCTTAATCGGCCTCCCTCTAATCTCATGCTGTGTCCTCTTGTCCTGCTATTTTTCTTTTATTGAATCTTGTTAGACTCTTTCACCTTGTTAATGCCCTTAAGGTGTTTGAATGTTTCAATCATATCACCTTTTTTCCTCCTTTGCTCTAAGGTATACATATTGAGGTCAGTTAATCTGTCCTCATATGATTTCTGATGCAGTCCCTGCACCATTTTGGTTGCCCTTTTCTGGACTGCATCCATTTGGTTAATGTATTTGTGAAGGTGTGGCCTCCAGTACTGCACACTGTACTTCAGATGGGGCCTAACCAGTGTCTTGTAAAGAGGGATCCTTACCTCCGTCTTCTGACTTGTGATACCCCTACTAATATACCCCAACATTCCTCTAGCCTAACCTACTGTTTTAGTGGTCTGCTTGGATGATTTCAGGTCATTGGTGATGATGACACCCATGTCTCTTTCTTCCTTGTGACTACCAGCAACTCCCCTCCAACCCTATTGGTGGCTTCAGGGTTTCTTTTCCCTATGTGCATGATCTTGCACTTCTTTGCATTAAACCCAAGTTGCCAATCTTCTGACCATTTTGCTAGTTTATCCAGATCTCTTCTTATTCTGCCCACCCCATCTGGATCATTTACTCTGTTACAGATCTTGGTGTCATCTGCAAACAGACAAACCTTACCGTCCAGTTCATCTGCAATGTCACTGATGAAGATATTGAAGAGGACTGGCCCCAGGACTGATCCCTGAGGTATCCCACTTGTGACTTGCATCTCTTCTGACTGTATACCATCTATGACTACTCTCTTTTTTTGTCCATCAACCAGTTTTCCACCCAGCTGACCAAAGTCTGACCCACTCCGAGTCTACCCAGCTTACTGATCAATCTTCTATGTGGAACAGTATAGAAAGCTTTGCTGAAGTCAAGGTAGGCAACATCAACTGCTCCCCCTTGGTCCACCACTCTGGTTACCCAGTCAAATAAATCTATGAGATTAGTTTGACAGGACCTTCCTTTTATACCCAAGCAAGTCAGTGTAGTACATGAGTTGTGCTTGGTCTCATCATTCAAAATCCACATGTGCTGAAGTCCGATCTGCAGGTCACCCCAACTCTAGGTGCTGAACACCACAAAATCTTTGTGCTGCTGCACTGCCAGTTGGAAGCAATATAAGTATTTTTTCCCCACATGCTATCTTGCAGATAACACAAAACTGAAGCTGCAGTTAGACAAATATGAAGCTTTTGCCAAATAATGCTTATGTAAAGTTGCACCAAGAATGCTACACTAGATAGATAGATAGATAGATAGATAGATAGATAGATAGATAGATAGATAGATAGATAGATAGATTGAAAGAAAAACAGAGAGTGAGATAGATAGACAGACAGATGGATGGACAGACAGACAGACGACATATAGATAGATAGATAGATAGATAGATAGATAGATAGATAGATAGATTGATAGATAGATAGATTAGGCTCAGTATGCCATTCCTACACAAAAAAAGACTAAAAACAAACTATTATTTTGATTGTTTTTCCATTTCTTCATATCTGTGACTTGAACATAATTTCATATTCTGTGTTAGACCTGCAATGTTTTCTATTAGACTGTGTGGTACCAAATGAATTCCAAAGGGAGCTCCCTGTGACTGTGGGAGTTTTACGTCTGCACCTGATAGAGCAGGTCTGTTTGAGGACCGCTGTTGGGAGGACTATGTGAGATTGCATTATATCTCATTTTCTCAAGTAACCCATACCCTTCCTTTCCTATAGCTTTGTCCCTGCTTCCACAGGAAACCTTACCTCGTGTTTCATTATATTGCTATACCATTTCCTTATCTGCATTGTTATTATAGGCATTGTAGGTAGGTCTGTTGGGTACTGGTTTTAGAACTGTTATATTTTCTTGGGAGGCATTATACTGGGTTCTTAGGTTCTGCTGGGGCTTCCTCAGGTGGAGGCATCAACTTGAATTATGCGAAGCGCACCAGGATCAAGCCCAACTCTGCAGAATTCAGCAGTAGAGTTACTGCAGGAAAAATTCAATTTCATTGTGAGGTAATTCCTTTTTTCACGCAGGAAAACTGTGCCACTGCACTTGATCCTTGTGGGCTTCACCGTACATCCCAGTGTCAAGTAACACCAGTTCTGGGAAGGATATATGAAGTTTCTCAGTCACAGAGAAGAACTGCATCCACACATGCAGTGTCGGGGGGGCACATAGAGAGAGATGCATTCAAAATAGAATCAAGCATATCTCATAAATGTACTTGATTAACCCTTATCCTTCCTTCCTCAGTACCTCATTCCTGCTTTTTATAAAAATATATCCCAGTCTTGCATTGTATTTTCAGAGTATCATTGCCTTATTTATTTTGGTACTATGTGCACCATAGGTGGACTGTTAGGTCCTGATGTTATTTTTGTTAAAGTTTCCTGAGAGGCATTATCATGTTTGCTCAGGTACTGCATGGGTTTCCCTAGGTGGTGGTATCAACTTGAATTATACTCCCAGTAAAAAGTAACAACAGAACCAAAAAGGAAATGTGACATTCCCAGTCATAAAAAAGGACTGCACCAACATGTCCAATTATGGCAATTGGTTGTAAGAGGCCTACCAAACAGCACTGGGAGATAAATGGTGCACAGTTTGATGAGGTGAAGGAGTATAGTTATCTTGGAGTTATTTTTCATAATAGTATGTCTTGGAACTCCCATATTTCTAATGTGAAAAGTAAATCATATAGCTCAATAAATGCAATTGGAGCATGTGTAAATAAGTTTGCTAAAAACTCTTTTTCTGCTCTAAAAGCAACTTTAAAAGCAAAAACAGTTAGCCAGACCCTATAAGAGAATGAAGTTCAGGGTCTATTTGTGAATGAGTCAAAATTGGAGACCATACAACATTATTTTATAAGAAATATACTTGACTTACCATGGGACTGTGCAGTGGCTTTTTTGAGGCTAGAAGCTGGCCTGAGACCTTTGCCTGTAAGAATTAAAATAAGAGCAATTAAATTTTGGAAAGAAATTATTGGAATGCCTAACGATAGGCTATGAAAATTATGTTGGCTAGATCATTTGGAAGGACTACACTCTGGGGTAAGCCCAGTAAACTGGTTTACAATGATGAATTTGATTATAAAGAAAGTGGGGATGGAAGAACTTTGGCCTAGTAGAGTTAATACAAATGTGAATCAATTCATAAAATAAATTACACAGAGAATATTGTACATGACATTGAGATGCAGAATGATTTTGGAACGATACATAATGTGTACAGGTATATAGGAGGCCTTTACTCTAGCATTAAGTTAAACTGGGGCACAGAATACTATTTATTACATTGTAAAAATAAGTGGCACAGAAATAACGTGTGTAATCTGAGGTTAGAAAGCTTGGAAATTGTTAATCTGCAGATGAGGAAGATGAGGGGGAAGGGAATAAATTTGTTTGTAAACATAAAAATGTGAAATCTTCAAATGTAATACATATGCTACTGGAATGTGATACTCTGGCAACGGAGAGAAAGACATTGATTATACTGCTCCTTCAAAAGTATAACCTGTGAAATGAAAAAAACAGTATGAAACATCTTCTAAGTATGGACAAAATAAATGTTATTTATGAGATGGCAAAATGTATAAACAATTACTATAGATAAGTAGTGGGTATGTTAAAGTTTTTATAGTTGAGCGCTTTATATATTTTCAAATGGTTTACTGTAAAATTGATATTTTGTATTTAATGTGATTATTTTAAAATTGAGGGATGTAATAAATTGTGTGTAATTTTATACATCTGTTAATAAACTTGACCTTGGCCAAAAACAAAATGCCTGGTGGAGGGATGCATAAGAAGGTATGCAAGAGCTATCAACTAGCATAAGTACCTTATAACTATATCTGCAAAAGTATAAACAATTAAAATGATAAGCTACCAAGGTAGAGATCAGGATTTTGCAATGCAATATTGAACTAGGTGTTTATAGACTGGAATAAACCTGACAATTTATAATTATAGCTTGAGGTTCAAATTATGTAAAATATCCTGAAATTATTTTTTTAGGGAACTCCAGTAATTCCTCTGCTGACCTCTGTGCACTATGACAAAACGTGCTTTAACGATCCAGAAACGTTTAACCCTGGGCATTTTTTGGATGAAAATGGTTGCTTTAAGAAAAATGATGCCTTCATGCCATTCTCCACAGGTAACATTTTATTTCTGTATTGAAAAAAACTAAGCTAGTCATAGGACATGGCTTTTGTTAACGAAGTCCAAGAAGCATCTGACTTTATTTGATTATATGTCTTAAAGATTTAACTTATCAGTTAAAAAATTAAATATTTACAAACAACGCTATGAAATCATTAGACCAGTAGTAGGTTTTTAGTTCAATGGGTGCATGCAATTTAGTAAGGAGTATGTGTGTGAAACATGTTAATAGTGTGAAGGTAGTTGAATGAACATGTTGCTTGACCATTATATGTGGATGCTTTGGTCATTGACATTCTCTGTCCCTATCACACTGTTACAGTACTGTAAAGGCAAAGGAACCCTCTTAAGGTGGTTTCCACCCCAAATGATACCATGGGAACATAATTCCTTTAGGCTAAAGGTACCTTACAAAGGATCCCAAAAGCACTGCACTGCTGGTGGTGAATAGGGGGGTGGTGAACAAAGGAGTACTGACTGATAGCAACTGGTTATGACTGATAACAGACAAAGACTGACTGGAGCAATGGCTGACAGCATCTGATAAATGATAACAAACAGAGACATGACATATGTAAGGACAGAGGGGATGGCAGGACTGAATCATAAGAGACTCACCATCCAACCCCAACTCACAGTGGAAACCTACAAAGAGGGTAAATGCTATGCCTATATATATATATATATATATATATATATATGTACTATATAGTGGTCTTAAGCACTCTAAGACAGAAAAACAAAACCATGCAGAGAAAATCTCTGGATATTCATGACCTAGTCCACCATCTCTCCTGGTATGGGAACTTATTATTGTGGCAGCTCAGGATGCAAATTCTGAGTTTAAAATGCATGCAAAGTTTTTGGAGGGATAACTTTCTCTAACCCTCTAATGGGATAATGTTTTAGGTGGGCCTCAAGTCAATCTCTGCAGCTAAAAGAAGTTACCTACAAAGAATACCTGCCCATCAAAGCATGAAATAAGGAGAGTATCAATTGCTGAAAGGCTATCACCCAGTCTTTGAGACTGGGAGTAAACCTATCCTCAAATGAAAACTAAAGAAAGGGATTCAGAATGAAACTAGGTGGATCTCAGGCAGACACAAGGTGAATAACTTTCAAAGGTGTTGCTCATGTGGGCTGCAAAGTTAAAGGAACCCCTTTAGTCTTAGGGCCCCAACATTTGGCAGCTGAAGTGTTAAAAACTACAGCTTCGGGTATCACTGACTGAAGGTCTACATAGCTAAAGCTTCCACCCGAGCACTGGACATTACCAGCTGCTACGATTGCCAGGAGGTACCACAGGAAACAAGTAGCCTACAGAGAAGGGACCCCACTTGAGATGAGTGATGCACCCTGAAGAATGGGACCTCAAGGGGAGAAAGCTTTGTACACATAGGGTGAACTCCGAGGACAAAGTTGTAACTAAATAATGACTGCTTAATGGAATTTCTCAAACTGTGTTAAGCTGGCAAACTTTGCTCTATGAAATAATTTGCAGTGCCTGCCAGATTCACAGAATGCCAACTTTGCAATGTTTTTGGCAGGCAACGTAGCACATTTTCCAGAGAAGTTATCCAAATTCACTGAAGTTGGAACGTTGTCTTAACTTTCCCTGATTTCACCTAGAAAGTGGCATTTCCCCAGGAAAACTCAATGCAAAATGACGAAGTAGAAAAGTGATTAGGCCTATCCGTGAATCTAAACTAGGAAGTTACTGAATGGAAGTTATTTTCAATGTTAAATGGCCCCCGGATTCCCCAACCAATAAATACGCAGAAACCTGCCTTTGTGGGTGGTCGTATTGGCAATCAATTTATTAAATCACTTCAAATCATATTTACATCTCTTCTTTTCATCTTATCCGCACATTAATCTTTTAATTTCAGCATGCATATTCCAAACCACATTTTCATCATCACATTCTCTTATTCCAATTTTTATATACACACTTATGATACACCATTTTCATATTCCAGTTCTTTCTTCCCTTTTTCTTCTCCCCACTCAGATGTACATCTTAGGGGGGATGTTTTTCTTCTTTTACTCTCTTATTCGGGTACTAGTTTACATTAGTACCCTTCTTCCTCTCATCATAATCCTACAGCCTGCTTGGTTCACCTGTCCCCACCCTCCTTTTTCACCTTCCCCACCACCCATTTTTCTTTTTCTTCCACTAGCCTACCTCCCACTTGTGAAGGAAGGCAGGCATTCCCTTTTTTTCTCATAGGGCCTCTTCCCTCCTCCATGCTTCTATGCTATTTGCTGTTTCTGAGTTAAATAGATCTGATCCCATACCGGATAAATGAACACATCCCCCTGAAGAACTCCTCCTCAATTTCTTCTATCTCTCTCTCTCTCTCTCTTTATTACTCTTTCTCTCGTTGCTGTGAATAAAGCCCCCACCCTTTGATTCATGTACTTTCATGTGCTGTCCATGGCTTTGTGATTGTGTGCATTCCTCCAGACCCATAAAGGGACCATTTCTGACAATACTAACATGACCGTTGGCCACCATTGTTTAATTCTATTAATATCCTCCTCAATCTGATGTATATATTGAGCCAAGGCCTGGTCCCCAGATCATTCCACTAGGTGAATAATTAACATGTTCAGTTCTGGTTGGCTGTCCCTCATCTCCCACAATGTCAGTAGTAGCTGGCTGTAGCTCATCCCTCTGATTTATTTCCAGCTTATCTTACATTGTTTCAGGTCCTGATGTAGCTGACTGCTCCCTGCTCTCCTTGAAGCTCTTTTATCAGCCCAAAATATAAATGAATGCCCACAAATCCATATCTCTTGTTGCTTGTGTTTTCCTGTTTAATTAAAGAAAAGTAAAGTGAGCTTCATCTGTAACCTGTATCCTCCCCATAGCAGTTTCTTTTACACAGACTCCCCAGCACACCCTCCCATACCTGACTTCCTCTGTCTAGAACTTACAGTATTCATGCCCCATTATGTGTTTTTTTTTTTTAGTATCGTGTGTTCCTGCAAAAGAAAGAAAATATCTCTTGTAGCAGTTTGAAGCCCACCAACCTACTTCCTTCAGTTTTTTTTCTGACCCATCTTTCTTGCTGCCTCTGATGCAGACCCAATCCAAAATGAATGAGCTTTGCCTAAGGGGATTCTTAGGCAAACTGGGCAGACTGGGTGGGCCTGGCAGCCCTTTTCTATCATCACATTCCTATGTTCCTATGTTCCTCAAATCCTTCTGGATCTTCCCTCTAAAACTCCAGGCCCTTCTTTAACAGGCTGCCACCTGTATACCCATCACAGGTTTGCTGTTCCCATGACCAAATAATGGCCTTTTTCTATTTGACTGAACTGCTGCATAGGCAAACAGTGCTTGAATGGAATATATGGCCTTGTTCCCATTCTGCTTTAAAACCACACTAACCACTTTGCCTTCTTGCTCCGCCTTTTATCTTCCAAGGTAAACCCTTATTTCCTCTCCCCCCATGCTGTCTGTTCCCATCCTATGCCCTCTGATGCCGCCTCTTTTCCCCAAACCACTACCTCGCTTATCCTAAATGCTCCTTGAAACATCACTATGGTAACCTGAATGGCCACTGTGAAAGGGCTGGTTGGACTGATTGTTGCTGCCAGTCTCACTCCCTGTATTAACCCAATTTGTCCTGCATTTTGAAGCCAGATGGCTGCCACTGCACTTAGAGCAAGCATGCCTGAAACAACACTGTTGCCAAGAACAAAACACTGTATTGTAGCCCCAGCAACACTTCTGTACTAAGCTTAGCTTCTCCCCTTCTCCATCATTGTTCCCTGTTCCTGTCAGGCAATCCAAACACAAATCTGACTTTCTGGTGTCCCATCTGACATCTCTAGAAGTAGCCATCCTTTGCCAAAATTACTTTTCATACTGGAACCAATTGTTGCCACCTTCCATCTTACATGCTTTCGTAATTATCAGTAAATAAGTGAGGAGTGGTATTGCTAGCTCTGGTTTCTTTTCCTGCACTATGGTTCAGTAGGATGTAAAACCTATTGACCATGAGACCCAATTTTTACCCTTTATGTTTTTGTTTTTCTCTTCCTTTCCTAATAGCACCACTGTAGCCACCATATCTTTTCACCCCAATGCCCTCCTTTTCATCATATTTTGTAACTGCTTCCTTGTTAAGTAGAGTAAATACATCCACATATTCCCCTTTCCAATTGTTTTTTTTATTTGTTGCCAAAGTAACACATTCTCCAATCAGCTGCACCACTGAGAAGACTGGAACCTGGGCCATCCCCAAGCACATTAATATTTCTTAAATGCACAACCCAATGGCAACACAAATAGTTGCTTCTAACAATCAGATAGGAGTATGGTGTGCATATTTTATGGAACACATACAAACAGAGGTGAGAAAGAATAAGTGCCTCTGCTGGGACTTGAACCCAGACCACCTGGAATACTGTTCTGATTGCACTAATTCGCTGCACCTCTGAGAAGACTGGAACCTGAGTCATCCATGATCACATTACTGTTCCTCAAATGCACAACCCAATGGCAACACAAATATTTACTTCTAACAATCACACAGGAGAGTGGTGTGCATATTTTATGGAACATATACAAATAGAGGTGAGAAAGAATAAGTGCCTCAGATAAGACTTGAACTAGGCTATCTAGAATACCATTCCAGTGACATGAACCCAGGCCACCCAGTTGGTGCAATTGGAACAGTATCCCGGGTGGCCTGGGTTCAAGTCCCAGCTGAGGTACTTATTCTTTCTCATCTCTGTTTATATGTGTTCCATAAAATATGCACACCACACTCCTGTGTGATTGTTAGAAGTAAATATTTGTGTTGTCATTGGGTTGTGCATTTTAGAAACAGTAATGTGCTCAGAGATGATCCAGGTTCCAGTCTTCTCAGTGGCATGGCTGGTTAGTGCAATTGGAACAGTATTCTGAGTAGCCTGGGTTCAAGTCCCAGCTGAGGCAATTATTCTTTCTTACCTCTTTTTGCATGTGTTCCATGAAATATGCACAGCACACTCCTGCATGAATGTTCTCCAGTCCTCACACCTGTTGTCCCTACTTCTGGCGTGCCTAAACCTTAGGCTGCCCCATTCTTCTCCTCTGTCCCCGACTCAACCTCATTTCCATTTCTTATTTCCACTAAAGCTTATTCAAATTGATCAGTCCTGTTGTCCCATGGACTGAATCATCTGCTTGACATATTCTTTTATGCTGCTGCTGCTGCCTAAGGTGAGCCTATCATTACCTGTCTTTGTGGGTGGGTAGGGAACCAAGCTGGTCCTTGAGGCCCACCATTGTCCAGACTTAGAGGTGCTGTTGGAGGTTTAGGGGGCACTACTGGGCCTGTGGGACCCTGCGGGAGCAGTGGTACTGGGTCAGGAAAAGACATCTTACTGGGCTCAGATATAGGCAATGGTCCGGGCACCAGCATGGGAGCTGGGGGCACCGGGACTTCCAGCTGCAGAATGAGTGGGCTGACTGGCCTTGCAGTAATCTTTTTGTTGCCCTTGCCACCTCTCCCCTTCTTCACCTTGTACTTCTCCCCAGCCCTGTGTAGTTGCCTTCTGCCAGTTCCCATATCTAATTTGCTTTATCAGCAAGGTCTACAATAGCCCTGTAAGCATCTTCTTTAGCCATCTTATTTTTTCTGGGAGCCATCCTCTAGAATAAGACCTTGTATGAGTTGGAATTACAAAATAAAAGTGACATCATCTCCAACTATCGAAACATATTCATTAGGGCCCCTTCTCTTTTGGATCGTGTAACTTCTAGGAGTGCCTTATTGTTATTATAAAAGTTTAAACCAAACTACTTTGACTGTTTTTCTCTTTACAGTCAGAGATTTTTAGTAGTATAGTTCTTCCACCAACACTTTTTAAATGCTGTATCCAGATCAAATGCATCATTTCAGCCATATACCCAAGTCAGAGGATGAACTACTGATATGCAGAACCTCCCCCCATTGCCAACTCATCTACTAGTAATTTTGGTAGCCACGTTCCCTTATCTCTTTTTGTTTTTGTTTGTTTTTTAAGCAAAATGTGCCCTGTGTCCTTTTATTTTCTCTTAGCATACTTTTTCACCCCAATTGTGCTGCAGGTGGAGAAAAAAATCCATACCCTGTGGTTTCATATTTTTTAATTATTTTATTAAATCCATGTAAACAAATGCCCAAATGTGAGGGGGGAGGGAGAGAGGAGACCATTTTCCCTTTTCAGGTCCCCACTTATCCTGATCCATCCCTCTCCAACCTAACATGACAGTCACACTTTGTCCTCCCCAAGATGGCGGCCATCATGTGGTCCTGTTCCAAACAAAATGGTGGTGACCTGTTCAGTTGTGGCTGGGGCCTTTCCTCTGCCCTAACTATCACTACATTGTTTTTAAAGAAATCAGTTAACCCATCACCTTTATTTCTCTCCAGCCCCCTGGCCTCTATCATGCCAATCTCCACTGTGCCTTGCTCACTTTCTCAGGCATCTCATAATGTGATTTAGCTTCCCCTGTCCTTATCACCATTCAATGAAATGCACCATAAAAACCTGGTTATCTGGCTCACCTCCCCTGTCTTTGCTCTTCCGCATTCTCACTGTTAAAAATATCTGGCTGCTCTGGGCCTTCTGGGTTGTTTGCACACCATGTGGCGTGGTCCACAAACTTGGGCCCTCTCATGGGCCATCTAAAACCCTGATGCTCCCTTTTCTGTACCCCAGACATTTCCCCAAAATACCCTCTTTAAAATTCCAGGTCACTCAGGCCCTTTTATTATGCTTGCATGCCACATGGTGTGCTCTGCCAATCAGGCCCTCTCCCGGGCCACTCAGACACCAGCTTTTGCATTTTCTTCCCCTTGCAACCTTTTCCAAAGGTCACTTTCTGCTACAAACTTTTTATTTAATATCAACAACAAAGACCTATTTTTTAATCTAATTGCTTAACGAGTCACTTGAGACTTGCAGCCTGCCTACCTCTGCATTTTGCAAACAAATACCTGCAGCTCTCCTCTGGTCCACCCACTAACAACAAACTTTGCTAAATTCTGTCAACTCTAACCCTCCCAGCTACCTGATCACACATCATGTGTTCTTTTTCTTTTCTCTATACTTGCATTTTTAAAGAAACCTTGACAATACACCTCCCATTTCTGGGATACCTTGATACATTACCACTTCTCTGATTCAGGAACAAAAAGTCCATCAGCTAGGAACAGGTCGATCATCTATAAGTACAGTTTGTGTTTTCTTTAAATACTACTTTATATTAATTCCATAAGCTTAAAGAAAAAACTCCTAAAAACCCAATGAAGCAAGAAAACATATAGGTTAACAATTGAATACAAGTTGATTGCCAAACAAACATGCTTCTAAGAGCAAATTCATAGGAAGCAAATTGTGAGCCTGTGCTTGTCTGTCCCTGCCTCTTATACTCCCCCTCCCTCTCTCTCTCTTTACTTTTGGCTAGTCGGGCTCTCCACAAGTTCAGAGGGGCCTCGCCCCCTTACTGAGGTCACTGTACCTCATTTACCATAATCCTCCAATTCAAATGCCCACTCCCTTCTTGCTTTTCTTCACCTATCTTCCCCCAACCCCCATCTGCCCTAATCCCTCAAGTCACCCCCTTAACGTCTGGGGCTACAGGCACAAACAAGTTTGCCTCTTAATCAGGTAACCCACATTTTCCAGCTTCACTGGAACTTTATTGGTGAAGTAAATCTTTGCAACATCTCCTGGAATAACTGATATTGATGGAAAATACAATGACTGAAAGGTATTGACATTTGATCATACATGAAAGATCCAAATGAAAGAAAAAACCCAGCTTGGTAAAAGCTGATCAGACTGACTGATTAAATGTAACTAAAATGACAGAACAGAAATGCAAGTGGTGGTCTTGCTAGGAAGCCAAGTGAAAGTAATTGCGAAGGAATGCACTGGAACTGAAAGACTGCAGTGGTTTGGTATGAACAGCAAAATGGAAAGCCTGAAATAGAACAAACAGCAGAATGACATGGGTAGACATGCACACCAAGAACCAAAACAGAAAGAAACACAGGCGCACATAATGACAGGAGTGCAGAAGAAGTAACTGACTGAGAAAAAGAAGGAAGCATGAGCTTCAGCCAGGAAAGGTAGGAAAAACTGAAAACTGTCCTAGAAAGTCACTGAAGGCACAAACTAAACAGAAAGTACAAAAACAAAAAGGGAAAGTAGAGACAAACATTGAGCAAGAAGGGGAAGTCCAGAGCCTCAGCAGAGCCTCTGACTGCAGCAAAAAAAATGTCCCTGAGTGAGGCTAGAGGAAGCTGGCTTAAATAGCTCAGAAAGGGATGTGCAGCTGGTAGCTTCTGCCACTAAACTGCAGGCTTAGGGCCCAATTCTACAAGGATGGCTCAAGTCACCAACAAAAAGATGACTTGCACAAATCCCCATTATGCCAAGGACCCTGTTCCCAGTTCTGGAAGGGGTAAGGTCCCTGCAGGTAACTCCTGCAATTTTCAACAATCCCACAGGTATGCCAAACAATGGACATACCTGTAGGTATTGCTGCAAGCTGCATCCCCCAGACCTGATGTGAGCAAGTGCCTCCCCATGCTAGATCCCTCTTGCATACCAAAGCTCAACAGGGCTATTACTGTCCCCCTGCCCTTATCCACGAAGTGCCGGTCACAGCCCAGCAGGGCTATCCCCATCCCTCCCTGAAAGCTCCGACCCCAGTATATGCAAATAATCATCCTGCAGGGCTTTCCATGATCCCTTCCAATGCCCCAACCCCCATACTACCACCACCCATAAACTGCAGCTTCCCATTCATGTTCAAGTGCACCCATAACCCTGGTATGCTAGTGGCCCCACACCCCCACCCGGCAGTGCAAGACCACCCTGCCTGCCCACCCCTAGCCAGCCAGTGATTGGCAGAGACCTAACTCTCCTCCATCTCACCAGGCTACAGGACTGATCTTCGTAAGAGTGCATACTATTTATAGTAGTATGCACTCATGGAGCCTGGGGCCAGTGGCTGGCCATGGTGATGAAAGGTGGCTGTGCCAGTCATGGCTCGGTATGGGAGGGGGTGGCAGGGTGGTCAGGTACTACCAGGTGGGGGGGCACTAGACTACCAGGGATAATGGGGATATGATTATCTGGTTTACATTTTACAGTACCACAAAGACTTCTATTTGGGGATCAGGGCTTGGGGGGGTCTAGTCCTGCAGGACTTCTACTTTGATGATCAGACATGGGGGGACAGACAGCCCAGTGGGGCTTTTTTGACTGTTTGGGGATCAGGGCATGGGGACTACATAGCCATGCGGGGCAATTGTAATGAATGTAGGTGGATCAGGGCATGTATGACTTCATAGTTCTGTGGGGCCTTTTTAATGTATTCTGGGGATAGCATGGGTAGGAGGGTTACATGTACTGTTGGTTGGAGAGGCAAGTACATTGCCACAACCCCAGGAGAGTTTAAGTATAGTTTCACCAGCTAAAAGCTGGTGCAACTGTACTTTAGTGGATGTCCTCCAGGGGTTGTTTAAGAATTGCACCCTGGGGACTTTTTTATTTTAGTTATTTAGCCAGGAGTAGCACACTAAGCTGAAAGCTTTTTTACAGGTGCGACCTGGGAGCACAGGAAAATTAAATGACTTACGTAGGGTCACACAGTATGTATGTGGAAGCTGTGGGATTCAAACCCAGGTCTGGTCTGTTGGATGTCACCAGAGTTGCAGCTCAGAGCCTTAAACCGCTGCACTATACTGCCGTAACTTGGTTACTGCCCTTCCAGAATAGGGTGCAACTGCTGCTGTAACCCCCCTAGGGCCATGTCACAGGGGGCTTAGGGTGTAACTGGTGGTGTATGTCCACTTCGGGGCAAGCAGCCTGCGACATGTCTCAGACTGCTTTGCAGAAGGCATGGATTCATAAAGTCACAAGACATTATGCCTCATGGCAAAATCGCGCTGCCAATACAGTGCAATTTCTGCCATGAAGCATAAGTCTTTTTTCTGTGGGGGCTCTTCCCCCAACACCCCCATTATGAGGGGGCTGAAGCCTCCCCCACTAAAGATTCTCAACTCTGGCAGGGTCAACTCAGGGAGTGCACAAATGTGTAAAAAAAGATTCTGGGACTGGGAATCAGACCCAGTCACATATGCAGTGCCTGAGTTTTTGCTGCTGTGGCTCAGTCCCGTGAGCCATAGCAGTTGCTCAGCAGAATCCACTCCCAGCAGAGATAATATCCTCTGCCTGGGAAAGCACTACTAGTGCAATACTACGTATAGCAGTATATGTGGTATAGCACCATTAGCGGTTACAGCCTACGTTGTAGCCGTTTAGCCATAATGTCATAAGCTATTAACCATGTGACATTATGACCTAGTAGGTTTGCAGAATATGGTATGTCACAACTGCTGGCATAACTTGCTACTTACACCATTTATTTTGGCACAAGTCAAGTTACGCCAGGCATAACCTTTTGAGAATTTGGTCCTTAGCCTTTGTGTTCTTCAGGCTCAGATTTATTTTTAAGACTTACATAAACCAGAATTTCAACATTCTGAATTTGGAATCCTCTTTCTTCGACTATTCAATAACAATTATGAAAAAGCATGGTATAGTTTGTAATTATCACTATCATATTATCATTTTGGATGCTTGGCAATTGCAGAGTAACAATTCATAAATGCTGTATATATTTTTAATGCCTATAAACATCACTATAATAATTCCAAAATGGAGAGAAATCTTAAACAATCTGTCCTCACTGGCTATAGGTATGTGCAAGGGAGACTGGCCCTGGCCATGCATAACCTTTTCAGTGCCTGATATTCTGTGTTCTCAATTCACTAATATGGGGTGGCAGGCTGCTGTGCTTGCTATGATGTAAGTGACTGCAATTAGAAGTTAACAAAAAGGGTTGCATCTGGGATGAGGATGGGAGTGGTGCTGGCAGTGTGTACCCACTGCATTTTGATATTATTTGGAGTCATTCACAACCATATGCTCTCCATTACAGTGTAGACACTGGTAGCTTGGATGAAAATAAAACTTTTTTGCCCATTCCACTTTTCCTGCTTAAAGTAATAAAAAAAACTGATTTTTGAAACATCATATTCATGTGATTAGAAAGGGCAGGTTTGGCTGGCATCATGTTACCAGTAGCATGAATGTGCAGCCAGTCCCGGATCACATTTTTAAAATACAGTATCACTGCCCAATTAGCATCTTTTATAGTGGCACATGGTAAACTACAGAGGTTAGTTTACTGCTGTGTGAAAGTGATGCACAGTGTGTAGACTGATGTTCTTGCTTTGTGTGGCAATTTGGTTAAATGGTTTATCTTTTAAAAATCAGAAGAGGTGGCTTACTGCAGCAGTAATTGTGAATCTCTATTTTTTTCAGAAATTATAATTTTCTGTCTAAAATATCTTTTTTTTTGCTTTCTTTTATTCTTGGATTAAAATATGTGATTTTTCATTTTTTTTAATCCAGCTCCTGTGATATGACAAACATCTTGTTGTAGTGCTGTACTGTTTACCATCAGAAATGTGGTAACACCATATAGATACCTCCACAGTAAGAATCTAATATGTACATTCAAAAGGTAATCACAACAGAAGAGATTTCTAACTGTTGTGAGTGACCTCTGTGCTCTGTGACACTGCATCCCTTCTCAATTGCTTTTATCTGAGTCATTAAATAGAAAATATAGTACAAGAGGGGTTTAAAATTGATCTGTGAAAATTAAAAAAAATACGCTAAGAATAAATGTAAGGAAGTCAGAAATACATCTTTTTTAAAACTGTATGATGAAAATGTTAGATAACTAACAAATACTAGTGCTTTAAAATGAAGGATTGTTTTTGAAAGGAGAGTCTGGCAATGTTATTGGAACTTTAATATACCTGAAAATGCACCATTTTCATCAAAATCATTTTTTTAAGGATTTCATTGGTGAGAATGCCCCCAGATGCCCCTGGCAATGAAGACTGTATCCATTAAGTTATTGCCCCTCCCCCCTGCCATTATAAGATCCTACACACACTTTGACTATGGAGATGTGAGGTATAGCACTACCTCTAAATCATGGGTCAGATTCACAAAAGGTTGCCAGAAGCTGCAAAATTGGCAGCCTGCAGCAATGGCCCCTGAGTCCTAGACCCTGCACCAATTCAATATCTGCCAGGGTCCAAGAGCCTGCATCCTGCAGCTTGCAGCATAGATCCAAGGAAGGGCACAACCCCCCAGAATGCCACAAGCCATGGGGCAGGTGGGTGGCAGATACACCCACAGAAGTAAGCTGTGGTGACTCCCCCCCACACACACACCCAAAGTGCCCACAGTAGTCATCAAAAAGCCTAGTGGGGGTTTTGGCCCACCCATCCTGATATTGATAGTGCCAGGGTAAAAGCCCTTATAGGCTATCTGAACACCCTCCCCAGCCCCGATACCCATGTCCCACACCCCACACCCAAATCTCATGCCAGCACCACTGTTACAACTCCCTCCAAATGCCCCATATATTTCTGGTGATCCAATGTACCCCTCCTGCATCCCCCCATCTGACAGTGAGAGTCTGCCCTGTTCCCCCCTCCCAATACCCAGCCACTGACTGGCACTGCCCACCTCTCACCACCATGACCAGCTGCCGACCGAGCTGTCTACAAAGCATGTACAGTTAGTATACATGCTCTGTAAATGACAGCTGCTGTCATCCACTGAGTGCATCTATGAACTGTATGTGCTTGTAGACAGCTCAGTCAGCATCTAGCTACAGTGATGAGAGATGGGCTGTGCCAGTCATAGTGAGAAGGGAGTAGGTAGACTCTGCACTGCTGCCGTCATGAGGTCAGAACCTCTGGATCACCAGGTATATATGGATATCGGAGGTCAAGGAGTGGTGCAGGATGAAATTTGAGGGTGGGGTGGGACATGGGGCATCGGGCTGGGGAGGGTGTTCGGATAGCCCATAAGGGCTTTAATTCTGGCACTATCAGGATCGGGATGGGGGAGCCATAGCACATACTGGGCTTTTTTGACATTACTGTTGGGACTTTGGGCATGTTAGAGTGGGGGTGGGGGGTAGTGCTGTACATTAGGAGAATGGGGCAGTCAGGGACCATAGTGGCCTCTTGGTTGTGCAGCACTGGCTGCACATTGGCAACCCCTAGTGGATGACAAAGAACACTTACACCACCTCATAACTGGCATGAGTGTTCTTTGATGGATGTCTATGGGGGGGCTGTTTCTGAATACCATTTGGGGACTTTGCAGTCACCCTTCCTGAATAGGGTGCAACTGCTACCATAAACCCCCTTACGCCATGTCACAAGGAGGTTTATGGTGCATTGGTCCACTTGGATGCAGGCAGCCTGCAGCATGTCACAGGATGCCTTTTCAAATCCCAATATGACACAATTCGTAACGCAAGTGCTACTTGCACCAATTTTGTGGACACAAGTTGCCTTGCATCCTGAGTTGCCTTTTGTGAATCCCACCCCACATCTTTAGCTCCTTCTGTCCCTTTACCATTGACTTCCCTAGTCTATGAGAGCCATCTTTATTGACATGAGTCATTAAATACAAAATAAGGTGTAAAAAGGAGTTTCAACTCTTGCAGGGCTACAGACTGATATATCAGTCCAACATTCCTATATGTTCTAATTCTGTCAGCAGCCTAAGGGTTACAAATATCTAAGAAAATTAAAAATACACCGAAGATGAATGTAAGGATGCCAGAAATAAACTTTTGGTTGAACACTAAGTGATGAAGATTTTTGACAACTAACAAATACTGCTGCTTTAAAGTGAACAGGATTTATTGAATGTTAAGTATTTAAAAATAAGCTTTTTTGAAAGGACATGATGGCAACATTATTGGAGCCTTAAAATGCATGAAAATGCACCATTTAGAATGTCTTTTTTAACAACTTTCATTGGCGAGCATTCCCACAGACTCACCTAGCACTGAAGACTCTAGCCATAATGTTACTGACCCCCTTGTCTAGGGATCTATGCACACTTTGTGGAGATGTGGATTACAGCTTTACCCCATCTTTAGCTCCTTCTGCCTCTTTAACATTGACTGCCCTACCCAGTGGTGGCACTCCTCTGATAACTAAAAATCAAGGAATAGGGCTGCTTTTCAAAGTGAAACCACAGATACTTGCTTCTGTGCTTTTATTAATTAGAGCAGTCTTTTTCATCTTTATCTTGATTTAGTAGTTGCCGTATTGGTCCTTGCAAGAATAGATCCAGAAGCAAATGATTTGATACCTTTTAATGGACCAACATAGATGTAACAACAAGAACAAAGTGCTCTAGCTTTCGGACCAACCAGTCCTTCTTCAGAAGCTCATGGCAGTTGTTTAGAAAATACAATACTTATAACAGCTAGATAATGCAGAAAAACAGAAAAAATCCCCATTGGTTTAAAATACTCATTTAAAAAAAAAAAAAAAACCAGAAGATGATGTCAGAGAAGTTAAACAGTACAATACTGCCTCAGTCCGAATGAACCTTGGGTTAAGATGTGGTAGTGCAACAAACATAAAGAATCCTACTGCACATAAATTTAATTGACATACGATAACACTGCTGAAGCAGATAACTCCCAAATCAAGCCATGAGTGTCACAGTCAGTATAAGGATGTGATTACTGAAAGGTAACCCCACCCAGCTTAAAGACAAACTAAGATAGTTATAGGCTCATGAAATTACAATGTATGCATTAAAGACAAGAATACCAGTAAAGTTGTCTAAAAACATCAGTGCACACTGTGTGATGTGTAAAACCTAGCTAGACATGTCACCCAGCTGTATTCTCAAGCTAAATAAAAGGCCCAAGAAATTACAAAAACCTCAGGACTATATAAATGATAATATAAATATAAATTGATAATATTAGTGTTAAACAAAAAACTCTAGTAGAGGAACCTCAAAGAATTCAGACCATGCATCCTGATATGTACTGATGTCAATATATACTGAGAATGTAGCAACTACATGTACCACAAGTGTCTAGGGAATCTGAAAAAGAGATAAAAAAGTAATTTATCTCCTCCTGCCTGGAAAGACTGAAAAACCAGTGGGGCATCACTTCTCCCAGCCTGACCACTCAGTCTCAGATATGTCAGTAATGGTCTTAAAAGGAAATCTCAAAAACACACAACAGAGACGAGCTTTTGAGATTAAACTTATTTTACATCTCAATATGGTAGCAGATGGGATGAACTTGGATATTGGCTTTATGGGACACTACAGAAATTAACATCCACAGACCTTTTCTTCTTCAAGCTGACATATTATAGGACTTCAGCATGTGTGAGATGTGGATGCGTGTGTGTGTATGTGTGTGGGTATGTGCTGTGAGGTATGTGATATAATAGATGTGGGCTTGCTGTCACATTGAGGTAAGTCTCTATATAGCTATATGGAGGTATAATGTGTTACTATTTTCATTTCACACAACAAATTTCTCCTTACTTTTATCTTTGCCTGTGTGGGGGATTGATTCCATTGCACCATATTCAGTTTACCCAGCCTGCTAGTGTACATACAGGAGTGTTATCTTATACTGTTATATATAATTTTTGTAACTCTGTACATATTGGGATGTGTGATCTCATTTGCTTGGGGTCCTGCACATATCTTTACATTAGGCTAATATTGTAGTAATTTACTCAGAATTGCATTACAAGTTGTATTCCTTTGGGGAACAATTACAGTGACTGAAGTTAATATAGGTTCACTAGGAGAGATTGAGAGTGTGTGAGTGTGTGTGTGTGTGTGTGTGTGTGTGTGTGTCTGTGGGGACGAGAGAGAGAGAGAGAGAAAAGGAGGGGAGAGAGAGAGACAACATCTCTTTGTTATAGAGTCTCTCCCCACCCACATTATTGTGATGTGGGTGGGTTAGGTTGTACTGTTTGTATGAGCAGGAGGAGATAAATTACTTTTTATCTCTTTTCAGATTCTAGACACTTGTGGTACATGTAGTTGCTACATTCTCAGTATATATTGACATCAGTACATATCAGGATGCATGGTCTGAATTCTTTGAGGTTCCTCTACTAGAGTTTTTGTTTAACACTAATATTATCAATTTATATTTATATTATCATTTATATAGTCCTGAGGTTTTGTAATTTCTTGGGCCTTTTATTTAGCTTGAGAATACAGCTGGGTAACATGTCTAGCTAGGTTTTACACATCACACAGTGTGCACTGATGTTTTTAGACAACTTTACTGGTATTCTTGTCTTTAATGCATACATTGTAATTTCATGAGCCCTATAACTATCTTAGTTTGTCTTTAAGCTGGGTGGGGTTGCCTTTCAGTAATCACATCCTTATACTGACTGTGACACTCATGGCTTGATTTGGGAGTTATCTGCTTCAGCAGTGTTATCGTATGTCAATTAAATTTATGTGCAGTAGGATTCTTTATGTTTGTTGCACCAAGCACATCTTAACCCAAGGTTCATTCGGACTGAGGGCAGTATTGTACTGTTTAACTTCTCTGACATCATCTTCTGTTTTTTTTTTTTTAAATGAGTATTTTAAACCAATGGGGATTTTTTCGTTTTTCTGCATTATCTAGCTGTTATAAGTATTGTATTTTCTAAACAACTGCCATGAGCTTCTGAAGAAGGACTGGTTGGTCCGAAAGCTAGAGCACTTTGTTCTTGTTGTTACATCTATGTTGGTCCATTAAAAGGTATCAAATCATTTGCTTCTGGATCTCATCTTTATCTGTAAGAGGATCCTTGATTTATGATGTTAAGAGTATTGCTGGAGTAAGTGAGAGAAGTCAAATTAATGATTTAAGGAAGTGTTCTTTTTGCTATGATCCATTGTGTTTGATGTTCACTGAAGAGTGTCAGTGGCACTTATCAAACAAGTGCTTCAGTAAATCAAACAAATTACCCAAACCAAACCCTGCCATGTCCCCCTCCACATGCCTCTGCTTTGCAAATAATTTATTACAGGGAACCTCACAGGATTTGAAATGGAGATACTGTTGTTTGACTTTGGAATTGTATTTATCAATCCAGGAGAAGATGAGTAGGTTAATGAGATTTAAGGAGCTGTAGCTTGAACTTGCTTCTAATTGTGACACTGAAAATGCTTCCTCTGTGAAAACAAAAACCTACTGACATCTCAAAGAAAACTTTAAAAAAAACATAATAATTAAGTACAAGTCTGCCAGCATTCCATTCATATTTTGTATATTTCTCCTCCCCATTATTTATTACTAAAGAAATGTGTATAGATATATGACTATTGTCCCCTACAGTTAATTTTGAGTTTATCTGCCTTTATAGCTTACTCACTACTTCAAGTCATAATCTTCTGTTGTGACATCACAATCTGTTGCCATGGAAGTAACTGTGAGGTCACAAGCAGTGCTCTATGATTTCAGGTAGGTAGAAAGCAGCAGGAATAGATGAACTGTTCATGCACAAAGATCCTGTTTTAATGCAAATGCCTTCACTACTAAATAAATATACTAAGAAATTAGTAAGTGGCATCAACCGAAAAGGATTTGTAGGGCATTCTTAAATAGCTAGTTCTGTGACATAAAGGCTGCTGGTTTATTTTTTCAAAGAAGACATCAGCCATTGTAAGTTGTGTTATTTAATTTATTTCAAAGGTTTTATCAGGGAACACATATTGAACTGGGAACAACTCATTTCCAGAGATGCCTTGGGGTGAGAGGGGTATGAGAAAATAGACAAATGAGATGCAAAAGTACACTGAGTTAACAGCTGTGCAAACAAATATTTGGTGCACAGTAACTGTGCAATAAATACAGTAATTTAACAGTTGAAATCAATTAGCAACCACGGTTAAAATGTTGGGGTGGGGGACATGGCACTACCAAGTCTTATAAACCAATATCAATGCTTATAAGTAGACAGCAGTTGGCATTGCAAATAATTATGTGTAAGGACCCCATCCAGCACTAACTTCCCCCTGTCATACTAACTAGCAGCTTCCTTCTAAGATCTTTACATTAATACTAATACCACTGAGAAAATGGCTTTATATATTGTGCTCTGCAATATCACGGGGCAAACGCAGACCAGCAAGGCCAAGAGGACTAGATGTCCTACAACAAAACTAGTCTGCAAAATGATTAAAGCGTACCTTCTTAGGATACTACTTATACTACTTCTGATATCTGGAAATGTTCATCTTAATCTGGGGCCTACCAGCCTAGCACCCCATACCACAAAAAGGCAGGAGGGGTCCCTCACATTAGCCTCAATCAATGTCTGCAGCCTCCTTAACAAACTTGACATCTTGCAAACCTGGTCCAGCAACATAGCCCTGATGTACTCTGTTGTCAAAACATGGCTTAACCCAAGGTACCAGAGATGCTGCAGTCACCATCCCTGGATACTCTATATTCAGGCAGGACAGGGTTTCCAAATGAGGTGGGGCTGTGCCATCTACCTGAGGAATTCCTATCTGGGTCAAGTCTTCCGCTTCAAACCCTAAACCACCCTACAGGTTCTCGCTATTAAAGTTCTACTCAGGGCACACAACAAGGAGCTCACCATTGCCTCTGTGTACCTACTCCCTAAAGATCAGCACAATGGATTTATGAGCATATTGGAAAGCCTACAGGGATTACACCATAACTCTGAACTCATTGTACTAGGTGACTTCAACATAAATTGGCTATCGCTGGAGGCCAGTAACTACAAGGATGCTGTCACGTCACAGAACCTCACCCAGCTTGTTACCACCCCCACCAGATGCAACTATAGGACAGGGTCGCAAACACTTCTGGACTGGATTCTAACTAATCACCCTGAATGAATCTCAAAAGTCTCAGTGCTCCCTGATGGGATCAGTGACCACTCACCGGTCACATGTACCTGGACAAACAAATTCATTAAGCCCCCTCCTAAAATAATCCATACCAGAGTGTTAAAGCAGGGGTAACTTGAGCTACAAAAGATACACCTAAGCCACCTGGACTAGACATCAATCAACTCTGACATTGATGTAAACCAAACCTTAGACCTTTTCATCAGCCACTTCACTGTGGCCTGCAATATCTTTGCACATCTCAAAAAGCTGAAGGTCAGGGGCAGAGCTAACCCTTGGATAACCCCCGATCTAATCACTTTACTCAAACATAGGGATCATCTCTGGCACTGTGCCCATGCAACATCCAAACCTGGAGATATTCATAAATATAAAGCTGCCAGAAATGAGTGCATGTGGGCAGTTAGGGGAGCCAAAAGCAAATACTTCAAGGAAGCTCTGTCCAACTCCTGGGGTGATGGAAAAAAATTTTGGAGTAACTTGAAAGACCTTACAGGCAAGGACCCTAAGTCACCACCCACCATGCTAAGCATAAATGGAACACCAACAACTGACCTGTACACCATCACCAACACCTTTAACAATGCATTCTTCAACTTGGATAGTGTCCTCCCTTCTAATTTCTTTGATGCCCCCTCTGGTAGTAACCCTCCTGCAACTACAGTACTCCGCTCCTACACCCTGCCCCACAATTCTTCTTCAAGGAGATCCCAGTGCATGAAGCCAGAACCTATATTCAGAAGGCCATTCACAATGCAGGCTACAGCAGTGACTCCCTTGACCTGAAGTTGTTAGCACTTGTCCTTGAAGAAGTCCTTGAACCCTTGACTAAGGTCCTCAATCTATCACTAAGGATGTCCTAGTTCCCATCTCACTGGAAGCAGGTGACCATCACACCGGTATACAAAAGTGGAGACAAATCATTGCACTCCAACTACAGACCTATCTCCATCCTCCCTCCATTGTCTAAGGCCCTGGAGCGCATCACCTCAGACCAATTAGTCAAGTACCTGGAAAAATACGACATCCAGTGTCCTGAGCAACATGGTTTCTGAAAAGGGCACAGTACCATCACTGCACTATTAGAATTCACAGGCTTCATCCATACCACACTTGATCAAGGAAACTGTGTAGGGACAGTATTCATCGACCTTACGAAAGCCTTTGATACTGTGAACCACCCACTCCTACTCAAGCAATTATCAAACATTGGGCTGTCCAATGAAGCACTGCTCTGGTTTTCAAGCTACCTTGGGGAGAGGGTCCAGTGGGTTAGGATTGCTGGTGTTACCTCGGAAGAAAAGCCAGTCCTTTCAGGGGTCCCACAGGGGTCCATCCTGGGGCCACTACTCTTCAGCCTCTTCCTCAACGACCTTCCCAGTGTCTACACCAGAAATTACTGCTCTACGCTGATGACACAGTCATGTTCACCAACCACCAAAACTCAGAGCTCCTCGAGAAACAATTACAGCTTGAATTCATGCGCATCGAAGAATGGTTCAAGTCACACAAACTGGTCATGAACTACAGCAAAACAAAGGTTATGACCTTCTACAACGCCAGGAGCAAGTACAAATCCTGTGACCTCACCATCCTAAACCAAACAGGGACCTTACTTGAACACGTTCCTGATTTTAAATATCTAGGTGTCACATTGGACAGCTCACTGTCCTACCATCGGCACATAGATTCTGTCGCTAAAGCCATCAACATCCATATAGGCCTGCTCTACAGGCACAAACACTGCATGACTCCTGACACTCTCAGGTTGGCTATCAACAGCTCTGTAACCTCCATCATCGATTATGGGCTAGCAATTTATGGCTCTGCCTCCGCCTCTGCCCTCTGCAGAATTACAGTTGCACTCAACAAAGCATGCAGGCTGCTAATTGGGGCTGATTGACTTACAGACACTTGTGACCTGTACACTCGGGCAGGATGGCTACCTCTCATCAGCCAGATACAGTATCAAACCTGCCTCTTAGCAAAAAAAGTCCTTCTCAGGGTCATGCTCCCGGGCATTGAAAAGCTACTTATTGACCACCACAGCACCCAGAGAACTAGAAGTTCACAACAACTAACCCTTCCTTGTCCCCAGATGCCATACTACCATGAGCCAGAGGACCTTTGCCCACAGAGCACCACAGTGATACAATACTCTCAACAAAGAAACTCTTACTGCTGCTGCTCTTGGCCCTTTTAATAAACAACTCCGACTTCATCTAATTTCAACTAGTCATTGTGACTACCTCGCCTAATTGGGGGCCCACCGTTCACTGCCCTCCACTTCAGTCTTGAAAGCTATCTCTCCCGCCTTGCCTCCTTCTACCTACCCACCCCTTGCCCCTCTCCCTTTCCTTCCCGGGCATTTGTGACTTCTATCCTCCTCCCTCCCTTTAGAGCTCTTACCCTTACCCTCTACCCTCGACAATGGCCTTCCTGCCTGCATTCCTTCCCTCTCACCTGCAGTGCTTATTTCAAGATTGCCTTGGCTGGTTATGTCATGCTACCTAACATTTGGCACATTTTGAATTACTGGAATTTCCTAAGCCTCAGTCTCTTACTTCTTGTTATTGTGTAACTATGTATTATTATGTTGACCTTTGTATGTATGTATACCCCCCATTCCTTCGATGTGGAACCTTTGTAAATGAGCAGTTCCTTCTCAAAGGTATTTGTAATCCTAGATTTCAATAAAATAATAAAATAAAAAAATACAAAAATAAATATCTATACATTAATGTCTGGATAGGTATTGTCTCAGAACATTATGCTGGCTTTAAAGTTTGTGCTGCTGGAGCCATGTCAGATCACAGGTAGCATGGGTTTTCAGAGAGAAGGTTATGTCAGACAAATCTGATAGATTTCTTTGATGGGGTGACCAAGGAATTACATCAAGGAGGAGCGATGGATGTGGCCTATCTGGGTTTCACTAAGGCTTTTGATAACATTCCACATAAGAGACTACTGAGCAAGTGGGGTAAAAAGATTGCAAACTGGGTAAGAAATTGGTTAGGGTATGGGGCTGGTAGTAAACAGAGTTCATTCTAAGGAAGGGAGGGTGATGGGGGGTACCTCTGGGATTGATGCTGGACCTGATCCTCTTTAATGCCTTTATAAGTGAAATTGCAAAGGAGCAGGAAGGGAATGTCTGTCTCTGCAAGATGATACCAAGATCTGCAGCAGGATAGAACTGTATGAGCAGAGACCTGAGAAGACTTGAACTGTTGTCAAGGGCACGGCAGCTGGGTTTCAACACAAAAATGTGAAATAATGCACTTTGAGCACAGAAATCCAGGGGTAGAGTACAAAATGGGAGGCGTGATATTGACAACATTAAGAAAGTACACATTAAAAAAAAAGTTTTACATAAAGTACAGTTGATTGCCGTTTAACAATATTATGCATCTGTGGCTCCCACTGCACAATGGATGCAAACCCATAATCACATTCCTCACTTGAAGTGAAAAGGGGAGTGGAGGCCATAACTGACTCTTTGTTTTTGTTTTAAAGGGGTCAATTTATTTACAGCAAAAATAAGGAAATGTGTCATTTTTAAAATGTGCAGACGAGCATGGGTACCACTTTTTTCAGAGTGCCACCACCGGGCTGCCCTACCTAGCTCACACTCATCACTGCTCTGTACTCTACACCACACTCATCCCTCTTTCTTTAATCATATTTCTCTATACTTCTACAAAATCTCACACAAACAATTTAAAGCCTCAAATCCTGGGCAAAGGCCCATATGTATGCAGTCAGTGGGGATGACTGACAAGGCTTCACCAGAACAGAAACCCTCTTTTAAATAAGCTTTAACATATGCTCTAATATAGATTGAGAATGGTAAACTATGGATGTATGTTTCATCTTGTTGGGACTCATCAGTGCAGTGCAGTCATTGTCTCTGCAAACTACAAGTTAAGTTTTAGAGAACAAGAGGCATTTAGTTCATTTAAGGGGTAGCTGCAGTGCCAAAGAACAGCATGTGGGTCCACAATGGATGCGGGGAGAGATACCAAACAATTTGGTTACATCACCAATATTTTAAATTGTGGTACTCATCTAACCTCATAGTTAGGTTTTGCCCTGCAATAACTGGGCTACCGATGCGATAGGACACTGATCCTACTGGTGTGCTGCTCATGTAAGTGGCTTTTATGATTCAAGTTCAAGTTTATTTCATGAGGAAGACTCTGTTGAGCAGGCTCATTTACAAGAAGGTCCTGCTTAAGATGACACAAAAAAGTGCAGACAGGACATGGTAATGACCAATGGGAGAGATACAGAACATCAGAGCATGGTTACAGTAAGTGCATATGAAATGCAGGTCAGATATTGGCATAAAAAATTTACATTCAGGTTAGATCTTGGATACAACAGTAGAGATATCTATAAACCAATTTACTTTAGGTGGTGAATTATGACTAAAATATAATACCAGAAATAGTAGTCTGGACCAGCATCTAGGTCAGCTGCATAGAGGTAGAGTGAGTGACCCTGGATTGGGGAGATGGGGAATAAGTGCTGACTATAAGTTAGTGTTACCATACAGGGCAAGCAATGGGCTATTTATTGTGGCAATTACTTTCCTCCTTTAGGGAGCAGTTAATGAAGTTTTTGGCCATTTTGAAAGAGGCTAATTCACAGAGCTTGAGGGAGAATTGTAGTTTATTCCAAATAAAGGGGATGGCATAGCTGATAGCTGCTTTACCATAGTGAGTACATATCGGACATCAGGGAGGGTATAGGATGTGAAATGAGTCTCTTCACTGATGACTCCAAGATGGGAGCAGTAGTTGAGGGAGAAGAGGGGGAGGTTGGCCCTGCAAGGGGACCTGGACACCCTGGAAAGCTGGGCTCATACATGGAAATTAAATTTCAATATCACCAAGTGCCAGGTGTTGCATCTTGGGTGGGGAAACCCTAAACACAGGTACACCCTGGGAGGGGAGGTGCTGGTGGCCTCAATAGGGGAAAAAGACCTAGGAGTCATGGTGGATGCATGTATGAATAACTCTGAGCAGTGCAGGAGAGCAGCTAGCAAGGCAAACAGGATGTTGGGATGCATTGTAAGGGGGATCACCTCTAGGAGCAAGGAAGTGATTCTGCCACTATACAATGGACTGGTTAGACCACACCTTGAGTACTGTGTACAGTACTGGAGACCACACTTGAAAAGGGACATACAGCTCCTGGAGAGGGTACAGAGGAGGGCAACTAAGATGATAAGAGGGCTAGGGGGATTTGACGTATGAGGACAGACTTGAGAAGCTCCACCTGTTTTCATTGGAGGAGAGGAGAGACAGGGGGAACATGATTGAGGTCTTCAAGTACCTCAAGGGAATAAATAGGGTAAACATGGAGGGGATCTTTAGACTAAAACAGGGAGGTATCACCAGAGGGCATGGTTTGAAGTTGGAAGGTGAAAGGGTGAGGGGGGAAGAGGAAGAGGTTTTTCACTGAGAGGGTGGTGGACCCTTGGAATGCACTGCCTGGTGAGCTGGTTCAGAGATCCACAGTGGAGGGCTTCAAGAGAGGGTGGGGCAGACACAGAAAGTGGATGTATCAGATGATGGCTTGTGCCAGGGGAGTGGGGATGGATGATAGGGGTTTCTGGAACACAAGGGAGGGGAGGGCCTCGGCACCTTACTAGGGATCTGAGGTTCGAGCAGACTTGATAGACCATACGGCCTAATCTGCTGGCAAACAGTACATTAGTATGTTAGCATGAGTACAACATTTATTGATGTATTTAACAGAATAACCATCTCCACAAGGATATAGGCAGGACTGAGGCAGTCCTGAGAAGGGCAACTAAAATGGTACATGGTCTACAACAGAAGTCATATGAAGAAAGGCTAAAGGAGATTAATATGTATACCGTGGAGTAAAAAAAGGAGAGGGGAGACATCACAGAAACTTTCAACCAAGAGGGCAGCATCTTTCAGAAAAAGAGATGTGCAAGAACAAATGGGCACAATTTGAAGTCTGGGGGGATGGCTCAGGGGCAATGTGAGAAAGTATTTTTTCAAAGATAGGGTAATGGATGCATGGGACAGCCTTCCTGAGGAGGTTGTATGGTCAAAAACAGTTGGGGAATTCAAGAATGCATGGGATAGAGAAAGGCAATTCTGGTGGGGGTAGGAAGAGGTAGGCTGTTGCTTAACTATGATTTGCAGCTTATCCAATAGGTAGGGAAATAGGCAGACTAGGTAGGCCAAGCTGTCTTTATTTGCCATCAAGGTCTATATTTCTATGTTTCTATGATACATTTTTCTCTAAGAGAATAACAGCTGTGTGAGCAGCTGTATAGGAATGAGATGTAATGTGGAAGTTTGTTTGGGAGAGATTTATAGGCCCATAAGGCAGCTTTGGAGTGTCCTTCTAGTTGTAAGAGATGGCCAGCCTATGGCTGAATAAAGGGCACAGTGGAAAGTCTGCAATGGGGCATTAAGTATAAAGTGGATGGCCCTGTGGTAGAGAGTGTCAATTTTTGAAGATAGGTAGCTGGATAGTTGTTATAGAAGATGTCCACATAGTCTGCTAGGGGGTGGAAGGTGGCTTGGACAAGTCTTTTTCTGACTTCAGCAAAAGTGTTTTTCTGCTATAGAAAAAGTTGAGCCTGATTCTTAATTTTTTCCTTTTTTGGCAAGGTTCTCGCTATGCGTAGAAAAATAGTATTTTTATCCAGGTAAAAGCCTAGATACTTGAATTTGTCCATAGTCTCAAGTGAGTCCCCTAAGAGGATTGTAAATGCTGCAAGGGTTATCTTTGTATGTGATAGGGTCAAGGCAGATGTGGGTAGGAAATACATCATCTTTGTTTCATTTGCCTTACGCAACAATTTAGAACATATAAGGTTCAGCTGCAGCTGGTTAAAGTCAGATTGCAATTCCGTGACACCATCTGCCAATGATGATTTTGAGAGATAGAAGACAGTGTCATCCATGAAAAAGTGCAATTGTCTTTATGGATATTATTGATTGGGGAGTTAATGTACATACAGAAAAGGAGGGGATCTAATATGGATCCTTGAGGGATGCCTCTCTGGAGTGGAAGCGGGAAGGATGATAAACTGCCAGATTTGATGCACTGGACTCTGCCTGATAGGTAACTCGAGAACCAGTTTATGGCTGCACTATTGAGGCCAAAAGAGCTAAGATTCAGCAGCAGGAGGTTGTGGTCCAGTGTATCAAATGCTTTGCTGAGGTCTAGGAAGATGGCACCAGTTGAATGTTTGTGATCTAAGGCAGTGAACCAGTCATTTGTTATTTTCACTAATGCAGATATTATGCTCAGGGCCCCTAGTGCTCTACGGCAGAATTTTCTGATTTCTGCGGCAGGGCTCCTAGGCTTCTGCAGCAGCATTTTCTGATTTCTGTGGCATGACTTATTCCTTTCTGTGGTAGAATGCAGCCCTGCCATTGGCTAAAATATGAAGTTATGTCACTAATTACACCACCTACCAAACGTAGAGGAGGGGCTTCAGGATAAACAAGATGGGCACAGGAGCCTGGCACTATGGAAAAACTATATATTTGAATGAAAATCCACTAAAAACAATGAATTCTGTGGCACTATATAAATTCTGCGGCATGATGCAAATTCTGCAGAAAATTCCACAACCACAGAATCGCAGAATTCCCGGGGCCTTGATTATGCTGTGCTTTTGTCTGAAGCCTGACTGGAGTGGGTTGATTAAGTTGTTGGTTTCAAAGTAATCCCTTAGATGGGCATTAATCAGTTTTTCCAGTAGTTTAGCTGAGACAGGCAGTATTAAAATAGACCTGTAATTGTTCAGGTCACTTGGTTTGCCAGATTTGAATAGAGGCAATATGTTTGCAGTTTTTCAGCTGATAGAAACAATGCTACTGGCAACTGACAAGTTCAATAGGTGGGTTATCAGGGCTGTTAGATGGTAGAGTCCTAATTTCATGAAGCATGGGTCTATAGCATCTGCTTGGAAACTCTTTTTGGTATCAAAGTTTTTAAACAGGTTCTTGACCTAGAAAGGCTGAAGGAGTCATGGGATGAAGGATATTTAGGCATGAAGCCAGTGAAAGGGGTGCCCAAAAACTTGGAAGCTGGAGATGAGTCAAAGGCTAAACCAGCTATTGTGAAGTGTGAATTAAATGTTTTGAGGATTAAGCTTTGGTCATCTATTAAGGATCCATGGTAATTTATTTTGATTGGTATCAAAGGTGGGGCTATATGTCAGTTGATAGATTTAATGGTTCTCCAGATTTTTGTTGGGTTTCCTTTAGCATCTTCTAATGCATTAACATAGTAACTGACTTTGGTCAACCTAACAAGTTTTGTGCAAACATTATGTGATTCTTTGAAAGCCAGACAGTCATGAGGGTTTTTTGTTTGTCTGGCCAGGGCCCATAGCTTGTCTCGATGGGTTAAGGCTTTTTTTAGTTCTCTGGTGAATCAGGCAGGGGAGGCCTTTTTAATTCTGCATTTTGTAAGAGGGGCACATTTGTTTATTAGATGCATTAAGGTAGTATTGAAATAGCCAACAGCCTTGTCAATTGACTTAGCTAGTTAAAGGTTTTGCCAGCTGGTACTCCCAAGGATGTATAGGTAGGATCCAGCTTCAATTTATTGAAGCTTCTCTTTGTGACCAGATTAGACTATAAGGCTAATTTTTCTAAGTTTCTTATACAGACCATGACATTGTGGTCACTTAGGATATTAAAGAACACTGCAGTGTGCAAAACTTTGTACTATTCGTTAGGATACTATCAAGTAACATGCTTTTGCTGTGGGTTTTTGTTTTCATTTGGTCTGGTTGGTTCTTAGATCACTTGGGAGAGCCCCAGTTCATTACATAGTTCTTTCCAACAGTTTGACTTGGTACTTAGCCAGTCCAAGTTTAAGTCACTGAGAATAATTGTTCCATTAGGATACATAAATGCATAGATGTTGTCAGCAGATAAGGGCCTTATGGCCCATCCTGTCTGCCCTATCCCTCTTTCTAATGCTTAAGGTACCCTAGATGCTACAAGTTTATGTCAATAAGGTTGCAGAGGGTTGAGGTCATTCTAGGCTCCCTGAAGGAGATCTATTGCAGCCAGCTATGTTGAGTGCTTCATTAGGTGACACGTTTACTTTTAGGGCTAAACATTCAAACTCTCTTACTTTAGTTATGGATAGTATCTCCTCAATGGAGAATTTTGCTTTAATATAAATGACCCACTCCACCTCTCCTTGTTAGTCTGTCAAGATGGAATATATTGAAAACTGGAACTCAGATCTGTTGGTCAGGGGTGGAGTTTTCTAACAAAGTTTCTGTTACTAGCATTATGTCAGGATTAGCGTGAGTGAGCCATGTTTTTAATGCATCTAATTTATTTTGAAGGCTATGTACATTGATTAACATGATTTTCAACCAGGAGGTCAAGGCAAATTTAGATGGGGACGCTAAGGGAACTATGGGTCCTAGGTTTAGTTCAATATTCCCTGAGCAACAGAGCATTATTAGAGTAATTGTTTTAGCATATAACGCAGGTAAATAAAATATTTCTTGGTGGGACAGTACTACCCTTGGGCTCTGGGGGGTTGTTTTGGGCTAAGGTGGTAAAGACAGGCAGAGGATGCAAGCTAGAGATGAAAGATCCATAGAAGTACTGCAGAGGGAGCTTTGAGGAATGAGGCAACAGTGGATGAAAAGTTGTCCTATTCAAGGTGGGGATTGACTGGAAAAAGTCAATTAGCCAATATGTATGGATAGGGGGCGATATCTTGACCTTGGTGTACTTAGATAGGAGAGGACAAAATGCAAGCACAATGAGTATTTGGAGGAGCATGGTAGTCATTAAAGTTGGGGGTAATGAACAACACCGCAGTGACTCTTTAAGGCAAGAGCTAGCCAGGTATGGTGGTTCAGCTGCAGATGTTCAGGACCCACTCAGGGAAAGGGGGATGGTGAAAGGAATGTGGTTGGAGAGAAGAGATGGTGAGATGGAAGTGGAAAAATGGAAGTGGTAGGGAGAAAATAGGCTAATGTAAAAGTGGGAGGGAGATTTAAATGGTGGGACTTACAAGAAGTAAAGAAGTGTAATAGCAATGTCGATGTCAGGAAGAGGGGTTTACTAGACACCTATGGTAGTTAAGGGGTTAAATTGGTTAAGGGAGCCTAGGGAGACTAAAACTATAGCAGCGTCCCAGGTGACATCTAGTGGTGAAGAGAAATTACTTGCTAATGGACATTTAGAGAGATAGGATTTCACAGACCCACGTGGCCATATGCCCTTATAAAAGTGTTGCCAGTTAAGAATGTGTGGCAACCACCATTCTAGTGATGGTGGGGAATAATTCAGCTACACTGAATGTACTGTAGTGAAACAATTGGCACTGATCAGACAAAGAAGACAAGATACCAAATTCTAACTGAAGCTGAGCAAGCAATCTGGGGTGACCTGGCTGCTGTGGATGTGAGTCATACCTGAAGGTTCCATGTGGTGGCACCTGCTGGAGGTATGACCTGGGGTAGGGGTGGGCTTGATGGCATCTGTGGAGAAAAGGAAAGGGAACAAGGTTTAAGTAGATTCAGGTCAGAAAATCACAGGTTACAGGAGGGAGGGAGGAGGGAGGGAGGAGCAAATACTGAAGCATGGAACAGGCACTATGCAGTGATTTGCTAAGTAAAATAAGCAAGTACTGCTTTTCTAAACAACCACTGCTGCTTCACATAAGGAATGTGGCTAACCATGGAAAAGGTACAACCATTTTACAACAAAAAATGTTAAAAGAGATTGAAGTTGCTAATGGAAAAAATGTGTCTAATACCACTGCTTTAAGCAATTTCTACTGTTATACACAAGGAATGTGGCTAGATAAAAAACTGAATCATTTTATGTCAAAAATGCCAAAAATAGTTGCTAAAAGTAAATAAATTAGATTTTACACCAAAAAATGCTAAGCTGGTTTCTGAAGATAAATAAATTAGATACACTAATTAATTTAGCTACACTGAATGTGCTATGGTGAGCTGATGGTTCCAATTCAAACTGAAGCTGAGCTGAACAAGTTATCAGTAGTGACCTGCCTGCTGTGGCTGTGAGCCAAAACTGAAGATTCCATGCAGCAGCAGCTGCTGAAGGTATGCCCCGTGGTAGAGAGTAGTCTTGAGGGTAACTGAATGTTCCATGCAGTGGTGACCACTGGAGATATGCCCTGGGAAGAGGGTGGGCTAGAAGGCAACTGAAGGTTCCATGCAGTGGTGACTGCTGGAGGTATGCACTGGGGATGGGGGTTGGCTTGAGGGCAGTTGAAGGTTCCTTGCAGCAGTGGCCTCTGGAGGTATGCCCTGGGGATGAGCATTGGCTTGATGGCAACTGAAGGTTCCGTGCAGCAGCCACTAGAGGTATGCCCTTGAATCGAGGGTGGACTTCAGGGCAACTGAAGGTTTCATGTGGTGGCAGCTGCTGGATGTATGCTCTGGAAGGAAGGTGGGCTTGAGGGCAATTGAAGGTTCCATGCAGCAGCGGCTGCTGGAGGAAAGCACCGGGGAGGAGGGTGGGCTTGAAGGCAACTGAAGGTTCTATGCAGCTTTGGCCACTGGAGACATGCCCTGGAAAGAAGGGTGGGATTGAGGACAACTGAAGGTTCTATGTGGCAGTAGCTGCTGGAGGTATGCTCTAGGGAGGATGGTGGGCTGGAAGGCAACTGACAGTTCTGTGTGGTGGCAGCCACTGGAGGTATGCTTTGGGGAGGAGGATGAGCTTGAGGGCAACTGTGGTATATCCTTGTACAAAATAAAACCTTTTTGTTAATGTGTTTTTGCATAGCATTATAGACTGAGTGCTCCTTTCCTCTGAATGTGAGAAATTCTTATTCCTTGGAGAGTGTCTTACATGCAGCTACCCTGGAAATGTGCACATTTGGCAGTGCTTTTAAAATTAGAACATAAAACTGATCAATCTTGATCAGTAACAATTAATCAAAGCACTGAGACCACTTATACAGTTGTATGAGTAGTCTGATTTACACCCATAGGATATCAAAATTTCTCACCTTCAGTTTCTGGTTCTCATACCCTGAGAATGCATATGAAACCACTCTTACCACTGCAAGTGTGGTCTTGGTAAGAGTACTAAAATACAGCACATCTGTTGTGAGATAAAACCCTGCTTTGAAGTTGAATGAGTACCATGCTTTATAATATTGGTGTACTAAATTTTAAATTGGCACAACACAAACCTTTGACCTGAGGAGAATCTGACAAAAAATCAAAGTACCAATGGTTCTGAGCAGTGCCAAGATATGCAGCTATCAGTTTTGCATAGCAAAAGGCTGATACGTTCTACATGTTAAACAATGTACATGCAGATGCTGCATAATATAGACACATACATGCATACAAGTACACACATACGCCTCCAAAAGTAAACAAGCATAGCCCGCAAAATATGTACACTGGCATGTTTCAATATAAGAAAAATAGCAGGACAAGAGTATGCAGCATGAGATTAGAGGTAGGCCAATTAAGGGGCAATGTGAGGAAGTTATTTTTCACAGAAAGGGTGGTGGATGCCTGGAATGGCCTACCTCAGGAAGTGGTGGCTATGACTACAGTGCAGGGCTTCAAACAGGCATGGGATAGGCATAAGGGAGCAATACAGATGAGTATGAATAGATAGGCCACTGACAGCAAAGGAGGATGTCACATTTATAAGGTAGAAAAAGAAATGGGCAGACTGGATGGGCCTTGCAGTCCTTATCTGCCATCAGCTTCTATGTTTCTATGTTTCTACACTCTTAACCTGATTAGTTTCTGCACTAAGGTCTCTGGAGTTCGCATGATCATTCTTCAGTTTGAAGTGATATTTTCAAGTTGCAGTCAAATCTCAATGGCTCAACTGGGACTTTTTCAAGTTATCAACAACACAGAACTTCAAACCTTGCTGAAACTCTGTTACTAACATCAGCAATGATATCTAAAAATGTCTCTCATACTACAGTAGTTGTACTGAGAATGAAAGACGTGTCCAACACTGGAGAGTGAACTAATACCCCAAACCCACTACTGCTTAGTTGCTAGCATCTGCACTATTGTACAAAGGCTCCTTAACAGGAAATGTATGCTGTGGTACAAGACATATAGCACTGAATGCAGATACCACCACCCCCAGCAAACACACACTTGAAGTGGATTTAGTAATAAACCAGTCAGTCAATTTGAAGTTATGTTCCCAAGTTACATTCAAACATCAAAATCTCAGCTAGAATATTCAAATTTTCAACAATATAGAACATCACATTTTGCTGAAACACTATCACTAACATCAGCAATGACATCAAACAAAGAAACTGAGGAAGAAAGAAAAAAAATTCCCACACTGGGGATCAAACCCAAGCTCTCTACCCACTGCTGCTTGGTAGATTGTAGCTCTACTGTGCTTTACTAAAGTTCATTGATAGGAAATGCTTGCTGTGGCAAAGGACTTCCACAACTGAGTGCAGCCCCCCTCCAACAGCTTCAGTGTACATAGTAATGCCCTACTATGGAAATCTAATGTAATATTTCCCATATTAACTCAGACCTGAACGTTTCTGCAGAAATGTTTCAAGTTATCAGCAATATAGGACATGCAACATTTCTGAAACACAATCATTAATATCAGGAGCATCTAACAATTTCTGTCATACTACAGAAATTGTAGTAAGAATGACAACAGTCTCCCACACTGGGATCGAACCCTACCCCCTGTAGCTCTACCTCTGTACAAAGGCTCTGTAACAGGAAATGCATGCTACAGCAAAAGATATTCATCAGTGAGTGCAGACCCTCCCCCTACACTCAGCTGCAGTGAATTTAGTAAAGAACATGTCAGTCAGTTTGAAGTAATGTTCCCAAGTTTCATTCAAACTCCTAAGCCTCAGCTGGAAATGTACAAGTTAGCAGCAATATAGAACTTCTCAACTTGTTGAAACCCTATCACGAACCTCAACAATTACATCAAACAATTCCTTTCCTACTACAATAACTTAGTAAGAATGAAAATAAGTCCCCCAGTGGGGATCAAACCCAGTTCCCCTACCCACTGCTACTTGTTAGTCTGTGGCAAAACACATCTAGCACTGAGTGCATCCCACAACAGTTACAGTGCATTTAGTAATGCACCAGTCTGTCAATTTCAAGTAATGTTTCACAAGTAGCATTCAAACCTGAAAGTCTTAGAATACATTTTTTAAGTTATCAGCCCCACAGAATTTCAGACTTTGCTAAAACTTTATCACTAACATTAGTAAAGACTTCTAACAATTTCTTGAATTCTACAAGAATTGTAGTGTGAAATAAAAAGTTCTGATCTGGGTATCGATCTCTGGCTTACGTAGGTCTAATATCTCTTGTCATGGCCTAAAAGTCCCTATTACTGACATCATTAATGACATTATGCAGAAGAATCATAACACTGAATGTACCTTTGAATTTGACAAAATACAAAAAAAGAGTATGTACAACCACAGAAGCTGCTTACAGCTACACTGCTGACCTAAAAACCATACAAATTTTGCACAGTCATAACTGTGGCGATAAGGGAGATGTGTAGTGCTATATGGAATGTGGAGTTCTGCCAGGCATGACCATTCTGCTGGCAGAATTTCACTGGTTCTTCTGTGGAATTTTGCCTGCTATAATCTGTGGAATAATATTCTGTGGAACAGCATTTTTTCCATGGAAGATCATTCCAAAAACTTTCCATGGAACATATTGAGATCTGTGGAATAAAATTCCTCAGAAATGTTGTGGAAAAACTCATTACCCATTTTCCTGCCACAGAATTACACCACTCCATTTCCAGTGAAATATATTTGAATTTTGGCAGAATTTCAAAGATTCTGTGAAATTTCATTCAACCAGAATTTGAAAATTCTGCACAGCACTAGAGATGTGACTTTCATTAGTCCCACAATAGTGATGTGTCACTGACTAAGTCCATAATACTTTGTGAAATGTGCACTGCAGAGTATGCCACATGATTTTCTGTGCAAAAAGATGATTATTACGCTGCAGCAGGGAATTAATCATGTGAGTCCATGCACAGTGTGCATATTAATTTATTTTTCTCCCTTCTTGGTTCAGAAGTGCAGCTGATTGATTCATTGTTTGAATCATGCCAAAGAAACTACCATCATAACCACATTAACCCAGTTATCCCATCGTATCCTACGCTATGCCTTATTATTTTCCTATGTTTTCCTTTTTCTCTATTCATGTATGTTGCTGAACCTCTCTACTAAAGACAGTATTCATGATTCTTTCAAGTACTTCTGCATGGAAGTCCCTGCTTGGTTCTGATCTAGATGTACAGTGGAGTCCTGTTATAAGCACACCATAAATGCCAAGCAAAAATGTATAACCATGATGTTCTTATAAGAGGGCTTCATTGAAAACAGTAACAATCCATGTAAAATCTATGCTTAACATGATTATACTGGGTTCAAACTAGTTTTTAGATAACTCATTATTAAAAATAGTAGAACACAGTTTTTTTCAAAGAGCTCTTGCTCAAACAATTAGTGTAAAATGCATTCAGTGTCTCACATAACTGTGAAAGAATATGTGTGTCTTCTTCATGGGGCATATTTCACACATCCATTTACTAGTTAAATGATTGTTAATGAGGAGACTAGGTGATGATTCAGCCCAGGCTTAGCACAGTCAAAGGTGATACTGACCATCTACCACTACCTCTGGAAAAAATCTTTCTTATAAATGGACTGATTGTTCTTATAAATGGGCTTTGCTGCCTTTGAAAATTATGGACAAAAATTGGGACATCCAAACAATGTTCTTATGAACTGGATGTTTTCATATCCAATGTTCTTATAAGTGGGTTCCACTGTATTAGTGTATTTGAAGGCAGATGGGCCCGATCCATATGTATTCCTGTGGTTTAATGCATCTTCCACTTCCTAAGGAGTGCTAAAAAGCAGAATCTTTCCATCCAAATTCATGCTTATGATAGCATGGTGTAAATGGGTGAAGGGTGTGTTTTGATGTCTCAGCATATCCCTGATTGAGTGAAAAGCTTTTATTTTCAAAAAAAAAAGAAGGAAGGAGGTCTGGAAAAAATTATAGTCACAGGCCTTTAAAAATAGTGCTTTTTCCACTCCTACAAAGGATGTTTTTCTTGTCTTAACAGTGCAATGGTCAGATGTAGAAAACCCTGTCCCAGAGTCTCTGTGATGCAAAGGTTGTGTAAGCACTGTCTTGTTCAATTCTTTGTTCTGGGTACTTTACTCATTAGCTGTATTAGCAGTTGCTCACAGAATCTAACCAGGTCTCCTCCTTCTATACTTCTGGTAGACTGCCAATCATAAAGTTGTTTCTGTGAGATCTTGCTTTAAGGTCTTCCTTTTTTAGCTTAAGATCGGATAGCTCTGTAGTATTGTCTATCACACTATTTGACAAGGTGGGAAGTTTGTCCTCCTCATTGCTCAGTATATGTTCCACCTCTCCCGTGTGTGCAGGGAGGCCATTTTATCTGCTAGCTCAGCAAACATATGTTTTAAAGCAGAGATTGAATCCTTTATTGGTCCAAATACTGCTTCCTTTTTATGTTTGCATGTGCATGCTTAAAGCAAACATATTGCTCTGATTGTAGCTTTGAGAGGTGTGTCACTCTAGGTCAAAATGCAGGGCAGTCTGTTGTGCACTCAAGGGTGCCAGCCCAATGATCAGCCAGGCTGATTATGACACTCTTCTATGCTTGCTGGGTGGAAACGCTGTGCAGTTCAAAGAAAAGAGCTGATCATACTACGGGAGTGATTCTAAGCTTTGATGTGCATGATGCTACCCAGCAAACAGCTAATCGTTATCTTGATTAGCCTATGCCTTATCCTCCCTCCCACAAAGCAACTGGCACTTTTTTGTAAAATTATTGTTTGTTTTTCTTATGATTTCTCATGCTTAAAACCTTGTAGAATTATCCAACCCTCTGCCGAGCATCTCTCCCAACTCCTCATCTCTTCCCATGCCCCATAAATATGAACCTGACACTGGGGTGCCCAATCTTTAAGCCTTGCAAAAAGATCTCACGCACTGCCAAGTATCTCTCCCACCTCAAATCACTTCCTGAGCCATGTAAATATAAACCTAAAACTGGGATGCCCACTCTCCAGGGTCGGTACCTGAAATAAAGGAAACTTTCCCTCAATATCTTTTTTTCAATTATTTTTGTTTACACCCTGTAAAAAGGAAAACAGTCCACTGATGTCTGTTGCTGTGACTGAACCCTCCTCTCAATCAGCACCCACCACCCCACACTCCATTAACATAGAAACATAGACTTTGATTGCAGATAAGGACCACTTGGCCCACCTAGTCTGCCCATTTCCCTACCTAGAGGATAAACTGCAGATCCTATTTAACCAACAGCCTATTTCTTCCTACCCCCCTCAACAAAAATTGCCTTATGTCTGTCCCATGCGTTCTTGAATGCTCCCACAGTTTTAGACCCCACAACCTCCTCAGGAAGGCTGTTCCATTCGTCCACCACCCTCTCTGTTACCCAGTGGGCTTCCAATGCTGTAATCCTCTCTGGACTGGAGACACATCTTCACTCTTCAGTGCCAGACAAGAAACTGAGGAAATCAGGTAAGCATGGTCAATATATTCCAATGTGCTCTGAACTTGTACTAACTTGTAAATGTTTTTAACATTTCCCCCCAAATTTTCAACATGGCCTTTTTGGGACCCCACTTCAAAAACATGGTAGGTGAAATATTTCATATCTGGCTCAAAATATGGTTTTGGAGTCACTCCACAACATTCAATATTTGGGTGGGATTTGAAATTTTTAACTACCAGGTTCATATGTGGGGTTGTAAGAAGACTATGTTTAAAATTTGAGGGTCACAATATTAAAAAAACCAAAAACAGCAACATTATGAAGGTACATTGAAGTTTCTCAACATTCACCCATAACTTTGGAAATTTACAATATTTTTGCCCCAAATTTTTAGCATAGCCATTTCTTTTCACACCACCTCATGAATGTGACAGGTGACATTTTTTTTTAATTCTGGCCATAATGGGTTTTCACACTTCAGAAGGAGGGGTCATAAAAGACTGTGTTGAACACCTGGGATCAAAATGTCACAAAACAATGAAGGCATGAAGAAAAAGATTTGTTTCATTGTTTACTCATAACTGAGATTTTTGCAGATTTTGACCACAAATGTGCAAATAGTTATTTTGCTACCCTACTTGCTGAACATGACTGGTGTTATTTTTGAAATCCGCTTTGAGACATGTTTTTGCAATCCCTCTGTGAAACCATCTTTCAGACAGGATTTTAAAAAAATCCACCCTCTTGCTCATAACATGTCATAAAAAGCCTATGTTGGAAATTTGTGGGCAAAATGTAGTAGCCCAATGAAAATCAGAAATTGCCTCTCAGATGACCAATCCTGGCTATCTACAATCTAAAAATGCGTAAAAGCAGGACACAACTGAAAATAAGATATTACATCTTATCTGTTCTATGCTGAGTAAATACACAGCAAACAATGTGTAACAGTAGGACCCCCAGTACAGCAGAGGCCTCAATGAACTATGCATCTGTGCTAATCTATCCAGTGAAAAATACATTGTACAAGACCTGACCTCGCTGAAAATGTAGCTTGCCTTTCAACTGGATTATCCTGGGTTAATACATTATAAAATTGTGTAATAGCAGGTTCAAATTGAAAACCAGATATTGCACATCAGCTGTGCTCTCCTAGGGAGATACAGTGTGAAAACTAGGAAAATACAGTATAAAAATGTTTGAAAGCAGGACTCCATTGACAATGAGATATTGCATCTCAGCTGGGTTATCCTGGATAAATAGATTGCAAAACCATGTAAAAACAGTATCCTATAGCAGAACCCCCACTAAAAATGAGATGTTGCATCTAAGATGATCTCTCCTAGAAAAATACATTATAAAAGCAGGACCACACTAACAATGAAGTATTGCATCTCACCTCTACTGTATTGGGTAAATGCATTATAAAACTGTGTAAAAATGAGGATGCCATTGCAAATGACATATTACATCTCATCTGGTCTATCTTTGGAAAATAGATGGTAAAAATGTGTACAAGCAGAAACCAGTACAGCAGCATGTAAGCAAATATTCAGCATTGACAACTGCTTGTTATATTTGCATGCACGAAGATTAGGAAAGCAAACATACAGTTACAATAAGGGCTTTCTGAGGTGTGTCACTATTAAATCCAGTGCATCTCAGGCTGCAGAGGGCTTGACAGGAAAGTCCAGTGATCAGGGAAGCTGATCATGGCAACTATTCTCTGCTTGCAGGTGAAAACTTTGTGTAGTTTTTTTTTTTTTATTATTGTTTAGACTGCTGCTCCATCGGCCCTCACATTCTGGGGGAGCCCCAGGCCCAACACCCCTGCATCCTACATCCAGTGCTTATACCCCCAGGGCTTACTCCCCCTGGTGGGGTCAGTGGAGGAGACCCTCCCCTAATAAAACAGGATCCAGTGTTGCACCGTGGCTGGCCTGGTGCATGGCCTGCAAGCTCCCCCATCATCTGCCACGAGCATTTTCCATTTTCCTGTGCCCCTTGTGTGCATACTGCATGCAATGACACCTGTGACAGGGTTATGCATTCTCCTGTGTGCACCCATGTCAAGCTTCTGCTGTGCTCCCATCCCACATTGTTGTGGCTCCATGTCACTGAGCCCTAGCCTCTGCTAGGAGTCAGGCATGCACCAGCCCCTGATTTCCCCCTTCCTGGAGATGGAGAGCAGTCCATTTGGATGCTTGATCCATTTTCTCCCCTGCCAATGCATGGCGGCCCTGCTCATTCCTGAACATGGGTCACTGGCATGGCACAAGGTGTGGCATCCAGTGCCTCAACCCTCAGTGCCACTGGGCCAGCCCAAAGCTTTGTATAATTGAAAGGAGTGAGACACTCTTATCACTGAGTGGCTTGATCCTTTCATCTGCATGATGCCACCCAGCACACAACTGAGTAGTGACATTATCTGTCTACTGTTTTACCTCCCCCAAACATCTGGTGAACTTTGCCTCCCCAACACAGGCAATGCAATGAACAGTTCAAAAAAACAATAAAATGCCACCCACATACCAAGTACATGCCTCAAAATGAATCCTGGTTTTGTTTTTTTTCTAACCACTGGCTAACTCGATTCTGCTCACCAGCACTTATTGCTGCCTCTCACAGCTGTTACCTCTACTCACAGCACCATTGCAGGCCAGCAGGAGATACTCAGAGGTGAGACAATGTCTACATGACAGAAATTGCCTCTATTTTCATTCATTTTATTTGTGATGTCAGTTGATGCCACATCTATCACACTGATAATTTTAAAAATGTAAAAGCCCTCCTGGGCAGAAGCCTGCTCTGAGTTGGAATTGTGAAAATGAAAAAAAAAAGCCCATCCTTTGTTAAAGGATATCTAAACAACATTTTGACAACAGACTATTCAAAAATCTGACCTCCAACGGGACTAAAGGAAAGGCTGCAGAATTTGTTAATGCTAAAATGACATTTATGTAAGCTACCTAAGTGTGGTTCCAAAGCATTTGAAAAATGTAAAATCAGCCTTCCAATTTCAATGGCTGCCAAATGTGTTAAGTGATGACATCATCAGAGACAAAGTCAGAGAGCTATATGGCTCTCTGTAGTACTTTCTAGTTCTTTTTTCCCCTTTGTATAGAATTGTTTCACCAAAATGGTCAAAACCATGTGCATTATTTAGATTAATATGCATGTTAGGCTATGTTTCTGTTCATTTTGTTTACTTTAACATGCTGAAATTGTGTTTTAATCCAACCAACTTTCTCTTTGGAAAACCACAGTGCAGCACAAATCTTGAATAACCTGATAGTCTAGTGGTTATGGCACATCCAGGATGCTACATTGGGGTGCTGGAAGTGCATGCTTACTTGATATGCACTTTTTAACATTTCTATGAAACCTTTATATTTTCTACTATTATGCTTTTCTAGTATGTTTTTGACTGAAACGACAAATGTAATTCATATTTTTGTATGTAAACATTCGTACAATCAATAAATCAGACTTTTTCAACAAAGTGAAATGCAGCAGCAGCAAGCAAGTACTTTACTATGGGGGGGGGGTTACAGCCACACCCTTCACCACCCCATAGATCCACCACTTGTTTGTAGCAAAGTTCTTCTGTAGTCCAATGCCAGAGTTTGTACTTTCTTGGAAATCAAAAATATGCTTGTCTTGTCTTCTCCTCTTTTTCCATGGGAAATAATAATAAGAATGAGCAGTATCTATATAGTGTTTTTCATACACATTGTATCCCAAAGTGCTTTACAAGCAATGTTAGACTGGTAGTGAAGTGACATTAATACCCACACACAGCCTTGGACAATTGCATGAACTGGTTTTATTGGAAGGGGAATATTGGCCAGGACAATGGGGTCAGGTAGTGATCATGGTGCTGGCAGCCCCACATCTTATTTCACACAATGATCTACTCATATTTCGCTCTTTCTGTTTTCCCCCTTCCCTGAATATAACAGTACTTTGCAGGAGTGGCCTTCTCAGTCCCGCTCTGGTATTCATTCTCACTACTGCTCCCCACACCAAAAACAGGTGAGCTTATCACCCTTGTGCACCATGAATGTAGGTAGAACAGTCCCCAGGTTTTTTGACATATCAAAAATAAACAAATCTTTCCAGTAAGTCAGGCTAATAGAAGCAGGGAACAAGGGGTATCATAGACTTTCCTATCCTTAAAAGATCTAGGCTACCTTTGATTAGGCACTATTAAATGATGGGTATGCACATCATTATGCACGTCATTTAATAGTAACTAATCATAGGTGGATTAGATCTTATATGGGTAGGAATGCCTATGTTTCCCCTTGTGCCCTGCTGCTATCAGCCTTGCTTACCAGAAGAGCACGATTATTATTAATATGTAAAAATGACATGGGCAACTGTACTAACTGCTTTCATGATGCAGAGAGTAGTGAGCTCACCAATTTTTGGCATGGGGAGCAGAAGAGAAGAATGAATGCCAGAGATATATTCAGGTTAGGGGAAGACAGGAAGGGGGATGTTTAACAGATCATTGTGAGATCTGAAATGTAGGGCTGCCAGCACCGTGATCACTACCAGACTGTGACAGAGAGCAGCCAGTGATGACAAATAGTCAGAATGGCATGGTTGCACTTAAAGTGTTACTTGAATTCAGTGTAGGAAGACTGACCTCAGGTGGGGGGGTGTTGATATTTGTTAGGACAGTATTGAGGGAGCTGTGTATAGATCATTCAAGATTTAGAAGGGTGGTAGCCAACCAGCTCACATTGTGGAATGGGGCACTAAAAAGTACTGGAGAAGATCTGCAGGGAACTGTCCTATGGGGTTCTGCAGATCACAGGTAAAGGAACAGACTGACACTGGAAGTCTGGTCGATTCACTCAAAGTATTAGTATGCCTCTCCTGCTAATAATATTGTTACACCTAGTAAGTGCAGCCCTTATGAGGGCATGAACAGCAGTTTTGCTGGTGAGTCCTGAGGCTTATTGCTTGGCACTCCACGAAGACCTAATTGTTGGTTAATGAGGCGGAACAAAAACACAACAGGGGAACTGTACATACTGCCTTCACTGTGCAGAAGGATGGTGATCCATTCAGTGTTTACTGTGGGAGCAGAAGTCAAATATTGAAAAAGTGGACTTAAGTGTGATTTGGGAGGTATTTTTTAACAGTGCCAGCTGATGATCCGTATCGGTGTAGGTATACATAACTCTCTGAGGTATACAATTACAGTCTGAGATGTGATAATTCTCTTCATGAGACCACAAGCTCATATGCAGCCCCAGACAGTACTAAGGACAGGGTATGGATGGTGGGGTGTTCAACAGAAGGCAGGTAGGTGCAGGAGGTTCACTTGGAAAAAGAATACAAGAGAAGCTTTTTTTGTGGATTAACAAGAATGCATGAGCTGGGGAATTGGACCTGACCAGTACTTCGCTGTGTTACCCTGAGCAAATCACTTAACTTCCTTGTGCTGCCAGGCCACATCTATAAACAAGGTTTCAGCATAGTATGTCTCTTCTGGTTAACAAAAACAAATTCAGGGCATCACATAACCACTAGATCATCAGGTATCTGAAGTGTTGTACTGTTCTGCAGTTTGCCAAAGAGAAACTCAGCTAGACTGCAAAACATTTTCAGCAAGTTAAAGTAAATAAAATGAACAAAATCATAGCCTAATGTGTACTGATCAAAATAATCCACATGTTAACACATGGTGTTGATCATTCTGGTAAAACAATTCAAAACAAAGAGGAAAAGAAGAAGAACTGGTTAGCCTATAAGAATCTATATTGGTCTCTGGTCATCATGACTCATCACTTAACACAGTTGGCAGACATCTTAGGGAGAAGGCAAGGCTGTTTTTTGTAAGTGAAAAGCTGATGTTTACATTTTTCAAAAGCTATGAAACTGCATTTATGTTATTTACAGAAATGCAGTTTTAACAGACATGTGTACAGTGGCCTCTACTTTACCTCCCTATGAAGCCAGATTTTGGAGTTTGCAGTTTTAAAAAACTGCTTGTTTAGGTACCCTTTAAGAGTCTCCTATGAGACCCCCATCTGTATATTTGCCAAGACCTCCACCTTGTGGCACTGAGGTGCCCATTCCTGGTATACCGTTGTTACAGTGATGCTGTAACAGTGAAATCCACACAGTGACACAACCCATAAACAGTGAAGCTCTCGCAGTGACACAATCCATTCAACATCCACAGTGTCGAATGGGTTGTTGGAGTGCTGTATGATATAGTGATCCCTGCTGTAAGCGTCTCTCCCCTGTAATCCCCCCCCAAGTTGACAATCCATAAGTCCAGGTGGAGGAGGTGAAGTCCCCCACAAAAATGTAGAAAGCCCTGATGCCAAGATGGTCTGTTGATGGATTTGCCATTTGACCTGGTTGATGTCAGAAAATCTGTGTCTCTGAAGGGGATGTTGACAGCTTTGTTATTGAACCGACTTGGTGGGAGCCCCATTCCCCACTGTCACCCTAGGTCACTGTTTTTAATTTTTATTTTAAACCTAAAGATGGGAAAATCACCCCTGAAAGTCATTTACAACTTACTGTCCAAACTTCCACCTGCGCTCTGACATTCCTACTCATCAACCACCATCCTACACCCAATACAACCCTCACTCACCCAAAATAAGTCCTGTTAAAAGAATCCATTCTCTGAGGAAAACATGTCCTTCCCTCTTTAATGCCAACTAGGAACTGAAGAAGTGCAGTCAAGTTATTGTCAATGTGTTTTAAACTTTTACTCGTAACTTTGTCATCGTTTAGTATTTTTCCCAAAAATGTTCATCGTGGCCTTTTTAGGACCCCACCTCAACAACAAGGTAGATGTTTTTTTTTTCAACTCTGACCCAAAAGGAGATTTCACAGTAAGTCCAAGGAATCACCTTTACAGCAGGATTTGAAAATGTTCACCTATTTTAAGGCAACCAATGGGTGCTATCTCTCTACAAAACAGGTGGTGCAATATTGTTTGTAAGATGCAACATGAGGAACATAGTGATGTAGATGAGCCCTCTGCATATCAGTGGTCAAGAAATATTTTCCCCATGCTTCTCAATGAATATGCCCCATTTAACATGGATGAAAATGGTGTCTTTTACCAGGATTATCCAGACCAGGGCACATACATAAGGAGGTCAAGCTTGTCTGAGGAAAGAAAGCCAAGAACCATGTGTCCCTTTTGTACTGCACGAACATGCTGGGCACTGAGAGGCTCACCCTAGTTGTGATAGGGAAAAGTAAGCATCCTCGATGCTTGACCAAGGATTTTTTTCAGTTAATCATTTTTATTGTAGTTTTTAGTAAACACAATACAGCATAAGCAAACAGAGCAACAAAAACATCAGTGGCAGAGTCAGATTCAATACAGAAATATATCCATGCATTTGCCACGTGTTTATATGTAGGGAGAGAGGTAAAAGGATTAAAGCAAGGAGAAGGAGGGGGAGAGCCCCTTAACTCTCTGCCCAGTAATGACACAAACATTCAAGAAAGACTGGGTAACCATATAATGCTGCCGTAGTATTACTGATAAGTAGTATGAATATGTAAATTGCACTATATGTCATGGCTGACTAAACTGAAATCCTGCCAGGGACTATAACATTGGGAGTACTAAGGAGGAAAGCTATAGTAAGGACCATAAATAGAGTTCAACCTATCCCGGTCCTAGACTTTAAATAAGCAAGAAAGGGAGGGCAACAAGCAGTATATGTTGCAAGTTTATTGGCTGAGGCACGTGTCATGTGATCCAGCGATACCAAGAGCATAAGAGCATGTTGAAGTTCTTGGAGTGAGGGGATTTCAGTTGATCGCCATTGGCCTAGAATAAGGTGCTTGGCTGAGATACTAAGAAGGGCTAGCCAGCAGAGTTGATGGGCTTTGAGATGAGAACCATGAGGGGGTAGGTCCAAAATCCAGATAAGGGGGTCCAACTGGATCGCAAAGTCTGGAGTTTGTGTGACAAGTTGATTTGCTGCCTACCAGAAGGGGGCCAATAGTGAGCATTGCCATATAATATAACATAGATCCCCAATTTGAGCCTGGCACCACCAGCAGAGCTTATTATACAGAAGCTTGGCTTTATACAGAGCAGCTGGTGTTCTATACCAATGGTGCAGAATTTTGTTCTGAATGAGTCTGGTGCGCGCATCTGGATAACTCGAGTGTGCCAGTTTCCACAGAGGGCTCATTGAGCATCATCCAGTCTCAACTGTAGTGCTGTCTCCCACTTCTGTTTAGAGTCCACAGACTGTGAGGGAATGCTTTCTCAGATGTCCGCATAGATTCTACTGGCTCGGCCCCTGGATAGCTTGATCCAAGTGAATAACTTTTGAGGAGCAGTTGTGGAAGGCGGGCATAGTTTGAAAAACTCAGTTAAGGAAATGCACAGTTGCAGGTATCTCCAAAAATCAGTTTTGCTGAGACCTTTGGTTTTGACAAGCTCTGGGAATGGTTGAATCCTTTGCCCAGTTTCATCCAGAACATCTGCTATGACCCTGATGCCCATAAGTTCCCACTGAGGCCAACATATGGGCTTATTTTCCATCAAAATACACTTGTTATGAAAGATAAGGGTATAGAGCAGAGGGACAGGGTTTACTTTAATCCTATTATGCACCTTGTTCCAAATCTGGACCGCTGGTGCAATGGTGGAATGATCCCACGGTGGCTTAGGGAGAGGGTTATAGATTAGAAGAGGAAGGCTGTGTACCTGAGCAGTGGCCTTTTCCATATGGAGCCATTGTGGACAAACAGAAGACAGGGTAGAGAACCATTTTAAGGATTGTGCTAAGGATTAAGCCCAGGTATAGTCCTCAAACCACGGCAGACCCATCCCCCTTTCCTCCAATGGGAGAAAAGTTTCCCCATGCTATATTGAGGCTTTTTGTTGTCCCAAATAAAGTTTCCCACCACTCTGTCAATGGCATGAACCCATTTCACAGGGGGGTCTAAAGGGATATGCGAGAGAGGATAGAGAAGTTTAGGAGCTGAAATAATTTTGAGGGCTGCTATTTTACCGGCTAGGGTGAGGTGGAGCAACTTCCACCTATCCAGTTTCATCTTGAGGTCAGCCACTAAAGGGTTCATATTGAGATCCCAGATTTTGAAAAGGTCAGTGAAGATATGGATACCCAAATAGACTAGGGAGTCCAGGGCCCATTTGAGCCCTATGGGGGGAACCTCTCCTGAGTGCAACTAGAGCTGAGAGGGAGCAGTTCAGTTTGGCTTTGTTCACATTCAGGCCAGAGATTAATGCAAAGTCTGTGAGGAGAGAGAAGAGTGCCGGTAGGGCAGCCGTAACATCTTCCTTCATGACCAAAAGATTGTCCGCATACATAAGCATAGTGTATGTGTGGGCTCCGATAGTGATCCCATGAGTGTCAGGATGTTGTCGAATAGCAGCTGCCAATGGTTCAGCTGCCATAATAAACAAAAGAGGGGATAGGGGCAGCCTTGTTGAGTACCTCTACCTAGTTTGAAGGGGCTAGAGATCATAGAATTGGTCTTAATTCTAGCCATGGGCTATTGATATAATGCCCTCTCCCAGTTCCAGAATGTAGCCCCAAAGCCAAATCAGTGCAGCACTTTCTCCAGGCATTCCCATTCCAGGGAATCAAAGGCTTTCTCAAAATCAACTGCTATTCCAGCTGCAGGGGTGGAGAGAGACTTAGCATGATGAATAATGTTAATCAGAGACCTAATGTGGTCATGGCTGAAGCATCCTGTGACAAAACCCACCTGTGAGGGGTGATAAGAGAGGGGATAAGTGGGCTGAGCCTGGTGGATAGAATTTTGGCAAAGATTTTACTGTCTGTATTAATTAGTGATATTGGGCGGTAACTGGAGGGAAGTGTGGGATCTTTGCCTTTTTTGGAAACATGGTGATGACTGCTTCTTGGAGGTGTGGGGGGGTGAATGCCAGTGATCAGAGCTTTGTTGTAAACCATAGAGAGGAGGGGAGAGATTTGAGAAGCGAGCATCTGCCAGAGTGCAACACGAAAACCATCCCCCCCAGGAGTCTTGACAGGGTTGAGGGCTTTAAGTGCTGCTGTAACCTCCTTGGGCATGATGGGCAGATCAAGGTCTGCTACTTGAGATGGGTGAAGGACAGGGAGTTGAAGAGGAACAAGAAAATACTCTACTGTGTTAGCAGCTTGAGTTTTGGTAGAGGAGTAAAGTTCTGAGTAGAATTGCTTCATGATGGCATTTATGAGGTCAGGGTCTGTTCTGGTTGAGCTAGCCTGATCCCTTAGTCAAGTAATATGGCACTCGACCTGCTGTTTACATAGCCGGTAGGCCAGAAGCTTACCGGCTTTTTCACCCCCTCCCGATAATGATAGCACAGCCTCAAAATTTCTATTTCGGCCTTGAGGGCCAACAAGTCATTAATTTCCATGCGTAGTGCAAGCATTTGTTTGTTCGAAGGAGAGTATGGTTTCAGATAGGGAGACTGCTTGGCACTGGCTTCTGAAGTCTTTAGCCTTACTTCTAAAGAGGTCAGAAGATGCTATCACTTCTTCCGGCACCTGGCAGCAAACCCCATTATTGCCCCATGGAGGGTGACTTTAAAAGCCTCCCTTGTGATGCCGGGGGGTGTCCTGGAGAGAGTTCTTTGTCAAGAATAAATCAGCCTCAGAGGTTACCCATTGTGCAAAGTCAGGGTCCTTAAGGAGGAGGAGGGTCTAGCTTACAAGTGACGGATTTATGGGGGAAGGAGCCCCATAGAGTGTGTAAGTGCACAGGAGCATGATCCAATATAACATTAGGAAGAATCACAAAATCAACTACATTCCAGCAGATGTCCGCAGACACCAGCCGGAATTCCAGCCAGCTATGTGACCCATGCATGGATGAGGTGAATGAATAGTCCCTCACCCTCGGGTGAAAGGTTCTCCAGATATCCATTAGGCCCTTCTCTGCCATTAATTGCTGCAATGCTAAGTGACCCCTGGGACGTTGCAGGGAGGTAGGGCACTGCTGTCCAATTGGGGCATTAAGACCAGATTGAAGTCTCCCCCCAGAATGATGGGTGTAGAAGTGGGCACCAGTAAGCTCAGTTTCTGGGCTAGGGAATGGAAGAAGGAAGGGTCATCCTCATTTGGGGCATATATACAGCCTGGAAGCAAGGAGTCTTCTGGGGTTGTCATCCATGCTAGGATCCACCGCCCTTGAAGGTCCATCTGAATTGTAGCCGGTGACCAGGTGAGTGATTTATGGAGGAGTATAGCTACTCCTCTCCTTTTAGAGGATGAAGAGGAGGAAAATACCTGCCCCATCCAGTCTCTAGCCAGCAGAGAGTGGTTCTGCTTTGTAAGTTTGGTCTCTTGCAGGAAGGTCAGTGTGGCCCTCAGCCTCTTTAAGTGAGATAACACCTGTTTACACTTTACTGGGGTATTCAGACCCCACACGTTCCAGGTGTAGGCATGGAGATCAACCCTGATCCAATAGAGGAGGAAGAGTGCAAGATTACAATATGAAATGTCCAGGAATGGAGGCTGATGGGCAGGCTGACCTGTCTAGCAAGAGAATCTCAGTAATACCTAGCCATACAGTGTAGACCAGCCATGAAGTGCCTATAGCATGCATTAAACTGAAGGTTACCCAATCACCACAAGTAACATAAAAACATGATGGAAAAATGGCCCAACACAACACCGAGCTATTTATAAGATTAATAGAATCTAGAAACACCTTGGTAGATGGAGGGGGACGGTCAGCCAGGCAGACTAGCTGCCAAGACCATCCATCACCCTCACGTTGCGTGGGAAGGAGAAAAGGACAGACAAATCATAGCAGAAGGTTAATCTACAATCACTCAGAAAACAGAAAATGTCACTCCTTTCTCCTGTGGGGTAAAGGCTATGGGGAGTAGAAGGAGGCGATTCCTTCATTTAATATAATGGTGGTAGGGGGGGCCCTTGTCAGCACCATCCCAGCATGATTGCGTGTCCTGAAAACTGTGTCTGGGGGTCCACCCTTCGATATTGGCCAAGGGCAATGGAGAGTTGATGTAGAGTGGTCCAATAAATGCCCTGGGTCAAAAAAAATTGGGGTGGTAACCACCCCAAACTAAAGAGGGCACAGCTGGGTCCCAGCAATGACACCTTGCAGTGAGTATGTGGGACAATAATGGGCACAACTGGCTAAGTATGGAGGGCTACCAGCTCAGGCCCAGAGCCCCATAATACGTAAGTCATTAGCAAATAGAACAAAGCCCACAATGAGAACACAAATCAAAGAGGAGAGGTTCGATTAGGCAGGTGATAATTCAGAATACATTAATACACACCTAAGGTAAGTTGAGTCCCAAAATAGTCCACAGTCTATTGCAAGTACATCACAGGGGCATGCACATTCAGTGTACTACTTGTACATATACCAAGTAAAACCAAAGGGCCCAGAGGAGTCTGACTATTCCTGAGATCATATCCCAGAGCTGTTGAAGGGAAAAAAGCTCCGGAGTTGACGAGATTCACCCCAAATCCATAACCAGCCAGGGAAAAAAACAAATAACCCAAAGCACTTAACTGCAAGTTCAGGGTGGTGCCTCTGCAGACTGTGGGGAGGTCAAGCGGCTCAGTGATGCATCGCTGAATGCCTGTAGTCAAGAGGGGCTGATGGGGGCCGGGGTTTGTCTTTCTGGGGATGTCAGATGCGAGTCTGCTGCAACTACTGAGGCCCAAGATTTTGGTTCTGCAGCGGGTAAGGAAAGGGGTCAAGTGCTTGTCATCTTGTGCGGCCACATCTGGTAGGGTCAACAGGGGGAAAAATGTGTTAGGAGAGTAAAACTGGTGCAGGCCTCCGTCATCTCCAGACTCTGCGATAGTCTCCTCCTTCTGTCTAATATTCAGGTGTTGCGTCCGCTCATGCCACTGCAGCGAATGATGCTTTTTGCTCTGTGGTGGAAGGGAGGCTTCAAAGTGGTGGACCGGAGGCCACAGGGAATGCGAAGGGGAGCAGGGTGCATCTTTCATGTGGCTCAGAGTATCCGTTGAACCTTGGGGTGCTTTAAACAACTCTGGGTCTTGGAAATCTTTAGGAAATTCTCTATGGAGATAGTTCAGGAGGCTGTCAGGAGCCGCAAAGAAGGTAGAAGCCCCATTAATAATCACCCGCATGATTGATGGGTATCTGAGGGAGAAAGATATATGGTGGGCATGGAGGATTTTTAGGCACACTGAATATGCCTTGTGCCATTTAGTTAACTCCCGGCATTAGTCTTGATAAATTGAGATGGGATTACCATTCTAGGTAATGGAGCCTTTGTCCCTGGCTTCCGCAGTGACCATTTCTTTTTCCCGAAAGTCCAAGGAGCGGGCCAGAATAAGGCACGAGCATTCCACTCATTTCGGTGGTGGGGCAAGCGAGCGGTGAGCCTGCTCAATGTGGCAGATTGTTGCAGGTGGAACATCCAGGATCTGAAGTAATGTGCCCTGGAGAAACTTAATGGCATTCCATTGTTCTGCCCCTTCAGGAAAGCCAATAAACCATAAGTTATTGCAGTGGCTGCAGTTTTCCAAGTCATCCACCTTGTCTTGGAGAAGGTGTATGAGGCAGGCCTGTTCCCAGGTGGTGGCAGTAAGTACTTGCAGGGCAGAGTCATGGGACTTGACATGCCGCTCTATATGAAACAAATGAGTCTCAATAGCTTGCAGAGTTTGGGTGTTGCTGTTGACAGTAAGAGTCATTTGGGTCATCTGTGCCATCAGCTGATGAAACACTAGCTCCATTCTTGCAGGATCATTTGGAGCTGGGGAGGAGGACACCATCCTGTAGGCCCTGGAACAGAGGGAGGGCTCCTGGGTTCACTTTGCCGACCAATGATGAAGGAAATGAGGGCTGTGCAGTGTAGCAGGTATGTCCCTCTTCTTATTCATGTGCCTCCAGCAGAGAAAAAAACAGCCCAAAAATGCAGGATGTTGAAGGATGCAGACCCACAGCTAGGGAGCTAGAGAACTATGCTGCCATCTTGGCTGAAGGCTAATCCATGCCCCCCCCTTGATGAAAGACTTATTAAGCCTGCTGGTTAAGCATGTTAACTCTGCTAACCCCTGGATGATCACCACAATTTTTACTGACTGGCTAAGTTGTTCTTGTTTGTTTGTTTGTTAAGAATAACCATTGAGCATAAGCTCATTGCAATGCTGACCTAGTGCACATTCAGTATAAACATTTAATCAGTACAACAACAATATACAAACATGCAATATATCAAAAATTCAATAAGTAATTATTGAAAACAGTTACAGACCTGGTCACATGATTGTCTCTGAAAATGTTTAATCTTAGCTTTGATTCTCTAAGGAATTTCTGCAATACATCAAATTTGTTTTGTAGGATAGACTGAATCACTGTAACTGAAGGATGAGAGTAATAAATGATAGTTTTGTCAGTGTAGAGGTGATAATTTATACCCTCTATGCTTTTGCTAATATCTTTCAAGTAAAAGTAAGGAAAGAAGTGGCCCCAGGACCCAGCCCTGAGGCACAACCCTAGCAATGGTCAAAGGGGAAGAATCTAATCCACCAACTACAATAAAAAGGCAGTGATTGCTCAGATAAGAACAAAACCCAGCCAGGACCTCCCTACTCATGCCCATCTCAAGCAAACTGTGTAGTATGATCTGGTGGTCAACCATATCGAAGGCCCTGGTGAAGTCAATCAAGTATGGTCCTGTATACTGCTGATGGTCACTGACCCTATCAATATCATCCAGGACCCTTGACATGGAGACCACAGTGCCATGAACTTAATGAAAACTTGACTGGAATTCATCAAAGAGATCCTATGTCTGAAGATGATCAAGCATCTGCCCAGCCAATATTCCTTCCAAGGTTTTACTAACAATGGAGAGCAAAGATATAGGCTAAAATTAGAAAGAAGGCCATGGCTGCCACCCCCTTAAATATAGGGACAGCCATGGCAGTCTTCCAGGAACATGGAAAATTCCCTAAGGAAAGGGACTGGTTGAAAAGATAGGCTAGAGGTCTGGGTATGTGTAAAACCAAATATTTCAACATTGTGTAAGATAGACCATCAGATCCACAGCTACCACTGGTCTTAAGTCCCAGTAATGTTTCCAAAACTCCATAGCACTCTGTTTCTTTAACAGAAAAAAAACAGTGAGCTGTCATCTTTGTTTACCCATGGATTCTGTGGTGGATGAGTTACATTACCAAAGACATTACCCAAATCAATAAAAACATTTGTTAAACCTATCAGAAGTACTATATCCAGGTTCAAAAGTTTCCTCAGGGGATAATAGAATAGTATCCTTGTGTTTTGTATGACCATTTAGGTCTCTAATAAGGGACCAGACTTTTGTTGGATTCCCCAAAGCATCAGAAATTTTATCCCTAAGGTAACTTCTCTTAGCATCTCTAACCCCAGCAACATAGCTATTTCTAAGTTTCCTATAGTGTTGTCAATTAGATGATGTACCTGTCAAATGAGCCCAATTCCAAGGTAATTGACTTTAAACATTTTGATCTATTGGAACACAACCAGTTTGCATTGAAATCACCCAACAGTAAAAGCTTGTGGGTTAAAGGCAAAGGGAGAAAGAGCATTATAAATGGAAGATAAAGCATGCACAGGAAAATGGGCTGATCTATAACTTCCAAAAATTAATAAGGGTTTACCTACTGTACATGCAGTTTTAGTTCCATTGCTAAGTACTCACAACTATTAAAATCCATATTCAGTACTAAACGGTTGGGAGCATATTTTTCAGAATAATAAAATACAATTACCCCATCTCTTTTATTCCTATCTGTCCTCATTAAGTTATATCCTTGCAACTATAGTAATGCATCTTCATGTTTTCACTCAGCCAAGTTTCCATGAATATCATAAAATCAGGTTTATAATCCACCATGAACTCCTTATTCATATCTATTTTAGGTAAATTACATCTAACATTGGAATGAATGATTAAGATAACATATGTGAGTGCCAGAACTGATCTGCCCTTCAAGTACACCTGCTCACTGTACTCTGGGACATCCATATGGCCTTCAACCCAGCCCACTCCCTCTTACTTACTGACCCTCTCTCCAGCTTGTGCCCCTCCAGCTCCCATCCACTTCCAATACATTGCATTTACTATTTTCACTCTCTCTCTCTCTCTCTCTCTGCTCTGCTCCCCTCTCTCTCTCTCTCTCTCTTTCTTTCCCTCTCTCTTTATCTCACTCTCTCCCTCCCCCTCTCTCTCTCTCACCCCCTCTCCCACAAATGTTATACCTCTCTTTCCTGTCTACCTCTTTCTTTCTCCTCCTTCTCTCGCTCTCTCAACCCTCCCACTCCTGCCCTCTCTTCTTACACTCTCCCCCTCTCTCCTTCCTGTGCTCCCCACCTCCTATTATTGTCCCCCCTCCCTCTGGACACTGTTTTATTCTTGGCTGAAATATTTCTGAATCTCCATCCTCCTTTACAACAGTACATCTCCACCCCACCCCTTCTCTTGCCCACTCCTGTTACCCTCTTCTATTTAACATTTATCCATTCCTCTCTCTCTCTCTCTGTCAATGCCATTATCTGACAAGGCCCTCCTGGGGCTGCACTACATGAACTCTATGTTATAGTCTTCTCATGTTCTTGCCTGATTCTTCTACATTTTTAACTCAATTCTAGAATCTGACAAAGCACTCCCTGGCCTGCACCACATGAATTCCACGCTGTAGTCTTTTAATGCTGTTGTTTAAATCTTCTACATTTTGAAGTTTGGAATCCTACTGTGAGACTCATGTTCGTGAAAAAACTACATGCTTTTAATCTTCTTTATTGTAAAAAATCATGTATGTTTTGTGTTTTTGACATGGAACCTTTGTAAACGAGTTCTAACTCAAAGGTTGTTTCCAAATATTCAAATAAATAAATAAAATAAAATAAATGAATGAATAAGATACCCTTCCTATGTTTTGACATGACTAGATAATGGCCCTAATTTGGAGGATATATCCCCACTCAGTAGCAAGCCTAAGAAAATGCAAATCCTTGAGTGTATTCCAGAGTCAATTGAACAGACAGAAATAAAAGAAAACCTATCTCAAATGCTACTTACTTGATTCATATACCATCATGTGCCCAAGTTTACATTATAACTCCTGCCCAAAACTACCAGCTCATTATATGAGAACATAAGAGGGGGGTCACAGTAACCAGCAGAAAGCACCCACTGCCCACTGAATAGACTTGGGCTTCTTTCAGTATCAAAACAAGGCCAAGATAGAGCCAAACCCTTTTTCTGTAACTCTCTAGGTGTATGAAAGTTATCAGCCTCCCAGGGAAACAGACCTAACAATAACACATAAAACAATGTTAAGAATATAGGCCCAATATAATTTTTTATCCAGGGATATTTAAATAACAAATCAACTATCAATGTGCCCTAAGTGCATAACTTCCCCAAATTATTTTGAAGGAGTGACACTTGCGCCACTCACAGCACAGCACAGAGCTTTAAAGGGCAGCAAACCCCTCCCTCAGAGGCAAACCCGATTGCTGATTGGCTCACTGCCAAGCCTCCACCTTTAACGGGAAAATCCAAACCTCAGCCCTCATCAGCAGTGCCATTTAAAACAGTGTGCACAGGATGAAAGATTAAGTCTTTTATAGCACAAACGATAACAAGCAGTGCAGTGACAGTCTTTTTCAGTAATCTTCAAGCAGTTCAGACAAGATGGGTACAGTCTTACACCACTCACTCAGCCATTGGCATTCAGGGGCAATTACTCTGGAGAACCCAGGCACACTATATGTAGCAGTCACTTCCTAGCACAGATTTAGGCATACAGGCTGGAGCTTAGTTAGCACAGGAGAGATAGACACAAGATGAATCAGTTCCTGGAACTGTCAGCTAAAAAAAAGAAGGGGTGATGTCTTATTCTTCATTGACAATTGTAGTGCCCACTCATTCAACCTCGCAGCTAGATTCTTGAACATCAGCATTAAATTTCTCCCCCAAACACCACAAGTCTTATGCAGCTGCTAGACTTGGGTGTCATAAAAAAACTTTAAGGGCAAACACAGGGCTCATTTATCTGAGAGGATCATGGGCATAACTGGCAGTTATTGCCATAGTTTTGGCATTAGAGATAGCCAGAAGGGTGAATTTGTTGGATGCTATATTTATGATGCACAAAACATGGACTGCTGTAAAGCCTATAGCTAAATGCTTTAAAGAAAGTAAGGTTTTGCATTTGTGAAAGCTGTGCGCTAATTGAAGTGGCAGCCACAGCAGAGGAGGCAAAGTGATGTCCTGCTGGCAGATGTTAACAGATGTTAACAGACCTTTCCATTTCAGTGCTCAGGAATTTGAGGAGCTTGCTGATTTCAATGCTGATAAGCAGGCAGATGAAGATCTCATACTCAAATCCATCTGTGCAACTGTCACACAAAACCCAGATGCTAAGACAATACCACGTGACAAAGATGATGACGTTGACAACACTGCACTGGTGCCTGTGTCAAATGCAGAAGAGAAGGAGCACATTGGACTTCTTCATGACTGTTGACTTCAGCATGGGTGGATCCAAGAATGGGAGCATTTGTTTCACCTGGAGGGACCAGTAATCAGCCAAATGGCCCTTGAATAAAAAAAAAAGTTACAAATTCTCTGCTATAGAACTGACTGTCTGTTGTGACTTTTGTTTGTTTGTTGGTCCTAGACTTAATGATATTGCTTTTGGATCCTTGGAGGTGTGAGCCCCTGGTCAAAAGAAGTACTAGACATAATTACTTTGAATTTGGACTTTAGTTACTTTATTTTTTTTTGTTTTATTTGTTTTCTCCTGCTGTGTGAGAGACAGTGTGTGGGACTGTAGTTTGTTGACCTCTCCCTCTCTTTCTTTCACTCTGTGAGAGAGAGTGGAAGAAGGAATTATCTGTCATTTTTGAGTGGATTGGTCTTTGTTTTATTCATTTATCTTTGTCTATTATTTTATAATTATTTTTTTTTGGGTATTAATGTATATTTAATCCTGCAGTATTATTAGATTTAATTCAACTTTCTAGCTGGGCTGGTTGATTTTAATTATTGGTTTTATTTTTACAATGTGTTGGGGAGGCTTAGCATCTGTTGGGCATTATTCCCCCACCAGGCTCAGGGAATTATGCCCTTTTGAGTGCCCCCCTTTGTCATCTGACACCTATTTTAGGTGTCAAGCTTTGAGCATACTTAGAAAATGAAAAAAGAAGGTGGGAGCTGGGCCTGATGGGGGACGGGAAGGGGGAAGGTGGATTGGAGTTGTGAGATCCAGGAGATGCCCTGGGGTGAACTGGAGTCAGGATAGGGGTCCTCCCTGTCTTGTCCCCATACCCAAGGGCTCCAAGATATAAATGGGCAAGTGCCGAGGTCTTCCTCAACAGCTCATCCTGCCTTGGCAGTGTTATACAATGCCAGATTGATTAAAAACAAGGCAGCTGTTATAGCTGATCTTGTTGCAACAACTGATCTCGCTTGCATCACCAAGACCTGGCTGGATGAAAATGCAGGCCCTGTATTGGCCTTGGCAACTCCAGCCAGTTTCTCAGTGATACATCATCCAAGGCTGGATCGTAGGGGTGGGGGTGTGGCCATTATGTTTAAGACTGAGCTGGGCCTTGTGGATGTGCCATTGGGAAGTACCAGATCCTTCAAATATATCCTGGGTGAGGGTGCGGGATTCTTCTCATCTACCGTCCACCAGGAGATGGTGGAGAATTCCTGCAGGAGATAGCAGACTTCATTGTTGATGTGGTATTGCTGTCCCCCAGGTGGATAATTCTGGGGGACTTCAATGCCTGGGTCAACAATGAAGTCTCACATTTTGGTCAGAATCTCCTCCAGCTGATGGCGACGCTGGGCCTATCACAGGTAGTTACCTCCTCAACCCATGCACGGGGGCCATTCATTGGATCTGATCTTCCTCCTGGGTATGGAGATTGCTGATTTGGGGGTGGAACTGGTCAGTTGGTCTGACCATCACACCATAAGGTTCAGTTTCATGGTCCCCCCAATAGGTCTTCCCCTACAGAGTTGGTTCAGTATCATTCTTTAAGGGGGATTAACCCCAGTGACTTATCGGCGGTACTGGACCTCTCGGGCTTGTTGAGTGAATGCATGAGTCCAGATGATCTTGTTCTAGCCTATAATAAGGCTGTTTGAGATGCTCAGGACAAGATTGCTCCTGTTCATGTTTGGCATGTCACCCTTCACCCAAGGAGCCCATGGTTTGATGGCTCCTTTATGGAGATGAGGAGAGTTGGTCGAAGGATGGAGAGAGTTTGGTGGAGGTCCAGCTGTGACTGCCACCCCTGCCCCACAACACCCAGCCTGAAGCGCCAGGGCAGCTCCCAGCGGGCAGTGGGAGGAAACCCTGGCACCCAGGAACCACGAGCGCGGAGGGACAGTGAGGGAGGACTCGGGAAAGCCGCAGCCAATCGACTGCCACCCCTGCCCCACAACACCCAGCCTGAAGCGCCGGGGCTTCGCTCCACCAGCGGGCGGTTGGTGGAAACCTAGCTGACCCAGAGAACCACGAGGCCAGGAGGGACAGTGAGGAAGGACTTGGGAAAGCCGCAGCCAATTGGTAGGCGAGTGCTCCTTTAGGCACAGCAGCCGATTGGCTCTCCTGCCCCATTGACTTATACTGACTGAGCCTGCTTTACTAAAATCTGTCTGGGACTTGGGAATTTCTTCCCTGTATTCTTGTAAAAATCTCCCAAAAAGATCTGTCTTCTTATTGCTGCAACTATAAAGGGAATCTGTTGATTTGATGTATTTTTTGCTGTAATTCCAAATCCTTGGTAACCGAAGTGGGCCAGACACTGAGGCGCCACTTTTCCTTCCTTAAATTGTGCAAAACACCTAAAAGTGCTGTTTTCTGCTAAGGTAATTGTAAGGGGAAACTGTTGATTTACTGTTTTTGCTGTGATTACAAATCCTTTTTGCATTTTTAAGGTGGGCCAGACACTGAGGCGCCACAGCCCCCCCCACAGCCTTTTGTTGAGCAGATTTAGGCACTGTGACAAGCAGGAACACTTGTTCTGCCTCTGTTTAACTGAGTGCATCTTCCTCTGTCTCTCTCCAGACTGCCACTCCTGCCCCACAACACCCAGCCTGAAGCACCGGGGCTTCGCTCTGCCAGCGGGCGGTCGGCGGAAACCTAGCCGACACAGGGAACCACGAGGCCGGGAGAGACAGTGAGGAAGGACTCGGAAAGCCACAAAATTTTGCCCACCGCCCTTCCCCTCTTGTGTGTTACTTTTATAAGCATCTTCCCCGAAATCTCTTCCCCGCCCTCAGCATTACCTGAACCAATAAACTGTTCCACGGCTTGCTGATCCCACTAATCAGCAACTTCACTACTCTCCCGGTAGCCAACTAACAATATCTCTCTCACAATGGGGAGTTTACTTCTGATACTTCTTTCACTGTCAGCCATGGGGTTCCCCAAAGAAGATGTCCCTATCACACAAACTATGGTGATCCATCCGACCAGTCTCTCTGAATCATCCCCATTGTTTGATGCTCAAACCCTCACATATGCCCTACCATTGCTGCATTGATTACAGTGGGGTGACCCACAAAAAGAGATGCAAACCACCATACATGTATTTCAATCAAGGCTCCACTACTGGATATACAGATCCCCCCTACGCCTGACCACCAAACTGCTACTCGGTGTCTCAACACAATTCCATAACCCCACATGGAGCACCCCAAAAGAGTGGCAACAGAATAAGAGAAGGAGTACCAAAGACAGACCCCTCTCCTATCTCTGGCAGCCCTCATGAGAACTCCTGCTCTTTCTATTGCTCTGTATTGGTAATGTGGAAATCAATCCTGGACCCCTGAATGTATTACCTCTCCAGCAGACTAACCTCAATTAAAGGCCTCAGTTTTTGCATATTAATGTATGCAGTCTGTTGAAAAACTTACACTGATACAAGCCTGGGTTGCCCATACCCTGCCAGACTTTCTTGTGGTATCTGAGACATGGCTCAAACCCACCACAGCAGACAGGGATGTTAACCTACCCAACTATCAGTTATTCAGAGCGGATCGCCAAACAAGGGGTGGTGGAGTAGCTATATATGCAAAATCTGGTATACCTGTATCCTGTATTGCTGCAACCTCTGTGCCCAAAGAATTTGAATGCCTATCCCTAAAAGTCTCTCTCCCCAATACAGCAGCTTTTCAGCTAGTTGGATGCTACAGACCCCCCTCTGCTGACCTCAAGCTCTTATCCCACCTGGGGAATCTGCTCAAGCCCAGCACTGAAGAAGTCATTATTCTAGGTGACCTGAATTACAACTGGCTTACCCAGGCAGCTGCACCTCTGGTATCATTCTGTGATACATATGGGTTCACACAACTAATTAATGAGCCAACAAGAATTAATGCAAGGAATAGTAATAACAGCACACTACTTGATATCATGCTAGTGAATAAACCCCATCTATTCACATATGCTGGAGTGCTTATCTGCGATATAAGTGATCACTGCCCCATCGAGGGGTAAGATCTTCCAGCAAAACAACAACCCTGCAAAATTCCTCATGAGGAGATCCAAGAAAACATCAATATTGAAGGATATTTGCATGATCTAGCTCACTCTCCAAGCTGGCAAGAGTTTTATCTTGCCCATTCTGTGGAAAAACATAGCAGGTGCTAAATAGCATTGTAATAAGTGCCCTTAACATCCATGCCCCAATCTCTAGTATCCGAATAAAACAAATCCTGTAAGTTGGTTTCAGCTGACCTCAAACCTGCACTGCTGGAGAGAGACAAACTCTGGAAAATGGCAAGAAAAACCAAGAATGCAAATGACTGGATGATCTTTAGGAAAGCCAGGAATAGATGCACCAAGAAAGTTAGGGATGCAAAGGCTGCCTTCTACTTGGCAGAGCTCGACTCCTCCTATCATAATCCTGCTAGGTTTTGGGGTACCATCAAAGGTATGGTTTGGCAGGATTCTAGCACCTCCTTACCAACTCAATTACACCACAGTTATTGCCCTATCACTGGCAAAATGGAAATTCTGGACGCCTTCAATAACCACTTCACAACGGCTGGCCTTGCCTTTGACATCTCTCCAGCTAACCTGCTGCAGTAACAATTAAGCTCCCAGTAAACTGGTGCTCAGAGAGCTGACTCTTCCTTCAGCTTCAAATCTGTACTGTTGAAGCAAGTAGAGGACCTACTATGGCAGCTGGATACCAAAAAAAGTGCAGGGGCAGACTCTCTGGACCCCTACTTTCTAAAGATTGCATCCCATGTACTTGCAGTCCCCCCAACACATCTCTTTAACCTATCTCTAAACTCTGGTTCTATTCCCACACTGTGGAAGATAGCCCAAGTGGTTCCCCTTCTAAAATCAGGGGACCCTATGGACCTTAATAATTACAGGCCCATTTCCATTCTACCAGTACTATCCAAGATGCTGGAGAAATTAGTGAGTACCCAGTTAAAGGAATATCTTGACGATGCTAACCTCCTGAATCCAGCCCAATCTGGATTCTGAGGCCAAGCATAGCACTATCACTGCACTAGCCAAGGTCACAAATGACTGGCAAACCAAATTAGATAAAAAGAATAATGTCTGTGCAGTATTTCTTGACCTGAGCAAAGCATTCAACACCATGGACCACGCGCTTCCACTATCATCCTTGCACTCCATTGGCCTAGATCCACCCTCCCTTAAGTGGTTCAGGTGTTATCTTACCGGTAGGTCACAGCAGGTAAAAGCTGAAGGTGACCTATCCCCATTAAAACCACTGTTAAGAGGAGTCCCCCAAGGTTCTAACCTGGGTCCTATCCTTTTTGCCATCTATATAAATAATATTGATTCAACCCTCACCAAATCCTCTGTACACCTCTTTGCTGATGACACTGTTTTGTATGTCAGCAGCCCTTCTTCTGCAGCTGCCCGTGAAATCCTACAAACAGAATTCTCCTTGTTACAATATCAGCTACTTGAGAAAAAGCTTCTGTTAAATGCAAAGAAAACTAAAGCAATGATGTTCACAAATCAAAGCTCCACCAGCACCTCCTCTTCAATCATTGTCCCCCAGCTATGCACTATACTTGGAGAAAATCTGGAGTATGTAGAAAAATTCAAATACTTAGGTGTGTGGATTGACAGCAGACTCGACTTCACTCATCATTTAGAAGAACTGCTAAAAAAGCTTTGCCAAAGGCTTGGTCTTTTCTATAGATTAAAACCCTTCCTAAACAGAGATTCAAAGATGAGGTTAGTCCAGGCCATTTTTCTCTCAGTTGTTGACTATGCAGACTTCCTTTATAGTCACTGCCCCATCTCCTACCTACACAAGTTGGATACCTTATACCATAGAGCAATAAGATTCATAAGGGGGTGTGGCCTGACACCGAACAAGATGGAGGCTTAACTTCAGTGCTCCTCACTAACAAACTGCATCTAGTATCATCCTCTGCTATCTAAGGCTATAAATAACATCTAACCCACAAGAACAAAGTAAGGAGTGATACTGCAGCTGTCAAGAATATTTTTGATAAGATACATCTACAATCCTTTGCAATTTTGGAGATATTGGTGAGACCCTACAAGGCTTCATAATGGCCTACTCTGATAAGCAATCAGATCCACTGGAGAAAATAGAAGAAATGTTTAACAAGCTGTCTATGGACATGAATGATTTAAAATCTGCTACTCAATATAATACACAAACGATGAAAAACATTGACTCCAGGCTGGCTTTCACTGAAAATAAAGTCCGTCTCAATGAAGAATCTATACAGGATCTACAAACAACTATTAGGTCTCAAGACCGAGTGATTAAAGAACTACAATCAAAAATTGAAGATCTAGAAAATAGAACCCGAAGAAAATATCTTCGTATATTCGGATTTCCTGAAGGAGTGGAGGCTAAAAATACTACCGCTTTCTTACAACAAGAGCTGCCGCATATACTACATCTCCAAACCGGCAACGAACTAATTATAGAACGTTGTCACCGAACATTAGGCCCAAAGCCCTCTGCAGAACAAAGACCGAAACCTATAATTGTAAAATTTCTCAATTATACCAGTGTAGAGTTAATCTTGCAGAAAGCATGGGAAATTGGTCAACTTAAATGGCACGATCACAAAATTTACATGTATCGGGACTTTTCAAGAGACTTGTCTCTGAAACGAAGGACATACACCGCTGCCAGATGTTTAATGCATCAGATGGGATTTCGTTTCACTTTAAGGTACCCTGCAATTATGCAGATATATTTAGGGAATTCAGTTAAAGATTTTTACAATCCTGAATCTCTTATGTCGTTTCTGAACAACTATACATCATCTGGTGATAGTGAAGCTATGAACCGACAAGCTCCATCTACATCTAATACTTCAGAGAATACTGGCCCTGATATAACAAGCAATATGGATATTCTCAATTAAATGGATCATTCTCTGGCTCCCTCTGACAAGTCATCGAAGGTGCAGATTAGTTCTGTGCAAAGAGAACCTAATCCCCAAATAACTCAATCAACAACGCGCAATTGCAGCTATGAGATTTTAAATAAGAATACCTCTAAGTCCAATTCGGAGGCATTTACCTTCCCTAACATCATTGTACAAAATAAATATGCTGTGCTTCAAGATTTACCTTCTCTTTGTGACGGCACTGAGACAGAGTCGGGTACCTCGATGAGGGAAGAAGCAGATTGAGAATGGATAGAGGCTTCCTGGGCATGCGGCGATGAGAGTTCCCCAGTTAAATTCGTCAAACCCACGAAGAAGAAGCGCCGAGGCAAGAGCAAGTACAAAGGTGACATTACTCTTTCTAAATACTCGAGATAATTATCTCAATGTCTGCCTAACGTACTGCGCTATATTTGGATGCTGCTGTAAGCATAAATAATTGGAATCCTGACCCATTATACTTGGTATAGAGGATCTATTCTCTACTCTGGCATATTAATTGAGGGGAAGAGGTACAAGGAGAATCGGAAGCTTTAAGTGGCCATGAGGTTGTAAGTGGCTGTGTCGGGACTCAAAGTTTGGCACTACCATAGATGTGAACTAGCTGTCTGCCACACTTCATGAGTAGAAATACTTGAAATTGAACTTCTTATTAATCTGGCTCGGTAACATCATTTTGATTGCTGGGTTTATCTTTGGATGGGTGTATTTATGCTCTCTTCGTTTGGATCGCGGCTGAACAGTCTGATCATAAAGAAATTAGCTTCTAACACTACAATTTTGTTTGGGATCCTTATCTATATCATTGTACTCTAAAGTTTAAATTAGTTTTATTATGTTCCAATCTTACAAGTAGGACCCATAATAAGAAGTGCATTCATTTATCTGGAGTTTAAATAGTTCACAAGAAGTTTGTTACAAAATTGCTACTTCTAATATTAACTAATATGAAGAACAGCTATATAATGTAATCTTTTAACCTGCCTTGCAACAGCTAATGGATCCACAGTTTGGAACCATTGAAATTTTTGTCTATTTCAGGATATTTTTTTTTTTTTAATGTTCCTTCATTTTTTATATTTTACAATGCAAATCTAATGGGAAATCCTCCTCGTTAGACAGAGAGGAGAGATAATTTATTATAAAGGTGCAATTACAGTTACTTAATATTGGATAGATTAAAGTCCTAGTATCTATTGATTAAGTTGTGCTAGCATATCATATTTTATTTGTATATATTATTATACCTCTCGAGGTTATCTCATTTTTTATATTTGTATAAATGGACATGCGCATGTTATTTTTTTTTTCTTTCTCTCCTTACCAGAGGTGATGCTAGATACAGTAATGTTAGTGGAAACTAATATCTTTAACTTTAGTAGAGTAAAATCATATAATACTCATTACCCCACTTCAGGGGCTATTACAAATCATAACATTTAGACATTGTTGGATGAATTCTGGTTGAGTTATTGTCCTAAGGAAGTTTGGATAGTTTTTTTTTTCCCCTTTTTTTAATTGGGACTTCCCTTCTTCCTGACTGATAAGCTACGTCCTAGATTACAGAGAGGTGGTCTTGGTCTTTTTTGTTTCTCATTTCTTATACTTAGACCAACCTTATCCACTCTGTATATCTTAGATGACAATCTTACTTTATTGTTACGAGTTGTTGATGTTTAATATTGTTAGAATCACAAAAGTTAGAGAGAGCTGCATCAAAAGGAACCAGATAGAGAGGATATATTTTCCTAGTTTATTAATCTTAAAAATGCCTGCCAACACTATGATAATATATAATACTCACTATAATTTGACCTGCATGTCATTGTCGAATATAAATCGGCATTATTGTCCCTTGACATTATACTTACTATACAGTAGGTTAATAACTTAATATAAGATGGCTAATTTAGCATTATGTACATGGAATGTCAAGGGACTTAATGCACTGAATAAACGCAAACAAGTTTTAAATCACCTTAAGAAACACAAAGTACAAATTGCGTTATTGCAAGAAATTAAATTGCTAGACGCAGACAATGACAGATTAAAAAGTGACTGGGTCTGTCAGGAGTTCGCAGCATCGGCTACTACTAAAAAAAGAGGTGTTGCTATACTGATACATAAAAAACTGAGATGGACACCCTCTAATATTCAGAAAGACATGGATGGCAGATGGCTTATTATAACATTTAATACCCCATCAGGGCCATTAACTATAGTCAATATTTATGCACCAAATTCAGATGACCCTCAATTTTTCCAGAATTTGACTCAAATATTAATTACTTCAAATATAAACAATTCCCCAGTATTATTTGGAGGGGGACTTTAATTTCACCCTAGATGCATACATGGATAGGAGCAATGGCTCATTAGATTGTCACCCCAAAAGCTTAATTATTATTTCTCAGTTAATGCGGGACTTGGGCCTATCAGATATATGGAGAACCCTTCATCCCAGAGATAGAGAATATACGTTTTATTCTTCACGCCACCAGACTTACAGCAGAATAGATTATTGGTTAACCTCTCCTACAATAACTGCTAACATAATTGAAATCAACATCCTTCCATTAATTATATCGGATCATGCTCCAGTTAAGCTTTTATTTACTTAGGGCTCCCCCCTCACAAAATCCTCCGGTGTGGAGATTAGATCCTTTATTGCTTAAGGATCCTGAATTTTTACCTTGGATAAAAGCACAAATTGAAGAATTTGTAGATCTCAATGACCCAAAAGATACTTCCATGGGTACTACATGGGAAGCGCTCAAAGCTACACTATGGGGTAAAATAATTAGTTATGCGATTCACAGACGGAAACTTAGGGAACAACAAATTAATAATCTTGAAAAGCTATTGGAAACAAAACAAAGATTATATTCTAGTATTTCTCATCCTGATCCTTCCTCGACTCTGCACTATGAAATTTTGCAATTACGAATGCAAATCAATGAACTAATCTCCAGGAAAACAGAGATTGCTTTACTTAGAATAAAACAAAAATTATGGGAGGGTGGGGAGAAAGGGAGTAAAATTCTTGCCTACAGACTTAGAATGCAACAGACGGAACGTCACATAGCTGCCTTAAAAGATCACACAGGGAAGATTCAAACTAATGAACCCGCTATTAACCAGATAATGACATCCTTCTATAAAAAACTTTATTCTTCATCTCATTCATTGTCATCTTCTGACATCTCCTACTTTTTGGATAAAATAGCACTACCCTGTCTCTCGCAGGAGGTAATACATTCTTTAGACACACCGTTCACTGTAGAAGAGATAAAAAAGGCCGTTCACTCTCTTAAATCTGGGCGCTCTCCAAGTGGAGATGGCTTTCCTGTTGAGTTCTATAAGCTTCTTGAGGAACAACTATGCCCTTTATTATGTAAGATATTTCATGAATCTTCTTTGTTAGGACATCTACCATATACCATGACAGATGCAATAATTACAATTCTTCCAAAAAAAGACAAGGATGCTACCATCCCGGCTAATTATTGTCCAATATCATTACTTAATACAGATGGCAAGATTTTTGCAAAGATCTTGGCAAACCGTATAGAACCATATATCCCTAAACTAATTCATAAATCTCAAGTGGGCTTTGTTAAGGGAAGGATGGGCTCTGATAACTTGTGTTCTTTAATAAATCTTATCTACAGAGCCAAGTCTCTTAACTCTCCAGCGGCAGCGATTGCTATAGACTTTGAAAAAGCTTTTGACTCTCTGGACTGGAATTTTCTCTTTCTGGTATTGTCCCGGTTTGGTTTTAGTAACCAATTTTGTTCTTGGATTAAACTTCTCTATACTAAACCTCATGCCAGGGTACTTACCAACTCTACATTGTCACAGTCATTTAGGCTAGAAAGGGGTACCAGGCAAGGATGTCCTCTTTCACCATCTCTTTTTATCTTAGCTCTGAAAACTCTTGCTGCTTTTCTCAGACAGAGTAATGATATAAAGGTCATTTCTATTGGCCATATGCAATATACAACACTGTCATATGCTGATGACATGTTAATTTTGCTAGAAAATCTAAAAATATCTGGAGAATTGTTTAAAAACACTTTCAATCTTTTTTCCAGACTTTCTGGACTTACAATTAATTATCAAAAATCTGAGGTATTACCACTGAATAAACATTGTATGCCCATTATGAATATACACTTGGGCTTTCGCTGGGCCCCACATTACATTACCTACTTAGGGATTAAAGTATCAACTGATTTTGATAAGATATGGGAAAACAATTTACGCCCATTACTTACTAATATTAAAGCAGATTTAGATAAATGGAAAAATATGAATCTATCCCTACTTGGCAAGATATCTGCAATTAAGATGAATATCACACCTAAAATTCTCTATCTGTTTGCCTGTATTCCTCTCAAGATTTCTCCCTCTCTATTGGAAAATATTGACAAAATTATAGGAAACTTTCTATGGGAAGGTTGTATTCCAAGGTTTAACCGTATTAAATTACGATCACACTGGTCTCAGGGTGGTTTTGGATTACCATGGTATACAGCTTATATGTGGGCTTTTAGAGCCTCACAAACTATTAAGTGGTTTATTAAACCCAATTATAATGTACCATTGTGGTACGATATGGAAGCTTCTTTGTCTCCAGGATATACGCCTAACAGCAACATCTATTTTTCATTATCCCCTAAATTAAAAAAGCATCCCATAATTAATGCATCGATTTATTATTGGTTTAAAATGCATAAATGGCTTAAATCTGATCCTTCTCCTTTACCTTTTACACCTATTTGGGGTAATCCAAAATTTCTACTAGAAAATAAACCAATATATTGTAAATCATGGATGTACAAGAATATTCTATTTTTGAGTGATATTCTAACGGACAATGGTAACACATTAAATTCTTTTAACAATATCAAAATAAAATGGAATATTCCTAAGAAAGAATTCTGGAAATATTTACAAATCCGTAAGGCCATATTCTCTAACCTTCAACAAATTAATAAATCAGAATCATCACTTTCATATATGAATATATGGATCAATACCTCCCATGGCTTAATCAGTAAAATATACTAGCAGATCAGAGATATATTACCAAATCAATCGCTTTTAGCTAGAGATAAATGGAATTGGATACTAAATGTAAATATTACGGACTCTCAGTGGAACAGTTGTTGGAAAAATTGTCATGACGCCTTCAAAACATGCGTAGTAGGTTGATTCAATTTAAAATTTTACATTTATGGTATAAAACCCCATCTCATTTATATAATATAGGTTTAGTACCCAACAATAAGTGTTGGTGATGTGACTCGCCAAATGGAGATCTCTTACATATATTGTGGTCTTGCAAACCTGTATCTAATCTATGGCAAGCCGTCCATGATTTAGTCATCCAGATCATCAGACGTGACATCATTTTCGAACCTAAATTTTGCCTTTTAGGAATTACAAATAATAATATAAATCTAACAAAATACCAACATAGATGGCTGCAGATCTTATTCATGCAAGTTAAGAGACTGACTTTAATTCAATGAAAAACTCAGTTTATACCTACTCTTAAAGATATTTTAAACAATTTGACTTACATCACCTCCCTGGAAAGGATTTCATATCTGATAACAGACCGACTTAATGAGTTCTATCTGTGTTGGCAGGACTATTTAAACTTTCTTCAAACTCATAAGGGATAAATATTGTACAATGTCTTTGTCTTTCTCTTTATATAGATATACCTCAAGTACAGATCCAGTTGTATAATCAACTTTCTATGCAGCTTCTAGGTTTAGTTTAAAATTAATAATTATGTCAAGTGAAACTTTTCTTGTTCTTTTTTTTTTCTCTTTATTAGATTTACATTATAGTACATACTGAGAATATATACTGTATCAAGTGAATATACAAACCCTTTATTAGGGTATTAAGTATGTGATTTAGTATACTGGTAACTTGACAAATCAATATGCTCAACATATTATTACTTTTATTACCTAGTATATAATGTGAAATAGTATCTATCTCCGACATTGTAAAATGTACTATATGTAATGGATAAATCTTAATAAACAAATTAACTGCAAAAATAAGATTCATAACAGATCTGCCGTCTAATACCCATCATTGCTCTCTTTATGCTGCAGTTGGATGGGTTTCCCTACACCTCAGAAGGAACAGAAATGCAGCTCTATGGATTTACAGAGCGTTATCAAAAAAAACTTCCAAACTATATTCTGGACTGCTTCACTCAGACCATTCCTAGCTCCTATGCCCTAAGAAGCAACAACATCATCCTGTTCAAATTGCCCAAATTCAACACCCGGCTAGGGAGGGCAGCAATCAGCTATTCTCTAGCTATAGCATGGAACACCCTACAAAAATCCCTAAAACTGTCCAATATTATTCCAATTGCATCCTTTAAACAGCGTTGTACAGTTTTCTTCGCAGAGAAATGCAGTTGCTACCGCTAGAGCTAGCTTTGTCATCTCACAATCTCCCTCCCAAAAATTCACCATATATGGCATAATCTTTGTTCTTCAGTTCTCCCTCCCAGGCAGACACCCCATCTTATGGCACCCAGTAATACCTTCCGCCATCCTAGTATTACATTATGATGTGTGTTTGCCATGGCCCCTCCACTGGGCTATGTATACACTGTATATACTGTAAATATTAGCTCAACTTTCCTATAACCCACTTTATCATGTGAATTTTACTGTACATCACTGTGTTTATAAATGTTTTTTTTCCCTGTATGTATAACTGTTTTATATAAGTGTATTGATGTATCTGTTGTGTATCAACTGTTGAACCTTGACCTTATTAGGTCCATCTTGTAAATGAGTCTTGCTCAATGATGCTCACCTGAATAAATAAAGATTTGATGATGATGATGATTATGACAGACTTAGACTGATGGCACATTACGATAGCTGTCAATCAGAAATCACCTGTAAGAAGGCATAATTCCTGTCCAGGGAGATTTCTGCTGCACAGAATCAACCAGCTCAGCTTTTACGGACTGTTGACAGATTGTGCAATCCAATCTGTCTCCAGCTCAGAGAAGCTTTTTCTCAGCTAAGATGAGAGGAGTTTGCTCAATTCTTTGCAGATAAGGTTGCCAGCATCAGGTCTGGCATCGGTTCATCCTCTCCTATGAGTGATTGCAATGGTTGATGGGAAGTGACTGGCACTCTGTCTGTCTGGTAAGATTTTCACCAACTGGAGTTCAATGACATTGTGAAGATCATCCAAACATTGTGTCCAACCAGTTGTAGTTTGGATCCAGGCCCCACATCCCTTTTTTGTGGGTTGTGTAGAAGTTATCTGCCCAATCCTTGCTGACATTGACTGGAAGTCCTTGGATAGGGGAGTCTTTCCTGACTCCCTCAAGGAGGTGGTTGTTCCACCACTCCTTAAGAAATCCTCCTTGTCTCCAGACTGTCCAGCTAACTATCGACCTATCTCTAACTTGCCATTTGTTGGTAAAGTTATTGAAAAGGTGGTTGCCTTGCAGTTGAATGATCATCTTACAACTCACAATGTCTATGATACTCTCCAATCCAGTTTTAGGAAGAAGCACAGCACAGAGATGGCTTTTATCCTGGTATTGAATGACCTTCTAATGGCTAGATATCAAAAAGGCATGTACCATGCTGGTCCTTCTCGATCTCTCTCTACTGCATTTGACACTGTAGACCATGGTGTGCTACTGGAGCACCTGCAGTTTTTATGTGGACTGTCTGGTACAGTCCTAAATTGGTTCCATTCATACCTCACAGGCAGGTCTCAGAGAGTTGCCACTGGAATTTATTCCTCTGGCACTCACCCACTGCCTTGTGGGGTTCTGCAGGGCTCAATATTAGCCCCCCTGTTGTTTGCAGTGTATATGCTGCCATTAGGAGATATCATCAGGTGATACAGTTTGAGTTTTCACTGCTATGCAGATGATACTCAGTTGTATATGTCCTTTCTGCCCAGTCAGAATGATGCTGTCTCCATGCTGAATAGTTGCCTTGCTGAGATCAGATCTTGGATGAGTTCCAGCTGGCTGAGACTGAATACAGACAAGGCTGAAGCATTGGTTGTGGACCCAGGTCAACTGAGGGTGGGTTTGGGGGTTGGACAACCATCAGGCTTATTACTTGGTGGTGTACCACTCACTACCTCAGACTGGGTGCGTAACCTGGGCATTATTTTTGATGATGGCCTGACTCTAAAATCTCAGGTGTCAGCTGTCATCAAATCCTCTTTTTATCATCTGAGGTATATTGCCTGGGTGAAACATCTGGTTCCCTCAGATGATCTTCCAATATTGGTTCACATCTTTGTTACGACCCATCTTGACTACTGCAATTCCCTCTACCTAGGGCTTCCAGGGGTTGATATTCACTGCTTGCAGCTGGTGCAGAATGCGGCAGCCAGGCTTTTGACTCGGACATCTAGGACCAGTTATATTATACCTGTGCTCCGTGAGCTGCACTGGCTGCCTGTTCAGTGATGGATCACTTTTAAGGTTGGCTTGCTAACTTTCAAAGCCCTACATGATCAGGGACCTGGCTACCTGCAAGATCTCCTGGTACCTTACAGCCCCCTCTGTCCTCTCTGTTCCACCAACAAGGGATTGCTAGAGATTCCCAGGGTATGATTAAAGATGTCTGGTTCTCAAGCTTTTGCTTTTTAAGCTCCAACCCCGTGGAATTCTCTATCTCGTCAGCTGAGAGAATGCCCAACCATCATTAGATTTAAAATTGAGCTAAGAGCTTATTTATTTGATCTGGCCTTCCTAGTGATGGATAATGTAAATTATATGCTTTAAATGTTATTTATATTGGCTGTTCTTGATTTTATGTTAAGCGCCTTGGTTTTTGAAAGGCGTTATAAAAATAAAGTTGAATTGAATTGAAATAAGACACCAAAAACTTGTTATTACTGAGTCATGTATTCCTATTCATTGTGTAATGTGTGCTACTATTGTCATTATTTGTATTGCATGTTTTATTGTATAATCTGTAAATTTACTGTGGAACTGATATTTTTGTACCACAGGATCCCATTGAAAATGAGCTTCGGCTAAAGTGGGCTATCCTTTTTTTAATTCAGAATAAAATTAAGAAAAAAACTTAAACTGCCTAGTTTTATTGCATACATGACCACTAGTGCCCACGTAAGGAGAAAAACAAAATGCCTTTCCATTACAAATTCAGTTTCTACCCCATCCCTTGTCATGAAGCCCCCCCCCACCCTTTCTTATCTTCTTGCATCCATGCCACTCTACCAGCCAACTGTCAAGCATGAAAATGTTTCATTGCCTTGATAATCTTCAAGGTACACTGTTGCGATTTCTGCTGTTGTCTGAATTGTCATCTTTACTGGGTTTCTTTCAAAGGAAAACAACTTCACCAAGTGAAATTGGAGGAAGTCAGGGAAAACTTTGCTTTTCAAAATGCTACATTTCTGATTATGCATCAACTTTGCCAGTAAGCATTCATTCACTGTATCTCCATTTATGAATGAAATGTTTGTGAATCATCTTTAGGAGATAGATTGCTTTGATGAATATCTGATTACAGTATTTTCTATTTTTACAATCTGATGTTATCATATGCCAGGTCTCTCTCCTCAAGTGGTTTTCTGAGATCATGCCCATTAATGCAGCAATGATATTTCTGACTGTTTCTGTTCAAGTGCATTACAGAAAACTTGCCAGTTTTAGAGATCCACCAACACCTCAAGAAAAACTTTGAAAAACATTAAAGTTGGGCACAAATCAGCTTGAATTTTTCATTAGCACTGTATTTCTTATCCCCAGAATTTCTTTCTGAGGTCATAAGCATGGAAACAGAATAGTTGTTTCTTGATGGTTCATAAGCTCCTATTGCTTCTTCTCAGCTTGATGCCTTAATACCCTGCTTGTGGCATCACAGTTGTTTCCATGGCAACACAATGTGATGTCACAACAGAGCACCATAAATAAGCAATAAGACATGACAGCATGTGTATCAGGCATTTCTAATACACATCCAGGGACATAGTAAGCTTTGAGGCCACAGGTAGCATGAAAACGTTCTTCAGCCAGAATAGTGTTTCTGTGCTTGCAATAAAGAGACATGGTCAATTTGCCCTCACGATATCCTATAAGACTATCTAAAAAAGGAATTTCTTCCTTACTGTATGTAGACCTAAACTGACAGTGGCATGTCATTTGAGTTAAGGTATTCCAGCAATTCTTGTAATGAATTGTGATCTACTCACTAGAATAAAAGTGGTGTCATCGATATACAGTAGCTTCTCAAAAAAAAAGCTGTAATAGTGAAGTGAGTTTTTGCTGTGGTAATTTACATGCTCCAGTTTGAATATGTACATAAAGTAACTTGGGTATCCTGGCTTCCTGGTGCTATGCATGGCTGTTTCTTTTGTATACTTTACTAGCTGTTCTGTTTAAGAATAGTACTGTATTTGTCTTTATAGCTGAAAACTAAAAAAAAATTATGTGGGCCATGTCTTGTAGAAGTCTTGCTCTCAGGTGACTCTCTTCCTGTCTGCTATCCAAAATAAGTCCTATTGCCTAAATACCCTCTTCTGTGCAACAGAGGTATAAAGTTCTTTGGCATCTTTACTGGGGGTGGAAATGAAAAAAAAACAGAGCAGGAGAGGGATCTGGGGATTATAATTTCAAGCAACCTTAAGGTAGCCAATGTAGCAAAGCTGTGGGGAAGGCAAATGGAATTTTGGCATGCATTGGGATGGGCATAACTAGCAGAAGGAGGGAGGTACTGAAGCCTCTTTACAAAGCCATAGTGAGGCCACACTTGGATTATGGGCTCCAGTTCTGGAGACTACACCTTTGCAGAAACATAGATGGGATAGAGAGGGTTTAGAAAAGGGCAACCAGGATATAGTGCATGGTATGCAGGGAAAGCCATATGAGCAGAGTTGTTGGGAATTAAATCTGGACTCATTGGAGACCAGAAGGGAGAGTGGAACATGATTGAAACATTTAAGTGCTTGAAGGAGATCAATAAGGTGAAGGAGGGGAGCTTATTTAAAAAGATAGAAGGGGCTACAACTAGAGGGCATAGCCTAAGATTGGAAAGAGGAAGCTATAGAGACAATGTGAGGGGGCAATTCTCAATGGAGAGGGAGGTAGAGGCCTGGAACAAACTACCAGAGAAGGTGGTGGGGGCTGAAATGGTGAAGGGATTCAAGAGGGCATGGGACAGACATAGCTGATTGGTAAGTGGGAGGAACGGAAGGGCCCATGGAAAAGGAAATGAGTAGGGAGGGAAGAGCAGACTCAATGGGCCATTGGGGTCCTTTTCTGCCATTGGATTTCTGTGATTCTATGATCTACCTCAACCACAATGGTGCCCCCACATCCAACATTCATATATATTTCCTCCAGTAAATTTAGCACATTCATGGTATCATTGAGATATGTTGGGAAGGTTTCAAGGATAAGAGGATCTAGTTGTGAAATTATGCTTGAAACTGTTGGTCATCTGGGGAGCTGTTCCTTGTTTTTGTGTATAGTCACAGTCATGATGTGGTCAGATAATTCCAGATAGTTCATAACATATCTAAAGATTTTCTCCCTGTGTGCCCATAGTGGTACTACAGGCAGGACATTTCTCTAGAGATGCCACAGAAATTTCAGGAAATGTCTGACCATGTCTATGGTTGCAACTGTATTTTGGAAGCCTGTAAAAAGAAGGTATTATACACTTTGTCTTAACCAGCACCTCTGCTTACCATTCATGAATTCATCTTAAATCTCCTACAGACTTCCTTCACTTTAGAACAACCTCCCCTCCCATAACTGTCTCACCCACTCCTTTCTATCACTAAAATGCCTTCTTAGCCCCCCTTTAGTAACCTGTGACTGCTCCCTGCTCTGTCTTCCTTTTTTTCTCTTTCACATCTTTACTCCTCTTTTCCTCACTCTCTTTTCACCTCTTGCATAGTTTTGTGCCCTCATGTTTGTCCTTTGCTGTCCCTCTCAACCAAAAACTTCTACCTGAGCTCCTTATTATATTTATACTATAATTATACTTAAATTATTTCCTATTGTTGTCGCCTATTTCAAATGCATAAATTTACTTGCATTGTACATGGCCTTATTTGGTATTCTGTATGCATCATCCCTTTGTTGTATTTGTATCCTTTATCCCTAGGTCACACCAGGAAACAGGCTCTGCTCTGTGTGCCTTTCCCGGTTACCAAAAATTTAAATAAGTAAATAAATAAAAATTAAATCCGCCATTTCATTGAGAAATTCCTTTATGTCTCTTGACAGTGTTTCCCTCAGGTCAGTTTTTAGCAGATGATAATTTCCATGTACATTCAAAAGTTCCATTACACATTTCTTTGTAGTGCTTTCTACTCATAACCATCACCCCCCCATCTTGTTTAGTCACTATAGCTGTATTCTATTCCAGTTTATAGTACATAGTGCTGCAAATTAATTCTTAAAGACATTCTACTTCTTAGGCTCTATTTGTTTTTAAAGTTTTCCATTTCTTTCTTTCTTTTTTTTTTTGTTTATTTTGCTTTTTCTGGTAGGGCCTCCTGTCAGAGTTCAACCCTGGTCATGGCCCCCAGACCTCCACCTGCCATCTTTTTGCCGTCACTCTCCCAGTCACTCCCGGCTTGCCTCCCAGAGCGTGGGGTCGTGGCACTGGTCCCCACTATTTCCAGTGCTGCAGAACCTGTATCTATTTGGGAGAGCCAGCGATGGAGGCTACTTGAAGCCCATGGAGGGCTTCATGGAGACGGAGGCCCCACCTTGCTTTATTCCCCCTGTAAGTTGGGGTGGAGATGTGCAATGACATCCAGCATCTTTCCTGCCCCAGAGAACATCGATTGTGCGTCATCACAGGGTGGCTGCACCAGGTGTTGCTCCTGTGCAATCACAGGTCCCCCCCTTCCACCCCAGAGAAGGAGAGCAGTATTAGGGATGCTCAATTCTTCTCCACCCAGCCAGCCCTCCAATGACCAGGGTCCATTCCCGAACCCGGGTTGCTGGCATCGCAAGTGGAAATCCAACTGCTGCACCGATGGGCTGGCAAGTTTTCCATTTCTTTCTGAATTGTATCAATATGTGTTTCTACTCAACTGTCTTTACCTGTGGGTGGCATATATGGCATACAGTTATAGTTTATATTGGGAGCCTGTTTAACTTATTTCTTATATGGCGCTTTGTCTATGGACTCTACAAATGTACTTCTTAGTCATTGCAAGTCACAATCCAATTGGAAGTATTAAGTGGTTTATATAACGAAAAAGATAATCCCTTAGATAATGTTGTTTTCTAATCTTCCATGACTTCCTTATTGTTTAGGTTGAATACTGCTATCTGTTCTTTGCTCCAATCAGCTGTCCTTTGCTGTGCCTGTTGGGCCCCTTCTCCTTCTTCAGTTCATCCTGATAATCTTTCAGTGTCTCCGCTGCATAATTTGTACCTGTTTGTTTTGGGTATGTCTCCTCCTGCATGTATGTCTTTCCATATCTTTGTTCAAGGCCTTCTCTTGTCTCTTCTGGCATGTGTGATTGACCTAGAATAATCATCTGAACTGTTTGACCATACCACACAGTATGCATTGCTTTAGGAGTGTGTGTGTGTGTGTGTGTGTGTGCGCGGCTGTGTGTGTGCATGCATGTGTGTGTGTGTGTGTGTGTGTGTGTATCTATATAGGGGATATGACATGGCCTGACTGAATCGTATTTATCTTCATGGGAGGCCAGTGATGTGATGAAGCTACGAGTGAGATATCTTGATGTCATTGCCCTCGAGTGAAGATAAATATGATATCTTCAGTCAGGTCATGTAATGTTCTGTTTATACAACATATGTTTTGGGCCCCACAACACTATTCCACACACACACCCTTAACACAATCACCCACATGTCTTATTTATCAGGCAGCTCCACAACCTGCATCTCTCCTTCCCCACATGGCTCTGACATCTGTTTGATCCTGACATACTTGCTAAAGAAATAGTTATTTAAAAAAGTTATCTGGTTGATCCTGTCATTTTCTCACTGTCTCAAGCAAGAAGCCTATAGCAGTGCTCGTTTGGGCTTGCACTCACTTTTTTGAAGCTGCTGACTTGCTCACTCTCATCTTTCTACTGTCAATAATGTCTTTTAAACACATCTCAGAAAACTTAAGGAAACCCCACAGATTTCTAACTTTTTACATGCAGAGTGCCTTATTTTAGATCTCTGGCACGTTCTCATATTACAGTATTGACCGTGCTCAGTTATGCTACAAATTTTCAGCATGAGAAGTGAAACTGCTTCTTGCCTAAGACCATGAGAAAATGGCAGGATCAACCAGATGTCAGTGCCATGTGTGTGTATGTAGGGGGGGCTGCAGGTTGTGAAGAGCTAGTCTAAAGGAACAGCTTTCTATTTCTAGCACCATGGAACTGAAAAAGAAACACCTTCAGTTTAATAAGAATGACATATAGGGACACTGAATATATCAGTATGATGTATAGGAATGTGGAGATATTACTATGATGTATAGTAAAATGGCAATATCAGTGATATCTCCACAGTCTGCCTGAGACACTACTTTTTATATGTGGTCATATCCAAAAACATATGTAGTATATTATACACAGAGAGAGACATATATACACTGCAATAAATTTTCCAAGATAAACATGTTTTCATGAGTAACATGAGCAAGCTAAATGAAACTGGTTACTGAGCATGATCAGAAATGTATGTCACTCATTGTGGCCACACTGACTATTCTCAGAAATTTATTCTCACATGTGAAGATACATTTCTGAGCATGTTCAGTGACCAGTTTCATTCACTGTCTCCCAGGACACCACTGGAAATGAGTTTCATGGCTCATCAGGCCTTTCCCAGTAAAACTCATTGAATAAAAAAGTAAAATGTGAAATGGCATTTATCACTTGATTGACGATACAGTAGTCTAATTGTTTTTTTTTTCTTTTGTAACTTGTCACTGTTTCTATCAGACTAAACATCCAAACAGTTGTAGCGTAAATCAAATATGGCATGGGCTGACTTAATATACTATTTTTATCTTCATTTGAGGGTATTGATCTATTGCTATCTAGCTTGTGACTTCACCACTCATGAAATATCAATAGATCAGTCCCCACTTGTGAAAATAAAAGGGATAGCTTTAGTTAGTCAATGTCATATATATATATATATATATATATATATATATATATATACATATCCATACATTCTATATACATATATTCTTTAAAGAATGTATGCACTTAATTTTTTATGAGTTCCTTAATTCCTAAATATTTTTCATGTCTTTCAGGAAAGCGGATTTGCCTTGGAAAAGGTCTGGCTCAAATGGAATTGTTTTTGTTCTTTACAACAATCTTACAGAATTTTACTCTAAAGTCACTTGTTGATCCAAAGGAAATTGATGTTAAACCAGATAAAAGTGGGTTTTTGAATATGCCATGTGTTTACCAACTTTGTGTTTTTAGTCACTGAACATTCTAAGACAAATGCAAAAGAATGAGTATGATCATAATCATTTTCACTATTGTAAGTTCTATTGTTTCTTCCTTTAATTTGTATCTTTGTAATGTAATGTTTTCAAATTAGGGCTATCTATAAACACTAATAAAAATGTATAATAGCTGGATGCCTTTCATACTAAATTGTAGCTACTATACTCACCATTGTTTATTACTAAATAACATGGTTAACTTCTACTGGGGTATCCAAGAGACTTTGTTTGGTGCCATCTGGTTTAATTACCTATCCATTACTGTTACTTCCTTTTTATCTTACCCAGCAATTTCAGATTTTTCCAGACAAATATGATTTACATGAATTCCCCATCCTTCCATTTGTATTTTTGAGGGGACAAAAGCTGAACTGGACAACTGTTGCTTCTTGTACAGTACATATCTTATTCTCTAACTGAGGCCTTGAATACGATGAAATAAAATTTTCACAATTGTCCCCCAACTTGGCCTTTTTTATCCACTACTGAAAATGCCAGCTTATGAGTACTTGTAATTCTTATGGCTACTCCAGCAAAATAATGATCCTCTTTTCTGTTTTTAAATATCTTGCACTGAGATGTAATCATTAGAAAGCTGTAATTACTGAAAGTTACTGTATGCTGTTTCAAAAAGGTATACATCCCCTACCACGACAATTTGACAGTGACAGACACTACAGCGACAGCAACAGCACCATGTTGCTGTAGTGTCGGTGTGAGACCCTGCCATTGCTTTTCTGGAGGTATTGCACCCTCTCCCTGAAACAACTCCAACTTGTAGTTGATTATTTTAGTAGCAGGGTGTGCAGGGGCAGAGCTCCCCACATGAGGAGTTTGGGGGAGAAGCCCCCCAAAGAAAACAATGTGTCCTGTGACTCCCTTTATGCTGACTGAAAATGCAGTCAACATAAGGGAGCCACTGTAACATCGGTCGACAAATAATTTGCCAACTGACTGTCATGGATCCTTTCAAATGTTCCAGGTACAGTGCTAGATTCAGAAAAGATGTACAGTAGCTGTGTCATTCTACTAGATTTTTTAATGGATCTGTTTAAAAGCTGATGTCAAACATATTTTGTTAAATGAAGCACCATAATGCTGATGATTTGTTTCATGCATTATCCCATAGTGGAACAAGTCTCTGCTCCCAGGGGGACTCTGACTGACAAAGTTAGTCAAATTCTAACCACATACTATTTTGTTAAAAATACATTTGACTAGTTACATATCCTGATCATGCTTACTTTTCCCATATGTCAAAAGAAAATAGAATTTCAGATTTATGGAACTATATGAGTATTTGCTACAACTGCCATAGAGGTGCGCACTGTTTGTAGCTGTTGCTTGATATATATATATATATATATATATATATATGCTTCATGATTTCAGAGCAGTTCTCTCAGGTGCCATAACCACTGCAAAGTGTGATTGTCTGAATCCTTCTTAGATATCCTGTTAATGAAACAATCTACGGTCTACTTTGATTAAGTTGTAGTGTGTTATGTAAAACCTAAATAAAGTATAAAAAGGAAATAGATCATAAGACTGCTGAACTTTTTATTGTTATCAAATGGAAATGTGCTACTTAGATAAAGGAGTATATTTAAAATATTAATTAAAAAAACTATGATTTAACATCAGTTAGGTTGCCCATTAATGCCACTGAAGTAAGGAAATGTGACATTAAGTTAAAAAAAATCTCCTGAACGCTGATGAATCTGTAGCATGGTATTTCTTGCTATGTGAATGATCATGCAAATCAGTGCTGGCATTGCCAAACTTTGTACCTTCTCTCCAGACATTGGTGACAATATTTTGCTTTACCAAGAATGAGACTGCTAAATTTAAAGCAACACCAATGTTGCACCCCAGGAACATTTACATCCCAAAAAACTCCACAGCATAGATTCACAAAGGCAGAGGGGATATTTTTTTTACCATAATGTTCCATTTCCTCACTTGTGTGCCATTAAGGCACATGCTTAAATAATGTCTAAGCATATATTTTTATTTATTAATTTTTTTCAGTGAATTTTCCTCACTTTCAAAAAAGGAAAATTCAATAACAGAGGCACACTACTTTGTATTTATATTGTTGACTGAGTTGTTAAAACATTTAAAGGCATGCAGTACCCAACCACTCTTCACCTGTACTACACCCTGTGTCAAACAGTCCTAGTGGTACAGTATACCACTGCACCCACCATCCCCTTGCATGTGCCCAGCACTCACTGGTATACATCACTGCCTCTTCACCCCAGCTCTGTATCAGGTCAAGACTAGGTGGGCCTAGAGGTCCTTATCTACCATCAACAACTATGTTACTACTGTATGTCCTTATGACGTCAGTTCCTGTTATCCAATGGTACCCACTTTCACAGCCTTTCAATTTCCAAGTATCCCAGAATTCCAGTGGTTCCCCACACCCTGCTCCACATCTTAATATACCTGATGTCCAGTGATACATCCAAAATCCTGCCCCATTCCATGCATCTGTGGTATCCAGTGATCCCCCTTCCATACCATGTACCATGTCCATATACCCTTGGTTTCCAGTGGTGCCCCCACATGCTGCTCCAAGTCTCAATATACCTGTTATTCTATGGCACATCACACACCCTGCCCCATGTTCTGGTATCTATGGCATCTAGTGGTACCCTTTCCCCACACAATGCCACATGCCCAATTATCCCTGACATCCAATATCCTCCCCACACCCTGACCCATGTCACATCATCTCTGGCATCCAGTGTCACCCCACCCTCACTAAAACCATTTTAGTCTGACACTGGGTACCACACACACCAGTATGGGATATACTTGATAAACAAAACAAATGTAATTAGACTTCCAGATGATAAAAACATTAGGTGCAAGTGCTTTATGCCCCACTGTGCACCTAGGTGTGCATTAACCAATGAAACCTACCACCAAGTAATGTCCTATCACTTATGTACTGCCATGCATCCTGGCTGGTTCTGCTTTTTAAAGTAACAGCCATCCTGAACATTTCTGTTAATATGGAATGCCTCAAGGTACTGAAAAAGCTATCAGTTTCCTCATTGTGGTGACATGTTAAGCAGCTGTGGTACTGGATGCTGTGGTAAGAGGAAAGAGCTAGCTTTTATAAGTAAAACTGCCATAAAGATGTGTGATGGCCACCAGATGGCACTCTAACTAAGAATCTCCCAGTGCCTTGCCAGACAGACAAAGTGGCTAGGAACTGATGTACCATACCTGCAATGTCTAAAATGGTACAGTGAGTGTGGAAAGCTGTACCTGCAATTAATATAACATCTAAGAACTTTACAATCTATGTTACATTTTTGGTTATTTCTGCTAATTTTATTTTGTTTTGAAGATTGCAAACTGCTTTTAAAATCTTTGGATCATCCAGATATTACAACAATTGTTACAAATTGACACATATTGTACATTTAGCACTGCAATTTTGTTCTTAAGTTTTTCTTTTTTAACATATCAAGTTTAGTATCACAGTCGACTACTCAGCATAAAGTTGATTTATTGTTTTTCTATTTATTCCAACAATAACATAAAGCTGCACATAGTATTACTGACAGTCCACACATAAATACTGATGTCCTGTCCTTTATTTGCATACTTTAATATGGGAAATTCAAAATCAAGTAGGGTGATTCTTGTGTTGTGTATTTTACTTATAGGGGTTAGGGGTAACTGCACCACAATGCTTATAATCAGAAGATATTTTATCATTATTCAACATGTAATGGGTGAACTGAGTGCACTTACAGATCACAAAATTACAGAAAAGTCAAAATGATACCCAATAACATGTACAGTGCACTTACTCATTACTATGGGTCTAACTGTAAGGACAGCGCACCAACAAAAATAAATACCATAAAAGAAACTATAACTTTCAGGATTAGGAGCTATGGGATATAATTAAGCAATAATACACAACATGGAGTGATATATCATGAGATATTGTCACACCTCAGGTGTATTGTGAAGCACGAGGCCACAGGCCAAGTGTCTCTTGCATCCGGGAAGTGATGCTATCCCTTGATATAGCACACCCTGGAGTGTATTATTGCGATTATAGAAAAGCCCTAAAGTGTTAGCAAATGGCTGATCTTGGTAATTGGTTTTGGACCATGACTATATTGTGCGATATCATCACGGGTCAAAGTCTGTTTCAGCCAATCAGCTTCCAGGATTGATCCATGCCATTTTATAATTAACAGTATCACATAAGGTATATGAGAATGAACCCCAAGCCAGTAAATATAAATATGTTTGTGTTTGTGGGGATTAGCTGCCTTGACCTGCTGCAGTCTTGTGCCAGCTGTCAAAATCAAGGCTTTCTGATGAACATAGTGGTGATTTTATACCTTTTATTAGACAAACAGGGATTTACAGAATTAAGCTTTCGAACTACATAGAGCTCTTCATCAGAAAATAGCAGGCTATACAAAGAACCCAGCTTAAGTACATACTGTAGTATAAAATTGGTAACAAAAAAGAAAATCTACACATGGATGGAATGTAAAGGGAACATTGTTTTAACCAGGAGTAGCACACTAAGCTGAAGGTTGTTTCCAGATGCAACCTGGGAGCACAAGAAATTTAAGTGACTTGCTTAGGATCATATAGCATGCACCTAGGTGGCTGTGGGATTCAAACCCAGATCTCCAGATCTCCAGCTCAGAGCCATAGCTCACTGTGCTATACTTCCTCCAAATGTGACAGCAAATAGCCTATAAATTCTCAATAGCTTGACTACCCCATGGAAATGGACAACAGACTGTGGGCTCAATTCTCAAAGCTTTCTGAAGGTGCAAAACCTTCCCTAAGTCCCCCAAACAGCCATAGCTAAGGAAACAAAGGGGAATTTGCACTGAGTGCTATTCACAAAACCCTCCGCAGCTGTGGGAAAAAAACCCACTATGGAATATGTAAAAAAGTGCAGCTGCAGAAGTCCCTGAGGAAAAAAAGGTGCGATATAAGTATGGCACATCCCCTGAAAGGCTATTCACAACTATTTTTTTTCCACAGTTGTGGAAAAAATTTTACACACAGTGGAATGAGGTGTAACTCTCCCTCAGCAAACTGCAGTAGTGCCCCAGCAATTGGAATCAAATAAGGTGGAGCTGAGGCACAGGTAATAGCATCCCAGATAGTATAGTAGTGGATGATGTTACAGCAACAAAAGCACACATTGCCATGATATGGCAACAAGCAACAACCACCAGACACAGTGCAGCCCATGACGGAGCCCCACAGGCAGTAGAGCCTGACCAGCCTGCAGTGAATGCTACCCCTGCAGGCAACAGGAACACCCCACAGAGGGAGAGCCAGCAGTGGTAGTCAGCCACTGTGGTGCCATGGTATTGCTGGTACCTGTGGTGCTGCAGTGGTCCCACTTGAGGCACTTGTTGCTGGTCTCTTTGTGGGTGCTTTCAGCAACATGCTATGGCAGCAATGTTAAAGTTTGCTGCTCCAGCTAATTAGATTCACTGTTGCTGTGCCTCCTAAGCTATTTCTGCAGCTGCAGATCCACAGTTGTGGATTTTCAGCACTTGCTCAATTTCCACAGCTGCTGAATTTCTGCAGCTGCGGGGATTTTATGGAATTCTGCACCTGCTCAAAATGTCTTTATCAATATCACACAACTGCATTTTCACAGTGCTGCAGGCCTTTTTCCCACAGTTGTGGGAATTTTTGGCTTTCTTTGTGAATCCTGCCCTGTGTGTGTGTGTATGTGTATGTGAGTGTGTGTGTGTGTGTGTTTGTGTGTCTGTAGGAGAGAGTGAGTGTGTGTGTGAGAATGTGTGTGTGAATGAGTGTGTGTGTGTGTGTGTGAGCTCAGAAGCACTTAAGAGTGCATAAATCAAAATGTATGAAACCAGCACACACAGCCTATGATCAAACATATAAATGGAACCATGTTAATATTTAAAGACACACTATGTATATATATATATTAGAGGCAAAAACTCTGTTTAATGCATCAGTTAGGGTTGTTCCACAGCAACAAAAAGCTAGGAAATTTGGGGTTAGGGTTGAAAGCCCCCCTTGGACCCCCCAGCCCACCCTTCAACTGGCATTGGGGTGTGCATTGGGGTCATCGGCCCTAACTCTCACCCATCACATGTGTAAAGAAGCTGAGGTATAGGATAATGGGGTGAGAGTTAGGACTGATTACCCCAATGCACATCCCAGTGCTGGTTGGGGGTGGGCTGGGGAGTCTAAAGGGGGCTTTCAACCCTATCCCAGAATTTCCTAGCTTTTTTTTTTACTGTGGAACAACCCTAACTGATGCATTAAATGGAGTTTTTGCCTCTAATTTCCTTTCTTTTTGAGAATGAGGATGATAAATAATGAAAGGAATGCAGTGGCAGCAGTGCGGGGCCCAAAGGGACCCGCACTCCTGCCACATGATGTCTTGTTACATAGTAAGAGGAACTGCAAAGCAAACACAAGCGGCAACAGTAATGCACATGGAAAAGCAAACGTAAATGGCAAAGCAAACATTAATAGAAACGCAAGCGTAAAGTGACGCCGAACCAAACAGTTACGTGAATGGAGACATCAAATAGAAGTGCATACAGAACACAACTGGTAACACACACATTCACGGTACCACAATTGTAAACGCAAATGGTAACAGTAACACCAACAATAGCACCCAAGTAAACAGAAATGCAAGCACGTGTGAAACGCAAACCGTAATGCACACACTCACGGAACCACAGTTGTAAATGCAAATAGTTATGGTAATAGCAACAATAAAGCCAATAAAAACAGAAACGCAAGCGCATATGAAAACGCAAACTGTTACACATAAGGTCATGGTACTGCAATAGTAAATGTAAATGGTAACAGTAACAGCAACAGTAAAGACAACAGAAACAGAAATGCAAGTGCATATGAAAATGCAAACTGTTATGCACATGGTGGCATAGACGGGAATGGTGATTCAAATGTTAACAGAAGCACAACTGGAAATGCTAGCTGTCACAGTAACAAAAGGGCACACCCTTCTTTTCCCTAAAAACTGCATTGAAAAAATTAATTGAAAACAAAGAATGTATGCATTATAATTGACTTCAGAGCAGAAAAGTATGACTTGGAATACTAAATTGCTTATATCTCAGGAACTGTATGATGTAGGAAGAAAATAAAAATGCTGTATGAATTATTACTTTCCTGGCTAGTTTTTTACTTAGCCCCTCAATTGGGGTGCTAAGCATTTTCTTGACAAAAAGTCTGTATTTTGTACTGTATTTCTGAGATACAGGCCCTGAAAGACGCGACAGACGCCATAATGTTATCCTATGGGACAAATTGTCAAATTCAGAGTGCTGTCACTTTCCCACCCTGTAATATTTTTTCTTCAAACCACCAAAAGGCATGTTTTTAGGATGTTGGCTTTCTTTCCTCCAAATTTCAGCCCAAAATACCAAACCGTTATTTTCCAGCAGAATGGCAAAGAATTCCTGTAATATGGCAGATGCCATAATATTATCCTATGGGAAAAAGCACCAACTTCATAGTGCCGTAACTTTGCCGCCCTGTACTATTTTTTTGCCAATCCACTAAAAGGCACATCTGTGGGATGTTGCCTTTCTTTCCTCCAAATTTCAAGTGAAAAGACCAAACCATTTCTGATTTTGGCAACATATCCCTACTATTCCATTATAAGAAATCTGGCCATCTTGTCCCTAATTTGCTATCATAGATCACGATCAGAGAATCTCATGATCAAAGAATTTGCAGCCTCATGATCAAAGAATTTGCAGGTTCATGAACAAAGAATAAAAAATTTAATAATTCAAAAAATAGAAGCAATTGCAGTAAACCACCACCATGGTTCAACAGAACAAAGACCCCTGAGTAAAACCCATCCTCATTTGACTTCCTAGGACACCCCTGGGCTAAGAACATTGAATTTTAAATTGGGCCATCTTGTCCCTCACTCGTGATGCAAGATTGCAGTCAAATAATCTCACAATCAAACAATTTGCAGCCTCACAATCAAAGAATTTGCAAGCTCATGAACAAAGAATAAAAAATGTAATAAATCAAAAAATTGGAGGAATTGCAGTAAACCGCCAACATGGTTTGACAGAACGAAGCCCCCTGAGTAAAACCCACCCTCATTTGACTTCCAAGGGCATCCATGGGCTGAGAAAAATGATTTTTAAATTCGGCCATCTCATCCCTTGCTCACGATGCAAGATCGCGATTAAAGAATCTCACAATCAAAGAATTTGCAGGCTCAGGATCAAGAATAAAAAAAGGGTGAAACTTGATTTATTCACAGATTTGAACCAACTCAATGGCATGGTTCAATGGAATGGACCCTCCTGAGAAAAACAAGCCCTCACTTGTGTCCCTAGCCCACCCCTGAGCTGAGATATTAGTGTTTTAGGTCACGATGCAAGATCACAATCAAAGAATCTCACGATCAAAGAATTTGCAGGCTTGTGATCAAAGATCGTTAGCGAGCTGCGAGTTAAGATTTTAAAAGCTTGTAATTCTATTTTTTGACTGATTTGGATGGAACCAAAGCCATGGCTTGGTAGATCAGGGTCCCCTTAGTAAAACCGTAAAATATTTACTTCAGAAGTTTCCCCTGAGCCGAGATATTTGTGTTTGTGTGATTGGAAAACTGAAAACAAGATGGCGGACCTCGCGGTCAAAGAATTTAGAAAATTCCTTGGGAACAAAGGTTCTTGAACCGCGAGGCTACAAATTCTTTGATCTCCAGGTGAGACCAGATGGCCAGAACTCCCATTCTTTGATCGCAATATACACATATAAATTTTCCCATTGACTTATAATCGGAAACTTAAAAGTGCCATAACTTTTGAATGCCTTAATATTTTCACCAAACAAAAAGCAGCATGTTCAGCAACCAAAGCTCTTTCAAACAAGCCATCTTGCAGAGTGGTACACCACACGATGGCCATGCAGAACCACATTAAGAATGCCAAAAGGTACCTTCAAAAATGGATAATTTTGCATTTTTCAGTGCTTTCGTACACGAAGACCAGCACACCAACACAAATGCAATTTGGCAAATCAAGATATCTAGTGCACCCCAACTTGTGTACCAAATTTCAGGCAAACCCATTGAACGGGTCCAAAGTTATTAATGTCCAAACTTTTGACTTTAGAATGTAAGTGGCCACTCAACCCTAACTATAGTGGCACAACAGTGCCACTATAATATATATATATATATATATATATATATGTGTATGTGTGTATTATGGTAGCATGGTAGTGCTACCATAGTTAGGGTGGAGGACCCATTTACATGTTAAACCTAAAATTTTGTAACTTAATAACTTTGCAACCATTCAACAGATTTGCCTGAAATTTGGAATATCTGATCAAGAACCATATATCTTGGGATCTTCCAACTTTTGTACTGTTTGGATATACGGCTACGGAGTTATTAAGTGTGATCTGAGCACACGGTTACACTTTTTTGCAGTTCTTTGGTCATCTCTACAGGTCGCATGGCTTGTGAGACCGGTACAAAATCTTCAGGGAATGTGTGGCCAGGGTCCCCAATGTGTCTTTTGAAGATTTTGTGTTAAAATATTAAACGGTTCAAAAGCTATTCAAAAAACAAGTTCCTATTATAAGTCAATGGGAAAAGTTAACAAAAGGTTCGACTGTGTCATGAATGCAGTTTTTACTTTCGCAAATGGCCCTTTTACTGTCGCAAATCCACCATTTTGTTTTCAGTTGGTCATCAGAAAAATGCTTGGCATTTAAATTTGGGACCCTCTAGCAACCTAATTCTTTTTGTGTTTACCTAGTCGGACCCTGAGGATGCTAGGCATGTCTTTGTTTTGAGGTTAAACACCCTAGAAATATGTTTTTCAAGTTTTTGGAAAAAGTACTTTTGCAAAGTAGTGTCGCACTCACGAAAGTGTCGCAAATTTTTGCGAAAGCTTTTGCAAAGTTTGACAGTACTTTTCCAGGCTGTGGGAAAATGACAGCAATTCTTTGCCACACTGCTGCAAAAGAACGGTTTAGTCTTTTGGGCTGAAATTTGGAGGGAACGCAGCCAACAACTCACAGATATGCCTTCCTGTCTTTCAGTGAAAAAAAATGACAGGGCAACAAAGTTATGGTACTCCAAATTTGATGCTTTTTCCCATAGGATAACATTACAGCATCCGCTACATTACAGGAATCCTTTGGTGCCCTGCTGCAAAATAACGGTTTTGTCTTTTGGGCTGAAATTTGGAGGAAAGAAAGCCAACATCCCACAGAGGTGCCTTTCAGTAGTATGGTGAAAAAATATTACAGGGAGCCAAAGTTATGGTACTCCAAACTTCTCTTTTTTTCTCATAGGATAACATTACGGCGTTTGCCGCACCTTTCAGGGCCCTTTTCTCAGAAATGGTGCGAGATATGGACTTTTCATCAGAAAAGTGCTACTTAACCAAAACCAACCTTGTACAAAACCAACCTGGAAAGTCATAAATCATATGACTTTTAAATTTTTTTCTACGTCTTACGGTTCCTGAGATATAAGCAATTTAGTATTCCAACTCCTCATTTTCTGCTCTGGGACCCTTTATTATGCATACATTCTTTCTACTCACGGTCTTTCTCTATGCAGCTTTTGGGGAAAACCAGCCTGTGCACTTACATTACTGTTACCGTTACCGTTTCTGCTTGCGGTTCTGTACCCATTTCACTTACCGTTCACATCTACGCCAACATGTGCGTTACCCTTTGTGTTTTCATTTGCGCTTGCGTTTGCTTTATTTTTACCATTTGTGTCTACAGTACTGTTTCTCTTTGTTTGAGTCACCTTGCACATTACCATTTGCGTTTGCGGGCACCATGCTACTATATGACAAGACATCACGTTGCAGGACCCGTGCTCCTGCCGCCATATTACATTCACTATTTCTTGTTATCATTCTCAAAAAGAAGGGAGATTAGGGGCAAAAAAATGCATTTATTGCATTAGTTAGGGTTGTTCCACATCAACAAAAGCAAGGAAATTCATGTTAGGGTTGACAGCCCCCCGAGGACCTCCCACCCACACCCCCAACCGGCATTGGGGTGCGCATTGGGGTTGTCAGTCTAACTCTCACCCATTCTCCTACACCTCTGCTTCTTCACATCTGATGGGGTGAGGGTTAGGGACGGGAACCCCAATACACACCCCAATGCAGGTTGGGGGTGTGGGCGGGGGGTCCTAGGGGGGGCGTTCAACCCTAACACCAAATTTCCTCACTTTTGTCACTGTGGAACAACCCTAACTAATGAATTTAAATGGATTTTTTTGCGTTTAATATATATATATATATATATATATTATGGTAGCACGGTAGTGCTACCATAGTTAGGGTTGAGGAGCCATTTCTATGTTAAACCCCAAAACTTTGCACCTTAATAACTTTGCAACCGTTTCACAGATTTGGCTGAAATTTGGAATACCTAATCAAGAACCATAGGCCTTGGGATCTGCCAAGTTTCGTACTGGTTGGATATATGGCTGTGGAGTTATTAAGCATGATCTGTGCACGCATTTACGCTTTTTCTGGAATTCTACGGTCACGCCTACAGGTCGTACGGTTTGCGTGACTGCCCCAAAATCTTCAGAAAACATGTGGCTGGGGCCCCAATGTGCCTTTTGAAGATTTCATGAAAAAATATTTAACGGTTCAAAAGTTATTTAAAAAACAGTTTCCCATTATAAGTCAATGGGAAAAGTTAACAAAAAGTTCGACAGTGTCACAAATGCATTTTTACTTTCAAAATGGGCCTGTTACTTTCGCAAATCAGCCATTTTGTTTTCAGTTGGTGATCAGAAAAATGGTTGGCATTTAAATTTGGGACCCTCTAGCAACCTATTTCTTTTTGTATTCACCTAGTCGGACCCTGAGGATGCTTGCCATGTCTTTATTTTGTGGTAAAACACTCCAGAAATATGTTTTTCAAATTTCTGGAAAAAGTACTTTAGCAAATTACTTTCATGCTCACGAAAGTGTCGAACTTTTTTGTGAAAGCTTTCACAAATTGCGACAGTAGTTTTCCATCTGTGGGAAAGTGACAGCGATTCTTTGGCACTGTACTGCAAAAGAACCGTTGGGAACATCTCTCAGATGTGGCTTTCAGTGTTGTATTGAAAAAATATTACACGGCGGCAAAGTTACGGCACTCCAAAGTTGATGGTTTTTCCCATAGGATAACATTACGGCGCCCGACGCTTTACAGAAATCCTTTGGATCCCTGCTGCAAAATAACGGTTTGGTCTTTTTTCCTGAAATTTGGAGGGAAGACAGTCAATAGCCCACAGATGTGCCTTTCAGTGGTTTGGTGAAGAAATATTACAGGGAGGCAAAGTTATGGTGCTCCAAACTTCTCTTTTTTTCCCATAGGATAACATTACGGCATTCGCCGCGCCTTTCAAGGCCCGCATCTCGGTGACGGTGCGAGATACGGACTTTTCGTCAGAAAAGTTCTTAGCTCCCAACAGGGGCTAAGTACAAAACTAGCCAGGACAGTCATAAATCATACGCGTTTTACATTTGTTTTCTACGTCATACGGTTCCTGAGATATAACTTATTTAGTATTTCAAGTCCTCATTTTCTGCTCCGATACCCATTATTATGCATACATTCTTTGTACTCACTGTCTTTCTCTATTCAGCTTTTGGGGAAAACCAGCCTGTGCGCTTACATTACTGTTACCATTGCCCTTTCCGCTTGCGGTTCCATGCCCGTTTCACTTACCGTTGACGTCTACGCCACCACGTACGTCATCCTTTGCGTTTTCATTTGCGCTTGCATTTCTGTTATTTTTTGCCATTTGTGGCTACAGTACTGTTTCTCTTTCTGTTTCACTTTGCGTCACCATGCCCATTGACATTTACGTTTGCAGGCACCATGTTACTATGTGACAACACATCACGTGGAAGACTGTTCCCGTCTATGCCACCGTGTGCATTGCCCTTTCTGTTGTCATTTGCGTTTGTGTTACCATGTGCGCCACTGTTAGTGCTTCTGTTTGCATTGCTCTTCCTGTTACTATGCCATAAGACATCATGTGGCGGGAGCGCGGGGCCCATCGTTATCATTCTCAAAAAGAAGGGAAATTAGAGGCAAAAAACTCCGTTTAGTGCATTAGTTAAGGTTGTTCCACAGTAACAAAAGTGAGGAAATTCGCTGTTAGGGTTGAAAACCCTAACTCCGAATTCACCCCCCCCAGCACCACACACACACAGACACACACATACACACATGCAAGTATAGGGGAGGACCAAGTCAACACAACCAATGACAGACATCCAGCAGCAGGTGACAGAAATAACAAACAATTGTCTAAATGTACTATGAGACATCCCCACCCACCTGACCAGGTACTGCATGCTCAGTGGAGATCAACAGCAAAACTGAGGCCATGTACACCAAACGCATATCCCTGATTGCAGCTGCACACAATGTACCACACTTAGTAGTTGCATGGCCTTACCTACCGATGCCCCACACCACACCACAACTGGTACTGTGCCGTTAGTCAATATAAATGCTGAAGGTGCATCATGACAGTTGTAGAAAGGTTTTAACACTAGTGAGTATACATTAATTAAGAGAAGTACATAAATTAACTACAAGACACTAGCATGCTCAAGATAAAAGTAGTGTTACATTTAGTAGGTGATTTACATAGTAGTACATTTACTGCAACGGTTTACTCAAGATAGAGAGCTGATGTAAACGTATGGAAAAGCATTGCCTGTTCAACGCTGTGAAATTCGACTGCCAGTATCAGATGCATTCTTACTGATGAAGGTGTACTGCTGATGTACATACATAGACCTTCAGTGTGTTTCAATACTAAAGATGCAGTAAGTATTCTTTGTAAGAAAGAGTGTAATTGCATGGATCAGGCCAAGCAACTTCTAAATATCATAGCACTACTGAGTCAACAATAACGTACCTGTATCGGAGATGTATATAGGATAGATTTTCCTGTAGGCACTTACTGAGTATGTTGTACCTGATAAAGACAATCTCATTGCATCTGTGATGACTAACTTATTCAAATAGTAATACATTTACTATTGTTGCAATGAGTGATCTATGCCACTTATGGACACAGTGTAATTTTTTTTAACAGTTGTTTCATACTCAGGCTGTATGCCTAGTGTTTGGGTTTGCCACACTTCTGTCACTGATGCTATCAAAGTGATAACTATGTTAATTGTGCTACAACAGGAATCAAGTAGGTATGGTGTAGATATAAACAGAATGTCTTTTAGTATTGATTTAACTCACAATGGGGTAAGTGTACTAGGACAGCAGGGTTATTCTCTATCACTGACTCTGTCAGTTATAATCACACTAAGGTTTCGATGACTGTAATGATCAGTTACACTGTTCATCTTCATGAGTTCATATTCACAGCCATTCTCCAGTAACTAGACAGTGTATGGTGTAACTGGGTGGGACACTGTGTTAAGCTGCTGCAGTGCCTAGCAGAGGAGAGTATCTACATATAAGACAATTAAGCAATAAGGCATGACCAACAGTTATGTTAAATGGTCTGTTAATCACCCTGTAGGGGTTTAATGTTGAATGAGGCATAGCCGCGTGCCACATGCTGCTAGACAGTGATAAACTGACCATTAACATAATACCTGGGAGTGGCTTATTGCTATCATAATAAAACTGTTTTTTAAACAACATTAAACCATGTTCATCATATGGTTAGGCTCTACATGTATGTTAATAAAAACTAAACATAAGGCTGTTACAATGTTTGCAGTCAATTAGAAAGCTGCATTTCTCAACCCTTGTTATAATCAGAGATATTAGACCTGTACAACTCCTTGGTTTTGCTGAACTCTATTGCTCAGGTGGGCCACCACATGTGGTGTGGTCTGGTGTGGGGCATCGGTAGGTAAGGCCATGCAACTACTAAGTGTGGTACGTTGTGTGCAGCTGCAATCAGGGATGTGTATGTTTGGTGTACATGGCCTCAGTTTTGCTGTTGATCTCCACTGAGCATGCAGTACCTGGTCAGGTGGGCGGGGATGTCTCGTAGTACATTTAGACAATTGTTTGTTATTTCTGTCACCTGCTGCTGGATGTCTGTCATTGGTTGTGTTGACTTGGTCCTCCCCCATACTTGCATGTGTGTGTGTGTGTGTCTGTGTGTGTGTGGTGCTGGGGGTTGGGTGAATTCGGAGTTAGGGTTTTCAACCCAAACAGTGAATTTCCTCACTTTTGTCGCTGTGGAACAACCCTAACTAATGCATTAAACTGAGTTTTTTGCCTCTAATATATATATAGATATATATATTCTATACAATAAATATTCTATGCAAAAAAAATGTGTTAATGCATCATTTAGGATAAAACACAAAAGTCAAGAATGAAAATTTTTCAGATTTCCATCATCCCAAAACTGACAGCTGACGGGGTGTGTCATTGGTGTTGTGAGGCCTAAATGTCGCCCCCATTCCATCTAAAATTACATTCACAAGCCACAGTAAATAAGAATGGGGTGACATTTAGGCCTCACAACCCCAATGACACACCCCATCAGCTGTCAATCTTGGGATGATGGGTGGGTCTGGGGGGAAGGGCAACCCTAAAGATTGTTCATTCCCTGACTTTTTGTGTTTTAACCCTAAATGATGCATTAATGCAGTTTTTTGCATAGAATTTCCTTACTTTTGGAGAAAGAACAAAAAACTAAGAACTTGCGGAAGTTGGTGGGAGCATGGGCCCTTCAGGCCCTGTTCTCTCACCAACTTGTAAATGTGTGTGTACCATCGTACCACGGGTCCAAAGTTATAAACGTGCAAAATTTTGACTTAAACATAGAAATGCCTTCATAACCCTAAATATAGTGGCAGTAAGTAGTAAGTACATTTTATTTGTAAGCACTTTTCAAAAAAAATCAAAGTGCTGTACTAATGGAACAACATTTAAAACTACGTACATTAAAACAACAGTAGTAAAATTATTCTCCATAAGCTTTAAGAAACAAATAAGTTTTGAGCTCCGATTTAAAGCTCTCGACAGTCTGGCTGCCATGTATCTGATGAGGTAAAGAATTCCACAGGGCAGGGGCAGTGTAGGAGAATGCATGTGTCCCAGATGTCTTCAAATGAACCCTGGGAATCTCCAGCAATCCCTCGCCGGCAGATCGGAGTAAATGTTAGGGGCATTAGGGAGTAAGGAGATCTTCCAGATACTGCAGTCCCTGTTCATGTAGGGCTTTATAGGTCAGTAATCTGACCTTGAAGGTGATCCACCACTGAACCAGCAGCCAGTGCAGCCCATGCAGTGCAGGTGTAATATGACTATTTCTAGATGTCCCAATCAAAAGCCTGCCCGCTATGTTCTGCACTAGCTGCAAGCAGTGGCTATCAACCCCCAGTAGCCCTAGGTACAGGGCATTGCAGTAATCAAGGCAGGGTCACAAAGGCATGGACCAAGGTAGGAAGGTCAGCCAGAGGAACCAGGTGTCTCACCCGGCAATATTCCTAAGATGGTAAAAAGAGGACTTGACGACAGCTGAAAACTGAGATTTCAGGGTCAGACTGTCATTGATAATAATGCCATATATATATATATATATATATATATATATATATATATATATATATATATATATATATATATTAGGTAGACGGTATGCTACCATAGTTAGGTTGAGGAGCCATTTCCATGTTAAACCCACAATTTTGCACCTTAATAACTTTGCAACTGTGTGATGGATTTACTTGAAATTTGGAATGTATGATCAAGACTCATAGGCCTTGGGATCTGCCAAGTTTTGTACTGATCAGATATACGGCTGCGGAGTTATTAAGTGTGATCTTTGCGAGCGTTTACGCTTTTCTGGAATTCTGTGGTCGCGCCTACAGGTCATACGGTTTGTGTGACTGGCCCAAAATCTTCAGGGAACATGCAGCCAGGGTCCCCAATGTGCCTTTCAAGATTTCGTGAAAAATATTAAGCGGTTCAAAAGTTATTCAAAACAGTTTCCCATTATAAGTCAATGGGAAAGTTAACAAAAGTTCAACACTTTGCAAATGCATTTTTACTTTCAAATGGGCCTGTTACTTTCGCAGATCGGCCATTTTGTTTTCAGTTGGTGATCAGAAAATGGTTGGCATTTAAATTTGGGACCCTCTAGCAACCTAATTTTTAGTATTCACCTAGTCGGGCCCTGAGGATGCTTGCCATGTCTTTATTTTGGAAACACCCAGAAATATGTTTTTCAAATTTCTGGAAAAGTACTTTCATAAATTACTTTCATGCTCACGAAAGTGTCATAAATTTTAAGCTTTCAGTGCGACAATGTTTTCTAGTCTGTGGGAAAATTACAGCAATTCTTTGGCACTGCACTGCAAAAGAACCGTTGGGAGTTTTGGGCTGAAATTTGGAGGAGCTAGCCGACATCTCACAGATGTGCCTTTAGTGTTGTATTGAAAAATATTACATGGTGGCAAAGTTACTGCACTCCAAAGTTGACAGTTTTTCCATAGGATAATATTACGGCGCCCAGCATTACAGGAACTTTGGCACCCTGCTGCAAAATTACGGTTTGGTCTTTTTTCCTGAAATTTGGAGGGAAGACAGCCAACAGTACACAGATGTACCTTTCAGTAGTTTGGTGAAAAAATATCACATGGCGGCAAAGTTACGGCACTCCAAAATTGACGGTTTTTCCCATAGGATAACATTACGGCGCCCGACACTTAACAGAAATCATTTGGAGCCTGCTGCAAAATAACGGTTTGGTCTTTTTTCCTGAAATTTGGAGGGAAGACAGCCAACAGCCCACAGATGTGCCTTTCAGTAGTTTGGTGAAAAACATTACAGGGAGGCAAAGTTATGGCACTCCGAACTTTTATTTTTTCCCTTAGGATAACATTCACAGCGTTAGCGCCTTTGGGGCCCGTATCTCGGAAGCAGGTGCGAGATCAGCGGACTTTTCGTCAGAAATTTCTTAGCCCTCACTGGGGCTAAGGTTCAAATTAGCCAGGACAGTTGTAAATAATATGACTTTTAAATTTTTTTTCTACGTCATACGGTTCCTGAGATATAATGTATTTAGTATTCCAAGATCTCATTTTCTGCGCCGATACTCATTATTTTGCATACATTATTTGTACTCACTGTCTTTCTCAAAGCAGGTTTTGGGGAAAACCAGCCTGTGCGCTTACATTACTGTTACTGTTGCCCTTTCCGCTTGCTGATCCGTACCCATTTCACTTATCATTGACGTCTGCGCCACCATGTGCGTTATCCTCTGCGTTTTCATTTGCGCTTGCGTTTCTGTTATTTTTTGCCATTTCTGTCTACAGTACTGTTTATCTTACTGTTTCACTTTACATCACCATGCCCATTGACATTTCTGTTTGCAGGCACCATGTTACTATGTGACAACACATCACGTGGCAGACCATTCCTTTGTACGCCACCATGTGCATTACCCTTTCTGTTCTCATTCGAGCTCGTGTTACCATGTGTGCCACTGTTAGCATTTCTGTATGCGTTGCTGTCCCTGTTAGTATGCCACAAGACATCATGTGGTGGGAGCGCAGGACCCAGAGGGCCCCGTGCTCCCGCTGCTGCATTACATTCACTATTTCTCGTTATCATTCCCAAAAAGAAGGGAAATTGGAGGCAAAAAACTCCATTTAATGCATTAGTTTGGGTTGTTCCACAGTGACAAAAGTGAGGAAATTCGCTGTTAGGGTTGAAAACCCCCCTTGGACCCCCTGCCCACCCCCCCAACCGGCATTGGGGTGTGCATTGGAATCATGGGTCCTAACTCTCACCCCAATCTCCTATACTTCCGCTGCTTTACACATGTCATGGGGTGAGAGTTAGGGCTGATGATCCCAATGCACACCCCAATGCCACCACGTGAGTCATCCTTTGCGTTTTCATTTGCGCTTGCGTTCTGTTACTTTTTTGCCATTTGTGTCTACTGTACTGTTTCTCTTTCTGTTTCACTTTGTCACCATGCCCATTAACATTTCCATTTACAGGCACCATGTTACTATGTGACAAGACATCACGTGGCACACCGTTCCGTCACGCCACCGTGTTCGTTACCCTTTCTGTTCTCATTAAGCTTGCGTTGTATGCGCCACTGTTAGTGCTTCTGTTTGCGTTGCTCTTCCTGTTACTATGCCACAAGACATCATGTGGTGGGAGTGTGGGGCCCTTTGGGCCCCACGCTCCCGCTGCTGCATTACATGCCGGAGCGCGGGGCCCTATGTGCGTTATCCTTTGCGTTTTCATTTGCACTTGCGTTTCTGTTATTTTTAGCCATTTGTGTCTACAGTACTGTTTCTCTTTCTGTTTCACTTTGCGTCACCATGCCCATTGACATTTCCATTTACAGGCACCATGTTACTATGTGTTTCAAGACATCACGTGGCACACCGTTCCCGTCTACGCCACCGTGTGCGTTACCCTTTCTGTTCTCATTTGCGCTTGTGTTACCATGTGTGCCACTGTTAGCATTTCTGTTTGTGTTGCTGCTCCTGTTACTATGCCACAAGACATCATGTGGCGGAGGGCCCCGCACTCCCGCTGCAGCATTACATTCACTATTTCTCGTTATCATTCTCAAAAAGAAGGGAAATTAGAGGCAAAAAACTCCGTTTAATGCATTAGTTAGGGTTGTTCCACAGCGACAAAAGTGAGGAAATTCGCTGTTAGGGTTGAAAACCCTAACTCCGAATTCACCCCCCCAGCACCACACACACACACATTCAAGTATGGTGGAGGACCAAGTCAAAACAACCAATGACAGACATCCAGCAGCAGGTGACAGAAATAACAAACAATTGTCTAAATGTACTACAAGACATCCCCACCCACCTGACCAGGTACTGCATGCTCAGTGGAGATCAACAGCAAAACTGAGGCCATGTACACCAAACGTACACATCCCTGATTGCAGCTGCACACAACGTAACACACTTAGTAGTTGCATGGCCTTATCTACCGATGCCCTACACCACACCACAACTGGTACTGTGCCGTTATTCAATATAAATGCTGAAGGTGCATGATGACAGTTGTAGAAAGGTTTTAACACTAGTGAGTATACACTAATTAAGAGAAGCACAGAAATTAACTACAAGACACTAGCATGCTCAAGATAAAAGTAGTGATACATTTAGTAGGTGATTTACATAGTAGTACATTTACGCCGATGGTTTACTCAACATAGAGAGGCTGATGTAAACATATGGAAAAGCATTGCCTGTTCAACGCTGTGAAATTGGTACTGCCAGTATCACATGCATTCTTACTGATGAAGGTGTACTGCTGATGTACATACATAGACCTTCAGTGTGTTTCAATACTAAAGATGCAGTAAGTATTCTTTGTAAGATACATTGTAACTGCATGTATCAGGCCAAGCAACTTCTAAATATCATAGCACTACTGAGCCAACAATGATTTACCTGTATCAGAGATGTATATAGGATAGATTTTCCTGTAGGCACTTACTGAGTATTTTGTACCTGATAAAGACAATCTCATTGCATCTGTGATGACTAACTTATTCAAATAGTAATACATTTACAATTGTTGCAATGAGTGATCTATGCCACTTATGGACACAGTGTGATTTTTTTTAACAGTTGTTTCATACTCAGGCTGTATGCCTACTGTTTGGGTTTGCCACACTTCTGTCACTGATGCTATCAAAGTGATAACTATGTTAATTGTGCTACAACAGGAATCAAGTAGGTATGGTGTAGATATAAACAGAATGTCTTTTAGTATTGATTTAACTCACAATGGGGTAAGTGTACTAGGACAGCAGGGGTTATCCTCTATCACTGACTCTGTCAGTTATAATCACGCTAGGGTTTCGATGACTGTAATGATCAAGTTACACTGTTCATCTTCATGAGTTCATATTCACAGCCTTTCTCCAGTAACTAGCAGTGTGTGGTGTACTGGGTGGGACACTGTGTTGCAAAGCTGCTGCAGTGCCTAGCAGAGGAGAGTATCTACTCATAAAGTCAATTAAGCAATAAGGCATGACCAACAGTTATGTTAAATGGTCTGTTAATCACCCTGTAGGGGTTTAATGTTGAATGCATAGCCGAGTGCCACATGTCGCTAGACAGTGATAAACTGACCATTAACATAATACCTGGGAGTGGCTTATTACTAGCATAATAAAACTGTTTTTAAACAACATTAAACCATGTTCATCATATGGTTAGGCTCTACATGTATGTTAATAAAACTAAACATAAAGCTGTTACAATGTTTACAGTCAATTAGAAAGCTGCATTTCTCAAACCCTTGTTATAATCAGATATTATACCTGTACAACTCCTTGGTTTTGCTGAACTCTATTGCTCAGGTGGCCCTCCACAAGTGGTGTGGTCTGGTGGGGGCATCGGTAGGTAAGGCCATGCAACTACTAAGTGTGGTACGTTGTGTGCAGCTGCAATCAGGGATGTGTACGTTTGGTGTACATGGCCTCAGTTTTGCTGTTGATCTCCACTGAGCATGCAGTACCTGGTCAGGTGGGTGGGGATGTCTCGTAGTACATTTAGACAATTGTTTGTTATTTCTGTCACCTGCTGCTGGATGTCTGTCATTGGTTGTGTTGACTTGGTCCTCCCCATACTTGAATGTGTGTGTGTCTGTGTGTGTGTGGTGCTGGGGGGGTGAATTTGGAGTTAGGGTTTTCAACCCTAACAGCGAATTTCCTCACTTTTGTCGCTGTGGAACAACCCTAACTAATGCATTAAATGGAGTTTTTTGCCTCTAATATATATATATATATATATATATATATATGTATTGCCAGGAAATGTTTTTGTTTTAGCTAGCTTTAACAATGGTGTAAGCCCAGTTAGGAAATACAAAGAGTTCTTAAAAAGTAAAAAAAGGAAAGCTGTCAGTTTATTTATTTGTTGTTTAAAACAAAATTCATGCTTTCCTGAATGCCTACAAGGTGTAATGAGACATTTTGTAGTCAAGGATATGGAGTGGTCTGTCCTGCCATTTGCTTAACTTTCAGACTGCTCTGTAAGAGAAATATCCCTGCTTAGATAATGGGTTGTAGAAATTCTCAAACATGATTGGCTAAGGCCACCAAACACCCGATCCGGCATCAGACAACAGAGATCAGGAAATAATGAGTCCCAGTCTGCATGCCTGTTTCCCTTGTAAATCATTGGGCTGGCAGAATGTCCAGTTTTAAATTATCACAATGTTTTATTTGCTGTGGCTTAGCACGCGAGAGAGAGAGAAAGAGAGACCCACCCTGATCAAACTATCAACTGCACGGCTTAATTTATAAACACATTTCACCCAAAAAGTCATGTGGAACACACTCTCCAAGTATCTTAAAAATATGTAATGCTTTTGCTTGGGGAAAGATCAAGACAGCTAGTTAGAGATGCCCCCCCCCACACACACACACACCTCCCATTGGCAGTTCCTACAGTAGCACAATAAAAAAATGATTTTACAGAGCAGGAGTGTTTGACATCTGCCATCTGAACATTTTTCTATTCCCGATCAAGATACGTGCTCACTGTCAGCCACTGAATGTCTGCTTTCTCTTTCTGATCATCATATATACTACTATTGTCTCATTCGTAAGAACATCACTGGCAGTACTGTCTCATGCTTACAGTCAGAGTGCTCACCTAACAGTTACATAAGGATGGATCACTTACCTTACCATCAGTTTGCCTGCCTTAAACTTGCTTTCCATTATTTGCTCCCCCAGAAGCAGGCACTCTCCCCATGCTCGCTACAAACATGCCTCATTAACTGAGACACTCATCTTCTCTGCTCAGTGCACATGCTAAATCGCTAGTCACCAACCCGATCTAACTGATGGTGCCACTCACCAGACTAGGCTCTCTTGAGCTGAGTTTTGGAAGCTGTTGTAGCAAAAAGAGTGAGAGTGACCTCCTTTCTGATGTGCTGCCCTTCTGCTAGGATGGTTTTGTGTGAGAAGCCTCTTTTACCCATCAGGCTGCCCTCCCGAGTCCCAATGACCATGCTTACAGCTAGCACAGAAACCGCATTGACACCCAACTGAAAATTCTCAGTTTGAATAGAAAGCTTTCATTTCAGTGCTTCTGCATTGCTGACCGCTCTGACTGTGCGGTTCCTCCACAGTCCCCCAAACCAAGCTTATGCTTAAACTGGCACACTGAGGGGGAAAGGATTAGGGTGGTACAATTCCTATTCTTTCAGTGGCTGTGGAAAGGGGGGAAGACACTAAAGTGTCAGCTAACACCTCTCTACCATACAGCTCACTCCTAGCAACTTTACTGTATGAAAACCACTAAGTCTGCAGTCTAAATTAATTAACTGTGGTTTCTTTTTTTTCTTAAAAAACACATGTCTGATAAAACATCTTGTTCAGCTCAGTCCACACACTGCATCCCAAACAGATGAACTCAGGCAGGTTTGCCAGCATGGTGATGCTGTTACAGTAGTCACTCTGGGGGGGGGGGACTGCTTGATTCCTTTGATGTCTAGTGTGCTTGTTTAAAATGTACCCTGGGAGCAGAGCGGCTTTACCTTATGTTCTGAACTTGAAAGCCGCTACAAAGCTCCCTGCCAGATGAAATCCTGTGGTCACTCCAAAGAAGTGAATAAAGTAAAACACAGACTGCTGCAGATTAAATAAACTCCAGGAGAGAGAGAGAGTGAGAGTGTAAATTACAGTAAAAGTAAATAGAAGCATGCCTGCTCCTCTCTCTCTCTCTCTCTCTTCTCTCTCTCTCTCTCACTGCTCTGATGCACCAAACAGCATGGAGTGGGTGGCTACTGTTTCTTAGTAAATTTCAGCTGCCGCTCTGGTGGAGAATGCTGCCCTGATACACAGGGCACTGTTTTCTCGGCCCAATGTCCATAGGTATTTTAAACATAAACTGGCAGACAGTATAAAGCAGCATGAAAAGGGGGCCCAATACAAAACCTCGCTTTTTAAACAAACTGAGGGCTCAAATTTACTTTAATAATGAAATAAAAACCCTTGTATATGAAAACACCTATACAGATACAGGGACCACGAATAAATGTTGTTCTTTTAAAATTGTAACAAATGCTTAAAGCAGCAGTGCAATGAGTAGCCTTCAAAAATAAAAGTTTTATTTTTTACCCTTGTGTGTGATTTATTGAGTCTTCCAATTGCTGTTAATTTTAATACTGCCCCAAATAAAGCATTTAATAAAATAATTATTTACTGAAATGTACATTAATTTACATGAAGTAAATCTCTGTCTGACATGTTTGTTTCAATCACTTACTTCCCATGAAGCACTGTTTGTATGTAGCATTGTTTAGCATGCGTGTTCATGTGTAGCAGGGTGGGAAACGGAAATTATATTAGACAGAAGATAATGATATGCTGTAAGATGGTCCTCTGTCCACTCAGCACATTAGTTCTGCTGCGTTATATTCTCCTACCAAGAAGAATGGATGGCATGCATCCTTGGAGGTAAAAAATACAGCGATACCCATTGTATTAAAGAAGGCTCCAGAACCATTTAGATTGCTTAGGGGTGTCGGGGTGAGGAAGAGCTTTTGTGATTCGAAGCACTAGAGTGTTTTTTTATGCTCATTCTTCAGCTAGCCCACTCAAAATATCATTTGATTGCACTTTACATCATTTATTGCTCCGCTTTGCATCTTGCTAAACTGGATACGTTGCATCACAGGGCCCTGAGGTTCGTTAATGGACTACCTCATGCCACTCATCATTGTGCCCTTTACACAGCCATGGGGTGGCTCTCCCTCCACTTCAGGAGAAACAGAAATGCTTTACTCTGGACATTCAGAGCCATCATCAAGAAACTTCTCCATATATATCCTATTGTCTCCCGCTATATGAATCTGGAACCTATGCATTAAGAAACTACTCCTTCATTTATTTAAAGGTACCTAACCTAAAAACACGCCTTGGGAGAATGGCTATAAGATTTGCCTTGCCATCTTTGTGGAATACATTACAAAAAACACTGAAGCTTAGCTCTCCGATCAGCTTATCCTCCTTTAGGACCTTATATGACCATTCATTCAAAGAAATCTGCAACTACTTTCCCCACCTCTAAAACCTGCACTTTGGCCGACCTCATTAACATGGGCCCTGGGTTACATCCTAGACTGTGTGCCCCCCACTCCTTCTCCAATCACTTATTGTGTTATATGCCCACCCGCTTTGTGCCCCTCCTGAGCCCTTCTGTCCTGAGATTATCCCTCTCCACTTGCCTGTACCTTTCTTGCCTCAACTCCGATCCACTCACTTGTTGCCCTTTTTCTGTCCTTATCCACCCCTTAATCTACTGTCTGCCTGGCTCCTAGATGATAGGCATGATACTCAAAATCACTCAAACTGTTATATGTTACCCCTCAGCTTATGGAAAGGCCATAATTATCCTATCAATGAACTGGACCTTTAACCCTAGCTATCCTACGTTCCTGTATATGATTACTGATGTTCACTAATTTTGTACTGTATCACTGTTTTGCAATATTTGTAATTGTATATATTGTACATTGCTTTGATTGTGTTTGCTATACTTTGCATATCTTGTGTATCAGGTCCATCTTTTAAATGAGCTTGCTCAATGGTGATCGCCTGGATAAATAAAGATTTTGATTGATTGATTGATTTGGGGAACATTCTTTAATGCAACGGATAACTTTTTCAGTATTTCATGTCATGATGTGAACTGCTTCTCCATTTTTACCCAAAAGGTGTGTGGCAGAGTTTTTTCATATCTTCTGATGCTGACAGTCTGCATCAGAAGAGATGAAAAAAACTCTGCTGCACACCTGTTGGGTAAAAACGGAGAAGTGGTTTACATCATGACATGAAATGCTGAAAAAGAATGTTCCCAAAATGATGTAAAGTCCCTAATTTAGAACTCTGCATTTCCTCAGTTGTTACCAGACTGTCCGGTGCTCACTAGTGCTGTTCTCAAAATCAGTCTTATTCGGTCACCTTGTCATTCCTCCCCCCCAATTCCCTCAACTGTACTGAAAATCTGTCTAGAAGAATTCACAAGGAAGCATGGAGAGAGCGCGGTCATGTGGCTATTGCAAATAAGCACAACAAACACAAATTAACACCATCAGCTTGTAGTTTGCTTTGGTATAAGGGGTTGGCTGTCCTTTACTGGGGGGGGGGGCAGTTTGAGAAACAGTTCTACACATGAACAGCATTTTTAAAAATTGGCTGCCCTATGCCCAGCTCTCCTGCCTTCTCAATCTCACAATCTGTTGCTCACAGTACAATCATAACTGCCCTGACAGATAATCTAGGATTATTAAAAGGAAAAGGCACTGTGCAACTCGGATGATCAGTGCACAGTTAACCCAGAAATGTGTTCTCAGTCTGCTCTTCATGAACTGATCTCACTCGGCCACAATAACAAGAGCAGCTGATTTGCCCAGAAACTAAAGATGGTGTTCTTTTTAACTGGGTTTTGTCTATTGTGGCACTGTATTTTTTTCCTTTACCAGAACTAATGGCTTATGATCTGCACGCTTTCTGATGCTCAAGCTTCACATAGTAAGTACTTGTAGAAAAGCTGCTGTTTGGCAGTCAGACTTCAGACATCAAACTTTCACTGCTTACAGACCACTGGACAATATCTGTGAATGCGCAGGGCTTCTAAACAAAAACACCCCAGAGCATTATGACCAAACAGAGGAGCATCCACTTTCAAAATAACCATGATGCACTCTATTTGCAAATGGTGATCCTGGCAAGGGTCTGTGTTGGTTATCAGGTGAATAAAGTCTAGAATGGTGGACAAAAATTATGTTAACTAAAACAACTGCAACTCTTGCTTAAAGGGTCCGTAATTGTTAAATGATTCTATTGTAATTTGGGAAAAATGCTTTGCAGCACTGCTGCTTTAATTATACACAGAGTAAAGTCTGTACCAGGCTTACCTGACTCCATGTAATAACCTGTCACTCACAGAACACAGAGGAGGGACTTTGGCCTAATTACAATGCTTTTAAGCATTTATGGATTATTTTAGCATTAAGCAAAGATGTTTACCTCTATTTGCAAACTTGTGTGTACCATCAATACCATTGAAATGTCAATGTAAAACATCAAACTGTGTCCGAGATATAACATGTTAAAGTTTCAGATTTTCAGTTGTCAGAGATGCAGAATTCCACACCTCATAACATTTTACAGGCACAACAACTGAAAACTACATCCATGACACTAAGGTTAGGTACCCTATCAATTTCAAGCCACCAGCAAAATGCAAAACACTATCAGCAACACATAAATTGCATCACGCAATATCTCCACAAAAATGTTTTTCTGACACATAAATACCAAAATTCACATCTACAGTACATGCCAAGAACACCCTCCAAATTTCATATAAAAAGACCAAACCATTTCTAAGATACCCTATCTAATGCATTATAAAATCTGGCCATCTTGTCACTCCCTCATGATCAAAGATCGCAATCAAAGAATCTCACTATCAAAGAATTTGCAGGCTTATGATCAAAGAATTTGCAGGCTCATGATCAAGGAATAAAAAATGGAGAAACTCAAGTTTTGGGCAGAATTAAATGAAACCACCACCATGCCTCAAAAGAATGAAGCCCCCTGAGCAAAACCTACCCTCATTTGTGTTCCTAGGCCACCCGTGAGCTGAAAAATTTGCATTTCTCAAAGGGCAATCATGTCCTTCACTCACAATGCAAGATTGCAATCAAAGAACCTCATGATCAAAGAATTTCCAGGCTTGTGATCAAAGAAATTGCACCCTCATGATCAAATAATAAAAAATGGTGAAACGCAAGTGTTTGGATGATTTAGATGAAACCACTGTCATGCCTTGATAGAATGGAGCCCCCTGATCAACATCCACCCTCATTTGTGTTCCTAGGCCACCCCTGAGCTGAGAAAACTGTATTTATATCTCACAATGCAAGAGCGTGATCAAAAAATCTCACAATCAAAGAATTTTCAGGCTTACAATCAAAGATCATTAGCGAGCCGCAATCAAAGAATTTAAAAGCTTATAACTCTATGCTTTGTCCATTTTAAACCAAACCGAAGGCATGAGTCGATAGATCAAAGTCCCCTGAGTAAAACCCATGTAAGTTTTACTTCAGGAGTAACCTAGAGTAGAGATATTTGATTTTTACAATTGGATTTGAAAAACAAGATGTATGACCTCGCGATCAAAGAATTCTCAGGGACAAAGATTCTTGAACCATGAGGCTGCAAATTCTTTGACCACCAGGTGGGACCAGATGGCCAGAAATCCATTCTTTGTTCACAAAACAACCATATAAATGTCCCTATTGACTTATAATGGGAACTTAAAAGTTCTATAACGTCTGAATGCCTCAATATTTTTTCCCCAAATGAAAGGCAGCATGTTTAGCCAGTCAAGATCTTTCAGATGATCCATCTCACAAAGTGGCACACCACATGATGGCCACGCATGGTCATGGACAAAATCCACAGCCTTTGCACATGACAACGCTGAAAAATGCAAAATTATCCAGTTTTGGAGGTAGCTTTTGGGATTTTGTCCATGGCCCTGCGTGGCTGTCGTGTGGCATGCCACTCTTCGAGATGGCTCATTTGAAAGAGCTTGACTGGCCAAACATGCCACTTTTCGTTTTGTGAAAAGATATATTAAAGCATTCAAATGTTATGCCACTTTTAAGTTCCCATTATAAGTCAATGGGAAAATTTATATGGTTGTTTTGTGAACAAACAATGGGATTCTGGCCATCTGGTCCCACCTGGCAGTCAAATCATTTGCAGCCTCGTGATCATAGAATCTTTGTCCCCAAGAATTCTTTGATTGCGAGGTCCACCATCTTGTTTTTAAATTCTGATTGTAAAAAATTAAACATCTCAACTCACTCCTGAAGCAAAATTTAGTGGGTGTTACTCAGGGGGCTTCAATCTATCGAGCCATGCCATTGGTTTGATGTAAAGTGGTAAAAAAATAGAGTTATAATGTTTTAAATTCTTTGATCGTGGCTCACTAACGATCTTTGATTGTAAGCTTGCAAATTCTTTGATTGCAAGATTCTTTGATCGCAATCTTGTATCGCACATGAGGGACGAGATGGCCCTTTGAAAAATTAAAATTTCTCTGCTCTAGGGTGGCCTAGGAACACAAATGAGGTTGGGTTTTGCTCAAGGGACTTTGTTCTATCGAGGCATGGTGGTGGTTTCATTTAATTCTGTCTACAACTCGAGTTTCACTATTTTTCATTCTTTGATCATGAGTTTTCAATTTCCTTGATCGCGAGCCTGAAAATTCTTTGATCGTGAGGTTCTTTGATCACAGTTCTGCATTGCGAGCAAGGGATGAGATGGCCCTTTGAAATTTGCAAACTTCTCAGCTCAGGGGTTCTCCTAGGAACACAAATGAGGCTGGGTTTTGCTCAGGGGGCTTTGTTCTATCAAAGAATGGTGGTGGTTTCATGTAATTCTGCATAAAACTTGAGTTTTACCATTTTTTATTCTTTGACCATGAGCCTGAAAATTCTTTGATCATGAGCCTGACAATTCTTTGATTGTAAGATTCTTTGATCGTGATCTTTGATCACAAGAGAGGGACTAGATGGCCAGATATTATAATGGAATAAACAGGCCAATTTTCACAATCTTTGACCTTAAATATTTTGGAAATGGTTTGGTAATTTTACTTGAAATTTGGAGGGTGTTTACACCATGTCCTGTAGATGTGAATTGTGGTGTTTATGTGTCACAGACCTTTTTTTTTGTGGAGATATTGCATCATGTATTTCACGTTCTGCAAACAGTGTTTTCTATTGTGGTAGTGGCTTGAAATTTGTACAGTACCTGGTCCTGCTGCTGTCAATGTAGCTTTTACTTGTTAGGTGTGTAATGTAGTCAGAAACTTGCAAGTTGGTGGGAACATTTGGGCCCCACACTCCCACCAACTTGTGTGACTTTCTACTTTTCTATTCTTTCTCGGGTCTTCAGCTATGCAATGCCTCTTCTCACCCATCCCCAATGAAGAGATCATGGGCTGGATTCAGAAATGCCAAAGTAGGATGCAAGGCAACTTGTGTCAGCAAAAATGGAGCAAGTTGCACTTGCATTCCGCGTTGCATACCCTCGGGATTCACATAGGCAGCCTGCAACATACTGCAGGCTGCCTGCACCCAACTGCACCTATGTGCCTAAAAGCCCCCTGTGATATGGTGTAACGGGGTTTCTGGCAGCATTTGCACCCTATTCAGGTAGGGTGACCACTACATCCACAAATGGGATTCAGAGACAACCACCAGTGAACATCTGTCAAAGACCAGTTACACCAACAAAAAGGTGGTCTAACTGGTCTTTGCTGTTCACTGGAGGTTGCCACTGTGCCCCAGCCCAACAACCCCTGTGGGTTACAGATCCCCCATGGGCTCTGGATCCTGGGCATGCTACACAAAGTTCCAGGCTGGGTGTGTGGCACACCCTCTATGCCCATACCCCCATGCACACACATGTTGAGGCCCCCCACATGCCCTGTGGCACAATCTCCCCCACCATACCCATAACCCCCAGGTAGACTAGTGGCTCCTACTCCTCCACCCCACAGTGCAAGCCCCCAAGACCTCCCAATACCCTGCTGGTGACTGGCACAGCCCTCCCTCACCACCAGGGCCAGTCACCAACTCACCTGCTGGGTGTGTGTGTGTTGGGGGGTGGAGGACCACTGGGCCACCAGGGCAGATAATGGTCCTTGATCTGGGTAGTCCATGGTAAGGGGTTTGGGGCTGAAGCCCACACTGTACGGGGCCTCAGAAGTGGGCATTGGGGTGCCATCACAGCCCTTGACTGGTGCAACTGCTGCATACCCTGTCCTGTGACCTGTGGCATTCCTGGGTGCTGTGCCCTACCTTACACAGCTACCACAAGTCACAGGATGCAGACCACTGCACCCACTCTGCTCCTGAATTTGGTGCAAGGGCCAGGTTGCAGGGATGGTTGCTGCAAGCTGCCATTGCTGCAGCTTGAGGTGGACCTTTCTGAATCCAGCCCCGTGTATGCTGAGTGCTGAGCTACAGCCAACTAAGGTCATAAACATGAATGATATACCTCTGTGATAACAACTGCATAGTCATTAGTACACTCATGAGTTGCATGGAGTGAACCAGGTAATGTCCCCCACCCCACTACCTTCACCCACAGCAGGAACTGAATGCTGAGTGGAGACCCACAGGCCAAATAAAGACATGGACATAAATGGTATACTTGCCTCATACCAGCTGCACACACCTTAGAACACTGAGGAGTTGTATGGACTCAGCCAGATAAGCCGCCACCCCCTTCCCCAACCAAGAGGTACTGGATGCTAAGTTTAGAGCTACAGCCCAAGTAAGGTCATTAACATCAATGTATTCCTCTGTCATAGCAAGTGCATACTCATCACTACATTAAACAGTTGCATGGCATCAGCCAGGGAATGCCCTGAACCCATCAGACCAGGAATTGGATGCTGAGTAGAGAGTTACAGCACAAATAAAAATGTTGACATTAATGGTATACCTTCATCATACCAGCTGCACACAAGTTAGAACAGTGAGGAGTTGCATGGCTTCAGCCACAGAATCCCCCCCCCCACACCCTCCGAAAGAGGTACTGGATCCTGAATGCAGAGCTACAACTCAAATAAGGTCATTAACATGAATGGTATACCTCTGTGATACTAGCTGTAGTCTAGTTATGATATTTTTGAGCTGTACAGTCTCACACAGGGAATGCCTCTACTCATCCAGACCAAGAATTGGATGCTGAGTGGAGACTACAGCCCAAATAAAACCATGGATATAAATGGTATGCCTGCATCTTATGAACTACACACAAATTAGAATGGTGAATAGGCTCAGCCAGGCACTGCCTTTTCACCCTTTGCACTGAAGAGGTGCCTGATGCTGAGCGCAGAGCTACAGCTCAACTAAGTCTATGAAGATCAGCAGTATAGTTGTGCAATGATATCTGCACATTAGTTACTACGCTCATAACTTACATGGCCTCAACCATGGAATACCCATTACCTATCTAGAGTAGGGATTGGATGGTTAGTGCTAAGTCACAGGCCAAATAAACACATTGACATAAATGTTATACCTCCCTCATGTCAGATGAGCAAATGGTAGGACACTGATGAGCTGCATGGCTACAGTGAGGCAATGCTTCCAGTTGCACCTGCCCCAGCCCAGGAACTGGATGCTGAGTGTAGACTCACAGGCCAAATAAAGACATGGAAATAAATGGTATTCCTCCCACATACCAGCTGCACACAACTTAGAAGACTGAGGAGTTGTACAGGCAGAGCCACACAATACCACCCCCCTCCCATGGAAGAGGCACTGGATGCTGAGTACATAGCTACAGAGTAAGTAAGGTTATTAACATGAACAGTATATCTCTGTGATAGCAAGTGCATACTCATTACTACATTCATGGGTTGCACAGCCTCAGCTAGGGAATGCCCACAACCTGTCAAACCAGGAATTGGATGCTGAGTATAGAGGCCTAGCCGAAATAAAGTCATGTACATATATAGAATAGTTACCTCTTCTGCGTTGTATACAACTTAGAATAGTGAAGAATTGCACTTGCTGAGCCAGGAAATAGTCCCCTGTGCTGTCTCCACTGCCACAAAGAGGTACTGAATGCTGAGTGTAGAGCCACAGACCAAGTCAGTCTATGAACATCTATGGTATGCCTATGTGATGTTATGTACAGGGTATTTACAAGACTCATAAGTTGCATGGAGTTAGCCAAGCAATGCCCACACTGTATCTCCCAGCCACAGAGCATGAATTGCATGCTGAGTGCTGACCCACTGCCCAGATAAAGTGATGGACATGAATGGTACACCTGCCTCATAACAGGTATAGAGAAGTTAGAACAGTGAGCAGTTGCACAACCTCAACCAGCCAGTGTCCAAACCCTTGCAGACCAAGAATTGGATTTTGAGTACAAATGCACAGCCTAACTAAAGGCATGGACATGAACGCTAATCCTACTTCATGTCAGCTACACACATGTTAGAACTCTGAGGAGTTCCGCAGCCTTAGTCTAGCAACCCCCTTCCCCACAAGCACAGCCTCTGTCCCCCCTTCCCAGACCAGGCAGTGGATACTGAGTACAGAGCCACAGTTGAAGTGACAGCATGATCTTCAATGCTATACATGTATATACAAAATACATGTATAGTTATTAAAGTTAAGGGTTGCACAGGCTGAGGCAGGTGATGCTGTGGCACCACCTTGAGCAGGTAGTGGGTTCTCAGTGCACAGTCACAGCCCAATAAAAGGCATGGAGATCAACACTATACCTCTGGCACACCAATTGTATTTAAATAATGCTCAAGAGACATAGCATAAGGTTTTACATATCTTTTATTATTTAAGTATTTAAATATCTTTTAGCCGAATTGTTTGGTTTCTCCTGGGATGGGCAAAAAAACAGTTCTTCGTATATATTCATAATCATTTTTGTGTGTTTAGTGATTTTTGGTATTTAACAAAGTAAATCTACACTGTTACATTTTGCTGCATATTGCGTATTTAATTTAGGTTTTATATAGAATGATTAAGTGATAACATATGCATGTTTATATAACAGGAGATGTAGTGAATGACTTCTAATTTTGCTTACACCTATTGCTAAGTAGTATTGATAATGTATCCACTGACACTATTGCATTAATGAAATAGACTACACAGTTACATGTTTAGATAAACAAGACTAGCAATAACTTATTGCACATGTGGGTGTCACCATTTGACACCTATTTAATTCAAGTCATTAGAACAAAATTAGAATTTTTTTAAATTTCACATTTAATTACATTTAGTTATTCACTGTATATGCACATGAGACAGTAAGAAACATTTAGTGGTTCTCATGAGCACGTGCATATATTGTTTTATAGAAAAGCCATATGTGTAGAATATGTAAAGAGTATTAAAGTAAGTAGCAATATTGTACATATGATTAGATAGTTTTACTTGCATGTCAATCGAAACATTAAGTTTCATTTGTCTTTATGTATTTATTGTATATTAGTAATCTAGAAGATATTTTTCCATATACTATTTGAACATCTTTATGCTTTTTAAGTCATCTGTTTATATCTTTAAAGACTGTTTTTAGTTTGTTACTGGTTATTTATTTGAAAGTGGACCAACTAATATTAAGAAGTGAAAAACAGAAAAATGAAGAGAGGTAACTAGAACAGTATGTTTGTGTCACAAACATTGTATTGTACACACCAATGTGTTCTGGTTTTAAAATGGGAAGAGACACTGATAATATTAGCAGTATATATATATATATATATATATATATATATATAGAGAGAGAGTTAATGTTATATCATACAATGGCAGGAACATATATAGTCATTGGTTGTAGTGTTACTAGATTAGTAAACTAGTAAATAATTTGAGAAATTATTGCCAATATCATGCTGTGGTGAAGATAGCACATATCACAGCCATTTTTTCACTGATGCTGGAAAGGTTGGTTCATCTCCAAATCAATGTGTTTTTTTAAGTGTTTATCATTTGTTGAGCTGGGAACAATTCCTCATCTGACCTCCAAAATATGGACAATCCTATAAAAGCAGGAGCATACCAATAGTCTGCATTGTGGAGCAGAAGTACACAATCATTTTTGACATTATCTTTCGAATTATCAGTTGCACACATCTGCACAGATATATAGAAATGCATACATACACTGGAAATAGGCCATATAACCACATGTATACATCTCTATGTTCAGCTATGAACAATATCAACAGTAGCACTGAATGCAATGCAATAACATTAAATGCATGGATACAACAGTTTTGGGACAGCTAATGAACAAATGAATGCATTTTTTTTTCTTTTTTTTGTCAACAAACAAAAATAGCTGAGAATCAATGTAACAAACATAGGCTCAATCTGCTGTTCAGCACTATATACATATCTACAAATCTGAGTTGCATTGTGTTGGTAGATTTTGTCATATCCAGTGTTGGCAGTATAGTCCAAGAACAATGACAGATAATACTGTTAGATACTGTTCAACAAATGCAGTTCAGTGCTAACAGATGACATTATCATGTAGAAAGTCATGTTCTTAACATGAGTCAAATAATTACATCTGCCAAGACATAACTCACTAACTGACGAGTGTAATATCCAACGCCTTCGGGTCTGCTTGGATTTGGTGGAAGTCAATTCAGTAAGTATCATAGTCAAGGTCAAGAATGTAGGAAACAACAGGACAAGGAGTCAGAACTTAACCTGATGTGTATTGTTTAAACAAGTATAGTTCTTCACACATTATGTGGAGAACAGTGCTTGCAACTCTGATAAGCATGTTACTATATTATTGATTTTGTCATCACCATGTAAAATGGCACTGTGAAACAACTGAATACACAGTGACATGTGAAAAAACAGATGATTAATTGAGACACCTGCAAAAAGATATGACTCACTGACTGTCTAATGATTAAAGCTCAATACCCTCAAGTCTACTTGAGCAGTAACACTGCAGTCATTGTAGTAAGTACATCAAAGTTGCAAATGCTCAATATTACAATACAAATGTTTCTAGAAATTTTATTGCAATAAATGTTGAAAACAATATTGTTTTGCATCCAACATATCAGAATAACAGTGAGATAAACAAGTCATTGCCTACCACAGTCTGTTACATTGGTGTACTGTTGTGGTTCTCTTCTGCAATGGCAGGGAAATCAGAGTAATTCACATGGACTGTACCGATAGTGTACAAGAAGTAAAATACATAGATCACCATGAGTGGTTTTGTACAGCATTCGTTTTAGATGAAAGGTGTTACTTCTTCTATGAAATGAAAATAAATATGTTAACTGGTGGAAAGAAAATGCCATCTAGCCAGAATATGCATGTGGAATGTTATTGTTGCAAAGATACTGGTTAAGTAAGCTGCTGTGATCAGATAGCATCACTCCTCCACATATTGTGCAACATTGGTGCAACGGAGAATGATGACATATGCATCTTTCAGATTCCATGAAAATCTTTATTTCATAGTGCTTACTGTATCATTGCACTCCACCCATCCGTTTCTGAACCTTCAGCAAGTGACATAGTGCCCAGAATAAATGATAGGCCATGATGGAAGATAACTGCATGAGTGTCAAATTGACTTCCTGAGAACATAGTTCTTCCAGCAATAAAGATAGAAATTGGCGTTGTGATTTTCATGCCCTGAGAGTTATAATGTTGCAATACAATCATTATATATGAACTGGAAGATGTAACTCTCAGAGAGCAAACACTAGAATGACCACATCTTTGCCACAGCCAACCAGTTTCTGCATTTACAAACAACTTACAAAACTTCATGGATCTCTGTTCAGGGACATAGACAACCACAGCATGTCCTGAGTTGCTTGTGATTCTTTGTACCCACATGACAAACATGTGTACTTGCACACATAGTCAACTCTAAAGTGTTGACGCAGATCAATACCATCATCTGCTAAATTGTTTATCATTCCCATCATGAACTCTGTGGCATCTTGTTGTGCATTGTCAGCAAACATTAATTGTCCTGCATATTTTGCAAGATTTAGTCATAGAGGAGTCGAGCTTTGTAAACTGGGAAGCTTCTCTTAACTACCTCTAATGACTCTCTTTAATGCTTCAGAGAGAGGTGTTGACTGACTTGAGTTCAAGACATCAGCAAACTCAGGGATGTGGAGATGTGCCTGCATTGTAACATTGGCATAGTAGTTTACTCCTGCGCTGTTGTCAAATACTGGCAGTGTGCGAACCCTGATGCATCTCTTCACAGGTGGAGATGCGAGTTGTTAATGGAGAGACTGCTTACTAATAGAATGGTGAGGTGATGACTGTGGAGTCTTAGTGTGCTTTCTCTTTAATTTGTGCCTTTCATCCCATCTATTGGGACATCTGTTCCTGACACATATCTGGGAACTTGTAACAAAGGAGCATTTGGTTGGTACAATATATGTAATCTATTGTACTCAGCAATGCATTTTGTATCAGCACATATCTTACTTTCTGCAATAATCACTATGTGTAGTCCAGACAACTACCTCACACGAGACAAAGCAACATAAGATATCCCATCCTATATCTACAATGGCACTGTCAAGGCTCAGCCCTTGTGACTTGTGTATAGACACTGCTTAAGCAGCACACAATGTAAATTCTTTCCTTGTCACATACATGTCTTTGACAAGCTCAAACTTGACTGTAACTCTGTCTATTGGTCGAGGAGTTTCACAGTTGTCAAACTTAACAACCACAAACTCCATAGTTGTCTTCTGCACATTATACTGGAACTCATGGATGTACCTCATGGCTCCATTCACAAGACCATGGTCAACATCAATGTTTCTGCAAAGCATGACATGTGCATTCCTACACAGTGGTAGCACAGCTTCCAAGCCAGCGGTACGTGACACATCAGTTGGAAGCTCTCTGAGATGCTCAACCATTTTTGATACCATTGTTCATGATAGACTTACACCATCTATGGTATCTATGCATGTGAGAGTCACAATAGGTTCCTGTTCTCTGTGCATCATGATCTCATTGAACTCTGCACACTGCTTAAGTCTTGGGAATTGACACACAACATGTACCCCAGATTTCTGTACATGTGCAAAGATGTTACAAGCATCCTGAATAGGAGCATTATTTCTAGAGATCATGCACTGTCTCAGCATTTCAGCATGAATGGCTGACAATAAACCAATGTGAGCCTCATCAAGCAATGTTTTGTAAGACATGTCACCTTGATGTCTCATATTCTGCAACAGTTCAACATATGAGAAGAACTCCCACAGATTGACACCACCTATGCATCCAATGGTTTTCTTTGTCTCTTCAGCAGAAAGAGTACAGAAAACATGCTTGCCATTGACAGGAGCCAGCTGCAGAAGATCCCCAAGAACAAGAATATTCTTACCACCAAATGGTATTTCATCATCAGTACCAAGTATCTCCTGTAGACGTAGGTGGACATATGTAAGGAGAATATTTTAAACCATGCTGATCTCATCTATTATCAGCAAATGCATCTTGTCAAACATTGACCTCAGTTCAGAGGCAACGTCAGATGACAATTTTCTGTAATCTCCACTCATGCCATGCTCAACTGGCAACATGAACAACCTATGAAGCTTGACACCACCTATGTTATAAGCTGCCAAACCTGTAGGAGCAGCGACAGTAATTAAAGTTGCAGAGTTAGTAAGGTCATGTACACCTCTGCTCATAGCCTCAATTAAGAAACTTTTTCCAGTTCCAGCAGCACCACTAACAAACATCCTCAGTGGTGTGTGCTCCTCACAAACACAGCATCTGGTACTGTGCTGAATAGCATGTTGCACACCATGTATCACAGAGTGGTACACAACTTTTTGATGTGAGTTCAAGTTCTCAACAATGTTTGTAGCATAATTTGTTCCATTGCACCCTCCACCTCTGACATCAGCACAGCTGGGTCATTAGAAGGAAGAGGAGCACAAAGAATCCCTTCTCCCTCAACATCAACCATATCCTGTGATGTTACTGTGGTATCATCATCCAGAATTTGCTTAGCTTTCTCCAGCTGATTTTTTTCCATTTTGAGTCTCTCAATGTTAGTGTCAGAGACATGACTCCTAAAGGTATCATAACTTACCATGAACTCTTGTTCATATGTGTCACATAATCCTTCAGTCTCTGATCTCCAAGACTTGAACAGAAATACTAGAGCAAAATAGTAATGTTCTTTGCTTTCTGTTGTATTCAAACTGAGTTTGCAGAGGTCAGTTAGCCATGGTTTTCACTTTTTCACAAGTGAGCCATCAAACACAGTGACTTTATATATGCTCTTCTCTGGGTCAAAAGAAACACCCCACTTATAATCATACCATTGAGCAACTTCAAAGAGACACAGATCATCCATAGCACTGTGGCACTGTGGATAGTAGTTGTCAATTAAGTTGCTCTTCAGAATATTTGTGAATGTTGGTCTTGTAGTCGCCAGATCCTCAATCTCTTCATGGCTCTTAAGGACGTGACACCTGTTCTGCTTGTAGTTCACATTCAAAAAATGAATGGAGTCTGACTTCCCATATAGACCTGTAAGGTGGTCACTTGCTTCACAGGTGCCACACTCAGGGTGTGACATAGTCCTAAGTCCCAGTGACCATAGTCTAGAAGACATTGACCTATCACAGTTAGATAACTCTTTCCACATTTCTTGCAGGTTTGTCTGCTCATGCTTAGTGATGTATGATGTGACATTCCTAACCAAAGCCATTGAATTATCAGCAATAAACTGAACAGCAATGTTTGCCTGCCACATCAACAGAAGAGAAGGGCTATAGTCATTGATATAGACTTCTGATTCTCTGCAAGGTAGTTCATACACTCGCTTTGTTGATTTTGCCTTTAAGTGGTTTTGCATGGCAGAAAATACATCATTCAAACAAGTATCCAGGCAAGTTCATCTTGGAAAACCAAAACAACACCAACTGCACCACTGTCTCTTGTTCTTCACTTTCCTATGACAGTATTTGCTTCACAGGTGTTGTTGGAATTTTTGAACCAGTTCCCAAAGTGTTGCACTGTCATACTTGTCTGGAATCTGACATGTGACATACTTCAATATGAAGTTTAGGATTTCTGTTGTCTCGCTGTTACCAAAACTTGGGGCATCTTTTATCCACAGCAGCATGTGTTTGTTTTTTGCAATTTAAAGTTTATTGAAGTTTCCAACATACAATACACCATAGTCACATGGTACAAGAGATACGAGTACATGCTTTTGGCAAAAACATAAGCCCCTCTTCCTTCCCCACATTCCCCTTCCCCCACCCACACCCAAATATTCAAAGAGAGGGGTCACACCCCACAAAGAAAACCCCTCCACAATAGCCCTACATCCCCCCATCACCCCTTTTCCCTCCCAGGTTTAAGTGCCCAGAACATTTCTTAGCTCGCACCTCTACTCCCAAAGATCCATTGCAACATGTCATTTGAAGAGAGTATAAGGTTAATAGTGGGGCCCAGATTTTATTGAACTTACTCATTCTGTTATGCAGACTGGCTGTCATTTTTTCCATTCTAATATTAGTGAAGAATTCCCTCAACCATTCAGCATATGATATTACTTTGCTATCCTTCCAATGGCGAAGTACTAATTTTTTAACAGACTTGGATATTAGAGACATGTGGTATTTATGCATGGCTATTGGGATTTCAGAGTAATCTCCTAAAAGGCAGATTTTGGCTGAGAACAGGTCATCAAGTCCCAATAGGGTGTCTATTCTTTGTTTAATTTGCGACCATTAGGGGGTTATCTTGGGACAAAGCCAAAAAATATGCATTAGGTTGCCCTCCCCATGGGCGCACCTTATACAGGTAGCAGAAGAGGCACTACCATGTTTAGCCATTTTTTGAGGGGTATAATATAGGTTGTGCAGAATTTGGAACTGTATGAGTCAGAGCCTGTCTTGTGTAATAAATTTGTGGCACCCTTGCCAAAGCTTCTCCCAGTTAATAGGTACCTCAGGAAGGAGCGCCGCCCAATAATCTGAAGTTCCATAAGGTCTGGGGTAAATCCAATCATATAAAGCATTAAAAATCTTTGATACAGTGTCTGGAAGGCCTGCCATTTGAACCAGATTTGCCCAGAAGGGAGGACGCCTGGGCATCTGGGCCACCATCCCTATGACCTTCACCAGTATGTGCCACAATTGGAAAATTTTAAAAATATTAGAGGCCAGAACTCCCAGCTTATCTAGAATTTCTGGGGATGAAAACCACGCCCGTTTGATCTCATTCCAGAAGTATGTAAGCTTAACTTCCTTAACTTGCGGGAACCACGAGGGGAAGAGGACTTTCCCACCTAACCTGATGTAGGGATTGCCTATCATGGGTTGCTCCAAATCTAGGTAGTGATTGTATTTTATAAAGCAGCAAAATTGAGAGTGCACCCTCACAGATGTTGCAATAGATGTCGAACACAGCTGTTTGGGGAGGTTTTTAGGTTGCACAAAGAGTGAAGCTGCAGGAGAAAAATTTTGATGTCGAATTTGAGATAATTCTATTTTAATCCAGAGAGGCTTATACACACAGGATTCTTCAGAGTCACGGCTTAAGCCACCTCAGGTGTTTGCTCGCATGGCTGGCCCAATAATAAAGGCCAACGTGTGGTACATGAAGGCCACCTCTGGATTTTGGGGCTGCTTACTTATGAAAAGCCAGATGGTGACATTTGCCAGCCCAAATAAAGTTGGAAAAAATATTATGCACTTTCTTGAACCATAATTGGGGTAACCATATGTTCAAGAGATTAAGTGGGTAAAACAAACGAGGGGAAAACATTGATTTTAATGAGACAAACTCTACCCCAGACAGACAATGGGAGAAGGGACCACCTGTTTAAATCTTGGGTAATAATATATAATAGGGAATCCAGATTGTTCTTTTGCAAAAGTGCAACACTTCTTGTGAAAGTAATACCTAAGTATTTCAATGATTTCCTTTCCCATAGCAGGCTTAATGCACTAACTTCATGCTTCATCACTCTCTGATTGAGAGGGAAAACCACAGTTTTTTTCCACATTTTATTTATAATTGGAAAGCAAACTATACTCTTTAATAACTTCCAATAAATGTGGGATAGACTTTCCAGGGTAAGAGATTTGAAGTAGTAGGTCATCTGCATAAGCCGAGACCTTAACTTCTATACCTTGTACAATTATACCTTGTATCCTAGGACTGGCAACCAGTATACGGATAAGGGGCTCCAGATACAAATTAAAAAGAAGAGGGGATAAAGGTCAGCCTTGTCTATTGCCCGAGCTCAGAGGAAACAAATCTGAGATACATCCATTGCATAGGACTTTGGCTGTTAGAAATTTGTAAAGTGTCTGTATCCAGTTTTGGAACTCTAGGGGGAAATCAAAAGCATGTAATGTCTGGAAAAAAAAATTCCAATTTACTCTGTCGAATGCCTTCTCGGCTTCCAGGGAAACTAAAGCAGCTGGGTACTCCGCATCCCTGGACACCGAGAAGACATGGGCCAAAGTACGTATATGATCACTGGCTGACCTCCCCCTGATAAAGCCCACCTGTTCTACTCCTATTAGATCCAGAAGAACTGTATTGAGACAGTCCACTAACAATTTACTCAAAATTTTAATATCTTGATTAAGTAAAGATATAGGCCTGTAACTTGCCATATGCTCTGGTGCTTTACCCAGTTTTGGCAGCAGCGTTATCAACGCCTCAGACAATGTGCCATCTGTATTATTGCCTGCAAGAATCTGTTGGAATGTAGAAAGGAGCAAAGGGGCAAGTTTCTTTGCAAACTTTTTATAAAAATTAGGTGAGAACCCTTCCGGTCCCGAGGATTTATCAAGGGGGAGGCCATCTATAACTCTTAGAATCTCTGCTTCAGTTATGGGGGCGCATAATGTAGCCTGTTGCACTTCTGTGAGAGAGGGCAGGTGTGATTCAGCTAAATAATGATCCAAATCTTTAAGGCGGGAGTCAGCCATTGGACAATACAAAGATTGAAAAAATTTCTGAAATTCTGCAGTGATTTCTTTCTGGTTATTTACCAGCACACCATCGGAAGACCAAATTGAGGCAATAAACCTAGCAGATTCTTGCTGTTTGACTCAGGCAGCTAGAAGATGACTGGCCTTCTCATCCTGGTCAACATAGGTTGCGTTCGATTTCAGAATCAAAAATTCTGCCCTCACCCTCAGAAGCTCTGAATAGGAGTCTTTTAATTTTACATGTTCCAACTGGGTTTGCTCTGGTGTGTGAGGGGACATGTTCTTTTCTATAATTCTAATCTGGTTAAGAAGCTGCGTTAGTTGCTGCTCTCTCATTTTTCTCCTCTTTGATGCCACCCCAATTAACAGTCCCCTTAGATAAGCTTTTAAGGCACCCTATTCCATGTCAGGTTTCCCGGTAGTGTTGAGGTTAGCAGACACAAATTGTGAAATATGATTACTGATGTATTCCACTGTGTTTGGGTCCTGTAAAAGTTGATTATTAATTTTCCAACGGCCTTCTACCTTTGGGATAGCTACAAGAGAAAGCTGACAAGTGACAAGAGAGTGGTCTGATGGTGGTCCTGGGTGAATGGATGAGTCCACAACCCCCGTTAGTAATCATTGAGAAATCATAATGTAGTCGATCCTAGAAGATGTTTTATGAACTGGAGAGGTAAACATATAACATCTATCTGAGGGGTGTAGAGTACGCCACACATCACACAGTCCCACCTTGTCCCACATGTCTCTTAAAGCCCTTTGAGCCAGAGAAAGACCTCTGAATTTGTTACCTGTATGGTCCATAGTCAGGTCAGACATTAAGTTTAGATCACCTCCCAAGATCATTGGAATTGCAAGAAAAGGTGCCAATTTGTTAATGAGTTCTACAAAAAACTCTGGAGAGTCAGTGTTCGGCCCGTGTATGCTGCTCAATAGTACCTCCATAGTATATATTCTCCCTTGGACAAATATATACCTCCCATGAGCATCCCTAATGACATTAGCTGGTGAAAATGGGATGCTGCTCCTTAGCAGAATAACAGCATGTGTTTGTGTGGAGCTCCACAAGCTTCGTACTCAACCCTCCAGAAGTAGTTCTCGACAACGCCAAGAGGAGGATTTGTCTTAGACAGTATGAACTTCAAAAGAGCCTGGAACCGGTGGTGGAAGTAACGTGAAACAGTTACTGGATAAAGACAGCATAATTCACTGAAAGTCATATTTTGTATGTTCTCAACATCAGAGTTTGCCCCTCTGAGAAGATGAAGCAAATCATCCCAATAGTATTCGGCACAACTCAGTGTCACAAACCATGTCACTGGTCCAAACTCTCTCAGCATACACATCTACTCAGAGTGTCATCTGTACCAATATTCTTTAGTACCATGCATGCTGGACAAAATGGAAGAAAGACTGACTTGTAGTGTTTCATCTTTGTTCTGTAACTTTTTTGATAACTGTGCAGCTGTCATATTAGTGAATTCTGTACCAAGTCTCAAAGTATGAGCAATACTAGCAGATAGGACACTAAGTTCACTTTCCCAAAGAAGGTGGGAAAGGTACACAATGTTTCTATGAAACTTGCCATCCTTATGTAGAACTCTTGAGGTCCTATAGTCAGCTCCTGGGACATGAACTTCTCACTCATCTAATCAACCACTTGAGCCAAATGAAAACAGATCAGGAAAACAACGCACCTCTAGAGTAGCCTCCCATATACTTACAGGATTGCCCTCCACTTGCTTCATTTGATACAATTCAATATTATCCATCACTGGATCCTTCCCATGCAGTGGGTGTATGATGAATTGCTCATAGACATTCTGTACAGATGTGATGTCTACCTTCTCCAATATTGCTTTGTCAGAGTTTTCCACAGCATTTCCTGTAGAAAGACCAGCAAATGTGTTAATGTCAATGTCAGTATAAAAAATGTTATGCTCCCTTAGGTATCACAAAGCATGCTTCACCTTCTCAACATTGACTATGTCCTGCAATATTGTTTTTGCCTTAGTTGGCACACCATTCACCAAGATGACTACACTATTATCCTGAGAAATAGTGTTAACATTTTCTTACAAAGGCAAAGACAAATATACAACAGAACCCTTCAGAGACTGTACCAGTTCTTTGTTTTGAAGGTCTCGAGTCCTTATATTTAGCCTGATAATTGTTTGAAATGGCTTCATGGTCTGAATTAGAATCCATTCAAACAAGTTCAAGACTGCTATCTCAGTAGGAGTTACTTCAACTTCCATTTTATTAAGTACAGAACAAGGAGGTAAAGTGTCACTCTTAATCTTGTTGCATCAGTAAGTACACAATGACACAGTTCCAACTTCTGCAAAGTCTGTCTTTAACAGAAGATATGCATGAAGACATCCTCACATAACATTCCAGAGTGAAAAGTTCTGCAGGTCTATCTTGACACATTGCTCTTTATAGAACAGGTGCTCACATGATACGCAAATCACATCAAATTTTTGTGTCTTGCTAATTTCAAATTTAGCAAACTCACAACCAAAATTCCTCAGAAGCTGAGTTTCTCACACTACTGATGTTTCCATCATATTTGCATGTTCATCAACAGCAGCATTAGATCTCAATCTATGGATTGTTTGCAACTGTTTGATGAACTCCATAAGTCCTTATACATCTCCACCATCGAGCAATGCTTGAAAGTGCATATCATCTCAGACAACAGATCTCACTCAATATAATCTTTGTACAAATTTTCATATGCCAAAGTGATGCACTGCTACCATGCAAAAGTGATGGAACACACTGTCACAGTTGGTTCTTTCTAAGCATACGAGAGAAGGAACTGGAAGGGGACAGGATCAGTTGTGTTCCAGGACAGTAGCTGCATCTTGTTGTTTTCACAGGGTTCTTGTGGATTTTACTTGGTAGAAGGTTATTTCTTTTCTTTCTTACTTCTAAGGGGCTAGCAGGGTATTGTTTTGGGGGCTGTTGGAAGTTTGAAAACTGGTTTGGTGGCTGTAAGTGGGCTCATTTGTTGAATGTTTTACTGTGTAACAGGCTGCACTGGTGGAGGCCTATTTCTACTGTTTTAAAACCTATTTGATGGGATTTGCTTGGGCCTTGTTATTTGAATTGGAGACCTATATCTGTTAATTTCAAGCCTATTTTGATGTGTTGTTAGTGAAGCTGATTAAATTGAATACTTGTTTTCTTTGGCAGCAAACATATTTTTGGGGCTTTGAGTTGAATTTTGATTCCTTGTTGCTGACTTCAGTAGCTGCAAAGATTACTGCAAAGTGGGGGAAGGGTGTTAATGGTCTGGCCAGGTCTCACTCAGCTAATTGACTGGAAGCAGAGCTGAATCAGGTTTGTGGTGTTAGGTGCTTTGTCTTCTCAGAAGGAACTGGAAGGGGACAGGATCAGTTGTGTTCCAGGACAGTAGCTGCATCTTGTTGTTTTCACAGGGTTCTTGTAGATTTTACTTGGTAGAAGGTTATCTCTTTTCTTTCTTTCTTCTAAGGGGCTAGCAGAGTATTGTTTTGTGGGCTGTTGGAAGTTTGAAAACTGGTTTGGTGGCTGTAAGTGGGCTCATTTGTTGGATGTTTCACTGTGTAACAGGGCTGCGCTGGTGGAGGCCTATTTCTTCTGATTTAAAACCTATTTGGTGGGATTTGCTTGGGCCTGGTTCTTTGGCTGCTGGGTTTGGAGGGGAGACACAGAGCTGATACACTCTCTCTCGAGTTGGGTGTCTGCCAAAACTCACCCTCCCCACCCCTCCCTCCCCAGAGTTTGCTAATTTATAGGGGAACACCTGCCCTGCAATTGGAGCAAAAGGCTGCAGGTGCAGCTCATGTAGTTCTAGCCACTGGGGGTTAGATTTAAAGGCAGGGAGAGAGGAGCTTAGGGAGTTGTTCATTTCCCTTATAAGTTTACTGTGTTGTGCTGCACTTAGTAACAGGGTAACCGGTGTACTGTGGGACTGTATCTAAGATTAGTGGGTGACCTGATTAGGCAGTAGGGGTGTATCTTGGACTAGGGGGAACCTGGTGGCTCACCCAAGGAAACCTACTTGGAAGGGGATGGAACCACACGTCATTAGGGCTGGCATCTTTGGGAGGGTGGTAGGGTGCACAGGGTGTGGAGTAGCCATGATACTGGACTGGGCTTGGAAGTTCAGTGGTTGCCCATTTTGCTACCAGCTGGCACAGCTTAGGGTGGAGGTTGCGGGGATTAGGAGACAGCTGGGGGAAAGGGGAGGTATGGTTGGGGAAGGGGGCAGGGGATCTCCCATGGGGTTTCACCAAGCACTGGGGGCAGGGGCATAGGGAAAGGAGAGCAGGAGAATACTCAGGGGTCACATAGGGACCCTGGCAGAGGGGGTCCAAAAGGACACTACCAAGGAAGCAGGCAGGTAACTGGGGACCCTCACAAAGGAATGACAGAGGGACAACATTCTCAGGGAAGTAGGCAGATGGCCAGGGCTGGACAGAAGGAAGCAAGGCGGGGAGGAGGATCAGACCTTACACTCAGCAACTGCTTAAATTCTCTTCTTCTGCTCTAGGATGAGGGGGTGATGTAGCCACGACAGGGGTGGTTAGAGATGGAAAGGGAGTGGGGGGCAGGAGGCAGGGGCTGGATTGTAGGAAGAACAGGGGCGAACCTGGAATGCAGGAAAATGGGGGAGCAGTGAATCAGAGCAGGAGGGGCAGGGGGAAGAGGGAGAAAAGTGCAAGAAGAAGGACCAGTTGGGAGGAAAGGTAAAGGAGAAGGACCAGAAGTACAAGGAGGATTCAGTAAAGGGAGCTGAGGGTTTAGGCCAGGGGAGCACGACAAGCAAGGAGGGACTAAATGGAGACAGGAAAGAAGGGAGGATGAGCCAGGCTAGTTTAGCAGATGGGGGAGAAGGAGCAGTAGCAAACAGTGAGGAGGGAGTTATCAGGGAACAGAAGGATACTCAGGAGGAGGAGAGGCATAAGATTGGAGGGGAGGGGGTGGCCAGGGTAAATAAGGAGGGGGTGGCATGTGGCTCCCAGATGGGGGAGGAACAAGGAGCCGGCTGGGTGGAGGGGCCAGTAGAAAGGATGAGGGACATGGAGGGGGGAAATGGAGGAAAAGGAGTGGTCAGAGTGCTCCTTTTGGGGAATTCTATGATCAGGGGTATCAAATAGGATAGGGAGGGAGAAGCCTGGCCAGTTAGAACAAAATGCTTCCCTGGACTAATGGTGCACAGGACTAAGCATGAGGTATATCAGCTGGCAAAGGATTGTGGGGGTTCCCCAGACAAATTGGTCCACCTGGGTACAAATGACATTGAGGGAAATAGCAAGCTAGAGATACAGGCAAGATTCAGGGAGCTTGCCAGGGTCTGTCATGACATATGATGCACAGTTTCCTTCTCAGAAATCCTGCCGGTGCCAAGGGCTAGTGGGGAACACAAAAGGAAGATTAGGAAGATAAACCAGTGGCTCAAGGAGTGGTGTGAGGCCAGAGGGTATGGGTTGATGGGAGATTGGGGGGAGACCTGGGAGGATAAGCAGCTATATGCTAGAGATAGACTCCATCTCAATTTGGAGGGGAGGGGAAACCTTAAGTTGAAAATAGAGGGATTCATTGGTGAAAAGTGGGGTTTAAACTTGTGAAGGGGGGAGGGATGGGGAAAAGGCTGCCAAGTGGGTGCCGATAAAGGAGGGACTCTGTCTCCACCCCCCCGGGGAGCTGGAGGATTGTGGGAAAGTGCAGGCCAGAGGAAAACAGAATCCCCATGGGAACACGAGCGGGGAAATAGAAGTATAGGGAAAGGGTGGAAGGTAGTCCTGTTAAATGCCAGGAGCTTGGGCAATAAAATGCCTGAGCTACAGGCGATGCTAACTGAGGGAGCAGTGGATGTGGCAGTGGTCACTGAGACCTGGGCCACTGCAGGACACGACTGGGACCTGAATCTGGAGGGTTACACTATGTTCAGGAAGGACGGAGGAAGGGAAGGTGAGGAGGGATAACAATGATAGCCAAAAACTGCATTGGCATAGGGGGAGTAGAGGAGGCAGAGGGAACCGTGGAGGCAATTTGGGTCACCTTGATAACAAGGGGGGGCAAGAGAGTAAAAATAGGAGTGGTGTATAGACCCCCTGCCCAGGCAGAGGAGCTGGAGGACAGTCTGGTGGCAGATGTTGGGAGACACTGCAGACTGGGCAGAGGAATGGTGATGGTGTTGGGGGACTTAAACATGCCAGGAACAGACTGGGAGACTATGACATCCTCTGTGACCAGGGAACAGAGGTTGTTGGATATCTTTCAAGACGTGTTCCTAACTCAGCAGGTGGGGGAACCAACCAGGGAGGCGTGGGTACTGGATGTGGTCCTGGCAGACAGTGACCAGATTGGGGGCCTGGAGGTAAGGGACCCATTGGCGGGGAGTGACCATGCCACAGTCTGGTTCTGCCTGGACCTAGGAGGGCTAGAAGGCTGCATAAAGACACAGGTAACTGACTTCAGAGGGATGGATTTTAAGGAAATGGGAAGGGTCCTTCAGGAGCATTTGGATGTGATTGAGTCAGACATGGACGCTGACAGTAGGTGGGAAATCATCAGGAGAGGAGTGTAGGATGCTACCAGCACCTGTGCAAGAGTAAGACGAAAATGCGGTAGGGCCCGGAAACCCTGCTGGTGGACCAGGGAGATCCAGCAGGTGGTGCAGGGAAAGAAGACAGCCTATAGGCAATTCAAGTGCTCAAGGAGTGAAAGGGATCAAGGGGAGTATGAGCTGATGGCTAGAAGGGCCACTAGGGTGGTGAGGGCTGCTAAGGCAAGGAGGAGCAGAACCTGGCCAGGGAAATTAGGAGGAGGGAACAAGGGGTTCTTTAGATACATTGGGGAAAAACAAAGGGTGAAGGGGCAGATTAGCAGGATTAAATCAGGGAAGATGGGCACAAGACCCAGGGAGCAGGCTGGTGCTAAATGAGTACTTCCTCAGTTTTCACCAAGGAAAATGGGGGTGCTGCATCATACACGGGAGAAGACAGAGATACTGAGGAGGGGGACCCTACCGATGCGTGGGTCAGGGAGGGAGGCATCACTGGCAGGAGGGGGAGGACTAAGCAAGGAGAAGAGGTACCGGAAGTGGAAATCACAGCAGAGAGAGTGAGGGAAGCCCTCAGCTCCCTTAAGATGGAGAAAGCACTGGGGCTGGATAAATTACATCCCAGAGTGCTGAAGGAACTTATGGATGTCCTGGCGAAACCCCTGGTGGAGCTTTTCACCATCTCTCTGAGGACAGGGTGGGTGCCCCAGGACTGGAAAGTGGCTCATATAGTGCCTATCCACAAGGGGAGGATGAAGGGAGGTGACAGGGAACTACAGGCCTGTCAGCCTGACATCGGTGGTGGGCAAGGTGATGGAGGGCATTGTCTAGGAGAGGCTAGGGGGGACCTGGAAAAGTCAGGGTGCCTGGATGATAGACAGCATGGATTCATCCCAGGGAAATCGTGTCAGACAAACCTTGTGGAGTTCTATGACTGGGTGATGAGTGTCTTGGACCTGGGTAGACCAGTGGACGTCCTCTTTCTAGACTTCAGCAAAGCATTTGACTCTGTTCCTCATGTGGGCCTATTGGATAAGCTGGGAGAAATGGGGGTGGGGAACCAGATGATCAGATGGATAGGCAGTTGGCTCCAGGACCAGACCCAGAGGGTCGTAGTTGGCGGGATAGTCTCATCCCCAAGGAGGGTCATTAGTGGGGTCCCACAGGGATCAGTCCTTGGGCCCCTCCTGTTCAACACCTACGTCTCTGACATAAGGACAGGAATCAGGAGTGAGATGAGTCTCTTTGCAGATGACTCAAAACTGGGGGCAGTGGTGGATGGGGAGGAGGGGAGGGTGGCCCTACAGGGGGACCTAGAGGCTCTGAAAAAATGGTCTAGGAAGTGGAAGCTGAGGTTCAATGCAGGGAAATGCAAGGTACTCCACCTGGGGGCCAGAAACCCAGGCCAAGTGTACACCCTGGGGGGGGGAATGCTACAAGTCTCGATGGCTGAGATGGACCTGGGGTGGTGGTGGATGTCAAGATGAACAACTCTGAGACTTGTAGGAGGGCAGCAGCCATGGCCAACAGGATGCTGGGATGCATCACTGGGGATCACTTCCAGAAGGAGGAAGTGATACTCCCTCTGTATAACTGCTTGGTGAGGTCGCACCTTGAGTACTGAGTGCAGTTTTGGAGGCCACACATAAAGAGGGACATTAAACTCCTGGAGAGGGTCCAGAGGAGGGCAACCAAAATGATTTGGGGCTTGGGGGACAGGACCTATGAGGAAAGGCTCGAAGAACTAAATATGTACACATTGGAAGAGAAAAGGGACAGGGGAGACATGATAGAGGTCTTCAGGTACATGAAGAGGGTAAATAGGGGAGGAACAGTCAGGATGCTTCGAAGGAAGGAGGAGGGGGCCACTAGAGGGCATGGGTGGAAGCTGGAGGGGGAATGATTCAGGGGAGAAAGGAGGAGGTGCTACTTCACTGAGAGGGTGGTGGAGCCATGGAATGAGCTGCCTAGGGGACTGGTGGAGGCAGAGACGGTGGAGGGGTTCAAGAGGGGGTGGGACAGGTACAGGGGAAGGGTTCTGGAAGCAAAATCCAAAGCAGCAAGAATATCTGGAACTGGGAAGGGAGAAGACAGAGAAGGCGAGAGGGGCAGCAAGGTCAGCACCCAGGGTGGGGGCTAACCAAACAAGCAGACATGAAAGACCGTTAGGCCTATTCTGCTGGCATTTTAGTATGTTAGAATGCCCCATTAGGCCTGTGTAAGGCCAAATCTCACACTTGTCAATGGTGTGAATCAGTCTGTGTTGTATAGATCTCTTTGTGGTAGCAAATGCTGACAGGAAAGTTTCAATTGACATGATTGATACTTCCCTGACATTGCATGTAGTGTCACATGACCACTTCTTAGCTGATGACTTTGGGATGCTTGCAACCTGTTCAACTGTGGTCTCATTGTCAAAGACAAGGCTTTCATGTGAGACAACTAAAACCTTCTGAACTTTACCATGTTCATCAATTGTTAAACTCACATTTCTATTGTGTACATAGTAAGTCTCTTCCCAGAGGAATGCTTCTGAATATTCTGAGTGAAACCAGTCTCCTCGAAAAAGCACAGGGATACTTTCTCTGTTCAAGTGATCAAAAGACAATAGTTTGTTTCCCATCTCCTCAATCTTTATACTTAGTTTATCAATAGCAGACATCATTTCAGCCCATAACTGGGAACAAATTGCAAGAGCCACATTAACAAATCGTCTTACTCTCAATTGGAACTTCGTTAATGCATCCTACTATGCAGTTTGTTCCCTTTGTGTCTCACTATACTAGAGATCACATGATCAATTCTAGCTCAATGGACAACTTTTCTGAAAAAATTTGCCTTACTGTGCTGTGCAGTAGCAGAAGTCACACATCCACCATTTGCTTTGCATCTCACAGACATTTGGATCTATGTTGACAGTGCTGGACGTTGTTTGGGCACAGTACCTTTACGAACTTTGCTACTTTTTACATTACTAGGGAAGGTGTTATCTTTGTCAACATGTCCATGTCTTGTGATATGTCAACATGTTACAGAAAAAATAGTCTTTTTCTTCTGCTGACATTTTACACCATTATTATTTACATGGTATGACAGTGAACCTCCAGTACACCTACTGCTTCTTATGTGTTCTTTAACTTTATGGGAAATGGTCATGATAGAAACTCTCAATCACGTGTTCAATTTCTTGTCTGTGGCAGTCTCCTAAGAAAGAAAAAAAGAAAAAAAATATTAGTACAACTGAATTAGAGGTGATGTTTAAGACTAATGTTCACAGTTACATAATAAGTCGATACTACGTAAGTCATTAACAGCATGGAATACAAACAAATGTCATGTTTATGAAATAAAATGTTGGGAATTACAATGTTCAAGAACTTTGAATTATTCTGACTACTACACTATCATATCAACAGAGGGTACGATTCTACAACAGTCACGGTTACCATAACTACACTTGTGCAAAGTAGAGTGGTACAAGCAGCAACCTATGCCAGCAGTTGTAACTTATGGGATTCTATTATATGGCCTATGAGATGTTGCAGGGACTTGCATCAATGAGCAGTTACGACAACATTTGTGCCATGAACGCCTGCAACATGGTGCTAGTGGGTTTATGGCAACAGTGCACCCTATTCTACTAGGGCAGCAACGAAGTCCCTAATGTCAGAACTCTACAAGAACCATCAGAAAAGAACTGCCAATGTAAGCTACAACAGCATTTAGGTTGTGTAACTGAATACATGTCATACATAGGCTGTAGTGACCCATTGCACCTACTGCAGGATTCCCCCCACCCATGCCCAGAACACTACCATCACTACCCCACAGGGCATTCCACAACTCCCCCACCTGCCCTTGATCCCCCACAGAAGATGTGCCAAGCTGGGCATCTTGTGCTCCCAGACCACCAGAACTTCTTAACCTCAATGCTCTGCAGGGCAGACAACATACATCATGACGCTGACCGCACAATGATAGCATTCCACAGGGCAGCTGTGTCACCTCCCCCCAGCCAATTCCTGAGCCAAAGTAAATGTTGCTAATTGTAAATAATAAATAAGCCAGAGATGCATGGTAGTATAGTGGCCCCTCTCTCATACCTCTTAGCAGTGCCAGTCTATTCACATGCCCTCCTCCCCACACAGCTGTCACTAGCCGGCAACTGGCACACCTCACCTCTGACCTGCATACCCAACCACTTACTGTATTGATATACTCAAATGAATGAGTATTGATTCTTTTCTGGGCATGTCTATACTGTATGTGTTCATGCAGTGTCAGTTGGCAGATGGCTGTGTGGGTCTGAGGTGTGCCAGTCACCAGCTAAGGATGGGAGGATGTGGGTGGACTGGTACTGCTGGGTAGGGTGGGGCAAGAGGCCACTAGACCATCAGTCATCCTGGGTTTAATTTTTTATTTGACATTTTTGAGATTTACTTTGGGTGGGAGGAGTGACTGGTGGAGGGAACGTAGTTGCCCTGTGGGGCTTTTACAGATAACTTATGCTTGCTGATGGGGGGCACTCACAGTATACCTCTCAGATATGGCTGTAGGTTGGCATTACTTTCTGTGTGTCACAAGTCGCAGGACTTAGTTGTGGGTACCCTGCCACTTCTAAAGTACAGCACTGGGTGCATGTTGCAATGGTGTTTGGTGCAAGTTTTCTTTGGTGCCAGTATGTGCTAAGCTTCTTGAACTGGACCCATTGCATACAATTTGGAAGCAGAGTGTTTACAACATATTACAAAAATAAGATATCCAAGCAAGTTATAATATCTGAAAAGGTGGGTAGTATTGCTGGAAGAATATAATGCACAGGGAGTAGTAATATATGATGCTGGAGCTGTAGACCTTTATAGTCTGTGGAAGGAATGTTGTTGCCTATAGTGGCTATCTAAGTACATATGAAGATAAATTACATAGTGAGCTCAGTAAGAAAGTCAAATTTTCCAAGACTACATGACTTCTACATGCAAATCTGACATTTTTAGCATGATCAAAGAATTTCCTGGCTCACTACTGATCCTCGCAATCAAAGTGGGTTGCAATCAAAGAATTTGCGTGCTCGCGATCAAAGATCACAAAAATACAATAAAATGTTTAAAAATAATTTAAAATACATATTACTGTGATAGGCATGCCTTCTAAGCAGAAACATATATATATATGGCTATATGCTGTATTGAAAACTGGTGAGAAAACGTTCATTTTCTAAAAGCTATCATGTTACATAGTTCAAATCTCACATTATTTTCACGATCAAAGAATCTGCGACATCGTGAACTATTCTCGCTGTCAAACCAAGTCACAATCAAAGGTTTTTCTGGCTCATGATCAAAGAATTAAAAGTAGTACTACATTTTAAAAAATGCTGAAATATAATTATTTCTGCCACACACAAGTGTTCTAAGTAATAAAAACACATATGACCACACAGTGCATTGAAAAACTAATGAGAAACATGCTAATTTTACATTTATTATCTTTAACAATTCAAATATCACATTAGTCTCAAAGAATTTGCAGGGTCGCGGATGATCCTCATGGTCAAACCAAGTCATGATCAAAAAATTTGCACGCTCACGATCAAAGATCGCTAAAATATTGCTAAATGTTGCAAAACTTTGTAAAAATGATTATTATTGTGATATTTATGTCTGATAAGTAGTAGAAAGACTCATGACTGCTCACTCTGTTAAAAAATTAGAATTATTCAATTTTTTAAAACTGCAGAGGTTCCACTATCGAAGTTTCACGTTATTCTTGCGATCAAAGAATTTGAACGCTTGCGATCGATCCTTGTGAACAATGCAAGTAGCGATCAAAGATTTTGCTGTCTTGCGAACAAAGAAATGGCAAACTTAACCATGTGACTTCTGTGAACTAATACAATCAAAGAATAACGGTTGAGCAGCAATTTTAAGTCTTTCAGACAAACAGCAGGGACTCCAGGTCATCAATGTAAATAGAGATTTATTTATTGACTGAAAACAATACAAATCTAACTAATAAGGTAGTAGAGAACATGCACATGCTTGTAAAGTTCAACTTTAAGCAGTCTGCAATGATTAACAATATTTTGCAATTTCTTGGTATTACTGGTTGTTTTTCACTTTGTGTAGTAATTGTGTGGTTGTTTGTGCTAGTTGTATGCACAGTCTTAGAACAGAGCTGATCATCTCACCAAGAACATATTGCTGCAAATAAAATATTTCTCTAATACGTTTACATTTAAGTTGGAGATTTGCTAAGTTGTAACTGTGCTGCACAAACAGCAGATGTTGTACAATATCTCTCTGTCACCCATAGTTGCAGTAGATGAATTCTTATGGCAAACCACAATTTGTTTAAAAATAGTTATTTTACTGTATTTACAATGTTAACTAGGGCTTGCATGCTTTGCTTGGTCACCATTTATTTTAGTGAAGAAATGGTAATGCTGAATCATTAACTCTTTGACTGCAATGGCAGACATTTCTAAACTTAGTTGAGCCAGTAACATAATTATTCATTACCTTTCAGAAAGAATATACTGACCAGTGAATAATTACTGTTGTGAGTATTGTAGACTAACAGAGCATTTTAAAAAGTGATGAATGTTAACAATTCTGAAAATTATGTCACCAAGCTAGAGAGCTGTGCTTGTACTCACCGCTCAAGCTGCTAGCTGAGACAGAGAGGGAGTATAGCTTCACTGACCAAAATGAGTACTAAGTCCATCCAATTGAAATGGCTGTTGCTGGCAAGTAATTAACTGTGGCCAATGGCCAGGCAGTATTCTCCCACCAAAACAAGAAGAATGTTTAATAAACAATAGACCAATAGAAACAGCCTTTACAGACATAACAATTTATTTTTTGCCTGTGTTAGCCAATGTGAAATCAGAATGTTGGTTGTGTTTGTGTTTCACTGCATTAAACTTAGACATAAAGCTCAACACTAGTCATTCTGCTGATTAGCCTGGGAGGTGCTCAATCAGAGACAGACACATGTCTGTTATTTTTTCATCTGACTTATTTGAGCTTTATAGTCAGCATGGCTGAAAGATCAACAGTGTGTGGATTGTAGGACCAAGCCTGATGAGAAGGGCAGCAGTTTTCAGAAGAGCTAGTCATTTGGTTTCAGAAGGGTGGCATGAGATGGGAGCAGCTCTTGCCAACCATGTACCACTTACTGGAGACACACCGAGAACCAGACATACTCCTTATCCATCTCGGAGGTAATGATTTGGGGAACAAAAGGGCAGTTAATTTAATAAAAGTTGCACATTCTGACTTGCAGCATCTTATCAGTATGTTACCAGCTTGTAAAATTCTGTTTTCAGACATACAGTGCATGATCTGTAAAGGTGAGGATTACTGTCCTGCACTTGAAAGATCACAGAGAAAGGTAAACATACAAATATCTGGATTCCTCTGAGCTATGGGTATGCACACTGTATGTCACCCCCAAATTACATATGAGAAACATTGGCTGTATCTAAAAGATGGTGTGCATCTCTCAAGCATAGATGACATCCTTGCACTTCTGTGATTGTGTTCCTGTACAACAATATCTATCGAGCGCATGCCATAGGCTGTGACAAAAACAGCTATTTAAAGAGCCATTCTAACTGGTCACAAAATAGAACAACTTACTCACAATACACACATGCATTGTCAACAGGTTAGAGTCTGACTGTTCAGTTAACATCTACTACATGTTATAGCTATCAGAGAGGTATAACATTGATGTCATGGTTTTAGTGACATAGTACAGAGGACCAGATATGTGAATAAATGCCTGCAGCTGTTATCAGGGATGTATATTGTTGATGTTCACATGTTTAGTTGGGTTGTACATGTAAACTCATCATCTAGTGCCTTATGGGGGGGGTAGTATGGGTATTGTTTGCTTGAAGCCATTAAGCTCTCCATTGTTGTAACTTGTACATAGCTAGTTTCAGACAGCGATATGATTGGCGTGCATCAGTTGAGTTTGGATGTGCTTTTAACTCAGCATATAGTGGGTGCTATGGAGACCTGGAGGTATTTTTGACACAAGCTGTGCAACTCATCAGTGTTCTAACTTGTATGCAAGTGGTATGAGAGACCTATGCCAGTAATCTTAAATTGTGTATTTAGCCTGTGTATCTGCTATTAGGATGCAGTATGTATTTGGTTAGGGAGGCATTGCTTCAGTGTTGCTGTGCTACTCCTGACGGAGCTACTATCTGTGAACCTGCTTGCACAGATGTCTACAGGTTTAGTTATGCTGTATCTGTGCATCCAGGCTCTTGCATGTGGTTGGGTGGTGGGTGGTATTGACTGTTTGAATCTGTGAAACTACTCAGTGTTCTAACTCATGTGCAACTGGTATGATGTAGGTCTAGTGTACTGCTACATTTTTTTTTTTTAGTTGTTTAACCAGGTATAGCACACTAAGCTGAAAGCTTTTTTACAGGAGTGACCTGGGAGCACAAGGAGGTTAAGTGACTTGCTCAGGGTCACACAGTATGCAAGTGGAAGCTGAGGGATTCAAACCCAGGTCTGGTCTGCTGGATGTCACCAGATTTGCAGCTCAGATCCTTAGACCACTGCGCTATACTGCCTCCCTGAAACATTAATGTGGTTGAGATCTGCTTTTGTAGTCAGGATGTATTGCCTGTTCTAGGGGAAGGAACAATTATGTGACTTATGCAATGGCAGTACTCAGTGCTGTAATAAGTGTGCAGTTGCCATCATGTAGGTATACTGCTAATGTCCAAGGCTTCGGTCAGACTCTGGCTTGGAATTCAAATTACTGTTACTGTTCTGTTTGTGGGGGGGGGATTAGCTGGGTGACATTTTGCAATGTGTGAGTGTCCTTATCTGTGTGTAGTTGATATCAGTGAGGTGTGCTGTACATCTTGATGGCTTTATTTAGCTCTTCACAGTTTTCTAACATTTATTCTATTTATCTCAACAGATGGGCAGAGAATTGAGAACAATTGTTTGTTAGACAACTAAAAAGTAAGTGGTCACGTTTATATTGTTGTTTAGATAGTGAACAGCTCAGTACACAATGATGCAATATTGAATGATGATCTTAGAATTAGTAAAATGTTATATTTATTAAATGAGTTGTGCACAAATACTCTAATAACAGTAAATTGTATGTTAAAATTTCTAAACAAATGCATACCTTTCTCCACAGAACTGAAAATGCCAAAGTCATGGATAGATGGAGAGGTGCTTGCCCCTGTTGAGGCTGTACGAGATTATGCAAACCCCAGGTTTGTAATGAGAGCTATCAATCTAAGCTTCATACATTTATTTATTTATTTTATTTAGTTATTGTTGACAGGGTAAGTGCACTAGACAAATCCTGCCTATTTTCAGGCATGAACCAGGGGAGGTGGATACAGATGAATGCCAACTGACCTTGAACCAGATTAAGCTGTTGGTGGAATCTTTAGTGAATGAGGGAAATTTGGCCAGGACACCAGAGAAATTCCCCATCTCTTGCCAGTAGTGGGACCCTTGGCCATCAGCGTTGTGATGCCCAGTCTGCCTGGGATGTCGAAGGAGATGGATGCAGTAAGTACAGGAGAGTGGGCCTTCTCTCCTGTGCTATCAATGCAAGAGGCCATTGAGGAAGCTTGTTCAGTGGCTGAACTGGTTGAGCTTAATATTCTAGAGGATTCGACTTCGACTGCGATGTTTCGTCCCATGGGCAACTTAGTTCTTCCTTCTGTTGGTGATAAGGCATGCTTACTTGCTGCAAAATCTGTTATTGAAACAAATTGACTTACTTGATCAAGAACTTGCTATTTTTTCTACTATTGATGTGCTCTCTGTTCCGGTTTTTCCTACTGCGGTTTTCAGTTGGACTGCTATTGCTACTGGACTGGTTTGTCCTGCTGCTCCTCTGAATGCGGTTGTTCCGCTGTCTACCATGGCATCCCCCATCTGGTTCCAGGGCTGGCAGTTTGTTGGGTTCAGCCCCTGATGCCTACAGTCCCTCTCACCTTGTTCACCTCCTGAAATTCTGCCTCCTGACAACGCCACTGTAGCTCCCTTGCCATCTTCGGTTTCGGCACCTGGAGCTGCTACAGGCGGTACAGTGTTCTCTTTTGCCTCTAGCGTACAATGGCCTGGCTGGAGTAAATTACCGGGAGTTCCCCTCATCTGATCTGCCAGACAGGACTACTATGTTGCCACTTGCTGTTTTACTGGAAGGGTCAGCATGAACTCCTGAACTAGCCCTGAGGAGTGCCAGTTGGGAACAGTTGGAAGGTGGTTCCTGATCACCTGATTCACAGGATCCCTCCTATATCACCCTGTTGAAGAACATTGTAGCACCAGTGGCCACCGCACCTTCCACACCTATGAGCTCTATCTTGTCCCAGGGTAATACTTCTTCTCCTTGTGTTTTGGACTCTAATATTGTTTCTTGTACTACTGATGGGGGTATTTCTGTGCCTGTTGTTACTGTCTCTCCTGTGGGTGTCCCTAGTGTTTCCTCTGGTCCACCATGTCCTGCTTCTAGCTCGGCCTTGCCAGGTCAGGCAGTTGTGGTAGTTACTGATCCAGAGGTACCAGTTCGCTTGGATCCAGACCCTGCGTTGTTACATGATAATGGCACTACTTCTGGTACATCGGTGGGCTTTAAGCTCTATGATTTATTCTACAATAAGGGTGAGCCTGCCCCTAGACGCAATGCAGTGTGCTTCTTATATAAAGGGGGGGCTGGAACCCCCCCCGAACAGAATCTATGTTGCAAAAACCTTGCTTAAGGGTTCTATGTGTTTTTTTTCCCTCTGAAATTTTTGCTCTAATTAGTTTGGGGAATGCTAACTATGATATGAGCTTTAAAAATTTATCTAGTTTGGATCATTTTTGGGCTCAGTATGCTACTTGTAAAACTTCACCTACTTGGTCTCCCTTTCATGTTCTTCCTTTGACCAAACCTACAGTCAAGAATATCACCATTATGTTTAAAAATTAAGGGGTGAATATTGAAGATATCTTATTCTGGCTGAAACAACGTTGTGAGGTTTTGAATAAGCCCACTCCTACTTTAGATAGCGAACAGATTTGGGATGGTGGGTGGAGGGTTCGGGTTAAGTTATAGTCTACAAATTCAGGCCCCAATCACTTGCCTAGTTTCTTTTACCTCGGGAAGGATAAGGGGTTGAATATTTATGCAGGACAGCCTAGACCTTGTTGTAAGTGCGGCTCTTGGGTCCACTTAAGTTCTGCCTGTGACTTTGGCCATAATTCTAGTTCTTGTTTGAATCTTTTTAAGTGTAACTTATGCGAACACACTGGTCATGCTTATGGTCGCTGCCCTTGGGCCTCACATAATCGGGATGACTGTCCATCTCATGAAGGTCTCATTAATCTTGCTCAGCAGCAGCAGGCTAAAAGGATTGCAGAGCATCATTTACGGGCTGGCCTCATTGCTTTGCCCCCTCCCCAACAAACCACTACCCCGGGGACTGGGGATGTGGGGGGATCTGATTTCGCCCACCAGGATGTAGTTCCTATGCAAGAACAAATAGATATTGTGGTGCCTGAAGGCCCTATTTTATCTGCTTCTGTCTCTACAGACCTTGAAGTTATGCCTCCACCTCCCCTGCCTTTGCCTCAGACTCAGCCTGATATGGAGCCATCTTCCTTTATTACCATACAGAAGAGAAGGACTAGGAAGAGGCTGACTGTTTCAGGTCGAGGTAAGGTCCCTGGTTCTAGGCCCTGGGAGACTGGTAATAAGTTTGATGTTTTGGCTTCTGATGTTACTGATAGGGATTCCACAGATGAAGACACTGATACTTTCTCAATTGTTTCTAACACAGATACAGAGGGGCTGGTGACATAGATCCCATTGCCAAGAGAACTAGACAGTGTCGGCGGAGTAAATCACCTTAACCTTTCCCTATGGATTCCTTGTCAGTCCTCTCTTTTAATGTTAATAGTATCAAGGGAGTTAATACTATCAAGGGAGACAGAAAGCTTGGTGGTGTCATGATATCTTTACAGGATATGCGTTGTGACATTACCTGTTTAGTTGATACTCGGTTAAAAACCAATAGAGAACTTCAGCAGGCCTCATGGGCTTGGTCCCATGGACCTTCCTTTTGGTCCTCTGGGGTGGATAAATGTGATGGTGTGGGTATTTTGTTTTCCAATTCTGCTCTTCATGTGTCTAAACTTGTGGATATTTGTCCAGGGAGGGCATTATTGCTTGACATATCCCTTCATTCTGAAAGATTTCGGCTAATTGCCTTGTATGCTCCTCAGACTAAAGCACAGTGGTCTGCCCTTTTCTATTTAGTGCAACCCTTTTTACATACTCCCAGACTGGTTATTTGGGCTGGGGACCTTAATTGTGGCCTACACTAGGCGGATAGAGGGCTTCAGACCTCTAAACTTTTCAGTGATACCATGGCCCTTAAAAATGTAATCTCCACTGCTAAACTTCAGGATGCCTATAGAGTTCTGCATCCTAAGGGTGGGTATACTTATTTCAGGGGAGACTGTAGAATTCGAATTGACTTCATCTTTCTTTCTCGGACTCTTACAGTTTACAACTGTCGGACTTTTGGGAGTGAGTTTTCAGACCATGCAGCTCTCAGGGTTACATTTTCATGGTCTCAGGTTCCCCGTTGTAGAAAGAATAGGTGGAGACTTAATGATTCCATACTTCAAGACCCCAAAGTTCAAAAATTGTGGAGACGGGAATGGGCAGCACGGCTGTCTGTTGCTGATCTCTATGAGGATATCATGGAGCGGAGGGAAGACACTAAGGCTAGATGGAGACAGGTTTTACAAAAGAAGGCTGCTGACACCCATACCAGTTACTATAAGGAGTACTTCGCGTTGCATCAGCAATTGCAGTCTTTGATTCCACTTTCCGATAATTCTACTCATGATTATAGCTCACAGATGTCAGTCCTTAGTAGTCAGATGTGGGATTTGCAGTATGACAGAGCCAAATTCTTGGGGTACGAAGCACGATTTGGGACTAAGCTGTCCAAGGGTGGCTTAGATCCTTTCAAAGAATGTCAGGACAGGGTTGACTCTAGGGTTATTTCTCATTTGTTATCCCCCACGGGGGATCTGGTCAGCTCCCCAGAGTTACCAGTTCAGGTTGTTGATCATTATGTTATGGGCATGTTTGGGACTGAATCTCCCTGTGCTGATGCTCAGGATTTTTTAGCCTCATTGTCTTTGCCCAGCCTCACTTCTGGGGATTGTGATATGCTGACTGCTGACATCACTGAGGAGGAGGTGTTGCAAGCCATTGTTGGCTTGAAACTGGATTCTGCCCCTGGCTCTGATGGGCTCACGGCAGGTTTTTATTCTACCTTTCAAAAAGATTTGGTCCCTGCTTAAACTATCTTATTTAATGAAATGTTGTCCAAAGCTACATTTTTGAAATCCATGAAGGAGGCAATCTTAGTCCTTATTCATAAAAACAGTTTGGTTTCAGATATTAATAATTGGAGACCTCTAAGTCTCCTCAATGTGGATAATAAACGTATTACTAAAATGTTGTTAGCCAGACTTATTCAGGTAGCTAGACTTATTAGTCCTGCCTAGACCTGTGGCATCCCAGGTAGATGCCAAACTGACAATCTTATTTTATTAAGGAAATTATTAACCTTGGGAGACCAGAATCGCATTAAGGGATGGGTGCTTGGGATTGACCAGGAGAAAGCTTTTGATAGGGTTTCCCACAAGTTCTTGTTTTCTGTTTTAGCAACTTTTGGATTCCCTTCTGAATTTATTGGATGGATTAGAGCCCTTTATTTTGATGCTGTTCTTCTTCCTAATATCAATGGTTGGTTGGGGAATCGGGTTTTGGTTAAACGAGTGGTGTGACAGGGTTCTCCCTTGAGCCCCCTTTTATACACTTTTGGCATTGACATTTTGGTTAGGACTGTCCTCCATTGTCCTGGGGTCCTTGCTTTACAAGGGACACATAATCCTACCCCTGTTAAAATATTAGCATATGCAGATGATTTGGTCCCAACTGTGGCATCCAACTCAGACGAACAGGCTTTGGTTGATGTTCTTCACCAGTATTCTTTTGAGGCGGGTTCCCAGAATAATTTTGTGAAAAGTACTGGACTTCCCTTAGGAGACCCTATTGTACCTAAGTCAGGATCCTTTGCTGGCATTGGGTTCTCTTTGGAACCTATTAAGATACTTGGACTTTGGTTCGGGTCGGGTGATATACAGTTGTTAAACTGGAACAATGCATTGGGGAGGGCTGATAGGCTCTTAGCTGGTTGGAGGCAGCAGCAGATTGGTAAGAAGAAATGGGTTTATTTGCTTAAAACCTTGATGGTCCCTATTTTTTTGTACCTCTGTTATGTTTTTCCCCGCCCATGAAACTATTTACTAAATTGTATAGTGTTTTTTTTCAGGGATTTGGGGAATCTTGGCTGAATCCTATTAAATGAGGTTTCACTTATAGACCACTTAGTGAAGGAGGGGTAGGGATGCTAAATCCTGTGGCTTTCTTTTATAGTATTTTGTTGTATTATAATTTTGGTTGGGATTTAAAACCTGGTGTTAAGGGTTGGAAGCCTTTTCTTTGTTCATGGCTTCTGCCTTGTCTTACCCCTTGGGAACAAGGCAGAAAGGGGTTGTTAGCTAAACTTCCTGGCCTTTCAGCCTATGGTTTGGACACTGTGAAACTGGTTATGTCTTGGGGTCTTACACCTCGTTATTTTTGTATACATGGCAGAAAGGCCTTATATGAATGGATTTGGAGGCAGGGTGTGCAGGATCCTATTGTATTTCCATCCTGTCCTCCTGATCATCTGGTATGGATTATGAAGCAATTCATGAATCCTAGGATACCTCCTTATGTGTGGTACATGGTATGGCTTAGTAATTATGGAAGACTTAGTGCTGAAGGAAATCATAAATATAAAATGTTGAATGATAGATATTGTCCTAGGGAATTCTGTCCTTCCATTCTTGAAACTCAGCCACATTAATTTCTTGAGTGTAACTTTGCATGTGATTTTTGGGATGCCATTGCTGTTACCTGGGCTGAACCTCTTTTCTCTCAACCGTCATATGGTGACAGTATGTTTGGGACTCACTTTGCTTTAAACGCAAAATATCATGCTGAAACTGTATATATTGTTCTTATTCTGATGCACTATTTTTTATGGCAGGCTAGATGCCTGCTAGTTCTCCATCAAAAGTGGATCCCTATCCTGAAAATTCTACAGAATGCTGGAAATGCTGTTCTTGCAGTGAAACAGTCTGACTTTTCAAAATGTTCCAGGCTGCAATTTCATCATTTCTGGTCTAATTGTGACTTGTGGAAACTGACCTGATTTATTGTACTATTTTTGTTCCTTTTTGTTTTATGCTTTTGTATTGTATTTGTGATTCTTTTCTGTATGTATTTTGTAATGAAGCCCACTTCTTCTCAATAAAATTACATACTAACATACTAAAATGCCAGCAGAATAGGTCTAACAGTCTTTCACGTCTGCTCATTTGGTCAGCCCCCACCCTGGGAGCTGACCTTGCTGCCCCCCTGCCTTCTCTGGCTTCTCCCTTCCCAGTTCTGGATATTCTCGCTGCATTGGATTTTGCTTCCAGAACCCTTCCCCTGTAGCTGTCCCACCCCCGCTTGAACCCCTTCACCATATCTGCCTCCACCAGCCCCCTAGGCAGCGCATTCCATGGCTCCACCAAACTCTCAGTGAAGTAGCACCTTCTCCTTTCACCCCTGAATCTTCCCCTCTGCAGCTTCCACCCATGCCCTCTAGTGACACCCTCCTCCTTCCTTTGAAGCACCCTGACTGTTCCTCCCCTGTTTACCCCCTTCATGTACCTGAAGACCTCTATCATGTGCCCCAGTCCCTTCTGTCTTCCAATGTGTACACATTTAGCTCTTCGAGCCTCTCCTCATAGCTCCTGTCCCCCAAGCCCCATATAATTTTGGTTGTCCTCCTCTGGACCCTCTCCAGGAGTTTAATGTCCCTCTTTAAGTGTGGCCTCCAAAACTGCATGCAGTACTCAAGGTGCATCCTCACCAAGCAGTTATACAGAGGGAGTATCACTTCACTCCTTCTGGAGGTGATCCCCCTAGCAATGCATCCCAGCATCCTGTTGGCCTTGGCTGCTGTCCTCCTACTCTTTTTGATAAGTGCCATGGGATCTTTAACACCCACCTGAACTACCACCAGTACAGGCAGATGGGACCTTGGTTTAACGTCTCATCCTCACACTTAGGGTAAGGTAGGTTATGATTGAAATTAACAAAATACTTCTCTTTTTGTTTTTTTTTTTACATAGTAACCATGGTAGTATTATGATATTTGTGGATCTGTGTAATACACTGGTGGTAGATCTCATAATGTGAAGTCATGCAAACACAATGGGCCAGATATTCAGAATATGCTGGGTAGTGGTACAAGCCTGAGAACAGCACAACTGGGTGTGCTGGGTCTTGGATGAGGTGATATTCAATGGTGCTGTGTACTGGCTCAGTATTGTTTAATATGGCAGGGTAGGTGCAGATACTGTGCATGGTACACTGGCAGGATTCCAGCACAAGACACAGAAAGGGAGCGGAGGCATATGCCAGTGCAACTGCAGTTGTGCTAGGTGCATCACCCAACATGTTCAGCTATGGATGATGCAAATGAGGCCAAAATGTATGCAAGGCACAAATTGGGGGGGTCTATGTGATAACGGCGAATACCTAAAAGCGATCACTATTATCGTACAGTCAGGGTGCAGAAAACCTTTTCGGCACTCTGACAACCAACACACAGGACATGGTGCCAGGAGATTTTTACTGCTTTCTGTGGGGGACTGCAACCCACCCCCTCACAGGGGCTTTCACCCCGGCACTCTATGCTACTTAAAGGATTCTCAACTCCGGGGTGTATGTTGAGGGGTGAAAGCAGTAAAAAAATAAAGGTTCAGGCTGGACACAATAAAATCACACCAGTGCATGGACCTGAACCCAGTACCTCACCCACCCCAACCACTAGCCAACCCCTGATGCCATGACACTGCTTGGCCATCCACCATAGCACCACCCCCTACAGTTCCTCCGACCCCTCCCAGCCCACACTCGCCATGCTCACTCCCCCCGCACACACATGCACATAGTGACATCCTGTCACCCAGTTCTCCCACCCCATCATCTGGTCATCCCTCCTCCCATCGCCATCAGGGATTGCACCAGGAAGGAGTCACTGTTACAAACTGTGTCCTTCCCCATGCACTCACCTCACAGGTTACCCAAAGTGGGTCATTTGCATGTCATTATGGCCCCATTTACATCTGGTGTGCTCTGTCTGGGGAATTCCACCTGCCGTCCTGCCAGACTGGTGGTGCCAGGGATCGACATCCTGGAGGGCTATTGCAGTCCCCTGCTACTGGACGGCCAGTCATGGGCATCTTTAAAACACGTAAGTGTTCCTTATGGTGTAGTGGTCCTGTCAGCAAGCCTGATCGGAGGCATCTGTACAAAGTATACCTATCCCTGATGGTCTAGCGGTACCCCCCCACTCCCTGTATAGCCAATCGGAGGACATTGTGGGAAAACAGATGTACCTGGTGCTGTAGGGATAATGCCATGTCCACCCACCCACCCACATTCATTCACATATCTGTAACTGTACAGTGCAGTATGGTCTGCAGGCCAATTGGTACGCACTCTGGACTAATAGCCATGCAAATCACACTGTATGCTGTCATTCAGCAGTCGTACAGGTGGCATGTGGGTGGGATGCTGCCATGCACCGATGACAGGTGGGGTGGTGGGCTGCCATAGGACCTTAGTGGGTGGCTAGGCAGTGGGGTACCACTGATCACCAGGTACATCTGTTTTTCCACAATTCCCTGTAATCAGGCACATGGAGGGGTTACTGCTAGACTACTGGGCATAGCTGTACTTTGTACAGATGCCCGTGATTGGGCTTGGGGGGTCGCTGAACCACCATGGATTGATGTACTTTGTATAGATGACCACGATCGGGTGTGCAGGGGGGGCTCTAACTTACTAGGTGGTTAGGGGCATTGTGGATAGTATGTCTTATGGGTGGGTCAGCAGCCAAGGCTGGTGGCTGCTGTGTTGCACCCTGAAATACAGTTGCACACTTGTTGGTGGCCAGGACCTGGTCCTACTTTTACAGGACTTGACTTTGAGCCCCACTGTGTGACACAATAGTGGGTCGTGGTGGGATATGCACTGCAATTCTCAGTCTGAATATCTGGTTGTGCTGCATATGCATGGGCATGCCCGGTACATCTGTATTACATAGGATTACATTGCGGTCTGGCGCATTGAGGATTGCACTGTGTCTGGCAGCCTTTTGAATATCTTACCATGGTGCAATGCAGAACTGTGACTGTCAAACTCATTTGAGCCATATGCAACCCATTTGAATATCATGCCTAATGAGTTATCCAGCACTTAAATGTTTTATTTATGTGTGATATGAAAAGAGATAGGTGTTTTTGAGAGTAGTGAACAGCTGCAGCCACGTGTTTCAGTTTCAATAGTAGACACTGCTACTAGTAACAGTGCAACAAGTATGTAATTATAGTAGTACAGATTTGGTGCCACTTAGTATGTATTGAGCATGGGAACTTTTGACCACTGGAGTTCACAGCAAACTTGATTTTACAACTGTGATTATGTATCACATTGTCTCTTTAAGGTATCAAAGGACAGAACTATGGATGTGTTTTTCAGTTTTGAGGTTAAGGGATATTAGGGTCTATGGAGTGACACTAATATAACAAGATTGAACATACACATATGTCAAATTAGGCATATAAAAATTTATACTAGGTCAGAATGATTTATGGATATGCCTTATTACTCACTGTTATCCAGCAGATTACAACCTTGTAATCTCGCTGTTTTGATGGCAGAATGTTATTAACCTATCTCATGTATGTCGTAGCAGTGGGTTAATGAAAAGGAATTCTGTGTTATTCTGTATTCTACAGACAGAAAATGTGATTGTTAGTCTCAGTAAAAACAGTATGAAAATAACATTCTAGTTGTCTCCGTTTTGTGTTACTGAGTATTGCAATCTGTATGTTGGGCTGCTGTCATTCACTGCATGTATCCTAATACATTGTTTTCCTGAAAATCATGTAGCTGTACTGCAGATTCATTAATAAAGTAAAGCTTAATTCCTTGTGTTCGGCGGGGGATTCTCATGCTGAGTCCCTTACACCATACTGTAAATCACAATGCCTAATGTACAGATTATAACCATGGTATTATGATCTCTCGTGGTAGCTAGGGCTCTTGAGGTTTACTGATGCCCTATTAACCACTCGAGGTGATTACACCATGGTTATCAGCCATACATCACACATTATTCTCTATGTTATGCATTGATTTCTGAAGTGGAATCCACTAGGGGTGTGAATAGGTTAAAAAACAGTATCACATAGAGCAACAGTTGGCATCAACATAATTTAAGTATATAGGTGATATGTTGGTGCAGAATGCATATGAAAAAAAGATAAGAGACGTTAAAAAAAGGCCGTGCTGCCAAACCTTGTGTGTACATATTTTCAAATATGAAGATGTCAAACACATACTATTATAATCTTTTAGTAACTGGTGTTGTAGTATTTTACTGAATCTACTTATTGAAATATTAATACATTATTCACAGTGCTTTGTTTTTACATTTTTAAGCAAGTTAGTCGTGCCTTGGGGAGAGAAGGCATCAACACATTAGCAGACGCCTGCAGGAGGAAGTGGAAGATCACCCACCAGACCTTCTTTAAAGCTAAGGCAGTGGTGAGTGAAATGCACAGGAGTGTATGGGAGTGGTACGACATAGCTCATGCTAAGTGGAAGGAGGCTGGGAAGCCAGAGTTTGGTGAACACCATCATGGTGGCAAGTGTATCCTATTAATCCTCTTAAAGGGAAACTGTATGCTCACATATTCTAAATGTTATTTCTTTCTATATCAATAGACAACTCTTTTCATATACCTGTTAATGATGTATGGAAATGTTTTCCTCTGATTTAACTGTTCATACTAGACCCTGCGATTGCCTTGCAACTTTTTGTATGCTAATGCAGTTTTCACAGACAATGCAGTTTCAATAGTCAATGAATATAAACTGCCAGACCAGGGACAGGACCTACCATGGATGGAAAAAAGTGTCTTCAGGATGTGCATACATCCTTACAAGCTACATGATAAGACTTGTGTACTGAGATGTGAAAAAATCACATTTACAGCACATGAGGGTGCAGTTTTCTTTTAAATGTTTTGCATGTTATATATAGAAGAAATCCATTAGACCAGTTCAGTTAATCCACTGACAATCTTAGTGTATACCTACCATTTTGTATGCAATATTATTGCATGATGTCATATTTTAGACATTTCAGGATTACTATCCTGTTATAATATATGTTATAATATATGGGTGGCCCTTGTCAGCCACCAAAATCAAGCAGATGAGAACCTTGTAATCCCACTGTTGTGATCTCAAAAGCTTATAAACCTGTCTCATCTATCCTATAGCAGTGGATTTACAAGACAGTATGTCAATGTAATTTAGTATTGTACTCACCCACAATGTGATTATTAGGTGGACTGTAGTATTCAAATAACATTTCAGTTGTCTCAGTTTAGTGTTACTGAGTCTAGCAATGTCTATGTCTGATATAGACTTTAACTCTGGTAGTATTTTGCCTTGCTGTCATCCAGTCCTTCTATGCTAATAAATTGTGTTCTTACACAACCATGTGGGTGTAGTACAGATTCATTCATAAGGTAAGGCTGAAGTAGTTGCTCTCGGGGAGGGGGGTATGTTGTCATGTCAAGTCGCATACACTATTAGTGACAATGCCTGATGTTCAGGTGAAAATCATAGTGTAATCATTTCTTGTTGCTGCTGAGGTAATTGTAAATCTCTCAAGCTGTGCTCTTGAGGTTTTGCTGATGCCCTAGTAACCACTTGAGGTGATTACACCATGATTATCACCTCTACATCAGGCATTAACCTCTATATAATGTATGGGTAGCTCTTATTACCCAGTAAATTAAACAAATTAGAACATTGTTATCCCACTGTTGTGATGTCAGGAGCTTATTGATGTATCTCATCAATGCCATTGCACTGGGATTACACAACAGAGTGCTGCTGTTATTTAAACAATAAGGTGTGATGCAGTGTGTGGCTTATCGGGTGAATTACCAGAGCTTGAGTGGTTTGAATATGAGGTGCAGCCAACTGGGTAAATCCTTGCCTGCCATGGAAAATACCTTAATACTTTGCATCCTCTGAGTGGCTTATTGCGGTTATGTGAAGGTTCATTTTTACCTATAATAAAATAGAAATATTAAAAAGGTTGATTTATTTCTTTAGTTGAATTTATTACTGTGCTGCAGATGATGTATTGGATTGTCTCATCAACAGCTGTTTGTTATCAAAGGATTTACAATGGTGATAAACTGCTACTTTGATGATTTTTATTGGCTGTTTAATTATGTTAATGGTATAACAGTATAGTACACACCCAGAATGTGATTGTTAGCCTCAGTACAGTATTCAAATAACATGCCAGTTGTCTCAGTTTGCTGTTACTGACTCCAGCAATCTCTATGTCTGATAGAGATTTTGACTCTGCTGCTATTTTTGGGCCTTTGTCATTCAGTCCATCAATCCAAATAAATTGTTTTCCTATACATTCATGTGGCCGTACTGCAGATTCATTAATAAGGAAAGGTTCAATTTCTTGTTGTTTGCTGGGGGGAGGGGTAACCTGTCATGTCGAGTCCCATACAACATAGATCATAATGCCTGATGTATGCCTGATAACCATGATGTAGTCATCTCTCATGCTCGCTAGGGCAATTGTAAACCTTTTGAGTTGTGCACTAGAGCTTTACTAATGCCCTGGCAACCACTGTAGGTGATTATGTCATGGTTGTCACATGTCCATCGGGCATTATCCTCTACATTATTATGAGATTCAGTATCTGATGAGCAAAATAACAAGCATTGTTTCCCAACAAGATGATAACATTGTGACATTTAAATGTGATGGTAATATTATTTACTGTAGTGGTATCCGAATACCATATATTGAGCCATTTCTTATTTGCCCATTTCTTTACATTGACAGAACAACTTGTTAATAGTGATTTTTTTATCTATTACGTTAATTGCTAATAGATTTTATCAGAAACTGATTATCAACTCCATTTTACTTGATATCTATATTTTTTACAATATTGCCCATTTTGTAAGTGCAATTGTACCCTACAGGGTTGGGTGATAATTGTTATGCCATTCCTTACATTGGCTATGAGGTCCTGCAATGATGGTCTTGGACTTTATTTAAACTCTGGCTTCTTGGTGTTACTGAATAGTGTCTCCTGTATGAGCTGTTACTGGTGACCTATGTAAATCTGGGTCTTTGTTGTACAACTGTGACATTTATATGTCACAGACAGTTACGTACTCCATCTCAGGTCAAAGTAGTATTAAGATGATATTGTATGCAATACACACATAAGTAAAACATTGTGTTTTTCTTTTTATCACTCAGAGAGTACATCAACTGCCCCTGCTTCCTCCCAAAGGGTACACCCGGTGCCACTCCTGGAAGGTGAGGTCCGAGGGGTTCCAGTTGAGCAGCTCCTTGTGCTTGACTCTGCTGGTGAGTTTCAATGATATACTACAATCTCTCTTTTAAGTGAACCTTTACTATGTACTGTTCTGTCTTGCCATCATTGTATGGCACAGAATTTATAGCTACTTGGTCTTCTGTGTTGTGGCATCTAATGTCACAGAAATATTATGTTGATGTATACAGTTTTCTTTTTGATGTGGGTCTGTACTGTGCATGTCATATAGAATCTTTAAATTCTTGCACCCACTGCCAACTGAAGCCATCCACAGGTTAAGATGACTTGCAGGTGTGTAGTAATTATGCAGTGTATAGGCTGGTAGGAGAGGGGTGTATTGTGTGGTTGGCACTGTCCAATTCTTCACTGAATCAAGTATTGGTTCTGCACTCAGGATATAATGTGTTTTGTGATGGGGGTATTTCCTTATTGAAGCACTGCAAGTTCTCAATGTCCTCAGATCTGCACAGCTGATATCATAGTAGCTATACCATCGAGATCCAAAGCTCCAGTTAGTGTATGACTGTGTGGCGAGGGGGAGGGGCATTGTCTGGAAGACCACTCACTACCACTGAGTGTGCTAGCTTGTCTCTAAGTGGTATTAAATAGTTATTACATTCAAGTCTACATATTTATGTTGCCTGTTGCTGTCCACTCAACAAACAGTACTTGTTCCACTGGAGGTTGGTATATTCCCTGCCTGCCACAGGTCAACTTGTCACTGAAGTAGTATATGTCCAGTCTGCATCTGCAACTTACTAGATCTGTATCCACACCTTTATTTCATGTTTCTCTCTCAAGACACACTCACTGGCGTCCATATATGGCAGTATTGGCTGCATGTGTACATGCAAGCCCTCAGTGTTATAATTTGTGTATTCATGTAATTAGGAAAGGATCTGATCAATGTCCGCATCCTTTTTTGTACTGTGCCTCTGTACTGGGGATACAATACTTAATCTGAACATGTTGGGGTGGCAGGGGGAGTTGAATCTAGAGTATTCTGTTCTTGATGCTTTTAACCTAGTTCATCCAAATGGGGGAATGGATGACATATCGTCTGCATGACACCTTCAGAGTTCTTATCATCTTACCTTGTGTCCAGCTAGTGTGAGGGCTGCAATACCATTGTTGGCCATTTTGTTACTTAGCTTGTGGCTGTCAACTTCTGATAAAAGAATTGTTCTGATTCAGGGAAGGGGGGTGTGGAGGCTGGAAATTCTGTGGTTGATGCTATTGTGCTCCTCAGAATTAAAAATTCAGCTCAACTGGTAGAATAGAGACAATATTTACATGTATTTGCATCCACAGACAAGTAATATTTTCTCTTTTACTATGTTTTTTACAGAGGACAAACCATCTGTGGAGGGTGCTGCTGGAGGAGCAGAACTCACAGAGGAGGTTGAGGTGTTAAAGCTTGACCCCTCTGTGGAGGAAAGAAGTCACTCTCCAGCAGCGGGTCATCCACCATATGCTGCAGGTCAGCCTGGGCCTCCAGCTGAGGAACATAAGCAACTTCTATAACAACACAGATATTTTTAAACAGTCAATAAAAACAAAAAAGAACACTAGTTGTGGATGTGGAGGGGGGTGTGCCTGCAGTGGCCATGGAGGTGGGCCTAGCCTCGGACGATTAGTCATCAACCTCCACAGGGATCTGGGGGCCTGATCAACTGTTTCATGCCACCACTGTACAACCAGATGTCCTGGGCATGGGGTTGCTTGACACCCTGACTGTGTTACTATATGATTAAAGCAGACACAAATCAGAGCGGGATGTGACTCTGATGATGACCTTGACATGGTTCTGGACAGCTTGGGTGGTATGGTGGGTGAGATGCCCATATCAGTCACCAACGCAGCCAATGAGCCCAACGGTGTGACAACAGTAGCACAACTAACTCCACCACTGCAGATGCAGCTGTGTGTAGTAGTGGTGGTGGTATGGCTGTGCAGGAGCTGGACAACAGTCAGTGACTGGATGGACAGCACTGGCAGGCAGAGGGGCCAATGGGGTGGCAGGATGCATAGCCACAGCTGGAGCACCTCAGAGGTACCAGGCCCATGGGGACCATACTGTGCAGTCTCCACCTTAATGGGGGCTGCACAGCACATTCAATCAGCACCGGAGGGTCGGTGCCCCATCTAGGCACCCTTGGACACTGACCCATTACCTGACCATGTGCATTTGCTGTTGGAGTTCATGGAGCAACAGGTGCTACTTGTGGATGGAGTGTGTGCAGAGGTGCGACAGGTGGCCAAGCAGAATGAGAGAGGCACTGTGCAGCTCCTTATAGCTATGCAGCACTTTTGGGAGAAGCCAATCACTTGCCAGGATTGCTTAGCATTTGTGATTATGGATGGCCTTGCACTACTTGCTGCCACTGGCCATGGTCGATGACCATGGGCACTGAAGAGTGCATGTTCCATCTCACAATTGCAGTGTCAGTCAACAGGCACCCTGTAGACACCGGGGTCCGCTGTTGGCATCTGCATATGCCTGTGGTCGGCCTATTCAGGTGCCTATGCAGCCATGCACAGACCCGGTAGGACTGCCACAGTACTATGCCTGGAAAGGCCAATTGTAGACCCTCCTGTGACCGACAAGCAGCCACCAACATGGATATGGTACTGTGCAATGCCCCTGAGCTGCATGCCACCCTGTCTGCAGTCCAGTACCGCTGCCCTGTACACAATTAGGCAGTGTGTGTGTGTGTGTGTGTGTGTGTGTGTGTGTGTGCATGCCACAGTACTGCTGTTTGCGTGCTGTGCCACGCATTGCTTGTCTGCATACCTGGTTGTCTGCTGGACCATGTGGCATGAGTGTGATGAAAGCATATCTGCACTGCTTATGCCTGTGCACCAGAGCACTGAATCTGATCAAAGCCACTAGCTAACACCTGTGTGCGTGTGTGTCTCTCAGTGCATGTGTGTGTATTGCTGTACACTGACTTGTGTCATCTGTGGCCACGTTGCACTGCTACTCCCACCCCTGTCCCTAACCCTCTGCTGTACCTGTGTGTGTCCTGTGGATGGCTGTTCTGCCACCTAACTGTGTGCACTGAATTGATGGTCAATGATGGTGTCCTGTGGCACCATGTCATCCATTACAGTTGGTGATCCCTGCACCTGGGGGTGGATGTCTTACAGCCTCTGGCTCATTACCCTCATTGTCACCACTGCTGTCAACCTCATCAGCCTTGACAGCTATCTCACAGTCAATGGCATGTTGTCCACTATGAAGCATGCCACCAATAGGCCACAGACTTTCAAGGTGCTGTAGAGTAGACCAGTGCCAGACATGTGGAGGCAATGGAACCATGCCTTCAGCATCCCAAACATGAAGCATTGAGAAACTGTGTGAGGAGGCAGGATGTGGCTGGCTGGGCTCTCTCTGTTGTGTTCTCTGTTGGTCTTTGAAAGGTGCCCATGGCGAGCAGGCACATGATTGCTGTCATTTTCATCTCCACATACATTTACTGGCTCCATCATGTGGGTGACTGCGTCTTCTCACTGCACAGCTCACAGACCTGAGTCACAATAGTCCTGTTTAGACGATACCAGAACACAATGTCCATGTCGGTGTAATAGTCAAAGATGTGCGGGAATGGTACTGCCTGTTCTGAGCATACCACCTGTGGGGCCTAACACAACCATGTTGTTATTTCTCCTCCTTCTCACACCCCTCATTGCAGCCTACATTACAAAGGGTACTCTATCCATTGCCTCTGTTGTCCTGTCTCCCACTGGGAAGTTGGCTGCAGCTGCTGCTGCCTCTGTGCCACCATACTCCCGTGTCTGTGGCACTGTGCCTGGCTCCCTTTCTCTGTCTCTGAACCACTGGCCCACAGACCTGTGGCAGTTGTTTTGCATTGCCCCTGTACATGTCTGCTTCTCAGTCTGTCACACTCTGTCTCTGCCTCCCTTGATCTGGGTCTTTCTGTTGGGCTTACTGGCTTCCACTCCCTCTGTCTTCCTCTGTCTGTGTCTCTCTCTCCATCTGTCTCCACTGGCAGAGCTGTTGTCCCTGTACTTGTGCCCTGTGTTTATACGCTCAAGTCTGCTGAGCGCATCTTGCTTTTGCTCTACACTTGTGCCATGGTGCCACGGTTTCATATCACAGTACACTAGATATTCATGGGCATGCCCTACGCTCCTGCACATGCATTTATTATGGATGCTTATTGGCACACTGGGACTTGCCCTACACATTAGCTGCCACTGAATATTGCTCCCTGGTGCACTTCCTCATTTGCGCTGGTGCAACTGGGTTGCATCATGTGTAACCAGTTTGAATGTCCAGGCCTTGGTATGTTTTGTACACAAGTCACATTCAAATAGCTTAAGTATACAACTAGTGCTCAATCCAAGGATAGACTCAGTTTTGTTCATTGCATATTAGTCTCTATCTGTGACAGGAGAGGGGTTACCAAGCATCTTCCTGTTCTACTATTTTCAAGTATTTAATTTGTTACAATACTCAAATTTACCTTTCATTGTGGATATACTGCACAATTTATCAAAGTACTGTCATATTTTGAGAAATGAATCTACAATATCTTGATGTGCATTGTATTAAAGAAGTCTAACAACAGCTATTTGATTGGCTTTATTTTGCTCTACTTTTGTTCACAGATATGCCAGATAACCATTTTCCAGATAACAGTTATCTATCATACTACTGTTGATCTTGCTGAATGTCAAATTCACTGTTGAATTAGCATTTTGCATATATAGAGCTGTGATATGTGTACTGCAGTTCAGTGACAGTTGACTTATTTGAACAGTATCTCCCACCTTGACAAACCTTATTAGTAGGAAATACATTACAGAGTACTGTAAAAATAACTTTATTAGCACACAACTGTAGCATGTATATGTACTTGATGTGAAGTAACTTTTCCAGTTGAACTCTGTTTTATATTATTCAGCTCTTTAGGCTTTGTGAACATGCTAACATGCAGGGAGATGTTGGGTTGGACAGGGTCGCTTGTTGTGGGTGCCGTCATCTTTTATCATTCTGCAAGTACTGCATATGCTGCCATACACAGAATCTTCATGTCTTTGCAATAGACAGTATTTATCTGTGGCTAGTGTGGGGGTTCATGCTGCCACATTATCATGCAAGGAGTGACAGATTACAGAAGCTGAAGAGCAGTAGGAGACAAATGTATCCGCAATAAGCTTAAATGAGAGTATTATTACATTCACACAGCTATGGTAATGTGATGTAGATGTCAATACAGCTGTTTTGTCATTAAAAAAAAACTTCACTAAAGTATATTGCCAGAACAGTACAGAACAGCGTATTTGACTGACAAGTCTCTTATTGTCATTTTTCTCTTCACAAGGCAACTTGCCATTCTCAGTACCAACAGTGAAGTTCTCAGCCAGCTGCTCGAGGCCATGCAGGATGCCAACAGGGATGCAGCCCAGCATGCCCTTGTCACTGGAGCAAAAATTGACTATATCATTAGTCAAAATGAAGAAATGATTGATTTGCTCCAAAGACAAGGGCAAGTAAGGCATGCAGCCTTAGTTGCCACCCGTTGTCCGAAGCAGAGCAACAGGGGCCTCACCCAAGCTATACGCTCACTAAGGACATTGGAGGAGGCCTCTGTTCCTTCACTTGAGACCATGCATGGTCTCATGGTGCAGCTGGCTGAGAACCAGCTGGAGGCCACTGAAGCAATTCATCATATGCTGAGACAAGACCTGCAGAATGACCAGGATGACCCACCCTCCACACCTCCTCAGCAACAAGATCCCCTCGACTGTGCCTCTGTCTCAATAGCACCATCACCTACAGATGAGGGGCACCAAGTCCCACCCGCTCCTGCACTGTCTTCCTCTTCCTCCTCCTCTCCACAGGGCACAACAGCTTGAATGGCCAGCAGTTCCCCATCACTTCTGGCCATTGTTTTTTTTATGTTTTTATTACATTTTACTTTTTGTTTTAGTTATATCCCCTCCTCAGTGTGAAGTAACTCTTACATTTATTTGCTTGCTTTTATTTTATTTATGTTTTATTATCCCTACTCTGCCTCCCTGTGTGAACAAACACATATTTATTTTCATATTTGTATATAATTATTGAAAATAAATTTATTTTTGTCTGACAAATGTATTCTTCTAATATTAAATATTATCTTTTACAATTACATTTTTGGCTCCTTCTTAAAGATGCATGTATGCTACTGGTACCAGTAAACTGTTACGTTGATGTCTATGAGTTTAGCTGCTCTCTCTCTCTGCATGTATAACGCTGTACTTGATTTGCAGGACTTGGGGAGCTCCTTACCTCAGGCCATGCAACTCATCAGTATCCTAAAAAAGTACAAGTGGTATCACTAATGTATGTTGTGTATGTCAACACCCTTAGTTGAGGTGCGCCTCTGCAGTCAACATACAGTTAGTGATGTGTACATGTACGAGGTCATCAACTTATTTGCACCATACAACAACTAAGTATGCTACCATGTCTTGAGCTGGTATCTAGGAAACGTACAGTTTATGTTCACAGCATTACTGTAGTTCTGCCTCTGAGACAATGAAACTCATGAGTCATAAGTGATATGCAATTCGTATCACAGATGTATTACACCACTGTATGTGGGTTTAGTGCAGCTGTGACTTTGTCCTCATGATATAGTACATGGAATGGGGAGATATTGCCTGGGTGAGGTCTTGCAACTCCTCAGTGTTCTGATTTATGTACAGCTACCATGAAGGAGGTATACCATTAATATATGGCATTTGTTTGGCTGTGGGACTGTACTGAACATACAAATACTGGTCTGCCAGGTGGGGGCATTGCGTGTCTGAAGCCATGCCACTCATTGCTCTCATACATACTGCTCAGTCAATGTCACAGAGGTATACTGTTGATCTTCATGACCTTTGTTGTGCTATGGTTCTGAACTGAAGATGCAGCACCTCTTATGTGGCATAGGGTCATTAGCTATGTGAGGCATCCTTGCCATTGCTTCTTTCATTAGGCTTTGATAAACTTGTTAACATGTTGTCTCTAACAGACGCTGTCATTGTTATTTCTTTCTTAAAAAGTCAGGAAATTCTTTTGCAAAAAACTGCGTTAACACAACAGTTAGGGTTTTTTACAGCAACAAAAGTGAGGAAATTCGACGTTAGGCTTTTCAACCCTAACTCTGGCTCCCCCCCCCCACTGGCACACACACACACACACACACACACACACAGGAAACTACATAGACACACACACACACACACACACAGATCACACAACTATGGGGGGAGTACAAGGCAAGACAACAAATCACAGACACCATAAGGCAACAGAAATAACATACAAGTTCTTAAACATACCACAACAGGCATCCCTCATCAGGTTTCACCAACTGTATCACTTCTCCTGGCATCTCAGTCTGTTGTCTGCCTAGAGCAAGATATGTGCTTGAAGCATATCTGATAGAGCTACCAATACATCTGCCTCATCACTCACATGGTACTGTTTAAGATAAATGGAAAATTTTCTGGGAATGTGGGCCTATGTTGTTATGTACAAATATGAAGTAGGTGCTAATACATGATTTTGCTACTCATATTATAGTGCTATGCAGAAATGGGCAAGTTGGTGACAACATGGGCTATGCTGTCATGCACAAATAGGCAAGTTGGTGTAGCATGGCAACTAACAGGCCCCACACTCTCACTAATATATGAGTTGTACTTCTTATAGCATACTGTTATGTAGAAATGGATAATTTTGGAAAGTTGATGCAAGTGGAGTGGATCTAAAGCTCCTGTGTTCTCACCAACTCGTGTTTGTCTATTTTTATCATGGTGATATGCAAAACTCAAACATTTGGTGGGCAGATTGGGCTATGCTGCTATGTTGAAATGGTAACGTTGCTGGTGCTTTGTTCCCAGTAATATGTCTGTCTTAGTAGCTATGTTAAAGTGTTACACAGAAACAGGCAAGTAGGTGGAGTCATGGGTATACTGTTATGCAGAAATGGTAACATTCACGGTAGCATAGTGTTATGCTCTTATATAGAAATTGATAAGTTACTAGCGGCAAAGTACCATGTCCTTTACAATCCATGTATTTAAGTATTTATATTATTGTGTTATCCACAAATGGGCAAGTAGGCTGACACATCTTGCTGCCCTGTAATGCACAAATGGCAACTTGGTGATACCATGTGGCTATAGTCTTATGCACTAATGAGCAACTTAGTGGAGATGTGCAGTATGCTCTCATTCAGAAATACTGACATTGGTAGTAGCACAGTGCAATGCTTTTATGCGGAAATTGAGAAGTTAGTAACACAGCAGTAGAGCAAAGGGTTCTACACTCCAAGCAATACATGTGCATTACTATCAGTAATAAGCTGTCATGAAGAAGGCTGTGCACATATAGGAGACTGGAATGGCAGGAGAAGTGATACAGTTGGTGAAACATAATGATGGATGCCTGTTGTGGTATGTTTAAGAAGTTGTATGTTATTTCTGTTGTTTTATGGTGCCTGTCTGTGATTGGTTGTCTTGCCTTGTACTGCCCCCACATATTTGTGTGTTCTGCATGTGTATATGCGTGTCTATGTATGTGCCTCTGTGTGTGTGTGTGTGTGTGTGTGTGTGTGTGTGTGTGCCAGTGTGGGGGGGGTGGAGTTAGAGTTGAAAAGCCTAATGTCGAATTACCTCACATCACTGTAAAAAACCCTGACTGTTGCATTAATGTAGTTATTTGTAAAGACTATATATACACAGGTATATATATATATATATATATAGATATATATATATATAGATATATATATATATATAAATGAGGAAATGCCCATGTACTATACCAGAGACAAGAAAATGGCAGTTGACAGTTTAAATTCTGTAATGGGCCATGAAACAAAGATCCATATTCATTCCATCATTAAATGTATTGAGAAGAAAAGTAAGTCTGAGTTCAGGAGCCCATGTTTCTTGAATATTTCTGAAGTGTCCTTTGAAAACCAGGACAGAGAAGTTAGAGATGGAGTGGTCAGATTGAGAGAAATGTTGTCCCACTGGTTTTACAATACAGTTCCTTTTAATGTTGTGCTTGTGTGAGTTCATTTGTGTTTGAAGGGTTGTTCAATTCCCCACACATAAACTGAATCTGGACACTTCTTGCAATGAATGTAATAAACAACATTCTGGGATACCGTGTATAATTCCCCTGCATCTTGAATTTTTTTTTTTTTTGGGTGGTGTTGATAAAGTCTGCAGTAGAAATGTGTTCACGTCTCACATTTAGGAATATTGTAGAGTCTACTGCCTCCTAATGTTCTATTGTTTTGGTCAGGTATAAGTTTGCTCTTGACAATCAAGTTGGATAAATCAGGTGTCTGTTTGAAAGACAATAAAGGTACTGTTTGTGAAATACATTTCAAGGTATCATTCTCACTGAATATTGGTTGTAGGTCCTTAATGATTTTATGCAGTTGTATGTAACAACCAAGGTTATCAGGTTTGTGGTGTTCCTTTCATTATGTTGTAGTACTGTAATTGTTCTGTTGGCATAACTGTGGCATGTTCCACAGTTCTGCCAATTTCTCTAGAGGAATGTCCTTGACTAGGAGACAGCAATATTCGTAAATGTGAGACATGTAAACACATTTCCACTTTAGATATCCCTCCCACCAAATAAACAAAGAATTCAAGATACATATGGGATATGCCATGGGCGATAGTGAGATAGCAGAAATACCTCAACCAGCTGCCATTGAACTCTTGATATTCCACGTGTGGTGACGCCACGAAGGGCATACCTAGAGTTCAATGACAGCGAGTGGAGATATTTCTATCTCACTGTCACCCATGTGATATTCGATTTACACAACAATTGTGGGTGTCTCTTTTTTCATTTTTAAAGTTGTTTACATTTGTTGCAAAAAGTGAAAAAAATGGATTTTGTGCTGTTTTTTTGCCAATTAAAAAAAACAAACTAAAAGGTATATGTAAATGAAGCACCACTCATTTTATAGATCTTTTTATGTTGAACAACGTTTATGCACAGGACCATGCTATCATTTTTATTTTAAGTTATTTGCATTTGTTTGTCAAAAAAGTGAAAAGAAAATCAATTTTCTGCTGTTTTTTTGTTAATTATGAAAAAAACTAACAGGTAGCTATAAATGGAACTCCATTCATTTTGTAAATCTTTTGTACTGAACAACTCTCGTGCTCACAGTACAATGCTATATTTTTTTTGTTTTACAGTTATTTGCATTTGAATACGGTTAGTACTGTTACTGAGGCTGAACATTCTAAATGAGTTCCAGACCTTTAGTGTCATACTCAACTGGCCAAGATATCCACTGTGACATACTTAACTGTGAAGAAATAAATTATATCTCACATGTGGTCAGTCAGTACATTTACATGACAGCTGTTTTCCGATTATGAAATTATATCTGATTAATAAAAAAAAATCTTTCTCAAGAGACCTACCTGTTTACATTATGTTTTTTAGGTTTTTGGGTTTGTGCTGTGCCGTTTACATGACCTTGTGTTCTCTGATAGCTACCACAATTGAAATGCATGCACATTTGATTGACTGTCTTGTGTCAGTATATCTGCTGCTTGACAGCACTCTGTTTTCTTTGGCAACTGGCCATGTAAGTCATTTTTTTATACTATTTATGTGACTGTGTACAGCTTTAAATACATTCTAGTGTTTGCAGGAGGCTGCCTTTGCTTAATGAACAGTTAGTTGCTCATTTGCCTGCCTTTGCTGAGATGTTACTCCAAAACATTTATCCTCTCCTTATCCTGAGGAGCTTTATGCCGACATTTGCATTTTGCTAACAGAATACAGGTTATTAGGTCCATGGGTTCTGCAAAACAGTGGAGGGGACATCTTGGTCAGCCTTAGTAAAAGCTACAACACATTGTGAATATTTTGATATGAGAGTAAGTCATCAGTTTAACTGTATTATTAATTTCTAGTTTTGATTTATGGTGTGTGGTGGACAAAGTAAATAGAAAGATACTCCACTACAAATAAGAGGGCTGACGACAGTGCACTGATGCTCAGCTATGCTTTGCTTTTGTGGAGTTACCTGCCAGCAAGATGTCCGCTGTCTCTATCAATCCTCATGTTGTAGTTTACCAGCTAACTGTGCCTGCTAATACAAATGGGTGTGCAGTCCCTAGATCCGGCAATTACCCTAGGGTGTAGGCAGCAGTTGTTGCATGAAGGACATCCGCTGGATCTCCTGCTAAGCCCTCACCTCACTCCCTGTCCACTTAGTCAGTTAGTACTACATGGGTATTCCTGTGACACAATTAAATGGTTAATGACCTAAACCCGGTGGTATGGATAGCTAAGAGTGCCACATCAAAAAAAAAAATTCCTTATAACAGATAAAGCAAATAACAGTCCTGAGTCATAAAGTGTCCTTGTTGACAAAAACCCTACCTTATTGGCCCATGCTTATTTTGGGCTGCTTCTGTAACAGGAGTCCTTCATCATAACAAACAATACCTGTAGTAGAAGCAAACTGCTCACATGCAATTGTTTTCAGAAATGTATGTTTGCATGGTGTCACAAACCCACTCAGCAGGTCAGGCCCTCTACTCCCAAAGCGCCAGCCTCTGAGTGCAGTCTTGTGAACAGTGTAACAGACAAGGTAACCCTCTTGTCTGTTTTTTTGTGAGTTCAGATCAACCCTTGGTCTCAAGTTCTGGAGGGATTCAAACAGTTAACCTCTTGTTAACATACCCTATGCACAGGATCAAATAGATCTGTCTTCAGGGGGTCAGATATATTTGCCTACGGGCACCTAACCAGGTATACAGAGATGAACCCATTTAAAACTTTAATAAAGACCTCAGATTTAAAATGCTTCTCTTTCCAGTTTAGTATCACCATTCAAGCTTATGTCTATTGTCTGCTATAACCATGTACTTTTCTTACAAATAAAAAAAAGTCAAAGACAGACCAAGTAAGTTCTAAAAATAATTTTACTATAATAGGTAAGAATATGTAAAACACAAGAATACAGAACTGTAATATCACCAGACATACAAATCTTTTAAAAGAACAAGGTTTAAACAGTGCAAATTCCTACTTACAGTACTTAGATTTGAAATATTTCTAAATACCTGTTTACAAGTGCTCCAAAGATCTTTCTTTAGTCACAGTCTAGGTCAAAGCGTGTGGCAGTGAAATAAAACTGAATAATAACAAACTGGCTTTTACTCCACCTCTTTGCAGGAGGTCACCTAGCTCCTCCCTGTCAGGATAGGTATGTATATATAAATATATATCTTATACAAAAAAAGGATGCCTTTTTTTTTAAGTATTACATTCTGCAACTTCAACATAATTCATGTCCTTCAAATGACATTTCTTTTGCTCTCACGCTGTACCCTCCCTTACACAGACTTCACAAGGACATTTACAATCTAGCACCCCTGTGTAACAACCTACTTTCCCCTTCTAACGCCATAAACTTTGTTTATGATTTCTCTCTTAACAAAATTAACTTAAATCGGTAGTTAACTCAGAGAAACAGAATCCTTGATTTAAGTCTTCCATGTAACACATTGTCTCTAAAAACTGTGTGTGTGTGAACTCACATGCTGTCAGCATTTCTTCATGGCTTCCATCTCTCAGCTACAATTTTGGGGGGGTGATATCACTCCTAGAGCATTTGATTTTTAGCAGGAGACATTCAGTAATACATTTTATATTAAAAATAAATGATACAGCACTCAGAACTGGCTTTCTATGTCATACTCCTCCCCACCTAGACTGAATTTGGGGGATCTATCCCCTACATGGGATGAGCTTCCCAAATCAGTTCACTCCTTATAAACCCTAAACAGCCCATCTGAGTCCTGGTTCTTTGCTCCAGTCTATTCACAATTTTCAGATCATACCCTTGTAAAGCATGACTCCATCTTAGTAATCTGCCATTGTTCTTTGCCATCTGCGTCAGCCAAACTTGGGGATTGTGGTCAGTCTGCACCACAAAATGCTGCCCATACAAGTATGGCTCTACTTTCTTTAAGGCCCACATTTTGGCAAGACACTTCTTTTCCACCGTGGAGTACACTTGCTCCCTGGAAAGCAGCTTTCTGCTCGGGTACACTACTGGGTGATCTGTCCCTTGACTAGACGTCTGGTTCAGTACTGCCCTATTACCCATGTCTGAGGCATCCATCTGAACTATAAAGGTTTTGCTATAGTCACAACTTGTCAAAACAGGAGCACTGCACAGTGCCTCCTTTAGTCTGGTAAAGGCTTCCTCACAGGCTGGAACTCAGGTAATTTTCTTTGTCAAGTCAGATAGGGAAGCAGCCAGGGCACTGTAATTGGGAACAAATTTCCTGTAGTACCCTGCTGTCCCTTGAAGGCTCTTGACCTGCTTCTGGGTTCCTGGTCTGGGCCATGCCTGGATCACCTCAATCTTTATTTGGTTAGGATGGAGCTGTCCCTGACCTACCACATGCCCGAGGTATGCCACTTCTCCCATGGCTACCTGGCACTTCTTGGCTTTGACAGTGAGCCCTGCCCTCTGTATCCTGCCCAGCAATTCCATAAAGTGGGATAGGTTTTCCTCTCAGCTGGTACTAAAGATGGCAAAGTCATCCAGGTATGCCATGGTGCACTCCTCAGCACCATTTAACACCTGGTTCACCAACCATTGGAAAGTGGCTGGGGCATTCTTCATTCCGAAAGGCATTACTTTAAACTCAAATAAGCTTATCGGAGTGATGAAGGCTGACCTCTCCTTGGCTCTGTCTGTCAACTCTACCTGCCAATACCCCTTTGTCAGGTCAATGGTCGTAAGGCAGGTTGCCCCTCCCAACTTGTCCAGGAGTTCGTCCGTCCAGGGTATCAGGTGGGTATCAGATTTTGTGACTGCATTCAGTCCATGATAGTCCACATAGAAATGAGTTGAGCCAGCTGGTTTGGGCACAAGAGCTACAGGTGAGGCCCAGGGGCTGTGGCATCTCTGGATTACCCCTAAATCCAGCACCTCCTCCACTTTCCTCCTAATATCCTTTTGGACAGTCTCTGACACCCAATATTCTGTTCGCCATATGGGAGTCTGTGTCCCTGTCTCCACATCGTGTGTCATTAAGAGGGTTAATCCAGGCTTGGCACTAAACAAGGGGGCAAAGTCTGCTAAAACCTCCCTTACTTTCTGGACCTGGTCTGGGGCCAGCTGGGGAGACAATTTTACTGCCTCCACAGAGGACTATTGCTTACTTTCTTCCAGCAAGTCCAGAAGGGGTCTCCTTCATCTGTCCCCTCTCCATGACTACACACTGTGAACACCATGTCAGCCCTATTCACACATATGGCTTCATCATGTTGACATGGTACATTCTTTCAGTCTGTCTTCCGTCAGGTAACTCCACAATGTAGTTCATGTCATTTACCTTCCTAATCACTTTGTACAGTCCTGCCCACTCAGCTTGCAGCTTGTCTTTCTGGACTGGAATAAGGACCATGACTTTCTTACCCACCATGTACGAGTGAGCTCTGGCTCTGCAGTTGTACCATACCTTTTTTTTGGCCAGCTGCCAGGTTGTTCTGGGCTGTCCCCATAAGCTCCTGCAGCCTTTCCCTAAACCTAAGGACATAATCCACAAGAGGAGTTCCCTGGGTGGTGTGCTTGCCTTCCCAGTCCTCCTGGATCAAGTCTAGGGGCCCATGTACCCAGTGTCCATACAAGAGTTTGAAGGGGGAAAATCCAGTCAACTCTTGGGGCACCTCCCTGTATGCAAACAACAGGTGGGGAAGGTATTTCTCCCAGTCCCTCCCATGCTGTTCAGTAAATGCCTGGAGCATTGACTTTAGGGTACCATTGAATTGTTCTGTAAGTCCATTGGCTTGTGGGTGATATGGTGTCATGCATCTCTACACCACCCCACACTTCTCCCATAAACATTTCATCAGGTCCAACATGAAGGAACCCCCTCGATCAGTGATTACCTCCTGCAGAAACCCAACATGGGAGAAAATCCCAAGTAAGGCATCTGCCACTTTGTCCTCAGAGAAGATAGGGTGACTGCCTATGGGTACTGGGTGGCATAATCCACCACAGTCAGGATGAATCTCTTTCCTGAGGAGCTGGGGGTATTTAAAGGACCCACAATATCCATTTCCACCCTCTGGATTGGATCCTCCACTATGGGCAAGGGGATCAGGGTGGCTTGGGTTTACTTGCCTGCCTTCCTTATTTCTTGGCACCGGTGACAAGACCTGCAGTACTCCTTCACCTGCTGGATGAAATTAGGCCAGTAGAAATTCAGGCCAACCGCTGCATAGTGTGTGCAATTCCCAGATAACCAGACAAAGAAATATCATGTGCAGTTTTGAGCAACTGCTCACGATACCCCAGGGGAATGACAAACTGCCTGCCTAGCATCCCTCCCTCTGTCTGTACTGCCTGTGTATACATAAGTCCATTTTCCCAATAAACCTTATGTCTGCTGTCACCTCCCTGTGTGCCATCTGAGTCTGCCCAAGCCCTCAGCTTCTCTAAACTAAAGTCACTCCTCTGAACAGCTGCAAACCCCTCACATAGTCCCAAGGCATGGGACAGGTCCCTTTCAGTCACTAAACTAGGGTTCCTAGCACTAGCATCAGGGCCCTCAGGATCACTGTCAATCCTAATCCTCTGACAAGGGGTCACCCCTCCCTCTTCAGAGTAACCCTCTGTAGCTGTGTGGTTACTTGCTACTGAGGAAATTTCATCCCCCTTTTTATCATTCTTCCCATCTGGAGACATAGGCTGGGGAACCAGCCTCTCAGTGGTTTTCACACTGGTTTCTGTGGTGTTGAGGGAACCACTATTTTCCCTTGCCACTTGGCTATGGGCAACTGCACTTACACCTTCTGCTGGAGATTGTTACCCAGGATCACATCCACTGCTAATGTGTTGGCTACCACCACCTGTTGCACAGTTCCTCCTGTTTCACCCCAGTCCAGGAGAACACTAGCGAGTGGCAATGTTTTCTCTTCACCAGTAAACCCCTGTACTGTTATGTATTTATTGGGTATAAGCTGACCAGGCTGAGCCAGATCCCCCTTTACCAATGTCAGGGATGCCCCTGTGTCCCTTAACCCCTGCATCTGTACACCATTTACTATGACTGGGTGCATGTGTTCCCTCATGTTCACTGGCATGCTCTCAAAGATACACAAACAGACCACTTCTTTTCTAGCATCCTGTTGTATATTTTGGCTCACCTTTTTGTGGCACCATCTGACAATATGCCCAGTTTCCTTACACAGCCAACATGCATTTCTTACTTCAGATAAATCTTTTCATTGAAACTTGGGGCTTACTGGTTTCAGTGGAGGCAGTGAGGGTTTTAGCTGCCCTGAAAGTGCGCTTTTCCCTTTCTGCACTGCCACACCTGCACCATTCGTCCTCAGAGCAGGCCTGCTCTTGGCATAGCAGTCCAAGAGTTCAGCAGTCTCTTGCACTGTTTTTGGATCTCAGTCCTCTAGCCAGGATTTTAGCTCTTCTGGGCATGCCCAATAAAACTGTCCTAATAAAATCATGTTTTCAGTTTTATCAACAGAGTTTGCCTCAATTCCTTCCCACCAATGTTTTAAAAACTGACATGGTTTCATGGCTAGCTCCTCATAGCTCATATCAGGGCTTCTCCTGAGCTTGCAGAATTTAGCTTTGTATGATTCAGCAATTAATTCAAACTTTTTTAACAGTGCAGCTTTTAGCTTGCTGTAATCATTGCTGTCCTCATTGTCCATTTGACCCAATGCATCCCAAGCTTTCCTGGTAAGTAGTGGGGATAGCTGGAAGTTCCAGTACTCTCTAGAAATTTTAGCCTGAATACAAACTTTTTCAAAAGAATTTAAAAAGGCATCCATGTCCTCCCCTTCCTTAAACTCAGCTATTAATTTGGAGTTCAATTTGTAACCCAGTCCTGCAGTCCCAGTGAAACCCAAGCCACTTACCTGCTCTGGTGCCCCTGGTCAGAGTCATATCTTCTCCAGTTTGTGTTGCCTCTGGTGCTCCTCTCTCTTCTCCTCTGCAGCCCACTGGTGCTCACACTTCTCATGGTCTGTGTCGCTCTGTTCTTGCTCTGCCTCTTGGCGTTTGCATTCTCTCTCACGGTCCGCCTCTTGCTTCTCTTGCTCTGCCTCTTGGCATTCTTGATCTGCCTCATGGTCCACCTCTTGCTTCTCTCTCTCTGCCTCTTGGCATTCTTGCTGTGCCTCATGGTCTTCCTCTCGCATCTCTCACTCTGCCTCACGGTCCGCCTCTCGCTTCTCTCACTCTGCCTCCAGTTCCATCCTGCCCAACTCAGTTTGCAGCTGGAGTATCTCTGGATTCAGGATACTGGCAACCTTCCCCTGCTGCTGTGGCCCTTCACTGACAGTGGTCTTGCTGTCCTCCTCATTGGCTCTGGACCTTTCACTAGCCACTAGCCCTTCCATACTTGAGGTTTGGTCCTTTCCACTCACAGTTGGTGACTCGCTGCTCTGAGTATCTGCTACCATCAGGGCATCTATGAGGCTCTGGTTGCTTGCTTTCACCTAGAACAGAACTCCTCTGTCCCCGCACAATTGCCTTACGTAATCTACAGTGTGCCTGCTGTAGTTCAAAGGCATCTTTCCTGATGACTGCTACTCTGACTGCACTTTAGAAAAAAAATTAAATGGGTAGGAACTTGACTGTACACCAAGTGACATATAGTTCTGTTTCCTTTTTAAAATAAACTCTGTCTATTTCTTTCTTTGCAAGAGAGCTTACGATCTCAGCTGACACAGAACAATAAAAGCTTGTGATACCAAAATTATGCCACCACTGCCAACCAATCTGTCACAGATTCACTCAGCAGGTCAGGGCCTCTACTCCCAAAGTGCCAACCTCTGAGTGCAGTCTTGTGAACAGTGTAACAGACAAGGTAATCCTCTTGTCTGTTTTTTATGAGTTTGGATCAACCCTTAAAAGAACAAGGTTTAAACAGTGCAAATTCCTGCTTACAGTACTTAGATTTGAAATATTTCTAAATACTTGTTTACAAGTGCTCCAAAGATCTTTCCTTAGTCAGAGTCTAGGTCAAAGTGTGTGTCAGTGAAGTAAAACTGAATAATGAAAAGCTTGCTTTTACTCCACCTCTTTGCAGGAGGTCAGCTAGCTTGTCCCTGTCAGGATATATATATAGATATAGATATATATATATATATATATATATATATATATATTATGGTAGCATGGTAGTGCTACCATAGTTAGGGTTCAGGAGCCATTTCCATGTTAAACCCAAAATTTTGCACCTTAATAACTTTGGAACCGTTTGATGGATTTGCCTGAAATTTGGAAAGTATGATCAAGACCCATAGGCCTTGGGATCTGCCAAGTTTTGTACTGATCGGATATATGGTTGCGGAGTTATTAAGCACTATCTGTGCACACATTTACGCTTTTCTGTAATTCTACTGTCACGCCTACAGGTCATACGGTTTGCGTGACTGGACCGAAATCTTCAGGGAACATGTGGCCGGGGTCCAGGATGTGCCTTTTGAAGATTTGGTGAAAAAATATTAAACGGTTCAGAAGTTATTCAAAAAACAGTTTCCCATTATAAGTCAATGGGAAAAGTTAGCAGAAAGTTCGACACTTTCGCAAATGCATTTTTACTTTCACAAATGGGCCTGTTACTTTCACAAATCGGCCATTTTGTTTTCAGTTGGTGATCAGAAAAATGGTTGGCATTTAAATTTGGGACCCTCTAGCAACCTAATTTTTTTTGTATTCACCTAGTCGGGCCTGAGGATGCTTGCCATGTCTTTATTTTGTGAGTAAACGGCCCAGAAATATGTTTTTCAAATTTCTGAAAAAGTATTGCAATTACTTTCGTGTTTTATTAGCAAAATGTAAATTTTATGTAAAGCTTTCGCAATTTCTGACAGTAATTTTCTAGTCTGTGGAAAATGACAGCAATTCTTTGGCACTGCACTGCAAAATAACCGTTGGGAGTTTTGGGCTGAAATTTGAGGCAACGCAGTCGATATCTCACAGATGTGCCTTTTCAGTGTTGTATTGAAAAAATATTACACGCGGGTAGTTATGGCACTCCAAAGTTGACAGTTTTTCCTATAGGATAACATTACGGCGCCCAAGCATTACAGGAACTTTTGGCACGCTGCTGCAAAATAATGTCTTGGTCTTTTTCCTGAAATTTGGAGTGAAGACAGCCAACAGTACACAGATGTGCTCTTTCAGTGGTTTGGTGAAAAAATATCACATGGCGGCAAAGTTACGGCACTCCAAAATTGACAGTTTTTCCCATAGGATAACATTGCTGCCCGACACTTAACAGAAATCATTTGGAGCCCTGCTGCAAAATAACGGTTTGGTCTTTTTTCCTGAAATTTGGAGGGAAGACAGCCAACAGCCCACAGATGTGCCTTTCAGTAGTTTGGTGAAAAAGTATTACAGGGAGGCAAAGTTATGGCTCTCCGAACTTTTCTTTTTTTCCCATAGGATAACATTACGGCATTCACCGCACCTTTCAGGGCCGATATCTCGGAACGGTGTGAGATAATGGATTCTTTCGTCGGAAAATTTCTTAGCTCTCTAATGGGGCTAAGATTCAAATTAGCCAGGACAGTTGTAAATAATATTACTTTTAAATTTTTTTGTACGTCGTGCGGTTCCTGAGATATAATGTATTTAGTATTCCAATATCTAATTTTCTGCGCCAATACTCATTATTTTGCATACATTATTTGTACTCACTGTCTTTCTCAATGCAGGTTTTGGGGAAAACCAGCCTGTGCGCTTACATTACTGTTACTGTTGCCCTTTCCACTTGTGGATCCGTGCATTCTTACTTCTACCATTGACGCTCATGTCACCATGTGCTTATCCTTTATGCTTTCATTTGCGCTCTTATGCTTCTGTAATTTTTGCCATTTCTGTCTACAGTACTGTTTATCTTACTGTTTCACTTTAAATCACCATGCCCATTGACATTTCTGTTTGCAGGCACCATGTTACTATGTGACAAGACATCACGTGGCAGACCATTTCCGTCTACGCCACCATGTGCGTTACCCTTTCTGTTCTCATTCGTGCTTGTGCTACTATGTGCGCCACTGTTAGCATTTCTGTTTGCATTGCTGTCCCTGTTAGTATGCCAGAAGACATTATGTGGTGGGAGTGCGGCCAGGCGCCCCCTGCGCTCCGCTGCTACATTACATTCACTATTTCTCGTGAATCATTCTTAAAAGAAGGGAAATTAGAGGCAAAACTCCGCTTAATGCATTAGTTAGGGTTGTTCCACAGTGACAAAAGTGAGGAAATTCGCTGTTAAGGTTGAAACCCCTGGACCCCCCAACCCCCAACTGGCATTGGGGTGTGCATTGGGATCGTGGGTTCTAACTCTCACCTCACTCTCCTATACTTCTGCTGCTTTACACAGGTCATGGGGTGAAACTTAGGGGTGGTGATCCCGTCTATGCCACCATGTGTGTTACTGTTTGTGTTACTGACTGTATGTCATAGGTAGCAAACAAATAGATGGAGTTATAGTTGTAGCAGTATTAGTAAGCATTGATTTGTATGCTTAAGTAATAGACACTTATTTTCAATTCAGTATGGTATTTAAAGTAATGAGTTTCATACAGGTGGTTATGGTTTTAAAAAATTTATTGCCAATTTGTCAAATGGAGAAAAGGTCGAATGAAAAGTTAAATTTTCTTAACAGAAGCAGTCTCACAATACAATCTTTGTATGTGTGCAATCATTACTTGTGAAATTTGTAAATGTGTGAGAATTATAATAAGTGTGTGATGTGGATTGGACTAAGTGTGTGATATTATATGAAACTAATCAGATGTTGTGTGTTCACTTCTGTTTATATGTGTGGAAGTATTTTCTGGCATTCGACTTGTAAGTGTAATAGTTAGGCTGAAGATATTGCTATTGAACGTGAATGTAGTTTGTAACAAATGTAACTTTTTAAAAAAATGGTTGTATGTTGTAACTATGTGTAGTGCATTAGTTGTCTGTATGTTAATGAGGGAATGTCAGTTGTTTGTGAAGTGTGATTAGACACAAGATAGACAAGTGTTTTGTTGTAATTGTGTGACTGCTAATGTGGATGTTCCTGGGGTGGGTGAAAAAACCATATGCTGATTGTCTAAGTAGTACAGTTTACACAATTGTAAGTTTAGTGACATTTGATTCTTACTATTAAATAATATTTCACTGACTAGGTGCAAATGGAAAATTCCCACCCGACCCCTCAATTGAGGCGATCAGAAATATTGTCAGGAACAGGTATGCAGTTTGCTGTGATCATCAACAGTGCCTGATTTACAATTATCAATATTTTGTACATACGGTACAGTTAGTTATGTGACAAGTACAAAACAAAAAATACAGGTTTTACATGAAGAAAAAAATGTTAGCAATTCTTACATTGGCTTCTATGTTAATTCTTAACTTGTAAATACTAAAACTGTTATTGAATGCATTATTTCAGAAAGTAATGCTTAGTTACATGTTGTTAGTATGCTGCAGAGTATATGTAAGACATTCACTTGTACTGTAGTGCTACACTGCTATTTTTTGTTCAATTATTAAATAAGTTATTAACAATGTACACTTGAAAAGAAATGTTTCTATTATGTACAAGTAATTGTAAACAGTTCTAACAGTCACTGAATTACATTCAGTAATTGGTAATTATTAACTGTTGTGTAAGTCAGGTTCTTGCATTGTCAATAACGGTAGTTGTTTTTACATATGTACAATACTACTACTACATCTGAAAGCGTGATAGTTCTACACTGTTGCATGGTGACATAATGATGTTCTGTATATGTGAAGAGTCACTAGAAGTGTTAAAAGACTACTTCTGAGACAGTGGAATGTTTGTTGAGTGTTATAAGGGTAGAATCTTTCGCAGGCATGTAATCATGGTTTCTCTAGTGACTGTAAATATTGTTGGCGCCGATTGAAGCCACTACAACAATTTTCATGTAGTCACTGATCTACACAAGATGTAACATGTCACAGTCTATGTTATGTCTGTATTTGAATTCCATTTTTTGTTGAAATTGTCTTTTGATTTACTGTTGTTAATTGTACAACATTGTAACGAGTTATGACATTTTTGGGGACAAAGTACTGATGTTGAAATGGTGCATGTTTTTTCCTATTCTTCTGAAATATGAAGGTTGTCATAATTCTTCAATATTAGAAGATATGCATTTTTCAAGTGACATGGCAGTCTCTGTTTAAAAGTTGTTGTAGAGTCATCACACTCTAACCATCCAGCTGTGCACCTTAGTAATGAGGTGTAATGTCCAGAATGCATGGATTGGCCATGGTGATAGATAATGCTGTGCGTGTTAAACAGTGATTGGTTGAACACTATTCTACTAGCTGTGTAGTCTGTGATAGGAGTATCAACTTTGAGGCCATTGGTGTCAAATCTGTGCAACATAAGCAACAGATATTGAGATGAAGTCCTCAGGCGTATGGACTGAGTGCATATGCCTCCGCACCTTTCACAGGCATGACTACATTCAGCATTAGTGAACAGCTGTCGAAATTTGACACTTTTGGCTTTGGGAACAAAGAGAGTTATCCACAACATGTCTTGTGTGGTTTCACGCTGTGAATTGCCACATGAAACAATATATTTTGTAACGATGTTACTGTGGAGTAGGGCGCATTGGGTGCCGCCTTCATCAAGGTTGTTTATCACAGCCATCATAAACTCAGTACTGTCTTGCTGTATGTCTGCAGCAAATGTACTACATCCAGCATATGTAGATAACACCTGTCGAGTAGTGTGTTAGTGAGTGTACATTGTTAAAGTGGTCAGAAATCATGTTGATAATCTGGTTCAAAGAATTTGATAGGGATTGTCTTAGAAGCAGATATTGCTTGCACAAACTGCATGTGTAGGAAAACTTGCATAGCTGAGTTAGTATAGCAGTTTACTCTACTGCTGTTGTCAAACAGTGGTACAGCAGCTAAGCCAACTGATTTTTGATGAATTGTTGGTTGTGAATGTGTTCTTGAGGTTGTGGCCTTTGCTGAACTCTTTTTTTTTGAATGACTTTGTGAAGCTTGATGCAGTTTGTTGCTTTGTCTAGCTGTGACTGAATTGTGTGAGACCGACATATATGTAGGCAGTGGTATTAAAGACATTTGTGGCTGATGTAGAGTACGTAATCTGTTGTACTCTAGAATACATCGCTTGTCAGCTCGTATTTTCTGAGGTGCAATACTAATGATGTGCAATCCAGAAAGGGTTCCTACACGTGAAAGTGCAACGTAGCTCATGCCATCTTTGAAAATGTCTATACCTATGTCTATCATTGCTGAATCCAAACTTAATCCCTGAGATTTGTGAATGGAGACAGCGTATGCAACAACATAATGGCAACTGTTTCCTGTTCACGTAGATATCCTTAAAAACCTGAATTTACTAGGTTCTATCTCTATGTACAGAGTGTTGCATTGTCACAAACTGCACTACAAGTGTCTGAATAAATGTCTGTACATTATAGATAAAGTCAGTGATGTTTCCTATGGCACCATTTACCATGCCTTGTTCGACATCTAGATTATGTCGAGTAACATACGTGCATTCTTACAAAGTGTGAGAAGAGCTTCTAGGCCAGCTGTTCGTGAAACATCTGACTTCAGTTCAGTTAGTCGTCAGTCATCTTTGCTATTAGCTTCGACTAAGAACACGCCATCAACTGTATCAATTGCATGGAGAGTGACAATCTCTTGGTTTTCTCTTTGTAGCATCAGATTGTTGAATTCAGTGCATTTCTTTAGTCGTGGCATAAGACACACTATGTGTCTGCCAGTAGAGTATATGTCGCTGAAGACATTACATGCTGTTTATATGCATGTACTATCTACTGTAATTTTTCGATCATTTAACATACAAACATGTTCTGTTGATAGAGAACCTGTGCGAGCTTCATCTAAAAGTGATTTGTAAGCTAGGTCACCAGTTTGCCGCATGTTCTCAGACAACTCAACATAGGTAAATAATTCCCATATGTTATAGCCTGCAATGCAACCGAGGATATTCTTAGCTTGCTTGGCAGTTAGAGTTGTGAATACATGCTCTGCATTGACTGGTGCAAGTTGTAAAAGGTCTCCCAACACAAGTATACTTTTGCCACCAAATGGCACTGCATCATCAGTTCCTAAGATCTGCTGTAGACGTAGATGAATACAGGCTAGCATGACATTAGATACCATGCTGATTTCGTCAATGATGAGTAGCTTCATCTTTGTGAACATGGGACGGAGCTGAGATGCAACCTCGAATGACAGTTTACGATACTCTCCAGTTCTCCCATGTTCGACTGGCAACATAAAGAGACGGTGTAATGTAACTCCACCAATATTGTATGCTGCTAGTCCTGTGGGAGCAGTCACAGCAACAGACATTGAAGAGCCTCTGACAGTCCGTATTTCTGAAGTGATAGCTTCAATCAGGAAACTCTTTCCTGTGCCAGCTGAACCACTGACAAACATTAGTAGTGGTTTGTGCTGAGTGCAGTCACATTTTTGTTTCATGTAGTATACCATGTTGGACAGCTTCAACCACTTTGGAGTGTACTGAATGCTGTAGCTGATTTAGTCTTTGTCTTACGTCAGCTGGGTTGACCATAGACTGTGTGCCATGTTGCATGGCTGTCTCAATTTCTGAGATTAACAGTTCTGAGGCATTCAACGGCAGAGGGTCACCTAGAACACCTTCTCCTTCTGGATAAAGGTTGTCTTGTGAACTAACTGGAGTGTCTTCCTGAAGTTGTTTCTCTGCCTGCTCTAGCTGTTCTTTCTCAGCTTTTAGTCTTTGTATGTATGTTTGTGAGTAGTCAGTTTGGAAATTCTCATAAGTGAGATTGAACTGTTCTTCGAATGTGTCAGAGTCACCTTTTAATTCACACTCACTCTTCCAGGGTCTAAATAAGAATAGGAGAGCAAAGTAGTAATGTTCTGTGCTCTCTGATGTGCCTAGATGCAGTTTGCAGTGATCTATAAGCCATGCCTTGTTCCTCTTCACAAGACAGCCATCTAGTCCATTGACCTTGTAAATGTGCCGTGTTGAGTCATGTGCTGCACCTGTCTTGTAGTCGTACCACTTAGCCAATTTCAAACAGACACATATCATTCATCCTGCTATGTGTTCGGGGGTAGTATGTGTCTATCAGGTTATTCTTCAGGATATGTTTTGAAGAAGGTGCGTTGGCAGCAAGCTCCTCAATTTCGGCATGAGGAATCAGTACACACTTTCGCTTCTCTTTGTAGTTTACACTGAGGAAACGACAGCGCCAGACTTCCCGAGATAGATGTGTATTCATTGTCGGTCACTGGCTCGTGGCTCCACATTCTCTGTGTGAAAGAGTCTTCAAACCCAATGACCACAGCTGAGATGTCAGGTTTGCTTGAAGTGGCAATATCTTCCCAAAGATCTTGCAATCTAGTCTGTTCATGTTTGGTTATGTACGGTTACATAGCGAACCAGGGCTAGTGAATTGTCAGCCACAAACTGAACATCTATGTTTGCTTTGCCACATTAGGAGAAGAGTTGGTTGTAGTCATTGATATACACCTCTTTTTCATCTCTGGTAACTCAGATACCCTCTTGGTTGATTTTGCCTTCTCAGTGGTGTCGATTGCTGAGAAAAGGTCATTCATGGCACCATTCTGACAAACTCTTTCAGGAATCCAAAGCAACATCACAGGTACCAATTAGATTTTTGTTTCATTGCTCACAGCAATATTTATAAGAATATGTCATTTTTTGAACTTTTGAACCAACTTCCATAGTGGGACTGTCATACTTGTCTGGAATGTGACAAGTGATGTATTTTTATGAATGACAGCACTTCTGCTGCATCATGTTCACCGATTCGTAGCACATCCTTGATCCATATAACATATGGATACGAGGGGCACCTCGTGCTTGATATTCTGTCCTCCAAAAGTAGTGTTCTACAATGCCTAGAGGAGGATTGTCCTTGATAAGATGAAATTGAGAATGTCATGGAAGAAGCCAGTAAAGTGTCTCTAGACAGACACAGGATCAAGTGAACACATTTCTCCGATAGTCATTGATGAGATGCCTTTGACATCGGAATTTGCCCACTTCAACAGTTCAATGAGTTCGTCCCAGGTATATTCTGCACAACTGAGTGTGACAAACCATGTGGCTGCGCTTATACTTCCAGTATTGTCATTACCGAGTGTCTGCTATACCAATATTCTTGGTGCCACGTGAGGCTTGAAAGTATGGAAGAGAGATTCACTTGCACATTTTCATCTTTCTGTTTCATCCTCCAGAAATTGAGCAGCTGTAATTCCATCTAGTGGAGTTGTTAGTCGTAATGGTATGTGCTATAGACGACAGAATGCTAAGCTCACTTTCCCAGAGCAGATGGAACAGGTACTGTATGTTACGCCTGAATTTGCCATCTTTGCTCAGGATACGGCTGGTGCGGCACTCAGCACCCTGTACCTGATGTCTTCTTTTCATCTAGGCGTCCGCCTGACCCTTTTGGAATAGGTCTGGGAAGCAGGTGCTTTAGTGTTGCTCCCAAATGCTGACAGGCTCACCTTCCACCTGCTTCATTTGATAGAGATCAATGTTGTCTCCAATGGATCTCTACTATGTAGTGGGTGAATTGTGTACTGTCTATACACATTATCACTTGTCTGTGTAGTGACTTTCTCAATGATTGGCTTACTTTTTCCTAATAGATCATGTTGTACGAGAGGCTGGCCATTTGATCTATGTCAAGGTCTATGTAAAAGGAATTGTTCTTCTTTAAATAAGACAGAGCAAGCTTTACCTTTGCAGGTTGACAACATCTTGCCAGATGACTCTTGGCCTTTGTAGGCACACCATTTACTAGAATGACCAAGCTATTTTCTGTTGAGATAGCTTGAACATTTTCCTGTAGAGGAAGTGGTAGATACATCACAGAACCCTTTAGAGATCTAAAAGCTCTTTCTGTGGAATCTTCCGTGTCTTTGTGTTCAGACGAGAATCGTTGGAATGGTTTCATTGTCTGAATTAGAATACGCTCAAACATATTCAATGTTGAAATCTCAGTTGGTGTAACATCTGTTTGCATGTTGTTTAGCACTGACCTTCCTGGCAAAGTGTTGCACTCAGTTTTGAGAAACAGTGTTTGCATAGTACCATGGTGTCTTGTGGATGAAAAGTCATATTTTGTAGCTAAGAATGCTGTGAGGCGCAAACCACATGTCATTGTATGATGACCAGGTTTCAGAGTTGATTGTGACAGTTTGTTTTGTGTGTATATCAAACGTCACATTGTCAATACACACAGAATCAAACTTCGATACTTTGCAATCTCGACTTAGCAATTTCCTTTCCGTCTGTTTCAGGAATGTTGTTTTCAACACTGAAGCAGCTTCTTCTGTTGAAGTGTCACACTGGCAATTTACTGCTTCTGGCTCAGAAGTGAATGTGTAATTCTTTCTCATGAAAGTGATGTAACCGCATGTCACCCGACTGCAATAAGTCATTTAAGTAAGTGTACTGATGCACATCTTGCTGTACTTCATATACTCTGTAGACAAAGTTCGCGATGCCTGTCTGATGCACTGCAAGCATCCGCATGTTGTGAAAAAAACTATCACAAACACCAGTATCGAGACATGCAAGTGAGTGACCCATGAGTCCAGTATATGGCCGTATTTCACAATGGTCGATTTCAGTAAATAGCTTATGTCTCTCTTTGCGATCTGTTATTATGAATAGGTTAACAAACTGTTCTACTTTTTGAAATGATGATTCCCTATGGTTGCAGGTAGCATCACATGACCATGTAAGGCAGTGCTGTTTATTCAAGACTATGGTTGGACCACAGTCATCGTCAGTATCTAATTGATTGTCATCAGAGATACTGAGGACATTTGTAAGTTTGCCAGACTCATCGATATTGAACGTCTGTTGTTTCATAAAGTCATGATAAGACTCTTCCCAGAAGTATGCTTCTGAGTGCTGTGTGTGCATCCACTGTCCTGTGAAGACATGGCAGAAGTTGTCAACAGTCAAACGAGGATACTGTTGAAGCCTTTTTGATGCTATATACGTTTCCTGAATTGTTCGATGACATGAGACATCTACGCCATATCCTTGTAGTACAAACAGTGCTCTGTTGACAAATGTTTGTACTTTGAGACGAATTCATCAGAGAAGTTGACTCTTGATGTTTTTATGGCTGTGTCAGAAAGACAAGCGGTAATAAGTCTTTCAATCTAGCTTTGCTTGCTAGTGATCGGAAATACTTTGTTTTTCTAAGTTGTAACTCAGAATTTTCATTTTATGTTGTTGATTTGAGCGCCTCTTGATGGTTACAGACTAAGATAGTTGTGTTTCGCCTACAGATCACATAACGCTTGTGATGTTACACATTTTGGTTTTTTAGGATTTTGTTTCTTGTGCAGGACTTGACGTAGGGGTCACTGTTGCAGTAACAATGGTCTTTCGATGTTCATTTTTGGGTAACTTTACTTTTGTTTGTTGCCCTTGTACAACAGTGTAGTACTATTATGCCACTGTCGCTTTGAGACACATCATCCTGTATTTAGTTGGCATTGTTAGGTATTATTGTTCACAGACAGTAAGCAATCTACAGAAGTATCAGGTACCTGTATGGGAAAGAAAAAAGTTTTAGAATATGTATCAGTACATTCTTATAGTAATGTATTACTAGAATATCTTGTTAAGAATGTTAACAATTTGATGAAAGACAAGCAAATCATAGCTGTTATGAATGTGCATTGCACAGCTGCTATGTAATATCAGAAATTTTTTCATTCTCATTATTTCTGTGGACATTTGAATGTTTTTTTCTTCACGTGTGTTCTTACGATTATGATGGTTGTTATTTTTTATCTGTGTATGAATATGTGTTTTATGTTTTGTTGCGTGTTATGTGATAGTCAGTTTGATGATTAAGTATATGGTAGACCAACAAATTCAGAGTGACAGTGTGCATTATTACATGTATAACAATTAGTATATTAACAATTACGTGGAGGATATGCCACTATTACTGTTTGTGTGTGTGTGTGTGTGTGGTACAGTTGGTAGGTATGGTTGCATGTTAGTGAAGTTTCAATGTTGATGCTGCATTGTAGTAACATACTGCCTTTTGTGCTGGTGTGTATTGTAATTCGAGCTGTGACCTATTGACAACATGCCAAAAGAATGTTTTTCTCTACATGTGCTGTGAAATGATGAAGTTCCTTGCAGAAATGACTGTGTGCAACACAGTCTAAAACTACTGTGGATGTATTTCTGGACAGATTAATTCAATCTGTTAAGAAATGTGTGTAAACTCTAAATATTTCTGATTTACATGCTTGTGCATTGTGAGTTCATAGGTAGACTAGTAAGTTCTGCCTTTGTGTCATACTTTCTTTTAGACTTTGCTATTTAGCTTTTGAAAATGGGTCTGAAAATCCTACCGCTCTGATTGGCTATGATACCATCTCAGTGGGCTCGTATTTTTGAATAGATACAGGCCAAAAAAGAAGTTACTATTCGGGTGCTGCATTACTTGTGTGTTTGTTGCAAACCCTGAATCTTTAAGCTTTTCACCTGCTGTTTGTTAGCACTTGTTAAGCAAATGAATAAACAAGAACATGATGTCCCCCGCTGCACACACACACAGACAGAGAGAACCCAACAGAAGCACAGTACTATACAAAAGTTCAAAACAATGACATCTAACAGCATATAGCTAAAAAAATGTTGTGTATCATGGAGTGAAAGATTGGCAATCCATTACATGGCGAAGCTTGCAGCATGTCTCCATTCATGGCCACTGTAAGTTAGGAAAGTGCTGTGACTGTTGCTGGTCCTGCTTCAGAAATTTAAGAAACAAATGCCAGAAGTCCTCTACTGTTTTTACTAATGTCTTGTGTCCCAAAGTATCTGCGAGGTACAGAGTACCTCCACCAAAAAAATCTTCAATGAACGGTCACCCAGTATCTTGATTGCAGATTCAGAGCCCCACTGTGTCTAGACTTCAGTCAGAAAGTGCATGCCAACAAAGTGCCCCTGTCACATTATGGAGTCCCCAATAGTATAGAAATCAAACAGCCAGAGGGATTACTTAATCATAACAGTTGTTTGAAGCTCATTTAGTATTTGTATATCTATTTTAAATACTTTTTCATTCATTGTTTTTCTTTACAGTGCACATTTTCTAAGTGCAATAATACCTCCAGGGTGCTTGCATACGGAAATAGTGTTACTCTAGATCCTAAGTACTTCCTCCTGTGTTTTTGGCTCTCATTACGCCTCTGGTTGGTTTGCTTGTTCTACAGTACCCACTGTGGAGGGTGTTATTGTTAACTCAGACTACAATGTTCTGAATAGTGTACATTTAATTTGTTGTCTTGATGATACTGTGTTTTTGTTTATGTGTGTTTAAAATGAGTCAGTGTGAGAAATGACTATTTTGTAGAAATTTAACATATGAGAGTGTAATGTGAGCAGAAGTCGTAATGGATATATGATGGCGTTTGAGTTAAACATACAACAAATAAGTGTCTTGTAAGTAAAGGCGCAGTTTGTGGGTATGTATTAAGATTGTAAATCTTAAATATGTGCACTGAGCTGAGATTGAGGCAGTTATGCAGCAGATAGTGTGTTTACAATTGATAATCAAGTCATTTTTCCATAAAATGTGAAACTGTGTCAATATATGGCCAATTCTGAAAAAATACTTTCGTGAGCACGAAAGTGTCGAAAAAACTACTTTCGTGCATTCGAAAGTGTCGCAAAATGTACTTTGTCGTTCGACACCATAGTTGAAAGTACTGTTGAGCGCCGAAACTTTTAAATTTTTGCTTCCGTGCCATCGAAAGTGTCGCAAATGTACTTTCGTGCATTCGAAAGTAAAGCTGATGTAATACTTGGGAGTGGCTGAAACATTCATTATCAAATGATTTCATAGTCTGTTTGAGTGACAGATAGCTCTACCAATGAAATTAAAGATTTGTCAGGCCACTTCTGAGAACCAATCAGTGATGGAGAACAGTGAAGAAGAAAAAAACAAGATCCATTTTGAAAACTGCAGAGAGATTACCAGTTGAAACTGTAAGTACAGTCTATCTTCACATCATATTTTCTAGTATTTAAATAACTTATTAGAACATGTACATATTATTAATCAAAACGTTTTGGGTGTTAAATCTGATGATGTTAATAGTTATTATGTAGCATGTAATATTCTCAAGAGAAAATAGTTTAAAGTACAAAAAAGTTCAGTACTCACTTGTACAGATACAGCTGCAAATGGAGGGAGATTGGAAGGTGCACGTGGAGTTGTTTGATGAAACGCAACCAATGAGACTTCTTTCTGATGTTGTAATTGTTTAAAAGTGTCTATGAAAAGCATGCATTTTGTTTAATTCTCAGTGGTTTTAGATGTTAGCAGGGACATAGCCTATTAATACTGAGTGCATGAGTTACATTGGTCTATGAAGCCAGAGCAGGAGGGAATGTTTTTTTTTTATGTCTGTGTTTTGACTGAATGCAGTGAAGCTGGTCTCAAATAAGGAGGGGAAAAATCTGTTTGATTTTCAGTGCTGTCTGGTTAGTGCAGGGTGAACAGTCCCTTTCTTAGTAGCTTTCTGTGCAGTTCTGGGTAAAAAAACTTAGAATGGCAGAAAATAGGAAAAGGATTTTGTGGATTATTGGAAGCAGTTACATAAGACGAGCAGCTGAGTTTGCAGTTCATAGTGATTTTGGAAGGCACCTGCAGCTCCCGAATTGCTATGTTAAATGGTTTGGTCGTGGTGGAATGAGATGGGAACATCTTATGCCAACCATGCACAGACTTTTGAGAACTCACTCTCCTCCTGACATACTGCTAATCCATCTTGGAGGCAATGATTTGGGTTCAAAACGCTGGGTAGATTTAGTTACAGAGGCAAAATTGGACCTTGCTTCTATTATGTCTATGTTGCCTGCCTGTATTATCATATTTTCAGATATTACAGAGCGGAGAGTCTGGCAAGCAGAGCATCATATGTATCTGATTGACAGAGCTCGCAGAAAAGTAAATGTACAGATCACTGCTTTTTTACGCATGCATGGAATGCATACTATAAACGTCACTCCAAATTAAATTCTGTAATGATTGGCTATTCCTAACAGATGGTGTGTATTTCTCGCATGCTGGCAATTGCCATTTTCTGGGAGACCTTCAAGATGGAATCCTGAAAGTCCTTTAAGATTGTGAGACTGTTTGAGGAAATATGATAGTATACACAAAGGTTCTTTTCAGAACCATATTAATGTGGTCAAAAAATAGATTTCATGATATGCAGTAGTCTAGCTGCCATGGTGAAGTGAGTGTCTGCCAATTTCTCTGCATGGTTTGCTGAACTAATGCTTGAGTGTTTTTCACAGTTTGGCAGGTTGTACGAGAATATATCCTTACCTGGTTTACTGTTCAAGGATGTTTGACAGTGATAACTGTTTGATAATACCTGTGACCTCTGACAGTATGATTCCTTTCAAGGAATGTTAAAGTGCATATCTGAATAAATGTAGTTTTTCATTCTGAGAAAACAATCATAATGTGGCAGGCTACAGGTAAGGTATTGTACAAATGAACTGTGGTAAACATCCTTGAACAGTAGAGTATGAAGGATATATTTGAATCACAGCCTGTAGCATTTTGTCTTAGCTAACTTGCCCTCATGAAGTTTCATCTGTAGGAGTTTTGGCTTCGCAGAAGCATGTAAAAATATTTTATACCCCTTTTCGGTACTGTTTGATGTATTGATCACCCACATAACATTTTGCTACTGTGGTTCAATTTATTTACTGTGCAGGACAGACACATGAGGAGCTACTAGGACTGCCCTTATGTTGCTGCCTTTTAAAGCGGCAGGTGGCAATTGCTAAAACTGAAGTGCATTTTAGTGGTTAGTGCCCACTTTTTTCGACTCCTGTGGTGCATTTTCATATCATGAGGTCCTGACATACCTTTTTCTATATAGAGTGCTGTGTTTGGCGGCTAGCGGCCTAATATGTGTGGGAAAGTTGTAAATCAGAACTGCCTGTGTAAGGGACAGGCCAAGAAAGTAAAACGTCTGTCCCAATGAAAAAACAGGTGTCCGAGGTGGGTGGAGAGTATGTTATTTCAAGGCCTGTGTACCAGTAGTGTATGTTTGCGAGTTCAATAAAACACAGTTCTGTGATGTGTGGTTCATCTGTGTTTGATATCACATTACAATGTTGTGCAGATATTTCACTATGCTACAGATGGATATGTCATGGTATACCAAATTTGATGTTTGGTACAGTTACTACAATGCATGAGACTAGATATGGCATGTTAGTGTACTACCAGTTGTTTTACTGTCAAGGTGGCTGTATCCTTTTTTGTTCTATTGTGGTACTGATTCTGTGTTTGTGCTATCTTGAAGGACAGCTGGTCTTTGATGTAATTAAATTAGTATTGTATAGAATTTCTTTAACAAATGATGAATATTGTAATATTTTACTAATGTCCATATTTTTGGGTTTTGTATTTCAGAGCTATTAACATTCATCTGGCAACATGAGGCAGTGGAGCTTGCGAGAGGTGTGTGCGCTGTTTCAGGCAGTCCAGGCTCGGGGGAATGCCCGTGTCTGATGAGGAGCACAAACAGGAAGCTGGATGCAATGTGGAGGCGTGTCAATAGTTACCTGTATATCGCTCTGAAAGTGAAAAATAAGAGTGTAGTCCAATTAAAAAAGAAGTGGAAGCTGTTGCGCCAGCGCTTTTATGTTCTCAAGGACCGGAGGTGATCGGATAATGGCCAGCTGCTGGTACTACCTCGCTATTTAATTGTGGGAGGTTGCTGGTAAGCCGAGTGCGGGGGAGCGCCTTACTCAACGTAAGTAAATCAGCACAAATTTTTATTATAGTTGTCAATGTTTTCAGAGTTAGTGAAAAACGTCTTATAGTGTGTACCACATATTTAAAAGGGTTTCTGCATGTGCAACAGGGTTGTGTATGTGGAAGACCAACTTTTGAGCATTGAGCAATATTTACCAGGAGGCAGTTATGTCATTGACAACAGATTGTGCAAAAGATCAATGTGAATGAATGAATGGTTAACAGGGCGGGGAGGAACAATGCATAAGCTGCCCAACACAGTATTCAGTGGGGTTGTAGATAGTTGTGCATGCGCAACCCCCAACATACGGCTGCACAACTTTGAGCCCCGCAAAAAATGACGTTGATGGCCACCCACAGATGAGCTGCTGTTTTGCAGGTGTGACACAGCAGCTGCCACTCCTGGCTGGACGCCTAGTTGGTTCTTGTGCCCCCCACCAGCCCCTATTGTGTGCATATAGTAACATACCCCCCACCCACACATCTCTTGACACCTGAATGCAGGAATAAAGTTACATGCCCCACTTAGAGATCTCCCACAGTGTGATTGAGGGCAATAAAGTAACATGACCTCCCCTGCTCACACATCTCCCGAGGCCCAATCACGTCCAGAATCTGTATCCCCTCCCAGGTCTGTGGATCATGGGCAGAATCTGAAGCCCTTCTCAACAAAAATATCTCTGTTGTGGTACACTGGATTGTAATGTCTGATTGTGGGCATAATGTCCAGTAACTACCACCTCAAAAAGTCAGCCTGGTACCTAGTGCACACACAGTGCTGTATGAAGCCCCTCTAGGCTGCTCCCTGCTTTGCAGGCGGTGGGCGGCAGCATCACAGCTGCATGCTGCCCTGCTGCCTGGTGAATCACTGCCTGGTCTGACTGCATGCCCATCGATGCCAAACTATTGCCAATGGACGTGCAGCCCATAATGTTCATGACACTCCACATTTATGAATGATGTTACTGTATTGCCCATGATGGGGTGTGGGTGGGGTGGTGTCATGTTACTTTATTGGCTGTGATTGGGCTTCATGATCTGTCTGCAGGAGGGTAAATGTAAGACAGAGAGAGAGTGTGTGTCATTGGGCTGCAGGGTGCATGGGTCTCCAATGGCTGGTGCCTAGTAGGGCGGCCAGGTGCAAATCCTTGTGGATCATGCACCTATATGCTAATGGCATGCAAATGGGTACATAAATAGATGTCAGTGATCCCGCCTTCATCTTGTATTAAGTGTTATCTCATTTGCACGCCAGCTTTTGAATATCTGAAATTTGTGCATCGCGCAATGGTACTTAAGCCACTGCTAATTTAATGCTCAACTCTAGCAAGTTGTGGTGGTGGAACTTGCAGTGAGACATTTCCAGTGCCTGTGGCTGGGGGTGATAGTCAAAGAAGTTGTTCCATAGCACAATTAGATCAAATATTACCGTGGAAACACCCGTGCACAATCATTTTGAGGAGCAGAGGGCTGGCGATTCAGAATGGCACAGTTTCCATATCTGTGCTGCATAAATAAGCAATGACACATCAGGAGTGATTGTTCAGTGTTGTGTGAATGTGTGATTACTAGTGTAATGTGGGATGAGGCACATCTGAGTACTACATCAGTCACACAGTGATTAAGTAGCTATTGATATATACAGTCAGAGTGCCTTATTTGTATTATCATAGCAATATTTTTAAAATAGTATTTAACATTGTTTTGTATGTGCCTAGTCTCTACATATATATCAATAAAGCAATAATGCCCAACAGGGTGTGTGTTGTGCTGCGATAACGTCACGTGAGGTGGTTGGGCACAAGGCCGCAGCACAAGTGTGTCCAACAACTGAGGTGTGATGTTATGCCAAATGATGCACACCCTGCAGGTCATTATTGCTATTATGCAATGTTTCATTGTTATGCAGAAAAAAACAATTATTTTAAAGATGTTCTTGTGTGGGAAAATAGTTTTTTTTTTGTTAGAGTAGATGAAACAATCAAGGAAATTCTAGCATGCTGATGGTGATCAGCAGGTTTACTGTAAGGCTGAGACTAGACCCGTAATGTTGCACTGATTAACATCACACCTCTGATGTTGTAGTGATTAACATCACGGATTGAGCCCAATACTGACCAATCAGAGTCCAGGATATTTTATTGCCATTGTATGATCAAAGATTGAATACAGTAATAATGTTGTGATAGAAATTAGAAAGTAGTATTTTTTTACAACTGGTGTTCTCAGTGTTAAAAAAATGTACTCTGATTTACATCTAACATTCAAATGTGTTTGTTTTGTATTTGTTGTAGAACATCGGAGGCGTTCCCCAGGTGTGAGCGAGGTAGTGCCAGCAGCAAGTGAACCTGTGGAGGGTGGCCAGTCAGACACTGACAGTGTCATTATGATTGAGTCTGACGGTGAGACTTTATTATTACAAAGTTCTTAGGTTGTTTTCAAATAAGAAATGAGGGTTTCTCATGACACAAGTGTGTGATATTGAAATTGTGGCATTGATAGACGCAAGGTATTGTGTTGTGCAAATTCGCTGGACAGCTGTAGCTCTGGGGCAATATTTGAAATGTGACATGAAATGTGGTATTATCAGCATTGCAAGATGCAGTGTGGGCACATTTGCATGTTGTTATGCTGTGGTTTGCATGCTATTACCATGCAGGTCTGTTGGTCCATCAAAAATTGTGTGTGGTGCCCTGACAGGCTGCAGGCATCGGGGGGACAATACTGCGGTGCAGCTTTATGATAGAGAAACGATTGTAACATTTCCTGGAACACCCATATTATATACCCATACCATGTGTCTTGTGATGGGCTAACATCATGCCTCGGGTGGTTGCGCATGAGAACGCAGGTCAAGTGTGTCCAACAACTGAGGCGTGACGTTTTCCCAAATGACACACACCCTGTTGGGCATTATTGCTATCATACAATGGCTCATTGTTATACAGAAAAAAAAATAATTGTAAACATGTTCTTGAGTGGGAAAATATTTAAGTTTTTTAAGACCTGACGAAACAATCAAGCAAATGATCAGCATGATCATGATGATCAGCAGGTTCACAGTAAGGCTGAGACTAGACCCGTGATGTTGTACTGATTTACATCATGGGTCCTGCCCAAGAGTGACCAATCAGAGTGCAGGATTTTTTTCTTGCCATTGTATTATGAGTAATAGATAACAAATTCTAATGTTGTTGTAGTGTTGTAGGTGTCTCAGTGGAATTCAGTGGTGTGCTGCTAAATAATGTGTTGCGAATTATGATATGTGTCTATACTGTATTTTAACAATATTTATATATGTCGTGCCAATGTTTCATTTTTATTATTGCAATAGTTCTTAATGTGCATAATAGAATATTACCATGTTTTGTAATGTGTTTTAATACCCCTGTAGGGGTAATATGGTTAATAACACATGCATGGCTGCTACATTCAGCTAGAGGGCCATTGAGTGAACAGTGACATTATTGTTGTGTTTGTGTTTTTTTTATTATAACTCAGATTTTTTAACTATTAAAACAACAGGGTGTCATATTATTAGGTATGCATGTATGTAAATTGAACATACATGTAATGTTTTTAGGATGTTCATGTGTGTCAGCCATGCATTATGACAATTTAATAAGTATTGTGATTTATGGTCAGGCACTACTTGTTCTGCACTGCATACAATATATGTGTGAGTAATGTTTTTCAAAATATGTCATTGAAGAAATTGATGTTTTAAAGATAAACACTTTTACCTTGAAATTTCATTTATTAATGTGATCATTTTTTTCTTGTTTCTTTAATAGAGCCCGGAGTTGCTGTTACGAACATGTGGAGGTGAAGCAGGAAGCCGGCGCCAGCCCACCACGTAAGTGGAAATCTGTTGTTGATATTATCTGCATCCTTCAGAAGTACGATATGGTTGTCAACATTCTGTGGTGATCAATGCTCCTGTTGAGAATTACACGTTGCAGTGCTACTGTATGATAGGGGGAGTACACTGTCTATTGGATACTCACTGCTAATGTAAAATAGTTTGGGGTGTGAGCAACAGAGCTTCGGTGCTGACAGAGTACCACTTTATTTTGTTTGTTGTGGGTGGGTGAATCACTGTTAACATAAGTTACTTTACATGTGATGTGACCTTATGAGAGTGGGAATGCATTGATCACTGCAGATACTCAACCACCCCAAAAACACAGAAATGGTGGTAGGATATTGTAGTTACATAAATGTTGTGCACTGCATAAAGTATGCAATAATGCTTAATTTGTTTTTTTCTCAATCTACAAGTTTAAAAGTGTGCATTATAGTGTTAATGATACCTTTTCCGAGTGAAAGTGAATAGCTGTGCAATATGTATGTCTTCAGCCTTGCCAGCCTAATGCTTACCTCTACAATGTAGTGTGATGCTGTTCAGTGCACTGGCATGTGTGTCTATTTTTTAAAGGTGATCATGAACTGAGAAATGTCTATAAAAGTAATAGTGCGGGTAATGATGAGACTGTTTGTGTTTACTCTATGAATATCGGACGTTTCTAAATAACACTGTGGAAGTTGTCTTAACACAGTTAGAAAATGGGGTTCTTATTTCCTGGCATCTGATTGGCTAGTAGCCTTCCAAGGGGTACATAAAGTTTCAATACATGCCCAGCAGATAAAAAGTTTCAGCCGCAGTACCCTTTCACCCAGTCAGGTATACCTCTGCCCATGCAGGTTGCTCATTGGTTAAAAACATCTAAATTAATTTGAAGTTACTGCCATTTTTTTTCTGTCACTTAGTGACAGATATTGGCCCATTAATGACAAGCTGTCTCAAAAAGACACTGCCCCCCACCACACACACACACTGTCACTGTTCCTCAACAAATTTTGTCAGGCAAATTCATTCGGTGCAGAAGTGTATTGATTTTGATTTCTTTTAAAGATGTCAGTGTTTAAAACAGCGCTAGGACATCGTGTGCTCAGCATACTTTTACACCTTTTCCATATAATAGTTTAATTGTAGCTGTAACTCCACTAGCGATGACTTTAAATTAAGCTAGCTCCCCCCATGTCAGTTACCCACCCATGGTGTGGCTGTTGTTCAAAATTACTTTTTGGGACATTGTAAGAAAATGACTGTGAGACTGTATGTGAGTAAAGGTAGTAATATGTCTACTTTAAAACATTTGTTTTTAGATGAACATTATATGCTATCACAGGCGCAAGCCTTTCTGCTGTGCAAAACAGTTGCGCAGGGGTGTGTCCAGGGTGATATTCACAGGAGTTGTGGTATTGAAGAAATACTTTGAATATCACCTCTAAGCACATCCACTGTATTTCAACTTTATGGCATAATAGTGTAAATAATGCTAAAGTATGTACATACAGAATAGTTCTGAGTGCTGAAAGAAGATCTAAGAGTACCACTATAAGGGACAGCTAACTATAGATTTTTTTATGTTGTGAGCTTATTAGATAACATAGATAGTCAAGTGTGACAGACAGACAAATTACATACTTAAGGAATTTATCCCTCCAGGGAGTGTGTACGCTGGAGGATTTACCATGGCTAGTGTGATTCGATTACAAGTTGTAGCTGAGTGAACGAGTCACACCAGTGGTGTTAAATCGTACAGTGTAGCCATACCCTGGGAGGATACATTTTTACTATTCAATGCAGAATGTTGCTTTTTATGTTTTTTAAGTGCGTTCTAAGTCACTGAGGTCCCTACACTTTGAAAGAGGAGCTTATTTAGCTAAAAAGTTTCCGTGGTGTTTTAGCGAAGTGGCAATGGGACAAACCGCGGAACTTTTGTTTGAAGTGAATCAGAGCAGATTAGCATGGTATAAGGTTGGCTGTAACTTCTTCCAGTGGGTACAGTGTAGGATTTATTACAGTGATCATTGTGCCAGCCAACCACTCACGATGCAGGATTCGGCATATCGGATTTACCACATTGTATAATAAATAGTTTAGCATCATAGTTGAAACTATTATCATTACTTTAAAATGAATGCATTTCTGATATTGTATTAGATAAGAAATTTTTGAAGTGAAATATTTAATTGTTGTAATTGTTGAATTAGTGTTATATATTCATCATAACTGTTTTTTTTTGTATCTTTGTAGGGCGCCGGCGTCTGCGAAGGTGCACAGGCCATTGACGCTGCTACAGCCGGCTCACCCGCGAGGTTCACAGTCTGCGGAAGGATAACGCCAGATCTCTTGAGAAACCGGATAAAACTCAGTTTTTCTTGGATGCACAGCAGCAGACTGAACCTCGTGGTTTAAGCCAGTCGAGCAGTGGGTGATGGTGCTGTTGCACACAGCAGTGCTTCACCTCCACAGGTAGCAACTGTTCCTGCAGCTTCCCTTGGTGAGACTGGCCACCCTTCATAGAAGTCCGGTGTCATCTCCCGAGGGCGCAACAGCTTTCACTTCTTTTTGCACCTCCACATCGCATCCAGCTTCCAGCCTGGACTGCCTGATACAGTGCACACACCTCTCGCAAGTCTTTGCCTGAAGTGATGTAACAAAAATGTATTTTTATATGCTTTTATTTATATTATAAAAAAAAAAATATTTTATTAATGTGTTGTGTATGAATAAATACACACCTTTTTTTTCGTTGTATATATATTTTCTTTTATATAAATTTATTTTTGTATGTATAGAAAAATATTTTTGTCATTTTTAATAGTGAAAATATTTTCATAGTAAAAAAAATAATACTATACTCTCTTGTGTTTGGTGTCTTATTCATATTCAAGAGATGAAGTGTGACATTCAAGCCGCAACATTTTTTGGGCAATTGTCATAACCATATCATGTTAACATTGGGTATATGTGGCAGTATTGTTATCGCTAATATAAAGATACTTAATAGAAAGGTTGATACAAATTTTCAAGGGAGTAGAGGAGGAGGCCAGACAGTAAAGAATAGGCCATAGCTGTTCCCAGCCAATATGTGTTATGTACTCATGTTTGCTTACTTCATAAAAATTTCTATCCAGCTGAGTTTTAAAAAGCATCTTTGATTTAGGACAAATAAGTGACAAGGGGACCTCATTCCAAGGGGTCACCAGTCTCTGTGTGACAAATGCGTTCCTTATATTGGTATTATACTTTATGGGCCAGATATTCAAAAGGGTTGCGACATGTGTAAAACAGTAGTGCCTGCGCAAGTAAAGACTTGCTCCATTCTGCGATATTCAGCAGGAGGCAGTTCCACTACAAAAAAATGGTGAGTAGCAGTGCAATGCAAATGAATGATGATGAACTGCAGGGGTACCAACCATGCATTAACTGCACAGTCTGACATTCAGCAAGGCTGTGTACAGTTGTGAAGGTGCAACCTGCAACCTGCACTTGCTGAACTTTCAGGCCAAAAAAATGCTGAAGTCAAGAATCACATACAGGTAAACTGCTGAATTGCATGGCACGACACAGCAGCTCACAGCTGTGGCTGGCCCCCAACTCACTCCATGTGCCATCGTGCAGCCTAATCGTGGTCAAAACAGTGACAATCCACAACACCACCCCACCAGTGGGCCTATTCTGGGCAATAGCGAAAATTTTCCTCCCCCACAAACCTGACCACGGGCTGCTCTAATTTAAAAACAGTCCTCCTGTGAATACACCCCTGGTAGTCCAGTGTACTGACAAGCTGATTTCAGGGTGTATTAGTGTGAAACACAACCTCTCCTCCTGCTGAACATAACCTTGGTGGTGTAGTGGAGTTAAAGTCTCAGTCATTAAAGCTGACCCCCGAACATTGCACTGGTGGTCTAGTGTACCAAAACTCCTGTTAGTGGGATGTAAGCAGTAAACCCCCTCTGAACATACCCTGGTGGTCCAGTGCACTGAGATTCCCGTTTTTGGATGTAAGCAGTAAACCAACCCCCGAATACAGCCCTGGTGGTCCAGTATATGTATTCAGTACAACAAATATTCCACTGGTGTTCATATGATTGATGGTACGAGCTCAGTTGGTACTGAAGCACTGTATGAAATCTGAAGTTACTATAGTAACATATCGATTTGTTCAGTGTAGTGGACTTAAAGTCTCATTCATGGGATGTAAACAGTAAAGCTGACCCCCGAACATCGCCCTGGTGGTCTAGTGGACCAAAACTCCTGTTAGCGGGATGTAAGCAGTAAACCCCCTCTGAACATACCCTGGTGGTCCAGTGCACTGAAATTCCCGTTCTTGGGATGTAAGCAGTAAACCCCCCCCAATAGAGCCCTGGTGGTCCAGTACATGTATTCAGTACAACAAATATTCCACCGCTGTTCACATGATTGATGGTACGAGCTCAGTTGGTAGTGGAAGCACTGTATGAAATCTGAAGTTACTATAGTAGCATATCGATTTGTTCAGTACATGGACTAATAGTGTCCATGTCATCTCATATTGTCTTTTAATTATGAACATTTTCAAAGTTACATATGTGGTCAGAAACAAAATGATTAAGACAATGTAACATTTAAACTACTAGATGGAACGAGAATGAAAAAATGACAATTAATAAAGTAATTAAGACAATGACAGTAAATGGAAACACAACAGTTGAAATATTTCTGACACTGGAACATTGTTTGATATGTATGTGCACTATTCGTAGGACTATTAATCACGTAGGATGTGAGTAATACTTCTGAAAAAGACAGGAAATTCATGGCAAAAAAACTCTGTTTAATGCATCAGTTAGGGTTGTTCCACAGCAACAAAAGTGAGGAAATTCGCTGTTAGGGTTCAAAACCCTAACTCTGAATTCACCCCTCCCAGCACCACACACACACAGACACACACACACACACACACATTCAAGTATGGGGGGGAGGACCAAGTCAACACAACCAATGACAGACATCCAGCAGCAGGTGACAGAAATAACAAACAATTGTCTAAATGTACTACGAGACATCCCCACCCACCTGACCAGGTACTGCATGCTCAGTGGAGATCAACAGCAAAACTGAGGCCATGTACACCAAACGTACACATCCCTGATTGCAGCTGCACACAACGTACCACACTTAGTAGTTGCATGGCCTTACCTAACGATGCCCCACACCACACCACAACTGGTACTGTGCCATTAGTCAATATAAATGCTGAAGGTGCATGATGACAGTTGTAGAAAGGTTTTAACAGTAGTGAGTAAACATTAATTAATAGAAGTACATAAATTAACCACAAGACACTAGCATGCTCAAGATAAAAGTAGTGTTACATTTAGTAGGTGATTTACATAGTAGTACATTTACTGCAATGGTTTACTCAAGATAGAGAGGCTGATGTAAGCGTATGGAAAAGTGTTGCCTGTTCAATGCTCTGAAATTAATACTGCCAGTATCAGATGCATTCTTACTGATGGAGGTGTACTGCTCATGTACATACATAGACCTTCAGTGTGTTTCAATACTAAAGATGCAGTAAGTATTCTTTGTAAGAAACATTGTAATTGCATGGATCACGCCAAGCAACTTCTAAATATCATAGCACTACTGAGCCAACAATGAAGTACCTGTATCGGAGATGTATAATCGATAGATTTTCCTTTAGGCACTTACTGAGTATGTTGTACCTGATAAAGACAATCTCATTGCATCGGTGATGACTAACTTATTCAAATAGTAATACATTTACTATTGTTGAATGAGTGATCTATGACACTTATAGACACAGTGTGATTTGTTTTAACAGTTGTTTCATACTCAGGCTGTATGACTAGTGTTTGGGTTTGACACACTTCTGTCACTGATGCTATCAAAGTGATAACTATGTTAATTGTGGTACAACAGGAATCAAGTAGCTATGGTGGTAGATATAAATAGAATGTCTTTTAGTATTGATTTAACTCACAATGGGGTAAGTGTACTAGAGAGCAGGGTTATTCTCTATCACTGACTCTGTCAGTTATAATCACACCAACGTTTCGATGACTGTAATGAGCAAGTTACACTGTTCGTCTTCATGAGTTCATATTCACAGCCATTGTCCAGTAACTAGACAGTGTATGGTGCAACTGGGTGGGACACTGTGTTGCAAAGCTGCTACCGTGCCTAGCAGAGGGAGACTATCTACTCATAAAGACAATTAAACAATAAGGCATGACCAACAGTTATGTTAAATGGTCTGTTAATCACCCTGTGCGGTTTATGTTGAATGAGGCTATAGCCACCATGTCGCTAGACAGTAATAAACTGACCATTAACATAATACCTAGGAGTGGCTTACTGCTATCATAATAAAACTGTTTTTTAAACAACATTAAACCATGTTCATCATATGGTTAGGCTCTACATGTATGTTAATAAAAACTAAACATAAGGCTGATACAATGTTTACAGTCAATTAGAAAGCTGCATTTCTCAAACCCTTGTTATAATCAGAGATATTATACCTGTACAACTCCTTGGTTTTGCTGAACTCTATTGCTCAGCTGGCCCACCACATGTGGTCTGGTCTGGTGTGGAGCATCGGTAGGTAAGGCCATGCAACTACTAAGTGTGGTACGCGTGCAGCTGCAATCAGGGATGTACTGCTTGTGTACATGGCCTCAGTTTTGCTGTTGATCTCCACTGAGCATGCAGTACCTGGTCAGGTGGGTGGGGATGTCTCGTAGTACATTTAGACAATTGTTTGTTATTTCTGTCACCTGCTGCTGGATGTCTGTCATTGGTTGTGTTGACTTGGTCCTCCCCATACTTGAATGTGTGTGTGTGTGTGTGTGTGTGTGTGTGTGTGTGGGGTGGAATTCGGAGTTAGGGTTTTGAACCCTAACAGCGAATTTCCTCACTTTTGTTGCTGTGGAACAACCCTAACTGATGCATTAAACGGAGTTTTTTTGCCATGAATATATATATATATATATATATATCATACAAAAAAGGATGTCTTTTTTTAAAGTATTACATTCTGCAACTTCAACATAATTCATGTCCTTCAAATGACACTTCTTTTGATCTCATGCTGTAGCCTCCCTCACACAGGCTTCACAGGGACATTTACAATCTAGCACCCCTGTGTAACAACCTAGGTTCCCCTTCTATCATCATAAACTTTGCTTATGATTTATCTCTTAACAAAATTAACCTAAACAAGTCTATAATTAACTCAGAGAAACAGGATCCTTGATTAAAGTCTTCCATGTAACACATTGTCTCTAAAAACTGAGTGTGTGTGAACTCATATGCTGTCAGCATTTCCTCATGGCTTTCATCTCTTAGCAGAAATCTGGGGGGAAGATGAGTAAGGTCACTCCTAGAGAATTTGATTTTCAGCAGGAGACATTCAGTAATACATTTTATATTAAAAAGAAATTATACAGCACTCAGAACTGGCTGTCTACGTCACACATGGCAGTTATCCCATCACTGGATCACGCAGGATTAAAAGTTTCCTGCGATAACATACCAGTAATATATATACCCTGGTCAAACTGACTCTGCAGTGTCACCAGCTGGAACATCACATGTATTTAGAAATTCCAACGAGTGCAAGGATTACAGGGTAGCAAGTACCAGTCCCAGACTCTCTGTCAGGAGTCCTGCCACACCACAGTCATATTACTCTGAGTTGCAATGCAGACCTTGCCCCTGAATTATCCAGTATGCCATTTTTTCCCATCTATTACTGAGCAATGGACATATGTTTAATACATTAAATAACATGTTTATCTTTCTTTTAATATATGGATTTTGAAATTAATACAACAGTAAAGCATACAAAAATTCCCCATAATAGCACCTTTCTCAAAGTGGTAATGCTATCATTAACAAGCGATAATACTATCATTCACATCTGAATGATAGTATTATCACAGTCACCAGACAGCACAAGTGCTGACATCTCACTCAGCTGAAAAGCGCAAGCCAGACTTGATTCAAACCACAGTTTTCACTTTCTCCTCAAACAGTTATTCACGCTAAACAGTGAAACTTCTTTATTTTCTCCCGACTCAGTACACTAACATGTCGCTTTCCAAAGAATCAAATGTAACAGCAGACAGGCTAAAATTTGTGCAGCAGCAAGAAAACATTAACATATGAAAAAAAATGATTTCGACCTCCTTCTCCTCACAACCTATCTGACTAACGTTGGTGAGTCAAGACCAATAGAAACAATGCCAGTAAGTGAACTTGATTCAATTTTAGCTGACTTCATCTATCAATTAAAAAACCAAGATGGCTCATAATGTGAGCCCACAACAATAAGGGGAGTACTAGCAAATATCGACAGATATCTACAAAAAAAAAAATATAGGTCATCCATCTTCCAAAGTCCAGGAACATTCAAACAAACACTAGACAGTCTCCTAGTGAAGCAAAGACATAAAAAAAGGGTCTCGGAAACCAACCCAATCAAGCACAACCCCTGTCTGAAACAGACATTAACTTGTTGTATACCACTGGCACACTGGGGAACCACTCACCAACTGCCTTACTGCACATGATGTTTTTCAATATCAGCCTACATTTTGCTCTCCATACTAATCAGCAATATCAATTAAGATGGGGGGACATCATTCTCGGCACAGACTCCAAAGGAAAAGAATATTTAGAATATCATGAGAGACAAACAAAAACAAAAACTGGTGTCAGTGTAACAGATATTAGACCTGTGGCACCATGAATGTATCAAAATGTCCAAAATCTGGAAAGAGACCCAATCACATCATATAAAAAGCATGCAAATCACAGACCTATAGACATGCTGCAACCTGATGCTGCATTTTATTTAGCACCCGATACCAAACTAAAGGCAATAAGTTACAGGTACAGGTGTATGACAATAAGCGAAAATAAAATCTGGTCCATATGGAAACTCCACCAAAAATCTGCTGGCATACCCCCAGAGAAAAGAATTACAAATCATTCAACATGGAAGACAGCCATCCAAATGCTGACCGATTCTGATATTGCTTCAACTGATGTAGCTCAACTTTCAGCACACAAGAACATTCAGAGTATGAACTCATGCAGCAACTTGTCTGAACAGAAGCAAAAAAGAATGTGTGCCATCCTCTCTTGTGACCCCCAGCAGCCATCAACCTCAAAACATAGCCCTGAAGAGCCCTAATGTCTCCTGAGCAGTCCAAACACTGTAGCGATAGTATAGCACCTTACATCAGGAATACAGGAACTGCCATCTACTTCCAGCACAACATAATAGGAAATCCCCTCGAAAGCAAGCTGAGTAACACTAGTTCCAACATCTCCATGACCTCTGGAAACATTTTCAGGAGACACTGCACCTTTTTTGGAAATGTCTCCATACATGTTAACAAATCCCCACAGCCAACCAGAAAGAGAAAGTAGATCATTTACTCAGACAGCGAATCCAAGTAAAAAAATCAAACGCAACCGACGAAACAGCATTGCTGAATTAAAAAAAAACACGTTTATTTTCTCTCTTGCCACAATCATTGGCATCTGAACAATTGCCACAAACCATTGGCATGTTTATAACTTATAAAAAATAAAAGTTTTGTGTTTAGACCATTGTTGGACCTGCTTTACCTTACTGACCATCTACCAGCACCACCAGCTTAAATACACTGCTTTCTACTAACAAAAGACACCAACGAAGGTAAAAAAAATTAATTTCAAAATCAATGTATTAAAAAAAAACCATGGATAGGTAGTCATCTTTCACCAGTGGGAAAGTAGCATCTCGAGATTCTGGACAGTCTGAAACCTCTCAAGCTTTGCTCGAGAGGTTGGAGTGCCCAGAACCTCTCAATGTTATTGCTCACTGGTAATAGATGACTACCTATCTATTATTCTCTTTTTATCATGATAGTAAATAAATATTGAAAATTGTTTAAGCACAACTGTTTGATTACTGTTTCAATAGGTCATAGTATGGTTACTTAACACTAAAAACACACTAGTTTACAATGAGTGGTGTCTCAACAGACAGGTGTCCAAGCATTAATGTGAGGAGAAAACATACTATTCAGTCAGTATTGAAACAAGAAAAAAAAGGCGATCAGTCCAGGACTGCCTCACACAGGAAATTGGTATGCACTGTAAAAAAAATTATTATAGCCACTAGTCACTTAAATATACTGTGCAATACAATAATGCTAATCATGTGATTTCAAACACCTAAGCCAGATGTGTTAGCGGTCAGATGTTTAGCTCTTTTGTATTGCACATCATACTGATGTGGCTAATAGGTTGTAGCACCTTATGAAAACCCAGCTATCTTCATGGAATATTCTATCTTTGAATGCTCACCTTTTTTTGTTTCTATAGGTTGTTGTTTTGTTAGTAAAAGGCAGTTTGGTGAGTACACTCAGCTGTTTTCCTGCCACTGTTTATTCAGTTTGTATTATTTTAATTTGGCCTCTGTAAACAGTACTTTGAAGTCAGCTCTTTTGTTTTTTACGTCACATTCATTATTATCTTCATCTAATTTTCTGTCTAATCATATGGTAATAATGAGCACATATTACATCTGAGCTTAACATCGACATTCCAAGGTGACTGAAAAATATGTTGTTAAATAAAAAAACTTTTATAACAACTTTTTCAAGCTAGGTATAAAACAAGCAAACTTTGAATTATATGACAAATGTCAACTGTACAGTAGCAAACACACATATATAATATAATAATAATAATAATAATATAATAATAATATTACTCTTCTCACTCTTCCAAGCCTCGAATCCCTTGTTTACCCTATATTCCCTGCTGCTGCTCAATTTACTAAATAATATGTATTGCAAACACCAGTTACCATGCCTTGTACCATTAACATGCTACCTTGAAGTGTTCTCACTATGTACCATTTGTCATCTCACCATCTATTGTCATCCGATGTTGTATCCTTTTATGTAATATCCTGCTTGTACTAAGTGTTCACATGAATACATGTTGTATTATTGTTCTATCAAGTATTTTTATTTATGTATGTTCTTTATCAGTGTACATGTCTCAGGACATTCTTGTGAATGAGCTTGCTCAATGGAATTTTCCTGCAATAAACTTGAACGTGAACTTGAACACATACAGTATATAAATAAAGTATACTTGAAGAGAATCACATTGATAAATAACAAAATAAAATAAAGGCAGTTTGTTTAAAAAACGTTTTCACAATTGAACTGTTTTACTATTAGCACATAACTCATCACTATGCAGTTTGTCATGCTATTACCCCTTGGGTGCTGTTATTTAATGGGACATCTGCAACCGGTTAAGATGGCAGGGCTAGCACTTCAAACAGTCCATTTATATGATGACTGAAGGGGATGTTAAAGACAGTTGGTCTATCAATGTTTTGAATCTCAATTGCATACCTTAATAAAAAGAATACATGTTTTGGTGTAGTCAAGACACATACCAATACATTCTATTTTACATTTTTTTAATTTATGAAAACACAAGCACACATGCGCGTGCGCACACACACACACGACACAAAATGACCTTTGAAATTGTACATCTACTTTTCAAATGACTAACTGAAAGTACTTGAAGGATATATACAAGTGTGTAATTTTTGTTTATATTTGTTTTATGTTATTTATTTTGGGGGGAGGGGGGCTGTCTCTCATGAGGAACTGGTTCAGAAGTGCACCTTGCTGCAAAGATGTTTAATGGCTGCTCTAGGTAGTTAGTTTCCCAATACCTGGTAAAAGTAGAACCCCATGGAAAACTAGATGTTGCATTACAACTGGGTAAAGAAATTTCACTAGAAATATAATACCCCTCTGATGCTGTTATACAAATGGACATCTGCAGATTAAACAGCAGAGATTTCCGTGCCAGCAAATCATCTGAAAAGGGTATCCCTTCTGTAAAGAAAGAAGTTAGGATAGTCTCTTAGTTAGATGAGAGAAGGATCAGTTATATATTTTTTTTATTTTATTTATTAAATTCTCGGATTACAAATACCTTTGAGCAGAAACTGCTCATTTACACAGGTTCCACATCAAAGGATGAGGGTCAACATACATACAGAGGTAGTAAAAGAATGCACAACAAACAACCAAAACAACTAAAAGAAAAATTAATGATACTAAGTTATAACATACTTTGAGATAATATTCATAAAATGAGCAGCGTGAGTAGGCAGCTGGCTGTGGTAGCAATAAGAGATAGAGGGCACCATAGGCAGTTAGTATTGCAGGCATGCGACCGGGAGAGGAAGTTGGCAGGCTAATGGGCCACTGTCTGATGGTGGTGTAAAATGTCTTGTACCAGTGGAGATGCGAAGCAGGAAAGGAGCCACAAGGAAGGCCCAGTGCCAGAGGGAATGAGGTTGGGAAAGGGCGGGCTGTGAGACATGAGTGAGCTGGGAGGTGTTTAGAGAGATTGCTCAGAGAAGCAGTCACATTGAGTGGTAGAGGTGAGGTAAAGTTTGAGATTCCTTTTGAAGGGTCCAAGTGTAGTAGAGAAAAGTGCTTCTTTATTGAGGGAATTGAACCATTGAGCGGCTCTATAGATAAAGGACCGCTGACCCATGGAGGTGCGACATCTGGGAACCTGAAAGGTTAGAGATTGGGCACCATGTGTTTATTGAGTGTCACTGTAGGTAGTAAGGAGTGAGGTAACACCAGGTGGCATGAGGCCAAGGAGAATCCTTTTGGTAAGTAAGCAGGTCTGGTATTGTATTCTGCTGCATAAGGGTAGCCAGCTGGCCTGTGCATAGAGGTCACAGGTGTGAGTTTGTCAGGCTGCACCCGTCAGTAGTCTACAGACTTTGTTGAGAGCAACTGAGATCCTGTGGAGGACACTTGTTGAGGCAGAGCCATAGATGGCAAGGCCGTAGTCAATGATAGAGGTGACAGAGCTGTAGATGGCTAGTTAAAGGGCATCCACAGGCATACAGTGCTTGTGTTTGTGTAGTAGTCCAATCCGTATATTGGCAGTCTTGGCAACAGTGGCAATATGCAGAGTGTAGGAGAGGGTACTATCCAGGGTAATACCAAGGTACTTGAACTCCTTGACATATTCGAGTGGATTCCCAGCGGGGTTCTTGATGGTGAGGGATAGAGAGTTGTGCATGCTCTGTCGGTTACAAAAGGACATGGCTTTAGTCTTGCTGTGGTTCAGAACAAGTTTATGAGAATTGAAGCAGTCTCCGATGCAACTGAAGTTGAGCTGCAGCTGGGATTCAAGGACTGTAATGTGATGGTGGCTGGAAAACAGGACTGTATCATCTGTGTATAGTAATATTTTTTGGTGGCAGGCACTGGGGAGATTGTTGATGAAGAGGGAGAAGAGTAGAGGGCCCAGAATAGACCCCTGGGGGACTCTGGAGTGGACCAGTTTCTCATCCGAAGAGATCCCTGCAATCCTTACAAGTTGGATCCGATTATCAAGGTAGCTGGTGAACCATGGAAGGGCATCGCTGGAGATCCCAGTGGAGGACAGCTGCTTGAGCAGTAGGGAGTGGTTAACTGTGTTGAATGCCTTGGTAAGGTCTATAAATACTGCCCTCCACAATTCCTTTGTCAAGCGTGGCATGGATGAAGGTGTAAATTCCAGTAGTGCAGTGGTGGTGCTGTGCCCTTTTCAGACCATGCTGCTCTGGGCACTGTACATTGTACTTATCCAGGAATTCAACTAGTTGGTCCGACACTATTCGCTCCAGCACTTTGGATAGTGGATGGAGGAGTGAGATAGGTCTGTAATTGGTGTGCAGTGTCCTATCTCCACTTTTGTGAACCGGTGTGACAGTGGCTTTCTTCCAGAGAGAGGGGAAATGGCCCAATCTAAGCAAGAGATTAAAGATCTTTGTAAGTGGTTCTAAGATTTCATCGAGGAATTGTGCCAGCAGTTTCAGGTCAAGGGAGTCACCACTGTACCCTTGTTTGCCGATGGCCTTTTGAATGTATTTTCTAGCTACTTGGGGTGGGACCTCCTTAAAAAAAAACTTTGGGGTTGTACGTTCTAGTTGGGGGGTAACTTGGGAGGAGCTGGATGGGAGGTCGTCAAAAAAATTTGGTGGAAGGACACTGTCCAGGTTTGTAAATGCATTATTAAAAGTGCTGGTGATGATACCTAGGTCAAGTGTAGGAGTGCCATGAAGGTTGAGCATAGTGGGTGGTGCTTTAGGATCCTTGCCTGTGAGTTCTTTCAGGTTGTTCCAGAATTTGTTTCCCTTGCCCCAAGAGTTGGTCAGAGCCTCTTTGTAATAGCTGCATTTAGCATTCCGTATTCTTCGAGTGCAATCATTTCTGGCTGCTTTGTATAATTGTATGTTTACTTGCATCGGAGTTGCACGAGCACAATGCCAGAGGTGGTCTCTGTGCTTGAGCAGAGTTAAAAGGTCAGTAATAACCCAGGGGTTGGTCTGTCCTTTGACCTTCACCTTTTCACTGGTGCATAGATGTCACAGGCTTCATTGAAACGTTTGATAAATAGGTCCAGAGCTTTGTTGGTGTCATTGAGGGAGTCAAGCACTGCCCAGTTCAGCCTGGTTAGATGGGATTTTGACAGCTGGAGGTGCCCTTGTTTGATAACCCTGGCATAGATAAGCTTGGGAGGGGGCTTGTGGTATTTATTTGACCAGGAGCAGATGACAGGCGAGTGGTCACTTATTGTATCTGGGAGCACAGAAACATTGGAGATGTGTTCAAGGCTGTTAGATAGAATCCAGTCTAGAAGCGTAAGGGAGCCTGTCCTATAGTTACACCTAGTCGGGGCATTGACCAGTTGAGTGAAGTGATGTGCAGCGGCTGCATCCTTATAGGTAGCAGCCTCAGTGGAGAGCCAGTTAATGTTAAAATCACCCATGATTATGGTTTCAGAATTATGTTGCTGGACCCTTAGGTATTCCATGATGCTATGGAAGCCAGCAGCCTGGTCTCTTGGGGGTAGGTAAACTGAGATGACAGTGAGTTCCTTGTTATGTGCACCAAGGAGGATTTTGATTGTGAGGACCTGAGAGGAGTTGCTCAGGCTAGGGGATGGGATTATGTGACCCATAAGGGTATCCTTTAGAAAGATGGCACAACCCCCGCCCCGTTTAGCAATCCTGTCTTGCCTGAAAATGCAGTAGCCAGGGATGGAGTCTGAGGTATCAGAGATTTTAGGGTTTAGCCATGTTTTCACAACTGAGAGGATATCAGGGTTGTGCTGTAGGATCCATGTTTGAAGGGAGTCAAGTTTGTTGAGGATGCTGCAGGCATTGATGGATGCCATGGTGAGTGTCCTTGTCCTTCTGCTTGGTGCCACTGCTGGATGCCCAGGTGGTCCTGGGTTGGGGTGAACATTTCCTGAGAGCAGGAGCAGCATAAGGAGAATTTGTAGGAGAAAGGATTTCAGCATCTTGTAGATACCTGGTGGTTAAGTCATAAGCCAAAAGAAATTATCAACAGCTGAGGTCCAGAGTCTCAGAATGTGTTAGAATTCCTGAAGGTGATGAACTATGCCTGCGCTTATGCAGGATGTGAAATCCTTTTGTCTGCATGCTTCTTTGTAATTCAAAGAGGTTGTTGAAAAGTCCACATACAGATCATGGAGCAGGTCAGATGAAAATGTGGATTCAAGCAGACCTAGAGTCATTGAGTTTATCAGACTTAATTGCTTGACTTAAGTTTTGCTTGGGATAGCTTCCAAAAAGTTGATTTTTAAATGAAAAATGCAGATACCTGGTTGTGATGTTTTGCAGAAATCCAGTTCAGGAGACTTTCACAGATGTAGGAAGCAAGAATGGTGTAGTTACTCCAAGCAGAAAACCATCTAAATCCACAAAAACTAAGCTACAGACACAGACAAGCAGCCACTGAGAAAGCTAGTAGGGTTCTATATGATATAAATGGATTGCTGTCATGAGGATGATCTTTTGTAGACAGAACCTAAGTTTAAAAGTTTGATCTTCTGGTGACCCAGTTGTGGGAGATAAAACAACCACGTGGGTATAAAACTGGATGGCAGGAGGAAGCCAAAGAGTGGTGGTAAATGGGCTTGTAATACTAGGGACAGGTGTGGTGATGTGAGTAGTGACACAGGGGTCAGTAATTGGTCCCCTCCATTTCAACAACTACATTGGGGTCATAGTGGAATGACTGAGATGGTGGCTGGGCCTTTTTGCGGATGATTCAAAGATCTTCATCCAGGTGTACTCAGTGGGGTGGGGGGTGGAGCACATGAGGCAGGGTCTTCAGGACATTAAAATGATGGGTGAAGACATGACAATTGAAGTTCAATGTTGAAAAGTGTGTAGTGATGCACCTATGGCACAATAACACAGAATCAAGATACATGCTGGGGTGGGGAGAAGACATTAGGGTGACAGAGCAGGAGAAGGATTATGGAGTAGTAGTATCCAGCAACCTCAAGGCAGGCAATCAGTGCACCATGGCAGTGGGAAAGGCAAATGGGATGCCATCATAACTTGGCTGGGGTATCACTAGCAAGTGAAGCGAGGTACTGATGCCCCTTTACAAAGTCATGGTTATGCCACACCTTGATTATTAAGTCCAGTTCTGGAGGCCATGTCTATGAAAGGACAGAGACAGGTTGGAGGGGGTACAGATAAGGGTGATTAAGATGGTGTAGGGAATGCAGGGCAGACAGTACATGCAGATATGCCTCCTTCCATCCTACTTGTTTCTGGATTATAAAATGGTTAGCTCCTTCAACCACTCATTCTGTGTTTTCACATTAAGTCCATGTACCACTTTATTGGTCCTTCTCTGCACCTTTTCCATGCCATCTATGTCTTTTTGTATATGGTGCATCCAGAACTAAACCCCATACTCAAGGTTTAGCCTCACCAATAAACTGTAGAGTGAAGTCAGCATCCACCTCCCTCCGCTGTTTATCCCCCTACCTATGCATGTCAGCATCCTTTTAAGTTTGCCCAGCACTTTGCTGCATTTGGTCACCTCTCTAAGGTTAGCACTGATTATAACTGCTAGATTCATCTGTTGCTTGATTGTGGCAATTTTTTTCCAACCCCTTCCTCTACTACAGTAGTGAATATGTGGAATTTGGATTCCTCTTTCCAAATTGTGTCATTGTTCATTTCCTGGCATTGAATTTCAGCTCTCATGTTTCTGACAACTATTCCAGTAACCTTATATTATTCATCATTGCCTCCATTTCCACCCCTTTCCCACCCAATATAGGGTGTCCACCCTGTTGCTGAGCATTGTGTTGTCTGCGAAAAGGTAGACCTTTTACTCAATCCATGGATCTGTTTTGCAAGAGTATGTTAAACAGAATGTGGCACTACACTGACCACTGTAGGACCTGACTCATCACCTCAGTCTGCAGTGAGTATACCCCATTGTCCACAACCCTTAGGCTTCTGCACATCAGCCAGTAGTCCACACATGTTATTTTCTTCCCCACTTCTTGACTGGTTGCTTGTTAACCGGTCATAAGTGGGGCACCATGTCAAATGCCTTTATGAAGTCAAGGTAGGTCACGTCCCATTTCCCTACTTTGATTAATCACCCACCTTACCTTATCAAATAGTTCTATCAGGTTCATTTGAAATGTCCGAATATCTATCCATCATTTGTCTCTATATTGTCTCAAATTCTTAGCACACCCCCAATGTTGAACTGATCAGGTGATAATTGTCTACTTACTTCATACTGGGCATTTTATGAAGTGCTACCACATCTGCCTTTTTCCAGTTCTCCAATTCCCACCATGTATCTATGGCCAATTTAAATAAGCCAGCCAGTGGATTCACCAGTACCCCCACCATAAATTCTAAGAGGACCCTAGCTTGTAAGTCATATGGGCCCATGGCCTTGTCCACCCTCACCTTACCTAATCCCTCACTTACATCTTGCATATCGATTGAGCTATGCTCTACCCCCTCAATCTCCTCTTTCAATTCTCACTTAGCTTTTTACTTCTTTTTTCCCCTCTGCCTTGAGAACCATGCCTAAGTATCCGTTCAGAACTTCATATTTCTCGAAAACACCTTACACATGCAATCCCTCCCCCTTTTAATCCTTATTATCAATGCCTTATATTCCCCCTTTCTCTTATATACTGAAAGAATGTGTTGTACACGCATTTGGCCTGCCTAGCAGTTATGTCCTCTGTTTCCACTTTAGGCTTCCTAATCATCTTCACTGCCTCCTTCAGTGTCCATTTGAAAGTTTTCTTACACTCCTTTCCTTGCATTCTCTTATATTCTATGAATTAATCTATAATGCTGCTACACAGGATAGATTTACAGTGTGTTAATCAACCCCTATGGGTGTAATGTTGCACAGTGTGCAGCCTAGTGCCATATTATCCCTAGGTGTTCATTGACTGTTAATCTTATTAATGGGAATGCCTTATTGCTATTATAATATCTTTTCCAAAATAAAACTGTTAAAAGTATATATTCGAATGTTTTCCTAATTTAGAGAGAGATTTTAAATAAAATAGTTTTTCCACCAATAGTTTAAGAATGCTGGTTCAGAATAAGAATGCATCATCCTACACATTCAGTAGTGCTAGAAGATGGAATGCCAACAGGAGAAAAACATGTGCCATGGTGATCAGGCTGTACATGACAGTATAACATGGATTAATGTAAGGCAGTTGGAATCCTATCAGATAATCAGATTGTAACATTTGTGAGACCCTATTTATATTTCTCTTTTCTTGTCCTCTATTGCCCACCTCACTTCCCTATTGAAGAATAATGGCCTCCTATTTATTTTGTTCTTCCTCACTTCCTTGTACATCTCTTTGTTGATTTTAGTTGTCCCCCATTTTATTATTTTCTATAGATTATATTGGTTTCCCTTTTTCACCTCCCCCCCTCACTTCCTCATGGAATATCTCCCTCATCCTTGTAAAAATCTGACTGTCTGAAGTCTAGGACCTACATGGTGGTTTGACTAGCCTCATATTCTGCTCTGACCTTGAAGTCCAATGTGCTGCATTCAATATCTTCACATTAGGTTTTATTAGATTTTTGTTGAACTCTCTTACTGCAATTCTTAGATTCATAACAAACTAGATAAAGCAGGTATCTCATGATAAGGGCACTTGCTATTCAGTGCTCACAGAAAGGGTGACTCATAGTGGCACCTGTTCACAGGGCTACTGGATGGGGAGGTGACTGCTGGTATAGTGACATCCTGTCACTATACGTACACAAGCACATGGGGGGAGCGAGCATGGTGGAAGGGGAGGGAGGGTTTGTGTGGTGTGGTGTGGTGGTGGGCTGCCAAGCTGGCCCCATGGTGTGGTGGGTGAATGGCAGGCTAGAGCTGTGAGGGTGCCAGGTTTGGGCCCGGGTGCATGTGCATTTTGTCGCGACCAGCCCGAAAGTTTTTTTTCAAAATGTGCTCCCCTCGACATGTACCCCACTGGAGCTGAGAATCCTTTAGAAAGGGGGTGCAGGGGGGCCCAGCCCCCTGCATAAACAAAAAAAAGCAAGTCCCTGGTACCTTTTTACCATGCGCTGGGTGTGTATATTGGCAAAAGTGATTTTCGCTAATGTACATTCGCCCTAAAAGCGATTGCCTTTGTGTGATCGCCGGTATCTCATAGATCCAATAAAGCATCCATTAGAAACATAGAAACATAGAATTTGATGGCAGATAAGGACCGCTTAGTCCACATAGTCAGCGCATTTTCCCTACCTAACAGACAAGCTGCAAATCCTAGTTAACTAACAGCCTACTTCCTCCTACGCCCCCACTAGAATTGCCTTTTGTCTGTCTCATGCATTCTTGAATTCCCCCACTGTTTTTGACTCTATGACCACCTCAGGAAGGCTGTTCCATGCATCTACAACCCTCTCTGTGAAGAAATACTTCCTCACATTACCTCTGAGCCATCCCCCCTCTATCTTCAAATTGTGCCCCCTTGTTCTTGCACATCTTTTTCTGAAAGATGCTACCCTCTTGGACTGTGTTGATTCCCTTGAGGTATTTGAAAGTTTCTATCATGTCCCCCCTCTCCTTTCTTTCCTCAAAGCTGTACATCTTACACTCCTTTAGTCTTTCTTCACATGTTTACTGGTGCAGACCCTGCAACATTTTGGTTGCCCTCCTCTGGGCAACCTCCACTCTGTCTATTTCTTTGTTGAGATGGGGTCTCCAGAACTGTACACAGGACTCCAGATGTGGTCTTACCAACTGTCTGTACAGAAGGCCAACAACTTCCTGTTTTCTATTGGTGATGCCTCTCCCTATGCATCCTAGTATCCCCCCAGCCCTCCTTACTGCCTTCTCACTTTGCTGGCCCACCTTTAGGTCATCTGAAATTATGACCCCCAGGTCCCTTTCCATTTTTATGTTGATTGCGCACATGTGAAAGAAACATATTGCGGCAGCTTTCTCCAGAATCAGTTTTTGGAGGCGTGGCACTGTTGTAGCCAATGCCTCCACAGCCTTTAAAGGCTTGGCCCACTTCCCCCAATGCCGTGGCATGCTGCTGCTGCTGACACTAGTTCAGCCAGTGTGCCACAACCTTGTAAAAAAATAGCCGCTGCAATTAGGTGCTGCCCCGTCATTGCAGTGTCAGCCATTCACTGCAATGAGGGAGCGATGCGTCATTGCAGGGTGGGATCTTGAAACACTGATATTGTTTGTGAACATGGCAGCGGCTTGCCACTGAGTTCACAAACAATATTAACCCCCCCACTGAGGGGGTGCCCAATCCCCCTCAGCAGCATGTGCCCTCCCACCATGTTTATTTGTCGATGGGGCCCAATCCCCGTCAGCTTCAGTGATGCAAAATTTATGTTGCCGATCAGGATCCCACTCCCCATCAGCAGTATGTAACCCCCACTTTTGTTGTCTGCCAACAGGGTGCCCAATCCCCGTTGGCATAATGTAATACCCTCCCTTTTGTTGTGTGCCAGTGGGGGTGCCCAATCTCCCATCGACTACAGCTTGCTCCCAAAAGAAAGTCTCCATTGGCACACTGGGAGCCCACCCCAGTGTGCCACATGCTCCTGTAAAATAAAAACAGTCCCACAATGCCTTTTTTTAACCTGTAAAAAAGAAAACGATCCCTCAGTGGTGTCCCTGCCCCCCTCCCACAACCCACACCCACCGACTGCACACCCTGCCTCCCCACACCCCCCACCCCATACTTACCTCCAGAGTCCAGTGCGGTGATCTTCAGTTGCTGGGAACATGTCTGCACTCTTCAAAGCTGACCACGAACTGAGGAAATGCCAATAAGCTGTATAATGGAATAAATAGGGTTTTTTCAACTTTGATGCATATCTCCGGCATTTTTTAGAATTTTGGCACCACATTTTCCACATGAGGTTTTTGGGACCCCTCCTGATGAATTCTGGAACTGTCATGCCATTATTCAGCACAGAATGGTGATTTTGTGGTCACTGTGCAGAATCCCCTTTCAGGACCGATTAACAAAACGACAGTGCCAGTGTTCATGAGGTGGGCTCTAAAAAAAAGCCTATACTGCAAATCTGGTGGGAAAATTCCAAAAAATGACTGTTTTACAAGCGTGCATTGTGCAGTTGCGACACACATTCATAACTTTGTGAATTTGCAATATTTTCACGCCAGATTTTCAGCATTGGCATTTTTTCAAACCTCCTTGTGAACAGTATAGCTGTCATTTTCCACATCCTGGATGGACTATGTTTTCACACTTCCAGCCCAGAATATTGTGGTTGCTGTGGGAAATCAGTGTTCAGGACAGATTAAGAAAATGACACTGATCATGAGCAGAGGTTCTAAAATACCTATGCTGAAAATTTGGTGATGATACTCCACAAAATGACTGTGTTATGAGCATGCATTGCGAAGTTTGAATGCAAGCTCGTAACATAATGCATTAATAATATTTTCACTCCAGATTTTCAACATTGCCATTGTTCTGCACCTCCTTAGGAACAGTGCAGCTGTCATTTTTCACATCCTGGTTGAAATGTGTTTTCACAGTTCAGCAGAGAATCATGTGGTGGCTGTGGGAAATCAGTGTGTGGGACAAATTATGAAAATGATGGTGACACTGTTCACTAGCAGAGATCCTAAAATGCCTATGTTGAAAATTTGGTGATGAAAGTCCATAAAATGAGTGTGTTACGAATGTGCATTGCGCAGTTTCCATGCACGCTTGTACATTCACAACTTTGCAATACTTCACTCCAGATTTTCAGCATTGCCATTTTGCCACACCTCCTTATGAACAGTGCAGCTGTCATTTTTCACATCCTGGCCAAAATGTATTTTCACTCTTCTGGCACACAATAGCTCAGTCACTCTGGGAAATCAGTGTTTAAGACATATTAAGAAAATCACACAGACACTGTTCATGAGCAGAGGTCCTAAAATGCCTATGTTGAAAATTTTGTGATAAAACGCCATAAAATGACTGTGTTACAAGTGTGTGTTGTGCAGGTTCCACGCCCCCTTGTAAGTTTGCAAATTAATATTTTCACACCAGATTTTCAATACTGGCATTTGTTAACACCTCCTTATGAACAGTACAGCTGTCATTTGTCACATCCTGGCCAAAATGTGTTTCCACGCTTCCGGCGCACAGTACTGCAGTTGATGTCAGAAATCAGTGTTTGGGACAGATTAGAATCAAGTGACTGAGGGGGGAGAATGACAGAGCTCAACTGAACTCTGCTGGGACTGCTGTGGATTTCATTGTGGGCAGGAAAAGGTGACAATGCAGGCAGGAGCCCAGTACAAAAGGCAGCCTGCAGTGCTGGGAGATACAGAACGAGCGAGTGAGGGAGGGGGAGTAAGTAAGCTCAACGGAGCTCTGTTGAGACTGCTGTGGATTTCTTTGTGGGCAGGAAAAGGCAGCAATGCATACAGGGGCTGAGTACAAAAGAGCAGCCTGCAGTGGTGGGAAAAACAGAATGAGTGAGTGGGGGGTGAGCGAGCTCAACGGAGCTCCATCGTGACTGCTGCAGATTTCTTTGTGGAAAGAAAAAGGTGGCAATGCAGGCAGGAGCTCAGTACAGAGGGGCAGCCTGCAGCATCAGCAGAAATGGAACAAGCAAGTGAGACAGGGTTAGTGAGTGAGGCCAACGGAGCTTTGACGGGACTGCTGCAATTTTTTTAAAGGCAGAAAAAGATGCCGACAGAGGCAGGAGCCCAGTACAAAAAGGCAGCCTACAGAGCCAGGAGAAATAGAATGAGTGAGTGAGACAGGGGAAGTGAGCAACCTCTCTGGAGCTCTGTCGGGACAGTTGCAGATTTCTTTGTGGGCAGGAAAAGGTGCCAATGCAGGCAAGAGCCCAGTACAAAAGGGCAGCCTGCAGCGTTGGGAGAAACAGAATGAGCGAGTGAGAGAGGGGGAGTGAGCGAGTTCAACGGAGGTGTATCATGCCTGCTGTGGATTTCTTTGTGGCCAGGAAAAAGCGGCAATGCAGGCAGGAGCCCAGTACAAAAGAGCAGCTTGTAGTGCTGGCAGAATCAGAATGAGCGAGTGAGATGGGGAGGGAGTAAGTGAGGCCAATGGAGTTCTGTCAGGACTGCTGCAGATTTCTTTGTGGGCAGAAAAAAATGCCTACAGAGGCAGAAGCCCAGAACAGAAGGGAAACCTGCAGCGCCAGGAGAAACAGAATGAGTGAGTGAGATGGGGAGTGAGCGACTTCAACGGAGCTCTGTCGGGACAGCTGTGGACTTCTTTGTGGCAGGAAAAGGTGCCAATGCAGGCAGTAGCCCAGTACAAAAGGGCAGCCTGCAGCGCTGGGAGAAACAGAATGAGTGAGTGAGAGAGGGGGAGTGAGGGAGCTCAACGGAGGTCTATCGTGACTGCTGTAGATTTCTTTGTGGGCAGGAAAAGGCGGCAATGCAGGCAGAAACCCAGTACAAAAGGCCAGCCTGCAGCGCCAGGAGACACAGAATGAGCGAGTGAGGGAGGGAGGGGGAGTGAGTGAGGTCAATGGAGCTGTGTCAGGACTGTTGCACATGTCTTTGTGGGCAAAGCCAGCAATGCTGGCAGGAACCAAGTACAAAAGGGCAGCCAGCCACAGTGGGAGACACAGAACTAGTGAGTGAGGGAGGGGGAGTGAGTGAGCTCAACAGAGCTCTGTTGGGACTGCTGAGGATTTCTTTGTGGGCACAAAAAGGTAGCAATGCACACAGAAGCCTAGTACAAAAGGGCAGTCTGCAGCTGCAGGAGAAACAGAACGAGCGAGTGAGAGAGGGGGAGTGAGTGAGCGAGCTCAATGGAGCTCTATCATGACTGCTACAGATTTCTTTGTGGCCAGAAGAAGGCAGCAATGCAGGCAGGAGCCCAGTACAAAAAGGGCAACCTACAGCTCCAACAGAAATGGAACAAGTGAGTGAGAGCGGGGGAGTAAGAGAGCTTAACGGAGCTCTGTCGGGACTGCTACAGATTTATTTGTGGGCAGAAAAAGGTTCCAAGAAAGGCAGAAGACCACTACAAAATGGCAGCCTGCAGTGCCAGGAGAAATAGAATGAGTGAGTGAGTGAGTGAGACAGGTGGAGTAAGCGACCTCAACGGAGCTCTATCGTCACTGCTGGGGATTTCTTTGTAGGCAGAAAATGGTGGCAATGCAAGCAGGAGCCCAGTACAAAAGGCCAGCCTGCAGCGCCAGCAGAAACGGAATGAGAGAGTGTGAGAGGGGGAGTGAGCTACCTCAGTGGACCTGTGTCATGACTGCTGCAGATTTCTTTGTGGGCAGAAAAAGCCACCAACAGAGGCAGGAGCCCAGTACAAAAGGGCAGCCTGCAGCGCCAGCAGAAACAGAATAAGCGAGTGAAACAGGGAGTGAGCGACTTCAACGGAGCTCTGTCAGGACAGCTGCGGATTTCTTTGAGGCCAGAAGAAGGCAGCAACACAGGCAGGAGCCCAGTACTAAAAGGCAGCCTGAAGCGCCAACAGAAATAAAATGAGCAAGTGAGAGAGGGGGAGTGAGCGAGCTCAATGGAGCTCTGTCGGGACTGATGCAGATTTGTTTGTGGGCAGAAAAAGGTGCCAACAGAGGCAGGAGACTACTACAAAATGGCAGCCTGCAGCACCAAGAGAAACAGAAGGAGTGAGTGAGACAGGTGGCGTGAGCGACCTCAACAGAGCTTTGTCGGGACACCTGCGGATTTCTTTGTGGGCAGAAAAAGGTACCTATGCAGGCAGAAGCCCAGTACAAAAGAGCAGCCTGCAGTGCCAGGGGAAACAGAATGAGCTAGTGAGACAGGGGGAGTGAGCAAGCTCAACAGAGCTCTATCATCACTGCTATAGAATTCTTTGTGGCCAGAAGAAGGCAGCAACACAGGAAGGAGCCCAGTACAAAAAGGCAGCCTGCAGCGCCAACAGAAACAAAATGAGCGAGTGAGAGAGGGGGAGTGAGCGAGCTCAATGAAGCTCTGTCGGGATTGATGCAGATTTGTTTGTGGGCAGAAAAAGGTGCTAACAGAGGCAGGAGACTACTACAAAATGGCAGCCTGCAGCACCAGGAGAAACAGAATGAGTGAGTGAGACAGGTGGAGTGAGCAACCTCAACAGAGCTCTGTCGGGACACCTGCAGATTTCTTTGTGGGCAGAAAAAGGTACCTATGCAGGCAGAAGCCCAGTACAAAAGGGCAGCCTGCAGTGCCAGGAGAAACACAACCAGGGAGTGAAAGAGGGGGAGTGAGCAAGCTCAACAGAGCTCTATTGTCACTGCTGTGGATTTCTTTGTGGGCAGAAAAAGGTGGCAACACAAGCAGGAGCCCAGTACAAAAGGCCAGCCTGCCGCACCAGCAGAAACGGAATGATTGAGTGCGATAGGGGAAGTAAGCTAGCTCAACGGACCTGTGTCAGGACTGCTGCAGATTTCTTTGTGGGCAGAAAAAGCTGCCAACAGAGGCAGGAGCCCAGTACAAAAGGGCAGCCTGCAGCACCAGCAGAAACAGAATGAGCGAGTGAGAGAGGGGGAGTGACCCATCTCAACAGAGCTCTGTCAGGACACCTCCAAATTTCTTTGTGGGCAGAACAATGGGGCAACACAGGCAGGGGCCCCATACAAAACAGCAGCCTGCAGCACCGGGAGATACAGAATAAGTGAGTGACACAGGGTCAGTGAGCAAGCTCAACGGACCAACACAATCAACATTCGGCATTGACAAATGCTTGTTGTTGTTGTTGTCAGTATCTCACCCCCATTGTGTACTCCTCCCCTGGGTTTTTGTTTCCCAGATGCATTACTTTCTACTTCTTTGCATTGAATCTAAGCTGCCATACATTTGACCATTCCTCCAACCTTGCCAAGTCCCTTTTCATTCTTTCCACTGTCCATTCCATTGCCATGAAAGCAAAAATAAAGTATACTTAAATAAAATTCAAAGTGAAATGAAACTTCACTACCAAACATTTGAGGGAATGCATACTGATGGTCACCCTTGCTAAAAGTAATTTTGATTCTTACATACTCCATTTGACATACTGTAGATTATAGTAACCTGAAACTAATGCTTTCCTTTTAGTCAATGACATGATAAGTGTAAGATGCACCTGTATATTACTTGATTCCAAATTACAGGAACCATCTTACTCTACAGTCTCCTTGCTCACTTCCCCACCAAACTGGAATGTGGTGTTGTACTTAATTTTTAAGTGAGGGTCTCTGGCCATGACTAATACTGTACTGCTGTTTTAACTGAAATTAATAATTTCCTGATTATTATTTTTAACCATGTGCTGATTGTTTAGATGTAAATGAAAGATTATTAATGTTGTATAAATTTGTATTTCCTTTTTCAGATATTTCATCTGACCTTCTAATGTTACATTTAATGCATTGCAAGTTCATTATAATTTTAAAACCATATCTCCATGAGCAGTGAAGACACTGAGCAGAAAAATAGTGCGAAGCTGCAAGTGATCGCCTAACCAACTAACATTGTTTTTTCATAAATTTTACACAGAACAACAAAAATAGAATTAAGTCATCATGTATCCAATGGATCATACTATATATGCTAATCATAATTTCCAATTTACTTTATCACATACCAATGTTAAGAAGAGAATTGGGAAAGTAATTTTTTTATGCTGCAACTGCAATGCCACAATCATCATGACGTCTTCATTTTATGTTACAATTTACATATATTGAACTGTAACATGATAAGTGCAGCATCTGATTTTCATATTTGTGATTGTGCAATTTGGATGAAAGTGTGCAGTCAGGACTGGTGGGAGAGAAGTGTTTTATCTGAATTGAATTATGTGGATTGGCGGGAGAATTTCCGAAATGTCTCATGCATCCTTTATGAGTCTTGTTCACATCATGGCACCGTATATGTAACCAGATACTGTTTATGTACCCAGGCCAATACCACTTTTGATGAGAGTAGCCTTGGTTTTGTACAAGCTGGGTAGCTGCTGCAAATATAGATTAGTTGCTAACCAATTTGAAATGCATAAGTCTACTCTACATAAATTTGCACACTTGTTTTGTGTATCGTTCTTTAAAATTGTGTTACCTAATCTGATAAAGGTTCCTATGAAATCAGAAGCCATAGAAATCACTGATGCATTTGAAAAATTACATGGTTTGCACAAATCATAGGTTGTGTGAATGGTACACACATTCCCATACAGGCACCCACAGAGGGGTATAAAGACTTTGTAAATTGCAAAGGCTGGCCATCATATGTTTTGCAAGCAGTTGTTGACCATAAATATTGGTAATTCAATTTACCCCTTCTTACATTGTTTGGCTACCATTAAGGAAGACTAAACATGTAATTATTGTGTATTTTTATTGATTCCTGAGATATACAAACCTATCTGATTGTATTAGTTATATTTATAAAAGGGTATCAGAAATTCTGCAACCTGATTTGCTGTTAGGATTAAAACAGACTTATACTAATCACTGTTACACTGTCATGTACAGCCTGATCACCATGGCACATGAATTCTTCCTTTCTGCATTCCAGCCTCTAGAATAGTGGAATGACTGGAATGCTGTAATGTCATCCTACAAAGACTGCCACTGTGTCCTGGACCCTGCGCACAATGTTCCATCGGACATTGTCCTGGCACCTTATTCCTGCAATGTACAGCAAGTGTCAATGTGTCACAGAGATGATGTACACACTAGGAATGGCAGAGCAGCTGCTAACCAGATGGGATGTGAGCTGTTTCCTTGGATATAATCATTTTAGTAACTTTTTTCCACCCCCACCACCAAACCCCAATATGACCATTTGCAATCTGGTAACACACAATTACCTCTAGTAACCTCACTCACAAATCCATGATTAACAAGCTCACTAAACCCTTCCCCCTTCCATTTTGGCAGGTAGTGCCCATCACCACACTCCCAAATGCCCCCCAACCTGGATATTTAATTCAATATCTGACACAGACATCCGCCACCACCAGCATCAGCTGACAAATGAACTGTCACAGTGGAACACATTCTGACAGTTATTGTTCTGTAAGCCATGCAGATTGGCGGATGGTTATGTCAGTCACTGATTCAGGGGTCCATATTGGGAGTGTGGGGGTGGGAAATATGGTAATGGTCACAACCTACCATTGTGGGGTGCCACTAGGTCACCTGGCATTTGTGTGCATATTATGATTTCCAAATGATCGGAGCAGGGAGGTCTCAATTGGTAATCATGGTTTACTGGGTAGTGTATTGCTGTATCACTAAAAATTAATTGTTGAATAATCCATGCACCATTTCAAAATGTCACTTATGCATAATTATTTGAATATGGTATGCTACATCTAAAATGCATATGTAGGTACATGTCATGTAACAATATATTGTTTACTGGCTATTTTTCAGCTTTTGGAATATAAATTGTGGTTCACCAGGAAGTACTCACAATGGAAAAGTGTTGAGGAACTCCACATTATTCACTTGGTCTGAAGAGCTTCCAAAAGTAATCATAATTTTTTTTATTTGTCAGTTCATAGATTTTGACTCTATCAATAACACACTTGCTTGTATTTTTGTAAAACAAATATATGATAGTGGATGGCTAATTAAGCAGTAAGACACAACAGGGTGTGGGTTGTTTGGGGATTTACCCATGCCTTGTGTGGTGTGTCACAAGCTGCATCCAAGTGACTTGAGCTCACAAGAATTGGGTAAATAACACAATAACTCTCACCATGGAGTACTTTAGTGTGATTATAAAATGGATCCATGTGTAAAATAAATTAAAAATGTGAGTAATTATGTTTCTTATAAGTACCATTCATCTGCCGTGGGATATGCAAGATTTAGCCACAGTCATGTGACAGGTTTTGACAAATGAGGTTACATGATTTTTACACACCATTTTACAAATATGCATTACCATTGTGTTGTGCCAACTAGGTGTTCTGATTCAAAATGACCCGGAGAATAAAGCTTGAGAGAGCTATGGGAATCAGAACCCCTCGGAGGTACAAACCTGTTTAGCATAGAGTTGCCCAGCAGCTGTTATATAAGTATATGGGAATCCATGCATACTTTGGACATTGTACTTTGTTTCAGCGAACTGGTGTTTGGGGGAGGCAATTGAAGGTTGGTGGCAGACTCAAATTACTGTCACAGTGTGCTGCAGATGTCTCTGCAAATTTAGAATAAAAAAATGATATTTTAATTGGATAGTGTAAATCAAGTATGTGGCATCCTTCTAAATGCATCTATTCAACCAGTCTGTGTCAAGTAAACCCCTCCACCACATGTCTCCCCATCCCTGTACAGTCCAGAGTACCCATCCTCAACACATGGCAGCCACTGCTGATCCCAGCTTCACAGCCATCCCCAGCTGAGCTCCTGCCCAGTAAGTGGGTCTGCTGATCAGCAACCATCGATCAGTGCCACAAACATGTATGGCCAGTGCAACAGCCTGCCTGACAGCACCATGGACAGCAGACATCCGATCGATGCTTGGTGAGTACTGCATATAGATTCGGTCTCGCACCCAACATCAGTTAGGTGCCCAGTGGCCATTGTGGTGCCAGAAGATAAGTATCACAGGTCGTCTGGGGTTTGTGGCACATATAATTGGGCAATCAGCAGTGAGGGGGGAGTGGAGATATGACAGATGGTTAGGGGTGGTTGAACAGGCTCTGCCATTGTCCCTGGGTTACTGGGTCTAGTAATGTGTGGTTGGCACAATTTTGCTTGTTTAAGTACACATCCATACCATCTTTACTGCATGACTTTCTTTTGCACATGATACTCTGTTCCTTAGTTATCTGTGAGGGCAGAAGCATGGGTACCATTGTGGCATCAGTGTATGCAGACAGATATTGTTATCTAGTGCATATATCTTGTCCATCATGCACAGGCACAATGTACTTTATTGTAAATCTACATTGCATTTGAAGTGGCCCTATCGCTTGTCAAATTGTTGTGGGTGGGGGAAGAACACAAAGTCAGTGGATGCATTTAGTCAGGTAACCTCTACAAGTCTAGATGTAAAATATAACACACTGAACTGGTTACCTAACAAGTTATCCACCAGCCCACAAGGCACAATATCAAGACTGGTAACCACTCATTGCTGACTGGGCCCTAGTATCCAGCCTGGACCACATACAGGCTGCTAGGCTCATGGCAGACTCGTTGAGTGACCATTCCCCAATTTTCTGCATCTGGTCCAATAGGCCTCCCAAACTGCCTACCAGAGTAATTGAAGCCAGAAACTACAGCAGTTTCTCTTCAGAGGCTCTCTGCTCTGACCAATGCGCCATAAACCGGGATCCCCTTATCTCCCTCTCTACCCTAAATGAGGCAATTGACTTCTTTACCAACACTTTTATGTCGGTGGCCAATATACACTCCCCCTGCAAGAAACTGACGGTACAGGGTAAACACCACAAATGTTTTATCCCTAGCCTCAAACGGAGCATGTTGCTTCAGGATCGGGCCTGGGGTCAGTACAAATCCACAGGTCGGAAAAATGACTGGAAGAGGTATAGAGAACTGAGGAATCAGAGCAAGAAAGCCTCCAAGTTTATTAATATCTAAATACCTATAAAATCTTCTGTCTAGGCACCTACGGGATCCCAAGAGATTCTGGGGCCCCGATAAAGGGTGCCCCCAGTGCCCAAGAGGGTGTGCTCTTGGTTGGTGATACCCTAACCAATGATCCCACCTTTATTGCAGAGGCATTTAGTGCCACTTTCTCCAATCCTGGAGGAACCAAACCCCATCTGCCCTCTGGTGTCCCCAGCAACAGAGGCACCACCTGGGAACATTCCCAACCCCAGTTTCACTGGAAGCTGGTCAAATCCACTGAGGTACTTCCCCTTCTGCAACTTATAAACCCAGACTCCTCTCTGGGACATGACCTGTTTGAACCTAGACTCCTGCCAGCTGCAGCTCCGGCTATCTCCCACCCAGTTGCCCTGCTTATTAACAGGTCCCTCCTCAAAGGAATGGTCCTGGATAAATGGAAGGTGGCAACCATTGTCCCCATTCACAAAAAAGGGCCTCGGGACAATGTGGGTAACTACAGGCCAATCTCCTTTCTCTGCGCACTAGGGAAGGTGCAGGAGAGATTGGTCTACAATCAAATACAGGACTACCTCGAAAGGCACCTACTCCTAGCTGACATTCAACACGGCTTTAGAAAAGGCAATGGAACTGATATAGCCCTATCCAGCTCACATCGGAAATCCTTGATGCAATGGACCAAGCTTCCTTAAAGGGGGCTCTATTCATTGATTTATCCAAGGCATTTGACATGGTTAGCCATGAACTTCTCCCCACTAAACTTCACCTACTTGGACTGGACGGGCTCTCTGCTACATGGTTTGAGAACTATCTGCTCAACTGAACCCAAAAAGTCCTATGGAGAGGAACCCAGTCTAGTGCTAAACTGGTAATCTCCGGGATACCCCAGGGCTTGATCCTTGGTCCCCTGTTATTTACTCTTTTTGTCAATAATATAGAGGGGGTTGGCAGGAGGAACAACCTTATCCTCTATGCAGATGACACTGTCATCTACTGCAGTGATCTGCTTCCTAGCGTAATCAGTGCCAAACTCCAGACCAGTCTAGCTGCACTGGAAGCCTGGTTCTCCACAAACTCACGTGAAATGAAGGAAGAAAAAATAAAGGCAGTCCTGTTCGGGTCCAGATGCCTTGGCTCAGACCATTGTGGCATCTTTCAGCTTCATACTGCCCAAGAGAATAGAATAGAGATCACAGACAAGATCAAGTACCTTGAAGTCCTGCTTGATCAGACGACGACCTTCCAGCCTCATATTGACTCTGTTGTTAAATCCACACACCAGAAGTTAGGACTTCTCTATAGGCTGGGTGACTCTCTTTCTCTTGAGGCTCGTTGTGCCATATCTAACTGCACCCTACTCCCGTTCCTCCTCTATGGGGCTCCCCTGCTGCATTCCCTAAGGGAGGGCAAACAAAGAAAGCTTACTATGCTCTACCATAGGGTGTCTAGTTTTGCCATCAACTCCTCCCAAGAGGGCATCACTGTGAGGTCCTTACTGATCTCCACTGGCCTTCTATGTGACAAACACTAGCCTACTCCTCTTTGAGCCTGACCTTCAAATTTACTACTGTTGACCCTCCTCCTCACCTGCATGGGTTGCTAAATCCCAAAGTCCATGGCCGGGGCCTGAGATCCTCCACTGGTCATCCCCTAGACATCCCTCATGTCTGAACTAACTCTGGCAAGTGCTCCTTTAGGTACACTGCCCCATGTTTTGGAACCTTCTCCCTGTTGACTTGGCTAATTGTTGTGCTATTCAGGGTTTTAAGTCGGGCCTGAAAGTATACCTGATAGAGCTCAGTCTCTGTGGTTGTAACCGCTAGCCCAGAACTTAGTCTTGGTGGCTGAAACTTGCTTGTCCCATGGCAGTCAGCCTACAGGGTAGCAATATATCCTGCATATTGCTGTTACCACCTCTCCATTAAAACATTGTTGGTTAAGATGTCATATGTCTGATTTAATTTGTTATGTTAGTATGTGTATGTAACTGACATGCTCTGTAATGTACTCTATACCCTATCCAATGTATGCTCCAGCTAGTGTCTACTCCTACCAATGTACATACTACTGTGTACTCCTGCCAATATATATAAATAATTACTGGTGACACCCTTTATCACATGGACTACAGCCATGTTTCAAATGCCATAATAACCCATAGAACAGGTTATTATGGCATTTACTGTCACTCATCCTTAGCGTGCTATCTTATTGGCTTGCAGTCAGTGCATGGGTGGGACAAGCACAGCAACAACCATGGTGGCAGTTACGGAGGACACAAATGTAGCTTCTCACCGCAGGTAACCAACCGCTTTATTTCTAAACTCCTTGAACCTGCAATTATAAATATTGAGTGTTGAGTAGAAGATTATAGCCATTATTTCAAGGTGTGATGACCAGGTACACCTCTCGAGCTTCGCTCTCCAGGTTTACAGGGTCATCACACAATGAGGGTGTGTAAAAAAAAAAACATAACGTACACTCGCATAGCCATTATTCCCTATTTATTGTCTGTAACTAATCTGGGTCGCTCCTGAAAAAGGGACCTCTGGTCTCAGTGAGCTTACCCTATTACCAAAATCTAAATAAATAAATAAATAACACTTTTTCCCCATTTTTTTTAATTTTGTTTGCACAGGAACTACATTTTATATTAATCCAATTACCATGTATATTGTGGGTGATCCATCTTACCCACTAATGGAATGACTACTGAAAGGTTATCTGAACTCTCCACGTCTAACACATACTCAAGAGTCTTTCAATGTGTACTTGAGTTCAGTATGCATTGCTTTTGAAATAGCATTTGGATGCTTGAAAGGCAGGTGCTGCTAAAAAGGAATGACTTTGACTATGAATTTACTCCATATGTGATTTCCACATGTTGCAGTCTCCACAACTTCTGTGAACAGCAAAATAGAACAAGTAAATTCCAGGTGGTTAGAGGATGTTCATAGTTCTGAAATTGGTTATCCACAACCTACCAAATAGCCACTGTAATGTGGAATGTCCAAGTGCCACTCATGTTAAAGAAGTTTTGACAGGATATATGGCTGCCAACTTTCCTGTCAGAAAGCAGAATTACCATTAGACAAAAATATATTGTACAGAGAGTAACAGAAGTTAAAATAAGATAACAAGAATATTAAAGAAAGAGAGCAGCACGTGTTACAAACTTTTCATTTTTTAATTAAATTATTATCTAACAGCTACATAGTGATACTATGTATTCAGATCATCTTTATTGCAAGTTCAAAAAGGTATTTCCTTGTATCTTATCATTTACATATTTATTTAATTTGTATATTTAATCATAGAATAATGTCAAGATAGACATGCTTTGATCCAATATGCATTTACAATCAACTCTTGGGCCCAGATATTCAGACGGTGCCTGACAATGGTGCAAGCATGGGCGCAGCGCAGCTGGGATGCACTGGGGCCAGGACCAGGTAATATTCAATGGTGATGCACCATGATGCAGCACTGTTGAATATGGCACAGACTGCACATGGTGCAGTGGCACTGCACTGGTGCAAGCCACAGATAGGGAGCACGGGGATGCGCCAGTGCAAATGCAGTTGTACTGGGTGCAGCACCCACAATATTCAAAAAAGGGCATGCAAATGGGGCCATAATATATGCAAGGTGCAAATGGGGCTATTTGCATGTTATTATGGTCACATTTGCATGTGTTGCACTGGGCAGCCAGGCTAATTGCACCTGGCACCCTGCACAGAATGATGTGTGGACTGAGGGGGTCCTGGGGCATCCCACGTCCCGTAGCCATGATCATGGGTAATAGTATATAAAACACAATCCTTGGTAATCTAGTGGCTTCCCTCTCCCTCCCCAGAGCCATGATTGCCGGTAAAATGAAATAAGTACACTCCCTGGTAGTCCAGTGGTTCCCTTCGCCAACCCTAGCCCCAATCACCGGTAAAATGACACATTGCAATCCCTGGTAGTCTAGTGGCCTCTTCACCCCACCCATAACCCCAGTCACAGGTAACTCCTACAGATCATACCCCCTGGTGGTCAGTGGCACCCCCACCCCTCCCACCCACACAGGACCCGTTGCCCACCCAGCCAGCCCCCAATCATCGGTGGGCAGCTGCAACCCCGCATACTGCCTGGCCACCTGCCAAATGACAGTTTACAGTATGGGCTGTTAGTCCATTGCTCCACTATGGACCAATGGACTTGCAGGGCATACTTGTACTAGCATAGTCACAAATATGTGAATTAAGTCATTCACATATTTGTGGCTGTCTAGTATAGTATGCCCTGAAAGCCATTGGTCCATAGTGTGACCAATGGGATTACAGCTCATGCTGTATGCTGCTGTCGGCTGGCGGTCAGGTGATGCGGGTTGCAGCTGCCAAATGACAGGGGAGCTTGGTGGGCAAGGAGTCCTGTGTGGGTGGGAGAGGAGGGGGTGCCACTGAACCACCAGGGGGTACAATCTGTAGGGGTTACCCATGATCAGGGTTATGGGTGGAGTGTAGGAGCCACTAGACTACCAGGGATTGCAAAGTGTCATTTACCAGCAATCAGGGCTAGTGGTGGGGGGGAGCCACTGGACTACTAGGGGTGTACTATTCATTTTACTGACAATCTCGGCTCTGAGGAGGGAGGGAGGGAGGGAGGGGAAACACTTGACTACTAGGGATTGTGTTTCTTTTCAGTTTACTAGCCATCATGGCTAGGGAAGGGGTACCACTAGACTACCAGGGACCATATGGGTGCTTGTGGACAGTGTTCTGCGTGGGTGGGTGGCCACCCATGGCTGGTGGCTGCTACGCTGCACCCTGCAATACAGTAGCCCACCTGTGGGTGGCCAGGATTTGTTCCTCCTTTTCACAGGCTCACTTTAAGCCCCCCCTGTGTGGCACAATGCAGGGTTGTGCCAGCATTTGAGCTGCACATCCTGGGTTGAATATCAGGATGTGCTGCATATGCATGGGCATGCCCTCTGCATTTGAGCCACATATATTACCATTGTGTCCCAGCACATTGAGACTTGCGCTGCACCTGGCAGCCTTTTGAATATCCCACCAAGGCACATTGTGGTGTTGCACCAGTGCAACTCTATTGTGCCCGGCACAACCCCTTTGAATATCTGGGCCTTGAAGTGTACAACTAATTATAGAATAAAATTTAGCTTCTAATGCTTTGTATTAACTTAATTTCAAATGTAATGTATCATAACATAGTAATCATTTAGTAGAATTGTTGATAAAAGTTATTTAAATAAACATTGCTTCAGTGAAACATCAATGGCATTGACACCTGAAATATACATTTAAGTTGCTAACGGCAATCACAATCCTTTTTTTTGTTTTATTACATTGTGGTAATAATAAAACATGCTAAACTGAAACCTGTATGCATTTCTTACTATAACACATGAATTAATGATATAGGACCAATTATCTGAGAAATTTTCATTTCATATAACATTTAGGAATGGGCCTATATCAGCTAGAAAGTATTGTACTGTGCATAAATACGGACATATATTAAATATAATAAGCAATATTATTTAAAGATTGACTTTAACAGAATAAACAATTATATATCCAAAATAAAGATAACTTATCTGATATTATTATTTAAGTCTCTGAAGAACATAACCAACCTCATTAATCTGTTCAATAGATGCATTGTTTCTCATACTATACTGTGAGTTAAAACTTGTCTGTATGTATGTATTGTTCTGTGGGATTTATTGGTACGTTACCTGACTGGGATCACATCTCTTGAATATAGACTAGGCAAAAGTTGTTCTAAAATATAGTTTGATCATCTGTAATATTAAATTTGAACTAAATTTCATGGACCAAACTGAATTAGGGTCTGACCATTTATTTCTTCTCCTCATCCACCTCCCACCTTAATGGGCATACATTTAAGCAATATGCCACGTGCTACAAACTTTACACATCCAACACTCATGCTTCCAATGTAATGAAAGAATTATAATGAAATACACTTTAAATTTTTTGAACATATTGACAATATCCTGAAATAATAGGCCACAAGCTCGGCGTCCTTTCTAGAAACCTGATTGCATTACGATTACCAGTAATGCATGATAGTGTACAGAACATAACTGTACCCATCTTTGACTATGACAACATAGTATACAATGCTGCTCCCAATCCTTCCCTTGCCAGACTGTGTTGACTTTTCAGTGCTTTCTGTCATTTTGTCCTCGATTCACCCTCTCACACTCACCATTGGTAGTCCAGTGAATGACAGAGTACAGTACACACTGCAAGCCCATTGGTCAACAGGGTCCACAAAAGGCCCACAATTGTACAGTAGCTGTTATTCACAGAGAGCTCTGTTGGCAGGTGGCCGTGAAGGTATGCGGGTGAGTTGTACAGCCCGCTGACCACTGGGATCTGTTAGGGGAGAGCAGGGTGGGGAGAGGGTATCTGAGTGGGTGGGGGGTTTCACTGGATCAACGGGGCATGTGTGGACTTTGGGTCCTCAGTGCGACTGGGCTGGGTGGAGTGGTGGGATGTCCCAGTATATACCTTCTACCACCATGGTGAGCGGCATTCTAATTATGTTTCAGGCATGTGGGGGGTCTGCTTATCTGTCAATACTTCTGCATGAGGCGACTTTCTACCAGGGATGCATGCAGGGATGGGGGATATGCATACGTTTTCTCCAATGCTGCAGGGAGTGGCTTACAAGTGGAGACTTGGGCAGGGAGGGGGGTGGTGATTTCCTTTTAGGACTAATGAGTTTGTGCCTATAGTGTTGCACATGCAGGTTATATGGCATATTTTGCCATGTGCATCCCTGCATGGTGCATGCAAATGGGGCCATAATGTTATGCAAATGGATATATTGTGCCTTGCATGCCTAATGGCTCCATTTGCATGTTGTTGGCCTTGAATGGCAACTTTGGGCACAGCCAATTTGTTTCCCAGCCCAATGTGGGTGTTGCGCCAGCACATCAAGGGCTGGGTGAAACTGTGGTAGTCATAGAAGGGATGTGCCAGCAGCATCCCCCGGTGCATCTTGTGAATACCACCATTGGTGCTTGGTGCATCTCATTTGTGTCAGAGCACCAGAGATGCACCGATTGCATGTCCATTGAGAATACTGCCCAGCATGTTTACTTGCTCTCCATACCTTTGTACACACCTCCATACATGACACTTCAGGAAACAAGCTGTTCCTCAGCTCATGTTGTTTTTCCTGGTGAAACATTTTGTAAATAAAATAAAAAATAAAAATCTGTTTTGGCTGGAGGTGCTTGATGATGGCTTAAACATTAGATTCTGCATCCCTTGAAAGAATAAATGCATAATTTCCATTGATGCTTTTGTAGATGTTTCTGTAAAATCTTTCACCATTTTTTCATTCATTTTCTCCTCCCATTCTCAGCAAAAACATTGTTGCTTATCCAATAATTTAATAAAGTCATGCTGCTCTTGTGACCAGCGGTTCATTATTTCATCCATTTTACCTTTTTTTTTTTCTTCAGATACAGGTTCTATAAAAATAAAAATGAAATAAAATATTTTTTCGTCTTACTGTATAAACAATGCATAACAATGGTTAATGGCAGCATTATTTCAGGAATAAGATGTGCAGATGTCATTGCACTTCTATGATCCAAGGGGGAAACAGTGAAAGAAAAACCACAGAAAACTCAAGGAGGTGACATAGGCCAAAGTGGTCAATGCCCATGGAAACATAGTACTCCAGATGGGGTCTCACCAAGTGTGTGTACAGATGCATAACAACTTCTTGTTTTCTACTGGTGATACCTATCCCTATACATCCCAGGATCCCCTCCCCCCAGCATTCCTTCCTACCTTCTCACATTGCTTGATTACCTTTCGGTCAACTGATGTAACTACCCACAGGTTCCTTTGTTAGTACCTTCCCCCACTCCCCCCAACTGTGTTCTCTTCCACTGTGTTTTTGTTTCCCAAGTGCATTAATTTTCACTTCTTTGCATTGAATCTGAGCTGCCATACTTTTGACCATCCTCCAACCTTGCCAAGTCCCTTCTCATCCTGTCCACCCACCCACAGACCCTGTGTATAGACCCTGTTGCAGATCTTTACATTGTCTGTGAAGAGGCATACTTTTCATTCCGGTCTCTCTGCAATGTCACTTATAAAGACAATAATAATGACTGATCTCAGTACTGGACCCTGTAGTACCAAACTAGCAGCACCCCTTTCTTTGGGGTGGACTCAGTTTAATATTACCCTCTTTGTCCTGTTGTCCAGCCCATTGCTTTTCACATGCCACCACCCTGGAACCCATTACCAGGCTGACTAATTTGTTTATTTATGTTTTGAATAGGACTGTGTCAAATGCCTTGTTAATTTCTAGGTAGGCCATGACAACAACCACCTCCCTGGTCTACTATTTTGGTCACCCAGACAATGAAACCTATTATAATCATCTGACATGACCTTCCCACTGCCTTGGGACTTGTGACCCTTTTGCCTCCAAGAACTCAACAAATCTTTCTTACAGAAGCGATTCCCCTCATTTTCTCTACTGTCCATCTACATGTAACATACATGCTTGACACAGATCTACATATTCCAAACACACCAGTCCCAAAAAAAATGTATATTACAGAAACAGTGTAAGCCAATATATGACTATTTCTGAACATGTACACGGAACTCTAAGATGATCTCTGAGATGATTTAACTACAAACTGTAATTAGAGTAATATAGAGGATAATGCCTGAATAAAGTGGTTAGCCACAATGTAATCGTCTCAGACAGTTACCAGGACAACCAAGTAAACCTCTATAATGCAGCTTGTGAGGTTTACAGTTGTCATGGCAACTGCGAGAGGTGATTATGACCGTGGTTGACCATCCTTACTCAGGCATTATATTTTATAGTGTATGAAAAAACTAGCCAATGTATGTTTCTTCTCATGCTTAGCTATGAATGCCTCCTGGTTTGAATATTGAGCTACTGAAGTGCTGAAATGAGCCATTGGACTCCATATACTGCTGTGGGTCTGTAACTGTCTGAATGGAATGTATGTGTTTTGAACAAATGTCCAAGCAGCAGATCACCTTTCCTTTCCAAGAATTTTGACAGGTGATGACATTCTATCATGTAATTCCATCATTATCATATAGTTAAGCAGGGTTTACAGCATACTGATGTCATAACGAAGGGATTATCAGGTTATAAACTGATTGAAAACAGGGGTTAATAGACACTGACCATACATTATAATTTTGTTAAACATACTTGTTGGTGTACGTGCACTGCATCCTCCCCAGCATCATCGTCATCATCTTCCAATGTATTTTGAGGGCCTCACACTAAGCAATGATCATTTTCATCAAATTCATCAATATTTGTTGTTTCTTCAAACATGTTGTTATTTTGTTCAAATACTTTGGTCATGTTGTTCTTTGTGAATGGATGTTTCTGCAAAAAACTGATTCCGTGTATTTCAACTTCTTGCAACATTTGGAATTACTAACACAATGTAATATGTCTCTGTAACTATGCCACCATTAAAATTGCTATCAAGAACAACAATAAGGCAAAGTAGTGTTGTAATACACATCTGGAAGATGAGTTCCAAAACAATGGGATAACAGAAGGGTCAGACTTTAAAAGGATGGAGAAAATTATGTGTGCTTATCTGGCAGAAATACAATCTGACATGGATGCTAGACAAAAATGACAAATATAATTGAGTACTTCAACTGGGCAAACTGAGAGCTGGACAGAGCCGATGCAGTTGATGTCCTGTGTTTTCACTTCAGCAAGACCTTTGATTCCATGTCACATGGGAGGCCGGGGGGAAAGCTGGAATACATAGGGGTGAAAATGAAGATGGTCAGATGGATCATTAACTGGCTAAATGGAAGGCAGCAGGTGTGTGGTGGTCTCATCACATTGGGGAGTGATGAACAGGGTGCCACAGGGATCGGCACTGGGTACAGCGCAATTTGAGATATACAAAGCTGATATGGGACATGCTGTAGATGGCACTGAAGGGTGAAAGGGGCTGCAGAAGGACATGGCCAAACTACATGAGTGGTCAAATACATGGCAGCTGGGGCTCAATTGCAAGAATTGCAAGGTACATCATTTCGGATATGGGAGGGTATTGGAAGGGGCTCCACATAGCACCTTTACAGGCATTCTCTGTGTCCTCTCCCTGATATGTAGTTCTGTGGAGGCAGGCAAGAGTGTGCTGGAGGGGTTCCACAGAGCACCTAAGGAGGGAAGGAAAAAAGAGGTGTAAGGTTATACTGTACGGCAGAAAGGCAGACAAAGGAGAGCTGCTAGACCACACTGCACACATGCAGGAGTCTGAGGGAAGAGAGACAGTACTGGCAAATGGGAGAGAAACGAAACATAAAAAAAAGAGCACCTGAAAATCTAAGCTAAATATTCAACACTGTGGTCAGTTAACAACAGATAAAATACAGCTACAGAATCACAAATTCAGCCATAGAGGAACCTCAGTTCAGCTGCTGCCGCAATGGTACAGGAAGCCAGACAATGCAGGCAGATCAGACAAGATTTCAAACCATTGAAGTAACATACATAGTTGCCCAAAAATGCAGTATGTATGTGGAGAAAGCACATAATGGGAGTCTATCTGTAGATCTTGTCCGATAAAAAATCCCATTGCAGAGGCTAGTAAAATACTCTTTTAGAGTGTGCTGAGATCAGGAACAGGCCTTTACCTAAATAGGCCTTCTCTGTGTCCGCTCACTGATTTGCATTTATGAGGATACAGGCGAGAGTGTGTTGGAGGGGGGTCCCACAGAGCACATTTACAGTCTTTCTCAGTGTCTGCTCCCCGATGCATAGTTCTGTGGAGGCAGGAGAGAGTGTGCTGGATGGGGTGTTCCACAGAGCATCTTTACTGGCCTTCTCTGTGTCCGCTTCCCAATGTGTAATTCTGTGGAGGCAGGTAAGAGTCTGCTGGAGGGGGGGTTCCACATAGCACTTTTAAAGGCATTATCTGTGTGTCCACTCCCCGATGTGCAGTTCTGTAGAGGCAGGCGAGAGTGACTCCACATTGCTAATGTTATTGACAGAACCAAATGTAAGCCAATCAGGAAAAACTTCAAACAGTGATTTAATCATGGGGCATTACATTGCATGCTTAACTAACCTGTGGATATTTCTGTAAGCATGTTTTCTACTTCAGATGCCATGCTGCTTTCTTGGCAGTTGATAGGAAAACCTACATCAAGATTATTTGATTCCATCATAGAAGAAGGCCTATGAGCTAGCAACTCATCCATTTCTAAATAGAATGTAAAAGCTGACTTTGATGCACCTCTTATCCTATTGTTTCTCTACTACTGTAGGCCTTAAAATATGTTTTAAGGAACTTCCTTTTATGTTTGACCTGGTTGACAGTTCTTATAGATCCCAACGTCTTCATTTTTTCAACAACTCTTCTGTACATATCACTAGTCCATGCTTTTCTGCCATCTAACTACCTTACAATATCCAGCTCTTTCAAGCAATTAATAAGTACTGCTGTTTCCTCATCTGACCAGAAGCATAACTGATTCTTTCCAGAAGCCGTTTCTATATCTATTGATGAGAAAGTTAAAAAAAATATTATAGAAAGGCACTAGGTAATGGAGATCTCTGATAGGCTGTAAACATACCAATATACTAGAGTTTGTATTTTATAAACATACATATATAGCTTAAACATAGGCTGATCAAGGTTCTTCATGATTTAAAATCATTTATATTAACACAGTAGAACTATAATTTGTTAAAAATGTTGACCTATACTTTTTAATTCAATTTTATATTGCCTCTTTTCTAGTCACTTGTATGACAGCCTTGTAACCACGAGTTGAGTCAATTTCAGTTCTTTTTTTTTTTAATCTGAAATAATACAAGAATAATTCATTTGTTGATATGGCCTGGGCAAGGTATTCATCAGTAAACTCAGCTGTTTTTTTTTGTACATCACTGATTTAAAATTCCTTCTGTTCTTATTAAAATGAAATAGCATAAAGCAGGCAGTGCACACTGAGCTTATATAACAGTACGTGTACAGAAACAGCTGAGAATATGGATAAAAACTTGGTCTGAGCCATATTAAAATATTATTTCAGGTATGAGAAAATGTACTAAAGGAGCTAAATATGTATAGCCTTGATGAAAGGAGGGAAAGGGGGGACATGATAGAAACGTTCAAGTACCTCAAGGGAATCGACAAAGTCCAAAAGGGTAGCATCTTTCAAAAAAAGAGGTGTGCAAGGACAAGGGGGCACAATTTGAAGATAGAAGCGGGGTGGCTCAGAGGTAATTTAAGGAAGTATTTTTTCACAGAGAGGGTTGTGGATGCATGGAGCGGCCTTCCGGAGGAGGTTGTGGAGTCAAAAACAGTGGTGGAATTCAAGCATGCATGGGACAGTCATAAGGCAATTCTAGGGGGTTGGGGTAGGAAGAAGTAGGCTGCTGGTTAACTAGGATCTGCAGCTTATCCATTAGGTAGGGAAATGGGCAGACTGGGTGGGCCAAGTGGTCCTTATCTGCCGTCAAAATCTATGTTCTATGTTGTATGTACTAAATCTTTCTATAGTTGTGGAAAGAAGGGTATCATACAAATAAGTAGACAAGGAACAGTCCTAATTAGAATCATAGAATAATAGAATCATACAAATTGATGGCAGAAAAAGGGCCATCCAGCCCACCAACTCTACCCCTCACCCACCCTTGGTCTCCCCTCCCCCCCCTTGGGGCTCCTCCCAATATCTCCATGTGCTCGTCACATGCACTTTAGAAACCAGACACAGTCTCAGCCCCCACTACCTCCTGTGGCCACCCATTCAAGGATTCCAACACTCTCTCAGTCAAGAACCGTTCCCTCATGTTTCCCCTATAAGTTCCCTCCCTGTAGTCTCAGGCTGTGCCCTCATGTTATGAAGCCTACCTGCCTGTGAAATAAATGCCCAGCCTCCACTTTATGAATCCCTTTGACGTACTTAAAGGTCTCTATCATGTCACCCCTATCCCTACTAGTCTTCAATTTGTAGAGTCCAAATTCCTCCAGCACCCTACCAGAGTCAAGGGGCAGGTTGAACAGATTAACTAGAGGAGCAACCGACTCATCTTTTAGTTCCCAGATCACTCTCGGGTGCAGCCCGTCCAGCCCCATAGCCTTGTCCACCCTTACCCGGCCTATCTCCTCCCTGACTCTTTCCATGTTAAAAGGTCTTGTGTCCACCATGACATTCTCCACCCTCCCCCTTAGTTCTGCTTGCCTCCCCTTCCCCTCCATTGTAAACATCGAGCAGAAGTATTTATTTGGTTCTTCTGCTTTCTCCCAGTCCCCTTCTGTAATGACCCTCCATCACCCCTCAGCCTTGAGACTCATTGACCAACATTCTTCTTAACCTCCACATACCTAAAAAATGTTGTACTCCCTCCCTTTACCTATTATGCTATCCTCTCGTATGTGATTGCCTAAGATCTCTTGAGTATCTTCCTTGCTAGCCTCCACATTTCCCTATAAGCCTCCTTATCCTCATAATTCTGAGTTCTTTTGTATATCTTAAATGCCCTCCTACTGCCCCCAACCACCTTCACCACATCATTTGTGAACCAAAGGGACCTCCTGCTCCTTGTTCCTTTGCTTACCATCCAAATGCACATAAAGGTGGCCTCCTTCACTCTGTCTCTGATAGCACTCCATAGCCCTTCCACTTTGTTTATTTCTCCTATTGGCTTCCATTGCCTCTTCCACCATCTGTCTCATCCAACCAAAGTCCATGCTCCTGAAGTCAAGTACAGTTGTGCTAGTTTGACATCTCTCCTTACCTGCCTTAACCCTGAAAATTATAGTCCTGTGATTGCTGTTCCCTAAATTTTCTCCCACCTCCACCCCTTCTACACTATCCCCATTTGTCATGATCACATCTAGCAGGATACGTCCCCAGTTGGGTCTTGTACCAGCTGATGGAGGAACATCTGCTGCAATGCCTCCAGGATCCACCTGCTCCTGGCCAACACCGCATCTGGAATAGCCCAGTCTATGTCCGGGACATGTAAGTCACCAATCAGCAGTGTTTTCCCTTTTAGAGCTACCCTTGCAATGTCTTCCACCATCACCCCATCTTGTTCACCCCCCTGGTCTGGAGGTCTGTAGAGAACCCCAAATCTTAAACATTCTCCTGTTTTTCTGCATGTCCCTGCCCCTCTCCTTCCTCTCCATTGCCATTATGCCCTCCCTAACATATAAGACAACCCCCCATCTCTCCTGTCCTTCCTAAAAAATCAGAATCCAGGAAGAGGTATTTCCAATGTATGATGCTATGTCCACCATGTCTCCATGACCATAATTATGTATAGGCTGTCATACTCTGTGATAGCCATCAGCTCATTCTTCTTATTTGTCATACTCCTGGCATTCACTACCAACCAAATCCATCAATGCTCACCCACTCATCCTTACCCAAGAGTATGCTTGGAACACAATACACTTTTACATTGGGGGGGGTGCCTTGGATCCCCTTATTAGACTGTGAGTTGCATGGCTGATTTTTCAGTCCCCCCACACCCTTTTATAATTCAAGTGGAACTCACTTTCAAATTATTCCTCCAATCTGCATTTTATTGCATCTGCTCTGTCTTTATTTAGGTGGAGTCTGTCAGAGGTTTAGAGGCTCCCGTCATCATATGTCATTCCCCACTCTCCTACCATCCCATATCCCATCTTCCTACACCACCTTGCTAGCAAGCTGTTGAAGTCCTTAATTTTTGTTTCCTCTATGTACTAGCTCTGGGCACTGGTAGAACCTCAGAGAAGGACAGAGATTTGAAGCTAATACTTCAGCAGAACCTAGCCAAGGCCTTAAATCTTGCCTGCACCTCCATGACGCTGGTCCAATCCAGATCATTGGTACCCAGATTGAAAACCAGGTGCATCTTCCAGTCCAGTTCTGTCCCCCATGAGGGTATGTGCTGGATTATATCCAGTGCTGTCATCCCTGGCATGCATGCCATACAAACTGCACTGTTGCTACACACCCCCACTTAATACAACTGATGATGGAATCCCCAATCAATAGCACCCTGACTCCTTTCCTCTTCTGGGTATCCTGTGAAGCTGTCATTCTTCCCCTAGCTTCCTGTGACTGTTCTCCTGTCACATTACCTGCTCCACTTTCTGCTGGTTACTCCTCTACCTCAGCTCCACCTACCTTGACTGCCCTGCCCCCAGCTGGCCCCAGCTCTTTCACTCTATCTTTGATCACCCACACCCATGGCCTATAGATGGGCTTTCCCATGACAACGATTTACTAACCACCCCGATGCTTTTACTATGATCCCACTCTTGTTTGGTTCTATAGATATGTTACCACCAGCCAGCATGATACAATTCAATCTTGAGCCGGTGGCCTCAACCATTCCATTTACTACTTGATCACCCAGGCCAAATCCTTCATTCGCCCAATTCTGCCCATCGTGTTTCTCTGCCCCCTCCTTCCTACCCTCTCTTTCTCCCTCTACTTGGACTCCCTGCTGCCCTCTACTCACAGAGCTCCTTTTTGCCCCAGTCTTTTCTCTTTCTTATCCTTCCCTGCTGGCTGCACCCCACTCACAGCAACATTTCCCCCTTTCCTCTTTGAATCCATAGTCCACTCAGCAACCTGCCTCACTTCCCCTCCTTCACTTGTGCCTACCGACCCTTCTCCTCCACCAACCACTGTTTTGCCTTGGCCCTCTTCCAACATGGTGTCCGATAATGGCTTGGATGTATTTGAGACCTTTAACACCCCCTGCAGCCTGCCTGCCAGCTTCCCCTTTCAGTGAGTTCTGTTCCCTTCCCCGTGTCCTTGTGGTCGTTTTACCACTGCCGAAGGCAACCCTCACTCTTTGCCAGTGAACTCCATCCCTTCTGTCCAACCTCTCCTCCCTTCTGCCAGCTTCCCCTTTCGGTGAGTTTTGTTCCCTCCCTTGCATCCTTATGTTCTTTTTACTACTGCCACTAGCATCCCCTACTCTCTGCCAACTGACTTCATCCCTTCTGTCCAATCTCTCCTCCCTACAACTGTTTAACTCCCAATCTTGGCATGCCATTTCATGATTCCAACCTCTCCCCTTTCCCCTATAACAATCTTATCTGACCTACCCTCCCTTGCACAGTATACACAATCCTTCTCTCCCCTGCATGCATGCATGGCCTTTGTCAACCTGATCAGCTTCTCCCTGTGCCAGTTAACCTCTGCCACTAGTTCAGCTAGCATAAGCACATATTGGGCAGTACCTCAGCATCCATAGCATGTTCATGGCCATTGAATTGCAACTTCCACTGCATCCCACCAGTCCAGCCCACCTCTATACCGGGGCCGCAGCCCCTCTCCACATCCAGTGGTAACCCTGCCCCTGCTGACCTTCTCTCCAAATGTCAGTGGGACTCAACTCCCTCCCCTCATACCCACACCCCCTTACATACCTTCAGCTTAATGCAATACAACTGCAATCTCACACAGGAGCTAAAACTGAAATTGGAGTTCTCGTATCATTAAGTCATGAGGATGAAAACCAGAGTAAACATTACTGTGCTACAATTATTGGTTGGTGAGTTTATAGAAAGTGGACTGACTACAATTTCAAAAAGCCTAAATACCAGGGATCATTTATTTGTAATAATAATAACATAGAAACATATAATTTGACAGCAGATAAGGACCGCTTGGCCCACCCTGTCTACCCATTTCCCTACCTAATGGATAAGCTGCAGATCCTAGTTAACCAACAGCCAACTTCTTCCTACCCCCCCAGTAGAATTGTCTTATGACTGTCCCATGCATTCTTGAATTCCACCACTGTTTTTGACTCCACAACCTTCTCAGGAAGGCTGTGCCATACAGCTACAACCCTCTCCATGAAAAAATACTTCCTCACATTACTTCTGAGCCATCCCCCCTCTATTTTCAAATTGTGCCCCCTTGTTCTTGCACACCTCTTTTTCTGAAATATGCTACCTTCTTGGACTTTGTTTATTCCCTTGAGGTACTTGAAAGTTTCTATCATGTCTCCCCTCTTCCTCCTTTCCTCAAGGCTATACATATTAAGCTCCTTAAGTCTCTTTTCATATGTCTTCTGGTGCAGACCCTGCACCATTTTAGTTGCCCTCCTCTGGACTGCCTCCATCCTGTCTATGTCTTACGGAGATGGAGTCTCCAGAACTGCATGCAGTACTTCAGATGGGGTCTCACCAGCTGTCTGTACAGAAGGATAACAACTTCCTGTTTTCTACTTGAGATGCCTCTCCCTATGCATCCCTGTATCCCCCAGCCCTCATTACTACCCTCTCACATTGCTTGCCCACCTTTAAGTCATCTGATATGACTACCCCAGGTCCCTTTCCATTTTTGTTGTTGTTAGTATCTCACACCCATTGTGTACTCTTCCCCTGGGTTTTTGTTTCCCATGTGCATTACTTTGCACTTCTTAGCATAGAATCTAAGCTGCCATACATTTGACCATTCCTCCAACTTTGCCAAATCCCTTCTCATCCTTTCCACTCCACCTTGTGTATCAACTCTATTGCAGATCTTTGTGTCATCTGCAAAGAGACATACTTTCCTTCCAGTCTCTGCAATGTCACTTATAAAGGCATTAATGAGGACCGGTCCTAGTACTGAACTCTGCAGTACCCTAGCAGTAACCCCACTTTCTTTAGAGTGGACTCCATTTACTATTACCCTCTGTGTCCTATTCTCCAGCCAATTCTTTACCAGGCTACCATCTTGGGACCTACTCCCAGGCTGGCCAACTTGTATATTAATCTTTTGTGTGGGACTGTGTCAAATGCCTTGCTAAAGTCTAGGTAGGCTATGTCCACAGCCCCTCACTGATCTGCTACTTTGGTCACCAAGTCAAAGAAATCTATTACATTTGTCTGACATGACCTTTCCACTGTGAATCCATGCTGCCTTGGGTCCTGTCCTCCTCTGGCCTCTAGGTACTCAACAGTTCTTTCCTTTGGAAGTGATTCCATCATTTTCCCAATCACTGAGGTTACACTAACAGGTCTGAAGTTTCCTGCTTCTGTCCTGCTCCCACTATTGTGAAGTGGAATAATATCTGCCCTCCTCCAGTCCTCAGGTACCACCCCATCCTCCCATGATTTGTTAAAGAAGGTAGTCAGTGGTGTCACTAGTTCTACCCTTAGTTCTTCTAGTATTCTGGGATGAATCTCATCAGGTCCAATTGCTTTGTCCACCTTCAGTTTTAAGAGTTCTTTCAGAACTCTTTCTTCTATGAATAGGCTGGTATTAACCCCTGTATCCAGAGTGTTTCTACTGTTTGGTTTAGGTACCTCCCCCTCTTCATTTGTGAATACTGAGTAAAAATATTTGTTTAGTATGTCTGCCTTTTCACAGTCACCCTCTACCCACCCTCTCCTCTTTATTAAGCCTCACTATCCCTCCCTTGGTCTTCTTTCACTCACTGATGTACTTATAAACCTGTACAAACGTTTTCCAAACTGCTGTTTAAATAAAATAAAAAATAAATAAATATAAAAAGTTTTATCCCCCTTCTTAACTGAGGTAGCTATCTTTTTCTTGGTTTGGTCCTTTGCTGTTCTGTTTGCGTTTCCTGCTTCCTTTTGCTTTAACTGATACAATACTCTATCCTGCTTCTTCTATGATTTATTGTACTTCCTGAATGCTTTCTTTTTCTCCCTAACCTTCCCTGCTGTAGGGACAAAACCCTTGATGGAAAAATTACTTTATTTTTATTCTCAAAAATGAATTATCATTATTATTTCATCTGATTTAATATGGCATTAAGATGGGAAATGTTTACTTTTATTTCTGGTCAAGATTAACATTGATTAAGTCTTAAAAACAGTATCATGGAGAAATAATGCCATTTAAAATGGAGTCAGCTTCAGAGTTAAAAAAATGGTTTTAAAGGGACTGTTTTAAATTTCAGGGCTCAGTGCCCTAGCTGTAAAACAGAGATAAGATGAGCCTAACTACATGTTCCACATTCCCAGGAAGACACTTTTATTAGGATGTATGTGTTTGTATGGAAAAGTCTTGGATGGAGCTAGGTATCCATGGCTACAATCAAGATAAGAGATCATGTGACTGGCTGCAGCAAGAAGAAAAAAACTTTGAAAGTCATTACCCTGTATAGGAATAAGAAGTTTTATTCATAGCTTAAAGATGCAATGTACTGCTGCTATGGAAATTGGACAGTTATAGGACAACAGTATGAGAAATAAGCTTACCAAGTTTTGTAGTTGCAGAATGAAACATTCAAAAGTTATGAATATAATTTATTTAATATAATTTTCTTACTAGAAAACTAGACAAATCTAGTATCTTGTGATAGCTTACATCTTAGGAAGTCTAACAAGATAAATATTAAATGTGTAGTTTGTTGCTATAGAGAGAAAAACTGACTAAATGTGTATAGTGAATTAACTTTTCTGACAGTGATTGATGTCTTTAAGACAAGAACAAAGGATCTTGAGTATCTCTACAAAAAAGTAATGTTTTAAGGACTTTAGGAATGGATTTTTCTTACAAATCTTATATCATTCTGTAGTTTAGACAATTAAGAGTGAAATTATTATTTTGTTTTAAGACGTTTTATTAAAATTATGAAGTTATAAACTTAATAGTGTAGTTTAAAAAGTATCCATACTACAGATATCAGACTTTTTGAAGAATGTTTGGCTTAATCTAAAACACTTAAATATGCAAGTTTAATGTTCAAATTTCATTAAATAAAACTTTTATTTAAATAAATAATTTTGACCCAAAAATATGTTTGAAGAGAAGGGGCTGTCTTAAACAGGCATATCTAGATGTCACCATTCATCTTATAAGATGCCCTACCTTCTTAGTGACTCAAAACAATCCAAATCTGGTGATGACATCATCAGAGCAATTTTCATATTAGTAAACTCTTTTGGCCACTCCCAGATTTGAGCTAAACATCAATGCAGGAAGACTAATGTTTAGTTAACTAAGAATTTTATGGCTTTATACTGATGCTAGGCCAAAGAACTTTGGGCCATGCCTGTTTGAAATTCAGGGGTTAGCCAAGGAAGAGCCAGAGCTCAGTGCTGCTGAAGATATCCCGAGGCAAGAAAGAAGTATACAGACCTTTTTATTGTGAAAGAATCAAGATTTGTGTTATTTGCTAAGCATTTTGAAAAGTAGTGCTGCCTGCTGCAAACCAGACATACTTACTTTTAAGACTCAAACAAGCTACACAACATGCTGAGCAAAATGAGGTCTCTTGTCCCAAGGTTTTAAAAGCAGATGCACAACATGAAAGGGTCAATAAGCTTCAGTTATTAAAACAGCTTGCTTGTCACAAGAACATTCTTTGAATCCAGTATTGCTACGGGACTGTGCAGATTGAAGCTGTGTTCTACAACTCTAAGAATTGACTTTTGGTAAAGTGATGTTCAGCAAAGGTTTAACTTGCAGAGTGTATCCATGCTAAAAGAAGTTCCAGGGTCAAAGTTAGCTGACAAAGAAACCTTGTCATCAAAAGCCAGACTTAGCCAGAGTTCTAAGTGGAGAAGAGAAGTAACACTTCTACAACCAGAAATATAAATATTCCTTTTTAATTATTTTCACTAATTTTAATTAATAGTCTTGGTAATTTAAATTGGCTTATCTGGGAAAGGGAATCTATCCTTCTTGGTGACTTTAATCTAAACTGGCTGAGCTGTCACCAGCCTATGTATCCCTGTCAAAGCAGCACAACCTGGTGCAGGTGATCACTCTCCCCACCAGACTCAGTCCACGCTCAGCCACCCAGACTCTACTAGACTGAATCCTCATAAACAGGGAGGACTGAGCATTACATGCTGCACCATGGCTGACTCTGTAGGCGATCACTCACCGACCTATCTGCTCTGGTCTTCCAAACTAAAGTGCCCCACCCAAATACCTATCTCTCAGAAATTTCAGCTGCCCAGTCTCCACAAATTTCCTTGAGGAGGCCCAGTCCTTGGACTGGTCCACACTTTTTCACTTTCCAATATTGCCATGGCAGTTTCACATTTACCCAGACTCTACTAACACTCCAGGACTTCTTTTCCCTGTCACTACCAGACAGATCAAAGTCGGTGCTCATGCTAGGAGTCTCTCTAAGACCTCCTAACCCTTATGAAGGCCAGAGACCGCACCTGGTCCACTTTCAAAGCAACCCCTCTCCTACCCTCTGGGATGCCTACAGGTGCATGAGGAACAAATGTAAACAACAGGCCAAATTTTTGAAACAGACCCACTTCCACAACCTGCAAAGGCCAACCTTGGAGACCTAGAAAATTCTAGGACTCAATCAGCTCCTCCTAAACCCCTGCTCCAGCTATGCTGTACCACATCTCAACTCCCAGGATGGGCTGCTGACCGACCCTCATGATGTGGCCAGTGTCTTTAACTGTAATTTCACTAACTTATCCATGTACCTAAATAAATTGCCAACTGACGAACCTCAAAGCCCGGCCCTAATACCTGGCACACTGCTATCCTCCTCCAGCTCTGCCACTCACCCACAAATACCCCATTCTATTTTAAAGCCCTCTCCGTACATGATACAGTGAAACTACTCAAACATTTACCTAACCACGGCTCCTCTGGTCTGATGGCCTATCTCCAGTCTTTCTTAGCTGATCTCTTGCCATTGCCAAGCCACTCACCTTCATCTTTAGCCTTGCCCTTTCCACCTCCTCCATTCCTGACCCATGAAATATAGCTAAGGTTATCTCCATTCTTAAATCCAGTGACCCCAAATCCTCCGACAATTACGTCCGATATCCATCCTCCTAATCTCAGTAAACTACTCAAGAGAGCAGCCCACAATCAGCTCACTGAGTACATACAAATACACCCTCTTATGCAACCAACAGCATGGCTTTCACAAGAATCATTCCACCACCACTGCCCTTGCTCTACTGACTGACCACATCCTTTCTAACATGGATAATGGTAAAGCCACTGGGGCTGTCTTCATTGACCTCTCAAAGGCTTTTGACATGGTTAACCATGCTCTCCTTACCTCAAGCTTAGCCTCTTTAGTTGTTCTCAGAAAGTCACAAGCTGATTCACTAGCTACCTTACTGATTGCTCATAATTTATGTGTATTGGTCAAACCTGCCCCCCACCCTGCCTGTCTCTGTGGGGTTCCTCAAGTTCAATCCTTGTGTCCCTCCTTTTCTCCTTATTCGTTAATACACTTCCTTTGACTACCTCAACTGTAACTCTCTCCTGTATGCCAATGGCCTTGTCCTCTTCCACAGTAACAAATCCATGGCCACAATCTCCTCAGTTCTCTCACACAACCAATGCTGCAGGCCACAGCTGGTTCTCAAAACCTTCTATTAGTAAATACCAAAAACTAAATCCATGCTGTTTGGATCTAAGCCCTTCCTGGCCAAAATTAAAAGCCACACCCCTACGCATTCTCACCCCAGATGGTACAGCCCTGGAGGAAGTCAACACCTACAAAAACTTAGGAGTACTGCTTGACCCCTCCCTCACCTTCACTGAGCATTCAAATTCCCTTGTCAGAAGGTTCCATCAAAAATAAGTGCTGCCTATAGATTCAGGCAATACTCACCCCTGAAGCTAGACTAGCCATTGTCCAGAGTAATCTTCTCCACAACTTGACTACTGCTCCCTATTTATGCCAGGATCTCAGCTACTGCCATGGCTAAACTCTCCACTGCCTAAAACAGTGCCTGTCGCTTTGCTTTATTGGCCCCATTCTCCACCCACCACTGTACCCTCTATAATACCCTTGGATGGCTACCGCTGCAAGGTCACTTTGACCTAGCCCTCTGCTGCATGGTGGACAATGTCATCTGTACAGTTCCTGAATCCCCCCAACCGCCCTTCTGAAAACCTGAACACTCCTCTGCAACCTCTGCTCAAATGGTACTCCCTCTCTAGCTGTTCCTAGGGTATCCACCAACATGGGTAGCAGAGCTTGGTATGCAGCTGCCCCCTTGCAGTGGAACAAACTATCAGTTTAACTCCATTCCACTGACACTCACTCCAGTTTCAAGTCCCACCTAAAAGTCTGGTTCCTGGCAAACTCATCCTGCCAAAGCTCCCAGGGGTCTCACACCTACCCACACTAGTCAACTCCCCAGCCCAGTGGTTACCCACCTACCCACACTAGTCAATTCTCTTGCCTACAACTGTTATATTGTATTTTTCACAGTAATATTTGACTCCCTTGCCTGTATATAGCGTATACATATATATTTTTTTTACTGAGTATTCTGTGTATTACCTGCTCACTGGATGATGCAGTCTCACATTGTACACTGTGCCTATGATTTGTTTGTACCAAGTCTCCTCATGTCTGATATTGAAACCTTGTATTCACTGTTCTCAAATGGACCTATGCATCAAACTTGTATATTATGTCTACTATTGTTGTTTGTATCAAATCTGTTTCATGTGTATTACTGTTGCCTTGTACTCCACTGTCACCATGCACCATGTGTTATGGCCCGGTCGTGCCTGAAAATGGTCCCTGGGATCAGTCACTCACCCGTTATCAAAAGTCATAAATAAGTAAAAATAAATAAATAAACAAGTAAGAGGAATTTGCTCTTAACTATACAGTCTGGGTATAGAGCTTAAAGCTTTGAACTAAAAAATGTTGCATGATTTGAAAAGTTAAACTGAGTTTTACAAAAGTAGTACAAATCACTGATGTAATGAGTTATTGACAGTTCTCATAGAAAAGCCATTTTTCATGCAATTAAGTTTTTAAACAAGTTTTATACAGAAATAATCTCAGATATTGATCTGATACGTATATGTTCTTATGCATGAAGGTTATGTTAAATAATAAGTATGATAAAAGTAGTATAACTGTTACCATTTAGTATGCTAAGTATTGCTTATTCCTTCACATTGTTTGTCTGCTAGAATTTGTTGTATTAGTTGCTGGATTTTCTGAAACAATTTTATTGATGTTTACAAGATTAGGTTTGATATTTATGCTAACGAGGAATATTAAGAATCATTGTGTAGGTGTAAATAAAATAAATATTTTTCATATAACTGTACATGGGGTAAGTAGTGTCATTTACCATTATACTTGAATCTAGAGAGCATAGGACAATATCACATGTAAATATTTATTATTTTTGGTAATTTATGAAATAATTTTTGGGTAAGGCCCGATGTGAATCTAAGTGCATCATTATAGAAAGTGATATTATAAGCCTTTGTTCCGACATCTTGGGGTTCTCGCCTTCAGGATGTAATTGTTAGTAAATGACAATCCACACTTACAGTGTATGAAAAATAAACGTTGTTATTATTGTTAGCATTTGTAATATTTCTAAATTGCAGAAATAATACTTTCTGTTTTTTTTTCTAAGTCTGAAGTTACCTTAAATAAAAGAGAAGGGAAGCTCTGACGAACAGTAAAGCAACAAGAAAAAGGACTTTTAAAGCCTAAAGAAAGAAAAAGACACTTTGTTTAAATTGTTGTTAAGAAATTATTGCTGTTTCGTTTTCCCAAAAAATGATCGTTGTTGTTAAAAGTCTGTAAGCACTATTGCATAGCCATGACAACATTAGCTGTAACTGCAGATATGCTTAGCACTGAGACAATAGTTTTACCCCAGCACAGCTAACTTTTATTAAAAGTAAAAATTAAAGGAAACAGCAGCTGGAAGAAATGTTGGAGGATAAATGTTTTGAGTGTAGTAGATTTGCAGGCCAAGTAGATATTTTAAAAAAGCTTTTACAAGAGTGTAAAAATGACCTTTCTAATAACTACTGTGATTTAGTCAAGCTAAAGGTTGAAAGTGCTGTCTTGCAAAGTGAGTTACAACAATGTCAAGAACCGTGTTTAAACTTGAAAAGAGAAAATCTTGGACTAGCAGATGCTTATACACAAGTTAACAAGGATTTAGTTAAATTAAGGAAAAGTATGAAAGTTTACAAAGTAAAATTCATGTTAAAGAAAACATGAAAGCATTCAAAAGGCTAGATTGCTTAACTTATTCTGGAATATCTTTGAGTGTGTCATCTGACTTAGAAAATGAATTGCCTCAGAGCAAAAACATAATTTCCCCTAGACAAAGAGGGAATTCATATTCTGATTCAGAGCATGAAGCATTCAAGAAATACAAGAAAAAGAACAGGATTAGACAAAGGAGAAAGACTTCTGTACCTCAAGCGGAGGTGTTGGAGGTTACCACCTCTAATACTCCAGCTAAAGGGGGAGAATTTAGTTCTGTCTAACAAAGAAAAACAATCTGAGCCCATGCTTGGTCCATTTGTGGCTTGGCAGCCTTATCAAGACTTAAACCATTACCACCACTGGAGCCCCTCTCAAAAGGGGGGAGGTCCAGGTGCAAGGTATGGCTGTAAGCATGGTAACAAAACTGACTAAGGGGACAGCACTAGTCTGGCTATGATCAGCAAAATGATAGTGCAACTCAAAACAATTCTACACATATTTGTACAAGACAAAAGAAAATGATTGATAATTCACAGAAGAAAGTAGGAGAAACAACCAAAAAGCTTAAAGAGTTAAATGCTCATTTTCAAAGATCAATCCAAGCTCTTCGGTCATCTCTTTACTTTCATTTGTCTGTGAAAATTGCCTCCTTAACTGCACCTTGTACAGATGTGGCTAGTAGTGCTATGTGACTTGTGGATCCTGTTCACACTATTGCCGGCATGGTTACAGAAACTACTGTCGTTAACAATGATGATGAGATTGGAATGAGATTTAAAAATGAGATGCCAAGTAAAGTTAAAAATGCTATCTCTGTGCTTAACCTTTCTCAAAAGGTTCATGAGCTAGTGTCAACCAGTGTACAATATCACCCAAAAAAAAATATGCTGTGTTGCCAGACCAGATAAAACAAATCTTGCCTGGGCAACTTAATTCCCAAAGGAAAAGCAGAACGATTTTAATGTGACATAAACATTGAAAACAGTCTAAATCATAAGGCTTTGCTTGATTCTGGGGCTAAAGTAAGTCTCTTGTCTAAAAGTTTGTATGATAAAGTGACTGATGCCTTAGGTAACTCCAAGAAGCTAAAAACCCTCCCTGACAACTTACAAATTGTAGGTTATGGAGAGGAAGCTCAAAAGAGCTTAGGTAAAGTTTGGTTAAAATTAAGATTTGGTAAAATGGTGATTAAATATCCAGTGTATGTTACAAAAAAAAGGTAATGATTTCTTAATTAAAAATGACCTTCTAAAGAGGTTTAAACCTATTCTAGACTATGACCAGAAAATGATAGTCACAGGTAAAGAGGCCAATTCCATTTGAAAAGAGTCAGTAAGGTTTCTAAACAATTAAATTCATGCTACTTTAAAGAAAATGATTTAATGATTAAACTGAATTTTGTAGGTGCAAATGTAATTAATGTATTTAGCTTGGGTAATTGTAAAAATTGGTTAAATGGAGAAGTAAAACTCATGTGGCTTGTGTCAAAACAAGATGTGGTACATCTGTAATTAAAACGGATGCCTAGCTTTCTTCACAAAGAAAGTATGTCCTGTTTTTTCCATTGCCATCCTGTTTTTGACAACATAGAAGCATAGAATTTGATGGCAGATGAGGACGACTTGACCCACCCAGTCTGACCATTTCCCTACCTACTAGATAAGCTGCAGATCCTAGTTAATCAGCAACCTACTTCTTCCTACCCCCACCCACTAGAATGGCCTTATGACTGTCCCATGCATGATTGAATTCCACCATTGTTTTTGACTCCACAACCTCCTCCGGAAGGCCATTCCATGCATCCACAACCCTCTCTGTGAAAAAATACTTCCTTAAATTACCTCTGAGCTGCCCCCCTCTATCTTCAAATTGTGCCCCCTTGTTCTTGCACACCTCTTTTTTTGAAAGATGCTACCTCTTGACTTTGTTGATTCCTTGAGGTACTTGAACATTTCTATCATGTCCCCCTCTCCTCCTTTCCTCGAGGCTATACATATTAAGCTCCTTAGTCTCTCTTCATATGTCTTCTGGTGCAGACCCTGCACCATTTTAGTTGCCCTCCTCTGGACAGCTTCCATCCTGTCTATGTCTTTGCAGAGATTGGGTCTCCAGAACTGCACACAGTACTCCAGATGGGGTCTCATCAGCTGTCTGTACAGAGGGATAATGACTTCCTGATTTCTACTGGTGATGCCTCTCCCTATGCATCCCAGTGTCCCCCCAGACCTCCTTGCTGCCCTCTCACATTGCTTGCCCACCTTTAGGTAATCTGATATGACTACCCCCAGGTCCCTTTCCATTTTGTTGTTGTTAGTATCTCACCCCCATTGTGTACTCTTCCCCTGGGTTTCTGTTTCCCAGGTGCATTACCTTGCACTTCTTAGCATTGAATCTAAGCTGCCATACATTTGACCATTCCTCTAACCTTGCCAAGTCCCTTCTCATCCTTTCCACCCTACTTTGTGCATCAACTCTGTTGCAGATCTTTGTGTCATCTGCAAAGAGATGTACTTTTACTTCCAGTCCCTCTGCAATGTCGCTTATAAAGACATTGAAGAGGACCGGTCCTAATACTGAACCCTGCGGTACCTCACTAGTAACCCCCCTTTCTGCTGAGTGGACTCCATTTACTATTACTCTCGGTGTCCTATTCTCCAGCCAATTATTTACCCAGGCTGTCATCTTGGGACCCACTCCCAGGCTGGCTAACTTGTATATTAATCTTTTGTGTGGGACTGTGTCAAATGCATTGCAAAAGTCTAGGTAAGCCATGTCCACAGCCCCTCTCTGATCTACTACTTTGGTCACCCAGTCAAAGAAATCTATCAGATTTGTCTGGCATGACCTTCCTGCTGTGAATCCATGCTGCCTAGGGCCCTGTGCCCCTCTGGCCTCTAGATACTCGACAATTCTTTCCTTCAGAAGTGATTCCATCATTTTCCTTATCACTGAGGTTAACCTAACAGGTCTGTAGTTTCCTGCTTCTGCCTTGCTCCTACTTTTGTGAAGGGGAATCACATCTGCCCTCCTCCAGTCCTCGGGTACCACCCCATCCTCCCATGATTTGTTAAAGAAGGTAGTCAGTGGTGTCACTAGTTCTACCCTTAGTTCTTTTAGAATTCTGGGATGAATCCCTTCAGGCCCCATTCCTTTGTCCACCTTCACTTTTAAGAGTTCTTTCATAACCCTTTCTTCTGTAAATTGGCTGGTATCAACTTCTGTATCTAGAGTGTTTCTACTGCTTGTTTTAGGTACCTCCCCCTCTTCATTTGTAAATACTGAGCAAAAATATTTGTTTAGTATCTCTGCCTTTTCACAGTCTCCCTCTGCCCACCCTACCTCCCCTTTAGTAAGCCTCACTATCCCTCCCTTGGTCTTCCTTCGCTCCCTGATGTACCTATAAAATGTTTTATCCCCCTTCTTAACTGAGTTGGCTATCTTTTCCTTGGTTTGGGCCTTTGCTGTTCTGACTGCCTTCCCAGCTTCCTTTTGCTTTAACTGATACAGTTCTTTGTCCTGCTCCTTCTGCGATTCCTTGTACTTTCTGAATGCTTTTTTTTTCTCTTGAACCTTCACTGCCACTTCCTTTGAGAAGCATAGTGGTTTCTTACATCATTTTGTTTTGTTTATTTGCTTCACACAAAGACTTGTTACCTCTGTGATGGCAGTTTTTATTATTCCCCATTGTTCTTCCACCCCTCCTTCCTGTCCGTTTGCTAGTGCATTCCTTAGGCACTCACCCATTTTGGCAAAGTCAGCCCTCCTAAAGTCCAGTACTTTTGCCTTGGTATGGCTTGACTCTATTGCTGTGTTTATTGCAAACCATACTGTTCAATGGTCACTAGTTCCCAGATGGCTACCCACTTCTACATCTGTGATCCTCTCTCCTTTTGAGAGAACCAGGTCTAAGATTGCTCCCTCTCAAGTGGGCTCCAATACTAGTTGTCTAAGGCATGCCCCCTGTAGGGCATCTAGAATAACCCCACTCTTCGAAGTGGCTGCTGCAACTGCACTCCAGTTAACATCTGGCATATTAAATCACACATCAGCAATATTTCCTCTTTTTCTGCCATTCTAAGTATACTTTCTATCATTTCCTTGTCCATTTCCTCCCCCTGAGAAGGGGGTCTGTATACAACCCCAGTGCGGATTGTGGTGCCATTGCCTGTCTCCAAATTTACCCACAGCGCTTCTTCTCCTCCCTGTTTACCCTTTTGTTCTATTGCTTATATTTCTTCCCTTATGTAAAGAGCTACTCCTCCTCCTCCCCCTCCTCTTTTACCCGCCCTGTCCCTCCTGTAGATAGTGTATTCTGGTATGTTTATGTCCCAGTCATGGTTTTGTGTGTACCATGTTTCTGTGACTGCCATGATATCCAGAAGTTCCTCCTTCATCAAGACCACTAATTCAGGAAGCTTGTTACCCAGACTATGGGCATTGGTACTCATTGCTCTCCATTTTTTTGATGGCTTTACCTTCTGTTGCAGCATCCCCACTGACCTTTCTACCTCAGTCTTTTTCTCATTTAGTACCCTGTTTTGTAGGGAGAGGCTGGGATTTTCCTGTTGCTTATCAGTGCCTCCTCCTTTGACTAGTTTAAAAGCTTGCCAATGAAGCATTTAAACTGATTGCTCAAAAGACTTGTTCCCTTCCTGGACAGATGCAGACCATCCTGCCAGTCCCCAATGTAGCCAAACCCCTGTGCTCCACACCATTTTTTCAACCATTCATTAAACTGCATGGTGAAAATTACCCTTGCCTCCCACAGGCAGCACCTCTGAGAAGGATACTGTGTGTGTTACTTGTCTTAGGCCCCTCCCAACTCTACAAAGTCCTCCTGCACTGCTCTAATCTCAAGATGAGCCAAGTCATTTGTCCCTAGGTGGACAATGATGTCCAGCTCAGACTGCCGTGGAGCTGTTCTCGTGATTCTGAGGATGCGCTTCCTGTCCCTCCAAGCCATGGCACCAGGCAGGCACCTTAGTTCAGTTTCCCCTGTGCACCCCAGTTCTATCCCCCTAATAATTGAATCCCCCACCAGGAGCTGCTTCCTTTCCCTGTGGTGCCCTCTTCCTCCTTCCTCCTTCCTGAGGGCCTCCCTTGTGACAGTTGTCTGCAACCTCCTTAGTCTCCTCTGTGGGTGCATCCATAGGGGAACTATGCTCCCCCAGAATGGTGTATGGATTGTGGAGTGGAAAAACTGACTGGGTGTGCCTTTGTTCCACCACCCTTGCCCTCCCTGAGCCCACTGTGGTCTAACTGCTGTGCTTTCTTTGCAACCTCTGAGGTAGTGGTGGTGGCTCTAGTGCTCCTTGGATGGGGGAGGTTCCCTTACTACTGTCCAGTGTGGCCTAAAGACAGGCAACTTCCTCCCTCAGGGCAGAGAGTTGTCTGAAAATAGGGCAGCATCTCAGCCTCCAGAAAGACTCCTGGAAGACTGCTGCCCTACAGCCATTACATTGCACTGCTCCCCACATGTTTATCTACTTTTTTGTTTGTTTGTTTGTTTTTGTGTCTGTGTGTGTGTGTGTGTATGTGCATGTGTGATTGGTTTGTTATATAGAGATATATATATTATACAATTTGTACGCTTATATTGTCAGTGCAGTGTGCTAGAGAAGATATGACAGTGATATACACCTTGCACTCTTGAGGAAATTATGTCAGAACCCCAGGTATAAAGGAACTGTTTCCAGGGGTGGGTGGGGTGAGGGTGGGAAGGGTTGGGCCTAAACTGTTCCCTCACAAAACAATCAGCTAAAAGCTCTGACCCACCACTGCGATGAGTGCCTTCCTGTCAGCAAGATGCCCTACACAACAATTTGACAGAGAAAATACCCTGCTAATCAAACAGAGAAAAATCCAGATATCCAAGCCAGACACAGGTAAACCTCCCCAGACCCAAAACAGCCTGGTGGTTTGTTAGTCACAAAGGGAAATCAAATATGCAGTTATTTCAACCCTTCTGAAGATGCTTACAAGATAAGCAGTTTTGAAAACCTCCTTCCTGAATTAAAAACTAAAATAATTAAACACAAAGAAATACCAATGTAAAAATAAGGAAAACTTCCCTCAGATGTAAGCAAGAGAGAAATGTGTTGCAGATAGCTAGTCCAATATAATATATCCCATGCTGCTTCTCAGTTGTTTCAAAGCACATCCAGTTACACAACTTGGAAGAAGATGGACTTCTGTCTGAAACAGGATCACACCAGTAGTTTATAGTAATTGATCAATGCTGAAATGTTCAAGCTAGAACAATTGGCTGTGATGCAGGTCTCCCTGACTTGTGAATACATTTCCCCCACCTCAGGCTATGTCTGGCATTCAATTACAAACTGCAGCCTTTGCTATTTTAAAGCTCACAGCCACCACCAGCAAATATTGCAAAACATATTGATGCAGATTGTCAGAGAATTCTAGTAGACAGTCCAGTTAGCCACAAAGGAAAATCAAATATGCAGTTATTTCTACCCTTCTGAAGATGCTCACAAGATAAGCAGTTTTGAAAACCCCCTTCCTGAATTAAAAACTAAAATAATTAAACACAAAGCAATACCAATGTAAAAGTAAGGAAAACTTCCCTCAGATGTAAGCAAGAGAGAGATGTGTTGCAGATATCTAGTCCAATATAGTATAGCCCATGCAGCTTCTCAGTTGTTTCAAAGCACACTCAATTACACAACTTGAAAGAAGATGGACAAAAACATTGAACACTTAAGTACCAGACCCACTGAGGACTGTGAAAAAAGAGGTGCCACTCAATAAAACCAGAGGTAAAGCCATAATGTGAGAGAACAACATGTTGGTAAAGTCTTGTATTGTCTAAGTAGTGCACAGGTTTACCTAGTTTTAAAATAAATGGCTACAAATATTCTAAACCATGAATAAAGTTTAAAAAGTATAGGCATGTGCCTTGAAACTCAAGATAGGAAAAAAATATACTATATCCTGTATGTGATACAAGGTTTGACATCTCCCATGCCTTGGGATTGATGCACTTGTACAACTGGGTGTATATAAGCCTAGCCAATAAAATTCTGTGGTCACAATTAAGGGAAAACCCTTACCAAATAAAGTGACATCACCAGCCTTGAGGTCTGGATATATTATCCCTCAAGTGTGCCTAATGGTGAGGTGCTCACTGCAACAATCTCAAATAAAGTAAATTAAATTTCTGTTGTGGTTAATGGAAAGGTGTTATAAACTGTATTGTCTGTGCCTAACCTGCAGTAGTGTTGTGGGTTTGAAAATTCATTCCACATTATGTCTAGGTGTGTGCAGTAAAGTAATGCATGTTTTTCTCCTAGTACATAAATCCAAAAATGGAGCCTGTCACTTTTAAAACTAACTGTGGTTAGCAGAAAGTGAAAGGATGGAAATCCTTTACAGTTCAGATATTTGTTGTCCCAGTTATTGGGGAGACTAACAGAAGTATTACCTTAAAAAAAGAAGGAAAAAAAAGGTTTTCAAAAAGCATGTGTGGTTGATGATGTAAAACTAAAGTGGTTAACAATAAAAATTAAAATGATGTTGATTGATGTTAATTTCGATAAAAAATGCACACAGAACTAGTAAACATTTGATTTTAACCCTGATTTAGTAAAAGTATAAGTTAACAAAATGGTAAGAAAAACTTTTGTAATTTCATTTAAGTAATCCCAATGTAACTATGATTGTTATAAAGGTAAACTACAAATAGAGCTTAAACTTATATACGCGTAATCCCAAAGGTAACTTCCAGTGAAAAAATTATATCTTAGGAAACACAGGCAAAAGTGATGTTATAAGCCTTTGTTCTGACACTGCCTCCTAACTTTCAGAACCATAGTGGTTTCTTACATTCTTTTGTTTTGTTGATTTGCTTCACACAAAGGCTTGTTGCCCCTGTGATGGCAGTTTTGATTATTCCCCATTGTTCTTTCACCCCTCCTTACTGCCTATTTGCAAGTGCATTCCTTAGGTACTCACCCATTTTGGCAAAGTCAGCCCTGCAGAAGTGCAGTACCTTTGCCTTTGTATGGTTTGACTCTACTGCTGTGTTTATAGTGAACCATACTGTTTGATTGTCACTAGTTCTCAGATGGCTACCCATTTCTAAATCTGTGATCCACTCACCATCTCCATTTGAGAGTACCAGGTTAAGGATTGGTCCCTCTCGAGTGCATTCCAATACTAGTTGTCTAAGGCATGCCCCCTGTAGGGCATATAGAATGACCCCACTCTTAGGAGTGGCTGCTGCAAATGCACTTCAGTTAACATCTAGCATATTCAGATTCCCCATCAGCAATGTCGCCCCTTTTTTTGCCATTCTAAGGATACTTTCTATCATTTCCTTGTTCATTTCCTCTCCCTGAGATGGGGCTTTGTATACAACCCCTGTGTGGATTGTGGTACCATTGCCTATCTCCACAATGACCCACAGTGCTTCCTCTCCTCCCTGTTTACCCTTTTGTTCTGTTACTTTGATTCCTTCCTTAAGTAGAGAGCTACTCCTCCTCCTCTTTTACCCTCCCTGTCCCTCCTGTAGATAATGTATCCTGGTATGTTTACATCCCAGTCATGTTTCTGTGTGTACCATGTTTCTGTGACTGCCACGATATCCAGATGTTCCTCCTTCATCAAGACCACTAGCTCAGGAAGCTTATTACCCAGACTACATGCATTGGTACTCATTGATCTCCATTTTTTAATGGCTTTACCTCTTGCAGTACCATCCCTGTCCTCATTGACTTTGCTTTCTTCATTTACCACTGTCCTGCTCCCTACTGACCTTTCTACCTTGGTATTTATCTCATTTAGCACCCTGTTTTGTAGCATGAGGATTGGAATTCCCTGCTGCTTATCAGTGCCTTCCCCCTTGACTAGTTTAAAAGCTTGCCAATGAAGCATTTAATCCGATCACCCAGAAGACTTGTTCCCTTCCTGGACAGATGCAGACCATCTTCCCAGTATATGCTGGTATCCCTCCTGGTGGAACCCCAGTTTCCAATGAAGCCAAACCCCTGTGCACTGCACCATTTTTTCAACCATTCATTGAATCAGATGGTGTGAAGTACCCTTGCCTCACCCTTGCCATAGACAGGCAGCACCTCTGAGAAGGATACTGTGTGTGCTACTTGACTTAGGTCCCTCCCCAACTCCACAAACTCCTCCTGCTGTGCTCTAATCTCATGTTGAGCTAAGTCATTCATCCCTAGGTGGACAATGATGTCCAACTTAGTCTCCCGTGCAGCTGTTCTCTTGATCCTGAGGATGCACTTCCTGTCCCACCAAGCAATGGTGCCAGGCAGGCACATTACTTCAGTTTTCTCTGCTCCCCTCAGTTCTATCCCCCTAATAATTGAGTCCCCCACCAGGAGCTGCTTCCTTTCCCTGTGGTGTCCGCTGCCTCCTTCCTGTAGGGCTCCATTGCAACAGTTGCCCACAACCTCCTTAGCCTCCTCTGTGGATTCATCCATAGGGGAACTATGCTCCATCAGAATGGTGTATGGATTGTGGAGTGGTACAACTGTCTGGGTGTACCTCTGTTCCACCATCCTCACCCTCCCTGAGCCCACTGTTGTCCAACTGCTGCACTTTCTTGGCAATCTCTGAGGTAGTGATGGTGGTGGTCCTGATGCAGCCTGGGTGGGGGAGGTTCCCTTACTACTGTCCAAGTGGCCTGAAGACAGGTAACCTCCTCCTTCAGGGCAGAGAGTTGCCTGCAAATAAGGCAGCATCTCAGCCTCCAGAAAGACTCGCAGAAGACTGCTGCCCCACAGCCAGTACATTGCACTGCTCCTCACATGTCTGTCTACCTTCCTGTTTATTCTGTGTAAGTTTTTTCCAGTAATTGTTTTGTTATATATATATATATATATATATATATATATATATATATATATATATATATAAAATATATATATATATATATATATATTTCATTTTCATTTTCATTTTTCATTTATTCTTTGGTAACCGGATAAAGCCACTGGACCAAAGGTCCCTTTTCAGGCCCGACCTGGACAAAAAAACCATAAAAAAATACACAAATAAAATCAACAGCAATACAAAACCAAAAATACAAATTACAAATTGCAGTTACAAACAGATTTATGTAATAAATAGCTTTTTAATCTTTGTTTAAAAATTAAAACAGAGAAAGCAGTCCTAACATCAAGTGACAGTGAACTCCAGTACAAGGGTACTGCTACTGAAAAAGCTTTAGAGCTTAATGTAAGCCAAGACCTGGGGACAATATATAGAGGGCCATCAGCCAACCTCAGGATGGGAAGCAATTCTCTCATTACAACAAGACTAGAATAAGGGATCCAAAGTAAAAACATTTATACATCAGACAGCCAACAAAATATTCTATTCTGCAACTGGGGAAAACCACCCCAACCAAGAATAAAGATTACACCGATGTGTCCTATTAATATAGTAATGTGTAAGCTTATATTGTCAGTGCAGTGTGCTGGAAATGATATGACAGTAGTATGCACCTTGCCCTTTTCCAGAAATGATGTCAGAACCCATGGTATAAAAGAAATGGTACCAAGGGTGGGTGGGGTGAGGGGAAGGTGGGATTTGGGCCCAAACTGTGCCCTCTTGAAACAATCAGCTAAAAGCTCTGACCTTCCACTACGATGACTGTTGACCTTCCTGTCAGCAAGACAACCTACACTCCAATTTAATCAGAGAAAATACCCTGCTAAACAAACAGAGAAAAAACAAACAGCTGAGTCAAACACAGGTAAACCTCCCAGCTCCAATATAGCTTGGTGAGTTGTGCTCCAAAAGCAATCAGTCCCAAAACAAATCAGCTGTGTACAAGGAAAGACACAGTAAACAGTATTTCAATCCCTCTGGGTTTAAACTGCCAATCTCCAAAGCAGTATTGCAAGCCCCTTCACTGAAAAAAACAATAACTATTGTAAAATGTAAAGTAATGTACACCTCCCTCTGCTTTGAGCAAGACTGTCTTTCCTGCTTAGTCTAAATTCAGTATTTCACCTTTCCAGCCAAGACCAGTTTTAAAAAACTGTAAAATATACCTATGCTTAAGATCAAAGATTTAATGTGGCTCAAACACAAAATGAAAAATGGTTACTTTCAATAAATAAGAGTTCATTCACTGTATCAATAAGTGTATGCTTCTGTAAACACAGTAATGCACATGCACACACCATAGGCAAATATGAATCTATTTAATGGAATTTGTGTTCAAATATATGTACTTTTTAAAAGCATTACAGAATACAGCTGTTGATAGGGGGAGGCATATTGCCATACAAAACATTGCCTACTAATCAAATGGCTAATATAACTTAGGAAAAATAAATTTATAACGTGTGAAAGTGGAATTGGGTGACCAGTTGAAGGACACACACAAAAAAAAAAAAAATTGAAAAAATTAATCTATTTAATTCTGAATGCACTTTTTATCAATTACGTCACAATTTAAAGTTTGTTGGGGGGTACATATTAAATATTTTTTTCTGCATCTGATTGTAAGTCCCAAGCCCAGTCTACATCCATCCTACCAGCCAGCCAGGCTCAGGCTACTCATGCAGTAATGCATACCAGTCCAAACATCATGTGCAGGGTAATTACAAAACACACAGTTGTGTGGTATATTACATAGTCTGGTGCATGCCACTACCAGAGCATTCCAAGATTCTCATTACACAAGGCCAACTGAGCTTATTAAAGAGATATAGTAACAGTCATAAAATACCCTTTCCACATAGTATGCCATTATCACCCATGCTTCAGATGTTGAAGCTGCAATTCGTTTCATAAAAAAATCTGTCATAGTTATTTTTTGTATGTTTTATCAGCACTTTTTTCTGCCTACCTCAAATTTTTTTTGTGTGGCCACAACCCCCATAATGATGTCATGCAAGGGCTGTTTTACATACAGCAACAAGGAATTGTGGGTAAATTATAACAGTGACTTAAATGTTCATTACTCAGAGGTGCAGCACCTTATTTTGGCAGTGGCCACTGCAGTACAGCACCTAATATGCAGATAAATTTATTTATGTATTTTTTAAAGGTTTCACCTAGAAAGACATACTGAGCAGACAACCTAGTTTCCAGATGAGTCCTAGAGGAGCGGGGGAAGGGGCACACAGTAGGTATATATGTAGCAAGGCAGTGTGGGTGCAGAACATAGATTATTTTTCTGTCTCCCTACTCTTATTTTGCTAAAATACCAAGACTGACCAACAGAGGTCTCTGTTTCAAAATTACTTCTAATAAAGAGAATATAATTGAATGTATTGCATTTTGATTACTTTAATTATAAAATATCTGTTAGTGCAGTGACACAAGTGGATTTTCACCCTTGTTTCTCACACTACTAGTAGAAAATAATTCAGCAGACTTCTGGTATTGTCATGTCAGAAACTGCCAGCTACTGTGATTCTTTTCTCACTAGCAATTGGTGACATAAAAATAAGATTTTGGAAAAGTAAGTAAAGAAACAAATAAAAGAAAACTGAATGACTGCAAAGGCATCTAAAAGCAACAAACCTTCATTCTCCCGTAGTAAGCAGTAGCTCTTTAGAAGCTTTATTTAGCTGGCATGATGTCACAGTTGGGGGCTGCAGCACTGAAGGGAAAAAAGGGGTTAGTTATGAAAATTAAGCAGCGCACATAAATAAAAGCATTATTTTATGGAAAACAGCACTTTTGGGCAGTTTGAATGTTAGGCGAATTAAATGACAACTCTTAAAAGTTACTATTGCCATTTTTGTGGTACATGTTGGTATATCCCTTTAAAACACTGTTAGAATAACAAACTGAAAATGAAGTGCTGACAATTATAAATAATCTATGTATAAAAATGCTATTTGTGAAACATCGATTGATTTGCTAAAAAAATACAACTACTGACAAGACTAAATTACTTTTTCAGGTAAAACTGTATATGCAGTTCAATAATTATGTCAGTAATTTATTTAAATATTATTATGCAGGAAAATGCAATTCATATGTATCATTTCTACAAGCCTTGTGGGAAATCAGCAACAGTTCACCATAGTTTACAGTACTTGAAAAAAGACACTCACATATAAGAAACCTAAATCAAAATTTTAATCAACATTAATGTCAATTACAAATGCAAAAATAAAATTTGCTAAGAGGAAACGAAGAGTGAATACTATTATTGCAGTTGTGTTCCATGTATTGGAGGGGGAAAAATCTCATTAGGCAATTTTCATTTTCAAACATTAGCGTCTAATAAATTTTAAAGAGCAAGCAGAAACCCAAATAAACCAGCACAAAATATGATTTTTACCATACTTATGTTTAAGTTCAGTATTTTCAACTTTAAATGTTTCCTTTGGCTGTTATTTGTCTAATAAATATTTCAAATAATGCAGAACTTGTTTCACTGTGCCTTTGAAAATGACTCCGAATGACTCCATAATAACCTCATAATTGCTGTCTGGGACATCATATTGTGGTTAGCTGCAGACAGGCAAATGCTTTTTATACCCTATTTAGGCTTAAACACTAGAAAAACTATAATGGGATGATGGGAATTAAACAAACTGTGTTCTCTTGATAAATATGATAGCTGAAGCTCTATTTACAATAATGTGCAAGCCACAGTGTAGAATTGCTCTTCAAAAAAATTGACAAAATCATGCCCCTGTAACATCAGGAGTGTACCTTCTCTTTCCCAAATGTAGCTTTGCTCTTAAATATAACAGCACATGAAGTGGCATAATAAATCAACATTCATAGTGCAACAACATCACAATAAGGACTACATTATGGCTATGGGACTTCTGCTTTTTTAATTCTATTTCTATCACATACATCTGATGCTGCCATCTTCCAGACTATGCCCTATCCTCTGACTAAGTCAATTGTACCCTCTCCCACCCAACCTACACGGCATGACACACACCCCTACCACAAGTTCCCTTATCAACCACCTGCACCAGCAGGTCCATCAGTCTGTGAGCAGTGCAGCTCATCCACACACCTCCACAAATGCCTTCTGACTGAACTGTCAAGACAGTTTTAGGTATACACTACAATCTCATCAATTGAGCAAATTAACTTGTAATATATGCTTTAAACTATCATGGCACTTCAGTCTGCAGGCAGCCGTGGAGTTGTGTGGATGTGCTGTGCAGACAGGCAGACATTCTGTTGTGGGCATTGGGGGGTCTACATGGGACTTTTTCTTATACTGAAGGGTTGATATTGGGTATTGGGTGGGAACCACTATGAAATTAAATGTCATTAAATATCTGGTGACAACTCAAGAAAACGGGGAGAGGGTGGGTTTAATACAGGATGCATATTAATCTATATACTCAGGTGGACAGTTGAACATTTGGGGCTGGAGGGGAGCACAATATGTATTGTGATTTTTAAATAATCTAGTGGGCAATCATGAACAAAAAAGGTACTATACATCTTTGTATAAAACAGTGTCGGGGGCATAAACACTTTTCTGGTTTTTCATTTATGAGAAGAAAATAAAATCCAAAACATTAACATTTTTCATCCGAATAACTCAATAAGAACACATTTTTATAATATTTTTCTGGGCATCCTAAGAGGACAGATGTGTGGATTTCAAGCAGAAGTCATTAAACTAATTTCAGGGAGAGACGTTCAGTAATACTTACAGTGTATATTGGATCATTACCAACTGCTTGACAATCATGATTTGACAGGCATCTGAAGTAAACATGGAAGTAGGCAAAGATAGCTGGCTCATGCCTTACATTTACTAGGCAGACATTCCAGAACATGACAAACATCACATGTTCATAAAATTCTTATTGGAAAACATTGTTTACATGCCAGCATTTTCTGGTGACAATGGGCATTTTCCACCCATTTTAAACCAAAAACTGGAATTATCAGATAGTTGAAAAAAAAGAAGATTTTGACTGTTTACAAGACTGTCTTACTTCTAATTGAGATTTCTGAAATTTCAAAATTCCAGATAAAATCGGAAAACAGCTGTCATGTAAATGTACTGAGTATGATATCTGTTTTATCTTCATGAAAATAGACCCACACATGTTGTACAAAGGGAAATTATACATATGTATCCCATAATGTAGTTTATTACATCCAGCGCAAGAAGTCAAAATCAAACTTCCCCTTGATTTTTCATCCCAACCCCCTCCTCCTCCCAGGCCTCCTTTAAATGCACACAGTCTTTGCCCACTCCTATCTAATGTTTCAATTTATTGGTTACTTACTGTCAACAACTGCATTTCCTCCCATCCCCTTTTTGCAACTAAGCCTTCTAGCAGCTTTATCTCATTCTGTCTTGCTGAGACATACCATTTTGGTACTTTAGGTTTGCTTATTGCTCACTGGCATATTCTGTCTTGCTAATGCAGTTGATTTAGGTCAGGTGATCTCTCTAGTACTTAGTCTGCTCCAGAGTAGTAGCTAAGAAAGTTGCTTCAAAGCCTCTCTGCCCCGAGTACTACTCTGTAATCAGGTGAACTCTTTTCTTATTAGCCTGACTAGGAGCTGTACTAAAGGATTACTGCTTCAGGCTCCACTGCCTATAGTAGTATTCTGCAGGGATTAAGAAATTCTCATCCATTGAGAATCCCTTCTCTTGCCCGCACTTGTAGTGCCCATTGGGTGATAGTCTCATAATGAGGGCATATTACCTGCTTCTATGCTTGTCTCTGCTCATCTTACATATATTGGACCTGAACGTGAATCAAAAAATAACTCCTAGAGTGGAGAATGGCTCTCTTTTTACATTGTCTGACCGGGACTTTTCCTATCAAGTAGAAGAACTTGTATGTGCTCTAACTTCCCCTAGCCTGCTGCTGGTCCTTCACCTGCACCAGCATACAGGAACTCTCCTAGAGCCTGACCACAGGACTACACCACCTTCTGCATACTCTCCCTACTCCCATTGACTCCGTCGGTCAGGGTATTATTGTATGCAGCATCAGGTAAACTGGGAACTAGCCTCAGAACTACCTATATTGCCACAGACAAATCACGTAACCGAAAGAAGACCCAGCCACCCACACTTCTCCTAGGACTCTGCAGGAAACTCTTGTTCCTGCTTTTACTATGCTCAGGAAATGTTGAGCTTAATCCAAGCCCTCTGGCACCCATGGAATCCCCAGCAGAGCTACAAAGCCTCAAGGGGCTTACATTCTTGCATGTTAATGTATGTAGCCTATTAAAAAAATCACTTCTGTTCAGGCCTGGGTATGTCATACTGCTCCAGATGTTCTGGTGATTATGCAGTCCTGTCTCTGACCAGTGACCAGTAACAATGACGTCAACATCCCCATCTACTCTTTGTTCAGAGCCGACAGGCAAACCAGAGGTGGTGGGGCAGCTATTTACATCAAGGATAAGTTCCCTGCCTCCATAATTGACTCAACCTCTGTCCCAAAAGAATTCAAAAGCTTGTCATTAAAGATTGAAATTGCCACCGGTGTCTCATTATGTATAATAGGATGCTACAGACCCTCATCAGCTGGACTATAATTGTGCAAACATCTTGAAAACATCCTGGGTTCGGCATCTTCAGAGTGTATCATACTAGGGGACTTCAACTTAGACTTGCTCTCCAGTGCATCCACCCCACTTAAAATGTTCTGTGATTCCCTTGTGTTGTCACAGCTAATAAACAAATCTACTCATCCTAACAAGCTCAACCCTAATAACAACACTCACTTGGATATCATTTTAGTTAACAAACCCCATTTATTCTCCATGCCAGCATCTTTTTCTCTGATATTAGTGACCATTACTTCATCACGTGTATAAGATCCACTTTTAAATCCACAACTGTACCAAAATTCTCCTTTAAAAGGTTCAGACGCAACTTTGATCTCCATGGGTATATATCGGACTTAAGAGACTCCATGCGGAGGCAGGACTTCTATCTAGCCAAGTCCCTGACTACGGCTAATGATATTTTCTCAGAAATTGTGCTAGGGGCTCTCAACAAGTATACTCCCATAATAAAAGTTAATACCAGAAACAAATCCTGTCGGTGGTTTACAGAAGACCTGAAATATGCTTTGTGGAGTAGAGATGTGCTCTGGAGAACTGCTAGGAAAACTAATTTAATAAATGACTGGAATTATTTCCAGAGGGCGAGGAACCTCTGCACCAAAATGGTCAGAGACGCCAAAGCTAATTTCTACCGCTGTCAGCTGGAGAGCTCCTCAAGAAATGCCTCCAAATTCTGGAGGACTATCAAAGACATTGAAGGTCACACTACTGTAAATTCCCTATCTACTAAATTATTGATCGACAATACTGTCATCTCCGACAGACCGTCTATCCTCAATGCTCTCAATAATCATTTTGCCACTGCAGAGCTAGCCATTGACTCCTCTCCCATGAATATCCTCCACCAACAACTTAGATTGGATACACAAGAAAAACCCATCCCCAGTTCATCCTTCTCTCTGCAGCCTACCTCCCTGAAAGAAGTCAAAGATCTTCTCCTTCAGCTGGACACTAGGAAAAGTGCTGGGCCGACCTCATAGACCCGTACTTCTTAGAGGTCAGCTACCGTGTCCTCGCAGTCCCAATTACTCATCTCTTCAACTTATCCTTGTCCCAGGGTGACCTACTGCCCAATTGGAAAAATGCACTTGTGGTCCCTTTGTTTAAGTCAGGAGATCCTACTGCCCTCAATAACTACAGGCCAATCTCCTTACTTCCAATCCTGTCAAATATGCTGGAGAAAATAATGAATTCCCAGCTTCAGAAGTACCTGGAATCAGAAAAATTGCTCAACCTGTTACAATCTAGTTTTAGAGCACAGCACAGTACAATCTTTGCTCTAGCCAAGGTGACAAATGACTGGCAGCTTGAATTAGACAAAAAGAACTTTGCACAGTTTTTTTGGACCTAAGTAAGGCGTTCGACACCGTTGATCACAGACTGCTTCTGTCGTCCGTCTGAAACATTGGTTTGGATTGCCTATCCTTTAAATGGTTCTCCAGCTACCTCTCAGGATGACTTCAACAAGCAAAGGCAGAAGGGGAAGTTTCTCCACCAAAACCCCTATTGAGGGGTGTACCACAAGATTCCATTCTTGGTCCCTTGCTCTTCACCATTTATATTAACAACGCAGATGCCCCCATCAAAGAAGCACAAATACACCTATTCGCAGATGATGCGGTACTCTATTCTAGTAGCCCCTCACCTGAAACAGCCCATAAAGCCCTTCAAAATTAATTTAATCTGCTGCAACATCAGCTTATAAACCAGAAACTGCTCTTAAATGCTAACAAAAACCAAAGCAAAGTTCCTCTCACCCCTTCAAAATGCAATAAATCCTGCAATTGATGGGACACTCCTGCAGATCACTACCATTCTAGGTGAGCAGTTGGACTACGTACCAAAGTTCAAGTACCTAGGGGTCTGGTTAGACCATAGACTTATTTTCACAGATCACTTAGAAGAACTGGCAAAGAAACTTAGACAAAGACTTGGTCTGTTCTTTAGGATTAATAATCTCCTCACAAGAGACGCTAAACTGAAACTGGTTCAAACTACCTTTCTTTCCCTATTGGATAACACAGACTTTCTATATAGTCAGAGACCTGCAGGTACCCTAGCCAAATTCAATACACTTTAGAACAGAGCCATAAGATTTATCATGGGTCTTCCATACTCAACCCACCACTGTGCATTGTACATGGCAGTGGGATGGTCATCCCTTGCTTACAGACAGCAAAAAAATGCTGTGGTTTGGACATACAAAGCTATCTCAAATAAACTGCCCCAGTATGTCTCTGTCTGTTTACCTTTGTGCACTCTGGGGAAGTATGCCCTGAGGAAGCACCTCATATATCTACCTTTATGTTTACAAAGCAAAATCTTGCACTGGCAGAGCAGCCATCAGCTTTGTGCTCACTCAACTGTGGAACAAGCTGCAAAAAACTTTGAAATTAACTCACCCCATCAGCCTAGCAGCTTTTAAATCTCTACATCTACATCATAATAAGGAGTCCTGTGCCTGTCTACCCTAAACAGTGACTCCTATAAGTTCAAGCATACTCTAATTACTACTGTTAAAGGACTGATCACATCTATAATCAACTCTTCCCTCTCCACTTTTTCTACCCCCATATCTGTCCCTTCCACATTCCTTTGACCCTGGTTCCAGCTCCAAATTCTCCATACCGTATCACTATATATCTTTTTATATTAGGTTTTATTTGTGTTCGGTGCATCTGATATGTATATTTCTTTACTTTTATGAAAAATTGTGTCCTACCCAAAACTAACTGTTTCTTCTGTTCCAAACATATACTACTGGCAATGCTACCTGCTGATACTTTGTATGTACTGTATCATTGTATCTCACTTTATTTGTATTATTACTATTTTCTTGTGTGTTGCATCCCATGTATATTGTCCCTTTTTCCTTGTTAACAAACCCAGGTCCACCTTGAAAATGAGCTTGCTCAACAGTGATCACCTGGTTAAATAAAGACTTTGATTGATTGATTGATTGAAGTGTCCCAGTGTATCCCAGAATGTTTATTCTTTTATTATACTCATTGCAAGAAGTATTCATATACAGGACATATGGAAGAAACCAGACAACCCATTCAAACCTGAATGAACTCACACAGACATGACATAAAAATGTCACCTCTGGTCATTCTCCTCTTCCCCAATTACCAGCAGCATAGATGTGAATACACTATATAGCAGATTTGCTCAACATGTGAGTGTCCCCCTCTACACTCACCCTCATCTCTGGTACAGGAACTTTAGTACATTTCACTGAACTGCAAAATCTATTCACGCACATCTAGACATGTAAGAAGTTGCCTAGCAAAGCAAATTCAAGAACTTTGCTAAATTCATAATGCTGATTTACTAGGGTAATTCTGACTTTGAAAATTTAGTAAGAGTCACAAAATTGTTAAGTCAAAAATTTTGCATGCGCAGTTGGTGAACTCACTGTTTTTTATACATCATGGGGGATTTATACCATGAGATTGCAGAACTCCAGGTCAGAGTGTGACTAACAGCATGTATACAATGCTGAGCCTCACTTCCACGCAGTCCTAGTTGCTGTTCCAGGGTAATAGGAACTGTCCTCTATACAGTAGCTCTAGTTCTAGATAAGAAAATGCCCTTAGCAGTTTAAAATACTAAACTATGATTATTAGATAATTTCAGTGCTTAGCTCCATTTCAGTGCTTAGCACCTGGTATAGCTGTTTTTGAGTTTGAATATTTAATAGTTTAATTTGTGGTTTCATTGTGGGGAGTTTGATGGATATGTAGCTGTGTGTGAGAGTGGATGAAAGGTAAATCTGCAGGTTCCGTCTCCAACTGCATATGTCTGTTGTTTCCAGGTTGAAAGGACTCTGTCAGTGATTAAGATTGAGTGGGGGGAGGAAGCTTTGAAGGAGTTTTAAGCTGATTTAATATTTTTGTTGCATGAACCGGATTCTATAATTTTGTTACTAGTTGTTATTCAAGTCCAAGAATTTATATATTTTTTTGAATAGTCATGTAACTTTTTTGAATTGTTATTATATATGAGTGATTGATATTTTGAGACTATGTGACAGTATGACCTATATCTGACTCTTAAAAATGTTAACAATAGTAGAAGTAGCACTAACAGCACAGTAAGTAATCATAAGGTGGAACCAGACACGGTGGTACTGTGGGGAAAGGTAGAGGAGGTAAGTCAGTTGGAGAGAGAACAAGGTTAAGAAAATAAAGACACCTTCAAAGCCTCTTTTGACAATAACTGCTATAGATGCCCATTTTGGAATCAGTACATCGGGCACAGCAGCTGGAGCAGGAGAATTTGCACAAGCACATATGTAGGTGCAGCAAGCCCATTTGCCCCATCCCATCATGAGAAGAAGAGAATGGCCATACTGACACCAAGCCTGAATTTATCCCCCGCAGCATTGTGCTAATGCAGAAATAATGTGAGAATGATCTGAAAAGGTGTGTGATCCTGACACTAATGATATAGTTTAGTCAGATGAGGAAGTCCTGGAAAAGAAAATGGACAAGGCAGAAGAACAGGAGATTTGTGTGTGAGGGGTGTTCTGATGGTGGTGATGAGTGAAGACCAACTTTGGGAGCCTGAGGTACATGCTATAAAAATGAAGACTAGTGCCCCACTGCCAATGGCAACTGTAGGATTGTCGCAACATGTTGCAATTATAAAAAAGTAAAAAAAAATCAGTAAAAGCACATACATCACAATTTATATTTCCTTCAGTTGTGGCCACTGCCATTCTAAGACCCTGTCCACACTATGCCTCTGTAACGTTACAGAAGGCCCACACCATTACCGCAACAGTTTGCATTTATATCTGTAACATTACAGAAGGTGTTTTTGTAACCGATGTTGAAACCACTTATGAGGTGGTTTCAACAATGGTTATGAAAACGGCAAATGGCTCTGCCCTTGTAACATTACTGGACATAGTGTGGACTGGTGATTGTGTAGCTCCAACATTCCTCCAGTGCAGCATGAATTGCATTGTGGCATAGGGTGCAGCCATAATGGTGGCATGGCACCCACAATGTGGATGGGCTGTAATGGCTCCAAACCATTATTGAGACTGTTTGCCGGCAGTGTGGACACACTGTAATGGTTACTATCTGTTTGGAACCATTACAGCGTTGATGTGGTGTAGTGTGGACAGGGCCTTAGCCCTCCTGATGAAGCAACAGCACCCACTGTACTACATCAAGTTCAACTGATACAACCAGCTCCCAAAAGAAGCACTATACCTGACACCCTGCACACACTGCTGGGCCCAACGCCCACACATGTCTGTGCCCAAACCGAGGATCATGTAAATAACCGGTCTTGGGTTGTTTGTCATTAGCGCGGAGGGTGACACTGCTGTAATTTGTCCATTGTATCATGTAAGGGTGAACAGGGATAAAAACCCATGTAGGGACAATGCTCAGTGGACACACTTACATAAATGGCATGTCAACATGGCTTACACATCAAAGGGCGGCACACGCGGGGGCATGGGCACTGGGAGTGGCAGCAGTAAAAGTGAGCAGTACATTAAGACAGAAAGCAGAGGAGGCATTAGTTTATCAATGTAATTCAATTCACTTTATCTACCGGGTAAGCACTCTGGGCCAATGCCCCATTACAGGAATAACCAGAAACCTCAAATGAGGCTTAGCTGGTAAATACAATAAAATACACAAACATGATTACAATACAAAATACAGTACAGAATGTATTCTTAAAAACATTTACACATTACTTGTGTTTGCAAGTAGTTTAATAAAACCTTTTTAAAATGAACACAGCTAGTAGCACCTACGCAATGCTGAGGCAAGGAATTCCATAATATGGAACATTGGACTGAAAAAGCCTTCTCTCCCGTACAAGTTGAGATTCTGGGTAATGCTAAGTGAAGAGAAGAGGAGGAACAAAGTGCTCTCACTTCATCCTTAACTTCAAGTAAAGTGAATAAATGGGATTTATGCTCTAATTTAATCATGTTGTTCAGCAGACAACTTAAGCTATACTGAAATCTGAATTTAGGGGTGTGGCAGGATCAGACATTTAAAATGCATAATAATTTCTTTTCACACTATCCTATCCCTTATTCTATGTTTGCCTCTCCTTAATTTCTTGTCAGGGTGGCCAACCTGACATTACTAGCCTTTTTCTGTACTATCCCCTTTATTAGCATTCTTCATAGCCTAATACAGCCACATTAGCTCTTAACAAGCATTTGTCAATGTCGAACATTTGCTTGCAGGTATTTGCAGTGGTGTGTGGCATGTATGGTGCTTTACCCTAATGCCCTGTGCAATTGCTGGTATTTGCACAATAAATTGTCAGCATGATCTTTTTGTTACCCCCGGTGTGCGCTACATAGGCAGAAACATGTTTTGGGCAGGATGTGAAAAATGACAGCTGTACTGCTCATAAGGAAGTGTGGTAAAATGGCAATGTTGAAAATCTGGAGTGGAAATATTGAAAGTTAGGAGCGTGCATGGGAACTGTGCAATGCACGTTCGTAAAAGAGTCATTGTTAGGAATTTTTTCACCAAATTGTCAACATTGACATTTTAAAACCTCTGCTAATGAACAGTGTCACTGTGATTGTCTTACTGTGTGCCATACATTGATTTTGCACGCCGAGTGCGCCATTGTGCACTACATGGGTGGAAAGACGTCTTGGGCAGGATGTGAAAAATGACAGCTGTACTGCTCATAAGGAGGTGTGGTAAAATGGCAATGTTGAAAATGTGGAGTGAAAATATTGAAAATGCGCAAACTTACAATGAAGTATTGCAGGAACTGCACAACGACCTTCATGAAACAGTTATTTTAGGAATGTGTTCACCAAATTTTCAACATAGCCATTTTAAGATCTCTGCTCATGAACAGTGACACTGTGATTTTCTTAATGTGTTCCATACACTGAGTTCTCACAGCGACTGTGCCATTGTGCGCTACATGGGCAGAAACACATTTTGGGCAAGATGTGAAAAATGACAGCTGCAGTGCTCATAAGGAGGTGTGGTAAAATGGCAATGTTGAAAATGTGGAGTGAAAATATTGAAAATTCGCAAACTTACGAGAGTGCATAGGAACTACACAATGAACACTCGTAAAACAGTCATTTCTAGGAATTTTGTCACCAAATTTTCAACACAGCCATTTTAAGACCTCTGCTCATGATCAGTGTCACTGTGATTTTCTTAATGTGTCCCATACATTAATTTACATGCGCCGACTTCCATGTATGCGCTACATAAGGAGGCTAACATTTTAGGCAGGATGTGAAAAATGACAGCTGTACTGCTCATTAGGAGGTGTGGTAAAATGCCAATGTTGAAAATCTGGAGTGGAAATATTGCAATTCGCAAACCTATGAGCATGCATGGGAAGTGTGCAACACACGCTCGTAAAACAGTCATTTTTAGGAATTTTTTAACCAAATTTTCAACACTGCCATTTTAAAACCTCTGCTAATGAACAGTGTCACTGTGATTTTCTTAATGTGTCCCATACACTGAGTTCGCACACCGACTGTGCCATTGTGCGCTACCTGGGTGGAAACACATTTTGGGCAAGATGTGAAAAATGACAGCTGCAGTGCTCATAAGGAGGTGTGGTAAAATGGCAATGTTGAAAATGTGGAGTGAAAATATTGAAAATTTGCAAACTTACGAGCGTGTGTAGGAACTGACAATGCAGACTCGTAAAACAGTCATTTTTAGGAATTTTTGCACCAAATTTTTGGCACAGCCATTTTAACACCTCTGCTCATGATCAGTGTCACTGTGATTTTCTTAATGTGTCCCATACATTGAGTTCATACACCGACTTCGCTCATTGCAAGCGCCACATGGGCGAAACACATTTTGGCAGGATGTGAAAATGACAGCTGTACTGCTCATGAGAGGTGTGGTAAAATGGCAATGTTGAAAATCTGGAGTGCAAATATTGAAAATTCATCAAGCGTCGCACAATGCGTAGGAACTGCTCAACGACGCTCATAAAACAGTCATTTGTAGGAATTTTTCACAAATTTTCAACATAGCCATTTTAAGACCTCTGCTCATGAACAGTGTCACTGTGATTTTCTTAATGTGTTCCATACATTGATTTCTGCACACCGACTGCGCCATTGTGCGCTACATAGGCGGAAACATGTTTTGGGTGAGATGTGAAAAATGACAGCTGTACAACTCATAAGAAGGTGTGATAAAATGGCAATGTTGAATATCTGGAGTGAAAATATTGAAAATTCACAAACTTACGAGCCTGCATAAGAACTGCACAACGCACACTCATAAAACAGTTATTTTTTGGAATTTTTGCACCAAATTTTCAACATGGGATTTTTGGGACCCCTTCTCATGAATGATGTCACTGTCATGGTGTTATTTGAGCCTGAAGGGTGATTTCACACAGTGCCTGCGAAATCACCCTTTGGGCCCAAGTAACGCCATGACAGTGACATCATTCATGAGAAGGGGTCCCAAAAACCCCATGTTGAGAATTTGGTGCACAAATTCCCAAACATGACTGAGATATGCAATAAAGTTGAAACCCCCCTATCTAGCCCATTATACAGCTTACTGGTATTTCCTCAGTTCACAGTCGGCTTTGAAGAGTGCAGACGTGTTCCCGGTCCACTGAAGATCGCCGCGCGGAGTCGGAGGTAGTATGGGGTGAGGGGTGGGGAGGCTGGTGCGCAGTGGGTGAGTGCGGGTTGTGGGAGGGGGAGTGGGAGGCGCCATGGGACAGTTTTTTCTTTACAGGAAAAAAGACAGACGATGGGATGTTTGCCATGCTGGGGTGGCCCCAGCATGGCAGAAAGATGTGGGGGCTGAGGAGCTGATAGGGATTGGGCACCCCGTTGTCAAAACACAGTGAAGCCCATTCACGCTGGGGTGGGGCTCCTCAGCGTGGCAGCAGGATGGCTTTAGGGTGGGGGGCCAAGAAGCCAATGGGATGGGCACCCCATCAGCAAACAAAGTTAAGCTTTGGGGTGGCGGATCGCACGGGGACGTGACACGAGGGGAGGGGCTTGAGGCGGTGCTTGTATGGCAGCAGTGTTCTGCTTTGAAGCAGAGGAACACCGCTGTCATACAGAGCTCCTGCACCCATTGGTGCAGGACTGCCACGCCTGCTCAAGGGAGCAGTGCATTGGGTGGGAGAGGCATACCTCCAAGTGTGCTGCTCTCCCAAAACGTTCCTTACGCATGTGCGAAAGCGAATGTAAAAAGCAGAACCTTTTAATGATAGTCCCAGTCTGCAAACATTAAAGTTTTCCACAAGAAAAGCAGAGCCCCTGCATAAGGTTTTTAGTATAATTGATAGTCACATGTCAATGATGTCATAATTGTTGTACCATATAAAGTTCCCCTCCAGGATGCTAGAGAGGTGTGCTGGTCCATTCCTGCTGACCAAGCAAGGCAGAGGAGGTGTGTGTGAGTGCCTACACACCAGAGTGGAGAAAAATATTGAATACACAGAGAAGAGCAGGGAGTCTGAGGAAAGACTTGCCTGATTATTTTTTTTGTTTGTTTGCTGTTATTTTGGTGTGAAAGTTTAAACACCCATTTCTTTTCTGTAAATATTTTTGAATAGTTAATTTTGTTATTATCATTTAAAAAAGATGATAAATGCTACACCAGAGTTTTTTATGCACTTGATTTAAGGACTGGTGTCTGTTATTGAACCCACATGCTTACATTGGTGTCAGAGTGGGATTCAACCCGGTACATTGAGACTGCCTGGGAGGCATAGCAGGAGATGTTGCAACATAAACACCCTAGCAGATGCAAGAGCATGAACAGTCAGATCAAAGTGTACTGCATCTCATAAGGTTAGTGAGAAGGAAGACAGCAAAGCCCTTGTTACCAGGATTGAACCCAGTGACATGACCCAAAATAAAGAAAGCTGAGGACAAAGAAGAAGAGGTACTAGCTGCAGCACCAAAGCCACAAGCCAGACAGGTACCTCCAGCACCTGATGACTCTAATGAACTGTGAAAGTGGCTATGTATGTGCCAGCTTGAGATGGAGAACCAGAGGGAGAAAAACCGAAGCCTGAGGGACGAGAACCGAAGACTAGAGGTGGAGGAAAGAAGAAGACTGGACTAGAAATGGAACAACACCTTGAAGGCCATCCAAGAGATGTCACATGCACAGGCAGAATGAACCATGCCTAGAAACATTAAGCTAACCAAATTAACGGACATCGAAGCATATCTCACTACCTTCAAGAGGACGGCTCAGACTTGCAACTGGCCACAGGATTAGTGGATAATAAGACTGGTACCCTACTTGTCTGGGAGGGCACAGTTGGTATACAGCCAATTGAGTGTGACAGATGCTGCCACCTATGCCAAAGTAGAAGAAAGTAAAAAGTAAAAGAAGAAATATTGCAGAGATATAACATCAGTACAGAAACCTATCACCAGAGATTCCATACACATAAGATGTTCAATTATGACACTCCCAGGGAAACCTATGCAAGATTAAGGGATTATTGTGTTAAATGGCTGCAACCAACTACCAAAACTGTTGACCAGATCATGGAACTCATCACAGTTTAACAGTTTATCCAGGTTTTGGCTTTTGATGCACAAGTCTGGGTGAAAGAGCACAAGCCTGAAACAGCAGAGGAGACCATAAAACTGGCTGAGGATTATCTAGCTGCCAGGACTTCCCGACCCAGATGGCAGCCAGGTAACCAAGGAACTTCTGCAACACCAGTAAGACCTTTTTATTCTCAAAGTATGCAGAACCAGAATCAGAGACAATATTCAAGAAGGGATAGAGGGGGTAGAATCCCATATTCAGAACTGATTTCCCATGACTGCCTTGGAAAAGGTCATATTGTAAGAAACTGCCCCAATAAAAGACATGAGCCGACACATCTGGCTCTAGCAAACATTGACTATGTCGAGACAGTGGGTATAGGTGATCAACAGACCTTGGGATTACTAGACTCTGGGAGCAGACAAACCCTGGTAAAAGCTGACCTAGCTCCCAATTGTACAGTAACCCAGCAGGACACCACTGTTCTATGTATCCATGGTGATATCTACCAGTATCACACTGCCCATATTGACTTAAAAGTAAACAATGCTTGTTGTATAGTGCTTGTCAGTCTGGTACCTAGATTACCAGTCCCTGTCATCACTGGGCAAGATTTTCTCACCTTTGCTACCTTGATGAGTAACCATTAGACATTTACAGAGCCAGTTAATGTGGTTAAAAGAGCTCAAGCAAAAGCCCAGCTAGACTCTGTGTTTCCTTTTGAAGATGACTATTTTGAGACTGTGGGCAAAGGGAAAAAGTCTCAAAGGGAAGAAGAAGGGAGAAAAAGATGTAACAAGAACAGCATACTGATGGAATATTAAACAGGTTACCAGGACTAGCTAGTAAAAATTTCTATGAGGAGCAATTAGCTGATGAGTCATTGCAACCTTTAGTTTTACTGGTGTCTACAGGAAAACAAGGACAATCACATTTTATACAGAAAAATAAAATGTATAGAATTGCTGTAGAAGTAAAAAATAGTTCTGAGACTGAACAATTGATGGTGCCCCAAAAGTACAGAAAGCAGGTAATGTTCCTAGCTCATGACATTCCCATGGCTGGCCATAAGGGGAGGGACAAGACTGTTCAAAGAATCCTGTCTAGGTTTTGTTGGCCAGGTATCCACCAAGATGCAGCTGCTTACTGGATAACGTGTGCACAATGTCAACTGGTAGCACAAGGGGGGAAGAAAGACCTGGTACCTTTGCAGCCCATTCCATATGTTACAGCACCTTTCAATCAAGTAGTGATGGATGTGGTAGGGCCTTTTCTTAAAAGTTCAAAGGGCAATTAGTACATCCTGGTTATCTGTGACTATGCTACCAGGTACACTGAGGCTATCCCTATGAGGACAGTAACAGCTCCTCGAGTGGCTGAAGAATTGGGTAAGGTATTCAGCAGGATCGGGATTCTCAGGGAGATATTGACAGATCATGGCAGTAATTTTACCTCAGTCATGTTAACTGAATTGTATAGATTGTTAGGGGTGACACCACTCAGAACCTCACTTTACCATCCACAAATGGATGGCTTAGTGGAGAGCTTTAATAAAACTCTGAAGAAAATGATCCAGAAGTATGTACATGAGGAGGGTAGAGACTGGGACAAATTTATCCACTACCTTTTGTTTGCATATGGGAAGGTGCCCCAAGCCACCATGGGATTTTCACCATTCTCCTTGTTATATGGGTGCAATCCAAGAGGACCATTAGATGTGATCAGGGAACAATGAGAAGTTGGAAAAATGGTTGGGCATACTAATGTTATTGATTACATGTTGTCACTCAGAAAAAGGTTGATAACAATTTGTAACTCTAGCCCACGAGAATGTGGACCAGAAACAGCAGGCCCAAAAAGCCAGGTATGATATGGGACTTAAAAATAAGCACTTTGTACCTGGGGAGAAAGTACTGTTGTTGTTGCCCACTACCAATAATAAGTTGTTGATGCGGTGGCAAGGCTCCTATGTCATTGTCTGACAAATGGGTGGGCTAAATTATGAGATCGAGATGCCAGGGCATAGACCTCTAAAACGCATTTATCATGCAAATTTGTTAAGGAAATGGGAGGAGAAATCAAAAACGGATGTAATTTGCTATATACAGCCAGAACAAGAAATAACAGAGCTGGACATAGCATATGAGCATCTAGATCCATTGCATAAAGAGACACCCTTTCAGATCAACCCAGACTTAACACCAGAACAGCGCCAAGAGATTGATAGTCTCTTAACCTATAACAAAAGTACATTTACTAAAGCCCTGGGAAGAGCGTAGGAGGTGGTCCATGAAATCAAACTGTCACAGACCAGGCCATACACCAGAAACCATATAGGCTTCCTGAAAAAGTCAGACAGGAGGTAGTGGAGGAAGCAAAAAGGATGAAGCAAGCCAAGGTTATTGCACCATCACACAATCCATGGTCTTCATCCCTGGTAGTAGTTAACAAGAAAGAAGGTGGAGTGAGGTTATGCTTGGATTTTAGATGCATAAATGCTGTTTCAGAGTTTTATGAGTACCCCATGCCCCTAATTGATAATTTGTTGGACCAAATGGGATCTGCTCAGTACATCAGTACCCTTGATTTAACAAAAGGGTACTGGCAGATCCATTTGGCACCCCAGGCCCAGGAAATAACAACTTTCTGTATACCACTTGGTTTATATCAATTTACAATGATGTCATTTGGTTTGCATGGGGCTCCTGTTACCTTTCAAAGGTACATGGATCATGTACTGAGGCCCCATAAACCATATAGTGCAGCATATCTTTACAATGTGGTGCTCTACAGTCCAGATTGGGAAACCCATTTGGTGCACTTGAGTGCAGTCATCCAAAGCCTTAAAGACGCTGGTTTGACTATTAACCCAGCCGAGTATGCCATCACAAAAAATGAAACCCATTATATTGGTTTCATTATTGGAAAGGGAACCATAAAACCTGAAATCAACAAGGTGGAAGCTGTGGCAAACAATCCTGTGCCTAGTACAAAAAACATGTGCGTTCATTCTTAGGCCTGGCCAGTTACTATCTGGATTTCTCTACTATTGCCATCCCCCCTTACAAACCTCACTAAGAATTGTTTTCCCACCAAAGTTAAATGGAAAGCTGACTGTGACAAGACCTTTAGACAAATAAAAGCTATTCTATGCTCTGCCCCAGTTCTTCACAGTCCTGATTTCTCCAGACCTTTTGAGGTTCAGACAGATGCCTCTGACACAGGCATTGGAGCAGTTCTTATGCAGCAGGACAAACATGGAGAGCATCCCATCCTTTTTCTAAGTAGGAAGCTCCATGAAAGGGAAAGGAGGTACTCAACAGTAGAAAAAGAGAGCCTGGCCATGAAATGGGACATTGAGGCTTTAAAATACTATCTTTGGGGGAATGAGTTCACAGTAGTGACAGACCTCAATCCACTGTGTTAGCTGAACCTCATGAAAAATAAAAACACTAGAATCATGAGGCGGTATCTGTCTCTACAGCCCTACGAATTTATGGTGACACATAGGACAGGGTCCCAGCATAAAAATGCAGATTTCTTGTCCAGGTTTGGTGCGGACAACACTGTTTCAGGAAATGATTGATGTTCTGTATATAATGTTGTTGTGATGTTACAAATTGTAAAATGTATGCCTCAGTTTGTATTTGTACACACCTCAGGGAATAGTAGTTAACTGGAACAATATTGTTTGGATATATAATTACCTAAATTACCTTTCTGGTAATTGTTTCAGATGTTTAAGGGTCCCTGATGGAACTTCTGGAGTGGGTGGGCAGAAGTTCCAACCCTTACTAGGATTATAGGACTAGGCATCATTGTAATGTTGCCTTCTTGAATGGAGAGGAACGTGGCAGGATGAGACATTTAAAATGCATAATAATTTCTTTTCCCACTATTCTGTCCCCTTATTCTATTCTTGCCTATCCTTAATTTCTTGCTTGGGTGGCCAGCCTGACATTTCTAACCATTTTCTGTACTATCCCTTTTATTAGCAATCTTCATAGCCTAATGCAGCCACTTTAGCTCTTAAAATCAGAACCTTTTAATGATAGTCTCAGTCTGCAAACATTGAAGTTTTCCCCAAGAAGGCAGAGTCCCTACATTTTTAGAGCCCTTACTGGTATGTCCCATTTGTTGTTAAATGTAGTCAAACAAACCAGAAGTATTGCTGAATACAGAATAAAAGCCAAGCGGTTTCTCATTTTAAATAGCTTAATGCACTCGATCGTACTGTCGACAGGAGTAAAGCAACATCGCGAGGACAGACTGCACACATTTGTGCAGTAATATTTCATTAGTAAGCTGTAAACTTCCCTAATACCTGTTTCTGCTTGTTTACAGAGTTTAGAAATATAGAGAAACAAGCAAGGTGCTGCAAACAGAAAGCGAGCATTTGGTTGTTGCTAGGGTGATAGCAAACAGACCCTGCATTTTCTGTTGCAGCGCTTGCTCAGTCTTTGAAATAAAATAAAGGGCACTGTTTAGGTAAGTGCTGCAAAGAGAGTGCAGACTTAGTGCAGACTTAGCTAAGCCACATTTGGGTTTACTGTAAGCTAAGCTTGTGTTTCTAAACTAAAAGAAGCCAGAAAGTGAAAGTCCAGTCGGAGTGTGTCTCCTGAAATGTTTAGCCAATGGCTGAAATGTTAAAGCCATTTGAAAGCTGAATCAGAGGAAAATAATGCAGATAATGTGCAGCTTAAGCATAGATCCTGCATATAGTATACTGCTGAGAGATCAGGAGAGTGTTCCTGATATGAGTGTTCTATGTACAACTATAATAATTATTAAACAGTTTCCTGAGCAAATATTAAAAATGAAAATAATTAAGAAAATGTTTCTATTTCAGAGGTACTCTATCTTTTCAGAATAAATGGAGAGGGAGAGGGAGTGCGCCCCTACTCTATTTATCCTGTGAAGGTTAGAGTTCTCTGGAGTAAATAAGCTTTGTGAATATTTTATTTTTGCTTCTTACCTAGAGGAGGGCAGGTTATGGTCTTCTATAGGGCTGGCAACCCAGAAAATGGCAGCTAAAATAGAAGTGGTGTGGTGATGTCATTGAAAGGGGAAGGGCTAAAAGGTCCCTGATGAGGCTTTCACTACCAATTAAGGTTCCCCTAAATTAAAATAAGTACTTATAGAGTATTACTTATGTTATGTTGAAAAAAAGACATAATAAGCTTTAGACTTAGAGAATTTGAAGCCTAATCTTCAGTTCCAGAGTAGAGGAATAAAGTTTTTTGGTATAATTGATAATTACATGTCAATGATGTCATAATTGTTGTGCTATATAAACCTCCCCTTCAGGAGGCTAGAGAGGTGTGCTGGTCAGTTCCTTCTGACCAAGCAAGGGAGAAGAGGTGTGAGTGTCTACACACCGGAGTGGAGAAAAATATTGAATATACAGAGAAGAGTAGGGATTCTGAGGAAAGACTTGCCTGATTATTTTTGTTGTTTGTTTGCTGTTATTTTGGTCTGAAAGTTTATACACCCATTTCTTTTCTGTAAATATTTTTGAACAGTTAATTTTGTTATTATCATTTTTGGAAAATAAAATGATAAACGCTACACCAGTGTTTTTTATGCACTTGATTTAAGGACTGGTGTCTGTTATTGAACCCACATGCTTACAAGGGGACAGCCATCCAAGATCATCCTATAAAATGCAAGGATGGGTCTTATGTGGTTTGGCCATTATAAATCTACATATTGAGTTAAAGGGCTTGTTCAATAAATTCAAACCCTTTGCTGTTAACTTAGTAAATAAAAAAAGAATTATAATACAATGAAGATAGAAATACACTTTTGGATATGGATTCCATAGGTTCCCTGCAAAGATGGTCCCTAATCTTATATAGAACACAAAGTTTATGGTTTACAGTTTTGACTGAGATGACAAAGTGAGACTGGGATCCAATAGTACTCCTGAGCACTTTGTTTCTGTGACTTATTGCAACATCGATCCAGCAAGATCAAACACTTGTAAGGATTGAGTTTTAGTAAGTTTAGGTCTGGAGACAAATAAAATACACTGTGTTTCGTTGGTGTTTAGCATTACTTGGTGGTGCAATAGCCATCTATTTAAAACAGAAAAATCACAATTTAATGAAAGGTTGATTTCGGTCACTGTTGCTGAACTAGTAAATAAAATAATATCATCTGCATAAATCAATATTTTAGATGCAGATAGTGTTTTGGAAACTGGATTGATTAACAGGAAGAACAACAGGGGTCCCAGAATGGACCCCTGTGGGACTCCCTGCTCTAAAATACACATCTGAGAATTGACCCCCCCAAAAAAACCCTTTAAGGGTTATAAGAAAGATAGCTTTGGATCCACTCATAGGATTTGTCTGCTAGGCTGATGTCCTTCAGTCTCTAGAGCAGCACAGCATGAGCTACCAAACTGAAAGCCTTTGACAGGTCAATAAACACTGCCCCAGTCAGCAGTCCTGAATCCATAGATCTTAAAGCACGGTTGGTAAAGCAGGCTAGGGTAGTACACGTACTGTAAGACTTTCAAAAGACATGCTGCTCCACAGAGTGAAGTCAACCAGCCTCAAGATATTCTGTCAGTTGTCCATTAATTATTTTCTCTAACATTTTACTCAGAGGAGACAAAACTGATATTCTGTACAAGTTACAATCTGCAACGGGTCCCTCCCATGACCCCAAAGTACAGAGAGTTACAGTAGTCAAGCCTAGAGGTAACAAAGGCATGTACTAGTGTCAGCAGGTCCTTGGAGGGAATGAGGGGCTTAATCCAGGCAATGTTCCACAAGTTGTAAAAACCACTGCTGACAACAGATGGCACCTGATCTTCAAAGATCATCTCTCCACCTACTACCGCCTACTCCCACTGTCTACTGACCCCCCCCTTCCCTGCCCTGCCATCTCTTGGTTCCACTGGCTCGGCTTGACTTTGACACTTTTGGCGCTATTGACGTAACTCCTCCGCCTCTATCCCCCTCTCACCGGCATCCTCCTCTCGCCCTGCCATCTATCGGTTCCACCAGCGTATATTTTCCTACCTCCTACCACTGTTGCCGTCTACTGCCGCTCCCCCCTACCACCCTCTCTCGCCTCGCCGCCTTTCGGCTCCATAGGCCCGGCCGCAGGTTGGTACCTCACCCCGCTGTTGCCGTATCTAACGGCACCTCTTTCCACTTAATCTCTCCTCCCATCCTTTTGCCAGTTTTCCTTCCTTGTGTCTTTTCTACTGATGCCTATCCTCTCTTATTTTCTGCCTTCTACTATTCACATTTTGAGTATGTTCCATGATCAAGTGCTAAAGTATATTTTGTTTACTAATGTATGTTACATTGCCATATGTATTTCTCTCTGCATTTTTTGTACTCGTTGTCTTAATAATCTGGCTGTACTCTTTGTGTGTTGTAATTGTACCTCCCGGGTCATGCCTGAAAACAGTCACTTGCTGACTAGCGCACTTACCCGGTTAGCAAAAACTAAATAAATAAATAAAAGATCAATCTGCTTTTGAGGATCATGCCCAGATTTTGCACCCTTCAGGAGACCACCAATGGGGCAGATCCCAGTAGAAGACCTGTATCAGCCCCAGGTGGCAACCCATCATGCCTGCGACTAGGCTCTATCACCAGCACCTCCGTCTTTGCTGGGCTAAGTCTCAGCCAGCTGGAAGCCATTCAATCACTGATTTTAGCCAGTCAGTTATTAAGCACATTGACAGCTGTTCTGAGGGCAAAGGACAAATGCAGCTGGATAGCATCTGAATAGCAGTGAACTTCCATGCTGTATTGTTGAATGATCTCACCCAGGAGCAGCATGTACACTGTGAACAGCATCAGCAATGAGATCAAGCTCTGTGGCACTCCACAGGACAGAAGCATTGGGGAAGAGGAGAAATTCCCCATCTCCACTCGCTGCAATTGGTCTGAGAGATAGGACAAAAAAGCATCTGATGACAGTACCGGCAAGTCCACAAAACTCACTGAGCTGATCAAGCAGCACAACATGGTCCACAGTGTCAAAAGCTGAATAGAGATCGAGGAGCACAAGAACTGACATGTTTCCTCTGTCTCTAGCCCTGAGCAAATAATTATGCATCCTCATTAGAGCTGTTACCATGCTGTGTCTACCCTGAAAACCCAACTGAAATAGCTTATAGATGCCCAAGGATACCAGGTGATCCTTGAGCTGCTGTGCCACTAATGTCTCAAAAACCTTGCTCAAAAAGGGCAGGTAGGAGATAGAATAAGTAGCCAACATGTCTGGGTCAAGGGAAGATTTCTTAAGGAGGGGCCTCACCAGGGCTTCTTTTAAAGCAGCTGGGGAAAAAAAACCCTCCTCCATCGAATACCTGGCAATCCTGGCAAACACCGGGCTGACAAGCTCGATGCATCCCATTCACTTCAGACACTAAATGAAGAGAATCCTACAATCTTCACCTGCACTCCAATGAACAGTGATGCACTCAATAGTACCTGACACTATATTTTTACTGGACTCTGTAAATTTTTTAATAGATGCCCATAATTATTTTGGAGTCACTTAAAGAATCTGTTTATGTTCTTTGAAAGCAGTCAGATTTATTTTTACATATAAGTAATCTACTTCTGATTCTTAACATACAATATTTGTTAAACGCTTCACAATTATTAATACTTCTGTAGATTTTCCAATATCTGTCCCTTTCCTTCATTAAATCAAAGAGCGCTGGCATAATGCATTTATTATTTGTTCCCTTAACCTTTCTTTTTATCAATGGAAAATGTTTATACTGAATATCAGTCAATGTCTTGACAAAAAAGTCCACTGCCGCATTGGGATCAGGGATGGCATCCAAATATGACCAATCTAGTGCATTTAACTCAATATTTAGTTTGTCAAAATCATATCTATTATAATTCCTATAGGTAATAAGTTTAGGTGGGACCTTAGATTTTGTGCTGCTCCAAACACAGTATACAGGCATATGATCACTGATACTATCAGAAAATGTAGTACATGCAGTCACCTTTTCTGTAGTTCTAGTCAAGATCCAGTCAATCACCGAGTGTTGAGCACACGAAAACTCATCCAGGTAAAATCTGTAACTTATTGAGTAAGCCCAGCATTTGAGACTATTAGTTTAAGATCAGAATGATCCATCTTGACCCAATTTAAATTAAAATCTCTCAAGATCAAAACATGTTTATTTAGTACAGATTGCTGAAAATGATCCAAGAATTCAGTTAAACCTTTTTTGCCAGGTTTAGGTGGATTATACACTGTGTAAAATCCAATCTTGTTGCATGTCCCTAATAATAAATCCACGCATAATCATTTGTACCCTGTAAAAGACTCTATAGAAACAATTTTAACTACTGCTTCTATGTTTTCCCTAATGAACACCATAATACCCCTTCTTTTTGCTGGCCCTATCTTTCCTAGTAATATTATAGCCTTCAATTGTGCAATGGCTATCATGCGTAGCTGGTTTTAATCAAGTTTCAGTAAGACTGAGTACATCAAGCTTATGAAACATTACTTAGGTCTCAATTTCAGTTTTTTACTTAAAGGAACACATTCATGGTCAGTTGCCATCATAGTTTGAAAGCCGCAAAAAGCTGTTTCAAATGAGGTATTGGGCTCATCTGTAGCTGGAAGCACTCCAGAGATACAGATGACCGAGTCTGTTCAGTATTAATACTACATTACAGACATTTTTAAAACTTTTTGATGTCACTGATGAGCAAGTTGTGCCTAACTGCACTGACTCAAGCACAGCTTGTTTATCAGTGATATCACAAGATTCCAAAAATGGCTCTAATGTAATATTAATACTGAACAGACTCAGTCATCTGTATCTCTGGGGTGCTTCCAGCTACAGATGAAGCCAATACCTCATTTGAAAGTGCTTTTTGTGGGCTTTCAGACTGTGATGCCCCACTAGGCATGAATGTGTCCCTTTATCAAACTCCTAGAATTCATATGGACACAGTTTAAGCCCTTAGAGTGGGATAGTCAGACTGCTCCAGGCTGTGGTGCAAGCCTTGGCACAGCGCAACTGGGATGTGCCAGGGTGCTGACAGGGTGACATTCAACAGTGCTGCACCATGGCTCAGTACCATTGAATATTGCTCTGTGGTCACCTGCATTGTACATGGTACAGTGGCACTGCTCCAGCACAAGTGGCCAGAGAGGGGCAGGGGGATGCGCTAGCACAAGTGCTGTTGCTCTAGGTGCATCAGCCGCGATATTCAAAGGTGCACATGCAAATGGGGCCATAATGCATGCAAGGTACAAATGGGGCCATTTGCATGTCATTATGGCCCCATTTGCATGCAGGTACACCCACCCCCAGTGACTTGCGCCTGGCGCCCTGCCAGGCTGCAGCCATCGAGGACCGACACCCCCTGCACAAACAACAAAGTGCCCCACAGCCTGATCACAGGCATAAGTATAGAAATATGTAACTCCCATATCCCTGGTGGTCCAGTGGATCACTCGTAGCCCAATCACTGGCATAAGTACAGAAATATGAAACTCCTATATCCCTGGTGGCCCAGTGAACTGCTCATAGCCCGATTGTGGGCAGATGTCTAAAACAAGATTAGATCCCATCCTTGGTGGTCCAGCGGTACCCCCTCCCCACCCTCCCACTGAGCCATGCCACCCCGCTCCCCAGTCAGCGGCGGGCTGCAGCTCCCCACCCACAAGCTGCATGGCTGCCCACCAGCTGACTGTGCACATTACAGCAGTATGCCCATTGGTCCACAGCATGGGCCAATGGGCATGCAGACCGTACCATACTACACAGTCCAGATATGTGAATGAATCCATTCACATATCTAGACTGTGTAGTACAGTATGACCAGGGGGAAGTGGGGTGGTGGAGCACATTGGAAAGGTGGGGAGGGGGGTACTGCTGGACCACCAGGGATTGGATCTAATCTTGTTTTAGACAGCTTTCCACGATTGGGCTGTGAGCAGTCTGCTGGACCACCAGGGACATAGGAGTTATATATATCTCTGCTTATGCCCATGATCAGGCTGCATGCGATCCACTGGACCACCAGGGATATAGAAGTTATATATTTCTAAACTTATGCCCGCAATCAGGCATGGGTGGTGCTACCCGATGGAGGGTGCCGCCGGAGCTCGGGTGGCCACCCACAGCTGATAGCTGCCGTTCTGGGTCCTGCAATATGGCAGCTCATCTGTGGGTGACCGGCTGTTGCTCCTTTATTTTTTGGAACAACTGTATGCAGCACATGTAGGGGTTGTGCCTGCACATGCTCCACACATCCTGGGCTGAATATTGGGGTGTGCGGGGGTATGCATGGGCACGCCCCCCTACTTGTGCTGCATACATTACTGATGTGCTCTGGCAATCAGGATTTGTACCATGCATTTTCCCCTTTTGAATATCGCACCGAGGCACATCAGTGGGTTGCACATGGTGCGACTGTGTTGAGCCATGCGTAACCCTTCTGAATATCCCACCCTTAGAGTTCCAATTGGGAATATCATGAAATGATATATTAATTGGTCCTGAGTTGACTTCCACATCTCCAGACATAAACAGCAAGTCTCTAGACTTCAGAGAGAAAAAATATACCTGATCTGAAGAGTCCAGTATGTGAATTCCAATCCTCTTGAAAAAAAGTGCACACCCTAAATTGCCAATGGACTGTTTTGAAAGATAGCCCAAAATAATTGGCTGTTTAACCAATGAGTGGGAGGACTGCACCAGGAGATTAGAAAAGCCAAATAAATCCCCAACACTATCCTATCCACCCACTGCAATAGGGATATAGTATGCACTAGCATCCAAGAGGATAAGTCCAGCAAAAGTGAAATGCAAACAGGCCAAAACCTTCCCCATTATACCAATGTAGCCACAACTAGATGCAACAATATGGGATGCCTCACGTAAGTAATAAGCCATGACAGGGTGTGCATTAGACACTTTAACACATGGCTAGGAGGTGTAGTGAGGCATGAGGCCACTGGCCGAATGTGTCCAGCCTCCTAGCCGTGTGTTAAAGTGTCTAACGCACACCCTGGAGGGGCTTATTGCGCTTATGAAATGGATATCTTTAGTGAAACCACATTTAGTAAGTTAAATTTCCAATTTAAATTAGGAAAAAACACCTATGTTAGTATCACTTTTAATAAAATAGTTCATCCGCCTAAGTGTCTAGTGTTTTTTTTTTTTCTGTACTGAAGGAATGTTGTCCCAGAAAGGCTTCTATACTTTAGGTATTCACCCCCCATGCTGTATGGAGACGAGGGAAAAAAAAAGATTAAAATCCAGCTGTTTGGCTTTTTTTTATATGTATAATTTAAATTTACAATTTTAAGAGTGAGTGGGCTGGTAGAGAGACAGAGCGAGCGCCCAGGCAGGCAGGTAGGTACAGACATTCAGTGAGCGTTAGTGAGATCATGGTTGTTCCTTTTTTTTTGTTTTGTTTTTATAGATGAACGAGCAGGCAGGCTGGGAGAGACATTGTGGCTGAACTTTTGTTTTTTTATTAAATTCAAAGATGGATCTTAAGGAGCGAGTGGCTGGGCTGGTGGAGAGATTGCAGCTGTTCTGATTTTGTTTTTTTTTTAATACATTACCAAGCGGGTGGGCTGTGAGAGACATCGCAGCTTTTCCCTTTATGCTACATCCACGGATTTCACAGACTGAGACAATGTGAACATCAGGTCAGATGTAGTTTTTGCATTTTTTTTTTGTTGGCATACTGAAAATACAGCCTAGTGTGTCACTCGCAGTTGGTGAAAAGAAGATGGCTGATTTTCAGTTTGCCAACATTCTAACTGGCATCTTTAGTAGAATCAGTGCCTACAGGGCACTGCTGATCCTTCTTCCTGTGCATAAGACACATTATCACACAGGTATTGCCCAATCAGATTGCCTAAATTTTGATACCCATTTCATAAACAATATTAATTCTCTATTTGATCTCCACATACCCTGGTAAAAAATTAGAAACAATTATTTAAATAAATTACAATACCTCCAAAGCCTTGTAATGTGAAAGTTAAGGTATAACAAAGTGCATGGTACACTGGCTAAATCAGGAAATCCACTAATTCCAAGCAAGCAGAATATTAATTTAAAAGGCCTGATTAACTATTACCTTGCATTTACTTTAATATAATTAACATATCATGAGGTGGAGTTGTATGATTTGGATATTCTGGAGGCATCAAGCAATAGCAGCCAACGATCTAGTTTGATAAATTATTGAACCCCCAAGGGTACTACCATTAGTACTGCTAAGGCCTCACAGAAGCTACAAACCAGTTTCATACAAACCCCACAATCTGAGTCACACACTATGTCAGTTTGTTGAGTTAAGCTGTTTAGCTGGGGCATAGGGAAAGGTCTAAGCTACACCACAAAGTAATACCAGACAATTCTGCAGAGTGTAATTGCATGTTACAGTACATGAAATACCTGCCTAACCATACAGTGGTTAGAAAACTAAATTCTGAAGCTTCTAAGATGCTTGCCAATACTTGTTGCCATATTCATTTGTTGAAAATATGCGGGTCTGATGACGAATGGTAAAGGCCTGTTTAAAGTGAAAAGTGCCATCCAGGGTATGCTTTGCAACACGAGCTGTGCTTGAACTTTATGACATGCTTTACAGCACTTGTCCTTCCCATGTGTTCAGGGTTGGGTAGTAATGCATTACAACTAACATGTTACAGTAGTTTAATTACATTCCTTAGTAATGTGTAATGGGAATGGATTACTTATACAAAAATGTGTGATTATATTTTTACACAAGTTATGCATTATTTTGATGTTACTTTACAGATTACGTTGCAGTGGTTGTGGCAAGTGAACAGAAAAGGAAAATCTGCTAGCAGGACCCACTAAAACTCCAACTTTTTTCCTGCAGTGCCCTCAGGCACCTGTGATAATATCTGTTGGACAAGGGGTCTTGGGGATAATGTGTGGTGGGCTGACAGTGTGTGGGAGAGTTCTTCACATGTCATCTGGTCTTCTGGAGTGTTGTGTCAAGTGTATTGAGCTGATTGTGCAGTTATGCTGCTGCTATTGGCCAACTGATTTATGAGAGCTAGGCAGGGTAATTGTGTGGAGTTGAAGTCTGTGAGTGGAATTTGAAAGGATGAGTCAGAACAACAGAACACACAAGCGTATCACTTGAGATTTGCACCATTCACCACTTCAGGAACAAAAAGCAGAGAGACACGTTCATCCTGAGTCTGACTCCCAGAACAAGCAATCCTGCTGCATCCATCACTGTGGGAGCAGGGAGGTCATTGACTCATTGATCTAATATTTTGAGGTGGCCATCTGGCTCCATGTGAAAAGAAAAAAAAAAGAAATGAACATTTTTAAACCTGCAGCCAGCCCAGATGCCAAGGCTCATCACCAACCCCAGAGAGAGGCAGGCTGGTATCTATCCACCATAAGCACTGCCCAACTTGGCCCACCATCTGCTGCTGTCCCCCCATGACCCATTGTGGTCAGAGCCAAACTAAAGGCGTGCTCATCATTAGTTCACCAGTTTCCAGGCAAGCCAGACCAGCTCCCTAATATGGCTGTTCCTGGAATGGGTGCCATATCCTGTGCATACTTAATGGTAAGCCTACCCTTTTGGAGTTTGGATGACCTCTAGATGCCCCCCAGTGGATTTATGCAGACAGCGATGTTCTTCCCTTGGTAGGACAATAGAAAGGGTGTCCAAAGGATAATGGTTTCATGATGTGCATAGCATCTGTTGGGGGGGTGCCCTTGCAGGCAACTCACCCAAGACCATGCCGTTTCTGTGGACAGTGTCATGTAGTGGTGTCCCTAGAAAGTACAAGTCTGACAGATTTAATGATTTGTACACTTAATTGCTAAAGTGCAATACAGCTCAAATCATTGGCATAATTTATTTCTGGCATGACTATGAACCAAAGTCCTTAATCTCATCAGCACATTTCTTGGCAAGTCTTTGGTTTGACTGGACAATGGGAAGGCATGCAGGAGAGTGGTGTCACTTGGTAGAACATCAGCTGTTTTGATACAGCCTTGTGCAATGTGTCTTGTGAATGCAGATTTGATTGCTAATTGCTGCTGTTCAGTCAAGGAATGCTGGGTGTGTGTGTGGACCTTCTAGATGGACCATGCGTCTCCACCCTCTGTTGGCTTCTGTGGGTGTTGCCTGTCCCACTACTGCTTCTTGTTGCAATGGAGGTACTTGGTGACAGAGAAGGCCCTTCTCCCAGTTCTTCCATGTTTACTGAGCTGCTCTTCAGAGTCTGCAATTGAGCACCTGCATTCAGGCTATTGGTAGTGCATGGGTTCCTTGTGGTCAGCTGGCACATTTGTCAACTCACTTTGATGCTCTCCTTTTTGCTGACCATCAGGCAATAGTATGCATCTGCTGTTGTGACTCGGTGACTAGTGCAATGAAAGGAAATGTCTCCACTGTGAGTGAAGGCTGTGGAAAGAAAGAAGTGGCTTAGTGTGCCACCTTGCAACTCAGTGACTGATGTGCAATGTGAGCTGATGTCTTTCTTCTGGGTGAAGGCTGTGGAACTGTGGAAAGAAAGAAAAAAGTGGTTTAGTGTGCTAACTTGACGGCTATGAGAAGGGGGCAGTGTGCTTCATACTTACATTGGTTACCGTACTCTTCTGCCAAAGGATCATGGAGAAGTTCTGGATTCCCAGTATGGCTGCCTGTCTCTTTACCACTTTTACTGTGGCAGAGCATGTTAGCTTTAATCCATCTGCCTCTATGAGCATAGGGGCAGTAAGTCCAATTGATGATGGTCTCAGTCTGAGGAGAAGCCACATGTTGTGTTGTGAATAAAATTAAGGTTACTTGAACAGCCCACTCTCTACCATGAGTCTGGGTGGTCCATGTGAACCAAAATGGTTATGACACAGCTGTCCTCCCCATCTATGTCTAGTCTTTCTGCTTCCTTCAGTTTAACCAGGGACATATTTTGGATTGCAGCAGAGTGCTGGGCATTGTTGAGGGCCAGACTGAAGATGAGGTGATGTGTTTTCAGGCAGTGGTCTTGGTATGCAAATGTCTTGGCTCAGGATAAATAGCTAATTATCCTGACTGCCTCCTTGGCAGCAGAGTTGTCATTATACAGGTAAAATCTGGTGGTATTTGCCTTTGTGATTCCCTTAGCCGGATTTTGTGGCACCACTTCTTTTTGGAGGCACTGAGGCCTGATCTCCAAAAAGGTATTATCTTGATGAGTGTGGCAGGTTCAGCCTGCTGGGTCTTGGCAAACCCACTGAGATCTATAAATTTCAGGATGTTAAGGAGGCTGTTTATATACCACACTTAATGGTGCCTGGCTTGAGACCTGAGACTTTGGCCAATGGAATCCAAGTGTCTGTTATGAAATCCCAGGAAGTCAGCAGAGACGTGAGTGAAAGGGCCAAGTCAATGGAGTTCCACAGACAGTTCAGCATCTACTGATGAGTAGATGCTCTATCTTGGTCCTTTTTTCCTTCTTCCAAGGTCTGAAGCCAAGATCCATAGAGACTCAATAGTTGAGGACCCTCCAAGCCTGGCTCTTTAGGCTAGCTATAGGATTCAATATGTGGTAAATCCAAAAATGTAGAACATTTAGCGGGGGTGTTTATGACAGTTTATTGGGCTTTAAAGCTGGTCAGAGTGCATTTAGGTACCTTCTGAAAGTGCTAATTTAGATCTCATACAATGACAAAACAGTCTGGCTTCAGGCATTTGTAATAGCATTTAATCGCTGAAGGTTGTATAAGAAGGGACTGCTTCTGGTTGTAATGAACCATCCCCAGTGTCATGTGGGTACCTCTCAGAGGTAGCTTGGTAGATCCATAATGGTTTCCCTGTACTTTGTGTAGGTATGCCAGGGTTTCATTCTCTTGCTTGCTGCTCCCAGAAAGGCATCTGTAAAAGGGGGCTCAATATTTAGTAGTGCTGGAGGGCATGTCTCACTACTTTAAAACTGTATTTCCCTGGTGACTAGGGAAGTCTCCAGCTGCAAAGGGATTCACCCAGCCTCTGCAACCTCCAGTTGACTGCTGGTGGGTCTGTGATAATGAGTACCACAGAGAAACCTGTGCTGTTTGGTGAGGTACAGCTACACAGGCCTGGTAATGTATACGTTAAAATAAAACTACCTTACCTGTTGCAGCCTCTTTTGCACATGTTATTTCTTGATCTGCTTCCATGCCGACTGTCATGTAAATTGAGAGCTTAGTTTTGAGAAAGCCTCCAGTGTCTTAATGTCTTGTATGCTATGCAGTTTACTTTTGGTTCCAAGAAATCCAGCTGCATTCCTACAATACCTGAGTCACATGCCTGCCTGGGTCATGACCTCTGCTGTGTGCAGTGGAGTTGAACAATGTCTTGGTTTGATGGTGCCATGTATGGCCATGCCGCAAGGTAGGTGGCCAAGATAGGTGTCCTAAGAAAGAAGATACTGTGATGAATCTGTTGGCACCAGATAGAAGGAGATCCAATAGCTGGTTCTTTAGCAGTTGTTCTCAGAAGGCAGGCTGAGCCTCTTTGAAGGCAGGCCTAGCTCTGGTGTTTGCTGTGGATTCTCCATCAGTCTGCATGTGTATGACAAGGCCGTGCACAGCCATCCACAATGTAGGTCGCCTACTGAGGTGTCCAAAGAACCGGGATCCTGCAAAGAAATCTATTGATACCAGGAGAAAGGCTGTCCAATGTTCAATTCTTTGTCAGGGTCCCTCAGAAAGGCAGGCCGAGCCACTGCTAAGGCAGGCCGACCTTTGGTGTTTGTTGTGTATTCTGCATCAGTCTGTATGTGTATGGTCGGGCCATGCATGACCATGCCACAAGGTAGGTGGCTGAGTGAAGTGTCCTAAGAAAATGGAAACCGTGTGGAATCCATTGGTACCAAGGCAAAGGAGGTCTGATGTTCAGTTCTCTAGCAGTGTCCCTCAGCAGGCAGGCCAAGCCCCTCCAAAAGCAGGCTGAGCTCTGATGTTTGCTTTGGATTCTCCATCAGTCTGTAGGCTGACCTCTGGTGTTTGCTGTGTATTCTGCATCAGTCAGCATGTGTATGAGGGGGCCATGCATGGCCATGCTACAAGGTAGGTGGCTGAGTGATGTGTCTTAAGAAAAGGGAGACTGTGAGAAATTCCTCAGTAGTAGGGGGAAAGGAGGTCCAGTGCTCAGTACTCTGGCAGGGACCATCAGAAGTGGAGCTATGGAAGTCCTAATGGGGTCAGGCTCTCAACACTACTTGGCCTGAGTGCACTGCATCTCAGGTAAACCATGTACCCATGTCCCTGGTTCATAATCTGGCCTAATGAAGTCTCCACCTGGGAAAGCATAAGTGCAGTGAGGGCCAGCATCCCTGAGTTTGGTGCTCCTAACCCCTTGGAAGAGGCATGAAATGGAGCTTTGGAAGTCAGGATGGCATCAGGGCAGCAGCTGTACATTGCCTGAGTGCACCTAATCATGGGTAAGTTCAGTGCCCTTGTCTCATATGTAAAAACTAGGTCTATGGAAGTCTCCTGCTAGGGGCAGCATCAGGGGAGTGAGTGACTGCATCCTTGTGAGTTTGGGTTTTCTAGCCTCTTGGAAAACTGAGATACAAGTGTCAGACCAATTTGAACCCAAGTCCTGCCTTGGGGGGTAGTTGTTCCTATTCAGCACCCAGGGGTGGTGCATGGAAGCCACCCTGTGAGTCTAGGCCTCCCATCCTCCTGGGAAGCTGAACTGCAGGCTTCCAACTGATTTGAAACTGGCTGCAGCCTAATGGGGGGTACAATCCCGATGCAGCACCTAGGGATGGTGTGGGAAGCTATCCTGTGAGTTTGGGCCTCCCAGCCCCTTGGAAAACCAAGCTACAGGCATCTGACTGATCTGAAACCAGGTCTAGCCTGGAGGGGTAATTGTCGCTGCACAACATCTGGGATGGTGCAGGGAAGCTATCCTGTGAGTTTGGGCTTCAACAGCCCCAAGGGAAGCTAAGCTACATGGGTCTGACTAATTTGAACCTGGGTCTTGCCCTGGGAAGTAGCCATCCCTATATAGCATCCAGGGTTGTTGTGAGGAAGGTACACTGTGAGTTTAGGTGTCTCAGCCCCTTGGGAAGCTGAACTACAGAGGTCCAATCCATTTGTACCTGAGTCTCTCTGGGGAGGATAGCTGCCCATACGCAGTACCCAGGAGAAGTGCGGGAAAGCTATTGTATGAATTTGGGCCTCCCTGCCCCTTGAGAAACTGAGCTACAGGGGTCCAACGATTTGAACATGGGTCCAGCCTTGGGGGGTAGCTGTCCCAGTGCAGCACCCAGGGGAAGTGTGGGGAGGCTACCCTCTGAGTTTGGACCTCCTAGCCCATTGGGAAGTTGAGCTACTGGCATCCGACTGATTTTCTGGGGACATCATTCCACCTGAGGCGTCATCAGGGCATCGCGGGTAAGTGCCCCTGCATGTTTGGGGCTCCTAGCCCTCTTGAAAGAGTTTGAACTGGAGCTCCAGAAGTCTAGGGGGGCAGGACAGAAGCCCTTCCCAGCCTGAGTGCACCAAATCCTGAGTAAGACTAGTACCTTTCCAGGCCGATGGCCCAGTGGAAGTCAGAAAGTGGTCAGAACTGCCTGCCTGAGGCCGAACAGAGTTCCAGAATGTTGGATTGAAGTGGCTCTACTGTTTCACCTGCTGAAAGGGTGAAGGGGACTGTTGAAGCCCAAACTCATAGGCTATGGAAGTCAGCATGAGGTCAGATTTGCCTCTCCTGGGCCAAGTAGAGTTCTAGTAGGTCAGCCTCAGGCTGTACCTTTTTCCTGCAGAAGGGGTGAAGGGGACTTTGAATATGACTCCGATAGGTAGGTCTGAGGAGATTTTCACTGACATGGTATTTTGTGTAAAATTCAGAGACTAAGTCCCTATGGAGGTGAACAGGGGTGTGGGGGGGCTTTCTGGACCTCTAGACAAGGCACCTTCCCTGGACTTCAGCCACCAGGAATGGACTATAGCCATAGTGTTGAAGCCCGACTTTTGGAAGTCTGGCATGGGCAAATGCAAGCAGCTGTACATGACTTGAGTGCACTGAATTCCTGGTAAGTCCAAGACCTCAGTCTCCTGGATGACAACCACAAGTCATCTAGAGACTAAATCCCTATGGAGCTGGACAGGGGTTTCTGGGGGCTCTCTGGATCTGGGAACAAGATGTCTCCCAAGGGCCTTGTTCTCTGGGGACCAGGGCCAGAGGGTGGGAGCCTATCCTCTGGAAGTCCCAATGCGGTCAGCCCCGCAGCTGTATGTGGCCAGAGTGCACTGAATCCTGGCTAAGTCCAGTTCTGCAGTCCCCTGGGTGACAACCACAAGTCATCCAGAGACTACAGTAAGTCCCTATTGAGGTGGACATGGTCTACTAGGGTCTTTCTGGACTTGGGGATGAGGCTCCTCCCCTGGGCCTCAACCTCTGGGGGACCTTGGTTATCTGGTCGGAGCCTGCCTTCTGGAAATCTGCATGAGGTCAGAGGTGGACATGATACCTGCATTATGGGCATCTAGAGACTAAGTCCTAGGTGAGCCAAACCCCTCCTGTGGAATTCAGCATGAGGTCCAATCTGCCTGTCCCTGGTTGACAGGATTTACAGGATGTCACACTGAGGATGTACCTTCATCCTGCTGAAGAGGATAAGGAGACATTGGGCAGAACTCTGGTAGGCAGTTTTGAGGAGATTTTGGAAGTCAAAGATTTTTGTGCAAAATCCATAGACTATGTCCTTATGGAGGTGGACTGGGACTCCTGGGGGCTGTCTGAACCCGGGGAAGAGGTGCCTTCCCTGGACCTCATCCTCCAGAGACCATGGCTGGAAGGTTAGAGTCCACCATCTGAAAGTTTGACATAGGTTCCAATCGCCCGGCCATGTCTGAGCAGAGATGCATGAGATCAACGTACATCTTTGTCCCACTGAAGGAGTGAAGTGGACTTTGGACACCCTTGCATTTCAGGTCTCCAGAAACTAAGTCCCAATGGGGGTGGAAAGGGACTCCTGAAGACTCCCTGGAACTGGGGATGAGGAACCTACCAAGGGCCTCATTGTCTGGAGACCATGGGTGGTGGTGGTTCAGAGCTTGACCTAAGTCCTTACATGTTATAGGGAGAGTAAATCCCTATGGAGGTAGACAGGGGCTCCTGGGGGCACTCTGTACCTGGGAATAAGGTGCCTTCCCTTGGCCCCATCCTCTGGGTACCTTGATCATCTGGTCAGAGCCTGCCTTCTGGAAGTCTGGATGGGTTTGAATCTGTCCTGATGTGTCCTTATGGAGTTCCAGGAGGTTGGATTCAGGGTGCCCCTTCATCCCACTGAAGGAATGAAGGAGAATTTGTGCTTGATGCTTGTGTTCAGGTCATCCAAAGACTAGGTTCCCACATGATGAGATCACCAAACGCTGGCTATGACATCCACATGAGGTTGAATTTGCTCCTCCTGCACTAATCAGAGTTCCGGATGGTTAGCCTCAGGGCATACCATTGTCCCACTGAAGGCGTGAAGTGGACTTTGGGTCCAACTCCAGTAAGTAGGTTTAAGGAGATTTTCAGTCACATGGTATTTTGTGCAAAATCCAGAGACTTAGTCCCTATGGAGGTGGACAGGGGTCCTCAGGGCTCTCAGGACCTGGGGACAAAGTGCCTTCTCTGGACCTCAGCTACTGGGGACCATGGCCAGAGGATCAGAGCCTGACTTCAGCAGCTGTACATGACTTGAGTGCACTGAATCCCAGGTGAGCCCAAGGCCTCGGTTTCCTGGGTGACAACCACAAGTTGCTCAGAAACTAAATTCCTATGGCGGTAGACAGGAATTTCTGGGGGCTGTCTGGACCTTAAAATGAGATGCCTCCACTGGGCCTCATCCTCTGTGGACAATGGCCAGAGGGTAGGAGCCTGTCCTTTGGAAGTCTTGATGGTGTCAGGCCAGTGTCTGTATGTGGCACTGAATCCTGGGCAATCCAGTTCCCCGGACCCTGGGTGACAACAACAAGTTGTCCAGAGATTAAATCCCTATGGAGGTGGATATGGTCTCCTGGGGTCTCTCTAGACCAAGTGAAGAGGCTCCTTCCCTGGACCTCATCCACCAGGGACCTTGGTTGTCTGGTCAGAGTCTGCCCTCTGGAAGTCTGCATGAAGTCAAAGGTAGGCATGACACTTGCTTTTCAGGCATCTAGAGACTAAGTCCCAGGTGAGCCAAACCCTACTTGTGGAAGTCTGCAAGAGGTCTAATCTGCCTGTCCCTGGCAGACAGGAGTTCCAGGAGGTCAGATTGAGGGTATACCTTTGTCCCGCTGACATTGGGCACATCTCCAGTAGGCAGGCTCAAGTAGATAATTTCTCAAAAGCTAAAGCACACGCTCACCCATAAGAAGTAGGACACGGAGCTTTCACCATTAAAATCCAATTTATTTAGCACCTAAATGCACTTGAAGCGTTTCGGGCTGAAGTTTTTATTACTGTGTATTTCAGCACTGTATGTTTAAATGGTGATGGTTTTTTATTTAATTAGTTCACCAATGAGATGGTTTATATGATTATGATGTCATTTTAATTTTGTATTTAAGTCGTATGCGTTTTCTGTGATGCAGTTTTTGATAAAGGACCTTCAGTCCGAAACGTGTCAAGTGCATTTGGGTGCTAAATAAATTGGATTTTAATGGTGAAAGCTCTGTGTCCGACTTCTTATGGGTGAGCGTGAGCTTTAGCTTTTGAGAAATTATCTGGTTGTGTGGCTAAATGCACCGCTAATTCTGAGTGCACGGTTCGTTTGCTGGAAGGCTCAAGTAGATTTTGGCTGAAATTGATTTTTCTGCAATATCCATAGACTAAGTCCCTACAGAGGTGGACAGAGACTCCTGGGGGGTTCTGGGGACCCAGGGACAAGATACCTTCCCCTGGCCTCATCCTCCAGGGGCCATGTCAAGTGTTCAGATCCTACCCTCTGGAAGTCTGGCAGGGATTCCATTCTGCCTGACCATGTCCATCCAGAGATCAAGGAAGTCAACTTCAGGGTGTACCTTCATCCTGCTGAAGGGGTAAAGGGGACATTAGGCACCCTTGCATTTCAGGCATTCTGAGATGAAGTCCCTACAAGCTCTCCAGTGACTGAAGTCCCTATGGAGGTGGACAGAGGCTCTCGGGGGGCTCTCTGGAACCAGGTACAAGGTGCCTTCCCTGGGCCTTATCAGCTGCAGACCTTGGGCAGTGGTTTGGAACCTTCTCTCTGGAAGTCTGGTTGAGTTCAAATCTGCCTGGCTTAGACTGAACAGAGTTCCATGGGGTCAGCTTCGAGGCATACTTTTGCCCCACTGAAGTGGTGAAGGGGAATTTGGACACAACACTTGTATTTCAGGCATCCAAAGACTAAGTCCGTACAAGTCATTCAGAGACTAAGTCCCTACAGAGGCTGACAGGGGCTCCTGTGGACTCAATGTGGGGACAAGGTGCCTTCCCTGGGCCTCGTCAGCCAGAGGCCTTGAGCAGTGGATCAGAGCCTGAACTCTGGAAGTCTGGATGAGTTTGAATCTGCCTGGCTCAGGCTGAACAAAGTTCCAGGAAGTTGTGCTCAGGATGTACCTTTGTCCTGCTGAAATGGTCAAGGGGACTTTGGGCACAGCACTTACATTTCAGGCATCCAGCAGCTCAGTCCCTACAAGTTGTCCAGAGACTGTGCCCCTATGGAGGTGGGCAGGGGCTCCTGGGGACTATCTGGCCATGGGATGAGGTGTACTCCCTGGGATTTGTCCACAGATGACCCTGAGTGGTGGGTCTGAAGCCTGTCTTCTGAAAGTCTGGATGAGGTTGAATCTGCCTGGGTTAGGCTGAACAGAGTTCCAGGAGGTTGGCTCCAGGGTGCACCTTTGTCTCTCTGAAGGGGTGAAGTGGACTATGGGCATGAAAAAGGTAGGCAGGTGCAGCAGATATATGGAAGTGAGAGACTGGCTAAGTTTGAGATGTCCAGAGACTAAGTTCCTACAAGTTGTCCAGAGATGATGTCCATATGGAGGTGGACAGGGTCTCCTGGAGACTCCCTTAATGTGGGGACAAGGTACCTTCCTTGGGCCTCATCAACCAGAGACTCTGAGCAGTGGGTCAGAGCCTGCCCTCTGAAAGTCTGGATGAGGCTGAATCTGCCAGGCTCAGGCTGAACAGAGTTCCAGGAGGTCATGCTCAGAAGGTACCTTCATCCTGCAGAAAGGGTGAAGGGGACTTTAGGCATGACAGTTGTATTTCAGGCATCTGGTGACTAAGTCCCTACAAGCTGTCCAGAGTCTATATCCACTGGAGGTGGACAGAGGCTTCTGGGGACTCTCTGGCCCTGCGGATGATGTGTCCTTCCTGGGACTCATCTGCAGGAGACTCCGAGTTGTGGTTCAGAGCCTGCCCTCTGGAAGTCTAGATAAGGTTGAATCTACCTGGATCAAGTCAAACAGAGTCCCAGGAGGTCAGCTTCAGGGTGCACCTTTGAAGGGATGAAGGGGACTTTGGTCATGACACTTGCATTTCAGGCATCCAGCGACTCAGTCTCTACAAGTTGTCCAGAGACTAAGTCTCTGCTAGAGATGCTGTAAAGTTTTAATTCACCAGCAAAGTTCTGACAAAATTGGGAAATTGGCCTTGTGGAGCAATCTGTGAATTTGTCCATCTTATTTCTCTATTTCACATGCGAATGTTCACCGTAAAGTGTGGATGTTTCACCATGAAGTGCAAAATTTTCCCCTGAAAGTGTGGAATTTCACCCGTGAGTGGCAAAATTCCACCATTCAGGGTAAAATTCCACTATTCACAGGCAAAATTACACACTTCGCAGCAAAAATTTCACACTTCGCTGATTGAACTTTGTAATTCGTACCAGTGGATTATTTTGCAAAATTTGCAAAATTTATGGATTGATTCCTGTAGCAAATTTTGTGGACTTTACCTATCTCTAGTCCCTACAGAGCTGAACATGGGCTCCTGGGCAATCTCTGGAAACTGGAAAGAGCTGCCTTCCCTGGGCTTCGTTGGCTGAAGACCCTGGCAGTGGTTCAGAGCCTGACCTCTGGAACTCAAGATGAGTCAAATCTGCCTGGTTCAGGCCAAACAGAGTTTTATGAGATCAGCTTCAGGGTGCACCTTTGCCCCACCAAAATGGTGAATGGGACTTTAGGCATGCTTGCATTTCAGACCCTACAAGTTGTCCAGAGTCTAAGTCCCTATGGCGGTGGACAGGGGTTCCTGGGGACACTCTGGACTGAGGGAGGAGATGCCTTCCCTTGGCCTTGTCTGCTGCCATAGACCCTGGACAGTGTGTTGGAGCCTGGCCTCTGTAAGTCTGGCTGAGATTTAATCTGTCTGTCCCAGACAGACAGGAGTTCCAGAACATAATCTTTAGAGTGCCCCTTGTTCCTGCCAAATGAGTGAAAGGTATTTTGGGCACAACACTTGGGTTCATGTGGTCCATAGACTAATTTCCAAGGTGACGAGATGGCCAAACCCTGGTTATGGAAGTATGCATGAGGTCATAATTTCCCCTCCCATGTCAAGCAGAGTTCCAGGAGGTTGGTCTCAGGATGCACTTTCATTCTACTGAAGGGGATGAAGGGGACTTTGGGCACGCCTCCAGTAGGCAGGTTCAGAAAGACTTTCATCAACATGATTTTTCATGTAAAATACAGAGACTAAGTTCCTATGAAGGTGAACAGGGACTCCTGTGGCATTCTGGATCCAGGGATAAGGTGCCTTTCTGGGCTAGTCATCTGAGGGAAGGACAAGGTGATTGGAGACTAGGTTCAGAATCAACACTTTTTGAAAAAATACAAAGTCTGGATCTCCATGCTTTCAGACCCTGGTAGTGCCCTTCAGACGCAGGGTTGAGGCCTCATTGCCAGGTCAGGGAGATGTGTAGTCACCCTGGATTGAGTCCCTTCTTTTGAATGCTTCTCAGCACAAACAACTATGGCAGGGTGTCGGCAGATAATTAGGAGTGAGATAAATTTCTAATATTGAGAGACTAAGTCCCTACAAGGCATCAAACGACTAAGTCATCTGGTTGTAGCCAGCTCTCTGGAAGTCTGAATGAGCTTACATCTGCCTGTTCCAGGCTGAACAAAGTTCCAGGAGATCAGCTTCAGGGTGTCCCTTCTTTCTGCCAAAGTGGTGAAAGGGACTGTGGACATAACAGTTTTTAATTTTATTTATCGAAAGAATCGGAATCACAACCTTTGGCTAAAGGACTCATTTGCAAAGGCTCCACGTCTAAAATGAAATAACATAACAGAGTACAAGAAAGACAAGAACAGAGCAATATTACAATGTTTAAAGAGAACAAGTAACAAAATTCAAGGGCGGAGAGATCCAGCCCGAGTCAGCCAGTGAGCAATAAACAACAAAGGTTACAGTATCAAAAGACAGTGATCAATAAACTATAGTCTGGTTACAGTTTCTGCAGGGTCAAGCATTAGGGACTGAGCCCAGGTCAAAGGGAAAGTGGGTGAGAGTGGTGGGTGATTTGTGTTCGCCTTCTCTGGATAAGATAGGCACTAGTCGGAGTCACAGCAGGAGTGGGAGAGAATTTTCGAGCAGAGTTGGGATTTAAATGGGCCTAGACACTGCTCCAGAGAGACAGCAGGAGGTAATTCATTAAACTAGATTGGGGTACTGTGGAAAAAGAAACATTGCCTCAGGGAAGTCCTGCAAAGGGGTACTAAGAGACAGGCAGACAGAGAGCTTCGAATTGTCTGGGTAGAGTGCTGCACAAGATGGTGAAGTCCCAGGGGGAAGGAGCAGAGTGAGAGCTGTCTGGCAAGGAGACAGGTTTGATATCTGACCTGTCCATCGAAGTTAAGCCAATTGGTGTGACGAGAGAGCTCACAGGTATGTGTCCACCGGTCACATCCTGTGACAAGTCTGCAGGCTTTATTTAGGGAGACCTTAAAATGGTATAGGGCAGTGGGGTCAGCGAAGCCATAGACAACAATCCCATAGTCAATAACTGAGAGCACTGAAGATGTCACAGCAAGGTTTAAGGTGCATGGGGGCAGGCAACCCCTATGCCTATACAAGAGCCCTATTCTATCATTGACAGCAGAGCAGAGGAGATTGATGTGTTCATGGAAAGTGAGAGAGGAGTCAAGGGTGATGCCTAGGCATTTATTTATTTTATTTATTTTTTGTTTACTTATTTATCTTTTGGATTACAATATCTTTGAACCAGAGGCTCTTTTACAAAGGTTCCACATCAGGTAAAAGATAGATCACAAACAATGTTGATATTACAGAAAACAGATAAAGAGAGCAGTGAATACAGTGCATTATTTTCAAAATATGATACAAACTTAGAAACAATACAGAATTAGACAATTCAACTTAATCAGGGGCTATGTCATGTTAAAGTAAGGTGCAAGTTTATGGATAATACAAAAATTAAGCAATTCAGCCAAGGAGAGGCTATGTCAAGAATAAGGGGGAAGGGGAGGCAGGGATTACAGGAGAGGTTAAGAAGTGGAGGCAGGAGAGGCAGACAACAATGTGTGCCCACTGTGAGTTGAAGTTAGTAAGGTAAGCAGGAGGTGAAGGGTGTGAACATGATGGGCAGGGGAAGGTGGAGCAAGGAGAAAGGGGTAGCAAAGTAGAGATAAGGGTAAGGGAACAGAGGCAGATAAGGAGTACAGGGAAAAGGAGAAAGGATCTGGTATAGGGTATGGTACAGGGGAATGGGCGTAGGGTAAGGGAGGTTTTGAAAGGTGGGTACCAGGTCAATGGGGAATCCTTGAGTTGAGGGATGGGAGGGATAGTGTTTATGTTTGTTTTGCCTGTGGGTGAAGAGCATAGCCTTGGTCTTTTGTAGTTCATGATAAGGCAGTGATCTGAGAACCAGGTTTCAGTGTCAGTGAAGGAGCACTGCAGGAGGCTTCAAAGAGAAAGGGGTCTAGGTGACTGTTAAATATGACAGCATCATCAGCATAGAGTAGCAGCCAACCCAAGCAGGCCTTGGGAGGTGTGTCTAAACAAACAGGGGGGCCTAATTTAGAGCCTTGGGGATCCCCCAGAGGAACTGGCTTATGCCATGAGTGTGTGTGATGTTTAACTTGATCCTCAGGGTTCTATCACCAGATAGCTTTTAAACCAGGCAGTGGCTTTTAAAGATAGCCCCAAAAGGGACAGGGATTGTAAGAGAAGCGTGTGGCTGACAGAGTCAAAAGTCTTGGTTAAATCAATATAGGTTGAACCAACCAAGTGTCTTTGGTCAAGGGCTTTGTTGATGAAGGTGGTGTATTCAAGAAGGGCAGTAGTAGTACTGTGCCCCCTCCTGAAACCATGTTATTCAGGACACAGCAGGTAGTATTTGGCGAGATAGTCGGTGAGTTGTTCTGACATTATTTTTTCTAAAGCCTTGGAGATAGCGGGGGGAATTGAGATGGGGTGCTAGTTACCAGGCTAGGTACAGTCCCCATCTTAAAGGATTGGGGTAATGATGGCTGATTTCTAGCATGTTGGGAATTGTCCAAGGCAGAGAGACCAGTTGTGGATGTCCATGAGGGGGTGATTATAGCATCTAGGGTCAGCAGGACAAGTTTGAGGTCCAGTGAGTCACTACTAAAGTGCAATTTGCTCAGCGCTTTGGTAAGGTAAGGTCTAGTCTCATGTGGGGAGAGTGTACAGAGCCTGGAGGTGAGGTTGTAGGATGGGGGGGTTGTCGGGCAGCTCGGGGGCTAGGTTGCAAAAACTGGGGGGAAGGACACCACTTGAGGACAGAAAAGGCAGAGTTCATGGTATCTGCAATTAAGAAAGGGATAGGGAGCCATTTACTAGTAGTTGGTCCTGGGGATTCCACTAAGTTCTTTAATGTTATTCCACAACTTACGCCCCGAGCCCCAGATGGAGAACAGTGACTCCCGGTAGTGGGTGGTTTTGGCTTCCGAATTTCCCAGGTGCATTTGTTTCTGAGTTCCCTGTGTAATTGCCAGTAGTGTGGTTTGCCTGATTCATTAGCTACGGTAAGTGCCACTGGTTGTCCCGCTGCTTCATGAGGTCTAGTAGAGTGTGGGAGAGCCAGGGGGTATCATAACAGTTTCTTGGAGACTGGAGCATAGCAGTTGCAGGCTGAGTTAAATGTAACAACAAAGTGGTCAAGGGCGAGGTCTATGGTGGGTGCAGAGTTGATGGGGGACCAGTCACAAAGCAGCAGGTGTTGCTTAAGCTGGGAGATGGAGCCCTATTTTAAGTGACAGTGAGAGGTAACTTTTAGTGGCTATTTTGGAGATGTTTTTGAGGTCCATTTGCAGAGAACTGGGGAGTGGTCTCAAAAAGTATCCAGGTGTACTGAAACCTCAGAAAGGTGAGCAGGCCTGTTCATGAGGATGAGGTCAATGAGTGTGGAGGTGCCTGTTTTATAATTGAGTCTTGTGGTGGACTGGGCAGCTTGTGTGAGGTCAAGCGCAGCGATGGAATCCTTGTAGGGGTGGAGGAGGCAGCGAGCCAATTGCCATCAAAGTTGCCCAAGGCAATGGTTTCACTGGAGGTGGGCAGCTGGGCAAGGTAGTTCAGTACTGAGTCAAATGCAAGCTTTTGGTTCTGAGGGGGGATATATACCATAACTATGTGGATAGCTTTTCCTGAGGCATCAGGTTGCAGCCTCACAGTGAGGGCTTAGGTACCATGAGAAACAGTGGGGACATCAGGGACTAGACAGGCTTGAAGAGAGTAATAGTAGCATAAGGCACAACCCCCATTCCATTTTGACCTGTCTGTCAATTCTGAGGATGAAGTATCCAGGTATAAGAACAGAAGAGTCTGGTGTGTCAGGGTCAACCCAGGTTTCAGTTTCTGCTAGTACATCAGGGAAGATAAGTGCCATCCAGGATTGTAGGACATCATGCTTTTTCTGGAGGCTACAAATATTGATGGTGGCTATGAGTAGACCACCGGACGGCCCATTATGAGAACTGAGAGATGGGAGTGGGCCAGAGTTTGAGTGCACATTGCCAGATATTAAGAGGAGGAGGAGGAGAGCATAGCGAAGGAAAGCAAGTCTGAGCAATCTGTTTACAAGCTTGGGATTCTGGTGCTGAAAGTTGGGGGAGCTGGTGGATACAGGTATAGGGAGGGTAGACATGTGAGCGGCAACCCAGAGGGCTGTGAATATAAGCGGGACCAGATTCCGGTGCTCCGGGTAATGGGGAATTATATACAAAGCAGTTTGGGCATAGTTGGCTGTCCCACACCTAGGGGCATAATGTAAGGTTCCTGCAGGACTATCAGGCAAGTCATTTGATGGGGGAAGTGGGGGAGGGAACACAAGTACAAGCAGCACTTCAATGAATAGGGAGGAGGACATAGTGAGACACAGAGATGAGTTAAGGTGAAGTAAGCCCAAGAGGGCAGTGTGACCTTCACACCACTTGGACTTAAGAATAGCAGTGTGGCTTCCTGAGTGATTCTTGGCAGATGGAATAGTGGCAGGGTTGCTGCTTTGGATGCAAAGGGTACAGGGTTCAATGCTGGAGAGGGGAAGCAAGAGGAAAGAAGGAAGAAATGAACAGAGAAGCAATAACAGAGAAAGAAGGCAGATGATAAAAGTAAAGGGGTTGGAAGTTAGGGAGCAAGTTAGAAGGCAGCAAGGGGTGGGAATCACAGTACTGATCCTTGGCCATCTGTGATAAGCTGCTGAAGAGGAAATGGACACTTAGTAAATGGAGGAAATCACATGACTAAATGGAGGAAATCACATAGCTAAATGACAGGATAAACTGAGGGTCAGCCTTGGGTGGGGAGTCCATGCAAAGCACTTACGGGTAAACACCTTTCCAGTGGTATCTCTGCAGGTAGAAGAGCAGTTATTACCTTCAGAGCCTGCACAGCCTTCCACTCCAGATGCTGGCTGTGTGATTAATGGAGGATCTGGCTGAAACTAACTTGAGTTCAGGATGCCCACAGGCTAAATCCTGACTTGATGAGATGGTCAGACCCTGGCTATGGAAGTCTACATGAGGTTGGATTTTCCCTTCCCAGGCTGTGCTGAGTTTCTGGTCAGACTCAGGGTGCACCTTTGTCCTGCCAAAGGGGTGAAGGAGACTTTGGGCATGACTCTGGTAGGCAGCTTTCAAGGATATTTTTGTCATCATGTATTTTTGGGCAAATCCAGACACAAAGGGAAGGTGTGTCTCTTTGCAGATGACATGAAGATGTGTAACAGGGTTAACCCTCCAGGAGGGACCTAAGCAAACTTGAGGAGTGGTCAAGGGTGTGGCAGGTAACCCTCAATGCAAAGAAGTGCAAGATTGTGCACTTGGGGTGCAGAAATGCGGGGGAGGAGTACATGATGGGAGGGGAAGTACTGATGACCAACAAACAGGAATGGGACCTGGGAGTAATCATATCTGATGATATAAAGGTTACCAAACAATGTGAGAAGGCTGTGAGGAGAGCCAGTGGAATGCTTGAGTGCATAGAGAGAGGTATCTCCAGCAGAAGGAAGGAGGTAGTGATGCCACTGTATCGAACAATGGTGAGACCTCATCTAGAGTACCGTGTTCAGTTCTGAAGGCCAATTCTAAGGAAGGTCAGAATAGAAGCATTTCAGAGAAGGCTGCCAAAAATGGTGCAGAGGCTCCACCAAAAGTCATAAGACTGGAGACTGGAGAATCTCAATATGTATTCATTTTCATTTTTGCTTCTCATACTTGTTAGCTGATGAGCAATTTTGCCCATTTTCACAATTGACACTTTTTTTAAAGAGATATAATAACATGAATACAGTACAATACAGAATAGCTCATATAACATGAATACAATACAATACAGTACAGACTCAATAAAATACAGTATAACAATTATGTCAATACTAATGAAACAAACAACAATCATTAAGTGCATGTACATTTATTCCTTAACAACAGTCAATATTTAAGTTTAGTATTGAATGTTCTAATGTTTATATAATTGATAATTTCATTGAGTAAAGAGTTATGAAATCTAGTTGCCCCATATAAAACTGATTTTTGCCAAATCACTTAAAAAAAGGAATTTCATACACATATTTACTCTGGGATCTAGTCCCTTGTGAATACATGGCTCTAGCAAACAATGATAGGACTGTCTGAGGTAACTGACCTACTGTTCCTTAATGTAACATGGTACCCATCTTAAAATTGGCTTCATTTTCAAGCGATAAACAACCAGAATCCCTTAACAAATTACAATGATGGGTCCTACCTTGGCAGATTAGTCATGAATGTTAGAGCACTGTTATATACAACTTTTAACTCCTCAAACATTTTGTTGCTAGTGGCCGAATACACACTCAACCCATAATCAAAAACACTAAATAAAAAACTGTGCACCAATAGTCTATGAGACTCAGGGACAAGATGGGTTTAAACTCTAAACAAAAGCCCTAATCTCTGAGGAACCAATCTGATAACATTTTGACTTGAAATTCAAAAGAAAGGTTATAATAGAATACAATACCCAAATATTTAAAATTTATATCTACTTCAATAGGCTCTCCTTTTAAATCTACTATCAAAGAACTCAGTTCCTTTTTTTTTTTCATATTATTATTATGCTCCTGCAGCCCGACCTGCCTACCTCCAGCCATCGCCTTCATCCCTGATCAGCCCGCAGGCTCACTTACATACTGGCTGGGACAGTACTGTACCCACAGGAGGGCCCCCCCTCCCATGTTCCCCGTGCTGCGTCAGGAACCACTACCACAGTGTGATTCCATGACAGGCCACCTGGCTGTTGAAGTGTGGCCATCAAGTTGCCTTGGTCATCTGCCATTTTCTTCCTTTGTATTTTTCCCCCAAGAAGTGTGGACATGAAGTGACGTTGAGGCACAACGTGCTGACATCAGCCACACTTCTCCCCACATGTATCCCTGCTCCTGTAGTGCCTCTGATTTCCATCGGTGGCCACTGCAGCATGATGGATGCCCTGGTCCCTCCCCAGTCCTTGGATGCTCAATCCTTTCCCTCCCCAGCCAACCCCTGACAGCCTGGGTGCATTCCCAAATCCAGGTCGCAGGTGTGGAGTGAGGTGTGGCATCCAGCACCTCAACCATCAGTGCCACCGGGCTGGCTCAGTTCTCTTTTTTAACGTATCTCTCTCTCTATTCCCTAGAGAAGAGGAGAGGAGAGGAGGGAGGAGAGAGAGGGATATGACAGAGACTTTCAAAACCCTCAAGGGTGTAAATAAGGTACAAGAGGGTTGCATCTTAAAAAAAAGACGTTCAAGAACAAGAGCCATGATATGAAAATAGAGGGGGTAGATTTAGGGGTAACGTGAGAAAGTATTATTTCATGGAAAGGTTGGTGGATCCATGGAACAGCCTCCTGGCAGAGGTTGTAGGGTCAACAATGGTACTGGAATTCAAAAACACATGGGACAGACATAAAGGAACTCTAGTGATAGGAAAGAGAGGGTAAGCTGCAGATCATTTAGGATCTGCGGTATATGAAACAGGTCGGGAAAACTGACAGACTAAGTGGGCCAAGTGGTCTTTATCTGACGTCAACTTCTATGTTTCTAAGTCCCTTCAGAGGTGGACATGGACTCCTAGGAGCACTCTGGATCCAGTGATAAGGCACCTTCCTGGTCTAGTCCTCCAGGAGAAGGGCCCAGTGAATGGAGGCTGGGTTCAGAGTCGACACCTTTCAACAAAAATATAAAGTCTGTATCTCAGCGCTTTTGGAAACTGGTGGCACCCTTCCAATATGGGGTTCAGGACTCACTGCTGGGTTGGGAAGATGTGTGGTAGCTCTGGACTGAGTCCCTTTTTCTGGATGCTTCTCAGCACAAACAACCATGGTTGGGGTACCCCAGTATGACTCCTCCTTGCTGTGGAGGCTGGGAGCACTGCTGCTGATTTCTAGGCGGTCAGCCTTAGGATGTATCTTCATCCCAGCGAAGGGGTAAAGGGAACTTTGGGCATGACACCTATATTCAAGTCGTCCAGAGACTAAGTCCCTACAGAGTTGGACAGGGGCTCCTAGTGTCTGTTTGGACCTAGGGAGGAGGCTCCATCTTGGGTTTGCCCTCTGGGAAGTAGTGCCAGGTGATTAGAGGCTTGGTTCAGAGTAGACACTTTGTGACAGAAACACAAAGTCTGGATCTCCATCTTCAGGGCCTGGTGGTGCCCTTTGGAGCCATGGTATAGTCCTTAAGGATGGGCCAAGGAGGTGCCTGATACTTGATACGAACATACGAATATACAAACTTGCCAGCAGATACAGACCATTCAGTTTATCTACTCTGCTCGAGAATGCAACACACCATCTATTAGACTGCAGCTGCCCCCCTCCCCTTGTTTCCCCTTCCTATTTAGTGCCTCACCTTCTGACTTCACTTCCCCCACCCTCCCCCTGGATTTGACCCTCCCTTTGACGCTATCCCTACCCTATAGTGCCTCATCATCTCTCTCCTGAACCTTCCTCCTTCTAACTTCAGACTGCATCCCCTGGTGTCCTTCCCTCTTTTTAACTTAAACAAGCCTTCTGAATTCACTTTGTTTATGCCCTTTAGGTACTTGAAGGTCTCAATCATATCCTTTCTCTCCCTTCTATCTTCTAGGGTTTACATGTTGAGCTTCCCTCAATCTCTCCTCCTATGCCCTGCCCTCCCATCCCCAGGATCATTTCCATCACCCTATGCTGGACCCCCTCCAGTAGCCTGATGTCCTTTTTCAAATAGGGGCACCAGTATTGCACACAATACTCCAAATGCAGCATCACCAGGAACCTGTACACAGGCAAAATGACTTGCTTCCTCCTAGAGGTGATTCCCCTGGCTATGCATCCCAGCATTCTGTTCCCCTTTGCAGCTGCCTTCCTGCACTTTCATGTTCGCCATCACCAGATCTTTCTCCTCTGCCGAAGTGGATAACTGCACTCCCCCAAACCAGTAGCTGTTCCTTGTTTGTTTGTTTTTTTGCCCTCAAGTGCAAGACCTTGCATTTTTTGACATTGAACCCCAGCTGCTATGTGGCTAACTAGCACTCAAGGGTTGCCAAATCCTCTTGCAGAACTTGACCCACTTCCACACTATCTATCTCCACACCAGTCTTAGCGTCATCTGCAAAGAGGTTGATCTTGCTCCTTATTCTGTTTGAAATGTCTGCTATGATTATGTTGAATAAAACCAGTCCAAGTACTGACCGCAGCAGACTCCACTGGTTACTGCCCTGGGTGCCAAGAGTTTTCCCTCAACTATCAGCCTCTGCTGCCTGCCCTGCAACCAGTTCTTAAACCACCCAACCAGCTTCCTCCCTAAACCCCAGCTATTTAGCTTGCTGGTCAGCTTTCCGTGGGGCATGGAGTCAAACGCCTTATTGAAATCCAGGTAAAGGACATCCACTGCATACCCCTATACAGTGACCTACTCATCTACTCAAAAAAGTCAACAAGGTTGGTCTGCTACAATCTCTCAGACACAAACCTATGCTGCCTGTCATCCAGTAAGCCATTTTCTTCCAGAAAATTTATCAGCCTTTCCTTAAGTACAGTCTCCATTAGTTTTCCTGCAATGGCTGTAAGGCTAATTGATCTGTAGTTCCCAGGTTCATCTCTGGGCCCACTCTTATAGATTGGCACCACATGTGCCATTTTCCAATCCCTGAGCACACATCCTGTCCTCAGTGAAGTGTTGAACAAATCTGCCAGTGGTATCAACATGACCCACACCAACTCCTTGAGTACCCTAGGATGCACTCCATTAGGACCTTATGCCCTCCAACACTGTTTCTGCCGGGATCTCTACATCTGTCACCTCCTTTCCCCTGCTCCCCTCTCCACCCTTCCCTTGAGGTATAGGGACATCCCTGTCCTGGGTAAATACTGAGCAGCAGTACTCATTTATTACTTCTGCCTGCTCTGCCCCCTGCTCTACCCACCTACTCTCTTTTCTAGTCCTCACCATCTGATCCTTGCATTTCCTCCTCTCTCCTATGTACCTAAAGAAATCCTTCTCCCCGTACCTGATCCCATGCACCACCCTTAGTTCTTTCAAAGCCATGGTTGCCCTTACTACTTTGCTAACCTCTTTGTATTTTTAAATGAACTCCTCTCTATCTTCATCCCAGCAGGATCTCTTAAACTTTCAAAAGGCTGATATCTTTTCCCTCACCCTATCCATCACTTCTCCATTCACCCAGCTAGGTCTCTTGTTCCTAGACTTCTTGCTTCAGCTCTTGGTGCAAGAGCTAGTGGAGTCTGCTAGACCCCTCTTTACATTGTCCCAATTCTGCTCTGCATCCATGTCTGGGCTGATGTTGTCTAGTTGCCCTTTCAAGATGTTGCCCATCCTGCCAAAATCTGCCCTCTTAAAATTCCCCACTCTTGCTTTGGTATTGGCTACTTCCTGACCCAGGTTGAGGGAGAACCACACTGTGCAGTGATCACTCTCTGCTAGTGGGTCTTCCACCTCAATGTCATTGAGAAGCTCTCCGTCCATAAGTACCAGGTCCAGAATGTTCCTCTTCCTGGTGGGTCCCATCACTCTCTGTGTGAGGAAGCTATCCTGGAAGGCCTCCAGGAGGATCTGTTCTCTGGCACTTGAGGTGGCTGGAGTGTTCCAATCCACCCCCGGCAGATTGAAGTCCCTGACCACCACTATGTTGCCTTTACCACTAAGCCTCTTAATTTGTTCTTCCAGTTCTCTGTCCATTTCCACACTTTGGGAAGGAGGCCTATACACCACCCCCAATCTTACTTCCTACCCTTTGAATGCTGTAGGTGAATCATAAGGCTTCGGCCCTGCCCTCCTTGTCTTCCTCCCTGCTGCACACTATCTCTTCCTTAACATATATAGCTACCCCTTCCCCTTTCCTTTTGTCCCTGTCCCTATGATATAGTTTGTACCCAGGGATTGTTCAGTGTGTTCATGGGCTTTGGACCATGTGCCCTGCTATCACTGCTTGCTGACAGTTTCATGCAGTACAAGTTAGGTACATGTTTATGCACATGTGCACTTTCCCGCTACACATGATACTCTACTGTACTCATATAGGTAGATGACAGTACTAACACTTGCCACCACCCCCACCATTCCAATGCATGTTGGATGCTGAAATGTTAGTTCAGGTGCAGTTACCTTTATGATGAAAATATGGAGTTAAGAGTACTGTCATGACACTACAATAGGAAAAAAAACTGTATTGTAATGAAACTGGCAGGGTGAAATGGTAACAGTGTGTTCATGGGCTTGGGCCCATGCACTCTCCTATCATTTCACACCGACTGTTTCATAAAATACAAGTTTTGTACATGTTTACGTGCAGATGCACTTTGCCGCCAGACATGGTACTGTACATGTTGATGACAGTACTAACTCTTGCCCCTCCCCCCTTCCCAGGGATGTTGGATACTGAAATGTTAGTTCAGTTGCAGTTCCTATTCTGACAAATACATGGAGCTAAGAGTACTGTCATGGCACTACAATACTGTAATGCAACAGGCATCGTGACGTGGTGACAATGTGTTCTTGAACTTGGGACCATGTACTCTGCCATCATTGCACGCTGACAGTTTCATGCAATACAAGTTCTGTACAAGTATACATACATGTGCATTTTGCCGCCACATGTGGCACTATACTCGCATAGGTAGATGACTACTAACACTTGCCACCCCCTCCCTATTCCAGCCATGATGGATACTGAAATGTTAGATTAGTTGCAGTTCCCATTTTAAAAAAGAGACAGAGCTAAGAGTACTGTCATGGCACACTAATAGGAGAAAATACTGTACTGCAATGCAACTAGCAACATGGAATGGTGTCAGTGTGTCCATGGACATGATACCATGCACTCTGCCATCATTGAACACTGGCAGTTTCATGCAATACAAGTTCTGTACATGTTTATGTGCATGTGCACTGTGCTGCTAAACATAGCACTACTATACTCTCATAGGCTGATAACAGTACTAACTCTTGCCCCCTTCCACCCCATTCCCAGGCATAGAAACATGGAAACATAGAATTTGACAGCAGATAAGGACCGTTTGGCCCACCTAGTCTGCCCATTTTCCTACCTAACAGAAAAGCTGCAGATCCTAGTTAACCAACAGCTTACTTCCTCTTACCTGCCACTAGGACTGCCTTATGCCTGTCCCATGCATTCTTGAAGTCCCCCACTGTTCTTGACTCCACAACCTCCTCTGGGAGGCTCTTCCATGCATCCACAACCCTCTCAGTGAAAAAATACTTCCTCACATTCCCCCTGAGACGTCCCCCCTCTATCTTCAAATTGTGCCCCCATGTTCTTGCACATCTCTTTTTCTGGAAGATGCTACCCTCTTGGACTTTGTTAATTCCCTTGAGGTACTTGAAAGTTTCTATCATGTCCCTCTCTCCCTTCTTTCCTCAAGAGTATACATATTAAGCTCCTTTAGTCTTTCTTCATATATGTTTCTGGTGCAAACCCTGCACCATTTTGGTTGCCTCCTCTGGACAGCCTCCACTCTGTCTATGTCTTTATGGAGATGGGGTCTCCAGAACTGCACACAGTATTCCAGATGGGGTCTCACCAACTGTCTGTACAGAGGGATAACAACTTCCTGTTTTCTACTATTGATGCCTCTTCCTATGCATCCCAGTATTCCCCCAGCCTTCCTTACTGCCTTCTCACATTTCTTGCCCACCTTTAGGTCATCTGGTATAATTACTCCCAGGTCCCCTTCTATTTTTACTGTTGTCAGCGTCTCTCCCCCCATTGTGTACGCTTCCCCTGGGTTTTTGTTTCCCATGTGCATTACCTTGCACTTCTTTGCATTGAATCTGAGCTTCCATACATTTGACCATTCCTCCAACCTTGCCAAGTCCCTTCTCATCCTTTCCACTCCATCTTGTGTATCAACCCTATTGCTGATCTTTGTGTCATCTGCAGAGACATACTTTTCCTTCCAGTTCCTCTGCAATGTCACTTATAAAGACATTAAAAAGGACCGGTCCCAGTACTGAACCCTGCGGTACCCCGCTAGTAACCCTCCTTTGTTCACTGTGTTCTCCATTTACTACTACCCTTTGCGTCCTGTTGTCTAGCCAATTTTTTATCCAGACTACCACCTTGGGACCCACTCCAAGGCTGGCTATCTTGTGTATTAATCTTTTGTGTGAGACTGTATCAAATGCCTTCCTAAAATCTAGGTGGCATGTCCACAGCCCCTCCCTGGTCATACAACTTTGGTCACCCAGTCAAAGAAATCTATTAGCTTCATCTGACACACCTCCCATCATGAATCCATGCTGCCTTGGGTCCTGTGCCCCACTGGCCTTTAGGTACTCAACAATTCTTTCCTTCAGAGTGATTCCATCATTTTCCCTACCACTGAGGTTAAACTAACTGGTCTGTAGTTTCCTGCCTCTGTTCAGCTCCCACTTTTATGAAGAGGATTCACATCTGCCCTCCTCCAGTCCTCGGGTACCACCCCAATCTCCCATGATTTGTTAAAGAGAGTAGTCAGAGGTGTCACTAGTTCTACCCTTAGTTCTTTTAGAATTCTTGGGTGAATCCCATCAGGCCCCATTGCTTTGTCCACCTTCAATTTTATTAGTTCTTTCAGAACCCTTTCTTCTGTAAATGGACTGGTATTAACCCCCGTCTTCAGAGTGTTTCTCTTGTTTGGTTTAGGTAACTCCCCCTCCTCTTCCTTTGTGAATACTGAGCAGAAATATTCATTCAGTATCCCTGCTTTTTCACTGTCAACCTCTACCCACATTCCCTCCCCTTAATTAAGCTTCAGTATTCCTCCTTTGGTCTTTCTTCACTCCCTAATGTACCTATAAAAGGTCTTATCCCCCTTCTTAACAGAATTGGCTATCCTTTCCTTGGTTTGGGCCTTTGCTATTCTGCCTGCCTTCCCAGCCTCTTTCTGCTTTAACTGATAAAGTTCTCTGTCCTGCTCCTTCTGTGTTTCCTTATATTTCCTGAATGCTGTCCTTTTCTCCTTAACCTTCCCTGCCACCTCTTTTGTGAACCATAGCGGTTTTTCCCTTCATTGTCTTTTATTGATTTGCTTTACACAAAGGCTTGTTGCCTCAGTGATGGCTGTTTTGATCACTCCCCATTGTTCCTCCATCACTCCTTCCTGCCTGTTTGCTAGTGCTTTTCTGAGGCACTCTCTCATTTTCCCAAAGTCAGCCCTCCTAAAGTCTAGTACCCTTGCTTTTGTATGGCTTGATTGTATGGCTGTGTTTATCGTGAACCACACTGTTTGGTGGTCACTTGTTCCCACATGGCTACCCACTTCTAAATCTGAGATTCTTTCTCCATCCCCATTTGAAAGTACCAGGTCTAAGATTGCTCCCTCCCAAGTGGGTTCCAATACTAGCTGTCTGAGGCATGCCCCCTGTAGGGCATCAAGAATGACCCTGCTTTTGGATGTGCTTGCAGTAAAGGTGCTCCAGTTAACATCTGGCATATTCAGGTCCCCCATCAACAATATCTCACCTTTTTCTGCCATTCTAAGAAAGCCTTCTATCATTTCCTTGTCCATTCCCTCCCCCTGAGATGGGGGTCTGTATACAACCCCCATGCGGATTGTGGTGCCATTTCCTGTCTCCAGGGTGACCCAAAGTGCCTCATCTGCTCCCTGTTTACTCTTTAGTTTGGTTGCTTTGATCCCTTCCTTTACATAGAGAGCTACTCCTCCTCCTCTTTTACCCTCCCTGTCCCTCCTGTAGACTGTGTATCCTGGTATGTTGACATCCCAGTCATGGTTCTCTGTGTAACATGTTTCTGTGACTGCCACAATATCCAGGCAACCCTCTTCCATCAAGGCCACTAGTTCAGGGAGCTTGTTACACAGACTATGGGCATTGGTACTCATCACCCTCTACTTTTTGATAGCCTTACCCCTTTTAGCCCCATTTCTGTCCTTACTGCCTTTGCCTTTTTCTACATTTAAATCTGTTCTTCTCCCTAATAACTTCTGTACCTTGGAGTTTACCTCACTAATCACCATGTTTTATGGGGGGAGGCTCGGATTTCCCTGCTTCTTTTCAGTGCCTCACCCCTTGGCTAGTTTAAATGCTTGCCAATGAAGCATTTAAATCTCTCACCTAGGATCCTGGATCCCCCCCGGACAGATGCAGACCAACGCACCAGGCATGTTGAACACTAAAATATTAGTTCAGTTGCAGTTACCTTTCAGACAAACAGATGGAGTTAAGAGTACTGTGATGGCACTACAAGAGGAGAAAAGACTGTATTGTAATGCAACTGGCAGTGTGAAATGGTAACACCCAGAGGGAAGTGGAGTGCACACTTCCATCTTGAGTCTCATTTCAGTGTTATTTCAGTCCAGACTGACAAAGCACTGCTTTTCATCAGTGCACTGTTATTACACTGCATTGACTTTCTGCTACACTGTTGTAACACTGCTCAATCTTTCTTATTTTTTGATGCAGACTGTAAGAACACTGCAAATAATTATTAGATTTTCATGCACCTTTCTTTAGCACTGTATTTCCTTCACTAATGTTTGCTGCACACTGCAGTAGTACTGTTCAATCTTTATTATTTTTTGATGCAGACTGTAAGAGCACTGCAAATAATTATTAGATTTTCATGCACACTTCTTTAGCACTGTATTTCCTTCACTAATTTTTGCTGCACACTGTAGTAGTAGTACTGGCAACACTTTATAATTGTTATCACACTTCTTTAGCACTGCATTTCCTTCACTAATTTTTGCTGCACACTGCAGTAGTACTGCCCAATCTTTCTTATTTTTTGATGCAGACTGTAAGAGCACTGCAAATAATTATTAGATTTTCATGCACACTTCTTTAGCACTGTATTTCCTTCACTAATTTTTGCTGCACACTGCAGTAGCACTGCTAAATCTTTCTTAATTTTTGATGCAGACTGTAAGAGCACTGCAACTAATTATTAGATTTGCATGCACACTTCTTTAGCACTGCATTTCCTTCACTAATTTTTGCTGCACACTGTAGTAGTACTGGCAACACTTTATAATTATTATCACACTTCTTTAGCACTGCATTGTCTCAGCAATCTGGTTACCCTTACTGAATTTGTCACAATGGCATTACAGTGGTATAGCAATGGCAATACTGTGGTCAGCTGAAAAATCCACAATGGTACTACCCAGTGGTATTCTGGTATCACAGTGGTAGGTGATATATAGATTTTCCTCTATGCATTGGTAGTGCACTGGCAGAATGGTATCCTTATGGCATTTTTTACCATTTTCTCTTTCTCTCACACATACACTGGTAATTCAATGGTATCACGAAGTTTTGAAATTTTTGTTGGCTCCCACAAATACTGGTACTCTGGTAGCACAATGGTACTGTGTTATTTTGACATTTCGGTATTTAGTACCTCTCACAGCAAACCTAGACTCATGTGGTAGCACAGTGGTACCAGTATTAATCTCATTATACTCTGTACTCTAATGCATTATTAAGAAAAATTAAATTATCAACCTCATGGAGAACAGCTCTCCATTCCATATTTTTATTTGTTCACTTGTCTTTATCTTACTGGTAATGGGCTGTTGTTGTTCACATAGACCAGAACATTCAAAGAGCATTTGCGATCGTTAAATGAGTAAGTGACTCTCAAACAACACTTTGCACCCCAAAAACTGAGTAGGATCACAAAATGATATCTTGAAGAGCATAATTAGTGAGTCTCTGACCAGTTGGTATATGGCCCTAAAAGATGTTGCCTCCCTAAACCAGGTATTATCACCTCTGCCTCCTACCCCTGCCCCTTTGAGCTCCCACCATCAGTAATATCGCACTTTACGTGGTGTTCAGCAGTGCTGCTGTCCATTCCATACATCAAAAACTGCCAATACCTACCTGCCTACCCAGTCCCATCACTCCCACCATTCATGGCCCCCACCATATGTTTACACACTCTCCCCACAGTGGCAATTGGCAGAGACACTCTGCTAACCTCTGTGACCAACTGAGGACAGAATGCAGTTTTGCACTCATGTGCCTACTGTATATACAGCTGTGTACAGTTAGCATGATTGTGAACTATCATCCATTTTGTACCCGATCAAGGAGCTGAGAGGATGGTCTGTGCCAAATGTGGAAGGGTGTCAAATATATAGTAAGCCTGGGGACCAGGGGGTAGTATTTGCTGTAAGAACTAACTGGGTCATGTTGGGGACTTTGGATATACAGGGGGCAAGGGTTTTCACTCAACACACCACTGCTCACTCTATCAGGCCCTGGGCTGGATTCCCCCATCAGCCCAACAGACCTATCTCCTGGCCAGCACAGTCAATAAGGCCATCCAAAACTGAGCTACCTCTCTGCAATCCCACCTCCTTTGGCCAAAAGAGTTTGTTTGAGAGCTCTGCCTCACTGCTGGCCCCATGCTTGTGTGCCTCCTAGTCTCCACCTGTATGGGTAAATGTGCATTCTCATCTGCAGCCCCTTTCCTTTGGAACAACCTGCCCACTCCACTTAGCACCAGTGACTCTCCAGGAATCTTCCACTGTCTCCTTCGATCTCATCTTCTGTCCTCTACTCCTTGATCCTGCCCTCCTAACTTATTATCATGCCTCTACTTCCCTCCCCCTCTGTTTCCTTCTTGGTCCATACCTACACTGCCATGATGCACTTTTTCCTTTACTCATCTTAGATCATGCCTAATTTGTATTACAACTTGGCTACTACCGTACCTGCTATTGTCATAAATGTTATTTATCCATTGTGCTGCAAGGTTATATATATCTTCATATAAATATCCTGTATATTTTTATTACTGTCTATTGTATGCCTTGTCGCAGCCTCCTTTGTACTTGCCTGTATTCCTGTGCCATCCTCAGTGGCCCAGGTCATGCCTGAAAATGGTTCTCAGACCAGTGCACCTACTTGGTAAACAAATGAATGAATAAATAAATAAATAAATTGGAACTACTGGACTTCAAGGATAGTAACAATCTACTGTATATCTGCGGGGTGATTGTAGGATGGGGTAGGACTGGAGAACAGGTAAATTAAGAACCTGGACCTGTGGGATAATTAGGGGAAGGGGCCAATGGAGACTCTTTCCCAGGAGGGTGCTTTGGTGGTGTAACTCCTGGGATATGTTATGCCTGGTGCAGTAATGTGGCCTGTGCTGTAATCAGCATCAGCAACATGGCTGTCACACAAACATGGGTAAACCCTTTCTCCACACCCTCCTGAGTGTCCACCCTATAACAGGTTTTGGTGGCATCTGCAAAAAAAATACCTTCCCATTCAGTTCTTCTGCAATTTCACTTATGAAGACATAGAAGTGGCCCACTGCTAGTACTGAGACCCACCCCACACCATGCATTTAACCAACTGCTGAAAGCTGGTGTGGAAAGTACTATCTTTTCCCCAGATGTATATAGGCAACCTTTCTGCAAAAGCCACCATGTATGCTTGAGGACCCTCCCCCATCCCTGAAATTTCCCTGCACTACCCCTACCCCATCCCTTGCTAGGTCATTTGTCCCCAGGTGGACAATGACATCTAGCTCCCTCTCATCTCCTGCTGTCTAATGATCCACTGTATCTGCTCTCATCCCTCCAAGCCAAAGTACCTCTCTGGTATTTCACCTCTCTCTCCTTTACCCCACCCTGCTCACAAGTCTATCCCCTAATTAAGTCCCCCACCAGCAGTTGCTTCCTAATCAGCTGGGGGCCTCTTCCTCTCTCCTTGTAACTGTGGAATGGTCCATGGACAGTGCTTTCCTTGGGAAAGGTTTCTCCAGGGGCTGAAAGGGTGGTTCATCTGCAGGGAGAGTGGTTGTCTGGGCAGGGTCCATTTCAGATGCAGGGAGGGTGGTTAATAAACAATGCAGGTAAACTGAAACTCTGACAAACAAACCGGCACAGGGGCAGAAAATGCAAGCCCCATAGGAAAGAACACAGTGAGGGCTACAATAGGTAATTTACCAGAGAAGTCACAGGTCAGGGAACTACAGCTGAAGACAACATGGAGAACAGGCAAGCATCGGAAAATGATGCATGGGGCAGCGGACGGATGTGCACTCATGACGGCATGCATGGGAACTACAGATTCCAGGATGCCAGTGCTGGGGGGTGCAAAGGCCAGGTTAGGTAGGTGGACACTGACCTGTAGGTAGAGTGCACAATACACAAGGACCCCTGCATGCTGGACAGAAGGGAAGCGTACCATGGAGCATAGCCCCGCTGCAGCACAGTAGCTGATGGGGGCCCAGGACACTGTGGACACAGAACTTGAATATGACCATGGTGCACAGCACAGCCATGAAGCACTGGGACTATGGGCAGACAGTGACACTACAGTACCAGTACAAACCACTCACAGACAAGTAGCAGCTGCCACAGGTGTGGCCCATGGAGTGTGATATACAAACGAAGTGCAATCACACCCACATGCCTGAGCTGGAACCAAAGCTGGACAGTGTAGCACAGTCCTCTGGCACAATGGAGGACAGCATGGAAGCCATGGAGGGGCCAGGGTGCTCAACTGTAACCCCAACAGCAGGGACAATCTGTGAGGTGGTACCATCCAGGAAGGGAAAGTCCAAGCTGAATGTGAATGTCTACCTCCTGGTCCATGAATGGACATGCAATGAGACAGTGTACTGTTTTTTATCATATCATATTTTTCACCTGCTGCTGCACACACTCTGGCTTGGGGCATCCAGCTGACAGCTCCACCCACCTGGAGAGCTGGGTAGCTCAAACTGCACCCAGGAGAATCAGGAACGGCCACCATGTCATCCTGTTGGAGGGCTCCCCCTCTGCCTCTACCAGACAGGACAGTCCCGGACCATCCTCAACAGGACTCCACCAAAGTCCTCCAGGTGGCTCGGAGAACAGCCATCAAGGTGCAAGGTCATGCCCAACCATTTTCCTTTGATTGGCCCCAGTAGCACAGATGTGCAATGATGTCCAGGCAGAAGATGCTGACATCTGCTGTGCTCCCCCATCTAGTGTCACCGATACTAGTAGTGCTCCTGGGCATCCCTAGGGGGCCACTACAGCATGTTGAAATTCCCAAGCCGTACCCGGACTGGGAGAGTAGTCTATGGATGTTCAATTCCAGTCCTCCCCTGCTGACCCCCAATGGCCCGGGCTCAATCCTGAATCCAGGTCACTGGCATGGCACAAGGTGCTGCATCCAGTGCCTCAACCCTCAGCACCATTGGGCCAGCCTGAGACAATGTAATGGTTCTGCCAGCACCATAAGTCCAAGTCCTGCCTCACACTGCTCCTGGATGGCCAGCACCACCTAAAGAAAAAGAATGAGGACAATCATGCTCTGGCAGTGACAGATGCTCTACCAGCACAGGCATTGGCTGGCATCAAGTAGAAGGCACACAGCACCATGGTTATCCCCACATAGCTACTGCAGAGTGAGGCAACTGCAATGACCACTGAGCTGTGGCAACAGTTGCCAAGCAAGAGGACTGTGCTGCAGATTGTGAACAGGACCCGCTGCAAGGACCTCTCACCAGAACCAGTGATACTGGCTGACCTCATTATCCCCAAACAGCTACAGATGGTGAATGGATGGCCATGGTACAGCAGGATCACTGGTAGCACCACCCACCAAGTCTTTCTACTCACCACAGGGGACAACATCAGGGACCTGGCTCAGGCATCCTTCTGAGTGATGGATGGTATGTTCAAGACTGTGCCACACCTGTTCACTCATTGTACACCATCCATGCACCCATGGGGATGGGCCCTAACAACCTCATCATGTCACTGGTGTATACACTGATGATGACAAAGAACTTGCAGTGTTACTGCACCTTGTTCCAGGAGCTGAATAAATATGCCAGTATACAGTCCTGCACCCTCAAACCACCTACAATCATCACTGACTCGGAGCAGGCTGCGATCAATGCCTTTAAGATGGAATTTCTGCAAGCCATAGACAAGGGTTGCCTGTTCCACTTTGGGCAGATTGTGTGGTGGAAAGTCCAGAGCTTTGGCCTTGCACCACAATACAGAAGTGACCCAGACTTCAGCCTGAAGATTGATTAACTCATGGCCCTCACCCATCTCCTGGCACAGGACATTCCAGCAGCATTCAGCCTCCTGAAGCCAACCATTCTGCCCAATGCCACCACACTCCTCTATTGTTTCAAGCAGTCACATGTGCTGGGCAGGATATAGCTGTATAGTAGGCTGGTCAAGGTGCCCATGAGATATGAACCCATGTTCCCACCTCAGCTGTGGTTGGTTGTGGATCTTAGTGAGGTACACTGTGGACCCAAAGCAATGTCGAGACCTGGCACTGCCATCTCCATGCCCTGCTTGGGAAGGTGCATGTAGAGGTCATGACAATGCTAGCAGAGCTCCACAGGGAACAGCAATGGACCTATGTCACCAGGGAAGGCATTTGATGTGGATTGCCATGGACACCATCTAAGAAGAGCTATGAGGAGCAGATAAGGATGGTACTGGCATCCAAGGACAAAGGCAAGCTACTGAAGTTCCTCTGTGGCATGGCACACAACACCACCCTGTAGGGTTTCCATGGTGACATGGCACCTGACAGTTACACACTCACAGTACACATCATGCACAGCCACCAGGTTGCCACTGTGGCCCCTTACTGTTGAATAAAGCTCACCCCACATTTCACATGGACCCAACCTGGTGGCACTGTCTCATCACAGCACTGCTGGGTGCTCGACAGCCCACTGCATACTGCCATGTCTGCACTGTGTGTCGTGATGTTGCACAGGCCTGAATCTGTGTGAGTCCCCAAATCCTTTCTTCAGTTGTTTATGTGTGCAACTCTGTTGCACAGGCCTGAAGCTATGTGAGTGCCCCCCATCCTTCCAGCTGTGCAACTGTGTGGCAACAGCATTCCTGCAATGGGCCCTTGTGGAACCCCCCGCAACACACCTGGCAGCTTTCATGCCACAATGGGCTCCTGTGGCACAGCCCCCCCCAAACACCTCCAGCCTTTTTTCTGTGTGCTTACTGCAAGCCCATAGTGGGCTAGCATGACACAGCCACATGCACACATTGCACGGTTGGTGCGATGGCATGCTGCTCTGTGTCCTGGCATAAACATGTGGTGTTGCTGTGGACCATTTCCTGGTGCAGCTATCCATGCTCTCGCTGTGCTGCTCTGCTGTGTGCCCTGCAGTGTCATGCATGCACCAACCAACAGGCATGGTACTCCAATTCCTTCATGCATGCCCAGCTGGCTGGCTGTCAGCTGACATCATCATGCATGCAAGGATGCACGGACAGTCCACCATGCTGCCTGGGATGGCTGGTCAACACACTGGGGCATGCACAGCTATTTGTTTCATCCCTGTCCCATTGATGGTGAGACAGACATCCTTATCGGGGGTCTGTGATCAGGTCAGTGTGTCCTCAGAGGGTGCACCACATAGGGGGTGGGTGTTTTCACATTGTCTGTGCTGTTCAGTAGTGGCTCAGGTCCTGGGATGGGTGGTGTAAGGTCAGGATTGGGTACATCATGTGTTTGTGGAAAATCCACTCAACAGCAGCACAGCATCCCAATCTCCTCTGGTCTGACAGTGTGTCAGGCATTGTCCTGGGTCAGGCCACTGTGTGTTGGGCTACTGGGGCTGTTGGGTTGTTGTGTGTGGGATGCAGCATGTCAGACTAGTAAGCATTGGGATTATAAAAGGGTACCTTGCATGGCAGGGTTTTATATGTGCAAGGAGAGTGGTCAGTGGTGGGATGGGCAACTGGTATCTGGGCAAGATGGGTAGTCTGGGTGGGTCCAGCTGCAGAAAGAGTTGTTATCTAGGGGGTGCTGGTCCAGCTCTAAGGAGGGTGCTTTGTTTGGTGAAGCTGGGAGGTTGGTCCAGCTGCAGGGAAGGTGGTCTACTGAGGTGGGGAGGCAGGTGTGGGGGGGTTCCATCTGCAGGGGGATCTTATCTGAGGGTAGGAAGGATAGCCTGCAGCAGCCAGCTACAGGGAGGGTGATAGTTGATGGGGAGAGGCTGGTTTGGGGCATATAGGGTGGACTAGCTACAGGCAAGGTACACAGCTTGGGAGAGGTCTATTGGGATGCTGATATGGTTGTCCAGCTGGGTGGTCATCTGAGCAGGGGGTGTTCAAGATGTGAGTGGTCATGGGGTGCAGGCCCAAAGTACTTGGGAACCCTCCTTAGTCAAATACTAAATTTGTATTAAAGCATTCATTAATTTGCCTTCAAAGACTAATTTTAGTCATTTTAATAATCTTTAATCACCATTCAAAATGCAACGCTAAGAATACTAAATTCTAAGGGTATTTTAGCAGACTAGTTGTTCAAGAGTAGTTATTGCTAAATGAAGATTAGAAATAGATCTGCAATGCTCTTAAAAGTACATTTTTTTAATACAACTGAATCATAAATGAAGATTACAGTCATCCGGTAGTTTTAGGATTTAAATTAGCCAATCAAGCGCTGGGTACATTACCGCATTTCAGTTCTACTTAGCAAGGAGACAGATCAAACAACCAGCAATACTAATGAATTTTAGAGAGGGTAAACAATCATAAAATGTGGGTTTTACCTGAAATAATATGGTGCAAAAAAGTTGGCAGTGTCCCTTTAAAAGTCTATTCTAAACTTCTTTTTCCCATGTTTACTAAGTCAGAGGCCGACGATTTACCAGCTCACTTCCTGTCTGTGCCCAGCTCTGATGAAACTGCAGTACGAGCACTATGTGGTCTCCATTTTTGAACAACAGGAAATGTCATAGCTAAGATTTACATGTTAGGTAAGAGCTTATGTTTAAAAAGTACATATTTTTAACTCCATGAAATGTTAAATACAGTAAGAGAATTATCACTCACATGTTTTTTTTTCTAAATGAAATGCTGTGCAGGTTTCACAGTCAATGTTTTGTCTTGAAAACATTTTCTGTTCTCTGAACTCATTGCTAAACTTTGAAATACAAGTTTTATTTTCAGTCACCCCCCCAAAGTGTTTAGGATGCATTGTGCCTCTAGATTACTTGTTATTTGTGGAATTTTTGCTGAGTTGGTTACTTTAAAGTAATTGGGGTGGGGGCAGGAGAATGAACAACAGGAAGATTGTATAATTGAGCAAATTCAGAATGCATTTTCTGTGTGTATCCATTTAGTAACCTGTTTAACTATATTTACAGAGAAAAGATTACAACTTTTTTAATTTGAGAGAAAATCTGGAGTTACCTGCAGATAAAGGAAGAATTATTTACTGCAGATATTTGAGTGTGTTTGTGGGGGAAGTGTTTTTTTTTTTTTGCATTTAATATTTGTATTTAACAGTTGCATGTGTTAATCCATTTTGTAATCTGGGGATCAGTGCTTTTTTTTTCTTTTGCTGAAGACTGCATTCATTTATATTTTATGTTTATTTTGTTTTTGTTGACTGGCTAAGTGCACTAGACAGATTCTTTCCTATTTTCAGGCATGACCCAGAGGGAGGGAGATACAGATGAAAGCCAACTGACCTTGAACCAGATTAAGCTGTTGGTGGCATTTTTAGTGAATTGGGGGGAAATTTGGCCAGAGCACCGGAGAAAATTCCCCTGCTTTTTTCAAAAAGTGCCATGGGATCTTTAACATTCACCTGAATTACCACCAGAACAGGCAGACTGGACCTCGGTTTAATGTCTCATCTGAAAGACAGTGCCTCAGGAGTGCAACCATCCCCCACATGCTGCACTACAGCATCAGTATTGAGATATTAACATAAGTGCCTGGTATGAGAATAGAACCCACTGCCTTCTGCTCTCCCAGCCTCAGAGGTGAGTGTGCTACCTGCTGAGCCACTGACACTGCAAATGCAATATGTTAGTGTCACATATTTATTTTTGTTAATACTACGTTGAGAAGTATGGGGTCCATGGTTGAGAAAAGGTGACCGGGGGAGTCTAGGTGTAGGGAGGTTCTGTTCTGGATGGAAGGGTGTGTCCAGCTTTTGGAAAGGGTCTTCAGCTCTGGGGAGGTTACTTAACCTGCAGAGGAAAGGGGGACTAGTCTGTGGGTGGGAATGAACACAGGGGTCCAGCTGCAGGGAGGATTGTCTGCTGGGGAAGGCTAATCCAGGGCATGAAAGAGTGAGCCAGCAGCAGGGTGGGTGGCTGGTGGTGGTAGGGCTAGTTCAAGGTTGGAAGTGAGGTCCAGCTGCAGGGTGGGTGGTTGGATGGTGAGGTTGGTATGGGACTTCTGGTGGATCTAGCTGTAGGTTGAGTGGTTGGGTGGGGGACTGCTGGTCCAGGGGCTTGGAGGAACAGCTTCAGATATGTGATCTGTTAGAGTGATGGTTTGGGGTGTTGCTCCAGCTACATGGAGGTTGAATAGAATGTAGTTGGAGACTGGTCCAGATGTAGGGAGGGTGGCTGGCTGGGTAAGCGGCTGTCCCAGAGCCTGTGTGGTGCTCTAGCTCCAGTGCTCATTATGTGAAAGGCTGGGGCTAGAAGGGTTGTCAAGCTGCATGAAGAATAGTCTGGTGCCTGGAAGAGTGATCTAGCAGAGAGGAGGGTGGTTAACTAATTTTTGGGGTGTAGGGGATAAAGAGATTGGTCAGCCTAGAGGGATCCAAAGTGGTGAAATTAATTAGAAACTGGCTAAAGTGTGCCTTCCAGCTTAACAGTAGTACTATGACCTGCGAGAGGTGACCTTAGTTAAGGAATGAGCTTTGGTCAGGGGCTCTCTGGGGAGAGGAGGAGTATCAACTGTTATACAAGAGGCTCTCTTCTGGGGAAGGAGGACAGCCAGCTCAGCTGTAGTACTGCCAACTGAGTAACCACAAGTGGCAGTGCAGGTGGGAGCAGCCCATGGGTGGGAAGACATTGACTGGTGCTGTGCCACATGTTTCTGTGCACGTGTTTGTGCACCCTTGCCATTTATGTCCTAGAGGATGGAAGAACATGTAAACATATCCTGACTACCTAGGCAGCTGCTCCACATATTGGATTCATTCTAAGGTGGAGCAAGTCCTGGCAGATGCCAGAGTGATGGTGTGGTTGGAAAACAGAGTAGTAGCTGGGGGTGGGGTTAAGGTGTCAGAGGGTGATGGTTAATGGTACTCAGTACAGTGATGGGACAGTGAGCAGCTCAGCTCAGTACTGACGCGGATCCTCTTCAGTGTCTTCATAAGTGACATTGCAGAAAAACTGGCAAAGAAGGGAATGCCTTTTTGCAGACAATACCAAAATTTGTAGGGTGGGCACTAAAAAGGGAGCAGAGAGAATGCACATGCCTCTTGGAGAAACTCAAAAAGTGGTCAAGATTGGGGCAGTTGGGTTCAATGACAAAGTACAGAATCATGCACCTAGGCATAGGAAACCAGGAGCTGCTTTTATAGGGGTTGGGGGTGGTGCTGATGATCACTAAGCGGGAGGGACCTTATAGTTATTATGATCTTAAAGAGACTCCCAAGATACTGCTTACCATACCCATCAGTGCTGTGCCACTGAAGACCCAAGTTAATATGCCCCAAAATTTAAAGTCGTTAAAAGTTCCCTCATAAAAATACTAACCGGTCCCAAGGACTTCCTGTTTTTTTTTTCCTGCTGCATCAGCTCCGCCTTCATGCTCACTCGCGGATGACGGTAGCAGTGCGCGTGGGGCGACTCATTATATGTGATGAGTGGCAGCGTTTCTATTGATTTTAAACAATATAGTGGCTACCTGGCAATAAAATGCGGGCACCATTCAACTAACAAGGGCTTTGTTACTTGACTGATGCCCACGTTTCATTGCCAGGTAGCCACTAGATCATTTAAAATAAATAGAAAAGCTGTCACCCATTACAGATGAAGAAGAGTGCCCCCAAGCTCTCACTGGCATCTCGTCATCCTGCTAGTGAGCATGGAAGCAGAGCTGGGGTGGCAGCAAGCAACTGGGAAGTCCTTGGGACCTGGTTTGTATATTTTTATGAGGGACTGAACTTTTTAATGGCTTAGAAATTTTGGGACATATTAATTTCCTTGGGGTCCACTGGCAGCAAGGCACCAATGGGTATGGTGCAGGAGCGTACTCAGTTACCTTGGTGAGTCTCTTTAAAGTTGCTGGGCTGTGTGATAAAGCAGTGGGTAGGGCTAGGAGGATGCTGGGGATGCATAGGGAGGGGTATCTTCAGCAGAAGGAGGGAGGTGATGGTGTTTCAAGTAATCCCTTATTAGTGAGATCTGACTTAGAGTACTGTGTCCAGGTTTGGAGGCTGCACATTAGAAAGGACATAGGGTGGAGGAAGTATAAAGGGCAACAAAAACTGTACATGGGCTGTTGCAAAACCCTATGAGGAGACTGGGATCTCATATAAAATCTGAAAGAGAGAGGACATGATGGAGACCCTAGGTACGCCTAAGGATGAACAGGGTGCTGGGGGCTCCTTCAGAAATAGGGAAAAAGGACCATGGGGCGCGTGATGAAGCTTATGGTGGTGGGGTAAGATGGATGTGAGGAATTACTTACTCACTGAAAGCGTAGTAGACACCTGGAACAGACACAGCATTATAGTGTTGGAGGTCAGGAGGAAAATGGTGGAGGGGTAAACATGTGTGGTATATAGACGTAGGGAAATATCAGTAAATAAGCAGGGAAGAGGGAGAGCCATAAGGGCCATAAGAGGCCATTTAGAGTTTGCAGAGAAGGACTTCACAGGAGTCTATGGTTGCAGTTGTAGTGAGGTCTGGAAACCAGAGCAGAAGTGTGACCTAGAGAGTGGGCTCATCAGCAGTGGGGTTTGCAAGCATGCAGTTTAAGGAAAAAAATATCTGACAGTTTCTAAGTGCTGGGGAAGCTCTCGTGGCAGTTGTAGTGAGTTTGGGAAATCACAGTGGAAGAGTAAGAGTGAGGGCTTATCAGTTTTTGAGGAAGCAGTAAAAAAAAGTCTGGTTTGTATATCGAGAGGAGTGGTGAGGACACGGCAGCAGCATGCATAGTGTGACAGCTGGAGCGCAGCTTGGAGCAGCCAGTTGAAAAAGGTTTGGTAAAACAGCAAAAAACAAACTGTTAAACAGAAACAAGGGATCCCTGTATGATAGTGGGAAGAATGGGGAGAAGTACGACTAAATGACAGGTGGCGTGGCTGAGGGACGGTCAACCTGGAAGAAACAAAACTAAAAGCAAGATACTAGTAAGCAGTGCCAAACAATGGGGTCGAGGGATGGGGATGTGTGACGCAGTCCATTATGCACATTAATAGAGGATGACGTAATAACTATATGTATAAATGTAAGATTCTGCATGTATACACGTACATGCTCAGATAAAATAGATTTATCACACTCCATTTATGTCCACCCCATTGCATAAATTTACTTAATATTTATAACCCATCAGGGCTCTTTCTCTTTACTGCTCTGTGTTTTTAATTGTGAGCTGTTCTGGACCGTATGCTGTTCTTTTCCTCCCACAAATCCTTTTGTTAGCCTCTGGTACTTTGACATTAGCTACTGTGCAGCTCTATTGCATGCAGTGCTTGCTACTTTCATGGTCCCCTCAGGGAGCCCACTGATTTCCCCTGTTTGCCTCCCACCCACAGCTACTTTTTAAGTCAGTTTCAGGCATTGCCCTTCAGCTGCACTGTGGATTTTCCTTTGTAGCCCCTATCTTGTGCATTTGCTCTCCCAGTCCCTTTCTACCAGGCCCCCTCAGGGCATCTATAGTCTGCCACCATGTGGCTTACCTAAAGGTTCCTGCCACCTACTGCTGGCTGCCCACCCTCCAGATCCTCTTAACCTGCCCCTTGGGGGCTCTTCACATGCCATTTTGTGGCTGATGGGTAGAGGGAGGCATATTTGCTCTAGCCTCCTCCCCCCTTCCCAAAAATATCCCATCTTCATTCCTACACACATGGAGCAGGCTACAGCCTGAGCTCTGTGGGCTGAATCATAGGACATAGACCTTGATGGCAGATAAGGACTGCTTGGCCCACTCAGTTAGCCCATTTCCCTACCTAGAGGATAAGCTGCAGATCCTAGTTATCCAATAGCTGACTTCCTCCTACCCACCAATAGAATTGGTTCATGTCTGTCCCATGAATTCTTGAAGTCTCCCACTATTTTTGACCCCACAACCTGCTCAGAAAGGCCATTCCATGTGTTCACCACCCTCTCTGTGAAAAAATACTTCCTCATGTTGCCCCTGAGCCGTCCCCTCTATCTTCAAATTTTGCCCCTTGGTTTTGTGCATTTCTTTTTATGAAAGTTGCTGCTCTCTTGGACTTTGTTGATTCCCTTGAGGTGCTTGAAATTTTCTATCCTGTCCCCCCGCCCCTTTTCCTCAAGGGCATACATATTCAGCTTGTCTCTCTTTGTATGGCTTCTGTGCAGACCTTCACTACTTTAGTTGCCCTCCTCTGGGCTGGCAGTTGAAAGTGCCTGACATTACTGTCACTGTAGTTCAGTGGCACTAAACTGGCTGCCTAGCAACAGCCACAGCACTTCTGGTCAGCAGTTTTCTGAACAGCCTCCTGCCTGCTACATACAGTCTGGGCCCAAGGACACCCCCCACACTAGGTTCCAGGGAAATGTAATATAAAAAGAAAAAAAATTGCCACTGTCCATGAGGGAGTGACCCATTATATCACAGCATACCCTTCAAACCACTGGTCTCCTGGGACAACTCAAAGACTCCACCAGTGTCCCCTTTTTTAAATAATATAGGGGCCACTAGCCCAAATTCATTCCCACCTGCCCATCTGGACTACTACTTAAATTTATTGGCTACCTGCAGGTCACCTAGGGGCACTAAGGGGGGCTGTTGACAATTCCCAAATACCACTTAATTCGCTGTTCTTAGCTTTCTGCATTTTTTATTCCATCTCTAGTTTCCTTACTTTGACCTAGTTTGTCTTTTCCTCTAAAACTCCTCTTCCTTTACTCCTGTGCTATATACCTTTTGTATCTCTCTACCTTGCTACTATAACTTACCCATACTGATCTATTTTCCCTTATTTCTACAGGTCTGGCCAAACATACCAATCAGATAAGTATCTTTGTTTAATTCTAACACTCTAATCTCTCCTTAGCACCTCCGACCCTTTGTGTCTCTTCAACCTTCTCTGTTCTTCCCTTTCCAGGGTCCTACCAGAATACCTCAACCAAGGACACCCAACTCTGGACTCCCCTACTCTGATGGAGCAGGTAAGTCCTAATTACTTAACTGCCTTAGAATCATAGAAATCTAGTGACAGAAAAGGACCATTTTGGCCAATTGAGTCTGCCCCTTACCCCCCACCAGTCATCATCTCTGTCAAGAGACACCCCACTGTTCCCACTGGTCAGCTCCTGATATCTGTCCCATGCCCCCTTAAATCCTTTCACCATTTTTGCACATACCACCTCTTCTGGTAGTCTGTTCCAGGACTCCGCCACCTTCTCAGTGATGCAATGTCCCCTCACATTGCCCCTAAACCTTCCTTCTTCTAATCTTGGTTTATGATCCCCAGTTCTAGCACTTATTTTCCTTGCAAATAAGCTTCTCACTCTCACCATACTAGTCTCCAGCGGGTACAGATCCAATTCCCTCCACCTCTCCTCATAGGGCTTCCTATGCATAGCATGCACCATCTTGGTTGCCCTTGTCTGAACTCTTTCAATCATGTCTTATGTTCTTGTGTAGGTGAGGCCTCCAGAACTAAATCCCATACTCCAGGTGAAGCCTCACCATGGATTTATAAAGGTGTATCAGCACCTCCCTCTTTCTGTTTTATAACACTCCCTTTGCCCACTACTGTGCTGCACTGGTTCTCCACCTTAAGGATATAGGAAATTATAATCCCCAGATCTCTCTCCTGATGAGCTTCCTTACCCCCTCCCCCCTTGTGTGTAAATGGTTTGTGGGTTATTACACCCATGTGCATTACTGTACACTTTTTGCCATTAAATTTCAGCTGCCAAGTTTCTGACCACTTCTCCAGAGTCTTTAGGCCCTCCCTCACTGCCTCCACCTCCCCTACCAGGGTGTCTACCCTATTGCAGATCTTCGTATCATCTACAAATAGGCACACCTTCCCCTGCAGTCCCTCCACTATATCTAACATACTAAAAGCCAGCAGAATAGGCCTGATGGTCTGTTGTGTCTGCTCGGTAGCCAGCCTCCTAATGGGTGCTTTCTTTCCCACCCATTCCCAGAGAGGGTCAACCTCTGCTTCAGTTTACCCTTGTACCTGCCCCACTCCCTCTTGAAGCCCTCCACTGTGCCCTCCTCCACCAGACTCCTGAACAGTGCATTCCAGAGCTCTGCCACCCTCTCAATGAAGTAATGTCTCCTGCATTCCCCCCCTGTAATTCCCCCCTCTAGCTTCCACTCATGTCAACTGGTTGTTCCCACCTTCTTTAGTCTGAACATCTCTTTTTACATATTTGAAGACCCCTATCATGTTCCTCCTGTCTCGTTTCTCCTCCAGCGCATACAGCCCAAGCTCTTCCAGCCTTTCCTCATAGGGCCTTCCTCCCATGCTCTGAAGTATCCTGGTTGCCCTCTTCTGGACACTTTCCAGCAGTGTTATGTCCTTCTTGAGGTGAGGTCTCCAGGACTGCATGCAGTACTTGAGATGTGGTCTGACCAAGGCATTATACAGAGGGAGGATCACCTCCCTCCTCCAGGACATAATCCCCCTGGCTATGCAGTATCCAGTTTGCTTTGGCCGCAGTTCTTCTGCAATTTTCAGTGTTATTCATTTTGACATCTACCACCACCCCTAGATCCCTCTCACTCATTGTGGCTTGCATTATGACCCCCCCAGGTGTATACATGGCCTGGGTTTCTGACCCTCTGGTACAGCCCCCTACATTTCCCTGCATTCGACCTCTGTCCCCACCTCCTTGACCACCCCTCCAGGGAATCCGTGTCCCTCTGGACTGTCTCTCTCACTTTGTTCCTGTTCGCCAATGCCTCCAGTTTTCAGTCATCCACAAAGAGACTCATCCTACTCTTAACCGCCCTCCCCATATCCAAGACATAGGCACTGAACAGGAGTGGCCCCAGTACCGAACCTTGGGGGACCCCACTGCTGACCTTCTTGGGGGAGGAGACTACCCACCACTACCCTCTGTATTCACCCTGCTAGCCAATTTTCTACCCATCTGAGCAACTGTCCTCTCACCCCCATCCCCTCCAATCTGAGCAACTGTCCTCTCACCCCACTTCCCCAGCTTTATTACCAGCCCATTTTGGGGTACCGAATCAAACGCCTTACTGAAATCCAGGTATAGGTTGTCCTCCGGTCTATGCCGGTCCAGGGTTCCAGTCATAAAAATCTATGGGGTTGATCTAACACGATCTCCCCAGGATGAAACCATACTGTTTGTTATCCAGTTACCCCAACCTTTCCAGCTGCCTCCTGAGCCTATCCTTGATAATGCCCTCCATTACTTTGCCCACCACAGATGTTAGGCTGACAGGCCTATAATTCTCTATCTCCTCTCTAGACCCCCCATTTTTGGATAGGCACCACATAAGCCACCCTCCAGTCTTGAAGCACCCGTCCTGTCAGCAGAGAGGTGTTGGAGTGCTGCTAGCTCATCCACCAATTCCTTCATAACACTCAGATGCAGCCTATCCGGCCCCGGTGCCTTATCAGTTTTTAGTGTTGGAAGGGCCTCCCTCACCCTTTCCACTGTAATTTCTCCCTGCCAGCCCACCCCATCATTTAAACACCCATCCCCTTCTAGACTTGGCCCAGCCTTAACCCCAACTTCTTTCAGTCCTCTAGACTCCATCTGACCTCTCGACTCTGCAGGCTCCCCTTCTCTCCCATTGGGCTAGAGGGATCTCCTGCCTCCCCCTGTAAATATCAAGGCAAAGTATTCATTTAGCACCTCTGCCTGATTCCCCCGCCTTCTGAGTCCATCCCTCCTCAGTCCTAATTGTGCTGATCTGTGCCCTCCCTTTTCTCTTCTCCCTTGTGTATCTATAGAATCCCTTTCCCCCCTCAGGATATCCCTAGCCAGGTTTTGCTCCCTCCTCACCTTGGCTCCCCTCACCACTGTGGTGACCCTTCTAGCCATCAACTCATACCCCTCTCTCTATCCCCCCTAGAGCGCTTAAAACATGCATAGGCAGCCTTTTTATCCCTCACTGCCTCCTGCACCTCCCAGGTCCACCAGCATGGCTTGTTGGCTCTACCATGTTTACGCCTTTCCTTTATACAGGAGTTAGTAGTCTCCTGCACCCCTTCTTAATGGCCTCCCACAAGCTGCCAGCATCCATGTCCGGCCTAATCTTGTCCATGCTCCCCTGTAGAATCCTGCCCTTGCCCACGAAGTCCGCCCCCTGAAGTCCACTACTACTGTATTAGAATGGTTATCCCCCCCCCAGATACAGCAGAAACCAGACTGTAGTATGGTCACCACCTACCAGCGGGCTGCACACCTCCAGGCCCTTTATCTGGTCACTGTCTGCTAGGACAACATCCAGTATCTGCTTCTCCTTAGTAGGTTCCCTGACCTGCTGGACCAGGAAGGCATCCTGGAACACATCCATCAGTCTCTGTTCCCTGGCCACAGAGGTTGCCATAGTGTCCCAGTCTGTTCCCGGTATATTAAGGTCACCCATGATCATCACCATACCTGTTCCACGGTCACAGTGCCCCTTGATGTTCTCAACTAGTTTGTCTTCCAGGGCCTCTTCCATCATTGGGGGGGGTCTGTACACCACCCCTATTTTCAGTCTTTTACCTCCCCTCATTTGTAGGGTTACCCAGATCTCCTCCACCCCCACAGCCTCCTCCACTCCACTAACCACTATGTCATTTTTGACTATCAGTGCTACACCCCCTCCTCTCCCTCTCCTCTATCCTTCCTGAATATTTTGTAGCCCACCAAATTTAGGTCCCAATCATTTTTCTGAGTGGCCCAGGTCTCAATAATTGCTGCCACATTCACTGATCCCTCAACCAGCATCACCTGGAGCTTAGGCATTTTGTTGCCCATGCTTCTAGCATTGATCAGGGCCATCCTCCACCCCGATCCCTATCCCTTCTCCAGTCATCTCGGCACTGAGCAGTCCCTACATGCCCTTTCTTGCACAGCTCTGGATGGATTTTTTCTTATTTAGTTTTTTAACCAGGTATAGCACACTAAGCTGAAAGCTTTTTTACAGGATTTACATCACAGTCACCTGTCTTCTTTTCATGCCCTAGACATGGACCCTCGAGCAGCCTTCCTGGATCCACTATTTTACTTAACCCCCCCTTTACAAGTTTAAACTCCATCTCTCTACTATGAATCCAGCAAGTTTTAGTTTCAAGATCTCCCTCCCCTCCAAGTTAAGGTGTAGCCTATCCCTGGCATATAACCCCTTGTCCTCCCATGTATCCCCAGGTCCATCACCAGCCCATACCTATCTGCCATGCGCCAGTCCCTAAGCCACTGGTTCACACCTCTAAGTTTATGTTTGGTCTCCCCGGACACCCTAGGTACTGGCAGAATCTTAAAGAAGGAGATTGAGCTTCCTATAGAGTGGTAAACCCTGGTCAGTTCCCGGAATCTTGCCTGGATTTCTAGTTCACTGTTTTCCTCTAAGTCAGTTGTTCCCAGATGTTTTAGGAAGTCTGGGGATTCCCCGCATTCCAATACTATCGAGTATAGCTGGAATTTGACCTTGTGTATGGATAGGCCTGGGATACATTTAGCCTTGACTGGACCGCTTTTTCCTCCTCGCCCCTCCCACTGGATGCCCCATGTCATGGATTCACCCAGCAGGATCACCTTCCACCCCCCACTTTACTGGCCCGTTTGATTCCATCCAGGCTCTTCCTTCTGTCATCACCCCCCAGCTTACTTCTCTTGCCCCCCTCAGCCTGGGGATCACAAGCCTGTGGTTGCCCTACCACGTTCATTCTTCTACCTGTAGCTCCCAGCTTGCTCCTCACCCCCCAACCTCCTGGGTGGCACAGATTGCCCCCAGATCTCTCCGGACTCTCTTGGCTGGTATCCTCAGATCCCCCACCCAGGATCCCTTCTACTGCTTCCCTCCTTGCCTCCCCTCCCCTGCGCCATGTTCTGCATCCTTCACCCCATCTGCTGTGTTTCTCCCTAACCCCCCATCTTTCTCCCTCCTCTCCACCTCATCTGATTTCTCCCGCCCCGAAGCTGGCCTATCTAGAGTACTCCTTATCCTTGGCTGACTTCCCTAACCTGGATGCTTGCCCGACCCTAGTCCTCCCTCCTCCCACCCTGGCTTCACTCTGCACTCCCCCATCCTCCCCACCTCCCTCCCACCTAGGCTAATGTCTCCCCCCCCCTCCCTTTCTGAGGATCTGGCTCTCTCTCCTGCCCCATCTCCCCAGCTTACTGACCAAACCTTCTGTCTGCCTGCTCCCCTCCTCTCGCCAGCCTCTCCACCTCATCTCCCGGATATAGCAGGAAAATCAATTAATAAGTGTGATGCTTGCCCCCGACTTGCTCTCTCCTGTCCCCGCTCCTTCTGGTCAGCCACCTCCCTACGAAGTGATTTCCATACCTTACTTGTTTCATGCCCCACCCCCTCCTTATTAACCATATGATCCTTGTCCCCCTGTTCCCTAGGTTATGCCTTATTGGCCTCGTCTGCTCTCATGAGGTCCTTTCCACACCTTTCCTCCCCATCCCTCCCACCTTCCAGCTGCCTTCTGATCCCCTCTGCTTCCTCCCTAAGACCTGGCAACAGAAAATACACTGGGCACCCTCTGAACCTCCATGCTCAATTTAATATTATTGCCGCCCCACACCCTGTACACCCAATCACTCTACCGAAGGTACCTGCTTTGGCTACCCCCAAGGCTACCCTCATTTTAGGTGAGCAGTGCGGCTCTCTAACAGAAATAATTCAGTCAGTGTTATACTAAATCCCAAGCAGTTTGCCCCCTCCAATTACAGCAATTTTCCCTCTTCTTTCTTGACAGTAGCCAGTTTTCTAATGCTAGCAGTAGACAGTTCACAAGCAAAATTAGCCCACCACAACACTAGCCAGCTCAGAGGTCCTAACAATAATCAAGTCACACAGTTTGCCTACTCCCACAGATGTAGTTGGCATACAGTTATTTATACAGTCTGCTTCATTATGCCCCTTCCTGGTAGTAGTCAAATGTTGCTCAAGCAGCACGGTGTACAGGACCCTTTTCCCCCAATCAATAACAATCCAGCTTCCTAGTGTTCCAGTTCACCCAATCTCGACTTGCCCTCCTCCAAGGCTCCACCCTCACCGACCATTTAATAGAGGTCAGGGCCAGGGTGGGTGGTGTGGACTAAAGAACAGCTCTCCTCATTTGATTGTGACTGGACTATTTGCCTTTTATGGCCCAGCCACACAGTCAAAGGTTTGCGCCCTATTCGCTGATTGGCCGCTCCTTCCTGAGTCACCAGCTTGCAAAGTTGTGGCCGATGTGGCCTCGGTATGCATGGCCTGTCCCCCACCAACAAGAGCTTCCTTGTCGATCAGTGATGTAATCCCATCCTCTCCCACCGCCGATGCAGCCCCAGAGTGCCTGCCCCAACCCCTTCCAGCGACAAGCCCCAGTCTGGAAAGAACAGCTCTCCTCCCCTGATTGCAACTGGGCTAATCGTTGCTATAGATATTAAAAAAGGATGGGTCCCAGCACCCTGGGACCCTTTTCATTCCCTGTGAATGTACCCCATTTGCCTTACCACCTCCCTCTAGCTTCAGTCTTTCAACCAGCTCTCCACCCACCTTGTTATTTTCTGACCCACCCCTAAGCCTTCCAGCTCATTTACCAGCATTCTATGTGGCAAAGTGTTAAAGGCCTTGCTGAAATCTGGGTAGGCCACATCCTCCCCCATCCACCTTCCTTGTTACCCAGTCAAAAAACTCAGTTAAGTTTGTCAGGCACAACCTCTCTCCCATAAAACCAAACTGCCTTGGGTCCTGGAGGCAGTATAGCACATTGGTTAAAGACTCTGAGCTACAGATCTGGAGACCTGGGTTTGAATCCAACAGCCATCTAAGTGCATACTGTGTGATCCTGAGCAAGTTACTTGACTTCCTTGTGCTCCAGGTTGCATCTGGAAATGAGCTTCAGCTTAGTGTGCTACTCCTGGTTAAACAGTGTTCCCTTCCCCCACTTCCCCTGTAGACCATTGACAACCAGGTGTTCCACTATTCTTTCCTTCAGTAGTATTTCCATTACTTTTCCCACTGTTGTTGTCAGGCTGACCAGTATGTAGTTCCTGCATCCTCCCTGTTAACACTTTTGCATAGTGGAACCACATCAGCCCTCCTCCAATCCCTGGGCATGTCACCAGTTTACAAAGACAGAGTGAACAGGGTAGTCAGAGACCCTACTAACACCTCCCTTAGCTCCCTCAGTGTCCAGGGGTGCATCTATCTGGCCCATAGCCTTATTGCTGCCAGTTCCATGAGGATCCTTTCTTTTGCCAAGGAACCTGTGTCCTTTTCTGTGATCTCTCCATCCTTATTACTTAATGCTGGCCAATTTCCTGTCCCTTCCTTTGTAAAAACCGAACAGAAGTATTTGTTCAGTATTTCTGCTTTTTGGTGGTCATCTTTTACCCTCCCTCCCTCCATCCTCCCTTTTCAAACATTCAGTATCTTCCCTTGCCTTCCTTTTCTCCCTGATGTACCTGCATGTAAAAGGCTTTGTCCCTCCTTACCACAATACCCACTGGCTGGCTTGTGTCAAGGGTCCCACACAAGTGTGGGTCTGATGCCAATGTGTACTTTGAATGTGGAGCCATTGGTTTGCCTGCTGTGTGCTGTAGTGTAGTGGATTATGATGAACTGGTTTTGCTTGATTCTGTATTGACCGCTTCATTTGCAGCAGATCCTGGAGTCCTTTGTGGTGGAAGATTGTCCTACAGTGCATGTTAAGAGTTTATATAGGCTCATCTTTTTTTCACTGGCCCAACTGTACTCCATGGGCTAAGTTCTATCACGGACTGACTTATCACTTGGAGAAGAGCAGAACTGGAAAACATCTGATCAGAGATTGTGGAAACTCAAATGTGCACTGCAGGTTATTGAAACTTCTATTGCCTGTTGCTCTGGTGCCAGCTGCAGGGAATTCTGGGACTGGTTGTGGCTGCGGATATCTTCCTAGAGATGGTCACAGTTGGCCTGCTGCGATGTGCTGTACTTCAATGGAGTGGTCATTGGAAATTCCAAATCATTTGGAGGGGGGGATTTAGAGGAAGGATTAGGAAGTACTTCTTCACTGAGAAGGTGGTGGACAACTGGAATGGGCTGCTGAGGGAAATGGTGGGAGGCTTTACGAGGGCATGGGATAAGCACAGAGGGCAACTGGCATGGGGGGGACTACAGAAAAAGCCTAGTGGATATCTAGGCAAACTGGGCAGACTAGGTGGGCTTGCAGTCCCTTTCTGCCGTCACATACCTATGTTCTTATGTATTCTACAGGCAGAATGGGAAAAGGGAGGAGGGATCCATTACACCACCAGGGAAGCATTCATTGTGCCTTGAATATCTGTCCCTTGGTGTTTTTATCCTGTCCTGTGTTGGTTGATGTGTGGAGCAACATGACCTCCTTCCCCCAAAAAAGATTAGTTCTAGGGGCACAGGGGCAAGGAGTCTTCCTCCCTCCCCCAACCATTACATCCCCTGAGTGACCAAGTCCATTCTAAAAGTCAGGTTGATGGTGTGGTACAGGTCTGGTATCCCTCCCCCCAACCCACTTTTTTTTATTTTAACCTCTACAGAGCCTTCCCAACTGACCTAGCTGATCAGTATTTTTATTTTTCATACTGACCCATTTTACCTTTTTATATCTAAAGGTCTGGCAGGACATTGACCAGGAGTAGGAGGACACTGACCATATGTATCAGGTAAGTATTGTTTTTTTGTTTACCCTGCATTGTTTGTCATATAGTAGTTCATAACGAGCTGCAGATCCTTTGTGAGCCCATTGCTGTTCTTGTTTTACAGGTACGAATGGCTGCTGTGGGAGACACTGGGTTGGAGCTGTACCTTGTGCTTTAGAAAGAAGGCTATGGGATGGGCATTAAGGTTGGGAACTCCAGGGAACAACACACAACCAATTTGCCAAGACTCATGAGGTCTAAACCCTGTTTTTCATTTTCTTGCTTTGTGCGCTTTGCATTCTAATGCCTGCATTAATGTAGTGTTTTTGTTTTGCAACAAGTACTGTCTCATATATATGTGTGTGTGTGTATGTGTAATAGATAACCCACTGTAGGGTGTGTGGTCACACTCTGATATACACACGCCTTGGTGTGCGTTGTTACTCATGAGGCCACAGGCTGAGTGCATCAACCACCCAAGCCGTGCGTATATCATTGCACGACCGCACACCCCACAGTGGGTTATCTGTCTTATAAAATGGCAAAATTGTTTTGGAGGGGAGTAAAAGTGCAGGTACTTTTACAGTGCGGTTGCAGTGCTAATTAACATAATTCACACACACTGAAAAAGCAGTGCAAAACTGCTTAAGGCAGTGTTGCTGACATAACACTGCTTCAGCCAGTATTGCTGCACCAACACTTCTTCAGGCAGTGTTGATGACAAAACACTGCTAATTGCAGTACTTTTGCAGTGTGATTGCAGTGCTAATTAACATAATTCACACACACTGTGTCAGCACTGGATGTACACCAAAAGAGACCTGAAGATGCACTGATTAAACACTGATGGACTGCATTATGAAATGAAGAGTGCAGGAAGTGTACACTGCTACTGTAACACTGAAATAACACCATATAGTGACTATACCACTTCACTTCCCTCTGGGCTGCTTGACACCACATGAGGGTTGAAGCTGTGCTGCCAACTATTGTCCAGCAGGGCTAGCAGGAATATTCCTGCCCTGTTCTGCAAGCTTGGCCTGCCACTCTGCATGGTGGTGGTTGTATAGGTGGGGGAGCTGACCACCTGTGCCCAGATGACTTCCCTTGGGGCCACGGTGCACCACCACACAGATTGCACTTCACTACATTGGTGTCCACAGGGAGTGTAGTGAAGAACGTCCACACTAATGAGCTGCGGGGAGGACCGGGAACAGGCGGGGGGGGGCTCAGATGTTGATGGCTGTTGTTGCTAGTGCTCAAGTGGGGCCAGGATGGGGAAACCTGCTGCTGCAGCTGCGACTGCTGTGGATTCTCCCTCACTTCCTGCTGTGCTGCCGGCACAAGGGCCATGGCAGGTGGTTGCACTGGTGGTGGTGGTGGGGCATTGGTATGTGCCACTGGAGGTGGTACTTCCATAGCACCACTACCTCCTGCTTCAGGAGAGGACCACTAGCCCAGAAGGTGCTCTGGTTCAGATGTGGGGTGCCACCACGCATGCATACACCTACACAATCTCAGCTCCATGGACAAAAAACACCTCTCTCCATTCTTGTCTGTCTGTCTGTCTCTCTCTCATACACACACACAAAAATTAACAATTAACAAATACTTGACTGAAATAGGTGCACAAACAGAACTCAAGACAACACATAGGCTATTAAAGTACAAAGAAATCAGCAACTTATGAAACAAATTCAAAAGGTTTATAAGATTTTTTGCTCTCGCTCTCTCCTGAGTCTCCTCTCAAACACAGCTCTTTCTCCCACACTAGGCAAGGTGAAAGTGAAAGTCTTTTACTCTCTTACATGATTAACTTCCTGCCTGAAGCATGTGATCTGCAGACTGTGAACCATGTGATCTGTAGACTGTTTGAATGCTCATTCACTCTGCCTTTAAAAGAAAAATAAAGTGGAGTGCAGCAGAGTACGTAATGCAAAGACATTATGAGGTGAAGTGGGCAAAGTAGTTAATTTTAACGGCCACTTCACATAGCTATAAAGCGAGGCAGAGTGGGCTACTCCACCTCTACTTTGCATGCAGAGTTAAACTTCACTGCATCTCTATTTGTGGTATTAATGGGCAACCGTAACTGATATCTCTCTCTAATTCTAAAGTTCTCCTTTACGTCCTTCTCCATTCCTATGCCCTGGAAACATGCGGTTCTCCCTCTCCCTGAGGGTGGTGATCTTTCCTCCTCTGCCAACTATCTCCCAATCTCCCTCCTCCCCACCCTTGCTAAGCTCCCATAACACCTGGTCCTCTCTCTATTGACCTCTTTTCTTGCTGACTCCTCCTTCTTCACCCCATTTCAATCTGGTTTTCAGAAGAACCACTCCACTACCACCTCACTCCTTAGGCTCACTGACTCCATGCTTACCGGGATGGTCAATGGTCTCATTATCTCTGCCATCTTTGTTGACCTCACCAAGGCTTTCAACACAGTCTCCCATACCCTCCTTCTCGACTCCCTTATGGCTGCTGGTTTGTCTACTCCTGCTCTTACCTGGTTTAGAGCTTACTTCACAAGCAGAACACAGTCAGGATTCAAAATGCAATCTCTCCGCCCCTCCCAATCTCCACAGGAGTCCCACAGGGCTCTGTGCTTGGTTCCATCCTTTTCTCCATCTTCCTAAATGACCTATGCCAATGACACCATCTTGTTCACCTCCATTGATGTAGCAACCACTCTACAACATGACTTCCACCAGGTTCAGCTCTGGTTTGCGTCACATCAACTATTCCTAAATGCCAAAAAGACAGTCTCCATGACCTTTGGCACTAGGCAGAGACTCTCTAGGCTCCACCCTTTACCCTCTTTCCATACCCTTGATGGGACTATTTTTGAGGACACCCCCTCTTTCAGATACCTTGGTGTTTGGTTGGATCAACACCTCTGCTTCTCAGGCCATATTGACACCATTTTGAAAAAACTGTGCCCCAGGCTTGGAACCATTTACAAGAGCCATAGTTGCATACCTCTTACGGCCTGGCGAGAACTTGTCCAGAAGATGATCCTCCCCAATTTTGACTACTGTGATGTAGTCTATGGTGCCGCTTCCATATCTTCCCTTACCAGATTGGACTCTCTTTTCAACTCCTTCTGTCGATTTGTTCTTGATGCCTCATATCGAACCCATCATTGTGACCTTTGCTGTGCCCTGTCCTTCCCCCCATCTGCTAACAGACACCTCTCTCACTGTGCTAAGCTAACTTCCAGACTTTGGCTTGGTGTACTTCCTTCCTACCTCTTATTCTCCTTCCCTCCCCCTGTGCATTCCTCCCACTCCCTCAGATCCTCCGGCATTTGCACCTTGCTAGTCCCATTGTACCACCTTCATCAGCCAATCAGGCTTCTCCCATCACTTCCCCCAAATCTGGAACTCCCTCCTATCTCAAATATGACACTCTTCCTCCTCCCACTCCCTTGCCTCTGCCTTACATAACTTTCTCTCTGCTAGCTGCTCCTACTACAATCCTCCTTAACATGTTCCACTATGAGTCTGCTTCAGCTTCACACCCACCTCTTTCCTACAAACCCCCCCTACATCCTCCCCCAAGCACCCCTTCCTTTCCACCTTACTCCCATCCCCCTGTTCCTTTCTGTGTACACCAGCTTACTGTCACTACCCACTCACCGTTGCTTGGTCTAGGCCCCGGGCAGGGTTCTCTGCATCCTGGAGGGGGTCCAGAACCTAGGCAAACACCTTCCTCGCCTCCTACACTCACCCCATTCTTTCCTGACAGGGCTGGGTCTTGGCCCCTCTTCTCTGCCACCTCCCTCTCTCTTGGTCCTTCTGAAGCCTACTCCCCATCACTGCCTACTTCCCTCCTGTCATGCTGTACCTCTGCTGCCTACAACATGCTTCCCTCCTGTCGTGCTCTACCTCGTTCTTGTGCAGGCAGGGTCCACAGCATGCTGGAGGGGCCAGGCCCCAGCAGACCCTTCTCTTCCCCCCTCTTCCTTCCTGATGTGCTCTATCTCCCACTGCCTACAACCTGCTTCCCTCCTGTTCATGCTTGACCTCCACCTGGTGCAGGCAGGGTCCTCAGCATTCTGGAGGGGGTCAGGCTTCACAGACCCTTCTCCTCCACCCCTTACCTTCCCCTCCTCCATATCCCCCCTTTCCACCCCCCTGCTGTCTGTCTATATGCCCCCCACCCACACATCTTCCCCCTTCCTAGCCATAGTTATTAGCTAACCCCTAAACTCTAATACACTTGTAGTCAACCTTGCACTTTTGTTACACCTTGTAGATTTTGTTCTGTCTGTGTCTCTCCTCACAATCTTGCCCTACTTCAACCTCCTTGTAGTCTATCCAGCCATTTCTAACTACAAAGCTGTGTCCCACCAAGTGTTTACCAAAGACATTTGTGCTATCATATCTGTCTAGTTCAAGACCATAAGCATTGTATCCATCTAGTTCATACCTGTTAGCATTCCTCCTTTTCAGTACTTCTGTATAGTCTGCTCACTTTATTGAATGTAATCAAATTGTTTATCTATATTGTGTACCAAATCTTTGTATACTATCCTCATGTTCCCCTAGCCCCAGGTCGCAACTTGTTGCTCTGTGTGTCTTCCTGGTGAAACATTTCAATAAATAAATAAAATAAAAATGTGTAAACATAATTTTTTGAAATTTATATTTTGAACATACACTTACATCTGAGTAGTACAGATCTCCTTGATTACAGTAAAAAGTTCAGCAAACCAATGATCCTTGCTTTCTTTTTAATTTTATTTATACATTTTGCGTAGTACAATGCAAATTCCATTTAATCAAAATAGACATTAGGTAGGTTTTTAGGATACCATCTATTAGAAATACAGATAATCACACTTTGCAATTGTTGTGGTATGTAGGGGAACTGCTCTGAAACCATGGCTAACATGACAAACAACAAGCCATTGCAGTGCAAAATACTAACCTCTCCAGCAATGGTAACAATATTTCTCCTGTTCTAAAGGTTTTAAATATAGAGCTGTGTTGAACATAGAAGTCTGCCAGTTGAATTTGTATGTAGTGGCAATTCTGCTTCTGAAATGCTTTTTGGAACTTCCTTTTGAATTCACTGGAATTCTGAAAAGTATGTCTATGTAAACCATTGAATAACTTTCTGTAGATCATGTAAACTGTGGAATAATTTTCCATGGATTGCAGAATCTGTGGTTTATGTAAATTAATTAATGTAAATATTGGGAATATAAGCCTGATCAGAATCTGTAACTGGTCAGACTGTTTCTTCTCCCCAAAAAATTTAAATATTATACTTGCTTTGTCAGTTAGAGTACCAATGGAGCAGAGGAGTAGAGACTCTTGCCATAGTGGGAAGGTTGTGAACATGAATGATGAATATGAGGGATCTTCCTTTAAGAAGATACAATTGACATCTGCTTTTAAATAGATAAGTTATTACAAAAATCTAGCAGAATGACACAGCTCAATCCTTTCAGAATCTACAGTACAAGTCACATTAAACTGTTCCAGCAATGAGTTGGTTTAGCATTACTTTTTACAGTTGGCAATGCACTGGCAACTCATATTGCATTGCTTTTTTTTGTCCACTGGCCCAGGAACTCTCTCAAGCAGACCTCTCTCACCACCAACTGCTCTACCACATGCCCGATGCTCACCTATCAGGAAATCAGGGACAGACACTCCCCACCTATCTTTGATCTGATGACCCCCACCGAGGTGGGGCCACCATCCACTCCTGGTGCTCCATCTATAATCCAGAGCATCAGAACCAAGGCAAGGTGAGGGATCAGGAGAGCTGGTAAGGCAAGTCCAGCATTGGCTGTGTGGCAGCTCGGCACTGGTGGTTGCCATCGCCTATCCCAGGAAACAGATTTTCCAGCTTAGTGTTTCCCCAGAGCACGGACGTGCAATGACGTCTTCACACCAATGTGCTGATGTCTGCTGCCACTCTGCCCCATTACAGTGTCACTTCCATACAGTTTCACTGATGTCCATTGGAAGCCACTATGAAGCAATACAAGGCCCACAACCCACCCCAGAAGAGGAAAGCAGTCCTCTGGATGATCAATCCTTTCCCCTTCCCTGCCAAACCCTGGTGGCCCGAGTCTGTTCCCAAACCCAGATCACTGGCATGGTGCAAAGTGTGACATCCTGTGCCTCAACCCTCAGCACCACTGGGCTGGCATATATTGCATTGCTTTTCAATGTTTAACCTTCTCAAGAGCAAAATTTGTAAAATGTTTTTGCCACTCAGTTGGACTGCATTGGCAGTCCAGTCACAATGCAATGGAAAACTGAGTTTTAAATCTAAAAAAACAGTTTGTGCAGATCTTTGTGCTGGATTCAGCATCACTTATGCAACTCAGTCGGAAATGCTAAAACAATTCATTGGAAGAACAGTGTAATGTGACTTGTACTGCCGTAACTTGTACTTTTGAAGCAGCAAACAATAATTTACAGTAAATTCAACTTTCCAATGACTACATGACAGAATGGGATATTTAAATTCAGAAATGAGGATAATAATCTTGCAAGAGTTATCCATAAAAATACAAGTGCTCACAAGCTGGAATTTTCATGGTGGATAAAATTAGCTGCTGTACAAATTTAGTTCCTGGGCCTTTTAAGTCACAACTGTAGCATAAGCATAACTTGCCTTATTCAGGTTTTACTCAAAGAAGGCAAAAGGTACAATTGTAAGCAAGATATAAATCATATTTGTCTGGGACAGTCTGAAATTTCTGGGTATAATAAAGTGTGATGTGACAGCGGACAGATTACTAAACCAGTCTGTACGAGTTTAAGTATTTATGATCTTCAAATAGAAATCAATGGCTATAATTTAGAAGGGAGCAACAATCTTGTAGTAGCAGTTTAGTACAAAGTGCAATAACCTATTATAATGCACATGTTATTAGTGTTTGTTAATAACCTGAATTTGCAAACTTTAAATCAGAAGAATATGAATTACAGAAAAGAATTAGAGAACTTAAAATAGCAAAAAAATATGATCATATTAACTCGTCTGCATTAACCTTATCATGTTTTTTAACGACTAATAGCGCAGAATTGATAACAATGTGGCACATTCCCAAACCCACTTCTTTCTGGTGTAATGTCAATTTCCTTTGGATCAACAAGAGGCTTTAGGGTAAAATTCTGTAAGATCGTTGTAAGGAACAAAAACAATTCCATCCGAGCCATGCCCTCTCCAAGGCAAATTCGTTTTCCTAAAAGACATAAAAAAGCTTTACATAGGTATTTAACAACTCAACAAAAGTTAACTGCAAGCATTCTTTGAAACAAACAAATATATTTATATATATATATCTTATGCTGGCATGGTAGCACCAGTATAATTCTGGTTGAGTAAGGTGTTTAATCTTAAACCCCAATTCTTGTACCTTAATAACTTTGGCAGCATTTGACAAAATAACTTAAAACAGTGTATTCATGGTCTGGCTAGCAGGGTCTCAAGACATTAAAAGTTTTGATAAGAGGATTGCTTTTGCTACTGTTGTTGATTTCTGGATTAGTCCATCCACATCCTGGCCCATCAAATATGGATAGTGCTTGTCTCCCCCTTCCTAAATTTTATAATCCATGTGCTGCCCAGAACTCTTCCACTTTAAAGATAGTGCATCTAAATATTAAAAGCTTACAGTGCATCTAAATATTAAAAGCTTACTTGCTAAGTGAGATCCTATTGTTGTTTGGATTGAGCAGTATACTTTCCATGTTATCACTCTATCTGAAACTAGGTTAAATGGTAACATTTTAGATTCCAAAATTTCACTTCCTGGTTTCAAACACTTCAGGCAGGACGGGATAGGAAGTAGAAAGGAAAGTGGATCAATGATCTATGTTAGGAACAATTTGAAAGCTACTCCCATTGACTCCTCTGGAGGAAAATCTGGTTGTGATTTAACCACAGTTGTTATCCTCCTAGGATTCAATAAACATCTTACTATTAGTTCCCTATATATTCCCCCTGGATGTTTTAAATCAGGATGAAATTTGGTGATTGAGGCTAAAAATAATCTTCCCCCTAACAAAGAATGGGCCCTAATGGGTGATTTCAATAATGACTGGGACTCAAACTTAAATAAATATCTTCAAGAGCTTCTCTTGGACCAGGGCCTACTACAATTAATTACTGATATCACCAGGCCCAGTTATAAAACAGGAAAAGGTTCAATTCTGGATTGGATAGTAGTCCCTCTCATAAACAGTATTTTAACTAAGATTATGTCAGACGCGCTTAGTTATCATTGTATCATATATTGTGAGTGGTCAGCTAAATCTCGGGGAGGGCCCCCCCAAGGTAATTGAGTCCAGAAATTATAAACAGTTGAACTCAAATATTGTCAATGAGGCCTGTAAGAATGTAGATTGGTCTCAAGTGAAGCCTATCTTGGATATCGATTCCCTAATGCAAAAATTCTATAATCTTTACTCCTCAATAATTGACAGTGTTGTCCCTAAAAAGAAAGTCAGGGTTAGAACCCACACAAATAAATGGATTAATAATGAGCTTTTGAGACTAATGAGATGTAGAGACAAAGCCTGGAGGAAATACAAGATTAATAAGGATGTCTGCTCCCTTCACAGTTATAAGATTTTAAGGAACATGTGCAAAGTAGAAATTAGGAAAGTTAAAAAAAAAATTTTTATATCACAACAAAGGAAATTTGTGGGTAACCCTAAAAAAATGTGGCAAAATTTAAATAGCCTTTTGGGCCAGGAACAAAAGGATTCATCCATTAACCTAGAAATTGGTGATTCAATTACCAGTGACCCTAATATTGTCTCCAGTTCCTTTAATGAATTTTTCGAAAATCTGGAGAACTATAGGATATCTCTTACTTTAGCTCTGACACCCAATATATTGGTCAGCACACCTCTATCTTGACCTGAAGTTTGCTTTAAGAATGTTACAGTGGAGCAGACTAAAGAATATATACTAAAAATGGACCCTAGGCCCATCATTGCACATGATAACATTGATTATAGATTAGTTACATTAGGGATTGATTCTTTTTCTTCTCCACTTTCACTTATTTTTAACATTTCCTTACGGTCTTGTACTTTTCTTTCTATTTGGAAAATGGCCCCTATTAAATCTATTTTAAAAAAAATGATACATCATCTCAAATTACTAATTATCGTCCAATATCACTACTAGCTCCACATTCCAAAATTTTAGAAAAAATAATTTTGGATCGAACTACAGAAATTCTTAATGGTAATAACTTACTTTCAGAGTCCCTGCATGGATTCAAACAAAAACACAATACCAAGATGGCCTTGGTGGGATTCACAAGCTGCATTCAGAGCACCCTTGATAAAGGGTGCTCTGTTGCAGCCATATTGATGGCCCTCACCAAGGTATTAGACTTTGTTGAATATTCTTTACTTACCTTAGTATTGTCTGAATTTCATTTTTCTCAAGAGGTTAAAATACGATTTACTAATTACCTCAGCAACAGATGTCATCGTACCAAGATAGATGGGCTTTTATCTCCTTCTAGGTCTATTAGTTGTGGAGTCCCACAGGGTTCCATCCTGGGTCCCTTGATCATCTTGCTTTATATGAACTCAGCCCCCCCTTCCAAATTTGCACACAAACATCTAATGACACTTTATGCTGATGATGCAGTGCTTTATGGGATCTATGATGACCCCATTTCTGCATCAAAGGTTGTTCAGGATGATTTCTCTCATTTTCAAAACTCGCTTATTTCTAGGTGCATTGTCCTGAATTCCTCAAAGACCAAACTGATGTTGTTCACAGGACCCAGGATGAAACCCAATCCTTTTATAAATCCAATAGTAGATCTTAGAGGCCAGGTCATTGAGAGGGTTGACACTTTTAAATGTTTAGGAATCTTGTCGGATTCTCATTTGTCTTTCAAATTTCATATATCTTCCTTATGAAGAAAATTGAATCAAATGATTGGGCTACTGTACAGGGTTAGATAGTTTCTTACAAAGAAATCACACATATTATTAACCCATAGTTTCCTGTTAAGATTACTTGATTATGGTTTAATTGTTTACACTGCCTCTTCAAACAAAATTCTTGACAATCTGAGGGTTACATATAACACTATTCTTGATTCATGATAGGCTCAGCCTTTCACATTCATCACTACAAACTTATAAAGCTAGCTGGCTGCCTTTCATTACAAAATAGAATACTTTACAAGGTTGGGCTACTGTATTTCTCTTTAAGGGTACCCTGGGTTTGTTACCAGCTTCCATATATACACTATTTTCAAGGGCACCGAATGGGTCTTTCGGCTATCTGTTCTCATGCTTCTACCTCTGCACCCATCCATCTATTCTGGTCCCATTTCATGCTCCTAACCTGCTCCTCACTCTTCCCATTCCCCAGCACCAGTGCTTTATTTCAACTACTCAAATATTATGCCCCATCCCCTCACTCCTACCCTACTAAATCTCGTTCCCTAGCAGCCCATCCTTGGTACAAAAGCACTAAGTTCTGTTATCTTACTATTACACTTCTGGTACTATATTCTGATGACATAAATCACAACCCTGACCTCCATCCCCCTTCCCCAAACATCTTCAGCCCTCCCTTGTGGTCTTAGAATCTGCCACCCTTATATAAGAAGCCTTCTCCCTAAAATTGACTTTTTGTTACCACCCATGGCTTCACTTGCTCCTGATGTGCTAATACTTTCAGAATCATGGCTCAATGCTAAAATTCCTGACTCCTCTATTACTATTCCAGGTCTTGCCCCTCACCAGACATGACTGCACTGGGAGAGAGGGAGATTTGGCAATGTACATCTCCTCCTTTATCCAATATACTACTGTATTATTGACATCTCTCCAATTTGGCTTATGAGATGCTTATTAGATTCTCACTCCCTTTCTCTGTACCCATCTTTATGGTGAGAGTATATTGCCATCCTAGCCTCAGTGTTGCCACTACTATTGATCTACTAAAAACTATAGTCTTGCGCACCTCATTAGGCGAACTCTACATCCTGAATCAGAACTGGCTGTCCTCCTCGCTTAACAAAACCCCGTAATGATATAGCTGCTCTGAACCTCTCCCAATTGATACAGGAGCCAACTTGGTTAAATCACAAAACACAAAACCAATCAGTTATTGACTGGGCCCTCACCTCTCATTCACATAGGGTTACTAAATCTGGCCTCCTTCCAGATGCCTTAAGTGACCATGACATGGTTTATCTAGTCCATAAAATCCACAGATCAAAGGCCCCTCACAAAATATTGCTAATCAGATCATATACTGTAAATCCCTTGACCTATTCCCTCCTCTTATTTGATCTTGTCCACAGGGATTTGTCACCTATATCCTCAGATAACTCAGTGGATGATGCCCTGGTTTGCTTACTAATAACTTCCTTCGTATCTGGAACATTCACACCCTCATTAGATGTTCCAGGGTGCAGGGTAGTCACCTTCCCTGGGTCTCTCCAGAACTGCTGGCCTACCAACATGCTGATGATAAAGCCTGGAAAGATCATAAAGTTTCACAGCTGCCTAGTGATCTCCAACTGTACCACACACTTTGTAATTTCTGCACCAAGGCTATTTGATTAGCTAAAGCTGAATACTTTCATTCTACTTCCCATACTAACATAAACAAACCCTTGAAATTCTGGAAAGATGTCCATGCCCTGTTCACCCCCCCGCTACTCCTTCTATTTCACTCCTTAAGGCCTGTAGCCTCTGAATTTAATGACTATTTCACCTCCTGTGCTTCTGCCCTCCTGTCCTCTCTCTCTCCCCTCCCTTCTCCCCCCTCCATCCCCTAACTGCACTACTTCTAAGCGCAACTCCTTCTCCTTCTCACAAGTCTTCCCTGATGACACTTTAGCAGCCCTCCAAACAATCAACCCCTCTAAAGGCAGCACTCCAGATGGGCTTGATCCTACACTATTATTTTTGTCCACTCTAGCAATCTCCTTTCCACAAGCAAAATCTGTATTTCTCATCTGCCTCTGTGCCAACTGCCTGGAAATATGCAATTGTCCTCACTTTACCTAAGGATGGCGACCCCAGTTCTCCTGCTAACTATTACCCCATTTCTCCCTTTCCTTTCTTGGCTAAATTACAGGAGCACTTGGTCCTCTCTCAACTCACTGCCTTTCTTTCAGAATCATCCATCTTTACACTTTACTAATCTGGATTTAGGAAGGATCACTCAACCACCACCTCCCTGCTTAGGCTCATCGACTCCATCTTCTCAGGGATGGACTGTGGCCTAATCACCTCCACTCTCTTTGTCAGCCTTGCTAAGGCCTTTGACATTGTCTCTCACTCTCTGCTTCTTGACAGCCTTACTGTAGCAGGCCTATCAAACTCTGCTGTAAAATGGGTCAGTGCATACCTCTCTGGTAGGTCTCAGTCAAAATCACTGACTCTATTTCCCTGACTCTCCCTGTTAATACTGGTGTGCCACAAAACTCAATATTAGGCCCCATTCTTTTCTCTATCTTCCTAAATGACCTTCCTACAATATGCACCACATCCTCTATCCATGTATATGCTTCTGAAATGGTGCTGTTTATCTCACATCAGTCATCAGTTGATGTTGCTACCAGACTCCAAGCTGACTTTGATAAAGTTCAGCACTCGCTTAGCTTTCATCAACTCTTCCTAAATGCCAAGAAGACCATCTCCATGACCTTTGGCACTAGGCAGAGACTCTCAAGGCTCCACTCCCTACCCGGCTTCCTCACCCTTGATGGGACTATACTAGAGGACTCCATCTTTTTTCGGTACCTTGGTGTTTGGCTTGACTAGCACCTAAACCTTTCTGTTCATGTGGATGCCATCCTGAAAAAACTATGCCCCAAGCTAGGTGCCCTGTACAGGAACTTGAGTTGCTTAATTCTGGTAAGGCACGCACCAGTACAGAAAATTATCTTACTGATTTTTGACTACTGTGATGTAATCGACAGTGCCACTCCCAAGACTTCCCTTTCAAGGTTGGACACCCTCTTTAACTCCTTCTGCCACTTTGCCCTGGAGACTCCCCTTCACACTCACCACTGTACCTTATATCAGTGCCTAGCCTTTACCTCACTTGACAATCAATGCCTCTCCTACATTTCCAAATCTGTGTCCACATTTTGTCACAGCTCTCTCTCATTCTATCTCATCTCCTCTCTTAGTATCCCCCCACACTCCCTCAGATCTCAGAACACATGTACTGTACCCTGTCCATCCCTCACCACTCAACTTCAGCAGGCCAGTCAGCTTTCTCATACCGGTTCCCTAAACTTTGGAACCAACTGCTTCCTCAAATTAGGTACTCCTCCAGGCCTTGCTCCTGCTCATGCTCCCTGTTCAATTTCTTTTCTCCAAACTGTTTCTGCTTCTGATTTGCTCTATTCTCTCTACACCCTCTAGGTCCCCCTTCTTCTGCTTGGACTCCGTCCTCTCCACCGACTCCTGACTATGAATCTACATACTGACTAAGAATTTCTTTATATGCTACAACTTCAGCTTGTCAGCAATTATCAATTGTTATTACTTGGTATGAAAGAACAGAAAAAGGAGAGCCCATCGAGACTGTTTCCCACACTATGTGGGACATTATTAATCTATTATCCCTCAACCAAACATCTAATTTGTTTTTAAAGATAGTGGCACTAGTTGCCTCTACCAATTCTGTGGTAAGGTGTTCCATACAATGGATGCTCTTATTGGAAAAAAGTTTCCCCTTCCGTAGGTTTTATAAGTTTTTACTTCAAGCTGTTTATTATGCAGTCTTGGAATATGTCTCCTTTTGAAGAGTGTTAGACAACATTTTTCCATTAGATTTGGTGAATTTATTAAATTAAAAACCATAAGCATATCACCTCTTAATCTTCTAGTTTGAAGAGAGAAGAGACCAGTAGCTTTTAATCTGTTCTGATACTCCAAGTTTGTTAATCTTGGAAACATTCTAGTTACTCTCCTTTGAACCTGTTCAAGAATTGCTATGTCTTTTTTTTGGTTTGGATTCCAGAAAGGGGGAGCCATAGTCTAGATAAGGTCTAATGTATGCCCTATACAATGGAATAAGGCATTGTTCAGTGCGATTAACAAAAGTGCATTTTATTTGCCTCAAAAGTCTGTTGGTCATGCAAGCAGTTCTAACATGGTGATCATTTGATGTAAGTTTATTATTAACATATATCCCTAAATCAATTTGATCAGTGAAGTGGTAGTCCATTTATATAATATATTGTTTTTGGATTATTTACACCAAAATGCACTACTAAACATTTGTCTTGATTAAACTGCATATGATTTTCATTTGCCCAAAGTGTTAATTTTTCCAAATCCTTCTTTAATGCAGAAATAGTTTCTTGATTATTAACCTTGTCCCCCAAATTAGTATCGTCTTCAAATTTAACAATGAAGTTACTTGGCTCTGTTTGCAAATCACTGAAAAAAGAGATTAAACGATGTTGGTCCCAAGACCGACCCCTGTGTTACACCACTTGTCACACTACCTGAATCAGACAAGATATCATTAATTCTGACTCTCTGAGAACGATTTGTCAACCAGTTTAAAGTCCAGTTGACAATATCAAGTGACAAACCTAGATTGTGCATTTTAGTAAAGAGTTTTTCATGTGAGACTTTATCAAAAGCTCTACTAAAGTCCAAAAGAATTACATCAGTAGGGATACCCACATCTAGTAGAGTACTTATATTATTGTAAAAAGATATCAGATTGGTGGTGCAGGAATACTTGGGAGTAAACCCATGTTGATTGGAATCATAAATTTCTAATTTTTTACAATCTTGATCTATTAAAGACTTCATTACTCATTCCATTAATTTACCAGCCACTGAGGTCAGGCTAACTGGATGATAATTTTGCACAGAACCTCTATTGCCTTTTTTAAATATGGGAGAAACTATTGCTGAATGCCAATCATTTGGTACAGTGCTTTCTTGTAAGGATTTGTTGAAGATAATTGACAAAGGTATAGAAATATTTATAGAAGTTTTGATCAGAAACCATGGATGAATACCGTATGGGCCCAGACTAGCATTTTTTTTTTAGTTTTTTGATAGCCTGTATAATGTCAGTTGGATAGAACCTATGATAATCTACATGGTGAACTTTAAATGTGCTAATTACGTGATTTTTGAGAGAAGACAGAACAAAAGTACTTATTAAAGAGATTCAAGGTTTCTGTATCAGATAGAGAAGAGCAATTGGTTATAATGGGACCAATAGTCCTTGATACACCTTTTTTACTGTTTATATAGGAGAAAAGAGATTTGTGACAGTCTTTTTTGTGAGCTAGTTTAAATTCTAGCTTATTTTTTGCCAATTTAATAGAATGTTTTACGTTTTTCACAGATACATAGATACATAGATACATAGATACATAGACAGTGTCGGCAGATAAGGGCCTATGGCCCACCTAGTCTGCCCATTTGAGCTTGTAAGTTCAGTTTGTTTTCCTAGAAGTCTATTTCCTTACCCCTGGCCTCTAGAATTCCTTTATGTCTATCCCATGCATTCTTAAATCCTGTGATTGTTTCAGCCCCACCACTTCCTCTGGCAGGGTGTTCCACTTGTCCACCACCTGTTCTGTGAAGAAATTCTTTCTCATGTTTCCTCTGAATCGCCCTCCCTCCAACTTCATCCCATGCCCTCTAGTCCTGAAACATCTTTTCACTTAAAAATAGTGTTTTCCTGCACCCTGTTCCTCCCTGTAAGATACTTGTATGTTTCTATCATATCCCTCTCTCCTCCTTCTCCTCCAGGGAGTACATGTTCAGTTCCTTCAACCTGTCTTCATAGGACTTGTGATGCAATTCATGCACCATCTTTGTTGCCCTCCTCTGAACCTTCTCTACCCTGTCTATGTCCTTACGTAGGTATGGTCTCAGAACTGTACACTGTACTCCAGGTGGGGCCTCACTAGTGTCTTGTATAGCGGAATTATGACCTCCTTTCCTGCTGGTGATGCCCCTGCCTATACATCCCAGCATCCTATTTGCTTTACCTGATGCCTTGTCACACTGTTTCCTATCTTGAGGTCATCAGAGATGACAACCCCAAGATCCCTTTCCTGCTTGGTGCAAGCTATATCCTCACCCCCAACTGATATATTGTGCCTGGGTTTTGTGCCCATATGCATTATCTTGCACTTTTGCATTGAATTTCAACTGCCAAACCCTTGACCATTCTTCAAGTTTCTGCAGGTCCCTCTCATTCTGTCTACACCTCTGGTGTGTCTACTCTGTTACAGAGCTTTGTGTCATCAGCAACAGTGAAATTCTGCCTTCTAGATCCTGTGCAATGTCAATGATGAAGATGTTGAATAGGACCGGTCCCAGCACTGATCCCTGTGGTACCCCACTGGTCACTCTTCCCTCTGTGGAGTGACAGCCATTTACCACCACCCTCTGTGTCCTGCCACCCAGCCAGTTACCTACCCACCACACTACTGTCCTGCCCACACCCATAGATAGTCTGTATTCATGTAATAGAGTAGTTTTAAATGGAACAGAACTATTCTTAAGTTTCCAAAAAAAGTTACATTTTTATTTTAATCTGATTTTTAATTGTCTTGTTGAACCAAGGGGGGATTTTTTTCTTTATTTTTAAATTTCCTCTTAGATGGAATAAAGGTATTTTCCAAATAATGTACAATGTTTTTAAAAAAGTCCCAAGCTTGTTGTGTTGTACAATTAAGAAGATTAGATTCCCAGTTTATGTTTTGTAAGTATTCATTGATTTTAGAAAAAAAAAATGCTTTATTATAATTTTTGTATAGTATAACTTCTTTTGTGTAGTTTTAAACTGTTGAATTTCAAAAAGAATAGATGAATGATCACTGGTCCCAAGTGGATCCCAAATTTGTAAATTGCTAATTTGTTGCTCTATGTTAGTAAATAATAGATCCAAAATATTAGGACCTCGAGTGGGTTCAGTAAGAAGTTGTTGTAATCCAGTACTAACTACCACATCTATTAGTCCTATCTCGTCATAGGACTGTCCTGAGAAGGAGTCCCAGTTAACATGAGGGAGGTTAAAGTCACCAAATATTACAGTATCTTGAGATTCTGAAAAATGTGTAATTTCTTTAAACATATCAGTTGTGTAATCTGAATTTGCAGATGGAGGTCTATAGATGTTATCAATAGTTATATAGGACTGCTCCTTCAACAAGATTTTAACCCATATACTTTCCAAAGGAAAGGGAGAACACACTTCACAAGAAGGAATATAATTTCGTATGTACATACAAACTCCACCTCCTTGCTTATCAAATCTGTTTTTATGATATAACATACAACCTGGAATTTCTCTGGACCAAATTGAGGATGTGTCCCACCAAGTTTCAGTTACTCCCACCACACCTATATTTAAAGTTTTACAGTTGACTTCAAGTTCTGCTAATTTGAGTTGGTTTAAAGATCTTGCATTCAAAGCTAGGAATTTCCATTTAGTTGTAATAATATTTTGGTAAGTATTGAGAGACTTGGGAATAGACCCATTCTCCCCCATTGTTTTTAGTTTAAACAATGATTTATGATTTTAGTGATGCTTTTAAGTGTATTACCCCTACGGCTGAGATGTAAACCGTCCCAGCAAAACAAGGAAGAATGATCTGAAAATGATTCCCAGTGGCTAATACAGGGTATATCCAGCTTAAGACACCACTTTCTTAGCCATTCATTTAGGGCTTTGATTTTCTGCGTCATGGTAGATGTTGTTCTCGGGAAATGTAGAATTTCAGATATACATACACAGCATCCCCTATCAAGTAACAGGTTACATAACACCACATAGTCCTGTTGTAACTGATTAAATAGGGTGTTGTTTATATCATTAACACCAGCATGTATGATAACCAGTGGATCACAATTAGTACTTTATATAATTTTAAAATCTTGTCGTTGTCAGTGTACTCTTACCCTTAATTTGCTTGTTAAATTTGTTATTGCAGTTGTTGTACTGCTCTGAAATGCATCTTTCTGTTATTTGTCCCTCCTATCCCCTTCCACCCAGGAAGCACCAGGAGATGAGTAATTGGATTTGCTCAGTGTGCCTTTCCTGGTGAAACTTTTCAACTAATATATATCTGTCTATCTATTTGTCTGTCTGTCTATCTATCTATCTATCTTTCTATCTGTTTAAATATTCATATTTCAATCCCTCCCTTTCCTAGCTCAGCCATCCATCCCTATTTCACCATGTTTATATTATCATAGTGGACCAGGGTGCCCACCCAGTACTGCTTGCCAAACCCCTCCCCTCCAGGTTGAAGACTCTCCTTCCAAATGTTATTTTTGCATAAAATAAATAGATCAGTGTGCCCACCCCCAGTGCCACTTCTCTTGCTGTCCTCCCCTCCACATTATCTGCCCACCTTCCCCAGTATATGGTTGAGAACACCAGGGTGCTCGCCTGCAGTGCTGTCAAGGTTTATCCTGACACTGGGGTGCCCAGTGACCAGTGTTAACTTAGGTCCCCTAAAATAAAGAAAACCATCCCTCTTTGATCTTTTTTGGGGGGCATAAAATCTATAATAAAGAAAACAGTTCATCACCAATCTGACACCCAAATCCCCACCCACCCCACCCCGACTCCTACTCAGCACCCATCACCTACATGACACCTCCTGAACAAGGGAGGTGAAATTATTCAAATCCATCTCAAATGGTGATTTCATGGTTGCTGTGCAAAATTATTTTTTTGGGTGGGATTTGAACAGTTTCTTCTGCTGGATTCATGAGGTAGTGGTACAAGAATGCTATGTTGAATATTTGGTGTAAAAATACAGTAAATTGATCAAGATATGAGTGAACATTGAAATATTTTCAAGCCACTTCATTGGGACATGGATAATCGGAACATCCACTTTATTGTGATGTCCTGCCAGGATCTGATTAAATGGCCATTGTTTTCTATAGCGCCAGTATCTCTTAAAGAAGCCCATGATGCTGTTTTATTGGGACAATTCAGTTATCCATTCTCACACTAACTCACATTGAATTATATATTAACTCACACTGACTCACACTGCTCTAATGTTATACATTGTAATGAGGCAGAGAGAAATTGTTAATTACCATCCAATTGACATCTATCCACCGCCAGTGGTTGATTCCCATACCCCCACTCCCCACTCCCCAGTACCCCTTTCTGCTGACACTCTGAAGAGAAGCTAACTTCTGTATATGATCATATGCTGTCACCATAATCATCAGTGGTTCCTGACTGCTTTCTATCACTGTAATCTTCAGAGGTTTCAGAGTTCTTGTCAGGTAAAAAAATTATCCTTCTCCTAGTTGAAATCCACGGCATTTACAGTAGTTTAGAATCAGATGCTCTATCAGCTGGATGCCTTATTACCAAGATCAGTTCTCACTTCCTTGCTCAATCAGCTCTCTCAGTGTGCTCATCTGGTAAAACTATGAAGATGAGAAACTAATCAGTTGGACTTTAATTTTAACATTTTGCTATATTAATTTTAATTGAAAGCTGTAACATCATAACACATTAGAGGTGGTTGTGGTGGTGTGTGGAATGTGGAATTCACTGGTAAAATTATTGTGGAATGACCATTCTGCCAGTGAAATTTCTGATGGAATTTCACTGGTTCTTTTGTGGAATTTTGCCTGCTGTGATTCGCAGAATGATATTCCATGGCACAGCATAATTTTTCTGCTAAAAATCATTCCACAAGTAATCTCACCTGCCATTCTTCCCCTGATGTCTATTGCACCCCCCCACTGATCGCTGACATGTAAATAAAATCTAGTGGTCCCACCACCGATTGCCAGCTAATTCCTTTCCCTGGTGCCTAGTGCCCCCCAATGATAACTGGCCCCAGTAAAATAAATAAATTAACTTCCAGTTTCCCTCCTGGTATCCAGTGGTCTCCTATTCCAGTCCCTTAAGTTTTAGTTCCCTACCTGGTGTCTAACAGATCCCCCCTTCCTGTCCCTGATGCTTGGCTGTGGCTGGCTCTAATAAAAAAAGAGGCTTATACTCCCTGGTGTCTACCCTCCCTATGCCCGATCCTCTGCAATTAAAAAAAATGTATTTCTTCCCTGGTGTTTAGTGGACCCCCTCACCTTAGCAGGTAGCAACCAACCACTCCACTCCCAACCAACACCAACCTCCAGCCAGCAACTCGCACAGCCCTACCTCTCTGCCATGGCCAGCCACCTGACTGAGCTACAATGAATACAAGCATGCACTCATTCATTGACAAGACAGCTCCATGGAGGGCCTGCCAAGGGGGTCAGAGATGAGAGCGGAGGGCTGTGTAAATGTAATTTGTGTGAAGACCAGGGGCACTTGTTTAGATAGTACTAGAGTTGTGCTGAATGGGAAAATTCTGAATTTGTGGAATTTTGATGACATTTCACGAAATTCCATGACATTTCATTAAATTTCATCAGAATTTTGTAGAATTTTTAAAATGTAGTACTTCCATAATAACTCAGCTGTCATTTAAGCTAGCATTCTGAAATGTGGCACAGTTATATTTTATGTAGTGTGCCACTAATTTGTCAAAAATCATGAAATTTAGATGGACAGTTTTAAATGTATCGGAGCTCAAAGTTTGTCATTTTATTTTTTATGTGAAATTTAATGAACACTTTTATCTGCATATACCTCAGCTGTCTATTGGGTCAGAGATCTTAAATTTGGCATGATTCCTTAATGATAGGTGTTAGAACAATGTGCCGTGTTTCATGGCAATATGATACATCATCTCAAAATTATTTGTGCTCAAAATCTTTCATTTTATTTTTTTATAGGAAATTTCATGGAAAAAGTTAATCTGAATATAGCTCAGGCACCTTTGGAGCCTTTTTGTAATGCTTCAAGAATGATCTAAATATGGAGAGAATTAGATTAGAGATTTTTAAGTTACTGGCATTCAACACTTTACTATGTAAATATTTGCAATATTTTGTGAAAACTATCAAAAATGTGGATGTTTGTAACTTCTATGCTCTTGCAGGCATAGACTTAACACTTAACATGCATATCCATACTCAGTGTATCCTGGTGTCTAACACAACTGGTTAAATTGGTTTAGCAGTTTTAAATTTGCAGAAGAAAAAACAATTATTAGTAACATTTTCTCACATATTTAAAGTAGCATATACTGTAGCTGAAGCATCCAGAATTGTTTTTGTGGAATTTAACATTAACAATGCACATATCACTACTTCATTTGATAAGCTGGACTAAGCTTTTTGCAGTCTTGCTGTTCCTCTTTCCTCTTTGTGTGAATATCCCCCCTTCTCTTTTGGCATAGCCAGATTGACTCAGTAGAACTACTTATCCCACTAATATCCTCTTTGTTCTTTACAATGGCAAATGCCCTTAAAACATCAGTCACCTACTCCTTTTCCTATCGGCCTACCCTGCTGGAACTGCTGGAATTCTTTCTTCCTGCTGCCCAAGACATTGTCTTCCCCCACTGCATCTTTTTGAGTACCTCTAAGTCCCAGACTTGCATGTGCACCAGGCTCCCTGGATCATAGATTTACTGGACGTGATCCTTAAATTGACTGCATTCAGTTTTTAATTATTGACAATCTGTACTTCCTTGCCTCTTATACCCCTATCCTTTAATTAGAATCCCCCAGATAAGGCTGAGTAAAATTAGAAAATTCCAAATTTATGGAATTTTTCATGAAATTTTAGAATTTCCACAAAGACTCATGAGATTTGACTTTAAGTACATGTGATATTTCGTCCTTTCTAGCAGCAAGCAATTAATAAAACTGGCACACATAGTCTCATTGTAAGGTCTAAGAATCTGCCAGATTTAATGGTATTGCATTTTCTAGTTTTAAAGTTTCAGGGGTTTATATATTTGTTGTTCACATTCTTGCACAAATTAATGTTTAATTGTTGTGAAAGCTTGATTACATTTAATTCAGTCCCACATAAAGCTGCAAATATGAACTTTTTCAAGAATGACCATATGGTATAGTAGTTTAATTATTTCAACTCTGGTTAAATTTGGATTTGTAGTTTTAAAATTAGAGGAAAATTAACTGAAATTTTAATTTTGGCAACTTGTTTGGCAGACTATAACTCAGTCCCATTTGAAGCTAGAACTCTGAAAATATGTACATATACAAATGTAGTACTATCCTGTATACCTGTCAAATTTGATAACATTTCAATGAATACTGTCAAAATTACACTAAAATTACAGAAATCTAGAATTTGGTAAAATGTTTGGCTATGTATAGCTCAGCTCCCATTGAAGCTTAAGACTTAAACTGAGGTGCATATACCCATGCTAAATGTTTCTCTAAATACTGACATTGTTGAGAAATAAATAAATAATAATAATAATTTTATTTCACAATAGCGCTTTTCAAATATCAAGCCACTTTACAAAAGATGGATAAGAAATTCTAAAATTATCTCAAAATTAACTGAAACTTAAATTTTGATTAAATATTTACCACCCATGACTTCGCCCTTTCAATACACAACTCTGAAATTTGGCACACATTTGTAACCATTGTTTACTTTCTGTGTTTTAAATCTGGTGTTATTTGCACAGGTACTTTGAAACCTATATAGAAATAACTGAAATTAAAAATTTTACAAACTTCCCCAGAAATTTCCTGAAACTTCTGTGAAGTTCCAGGGAATTGGAATGGTTATTCTGCAGGCATTCCACAGACAGAATTTTATATTCTGCACAGCTCTAGAATGTACCCATGGGCATCACATAACAGATGAGATAGGTTAAACCAGGAATAACTGATCACTAAAGGGCAGGTATTGAGAGAAGCTGCCTCTAAGGCTAAACAGACTGAGGAAGTTCAGAGCACAGGGGTATAGAACTGAGAATGATTACTCCTCCTGGACTCCTACACCCCCTTACCATTTGGGAGAAAAAGAAACCCTGCAAGACACAGAGAGAATGGAGCTGGAGGAAGAGGACATAGCCAATGGCAGTAAACAAGAGAATATCAGTGCATCCCAAGTAAACATGTTGCCAGAAAATAAAAAAAAAAAAACAGATGCAAGGAATGATGGCTCCACCCCCTCTTCCACTGGAGGCAGATGTGATTTTGGTTACCAAACAAAAAAGAGGAAGACAGAAGTTTAAACAAAAACAGATTCAACTTCAGAAAATAAAAGTGAAAAATATGTATGCAGCACTGGCTGCTAGTAAGAAATGGGGGACAGAGAGACTGAGGAAGTAAATTCAGAAGCTTCTGTGGCCTCCTCCCAACAAGATAATTTTCAGATATTTAGGAATCTTCTGGATAAAACATACCAAAAAGAGGCTTTTTCAGATCCCAAATGTGGAAAGCACAGGATCTTGACCCTTAAGTTTTAGCAGAATGTGTTTAGCACCTACAGTAGTTACAATCACCCTGAATAATAACTGTATTAAAGTATATAAGAAAAGATTATCTACATTTTCCATTCTTTTTTTATTAATTTATTTTTCTATATTTGTACTTTGTATTCCCCATCCTAGTCGGCCCATGTTCATGCCAGCCCTCCCAGCCCCATCACCCCAACTTCAACCAGGGCTCACCACTCTCCCAGAGTCCCCCTCTTTTTCCCTTTAAAGGCTGGGGTGTTGAGGTGTCCCCTCTGCCCACCATGGCTTCAATCCAGAGTCCTGGGGTGCCTGAGCTGTCAGGTGTGGGGCCTGCAGAGATGGGCCATCATCCAGCATGACCGGGGCCATTTTCCAGTTTCTCACCTCAGTGATGTGTTGTGCCCTCATGTCAAGATGTGCACATCAGTGTTTGTCATGTTTCTACCTCTTGGAGCTCAAGTTGTCTTCCCCCAGCTTCCACCAGGAGCCAGTCCAGTATTGAACTTGTCCTATCCTCCCCTCCCAGAGGAAAAGAGTAGCCCTTGGAATGCTTGATCCTCTCCCCCCCAACCGAGCCTATGACTCATGAGATTGCTCTCTACCCTGGGTCATCAGCACCACTTTTTCATTCTAAATACTCTTCCAGGTAATATAATTAAGTTACAAGACACTAGGTTAAATATTACCTATGAATCAACACTGACATAACAATTGTGGGCACAACAACCATCTTTTTTGTCACAAGGTCTGGATAAATGTAACGGGTAGTAATTATTTTTTGAAGTTTTGAGCTTAAGCTACATAAAATAGTAGGAACTGCACCTGGAAAAGCACTCCTGCTATATATTAAGCATGAGAACTAAACTGTACTTTCAGGGTGATTAATATCTATGCACTGCAGTCTGAGGCAGACAGAGTACAGCTATTTCAAGAAATAATGCCATTTTTACACACCAGTAAAATGGTTATTTTAGGGGGAGATTTTAATTGTGGTATAGATCAGGTTGACAGAGTTGGGGAAAACTGAAAAGCTGTTCTGCAATCCAAGTATTTATGATATATGATCCAACTAGTTGCCTTGCAGGAATTTTTGCCCCCTGTAAATCAAAAACATGGAGTGTTCTTCTTGAAAGGTAAGCTAGCAACTGGAATAGATTTTTTGTTCCTTTCCAAGCAACTACACCTAGTCAGTGCAAAAACAGTGGCCATGGAAACCTCAGATCACATGGCAGTTTGTTGTTCTTGTAAAGTCAGACAACAATACCATGTATCTACAGATAGAATATGGAGGCTGTATGCTACATATTAGACACTGTGGCAGTGAGGGACAAGTGGTACTGTACAAAGTATTTTAGTACAGTATATTCTAAGTGCACATGAGGATTTTGGGACTTGGTGGGAAGATTCAAAACAAGAGTTTAGGAATTTCTTTCAAGCTATAACACAACAGGAGGGAATAAATAAACATTTACACTACCTGAGACATTGGACTAAATTACATCAATTAATCTTTAAGATCTATGAGGATGAGGTGGATCTCATGGAGTCTATTAATTTAGTAAACAACAGGTGAAGGCATATGAGTATTACAGAGCCAGGACCTTAGAGCAAGAAAAAAAATTTGGTATGCAGGGGAAGAGCCTTTCTTTTGATAGCTTTAAGGCTTGTCAAGACTGAATACTTGAAAGAATAAGCACAGTGATTATTGACTCAGAGAGTGCTTCCCTATAAAGGAAACTCTGGGAATATTACAAAAAGCTCAACATTATGTGGAAAGGAAATTAGGCAAAACACAATTAGATTGATCACAGAAAGAGACTCTAAAGACTCTGGAATACCTGGACTATCAGAAGAAGTAGTGAACATTGTGTCACAATGCATACAGTTAAGAGAGGCAGAATCTGCAATAACTACCTTAATGAAGAACACAGCACCAGGAATGGAAAGACTTTTGTCAGAATTTTGTAAGATATTTTTATCATATTTAGTGTCTAGAAACATAGAATCATAGAACTTGCCAGCAGGTAAGGACTGCTAGGCCTGTCAAGTCTGCCCATATCCCTATCTGTATCAACAGCCACTGACCCTACTTGGTCTTTGGCTTAGCCTCTCTTCCCCCCCTTAGGGGAACCTTATGTCTAACCCATGCATTCTTGAATTCCCTCACCGTGTCTGCTCCCATTACCTCCCTGGGTAGGTTATTCCATGCATGTATCACCCTTTCTGTGAAAAAAAAAACCCCTCATATTGCCACTTTACTTGCCTCCTCTATTCTCATATAATGCCCCCTCATTCTTGCTCATTTACAAAACTGAAAGATGTTGCCCCATGCACCTTGTTAATGCCCTTAAGACACTTGATGGTTTCTATCTCCCCATTCTCTCCTCTCTTCCAACATATACACATTGAGGTCATTTAATCTCTCCTTATAGGTCTTCTGGTGCAAGCCCTGCACCATTTTACTTGCTCTTCTCTGAACAGCCTCCACCCTGTCTATGTCCCTACAGAGATGTGGCCTCTGGAACTGTACACAGTGCTCCAGATGAGGCCTCACCTCTCAAGTTTTATATAATCAGTTACTGACAACTGGAACATTACCAAAGTCTATGGAACAAACTATTCTGATCATTTTGCATAAAAAAGGGGAAAAAAAAAACATTGTTAGATAATTGGAGACCATTATGTCTATTAAGTACAGATCAATAAATTCTGTCTAAAATTCTATCAAAAAGATTGGCTAAGGTAGCAGCCACATTAATACATCTGCTACAAAGTTGTACAATGCCAGAGAGACATATACAGGATGCTTTAGGGATACTAAGGGAACTGCTTAAGAGACTTGCTGAGAACAGTTGCTCAGGGTTCATTTTGTTACTAGATCAGGAGAAAGCTTTTGATCGAGTAGACCATAATATATTTTTCAGAGTTCTGCAATTGTATGTGTAACTCCCCTGTTCCCTGGGGTTACGGGAATACCATCAGTGTCAGTGTTAGGTAGGAAAGGCAGATGGTGAATAACTAGTTAAATAGCTTCTCACCTGATAGCTCTCTGCTTACTTGGTCTCAGCTCATAGCAGAGGGGTGATGTCATTTAGAACACTTGCAGCATCATAAGTCACATAGCTAGCTGTGAGTGGGGAGTTCAGAATTTTCAGTTAGTCTTAGTTCTGTGCTGAGTGAGCAGTTTGAGGAGTGAAGAGCTGCTGTGTGGGGTCTGAGGAGAGCCTACTTTTTCTCACCCTAGTCTGAGAACCATTTGCCTGCCTTGTTGAAGTGGTGGAAAACTTCTTCAGGAGTTCCTGATGTTCTCACTCCCAGTGGGATGGGAAGGACTGCAGAAGGATTCGAGGGGCAATCCCCTGATTCATTTCAGAACATTGTGAAGCTGCTTTTGTGTACAAACTGTGAGTAAATTCTGTGTATGAGTTTCCCAGGAGAAATGTACCTCCCTTATTTTCTTTGGGGTGTTCACTCTGACAAAGGGACCTATGCACCCAGTAGTTATTTTGAGACTGTTCTCAAGAAGTTTTTCCAAAGTTGGTTGACAATAGTGAAGTCCCTGGTGAGACTTAACACTTTGTACCAGAACTTTACCATTTACACTCCTATGCTAAATGTGCAAAACATTTTGAAGAAAGCATAGTTCTATTGGTGGCGGTTGAGGTGTAACTCTGAAAGGATGGCTGGGTATGGAAGAGGAAGCAAAAGCTGGGCAACACCCCATCTGGAGAGACCAGTTCAGCACTTCGGGTTCTGTAAGGATGCCTATTTGTTCAGTGCATATGGCCAATGCTTGAAGATAAAGTTAACCCCCTGGTGAGGGTTGTTCTAATAGTTTGAGCACCAGTGTGCTCTGTCGTAGCCAGATGTCACACTGGCTAACCTTGAAAGCCTATACCAAATAGGAACTGTTTGAAGTCATGACCAATGCCACTAGAAGAAGATTGTGTGTGCTCCATTGTGACCATTGCTACCAGAAGTTGTGTTTGTTTTTCAGCTCAGGCTTGCCGTTGAAAAAGAGTTTCAAGTCCTATGCAATGTGGGAAGTAGCGAATTTCTGTCAGTGTACAGATGTGTGTTTGCATTTGCCTTGTGCCACAAAGTCTAAACCCTTGGGGTCCATCTTTGCTTTTGTGTACCAACTGTTTAGGGATAAAGCCACACTCTAGAATCCCAGCCTGGTATGAACAATCTAGTTACTGCATTCTGTGTGGATTTATTGGGTACCCCTCCAGAAGCACAAACCTAATATAGCCCTTAGCAAAAGTTCTCTCCTCAGGAACTGGACTTGGTAAAGGTCTGTTTGTGTGTTGTACACACTGTAGTAGCAATTGCTTTGTACCCCCACCCCTCTCTCTTTCCCTAGACAGAAACAGTATGGGAGGTGTGCTTACTAGTTAAACAAGTGGCCAATGGGGCCGGTGTTACAAAAATGGGGGCTCATCCAAGGATATTGTTGAATTTGAGGAGAGAACAAGAGATGTTTGCTGAGGGTATGGCTAGTGTTTTGTCTGTCTGGTAGCATGGTAGCCCAAAGCAGGAAAGGAAGATTTGCACAAAAGGATTTTTCCCAGGAGAATGCCATCCATATGTGCCACTGAGTGCCTGCTAGTACAGTGCTGCTGTGTGTGTTGTACCAACTTACAATGGATGTAAAGCCACAAAGTGTATGTCCTTGTCTCTGCATCCAGAATGTTTTACAAAACTTTTAAACCTCAAGTTTCAATTGCCAAAAATACTGTGGACTTTAGCAAACAGAGAGAGAAATATGCCCCAAATGTTTCATGTGCTTTGTGTGCAAGTTGGGGGAATCACTAAAGAAATTGCCAAGATCTGTGGAGAAAATGGTCAGAAAGGTGCTCCTGCCATTGAAATTGCAGGCAAGAAAAAAAAGTTACAGTTTGCAGTTTAAATTTGCCCTGCTCGATGATCACCATGAAAGAAAAGTGAGAGAAATTGAGAGAGAAAGAGAGAGAGAGAGAGAGACAGAAAGAGACTCATTTGCATGGTGTTGAGTGATTGATGTGACTGCAATCAGTCCCGCGCTCAAGTCAGCTTGTGTGTGCAGATGAGTGTTCAAGAAGGATAGAGCAAGTGAAATGCGAGCTGGTCAGATCAGGATCAACCATAGAGGGGCTTGTGAATGGTCTAATCTGAAGAACAGATTTTTGCTTTGTAAATTCAGGCTCAACCTGTTATCTGACTGACTGGAAAGTGAGCCTGGTGTTTGTGGCAATGATCGTCCAGAGCACCAGCCCGTTTCATCTCAGAAGCCTTCCAGGATCTGTACCAGGCTGAAAATTTCTACTGGAGAAAGCCAGCTACTGATTTCAGTAAATAAATACCCAAACAACTGAGCATCAAACTGTTGTGATTTCAAGCCAGCTGAATCTGTGTGCAAGCAGTGATACTGTTTTGCAAAGAAGGATTGTGAGTTGTAAAGAGCAAGGCAACAAACAAAATTCTGAGCATAGACTGTGAGCTTTTATGATGGGTTCAGCAACATTAAAATGTTTCTAAGCAAGTGAGAGACTGTGAGTTATATATTAGGCTGCAGCAAACATGCAATTCTGTGCAAGTGAAATACTATGGCTTGCAAGTGACTTTGAGCATGTGTAGTCTGTTCCATATGCTGATCGCAAAGTCCTGTAAGAAAGCATAGTTCTACTGGTAGCTGTTGAGGTGTAACTCTAAAAGAACGGCTTCGTAAGGAAGAGGAAGCAAAAGCTGGGCAACCCCTCATCTGGAGTGACCAGCTCAGCACTTTAGGTTCTGTAAGGATGCCTGTTTGTTCAGTGCATATGGCCAATGCTTGAAGATAAACTTAACCCCCTGGTGAGGGTTGCTCTAACAGCTTGAACACCAGTGTGCTCTGTCATGGCCAGATGCCACACTGGCTAACCTTAAAAGCCTATGCCATATAGGAACTGTTCGAAGCCATGGCCAATGCCACTAGAATAAAAATCTGTGTGCTCTGTTGTGGCCGTTGCCACTATAAGATGTGTTTATTTTTCAGCTAAGGCTTGCCGCTGAAAAAGAGTTTCAAGTCCTGTGCAATATGGGAAGTAACGAATTTCTGTCAGTGTACAGATGTGTGTTCTGCATTTGCCTTGTGCCATGAAGTGTAAACCCTTGGGGTCCATCTTTGCTTTTGTATATCAATTGTTTTGGAATAAAGCCACACTCTAGAATCCCAACCTGGCATGGATAATCCAGTTACTGCATTCTGTGTGGATTTACTGGGTACCCCTCCAGAAGTGCAAGCCTGGTATAGCCCTAAGCGAAAGTTCTCTCCTCAGGACTTGGGTTTGGTAAAGGTCTGTTTGTGTGTTGTATACTCTGTAGTAGCAATTGCTTTGTACCCCCACCCCTCTCTTGCCATTCACTTTTTATTAATTTTTAACAAATTAATTAATACAGAGACTGTGAAAAGAAATAGAAAACTAGGTGTACAGATACATACAGTACAACAAATCCGAGGAAGACACCACCATAAGCAACAGTCTCTGTACCCCTCACCCCCTCCCCAACCCCCGCAAGGTACTGTGTTGTTCTCCATCTTACATGGGAGGAGCCACCTGCTTGGTTATGAATAAGCTACCATTAGTGGGGACCAAATTTTCTCAAAAAGGGGCAACTGATTGCGAAGAATAGCAATCATTCTTTCCACCCTCAGGCATGCTAACAGCTCAGACAACCATTCTGAATAAGAAATAACTATGGAATCATTCCAGTGTTTAAGAACTAATCTTTTCACAGTAATAGAAATCAGTGACATATGGTACTGCCTTAATCTAACCGGGAAGTCAGACATTACACCAAGTAAACAAACCTCTGGGGTAAACATGTCTTCGACCCCCAATAATGGGCTAGCTTTCTCTTTAATCTCCTTCCACAGAGGTGCAACTTTTGAACAATCCCAAAAAATGTGGAGCAGATCACCTACCCCTGAGCCACATCTGGAACACCTAGGGTCTGAAAGGACCCTCAAATCTGCTAACTTTTGAGGGGAATAATAAATATTATGCAAAATTTTGAATTGGGTCAACTTGAGACAGTTCTGCTTGAGAAATTTATGACAGTTAATCCAAATATGTGACCAATCCAGCCTAGCCTCAGGAAAAACCCTGGTCCAGTACAGCTTAATGCCGACCTTTCAATGTAAGCCCATTGAAGCAGTACCTGGTATAATTTCGAGACCGCATGGGAGGTACCTACCAAAGGTCGTACAGTGTCCCAAAATGGAATACGGGGCCGGGGAACCACATTTGACCTTACTTTCTGCATAAGCAAATGGCACAACTGGTAAGCCCTAAAACAATCCTTTACAGATAAATTGAATTTGTTTAGAATTTGAGGAGATGAGATAAGTTTACCATCCGCGTCCAAAAAATCTCGCATCCTACAATCCTCTAACTTCGATAGCCAACTCCGATTGATAGTTTGGTGTCCAACTAATAAGTGGGGGTTGCCAGCAATTGGCTGAGAACTGTCATTAACATGTTCATATTTTAAGAAATTACAGAGTTGGTTATGTATCCTTAAGGAGATTCCTATAGGCAAATCTCTTAAGGAAGAGAGCACACTGGGAGTACTATAGTACAGAGCTTCCAGATTGAGGCCCAAACTCTTAATTAAGCTAATCTCTAGATTAACCCACATTGGGACATAGTCCTTTGCTTGGGAGGAGGTCTGCAAAAGGGTCCACCTTCCATATTTATTTATATGAGCCGCCCAGTAATAGAGAGCAAAATGAGGTAATTTCAGCCCCCCTTGTTCTTTAGGTGCCACAAGCTTAACATAGGACATTCTTGCTTTCTTGAAATTCCAAATGAAATCGGCAATTATCCTATGTACTCTATTAAACCATACCAAAGGAATCCAGATATTAAGCATGGCCAAGGGGTAGAAAAGCCTGGGAAAAATATTCATTTTGACAATGCTTATTCTACCCCACAATGATAAAGGGAGCTGAGCCCACCTTTTCATGTCCAGCTCTAAACTGCGCACTAAGGCATCTAGATTTAAGTGGCGCATGCGCTCCGGGCTACTCGCCAAGTGTAGGCCTAGATACATAAGGGACTTGGAACACCAACTCAAACCTAACTTTGTAATATCATTTTTGAGAACTCTGCCATTTAAGGAGAATACCACTGTCTTCTCTTGATTTAATTTATAATTGGACAATACACTAAACTCATGAAGCACTTCCAGCAGTGCCGGGACCGAGGAAGCAGGATTGGTCACATAAATTAATTAGTGATCCGCAAATGCAGTAATCTTTACAACCTGATCTCTGATTTTTATCCCCTTAACCCTACTAGTTGATACTATCTGCCTAATCAATGGTTCCAAGTACAAATTGAATAACAGAGGCGATAAAGGACACCCTTGTCTTGTCCCCACATGTAGATGAAACGGTGATGAAATCACACCATTACATGCCACTCTTGCCATTGGGCTTGTGTACAAGGCCTTGATCCAATTAACAAATTTGTCTGGAAACCCTACCTTTTCCATCACCCGAAACAGAAAAGACCAGTGGACCCTATCAAATGCCTTCTCGGCATCCAAGGAGACCAGCGCTATTGGGAGGCCAGCCTCCTCTGACACCGAGAAGACATGAGATAATGTTCTAAAATGATCAGCTGAGGATCTGCCCTTCATAAAGCCCGCTTGCTCCAGGCCTATTAATTTTGGCAGTGATTTGTTAATTCTCTCCGCCAGAATTTTAGATAAGATCTTTATATCGTAATTTAGCAAAGAGATGGGCCGGTAACTACCTGGATTCTCTAGGGGCTTGTTTGGTTTGGGTATAAGCACTATAAGTGCCTCAAACAGGCTTTGGTGTGTATCTGCTCCCGAGAGAATATGTTGATATAACCTAAACAATAAGGGAATCAGCTGGGAAGAAAAAGTTTTATAAAAATTTGGGGAGAACCCATCTGGACCGGGAGTCTTGTCAGTGGGCAAGCTCCTAATAGCCGATTCTATTTCACTATAGGTGATGTCAGCTACAAGGAGCCTATGATCTGTCTCCTCTAGCCTAGACAATGGCAACTGATCCAAATAGTGTTGAATCTCAGATTGGGCAGGTGGAGACTGCATCTCCCCATATAAAGTTTCATAGTAATTCCGGAAGACAAGAGTTATGCCCTCCGGGCTAGTCTTTATACATTTATCATGTTCCGACCAAATCCCTTCTATTAGTCGAGATGCTTCTAGCTGCGCTATGTGCCAAGCCAAAAGCCTACCTGGCCTCCCACCCCTCTCTTTTCCCCTAGACAGAAATGGTATGGGAGGTGTGCTTACTAGTTAAAGAAGTGTCTGGTGGAGGGTTACATATGGAGTACCAGATTATCCGAGTTGATGGATTTCACTTATGTGTAAAACAGTGACTATGATTTCATGTATTAATTCAAAGTTAGGCCCCCAAATTGCAGTAAAAAAGAGGTGCCCATCAGGGATGTCATCTAAGTCCATTACTATACATTTTTTTTTCATTAGACACTTTTATTCAAATGGTACACACTAACCCAGTAATAAGGGGCATAAACATAACAACAGATATTGCAGAACAAAACAATTTAGCTTATGAAGATGATATATACATCGTACTGAAAGATTTTATTTCTGGTGAGGAATTGAAATGTAATATTGATAAATTCTCTGAAATCTCAGGTTTTAGTATCAACTATAATAAAAGTATAGCAGCCCACTGGGCCTTTGTCAGGATGTGGAAGGAGATAAGTCTGCAGATATAGAGGTTTCCCAAGACCCTGTAAAAATATTGGGGATTTGTTTTAACTATCATAAAATGGCAAAATATAATTGGGATGCCTTCCCTGAATATGGCAGAAAACAAATTGCAGCTGTGGAAAAACAAGAATGTAGTGAAACAGAAAATAATATACTTAATTAAAATCTTATTACTTTCTTGCTTCCTGTTTGTTAGTCATATTTTTCCACCACCACCAGATTTTGAAACAAACACATACAACAATTTTTTTTTCAAGGTTTGTTGGGTTCCAGATTAAATCCCATCAAGAGAGAGGTGACATACCAGGAAAAAAAAAGAATGATGGGATAGATATGAGTAACCCTATTGCATTTCTGTATAGTATGTTTAGTATGTTTATTGCTTGTAATATCACCCCAGTATTGCACAATACATAAAAAATCATTGGGTAGATATGATAGAGGACTGGATTTTATCACTGCTATTGAAAGGGAACAAGGTAAAACATGCTGTCTAAGCAAAATATGTGATCATGTAATTCCAAACTATTTATGGAAACACAAGAATGGGAATGTCCCTTACAGAAATTAGATCACTGTCAAGGAAAGCTATATAATATAAAAGGTTATTATATACAGAAATTTTACAGACCCTTTGTCTCTAAAAGAATGTCCAGAAGCAGACACAACATCTGCCACATCACAACTGACCAACAAATGAATTCCTAGAGGGATGTGGGATGTGGGATGGTTAAGAATACAGTATATGGGACACTCCCAGAAAGAGACTCCATGACACATAAAACAATTAGAGAAAAGATATGCCAATACCCTTAGTGTGCAGGTCTATTGCAGACAGCACCACTTTTTGTTTGGCTGCAGCTGAATACATTTTTCTGTCAGTTCCTGATCAAGTAGTAGAAAGCCATTATTTGTGAACCTTATGTATCAAATTGTGGTACAGTCAGACCTGTTTAATCTGTGCCTCATTAGTCCATATGTGTGACATTCCGAATGAGAAACAGTGCAAACAGATTTTTTCCTCAGGTTAATGACCTTTTTAATACATAAACCTGAGATTCTGAATCCGTTTGCATGTTCAGGCTGATTAATTCCCCTTGTTTGTGACCTCCTTAATCCATTTCTAGTGAGATCAGGTGGAGGTGCTAGCAGGTCTTAATAGAGCGTGACTTGGCAGTGTTCTTAATCCCCGCTAATTCTCTGCCATATTACCGCAGCTGAATGAAACACTTCCCGAGTGTATTCTCCTGCTGCTGCCAGTTTAGGTTCTTTTCAATTCAGCTTCATTTCCCAAACATTAAAGGGAAAGCAGTTTTAAAATGTTAAAAGTGCTGTGGATTTTATTCTGTGAAGCTCGGTCCCCGACTCCTATTATGCTCCGCTATTTGGAGCCCCATTCCACTCCATTTCCGTTGTTGTGCCACTTCAGCGAAGCCTGGTTCCCATCCCACATTCAGCTCCTGTCCTTTAATTTGCTCCCTGATCTTGTTTCTACTGCCTTCATTGCCAAGAAACACTTTCTGACCCCTCGTTCTTCTCCCCAGTCAACCTGTGTAGAGCCCCTCATTCCATGCGTTCAGCTCCCCGATCCTGTTTCTGCCTTTTCTGCCAAGAAATGCTGCCTGACCCCTCATTCTATTCCATGGTCAGTGCTGTGGATTTTATTTATTCTTTAAATCAGTCTTGTTGTTTAAAAAAAATCAATCCAGTGGAAAGTAATTTTAAAAGTTTCAGAAGTTGCTGCATATGTGCAGCTAAGATCAAGAAGAGATGTCTAATGCTGTGGATTTTATTTATTCTTACCTGCACTGTACTGTATTCTAAATTGACTAATTTTCCACAGTAATAAATCTTAAAAAAAAATCCATCATCTGGTCATTGTTTGGTTACTACATAGATTTTTATTAAATTACAAATTTGGCCAACACAAATGCTTACGGATTTACCAGGTCTGACTGTATTATGTATTTATTTATTTTAATTTTGGTGACTGGGTAGGCCCACTAAGATGATACAGTCCCTTTTTCAGGAGTGACCCGTGACAAAGGTACAATGCAATAGATGCGTGGCAAAAAATCAACAGTATTAAGGGGATACAGAATGGTAAGGTGCTTAAAATGTGTCATATCACAATGAGTAGCAAGTGAGCTCTGGGATTATCACAAGTGGCTCCACATAGCAGAGCTATGAGTGATTTTTCCCACGCTCACTTGCCACAAGTTGTGATATGATACTTATCAAGCCCCTCATCATTATGTATCCATTTTATACAATAGGGGCTTTTTAGTTTTATTAGAGTTTTTGTGGTATCTGTGTTTTTTTCCTTTCCAGTCTTCTTCTGCAGCATTTGGCTACTAGAGATGCTGATGCAGAGAGAGTACTGATATTTTGTGCTGATGTGTACACAGTATATTTACCTGGTGCATTTTCTCACTGTGTACACATCAGCTTGCTGATAACAGTATGCGGTGAGAATATTACTATTTATATAGCGGGTTATCAGAAGACCCCTACTGAATAATGAATGAATACAACAAATAAACACAGAAGTACAAAGTATTCAAGTAAAAAATATACATCAGTATAAGACGTATAACCATACAGAGTATCTTTAAGTACAGCATGACAAAATTCTGTAATTCAATAGCTGGAGACACAATACTTGAACACAAATATACCCATCATCAATTGACCAGGGATGGAGCATGGTTCTTAAATAAATATTTAAAGATAGCAAGTAGAAGAGAAAAGTCTACAGAGGCAGGATTCCCGTAGTTCAGCTGAGTGCTATAATGATTAGCCAAGCTGGTACAAAGCTTAGGCTGCAATAGGCACACAGAGAGGGAGCACTTGAACATAGCAAGAGAGGAGAGGGAGAGTGTAGATAAGGGGGAGTGCATTCCAAGTAGAGGGAGCAGAGTAGGCAAATGATCACTTGTCAATTGCCAGGTGGGGGAAAGGAGTGTTCATCAGAGGGGCCAAACATGACCTGAATAAATGCAGGGAAGATTTATGTGTCAGTAGATCATGCAGATGGGGGGAAGAGAGGAAAGTAAGTTTGTAGATGAAGCAGAGGGAGGAGATCTGCAATTTTTGAGCAAAGTCAGGTCAGCCAAGTGACGCTAATACCTTGCAGTGCTGTGGGCACAGATTGGCTCCAAGAGCATATCATCCCACCCTGTAGTATAGCATTTTCAGGCAGGCGAGTATGGTGGTCCTGGAGGAAAGCATTATAGGGGTGCCATAGAAGAGTATGGGGAGGAGAGAAGAGGTGGCAATCTTTTGACATGAGGCATGAGACGAGAGGACGAAGATAGTAGAGCAATCCTAGTTTATGGCTAAGTTTTTTAGCAGTCTGCGTTACATGCTGCTTGAAAGTGAAAGAAGGGTCAAGTAGGATCCCCAAGTATTTGAATGACTGTACTGACTCAAGGGGTTCCCCTGTAACAGACTGAATAAGAAGTGTTCCATGGGAGGTCACTTTTGCGGAGGAATTAAGAAATAGCATTGATTTTTATTTTGGTGTTAAGGACTAAGTGATTCTAAAGGAAACATCTCTTGAGTGTATAGAATTCAGATTCCAAGTTACGTTTAACCCATTGGGTATCACAAGAAGACCAGTACAAAACAGTGTCATCAGCATAAAGTTGCACCTGGAACCTGCCACAGTTCAGGGGTAAATTTTATTTACTTATTTTTATTTATTTATTCAATTATTTGGATACAATCTTTGAGCAAGAGCTCTTTTGTAAAGGTTCCACATCATGAAACACAATACAAATATTACATATAGTACATAAAATAACACCAAGTACACCAGATTTAGCTACAGTAAAACAGATTCATTTGGCAGCAAACAAAACTGAAGGCAGATTTTGGCAGTTATACTCCATGTAAACAAGCTTGACTGGGAGGATTCAGTGAGGTTTCAGGTGCAGCCTCATACAAAGGTTTTGCCATTATAATGGGTGGTGGGGTGGGAAACAAGAAAAAACAGTGAATGACTGAGCGAGGCCAGGGCTCCAGCAACAGTGGGAATGAGACACAGGAGTTGACAATCAAGAAGTTAGTGTGAGGAAGGCAGGGCTGAGAGAAGGGGGAACAGGAACAGGAACAGGAACAAGAGGGGGTCAGGGAGCAATGGTAGTATGGAGGTCTCCAAGAGGTGGGGATAAGAAGGAATACCTAGATGGAATGGCTCAGTACAGTGAGACCAAGGGTTTAGAGAGGAGTCCAAGTAATGGAAACAGAGTTGTCCACACAGAAAGGGGGGTCAAGGAGTAACAGAGGGAAGACACCAGGTGCCCAGCAGGCAGTCACATGCACTCCTGCTGACGAGGTACTGTTTCAGTTCAGACTTAAAGGCCCAGACACTTGCAGTATTGAGCAACACTACTAGGACCTCATTAAGCCAAAGGGGGGCCCTGTAGGAGAATGATCATTGTTAAAGTGCTGTTCTTTGAAATGGAACAGTGAGTGGGCTCTGTGCTCTTCCTCTAGTGTCACACTTGGTGCTGGCTGCTGATAAAATTTCAGTGATGCAGGGAGGAGTTTTGCCAAACAGAGCCTTCTTTCCAAGGAGGCAAGTTTTAAAATTAATTATGTTCCCAAGGGTTGATCAGTTTGTTTGCTCACACAATGTGCAGGTGTGGGTATTTATTTATTTCTTTAGCTTTTGTTGACAGGATAGGTGCGTTAGGCAAAAACCCTGCCTATTTTCAAGCAGGACCCGAGAGAGTACTGTACACAGTTGACAATTAGATACAGTGAAATAAAAAATAAAATGCAGTACAATACAATATATGGTACAGGTACAGACAATGGATATCCAAGCAGGGATGGTCTGGAGGAAAAAATGATAGAGCTTACATATAGTATTATCCATCCTTGCAGGCAATAACAAGAACAGGTGATGACATTAGACTACAGACATTCAACATTTCAGAGAATCAGCAAAACTAGATATAAAGAAATGAGGCAAGAGGGCTAGTTACATTCACAGGCATCAAATGCTTTTAGGTGGGAGAAAAGTGCAGTTTTGAAGGAGGAGTGAGATTGGGGGCCCTTTAGACAGGAAGGGAGAGAGTTCCAGAGTTTAGGGGCGAAGTGGACTAAGGCATGTTCACCCATTTTTGTAGAGCAGTGTGGGACTGAGAGCAGGGTGGAGTGTGATGATCTCAAAAGGTGGGAGTGAGGCACCGGGATGAGCATTGTCTCAGTGCTTTTGGGACGGGGGGATCTTGTCATCGAGTCTATGAAGCAATCCAGAGTGTAATACTGCAGAGCAGAAGGGGACAGCCATTGGAGGTTGGCATACAGCAAACAGTGGTGAGTAAGTCTGGGTGCAGGGCAAATCTACATACGTTGTTGTAGGTAGTATCCCATTTATGAAGGATTCCAGCATTAGCCTGGGATAGAATAGGAAGGGAGTATTGTAGCCTAGGGAGCAGGACACCTCTGGCAACCGAGATCCTAGCCACAGGAGTAAGGGAGTGACGCACTCAATAAGTGGCACCTATCTTGATGTTAACAGATTTGCATATCTTGTTTATATGTGATGAGAAGGCAAGAGAGGGATCAAGTGTCACACCCAAGTATTTAAAAGAGTCAGTAGACTGGATGGTAGAGCCCTCACTGCTTCACACACAAAACATGGGGGACCCAGTATGGAGTCTTCTTGCTGACCCAAACAGCATAGCCTTGGTCTTGGATAGCTTGAGGAGTAGGCCATTATTTAGGAGCCAGGCTTGAATCATTTGGAATGCAGATGACAGGTCTGTATAGATGTCATCCATTGACCGAGCAGTTGAGTAGAGCACCAGGTCATCCGCATACATGATGGATTGACAGTGTGTAGCGGTAGTGGGACAATCATTAACAAAAATGGAAAAGAGCAAAGGCCCTAGAATGGATCCTTGTGGGACACCACAGAAGACAGGAGCAGGAGATGATAGTACTTTATTGAAGAATCAGCAGCAAGGATAAGCCTACACACCTCGTTAAGGGCAATAACTACCCACTTAAGTGCTGTGTCAGCAGCTGAACCATAGACCACCAGTCCATAATCTATAATAGAGAGTATTGAACTGGAGACAGAGACAGAGAGCAGTTAGTGTGAGTTTTTTTCTGTGCCAATAAAGAACTCCAGGTTTGGTATTAACGGCCTTCACCATCATGTCAATATGTTGTGCAAAGGAAAGGGTGTCATCAATTGTGATCCCCAGGTACTTGAAGGCATGAACCTGCTCTAGAGGGACATTCACATTGTTGTAAATAGATAGAGTGGGATATCTCCTCTTGATTTGAGGGCTAGACAGGAGCATAGTTTTATTTTTTATAATTGAGTAAAGCTTATGTAAGCTGAACCAGTCCTCAAGTCGATGGAAAGTAGATTGCAGCTCACTCTGCAGTGGCTCGATGTGACAGTTGCTGCTGAGAATGACAGAGTTGTCAGCATATAGAATTATTTTGCTGTTACAGGCCTCAGGAAGAGCATTCAGGAAAAGGCTGAATAGCAGTGATCCTAGGACTGACCACTGGGGAATAGCCAGAGACACTTCTTTAGATTCCGAAGCAGCTTGGCCAACTTTTACTCTCTGTGTCCTGTGTGACAGGTAATATTGAAACCAGCATACAGCATTAGAGGCTATCCCCAGGGTCTGTAGTTGTACCAAGAGGAGGGTATGGTTGACCATGTTGAAAGCCTTTGTTAGGTCAAAGAAGATGGAACCCACTAATTTACTATCATCTAAGGCCTTGTGCACAGTCGGTGTACTCCATCAGGGCTGTAGCAGTGCTATGGTTCTTTCTGAATCTATGTTGTTGGGAACATTGCAGTTAGTATTTCTGGAGGTAGCCAGTGATTTGATCCACCACTCTTTTTTACAGCGCTTTGAATAGAGGGGAGAGGATGGAGATGAGCCCATAACTGCCAATGCAGGACCTGTCACCACTATTGAGAACAGCAGTCACCAGGGCTTGCTTCCATACTGAGGGGAATTTAACTATGGTGAGTGATTTATTGCAAAGTTTAGAAATGGGGACAATAAGCTCATCAAGGGCAAGGGTGACCAGTTTCATACCTATGCTATTCCTACCCATCCTGGTTTTGCCCAGGACCTTTGCTACATATGACATGACCTCTTTAACTGTTACTTGCTTGAAATAAAAGTTTGGATGCTTATTATCAGTTGGGTTGCTGTTGGGGTACACTTCCATTGATGCCAGGTAGTCAGGTGGGAGAACAGAACTCAGTAGCACAGTGACCTCAGAAATCTTAGTGGGGAACTAGAGAGGAGCCAGTCAATAACTGTGTTGTTACCCATTTTATAGTTTATCCTGTTGGGTTCCATTACTAACTGTATGTGATATGAGCTGGCCACAATGTTCTTCTGGGGAGGTGACTCCTTATTGAGCTAGTTTATATTGAAGTCCCCAGTAACAATGAGTTTATAGTCCTTTTTAAGACTGGCCATACATCCATGACCTTGCTTAGGCCCTTATTTGCCTTTCTGGGTGGGAGGCAGACTAATGCAACAACAAGTGATTTTTTATGTTGGTCAAACAGGAATTTATCTACAAGTAGTCTGTGGTCATCAGTCCCACCAGTTATGGGAAGTATGATCCCTTGTAGTGTGTCCCTGATGTATTCTTTTGGAGAGGTAGGTGACGGCATGTAAGATGCATTATAACCATGGATAGAGGCGTGATTTAAGATCTCCATTTGTGACAGTGGCACTAGTGCCTCAGGGCAGTACCCTGATGAGGAGGTTACCGCTAGTGCCTTCAGCATTACACCTGCAGCAAGGCTAAGGTCATGGGAGAAAAGTGGTAGGGGGGACACCTTGTTGTTCGTCAGGGTTTGTGGCCAATAGTATGGACAACAGCACTAAAAGTAATGTGCTGGTCATTTTCAGCACTCAGCGAAAGATGTAGGTGCCCTGGAATTAAATTTGTAGTGGGTTACTGGAGGGAGCAGTGAGCAGTGGGAGTGTTAGCAACCCTGGGGGAAAGAGAAGATGGAAATAGTGGAGTGCCCTATAATATCGTCAAAAGATGGCACGCAGTCAAGTAAGTCAAGTTTTTGTGAGAGGAGGTACAGACAAGGAGAGCTAATTACTATGGCCAGAAAATGATACAGAAATTAGGTGAATCATATGAGGTATGTTGGGGTATTGGAAGAATGTAATAATCTGCCCTACTGGATTGGAAGTGAGTTTGTCAATTAGCTTCCATTTAGTGATGGGCAAAGTGGCCCCAATTTGCTTCGTGGAGTGATTTGCAGAGTGAAGGCGAATTCGAAGGAGTGCTCCGCGAGGCGGAGTACTTCGCATTATAATGATAACACGAAGTCCATTGAAAACAATGACTTTATGTTACTCCGCCTTCCACTTCGCCTCATTTTGCCTTGTTTTTAAGCTCCAAAGGTGAATTTAGCAGTGATTCATGGGATTTCAGGTCACATGGGCTCTAGATTGTTTTGTAGAGCCTCAGTTTGGGGTAGTGCGTGTTGGAAGCTGTAGGAGACTATCTGCTCTGAGAGCTCTCTGCAATTGAAACCTTCAAAAAGCCATTAAAAAAGCCTTTTTTAATTCATTGTATTTGCTGAAACTTTAGTTCATCAATTATAGAAAACCCTCCTGTGCTCATTTCATCGAGCGTTTATTGTTTGTGTATGGATTTTGAATGTTAATGTACAACACTCAGTCTGTGTACTGAGAGACAGTGGAAATGTGCTTTGAGGGAGGGGCATATCTGTGGTGTAGGTAGATTAACTTGGAGAAAAAGGCTGCTTTCTGTTTTGCTGATATTTTTCTTGCATAACTGTGTTAATGTATACACAGTAATATTTTCAATATTTCTTGGCATGTTTTTGCTGATTGTTGTGGAGCAGCAGTGCATAATTTTAGTTTGTTTAAAATATGTAATTATATTATAGAAGTTTTCAATTTGCTATGCATTACTTAGTGTGTGTGTGTGTGTGTGTGTGTGTGTGTGTGTGACGCGTGTCATCAAATCAGACACCTTTTATTGTGCCACATAATAATTTCAGCAATATGAACCTGCTGTCCATTGCAGCTGTGTGATATTTGTACTTCTTTGTGGTATCTTTACTGGTACTAGTACTAGTGACTGTTACTGCAGCAGTGCAATACACTGCCCCCCTCCTCGGCCTGCCCAAACCAGCAAAGGTATTCTTTTCCAAATTTGAATTTGTGATGGTGAGCACTGGTTAGGTGTTGTGCCTTTGTCTCTGCATCTCTTCAGTGCACAGCGCAATCTTAATCTGTCTGTGCATTTGCATCTCTTTAGGGCCCAATCTCCATCTGTAACTTAAGTCACAGTTGTTTCTTTGGCTTCCCTTCAGAGTACTGGACAGGTGTGATGTTTAATTCTGTATGAACATTGTATTCATTAATATGCATTTTTAATTCAGGACCATCATCACATGTCACTCGTGATATAAATCACATTCTTCATCATCACGGTCACAAATGCAGTCACAAATCACTATTCACGATCATTCAAGTTATAAATCATAACATTAATTTTTTTTTCCAGTTACTTGGATGTACTGTAAGCCTGTTTTGTAGTATCTCTCCAGGCTTCACCACCCCACCATTGTACTCATTAATGTTTGTTTTTAAGTCGGGGAGTTTTGTGCCACACCTCATTGGGGCCCAGGGAAGAACAGCCTTAGGCATTCATGTTTCTTCATCATAACGGTCACAAATGCAGTCACAAGTCATGATTTACGATCACATCAAGAGTCACAACATTAATTTTTTTTTTTAATAATTACTTGGATGTATTGTAAGCCTGCTTTGTAGTATCTCTCCATGCTTCACCATCCCACCATTGTACTCATTAATGAGTGTTTTTAAGTCAGGGAGTTGGACAGTGACTGCAGTACATACACAGACTGGAAAGAAGACTGACTGCACACATGCTGTTTACCACAGTATACTTGCACTACTCAGAATACAAAGTGTCACGCATACAGAAGACAACAAAAAAGGGCATAATTACATACAAGGGTCGGGGATAGTGGAGGAATACATTTTATAACACAGCAAGGAAGGTGTGGGGGAGCACATGGTGTGAGGAAAAAAAAAAAAAACTAAGGTAGAATCCCATGGTGATCCAGCAGCAGTTCCAGCATGGACATAATTTGCAACTGATGTCTCTCTATGTGATCCAGCCACTGCTCCACAGCACTCACCCTCTTGTTGTTCTCCTCAACAGCACTCCAGAGAACTGCCAAAGTGCCAAGCCAGCCTGTGTTACACGCAGTTCTGTGGGGTCCATACGTTCTACAGGCTGACCTGCTGGTGGTTGTGGTGGGGTGCCGGTTGAGCAGCAGGTGCTGCTGTGGCCCTCCTCTTCTTAGGGATGCTGACATGCACAGATACACCCTCTGCCACAGAATGGCCATCAGGTGCAAGCATGGTCTGTTTTGTGGCAGCCTGCCACTCTAACTGCTGGTGAGTGAGCATATGGGTGTGCTGGCCCGCAGTCCCCAGGTGAGTTCCCAGGGGGCAATGGTGCACCTCTACCGCACGTAGACAGCACTTGGCTACACTGCTGTCCCCCCTGACACAGTCAAAAAACTGCCAAACAATGGAGGTGTGGGGAGGACCAGGCACAGGCAGGGGATGGCCAGATGAACTGGCAGCCAGCTGGTTATGGTGCTGAACAGGGATGGGATCCACACCTGGGCCAGGAGGAACAGGCACATCCTGCTCCAGAGGACTTGGTGCTGGACTTGGTGGCGGTGGTGGTGGTTCAACTGCCTCAGAGTCAGGACAGGAGGCGGTGCTAGTCCTGCTTCTGGGAGGGGGGATACTCACAAGTTTTGAGTGGTCCAACAAGAATGGGAGACCATGCCCTCCACACATGCGCATGGCACTATGCTTACCACTACCATGCTCTCCCAGAGCTGCCCCCGGCCCAGACATTCTCTCACCCTGGTCCATCTCTACTACTTTACTCCCTCAGTCCGAGCAATCACTACTCACACTGTCACACAACACACACACAAAGTCACACAGACAGAGAAAACAACTAACTACTTATAAAGGTAAGAAAAATGAAATTTACAGAAAGAACAAATTAAGTAAAAAAGAGTACAGAAAAGACAAAAAAAAATGTAGCTTTTAAAAAAGCTGTTGGGTTTAAATCAAAGTTTAAATCTCCTCCTCATTCTGATCTCAAAGTATCAGCAGTCACAAAGCACACTACTCTCTCACCGTCTGCACAGGAGAAAGTAAAAGTGACTCACTTTCTTCCTACCTAGCTAAAGAGCATGTGACTTACAGTACTGTAAGCCATGTGATGTGTAGGGGGACTGCCACATCTGAAACACCAAGTGGATCACTTAGAATCATAATGAGGAAAGTGAAGTCCATTAAAAACAAAGACTTCGGCTTACTTTACATTGCCATTCCGCTTAACGTGAAGTGGTCATGACAAGGCTGAATGAGCACTTTGCATTGCCCACTCCACATAGCAGAGTGGCAACATAAAGTGCCCACTTCGTGTTCACTTCACCAGTGGAATTTAAATTTGCTGCATCTCTACTTCCAGGCCAAAAAAATAAAAGAAATCAGGGCTGGAGCGGTATCTAGGGGGAACTATTGAAAAAGCATGACGAAATTGTTTATAAATAGGGAGAACAAAAGGGCCCCAAGATTGATCCTTGAGGTACTCCTTGGACTATGGTACAAAATTAAGGGTTATATCCCAGAATAGGAGGAATGCAATATTAGCACACATTAAGTATGTTTTGCATTATGTAAATATTACCTGTGGCAGGCTCATTGTGCTGTCACCCTACAACAGAAACTTACTCCTGTAAGTCTTCTCTTAGATAGGACATATAAATGTTTACAATAGATATACGTACATGAAGTATCTACTGTAGTAGTGCAGAACAGAATGTAAAAGCATTATAGAGGATTTTTGATCACGTTCTTACGCAATGCTTATTGATACAATGGATCTGCAGAAAGAACTTTTTTCTTTGGACTGTGCATGTTTTTTTGCACAGGATACTTTGAACATTTGGTTTTGCAGTTCTGTGTGGATTTGTATATTTTTGTTTTCTTTTATCGCTATATCTTTTGTTATAAGATGTCTGTAATTTTTAAATGTTTTATTTCACGTTTTAATAAAAATACTCCTAATCTTTTGTGGGGGGGGGGTGCTGCAAGGCTGTCTTGCAGCAGAAAGCTGCCCAACTGGACTGATGGGGGAGCTGGTAAGGAGCTCATACACTCGTTTGCTGAACCAGGCCTCCTGGAAGTAGAAAGAGAGCAGAAAGATGCACTTTTTGCTCTTTGATCAAGGGTGCAGATAAACTGGGTCATCTCTTCCCAATCCTGGGTAACCAAGATATTCCACTAGGGTTGATGGATCCCAGTTTTCGCTTATGTGCTCAATGTGGTATTTGTATGGTAAGCAACCTGATGGACCAGGACACCCTACTGAACTTTGAGCAACTTCAACATAAGTTTCAATTCCCTTCACAAGGAACTTTTTCAGTATTTTCAGCTTCAGCATTTTGTTTTGTTTTGACCCTTCCTTAAGTTTTTTCTATTTCTGACCAGCCTGTTAGATTAGAGAGATTTTACTTGTGAGAGCAGGAAATACCTATGGAGGCCCATGCTATATCCTCATTGTATGTATTTTTACAGCAAAATGCCCATACCTATCCTTATCCTATTTGCAATCAATGGGAGTCAACCTTGTCCAACACCCTTGATGCTCAATGTAAGAAAAAAAGTCTCACAAATAATTAATAAAATGGCAACTTCTTTTTATTGGAGAGAATTCCGATGGATGGTTGTTGTAAATTTTTTCAGGACCCTGTCTGTCACCTCTCATTATTCTGTGGGTTGGTCAAGCTTGTGTTGGTGACATTACGGGGTTAAAGGTGATGACCATCATATATTTTGGTCTTGCCCCAAGATACAGCCTTTTTGCACTTTATTGGCTAATGCCATTTCTTGTATATTGGATTTTTCAATTCTATTTCTTTCTGAATTTATTTTTGCTTGGTGCCCTTCCAGAGGATGTAGATACCTTTCAGAATAATTATTTTGACTGTATTTTTGTGGTTGCTGCCTTTAAAGTTATTACTAGAAAATAGTTGACTCCCATTTCACCCATGCTTGTAGATTGGATTAATGCTGTACAACAAATTGATGTAATGGAGGATATGTAGATTAACATACACTTTCAGTATGACTGTGACAATATTTCTATGCTTACTAGGTGGGTTAAGTGGGATCCATACTTGGAACAGATTTCTTCTGCTGGGACCTCTTCAGTGTCCGCATTGAAGCCTAAGTAAGTTTGATTATCCCTCTTTTCTGTTTTTTTTTTTTTTTTGCATGGTTATTATGTATGGTTTCTCACTTTGCTAGAATAGAATCTACATTTATGTATATTGCTAACTTCTTACCCCAGTGCCCTGTTCTTAGTCAGTTTACTGTTACTTTGTTCGATTTTCAGTGTGTGTACTTATTTGGTATTTTACTTTTTATGTGTAATATCTTGGATACCGTGCAATAAAGTATATGGAAAAAAAGAAAGATGCACTTTTTATGTTTGCTTGCATGCATGTGCAACAAACATTATATGACAGCTTAGGAGAGAAGCAGGTTGTGGAGGCGCGGCACTGTGGCAGCCAAGGAAGGCGCAGGAGTGCATGGGGGCTTGGCAGTGGTGGGCCAATGGAGGCACAGTGTGCTGATGACACTGGCTTCCAAAAGTGCCACCAAGTTCTTATGTTTTCACTGCAGCAATCAGGGCAGCCTTGTTATTACTGCAACTGCCATTCTGCTGCAATGAAGGAGCGACCCATCATTGCTAGGTGGAACGTTGATACTGTAATATTGTTTGAGAACAGGGTGGCGGCTTGCCACCATGTTGACAAACAATATTACTGAGCCCCCAGTTCTGAAGAGGTGCCCAGTCCCCCTTGGCAACATGTGCCCCCCCACACAATAGTGTTTGTTTGCCGACAGGGGCCCTAATCCCCGTCAGCTTCAGTCGCTACGCGAGTTCAGGTTGCTGATGGGGGAGTCCACTCTCCATTGGCATATTGTCCCCCCTTCCAGTTTGATTTGCTATGGGGGAGCCCATTCCCCATCAGCATACTGTTCCCCCTAAACAAAAGTAGGTGTGTGCCAAGGGGGATGCCCAATACCCCTTGGCTCTTGCACCCCCTTTTGTACCAATGGGAGTGCCCAATCCCCTGTCGGCTATAGCCGCCCCCCAAAAAAACACTTGGTTGGCATGCTGGGAGCCCACCCCAGTGTGCCAAATGTCCCTGTAAAAACAAAAAAAAAGTCCTGCAATTTTTTTTTGATGTTTTTAACCTGTAAAAAAGAAAACAGTCCCTTATGGTCTCGCTGCCTGCTCCCACAACCTGCACCCACCGCCTGTACACCCTGCCTCCCCACACCTCCCCTCACCCCATACTTACCTCCAGAGTCTGGCGTGATGATCTTTGGTGGACCAGGAACACGTCTGCACTTTTCAAAGCTGACCACAAACTGAGGAAATGCTGGTAAGCTGTATACAGGCATAAACAGGTTTTTTTCAACTTCAATGCATATCTCAGGCATTTTTTTTTAATTTTGGCACCAGATTTTCAACATGGGGTTTTTGGAACCCCTCCTCATGAATTCAGCCACTGTCATGGAGTTATTTTGTCCCAAAAGATGATTTTATGGTCACTGCACAGAATCACCTTTTGGGACCGAGCAATGAAATGACAGTGCCAGTGTTCATGATGTGAGCTGTCCAAAAGTCTATATTGCAAATTTGGTGGCAAAAATCAAAAAAATTACTATTTTATGAGTGTGCATTGTGCAGTTGCTATGCATGTTCATAAGTTCATGAATTTGCAATATTTTCACTCCAGATTTTCAACACTGTAATTTTTCCACACCTCCTTATGAACAGTACAGCTGTCATTTTTCACATCCTGACAGAAAAATGTTCTCGCACTTCAGGCTCAGAACAGCGCAGTCGCTCTGGGAAATCAGTGTTTGGGATGCATGAAGAAAATCACAGTGACACAATTCATGAGCAGAGGTCCTAAAATGTCTTTGTTGAAAATTTTGTGATGTAAGTCCATAAAATGAGTGTTATGAGCGTGCATTGCGCAGATTCCACGCACACTCGTAACTTCGTGAATTTGCAATATTTTCACTCCAGATTTTCAACACTGCCATTTTTCTGCACCTCCTTATGAACAGCATAACTGTCATTTTTCACATCCTGGCTGAAATGTGTTTTCGCACTTCCAGCACAGAATAGCGTGGTTGCTGTGGGAAATCAGTGTTTGGGACAGATGAAGAAAATCACAGTGACACTGTTCATTAGCAGAGGTCCTAAAATACCTGTGTTAAAAAATGTTGTGATGAACATCCATAAAATGACTGTTACAAGTGCATGTTGTGTAGTTTCCATGCATGCTTGTAACTTCACACATTTGTAAAATTTTCACTCCAGATTTTCAACATTGCTATTTTTCCACACCTCCTTATGAACAGTACAGCTGTCATTTTTCACATCCTGGCCGAAATGTGTTTTCACACTTCTGGCACAGAATAGTGCGGTCACTGTGGAAAATCAGTGTTCAGGACAGATGAAGAAAATCACAGTGACACTGTTCATGAGCAGAGGTCCTACAATGCCTAAGTTGAAAATTTGGAGACGGAAGTCCATAAAATGACTGTTATGCGCATGTGTTGTGTAGTTTCCACGTATGCTCGGATGTGCAAGAATTTTTAATATTCCCCACTACAGATTTTCAACATTGCCATCTGTTCACACCTCCCTATGGATGGTACAGCTGTCATTCTTCACATCCTGCCCAATCTATGTTTTCATACATGTGGCACAGAATGGCATGGTCGCTGTTGGAACTCAAAGTCATGGACAAATTGACAAAATCACACTGCCACTCTTCAAGAGAAGAGGTCCCAAATGCTTTCATGAGATGGGTTCACAAAAAGGCCATGCTGAAAATTTGTAGTGCAAATACCAACAAATGCCCAGGCCTTTATGGTTTGTAACCATAACGTCCCACCCTGTACAGACTGACAGGCATTGGGGTGTGCCTTTGCACTGCTGACTGTACTGCTCATGCCATCACAACCCTGCCCCCCCACTGACAGGCATCAAGGTGTACCTTTGACTCTTCAGCCCCAGACTTCACCCCATTGTCCTATGCTGCACCCATCTCAGCGTATGTCCTGATGGAATGGGGTGTACTGTAAAGCCAAACACCCCAAGGCACACCTCAACACCTGTCAGTGTTTGCAGAATAGGGTGAGGTGACATGGCATGATCGTCATGGGTGATGACCAAAACACTTACCCCAATGTCTGTCCATCTCCACAGGATGGAGGTGGGGTTGGCGTGAAGTTCAGTACTTCACTGCCATTCCTATTCTGTATCTAACTCCTGCATTTCCAGTGCTAATACCAGCAAGCAAACATTCAGCAATGACAAATGCTTGTTCTGTATTCCAACCTTTACAGAGTCTGTATTTCATTCTGGTGACATAATATGGAATACAGAACAAAGAAATCATTGACCTGTAATCAGTGTGGAGTACTGACCTGAGAACCAGACAGCAGTAGGATGTATTTAGCTAGCAGATTCAGATTTGGAAGGCAGCCTACACAAGTAGTTGCTTTTGACTAGGATTACTGAGCATTGATTACTGCATCTGTGACTTTTGGCTGAAGAAGAAGCAGCACTTCCAGCCACAAGTGCAAATCCCAATGCAGCACAAGAAGCAATAAGAGCTCCTGATGCCTCTATGGGGCAACTTCAAATCTATAGCCACTGTCAGCCCTGGAATTGACAGCATCATGAATAGCTGTTGATCAAAGGCAGCCAACAGAGAGATGGCAGCTAAGACTGAAACAAGGCTGCACCATCCCAGCTTCTCTGATGACAAGGACAGTGTCAAGCTACCATGCCTCCTGCAGACAGTTGGGAGGCTGAACAGACAATAATCAAACATCCTGTTTCTAGAAGGAAGGATACGTAGTTCTGGGGGATGCAAAAACTGACTCTAATGCCCAAGAAATGGATCCAGTCCCAGTGCCCTCCAGGAACTTTCTGCCAATAAACAAATAAACTGTTACTAGGGTATCTGCACCATGGACTGTCTCTTTGCCCCCATTCCCCTAAGATTTGCACAAGATAAGTCTGATAACCAGATGCCATTTGGTGAGAGTTCAAGAAATCAGGGAGAGTCAGCACCAAAATTTTCTGGCTTGTTTTCTTCTAATGTGTAGCCAGCGCAAAGAAGGAACGTGATGATGCTGCATTATGTGGGGGGAGATGAGTACTCCCATGACTGCACCTATGTAAAATAAACATTGTTAAAGGACTATATGTCTTTCTCAGCCTCTCAACATTATGATTTAATCCATATTTTACAGGAGGAAAGTTACAATGTTAGCTTCAAAACTGTTGGTTCCTTGGAAAAGTTTTAGGCTAAATATGCAGAACTGAAAGATACTCCACTTTGGGCAAACTTTGTAGCCATCTCTCAGACTAAACTGCTAGTAAAGGCAGTGACCATATTGTTTAGAAATGAGAATATTAATGTCTCAGACATTACGTATTGGTTAAGTCAGAAATGTGAAGTGCTTGATGTACTGGTACCCATCCTGGATGAAAAGAAGAAACAGATGCGGAAATGACATTTCCGGATGAACCTGAGGTACGGGGGAACTGGTTTACTACACCGTTTGAGCAGTTTCTTTTAGTGAAAAGATGGGGGGGGGGTTCTAACAGGGATAGCCTTGAGCCAGTTTTAAGTGTGGATGACTGGTATATTTAAGCAACACTTGCAACCAGCAAAACTTCAATATCTGCCCCTCATATGGTCACCATAGCTAGTACTGTAATAACCCCTTTAGGTGCAGCCACTGTAAGGAGCATGAACACACTTTAAGAAACTGCCCATGGCCTCTCACTGCTGGGGGGATGGCTATAATCAGGAGTATTTGATTGGGAAGGCCCAACAGTCCTAACCTACACATGTACCTGGAAGTTTCCCAACCACTGTTCCAGGCTTTATACTCCAGACCCCCAATATGATTCCTTAGATAAGGACTTAGTGATACATCTGTATACTCTTAGTAAGGACACATTGGCAGAAAGTGTGGTCAGACAGGTGGGGAGCAGTCTCATCACAGGCTGCAGAATCACCACTGTGGTCAGAGGACACCCTACTGCATTCCCACACTATGATGCAGCCAGATCTGCTTGAGTCAGTTAGCAAGAATGTCATGCCACTCCCCCAACAACCTGTATTACAGAAGGAAAGTATTGATGCACCATTACAAGATGGTAGGACACTTATTCCTGTCCCTGGGAGAAAAAGGTGTTGGAGCTGAAAGTTGAGGACAGTGAAACCTGCTACTATTCCAGTGACAAACAGGTTCTAAGCTTTACTGAGGATAAAGATTTGGCAGGGGGGAGGATACAGAGGAGATGGGTGACTACTCTGAAGTCACCATGGTGTCATCTCAGCAAGACCCCTTCTCTGACCCTGAGGATTCTCAAGCAGAGGCCTTTTCCTCAAGAAAAAATTAAAACAGGAATCAAACACTATGCCAGTCTCTTTACATCAGAGGCAGTTCATTATAATGCAGTTTTGGTTTCTTTTTCTTTGCCTCTGTATGTCTACCATTAAGATTGTTTCTTATAATGCTAATATCATCAGTTCATATAAAAAATACCTGACAAGTTTAGACATTCTGAAGTGGCAGCCTGGGGACATACATTTGCTCCAGGATAACAGAATGAGACAGGACCAGGGAAGATTTCACTTCTGACATCAAAACGTCAGTCACGTGGTGTGTCTTGTTAGTCGTTGGTCTGCTCCTGCTAGCTGTTGGAAGTAAGCTGTAAGCTATAACTTGATTTTGAAAACTGTAATTGTTAGACCATGCTAGCAAGCACGTAAATCTGTGGAGTTATTTCCCTGGACTGCTTTATGGTTATTTTTGAAGCTGCTACATTATGGGATAAAAGAAAAAAGAAAAATAGAAGCTGTCCTGTGAGTTTTGGATGTAAAGCTACTGTTGCAAGCTGATTTCAGTCTACTATTGAGTGCACTTCAAGAGGTGCTAACCTGTCCACTACATTGGTCTTGTTTGTAAAGTACATTTTTTAGAGCCCTGGTATGTGCACTCTCAATGTTATCAAAATGAGCTACAACACTTGTGAAGTTTTCTAAGGTGTTTAAATAGTCTATGTTGTTCTATGAATATAACAGGTGTACCTTTGAAATAGTGTTGTGTGAAACTGGAAAATTTCACCCAGCAAAATATTTAGTGTAATTTGTGCATTTTGCTAAATATTTTGCTGGGGAAAAAGTGAAATTTCACCTGCGGAGTGAGTGACATTTTGCTTTCAAGCCAGCAAAATTCCACTGTGCCCTGGTGTAATTTCACCACCCGTGGGCAAATTTTACTGAAATAATGACTCCCTGAGTTCCTGAACCCTGGGTAGAAGTCCCCCAACCCGGCCACTTACAACCCACATTTAAAAAAATAGATTTTCTCTGGTGTCTAGTGCCGCCCCCCTGCCCTAGCCCAGTGAATAAAGCAAGCCCCTCCCAGTTAGCTCATTATTTTCCTGGACCCCAATCCAAAAAGAAAAGATCAATCCAAATTCCCTGGTGTCTAGTGGGCCCCTACCCTGTCGTCAGATAGCACCCCTCTACATCTCCTCCCGTCTCGATCGTTACCAGCACAGCCCTCCATCATTCATGGCCGGCAGTTGATGAGCACTTCAGTGAATGAGTATGCTTGTACAAGCACATGCTCATTCACTGAAGTGCTCAATTGGGCTGCCAGCCATGGAGGTGAGTAGAGGGCTGTGCCGGTGGCCAGATTGGGGTACAGGAGGGAGCGAGGTGGGCACTCATCTGATGACAGGGTAGGGGGGGTGGGGGTCCACTAGACACTAGGGAGTGGGGACTATATTTTTTTTAGGATTGGGGTCCAGGGAAAATAATGAGTTAACTGGAAAGGGGGCTTGCTTTATTCACTTTGGGCTGGTGATCAGCTGGGGTGGGTGGGGATCACTAGACAACAGGGAGAATAAATTTTTATTTTAAAATTTGGGCTGGTGAGCAGCTGGGGGGGACTAGTAGACAAGGTAACATATGGTCAAAGTGGTGAAAATTTAGAACCTTTCATTATTATAGCGGAGCTTTCTGTTTAAGTTTCAATGCCACTTTGGTAAAGCTTGCCAAAGACAATTAAATCTATTGATAAATCTTTATGATTAATCAAAATTGGCTATAAACATTTCCAAAACAAAGATCATTCAATTTGGAAAGAGTAAAACATAAGTTCAAATGGGATATTGATGATGAAGAAGTTGCCAAGATCCGAGAATGTAAGCACCTAGGTATATGCTTTGTCACAAATGTGTACATGGAAAACACAAGGCAGTTTTTTTGTGGCTAAACTGAATACCACCCTACAAGCTTTACTCTGTCTTAACAATAAGTATAGAGGCAATAATACAGAAGCTTCTCTCAAGCTACTGTAGCATAAGCAAAAATGTCATCTTAAGCAATTTAAGCTATAGAGTCATAGGGGTATATCAATTTGAATTTCATAGAAGTTTCAACACCACCATTTGCGGAGAGCAAAATTACAGGTGTAACTGCTAAATTTTGAGAACAGTTTCCAATTTCGCCGTAATTTTGCTGGCGTAGTTTTAATTCACTGCATTTCTACTTTAGAACAGGAATTACAGTTTTGGACCCAGAGGAATCTGCAATCATACAATGTGTTCAAGGGGTGTCAGAAACAGACTGATAGCAGGACATTTACCTTCCTATTAGATCAGCATGGGGGTCAGTGGTCCAATACTGAGGAAATATTAAAAATCACAGAACAGTAGCTCTCATGCATGCATATATAAGAACATATGATTGAGCCAGCAGAAAAAGGCCTTGCAGTCCATCTTGTCTGCTCAAGTTTGCAAACCCCTCAGTGTCCACTAAGGGATCTTTCCCCCTTCTGCAATATCTGCTCTTCCCACCCCAGTGATGTCCTCGCTCCCTTCCATTTCCCTTCCCCTACATGCAGCTTTTCCCTTCGTCTATCCCAATCTCTCTTGAATCTGTGCACTGTCTTCAGGGAAACATCCTCCCTGGTAAGTCATTCGACTTGGCAATCACTTCCTCCATGAAAAGGTTCTACCTCACTTCTCTCTTGACCCCCCCTCCACAGCATGAGGCAGTGCTTCATAGTGGTCCTGTTCCCTCCAAAGTTGAGGAGATTCTCAGAGCTCACCCTGTTGAAACCCTTAAGGTACTTCAAGCTTTGTATCATGTCACTCCTCTCCCTTCTATCCTCCAGGGAGTACATGTTGAAATCTCCAAATCTCTCCTCATATGTTCTGCCTTGCTTTCCCTAGATCATCTTATTTTCCCTTCCCTGGACTGCCTCTAGTAGGCATATGCCCTTCTTTAGGAAAGGGCTCCAATACTGTGCACTGCACTCCAGATGTGGTTATACCAGAGATCTGTACAGTAACTGAATGAACTGTGCTTTCCTGATGGTTTGGTCCCTGGCTATACTGTCCAGCATTTAATTCGCTTTGTCTGCTACATTCTTGCAGTGTGCTGAGTGCTTCAGATCACTCTTGATTATCTCTCCCAAGTCATTCTCCTTCTCTGACCAGGTAACCTGCACACTCCTCACCCAGTATTTGGACTCTGGGTGCTTCGCTTTCAAATGCATTACCTTGCACATTTTGGAATTGAATCCCAGCTGCCAAATAACTGACCATTTCTCCAGCTTAGCCCGATCCTCTGTGAGGCCCTGTCTGTCCGCCTCCTCCTCCATGTCTACTCCAATGAGCTTTGTGTTATCTGCAAATAGGCAGATTTTATCCTTTATTCCACCTGCAATATTGTGGATAAAGATATTAAACAACATTGGCTTGAGCACTGAGCTCTGTGGGATACCACGAGTGACTGGTCTAGTCTCCAAAAACTCCCCCACACTACCACCCTCTGACTTCCATTCTACAGTTGGTTTCTAACCCACATAACTAGTTTTCCCCTACCACTAGGTCCTTAAGCTTCCTGATTAATTTTCTGTGGGGAACAGAGTGAAAGGCCATACTGAAATCCAGATACAGGATGTTCACTGTTTGGCTGCAGTACACTCTCCTGGTTACTCAGTCAAAGAAATCAATCACGTCAGTCTGGCAGGATCTTATCAACACAGACCCATGCTGCCTGTCATCCTGGAGACTATTTTCTTCCAGAAAGCTTACCAGTCTTTCTTTCAGTATGGTTTCCATGAGTTTCTCCACTCACAAGGTCAGACTTGACTGGTCTGTAGTTACCTGGGTCGTACCTTGGCCCTCTTTTTCAGAGTGGCACTACATGTGCTATTCTTCAGTCCAGATGCACGTTCCCTGGCATTGATACACACACCTGACATAGACAGCTTTTTGACAAATGAACAGCTCCCTAAGTTACATGAATCTTTGGGGAATTTGTTGACCAAACCTATTTCTCTTGCAGAAGTGGATACAGCAATAGTTCATTCAGGGAAATAAGTCTCCTGGTAGTGATAGGTTACCAATTAAGTTTTACAAAGCTTTCAGTCATTTATTAAGCCCAGCTGTAGTGTACTTGTACAACACAGTCTTCACTTCTGGAGTATTACCTGCATCTATGACCACAGCTCTAATCATCTCTCTGTATAAAAAAGGAGATGTATCTTTTTTGTTGAATTAGAGAACAATATGCATTTTGAATTCTGGCCTTAAGGTTTCATCAGAAATCTAGGCTATCCATCTTGTGCAAATGGTGGGGATGTCATTTCTACCCAACAGGGCTGCACTCTGCCACACAGGTCCACCCATGACAAGCTGGCACTTATTAGGGAAGTTTTTGAAAAAGGTAATATGGGTATTATATCTGGTTACATCCTCCCCTTAGATTAGGAGAAGGCATTCAATATATTGACCCATGAGCACCTGTTTACAGTATTAAGATATTATGGAATCCCTGAAGTTTCTGTTAACTGGTCAATGGCTTTTTACAATCAGGCATGCATTCTTGCCTTTATAAATGGATGGCAGGGTTCTTAGATGGGGTTTTATAGGGAACGAGGCAAGGATGTCTCCTAAGCTCCATCCTATGTGTGCTTGGCATAAATCTTTTACTCTGAGCAGTCCAAGGACATCATCAGATCTTAGCTTTGCACACAAGGTGGGCCCTACCTCCCATTAAAATATTGGCATACGTTGAAGACATCAGTATTTTTCTTCAAGACACTTCTGCTGATGTACCTTTGGCAACAGTATTGTAAAGGTTTTCTAGTGCATCAGATTCTCAGATAAATAGCTCAAAAAGTATAGGAGTAGAGACTAGGATGCCACAATGTGTACAGACACAAACTGTGGTAAGAGAAATATTGTGCAAGGCTCTAGATCAGAATTGTTAGGTCTTGGTTTAGAAGATGGCAGTATGGCCTTCCTAAATTGGGAATCATGGATTATGTCAGCAATTAATAGGGTTCAGATTTGGCAGACAAAGAAACTTTCTAAAAAGAAAAGTGTCTTTCTTATTAAATTTATCTTGTTATCAAGACTTTTGTATTTGAGTTTTGTGTTCCCCTCCATGACAATGGAAGCTAAATTGCTTAGTCTCATCTTTCTTTTTTTCTGGGGTAGCAGATTAAACCCCATAATATAGGGAATTACATACTTGCTGGTCAAACAAGGCAGGGTAGGGATGATTAATCCTGTGGTAATTTTCTTTTGTATACTTTTACATTTTAATTTTAAGAAAGTTTTGAGAAGGAACACTGAATTGTGCGTCTCATTGGTGGCAGACTAGCTGGAACCTTCTCTCCTCAGTTGGCATCTGAATAAAATTATTTTTTTAACCACTGTATAGAGGACTTGCTGCTCTCTGGATATAAAGACTGTGGCCATTTTGTATCAGGTTAAGCTATGGATGTTTTGGAGATCAAATGGAGCTGTTGAGTACAATGATTTTAAATTAAAGTCAGACAGTGGTACCAGGGCTTTAGTATGATAGAATCTCTCTCTAGAAAGAGTCTGTATGAAACGGTTATGTCCCTGAGGTTTTTGTAAGTCCAGAGCTTCCATCTTGTCTGGAAGAACAAAAACCTGTGACACTGAAACAAATAGTAAATAAAAGGCTTCCCCACATTATGGTTGAATATCAGTGAGAGATCAGGCGGCAGGAGAACATAGTATCTTAACTGCCTAGAAACATAGAAACACAGAAATTGTCTGCAGATAAGGATTGCCATGCCCATCAAGTCTTCCCGTTAGCCCAGTAGTAGTTTTTGGCCCCGACCCTGTCTGGTCAGTGGCTGTTTGTCCATCATTCCCACCTCTAAGGTTTCCTTATGTCTGTCCCAGGCATGTTTAAATCCTTCCACGGTGCTCGCTCCCACCACCTCCTGTGGCAGACTATTCCATGTGTCCACCACCCTCTCTGTGAAAAAAGTATATTTTTACATTTCCTCTTTACTGGCCCCCCTCCAATTTCATATTGTGCTCCCTTGTTCTAGTGCTCCTCCTAGATTGGAAGATGTCTCCCCCCTACACTTTGTTTATACCCTTGAGGTACTTGAATATTTCTATGATGTCCCCCCACTACCTCATCTCCTCTGGTGAGTACATATTGAGGGCCTTTAATCTCTCATATGTTTTATGGTGCAAGTCCTGTACCATCGTGGTTGCCCTCCTTTGGACCACCTTCACCCTATCAATGTCTTTGCAAAGGTTCGGTCTTCAGAACTGCACACAGTACTATAGGAGGGGCCTCACTAGTGTTTTATACAATGGCATCACCATGTCCTTGCTTCTGCTAGTGATACCTCTACCTATGCACCCCAGTATGCCACTGGCCCTCTACAGCCCTGTACTCTGCTTTGACACATTTAGAACATATGAAATAATAACCCCCAGTTCTCTTTCTTACTTGGTGATCGTTAGCACCTCCCCCTTCCCATTCTGTAGCTCTCCTCAGGGCCCCTCTTTCCAGGTGCATTATTTTGCACTTCCTTGCACTGAACCCCAGTTGCCACATCTCAGACTATTTTTCAAGCTTCCCCAGGTCCCTTTTCATTTTCTCCACCCCATCTGGAGTAGCCACCCTATTGTAGATCTTGGTGTCATCTGCAAATAGGAAGACTTTTCCCTCCAGTGCTTGTGCAATGTCATTAATGGAAACATTGAACAGGAAAAGCCCAAGTACTGATCCCTCCGGTACCCCGCTGGTCTCCCCCCACTCCCCAGATTGGATGCTGTTTACCACCACCCTCTGCCTTCTGTCTGTCAGCCAGTTCCTAACCCAATTCACCACCCTGTGCCCCATGCCCAGACTACTCATGTTGTTAACCTGCCTTTTATGTGGGACAGTGTCAAAGGCCTTGCAGAAATCAAGGTATGCAACATCTACCCCCCCCAATTTACTTGCTTCGTCACCCAGTCAAAAAAATGCATTAGATATGTTTGACACAATCTTCCTGCTATGAATCCATGTTGCCGTGGCTCCTGGGCACCACTGGATTCCAGATGTGCCACTGTTCTTTCTTACAGCAGTGCCTACATGATCTTTCCCACTACTGAGGTGAGGCTGACCCACATATAGTTCCCTGCCTCCTCCCTACTACCACTTTTGTTTTGTTTTGTTTTTTTCCTTTTTTTTCTCTACCCTTCAATTCAGAGTAACGCTGAAGATATTTTTATTTTCTTCATCAGACATTTTCTTCAGGAAAAAAAATGTCTCCATCTGTTTGCTTCATCATAACAGAAGGGGAGAATCCAGATTCTGACTTAACTAATTTAATAATCCATTTTTATTGATGTGATTGCCATCTGGAATGGTGCCCACATTTTTTGAAACTTGCCTCTCTTTCCATTTTTGCTGTATCATATTTGTTCCAATTTTACAATATCCATTAACATGTTCAGCCAAGTGGTAAAAAATGGTGGATCTGGGTCTTTCCACTTTAGAAGAATATACTTCGCTATGATAGAGAAAATTTTTAGGAGTTTTTTTTTTTTTGGACTGCACCTAATCTTTCTCTATCTGGGCATATACCTAATGTCCTAACTATTGATGAGAAAGCTATTTGTTTCTTCTACTACCACTTTTGCGCAGAGGGACTATGTATGCCCTCCTTCAGTCCTCTTGTACTACTCCTGTGTTGAGTGACTCGGTGAACAAGGCTGCCAGAGGTGCTGCGAGTTCCTTCTGCAGCTCCCTTAATATCCTTGGGTGTATGCCATCTGGCCCCATTGCTTTGTCCACCTTCAGTTTGGTAAGCTCTTTCTCCAAAGTAAATGGACTGATCTCCACCTCCACCCCCCTTTTGCATTTGTTGCACAGCTGTGGTCCCTGACCATACCCCTCTTTTGTGAATACTGAACAAAAGTATTTATTCAGTATTTCCACCTTGTCTAGGTCTCCCTCCTTACACTCCCTTTTGAGCCTTACAATTCCCTCCCCGTTCCTTCTTCTTTCACTGATGTACCTGCTATAGAATGTCTTATTCACTGTCTGTGCTAGTACCTCCTCAGTCCATTCTTTTGCACACCTAACAGCCTTCCCTGCCTTCCATAGACACCCCAGGTACACCTCCTAGTCTTTCTCCATTTGTGTCCCCTTGTATTTCCTAAAACTCACCCTTTTAGCCCTTACCTTGTCTGCCACCTCTTTCAAGAACCATAGTGGCTTCCTCCTTTTCTTCCCTTTGGACACCAACCTGTTTGTCGCTTCCACTATGGTTCCTTTTAGTTTCTCCCACTGCTCTTCAACGCCCCTCCTAACCCCTACCCTTTCTCCAGGGCAACTCTAATACAGCTCCTAATTCCAGCGAAGTCCACCGTCCTGAAATCTAAAACCTTCACTTTTGTGTGACTTGATTGAGTCCCTATCTCCATGTTAAATTACACTCTCTTGTCCTTCTATGCAGACTTTTATGACTCTGTACCTGTTGGTCAGTACCAGGTCTAGTATCACCCGGTTTCTGTTGGGATCGATCACTAGCTGCTTGAGACCTGCCTTCTGTATGGAGTCTAGAATGGCTCTGCTTCTTGTTAAAGCAGCTGCCTGGGTGGTCCAATCCATGTCTGACATATTTAAATCTCTCAGCAGCAGAACTTCACCTTTATTAGCCATCTCATGTATTCCATCCACTAGTTCCCCTTCCACTTCCTCCCCTCATGCTGGAGGCCTGTAGATCACTCCTGCGCGTATTGATGCGCAATTCCCTGATTCAAGGATCACCCACAGTGCCTTGGCCTCCCCTAGTCTATCCTGCATCGCTGTTGCCTTTATGCTCTTCCTGACATACAGGGCCATCCCACCATCTTTTTTACACCCCCATCCCTCCAGAACAGAGCAAAACCTGGTACATTAATGTCCCACCCACGATTAGCAGTGTACCTTGTCTCTGTAATTGCTGCAATGTCCAGGTCCACCTCTACTAACAAGGCCTCCAGGTTTGAGATTTATTTCCCAGTCTGCAGGCATTTGCTACCACGGTCTTCCATGTTCTGCAGCCAACCCTTCCTATGCCCCTATTATTGCTATCCTGCCTCTTCCCCCCTTCCCAATTATCTTTCTTATATGGCCTTGATTCCTCAGCTTCACCCTTTCTGTCTGCTTCCTCTACTTCTTCCTTTCTGCCTGCTTCCGTTGTCCCTGTCATTAATTCATTGATTCTGCAGGTGCACTTTGGGGGGGGGTGATACTACTAAGCCTCCTTCCCTTCCCTTCATGGCCCCCCCTTGGCCAGTTTAAATGCATGCTGCTGAAGCATTCAAACTTCTCACTTCATACTAAGGTCCTCTTTCTGGATGGATACTAGCCATTCTCCTTGTACAGGCTCACATACCTCCAGTGTGGCCCCAGTCTCCCATTAAGCAAATCCCCTCCATTCCTTCAACCAGTATTGGGATTTCTGGGTGTGGAGTGTTCTAGCCTCCCCCTTACCATGGTCAGGTAGCACTTCTGAGAATGAGACAGAGTGTGCTTACTGCTTTAGGCACCTCCCTAACTTCCTGAAATCCTCCTGGATTCTATGTGTATCCACCTTGTCCCCTGCAATGTCATTTGTCCTCAGGTAGACAATGACATCCAGTAGAGGAGAGAAACTGTCTCAGGCCTGACTGTGTACAAGTTTTAGAAACCCAGGAGCACCTACTTAAGAACTGTAAATACAGTATGTAGTCAGACTGTGGTGTAGTCCACTTATGGCAATGGAATTTGATTACAGAGGTATCTTATGAGAGATTGGTTCATGGATTTACTGAAGGTAAATGGAATTGTCTGGGCAGTGATACACTTAGCATAGTGTTCCTCTTCTTTAAGTTTAAGGTATGGCAAGCAAGGTGCATATTTGCTATACAGAAAAAGTATGTGACATATATAAACCTGAAAACTTCTGTCAAACTAGCCATTAGTCAGATATATCAGAGAGATAGTACCCTCTTCTCTGCAGTTCACCTACAAAAAAAGCAAACAAAAAAAATCTTACAGAGGGGATTCTTTTCAGTCGTTTATGGGTAGAATTACATGGGTACAAGTAATGAATTGGATCTGTGGTGACCATGCATAGTTACATATTTTGTCGTATTATGTTTTCCATGTCCTTGCTTGAATAATTAACAGTATGGATAAACAGAACTGTTAATGTAGCTGTGTTTTGCATTCCATTTGCTCATTGACACCTTGCCTTGGTTTTGTACATACCGGTTTCTGTATTTTTGTATATCATGCTAAGTCTGTTAGTGTTTCTTTGTCAGTCTCATGTTAATGAAACATTCCCCTACTCTTCAACAGTGTCATAGGATCTTGTACTTCCTTCTGGACAGTGACCAGAGATGGGCAGAAGGGACCTCAGTTTAACATCTCATCTGAATGATGGCACCTCACTAGTGCAGCACCCCCCATCGTGCTGCACTATAGTGACAGTTTTGGGTATTTCCCCAAGTGAAAAGGCAGAAGTCGGGCCCCAAGTGGCACCACACCTTGCATAAATGTATAGAACCATGCATCAGTCCAGCCAGGGATAATAATGCAAGCCCTACATGTCTGGCTGGTGGCCAAAGCAAGGTGCACACTTGGATATCTTAGTGCATGCCCTTTAGTGGTGCATTATGAACTTGGTGATGCATAGAGCCCTTTGTGTGCCTAGTTACTGTATACATCTCAAATTGCAAAACATTATCCTTAAATATTACCAGGTGTGTGTGTGTGGGGGGGGGGTTCAATTAGATTGCACTGAGGATGAAAAGGACTTGGTGGATGTTGATAAGTCTGAAGTGGAAATGTATATAAGGCTGTTTCATTGTAAATTCTGCCATGTATCTGATGAAGGGCCTTGTGTATCTTAAAGCTTGTGATTTGTAGATCTCTTGTTGGTCCAATAAAAAGTTATCAAATCAACCACCTTGTTCTAACTTTTATAGAAGTTTCTGTAGTGTTTGCCCTCTAGACCCTGGATCATCTTTGTTGGTCTGCACTGCACACCCTCCAGCAGCCTGATGTCCTTCTTCTGGAATGGACACCAGTACTGCATGCAGTACTCCAGACAAGTGACCTGTACAGGGAAAGGATCACCTCCCTACTTCTGGAGGCTGTTCCCCTTGCCATACACCCCAGCATCCTGTTGGCTTTTACCACTGCCTTCCTGCACTGTGCAGAGTTATTCATGCTCCCCATAATAAGCACCCCTAGATCCTTTTCCTCCTCAGTGCAATCCAATTGAATCCCCCCCTCAAACTGGCAACTCCTCCTCTGGTTCCTGGCTCTGAAGTGCAGTACCTTGCACTTCTTTGCTTTGAACCTCAACTGCTATGTATTCGACCACTCTTGTAGCTTAGTCAGGTCCTCCAGCAACCCTTTCTACCCTTCAATGTCATCAACCATGGCTCCCATCTTGGTATCGTCTGTGAACAGACAGCTCTTACTCTGAAGCCCATGTGAAATGTCAGCATTACATATTCAAAACAGTACCAGCCCCAAAACTGATCCTTGTGGTACCCCAATTGTCACCTCTCCTGGTGATGAGAGTTCACCCCCACCATCACCATCTGTTGCCTTCCCTTGAGCCAGTTTTTAATCCACCTTACCATCTTTGTTCCCACCCCCCACATACTCCAGCTTCTTCCCAGCCTCCCATGCCATACAGAATCAAAGGCATTGCTGTAGTCCAAGTATAGGACATTCACCACATGGCCTTTGTCCAATTCCTTCATCACCCAGTTGTAGTACTCAATGAGGCTGGTCTGTAGGGTTATGGGTGATGTCAACCTTGATTGGATCTCTGTTAGCTCTAAACCTCTAAAATATGTATTTGACACCTTCGGGCTTACACAACTTATTAAGGAAGCCACCCATCCTAATATGAAAAATCCAGCCAATAGTAGCTTGCTTGATCTTATCTTAGTGAATAAAACCTACCTCTTTACCCATTCAGGCATCTTTGTCAATGACCTCAGTGACTACTGCTCCATAGCCTGTGTGAGGTCTGCACCTAAACCAGCCTCCACCTCTAGATACATCTTTAAAAGAAGTCAGTATAACTTTGACCTACATGCCTTCCTCTCAGATCTTCAGCACTCACACTGGCAAGATTTCTACCTGGCCCCCACTGTAAACGAGGCTTATGAGATATTCCAGAATGTAATCCTTGGTACAATAAATCATCACACAGCCTTAGTCAAAATTCACACAAAGAAAAAATCTTGCCCTTGTTTCACAGCCAGCCTGAAAACTGCTCAGCTCCTTTGGAAAAAAGCTCAAAAAAACAAACTTCACTCTGACTGATCAGTCTTCAGGGTAGCTAGGAACCCATGTACTAAACTTATCAGGACAGAAAAAGCCAGATACCTTTGCACCAAAGTGGATTCCTCTATCAAGTGTTATGCTAAATTTTGGAAGATATTGAGGGACACACTTTAGCAAACTCTCTCTCCCTGTTAAAATTTCATCTGGTGCCTCCTCCACTACCGATAAACAGATGATTCTTGACCACAACAATCACTTTCTTAGCGTTGGGCTAACATTTGATTCCTGTTCTGCCAATAACCTTTGTATCCAGCTTTGTGTTCAGGACCCAGCGGGTCCAGCCACTGATACCCCTGCTCAAGATGCAGTTTTTGCCTTCTGTCCTGTCTCACTGAAAAAAGGAGAAAGATTTATTATTAGAACTGGACACTAGAAAGAGTGTGGGTGCTGATCCTATTGATCCATATTTCTTAAAATTTAGCTACTATGTCTTGTATGCTCCTATCACCCACCTCTTCAATTTATCTCTTCCTCTTGATGACCTCCCATCAATCTGAAAAACTGACCATGTTATTCCGCTGTTCAGGTTTGGTGATCCAAGCGATCGAAATAATTATAGACCCATGTCCCTGCTTTGTAGCCTTTCTAAATTGATTGAGAAACTAGTTAACACTCAACTTAGAAAACACTTGGATTCCTTTAATCTGCTTAATCCAGTACAGTCAGGATTTAGACCGTATCACAGTACAATATCCGCACTCGCAAAGGTCACTAATGATTGGCAGAATGCCTTAGATGTTAAAAATTACATGTGTGCCTTATTCCTTGACCTGAGCAAGACATTTTACATTGTGGATCATGACTTGTTTCTGGTCACTCTTTGGAACATTTGTCTGGATTCCTTGGAATTGAAATGGTTTATCAGTTAACTTACTGGTCGATATCAGCAAGTTAAAGCAGGTGGGGACCTTTCTCCTCTGATAACTCTTTTCCTTTGCACTTTACATCAACAATATTGACTCTGGTATCAATTCAGCTAACATCCATTTCTGCTGATGATTCTGTCCTCTATATTGGTAGGCCCACCACAGAACTCTCCTGTAAGGACCTTCAGCTAGACCTTAATTGCTTGCAACTAAACCTACTGAACCAAAAACTCCTATTAAATGCCCAAAATACCAAGGCTCTGTTCTTTTCATTATTATTTAATGCATCTAATCCCTACACCCTAGGTACAGTCCTTCACAGAAATAATTATATGAAATGTTTTCATGATGTACACATAAAACTACCCAAGTAATATGTATGCTGCAAGTATGATTTAAATGTTAAACTGGAACCGACGGCAAGCAAATATGGAAACCATGATTTTTATGTTAAATTGAGAAAGACTGCATGCATGTGGCACGTGAGCAAAAAGCAAGTGGTCACTGATAATTGCACACATAAAAGTTAAGTGACTTGCTCAGGATAATATCATATACAAGTGGAGGTTGATGAAATTCAATCCAAGGTTTTCATGCCTCCAAGTTTAATGGTTTGCAGTTCAGTACCTTTAACCACTTAGCCATACTGTCTGCACACATATGGCTCACTTGTATTTCAGTACATACTGTGTCTGACTACATCTGTATGCATGCAGCATGCTTGTAGTCACTGTTACGCTTTTCTGTTTTCTTCTCTTACTCATCTCAGTTTCACAGTTGAACTGTAGCACACATACCAATGGAAGCACATGTGTTTTTTCCCATCCCCAATACACAAACTTTCCCACAAAACCACTTAATTATTTCTGTCTGGCCTGTACACCTACCATTTTCTCTCTCCATAGTTTTGAATGCTTCCACATAAACAGACTTTAATGTGCAAACACAAACGTAGCAATAACTTAACACACATCCACATGGCCAGTCCCCTGCCCAGTCTATGCCTACACACTGCAGTGGGTATGGCAATGCTGCTATAGACAACCCACCAAGCATCGATATATGTAAAAAGTCTCCTACTTGAGTACTAGGGTGCCAGAAGCAAGATTCTTTAAGAGATGATATACCCATGAGTCAGAGTGCTAGGGTGTACCTCCTTGAAATGAATGGAGTTATTTTTTATTACTATTTTATACATTATGATGATGAGATGGAGAATAATGAAAGCCACCATTATACTAACAAGACCCTTTTCAGTAAAGTGGTGGCCTTCATTACTCTCCAACGCTCCATGAATAATGTATAAAATAATAATTAAAAAATATCCCCATTCATTTCAATGGTGCACACCCCTGCAGTCTCCTTTGCCCTTTGTCATAATGAGCCTGAGCATGGGGATGTGGAGGCCAGCTTCACTGGGAAGGGGGGCATAAGCCTGACTATAGTGGGGCTCAAATAGTCTGTACATACCATACCGCTCACCAGTCCATGAATGTAAAGGACAGCTCTAGAATATCTGTAGCATCTCTAAAAAATACAACTTATTTGTTTTGACTGAAAAGTGATATGCAAATCAGGAAAAATTTAAATGTATATGATTCATCTGTATATACCCAGGAGCAGTGCATCAGATTTGGGCTTAAACCCACCCAGTTACTAACCAGTTTTTTTCCTGGCTGAAGTTCCCCCCCAAAAAAAAAATCCTTTTCCTGATTTTTCTCCCTGACTCCATTCCATTCAGTACCCATCCCCTATGGGTCATGAAGCTGCCCAAAGATGAAGAAATGTGAAAAACACATCACTATTTCAGTCCTTCCTCCTACCCCAATCCCACTGTAAAAAAAAACATATTTAGTTTTACTTGTCTGGCCATATGGCCAGAACCTGCAGCCTGACATAGTGTGCCACCAGCCCAGTTTTTAGTCCACTCCCCACTCTCCTTCCACCAGAAGCTGGATGCTAGAACTGACCATCACAGATCCCTAATGTGGCCAGTGACCAAGTCACCTCACCAACCAAACACACCCAACCTGAGTTGCTTGCTTCTTGCTTGGTTGCTGCTGTGAGTGCTGCTGCACTGCACTGATCAAGGCCTATAAAGGCCACCCACACTGCTGTCACCACTGCTGCTAAGCCTAGCTTTCTATCAAGGGGGTCTATGCTGTTTTTTTTTTTTTTTTTTTTGCAGGTAGAGCTTAATAGAGTAAATAGGTAGCCTTGTCTTAAGTTAGCTTCTAGCTCACCCTCTGCCCCTTCCACCACCAAGGGAGAGGGAGACTCACTTAGAATAGACCAAAAAAAATATGCTGCCACAACACTGCTTTTGAGACTTCAGTGCTCACTGACTCCTCCTAGCTGTAGTATGCAGTCTGTCTACTCTGTGGTGGGAAACACAGTATTGCACTTGCAAGACTCATGCACTCTTTCTTGTCTGGAACATATCCGCATCACATGTGAGTGTGCTGCTGCTAATAGTTGGAGAGAGTGGAAAATATAATACAGACACGGTCGAGTCTGGAGAGTACCTGCAGCGTGAGCACACACAGGCAGGTGGGCACATATTGTGCAAAAGATTAAATCCAAATGTAATGCCATTACTGCCACCCCATAAAAACAACCCTAGGCACAAATATGGGGGGGGCAACTGTGGCCCTTTGCCTTACCTAACTAGCACCCCTGCTTAATGGTAGAAATTCATTCACAGGTGCTAATGCAATGGTTTCCACTGTGTTCTGAGGTACTGTATCTCCATGTTTCATGATGTGTCCTGATCATCGTGAGGGTTACTGTCCCTCATTGGCCCTCATTTTGACTGTCCACATCCCTCATTTCAGTGGCAAAATGTGAGGTATGGTGCATGCTTCCAAGTCCCTATTCAGCACACAGAGTGCTGAGCATGACCATAGTGCATATGCTCAATACAGAATGACATAGTGAAAGTAAGTCAGATGAAAAAGTCATGGAGAAACACATTTGTAGCACTAAATATGCATAAGGGATTTGCATGGTCCAAAACAAAAAGAAAAGACTTCACAACACGGAGGTCTGTCTTCATACTGTACATCTGAAATGGGGGATGTTGACTGGCTATATCCTAGGCACTTAATGCAGTAAACAAACAATAATTTACAAATTAATGGTGATTTAATGACAAAATCAAAAGCCATTAAACAACTTGGAGAAGGATCAAAATGAGTTTACCTAATTTTTATGAGAATTCAAATAAAAATGTATTTTAATGACTCCAATTGCTAGCGGTAGTATAAGAAATAGAAACTGATGTGTTTTTTTAGATTAAATTAGTACCAGCTTAACTACTGCACTCATGGCAAGTGTGCAGCATGTGAACCTGATGTGATGTTTAAATGATGTTCACACCAGCTTAACTGCTGCATTCATGTCAAGCATGCAACATGAGCACGTGATGCGATTTTTGGAAAATGTTCACACCAGCTTATCTGCTGTGCACATGTCAAGCTTGCAGCATGTGAACTTGATTTGCTTTTTAGACCTGATTTGCTTAGGTTCACTTTGTGTATGCAAACCACATGGAAACATTGCACAACTAAGCATGTGACATGCATTCTGCATGTACAAAGCACACCTATATTTCTGTAGGGGGTGCCTCAAATTACCACGCTTCTAGGCGAATCATTAGACTTTGTGGTCAAATTTAAATACCTGTGGTTTTTGGATTGACCACAAACTAGCCTTCACTGAGCATACTGAAGAACTGTCAAAAAACTTAAACACAGACTTGGTCTTTTCTACTGGATTAAGCATCTGCTCACTCAAGGTGCCAAAACTTGATTAGTTCAAACCATCTTTCTTCCATTGTTGGATTATGCTGATTTCCTATATGGTCAAAGTCCTAGCTCTGCATTATTTAAGCTCAACACCATCTATCACTGAGCAATAAGATTTATCACTGGAGCAACATATGCCACCCATCATTGCTCCCTCTACTTCTTAGTAGGTTGGACATCTCTTAAATTTAGAAGGCAAAAAAAAATGCTGCATTCTTGCTCCTGCTACCTCCAATCATGGACTTCGATCTGTAGATAAATCTCTGTTGAAGGTGGCTAGATGCAGTATATCTAAATGTGCAGGTGCCTTCCAGTGTGTGGCCCCTCAATTCTGGAACTCCCTTCCTATTAGCTTCAGACAGTTAAGAGTCTCATCTCTGCTTCAAAATGAATTCCATTGTTATCTATTGCATACCAATGTGTGCACTTGTTTTGACCCTACTAGATATTGCTTTACTCCTCCCATCTTTCTAATCACCTCTCCTTATCTCTCTCCTATCACTCTTCATTACTTGTCCTACTACTACTATGGGAGGGCTTTAAGCCCAAGGTTCGATGGGTGGAGCAACTACGTCCCTCCTCCATCGGGCTTAAAATGCCTCTCATCCTGGTCCCCTCTAGGATACATTTTTTCATTGCGGCCAGAGGCACCGCCTCTCCCTCCTCTCATCACTCTTTCTCCTTTTTGTTTTCTCTGTTGCTGCTCTTTAATGGTGCCTCTGGCCACCAGTTCTGCCATCTGTCCCTTTTCCCTTTTCGTTCCTCTATCTCCCTGCCCTTACCTCCCTGTCCACATTTCCTCATTGTTGCCGGTTGGCTGCCCCACCTCTGGCTGCCTCCTCGATCTCTGCCCCACTGCCATTTCAGTTTCCATCTCCTTCCTGACTCTGTTCTCCTTCCCTCCTCATTTGCTCTCCCTCGTCACCCCCTCCCATCTCATTGTGTACTGCTGCTCATTTCCCATTTTCCTCCCTCACTATCTCAGTGCCTCAGCACTTCTCTTATCAGTCATGCTGCATTACAATTTGATTCACTCACCTTATGCCCTGCATGGATGTCCCAACTGTACCTGCCCTTGCTCATCTGGTACATTTCCATCTCTCTGGACCCCATGCTCTCTCAGTGTCTTCCAAGCAACCCCCACCATTGCTCCACCTACTAGGGGATGGCGTATGAAACAATGACTGCCCTGTGTCTGGCAGCTTGCTTCATACCCCAGACTTTCTCTTCTCTGGCTGTTTCCTGCCTCTGTCCGAGCTACAGTGCTCATGTGGCTCTATCAAAGGTGAGTGGTGGTACTCTGCTTTCAGTGCTATATCTGTAGTTTTACATTCAGGAAGTTGTTTGCATCATCTATAACCGCAGCATGCATTTTGCCTCATTTGCTGCTATGGAGAGCTGGTTGCCAGCCTGACTAGGAGTCATTAATCTGTGGCTGCGATTTTCTCCTGCACACCCTCTGTGTCTCAGCCCTCACTAACGGGTGCTAGTTACCCACTTCATTTTCCCTTGCCTTGCTCCGTGCTTTTCTGGTTGCTACACTTTTCCCTCCTGCCTTCCTTGTCTCCTGCTGTGGTTTGTTGGTGCATTTCAAGGGTGATGTGGGTTTGTAGTCCCTCTGATGCATTCTTTGTCTGTCATGGCTGGATGAAGACTTTCTGAGCCTTTTTTGGAATTGGGCTTTTCAGTGCATGGTACTCTTCAGGCCATTTAGCTTGCTGCATCCTGTATTCAAGGTGTTGGGCTCCTGCCTCCCCCCAAATCTCTTTCTCTCCCTTCGATGTTTTGCATCCTTCCCATCTACTTCTTGAGATATTGCTCCTCTGACATCTACTTGAGTCTCCTCCTGCACTCCGCCTCCTCAATCTGTGTCCTTTTCATCACCCTGTCCTTCTCCTCACCTCCTCTCCTGCACCCTGGGTTTTTCTTTTGGGGGTGTTTCCCTATCCTACCATCACCTTCTCCACATTTCATCCAATCACTGCTTGGCTGGCTGCTGGCTGTCACCGACCTGCTCCTCTATTTCCATCACTCAATCTGTATGCCTTGGCTGACCACTCAGCTTGCCTCAGCAGACTACATCTACCTCCCGTACTCTTGTGCCTCCTCATCAAGCTCTCCCTACTGCAGTTCTCATCCCATATCAACTGGGTCCTATGCTACCCCATTGACCTCTCTACTGTCTTTTGTTCTTTCATACCTTGCTTTCCTGTAACAGCCTCCATAGCTTCAATCCATCATTGCACCTCCTCCATTTCCTAAAATTTTACCTTCCTTGTCCTAGCTCCTTTTCTAGTACCAGCCATCATGGCTTCCCTCCACTCTTAGTTTCACTCCTCATCATTCATCATCCACTTTTGCTCCTCAATCACTCACCCTGAGCTGCCTCTGGTTACAGACATGCCTTCTTGGCCTCAGAGTTGGCCACCTTTGGAGGAGTCTACTTACTCATACTATCTTTGTACCAGTTCATTTTTAAGTTCATTCCTGTCTCCTCCTCTTCTAATTCCACACCGGCCTTCCCAGATTCACTCCAGTCAAGGTCTGCAATCGATATTTCTTTCTGGGCATACCTAACATGACTCATATGCCACCTCATTGACCTGCAGCCATACTGCCACATGTATCAGTTTCCTGACTCTGGTCATCCTTCACTCTTCCTTACCTCAAGCTTTGTTTATTTACTTTGCTTACTAGAGCATTCCTATCATTAAATCCTTTGCTACCTCATTGACTCTGACCTTAGGGTGTACTCGTTTGCAGTGCATAATCACACATGCCCTAACCAGCCTCAGCATCTACTTACTTGCATCGCTCAATCAAGCATTCCTCTCCTTGGATCTTGTGCTACCTCATAGACCTGCCACCTTCCTGTGGCACTCATCATCTTCAGTCTTCATTGCTGCCTCATGTTCCTTCTTCAATCTGTGCCTTCTTTTGGGTTGTCCCCTATCCCATCATCATCTTCCCTACTCATATCCATCTCTTTAACAAATCCTTCTCTTTACCAACATGCGTTATCCTATCAAATGTGCTCAAATCAAACATCAGCCTGGAGGGAAGGCGACCTAGGCTTTGGATCCCCAGAGGTTTTCTCCTCAAAGGGGGAGGGGTTCCTTTCCTCCATGCCAATGATCATAACATTAGTTAGAGTTAGTGATTTCATAGGTTACTTAGTTAGGTTCTGCTGTTGGATGACAGCAGATGGTGGCCCTCAGCTCTCTCCTCTCTCATTAGGAAGTCCACCCTTATCATCTTCTCAGAATTCCATCATTCATCATCCTCACTTCTTTGATGCTTGATGCCTTTGAGTATTCTTTTTGGTCTTCTTCCTAACCTACCTTTAGCTGACACAATCATTCCAGCAGCACCTGTAGGGGGGAACCCTCCTCTAGGGTACCTTGCATCATACCCTACGGGGTGGTACATCCCACGGGTAGAGAGGCACAAAGCAAATTAAGTTACACAAGCATCATCTCATCTCATCTCATCTCATCTCATCTAGTTGAATAAGCACATTGAATGGGAGGGCTTTAAACTCGAGGTTTGATAGGCGGAGCAACTACATCACTCCCCCATTGGGCTTAAAACACCTCTCATCCTGTGCCCCTCCAGGATTCATTTTTTCATTGCCCACCATCCACCCCTCCTCCTCCAGCGGCTCATCTTTCTTACCCATGGGCTTCTTCCTAACCTACCTTTAGCCAATGCAATCATTTCAGCAGCACCTGTAGGGGGAACCCTCCTCTGGGGTTCCTTGCATCGTACTCTACATTATGGTATGACACACGAATAGAGAGGTGGAAATCCACAAGGCAAATCAAGTTACACAAGCATCCTCTCATCTCATGCATCCAGTTGCGTAAGCACATTGAACCACTACTTAAATCACTTCATCTACTATTCACTTAATTTCTCTCCCTTCCCTCTTCTTCCCTCTCTTTTCTCTACCAACAAACCCCTTAGCAAGACTGTGTCTAATGTTTTTTGCTAAATGTCTATTTATCTTGCTAAATTTCTAGGTGAGTCATGTCCTTAGTTCCTCTTTCGTATTTTACTTAGGCCTCCAAATCGTCAATTTCTACTTGATTCATCTGTTATGACATCCCTTCTTACCTCTAGTGCTCACATGCATATCCTGGTCTCTCTCTTTTCCCTAACACTGTTTATTTGAATTGCATATGTATCTAACTCTGCTGCTCCACGTTGTTTAGGTTAATCAGGTTTATGTAATTTCTCTTTGTCATGGTTTGCTTATTCCTGCTTATGGAACTTAGGTTTGTTCATCACTGACTGTACTTTTTACACCGAGTACTATTAGACTGTTGTATGATGATATGTTCTGTACTCTCCTGTGTTGTGCCTGAGAATCATTTTATGACTAGTGCACTTTCCCGGTCAACAAAAACTAAATAGATAAATTACTAAGAAGCTTCCTCAGTACATTTCAAATTGTCTGCCCATTTGTACTGTAGGTAGCTACTCCCTGAGAAGCCTCTCATATACAGTATATCACTCATCATCCCTAAAGTTAATTCGCATTTTGGCAGATCGTCCATAAGTCATGCACTTCCCTTACTGCAGGATAAACTTCAAAAAACCTTGAAGTTAGCTATCCCCATAAAACAGTCCACATTCAAAATGCTACTCGTATGTTCCTTAATGGAGTCCAACAATTACTTCCCCTGATGGTTTGCTAATTGTGTGCTTGCGTCATCTACCAATTGTGACCTGGATTTCCCTCTTTTACTTCTTCTCCTATATATACATATGCTTTTTAACCGCTTTTACCCCTCATCATGAGACTTCCTTTGTATATATTGTATATAGTTGTTGTACATATTATGTATGCATATATTGGGCCCTATGCACTAATGGGGCAGAGTGGCTACTAGCGTGTATCAATCACTCTGCACCCTATGTGCCCTCCCCACATGGAACACTCTAAGAGGGGCATGCAGCACATACATGCCCAATCCCCAAGCCATGCGAGGAGCAACATGCTGGGGGCAGGTGAGGGGTGGGTCAGCACTATGTGCCATGCACTAAGGCACATAGTGCTGGCCATAGGGGTGCATGGGGGGTGCAGGGTACACCAGGGAGAACCCTGCCACAAACCCCCTATGCAACTAGCAAACACCTCAGGATCTACCAGGCTATAGGGCAAATAGCCCATCCTCCCTGAAGGGCCTCTGCACAGGACCACCCAGTGCATCTCACCTACCCAATACTCAACAGTGTGTGGCCACATTCTGCTACCTGATGCCCCCCTTAATCCACACAGGAGCACACAGATGCAGCTCCTGGCCACTGGCACACAGATGCAGCCCTCGCCCCCCGATGGCCCACCAACATTCAACCCCCCACCTGTCCCACTGCACTGACTGTTGCCATTGAAGGACAGATGGCATTGTACTCCCGCACCTGCCAAAGCTGCTGGCCATTGGACATCCGTGGGGTGTGCTGCCAATGCATGCACCACTGCACAAGTGATCCAGTGCTGGACTCGGTCTGGGCATCTCTCTGGATGCCCAGCTGGACCCACAACCCCGCCCCCAGCCTCACTGCAGAGTTCTGTGCACCAGGAGGTGGGGCCATTGACGGGTGACTGGCAGTCATGAATGCTGCCAGTGTGCACCTGGCCGCAGGTGCGGAGTCCCACAGGTGGGTAATGTGCCTCTGGCAAGTATTATCCACCCATTGGTGCATAACACCCATTGTATATAACTGCTGTGCATATTACATACTAGTTGGTGACACCAACCTCGTTGCATTCTGGTATTAATGAGTTGTATATCCTCTTTATTGTCCCTGGATCCCCACCCAGGAGTTATTGAGACCACTAATTTTTGCTTTGGATGCTCATTGCCAGTGTTTATTAAGGCATAATTGTATTTAAAACATACTGCACCACATCCTTAAACAGTCAGTTTATTAAATATGGACATAACAGTACTTCTCTTCCAGGACCTTGCAGTTCTTTCTTCCCTCTTGTGGATCTTCTTCAGCGCTCCTTCCTCTTCTTCTCTTGTCAGGGTCTGGACACCAGTATCCAGCTCCCACTCTCTTTTACCACCAACACAGGTACCACCCTACCTGGGCCACTCTCCCATGCTAGGTGCGGACACAGAGCTCCACCCACTAGCTCTATATCCCTCCCCCTTCCCCTTTACATCCATGCCTGGGTTCCTTTGTCCCCAGCCCACGGTATCTGCCCCCTTCCCCCTTCTATCTGCCCCCCCTTTTCCCTTTGCTCCCCAGGTGACCACTTTCCATGACCAATCTCCCGCTTGTGCTGGAAGATAGAGACTCTCCTTTAATTGTCAACGCGCCACCCCTTATTATTCCCTCATAACCTCCCTGAGTGGCAGTAGGAACATGCCAATACCAAATTTGGTCAAGTGGACCCCGTCTGACCTGTACACTGCCACATGCTCAAACGATATATCCCTATGCAGGATGTGTAGTCCCCCATCTCTATTACTGTCCTAGCCACTTTTCTGTTTAGCCACTTTCTGCCCACCTCTATTGCTTTTGGGCTTTTCTGTCCCCTCCAAACCCTCCTAGACATGATCTCTGACCAGCCTATGACCACTTGCAGCCACCAACTTTTCACCTTCTCTAGGTCCCTCAGGATGTCCTTCAGCAATGTCCCCCACGGCACTGACCCCAAGTCGTTTCCCCCCAGGTGAATAATAATTCTGTCTGGTGCTGCCCAACACACCTGTAATTCCCCCAGGAGGGGAAGCAACTGAGCCTACCTCATGCCTCTCAGGCCCTTCCACCGCACTTTGGTGTGTTCTGTTCCCAGATGCAACCGACACCCTGTTGCCGGGTGTGCCCCTCTACACAACAAACATACATGCCTAAATTTCGCAACTTGGCCAAGAGAAAGATGCCCTATGGGAGGCCAAGCAGGCCTTCACTGCCAGCATGGGTGAAACCTGCCTCGCTTGTTCTACTCCCTGACCCACTGCTGGTTTCATATGGGTGCAGTCCCATCCTAAATCTCCTTTTGCTGCTATCCTCCTCCTGAAAGCCTCATCATATTTTAGCCACCTAAACCCCATCTTTGCCTTGTATGTGTCCCTATTAACAGCCATGTAAGTGAACAAATGGATCACAAGGTCTGGCTGCTTCTTGAGCAACAAAGCGTTGTAGATCAGGAAGCCTGCCTGCCATGTGTCAGTGTTCTTTCCCTTCCATTTAGGCTCCTCACCTTTGTGCCCCACCACCACCAAGACTACTGCCATCTCCAATTTGCCCATCGACTCCCACTGCTTGTATCATTTTACTGTTTCCTCGTCTACCAAACCGAATATGTCCACATATTCCCCCTTCCAAATCTTCTCCTTAATGGAGGCCAGCACGTGGTTGCCCAGGGTGAACCCGGGAGGTACATCGTAGGGTTTTCTCTCCCCACCCCCATAGCCCTCCACTCCTTTTTCCTTCTTGATTTTTTCTTTGATGGACAGCAGGGCTCGTTCCATCTTTGACACCCCCTCTTCTTCCATATCACTTAATAAGCCCTCTATATACTCCTTCAAGTCTGATTCATTAGCCATATCTATTTCCTTACCCCTACCTGGTTGTGGTCTTGCTGGTCTCGGGGTTGCTGGAGATGGTGGGTCAGTCACCGTCCTCTTCTGTTGCTTGTTTCTCATCCCAGCTCCATCCTTGTCCTCGGACCCTTTCTGCTTCCTCTGGAATTCCTCCTCTGCCTCCTTCTTTTTGCTGCTTTGACCAAATCCATCATTTGTTTCATCAGTTTTCTGTGTCCACCAACATGGTGGCACTGGATGTGGCTGGTCTTCTGGGTGGCTTTCTAACTACCCAAATATAACTGCATGACAAATGACACCATCATACCACAGCAAAACTTCCAATATCAATATTAACAGAGCACTTCCATTCTGCTCCCTTTAGCCCCCCAACCTTTACCAATCTGCCTCCTTTATGCTCCTACCCACTAGGACTGGTCCTGCCTTCCTGCCTTCTTCCTATCCTCTTCCTCCCTCTCCCCCCCCATTCACCTCCGTGGCATCCTGGGTTCCCCTTTTTTCTTTTTTTTTTTAACATGCTGAGTTGACTCTACTTCCGGGCCCCCTCTGGTATCCCCAGGCAATCATGGAAGGAACATGTGTGAAAAGCAGACCTCTTTCCCAAACCCATTAAAAGGGTATCATATTGCATATGCATGCAGGTCATCAGTTCCTACTCAGCTCACTCCAGGCCATCCTTTAAAAAAAAAACCGCAGTGCTTCCAGGGGCCCTATGCACTTCTGCTTGCCCCATCCTGAGATTGCTGCCCCTTTGCTGCTTCCTCCAGTTTAAACCTTTTTGTGCTCTTTATTATTTATTTATTAATTTTTTTATAAAAACCTGTCAGCATCTGCCAAAAAAGCCCCCACCATCTGCACCCCCAAATGGTCCTTAATCCATGCAGTCTGCCTGACTGTCCCTTTGCCTTGCCACACCGGCAAAAGCTCTCTTTTTTTTATTAGGTGCTATGAGCGCCCCCACTAACTGGGCTATCCAGATTGCCATCAAGCTTCTCCACACTGCCCAACTCTGTCTCTCGGCCCTCTCTCCCATGATTCAGCTGGAGCATCCATCTTAGGGGCCTGGGCGTTTCTGTTGCATTCTTAGAGCAACACATCGTCTCTTCCCCAGCAGAACTCAATCCTCCCCTGACAGTGCATCTTGCCCCCCTCCAGGTAAACCGTTCTGATCTCCCTTCTCAATTGCTTGCCCTGCCATCCCCGCTCATGCTATGGCCTGCTGCTCATGTATCCGTTCCCCCTACTGGCAGGGCAACCAACTCACAGCACCTTTCTATGCCCCACCTGCCCTAAAGCCCTCAGCCCAGCCATGGTTCTGCTTCATCCCCTTATAGCCCGGTCCTCACACACTTCATTGGGTGACTCACCTGATTTGATGCCCCTGTGATCCATTTCTTGAAATCTGACCAAGCTGCAAAATACTGTGATGCCCTCCTCTCTTCCCCAAGAGTACTCCAGGGGTACCCCAGACTTGCCCTTCTGGCTTGCTGCCCGATAAGTCTGGCTGCTGCTGCTCCCTGGACCATGACCTTTACTGCGGCATGTGGCCTACCTCCACACAACTCCTGTTGTCTCCCTGTTCATCACACCTGGGTGCCTGGACCTGCCCCCTACTTGGGGAACCATCGGACCACCCCCCCAAGTCCCAGCCTTTGTTCTTCCACCATCGCCACGAAGAGTGACCCATCTCGCCATTTGTGAGATGCTTGCCCCCCCTGGCCACCTGACTGTCCCAGAGACTACCACCTTTTTAAAGCCTCACCAATTCCCAGCAATACCTCATCCCTCCGAATCCCCTCTACAGCACTCCCGGCCATTCAATTCAGATGCTTTATTTAAAACCGTCCGTGAGCGATTGCGAGCCACGAGGCCCCCCTGGCCACTTGAGTCACTACCAATCCTGGACCACCTTGCCTAATCCAGTCACCATGTCACAACCTCTTCTTCTGAAACCATCTACAATGCTACCCAGACATTATTCTCCCACAGCTTTATCTAATCCGGGCACAAATGCTTGGGAGCCATATGACTAACATGCTGGCCCACGTGGCCACCTGAACATCCCCCAAACATGAAAAACCCTTTGTAAAATCTGCCCATATGCCTCATGTCCCCCACTGCCATGGAATCTGCCATCAGCAGTGCATTACGCCCGAAGTTAAAACAAGATTTAAATTAACCGCCTTACCTCTGCCAACGAATGTGCTGTAGGAATGAATCTTGCAGCAGATAAGGGGTGCTGTGAGGGCTGCACGGCCAGATATACTCCTGCCCTAGCCCTTCTCATGTCCTATTAGTTCCTCCCTCTTTCCAATAGCCAACAAGCACCCCCCTTCCCTCTCTATCGTCATGCGACCTCCCTCCCAGCAGCCTCCCCCCCCCCAGTCATCATCCTGGTTGTGTCCCAGGACAACCTGGCTTGCCATTTATGGGCAAGCCCAATTATGTACCTTACTACATTGTTGTAATGACTATGTGTACCTCTTTCAGGTCCTCCTTGCAAATGAGTTCACCTCAATGGTGTCTCACCTGGTAAAATAAAGATTGATTGATCGTATGTAGGAATATTGCAGGTTTTTGTGCCTCCTTGTGTTCTGTTGTTTTGGTGAGGTATACATTTGCTCCTGACAATCAGGTTGGATACATTAGGTGGTTGTTTACCACCACTGCCAGTAAGTGAAATCAGATACGCTAGTGAAACACGCATGTAGCTGAACTGGCAGACAAAATGTTGTGCATCAAAGAGATATGCTGTGTAACTCTTTAACCATAAATCCTATGACCCTGGCTTTAAATTTCACAAACACTATCACCCTAGTCATGGTGCTTGTTTTACCAGTAAAAAAATGTACCAGAAGAGGAAAATGAAAAGCAACATTTTGCAATTACTATTTAGTGCCTCACTGCCCACCTTAGTGTTAGCAGCCATTTTCTTGCTTTTCACATACTTTTACTAGCTCCAATACATTTTTAGGCCTTATTTTCACATAAAATTAAAAATCCTTGTATTGTTTGCACACATTACCTGCAACCATAGTGCTATGAGCCATGAAGTACTTATTAAGAAAAAACTGCCCCCGCACACCCTCATGGTCTGTAAACATTTTTGAATACTCTACTGCCTCTTTACCCGTGATTCCAGCCCTGCACAATCAATCTCAGAGCCCACGTGATTCTTCAGTACTCGTAGGGTTACCTAATCATACTAAGGAAAAGTAAGGAGTGAGAAGGCTTATTCAGCCCAGGAATACTACTATGCTAACTCATTAATTAATTTGAATAATAATGATAGGGAGGGACCAGATGTCAGAAAGACATCCAGCATCCTTTTAAATTCATTTTTTGTTTTACTCAGCACTATATTTAAAGGTAATTTGTTCCAGGGTTGGATTATCCTAAGACCGTAGAAATACTTTCTGGATTTATAATGGAACTTCCCCAGCAATTTGTAAGGGATACCCTCTGGTTTCATAGGGGCAGTCTGAATTCTAGACTTAATTCTGTCATCAGGTTTTGATCATTGATAAGATCAACAAGCATTTGTCAATGCCGAATGTTTGCTTGCTGGCATTGGCACTGGTAGTGTAGAAGTTACAGAGTTGCATAATAGGAATGGCAGTGAAGTATTGAACTGAAGCCAACTCCATCACCACCCTTCAGATAGTGACAGGCATTGGGATGTGCCTTTGGGTCATCAGGCATCACGGCCACGTCATTTCACCACACCCTACCCTGCAGACAATGACAAGTGTCACGGTGTTCCTTGGGGTCTTTGGCCCTTATGCACCCATTCCATCAGGAAATATTGTGAGATGGTGTGGTATAGGAGAATGGGGTGAACTGTGGGGCCGAAGAGTCCAAGGCACACCTCGATGCCTCTCAGTGGCTGCAGGGTGTGGGTGGGGGTGGAATGGTATGAGCATTGCAGGTGACAATCCCAAGTCACAGCCCTGATGCCTGTGATTCTCTACAGGGTGGGGTGTTATGGTTGGAAATCCTAACACCTCAGGCATTCTTTGGTATTTTCACTCCAAATTTTCAACATGGTTTTTTGTGACCCCTACCTCATGAACAGTGGCAATATCAGTTTGTTAGCCGAAAGCTGCTTTTGCACAGCTATTACGGCATTTGTCATACAGGTGCAAAAACACATTCTGAATAGGATGTGAAAAACGACAGCTGTACTGTTCATGGGGAGGTGTAAAAAATGGCAATGTTGAAAATCTGCAGTGAAAATATTAAAAAAATTGGTGAAGTCACGAGCGTGCGTGGAAACTGTGTAACGTACACCTGTAATGTAATTAGTTTGGGAATTGTTTACCGCATGCAACCCCTAGGGGGCGCTATCCTTAGGGTTACTACCCCTGTCTGCCCCCACTGAGATAGGGCGAGGGGCCCAGATCCATGGACGGGTGCCTCCACCCAGAGGTCAGGGTTAGTACAAGTGTGACTACCTTGGTTACAGCCCTCTGGGCTACTGCAACCCCCCTTTTTTCCCCACTAGTGACTCACACTGCATGTCAACAATTCCTTTCACCCAGACACTTACCCCATGGCTGATATGTTTCAGCTCACTCCAGAGACCCCCTGTAAAATAAGATACAGTTATATCACAATCACCATGCAGCAGCTCATCCAAAGTGTACAAAATAGCCAGAGTGTAATGATAACACAGTAATCTGATTTATTAAAAGGGTAGATAACAAGGGGGAAGGGAAAATCAGGTTAATTGGCTTACGCTATAGCTATGTACCTAGGGCTTTGTGCACAGGCCTAACCCTACAAATTACTGTCCCTGGGTACCCAAGCCCTAACGGCTAGTCCAAAACGTGGCAGCTGGTAGGGGCCCTTTAACACAGAGGAGAAAGAAAAGTCAGTTTGACAGTCAGCAGTATAACAATTCCATTGGGATCCACTGTTGCAATTCAGCAGAGAGCTATCCTGATCTAGTACTCACAACTTCCAGACCAGATGGAGTCCTTTAACACCAGCAGGGCTGAGCCTAAGCTCCACAAACCTTCTCACACATTTATATGGCCAACTCCAACAGCAATAGCAGAGGGGTACCACACCAGGCAGCAGCTTCTAGGATCTCCTGTTTCCATAGCCACTAAAGCACTGTAACAACAGCTTTACTCCTCCCACAGACCGAGTGCAATTCAGCAATTTTCTCCAGTCCTCTTACAGGTCGAGCCTGGTGGGTAGCTGTACAGGGCACAGCCTCCTCTGACCACCAGCCGGCGGGTTTTCTGACTCCTTTCCTCAGGCAAACGGCTGCCAGGCCCTCACCAGCTTTCCACATGAACACTCCCAGCGCAGAAGCACACAGCTCCTCTCTCTTCACTGGCCACTAGGAATCTGCTCCTGGCAGCACCCAGCACTCCTCTTAGTTCGGGCACGACCCGTTGTCATTGGCTGGCCGAACCTGCCAGTCACTTCTCACGGCTCCCATTGGTACAGAAAAAGTGCCATAGTCCATAATACCTTTCTCAAAACAAACAGCTCCTCCACTGGTCAGTCAACTCTGCAGGGTCCCGAGGTACTGATTGACCCACTTCAGCAGTTCTGGGGCAAAATGGAGGAGGCAATCAAACAGTCCTTGCTGTAACCAAAACAGGTTAGAACAACTACAATATCATTACTACTCTAATAGATAGTCAGCAGACAAGCACATCTTCTAACGATGCTCCCTCTGCACAATTAGCAATGGCAGAGACTGAGCGATTATTCTGCAGCCCAGGCGGGAGTCGAGCATAGCAACACTCAAGCCCTCTCCCATTTCAACTAACTCTGACTGCAACAGGCAGCCCTTAAAGGGACAAGCACTGGAGGCCTTAAAAAACACTCCATGGGTCCCCATCAAAATGGCGTTAGGCCGGTGACTAACCCTAGCACCAGGCATATTCGGAAGCCCCATTTGCAAGGGGGTTACACCCTCCCTGGCCTGGAAAAGCTTGTCATCCGCGTCAAGCATATGTCCTTAAGGTGCTTTAGGTAAACACCCAATGAGTAGCATATCACATTTTCTTCTTACACATTTAAGCATTGGATTTACAATATATCATAACCTTTACACATCCTACACATAAACTATTACTTTGGTTTTAACACAGATCAGTAGTTCCTACCCATGACACCCAGACTGAGGGAATCTGTCTTCTCTTAAGAACCACCAGGTCCCCTGAAGCAGGGGCGCCACTCTTGAAGGGCACCACTAACAGTCTGGAGTTATCTCCCAAGGCTAACTTAGGCAAAGAACTTGGGGACACATATACCCCCTTGTGCACCACATTTAAAGGCAGATCCACTTGTTGACCCAAAGATTCATAGCTTAACTTTATTACTGGCCGTATTGAACAGCCGGATTGCCTAGAGGTCTCAGAGAATTCTAACCCATGCCCAGACTCCACTTCAGAACCAGTGGCAGTAAAAATGGGAACTTCTTCCAGGGGAACGGGTTTAGTGCTCATAACACTATTAAGAGCGTTACCTTCTACCCCTGGACCCACCCCACTAGGCTCATCTAAGGGTGGGTTAGGTACTAGCGGGGAACCATCAGGGCACTCAAAGTACTCTTCCGCATCAGGGATCTCACTGACTTGTTCCCCCATCTCACTCTCTTCGTCTGAAAAGTCAGATAGTTCAGCCAGACCAGACAATTCAGCCAGGCCCAAAGACTCAGTCTCTTGAACTTGTCTGCTACCCCAGTCATCTTCGGGAGGCCTTGCCTCCGAGGACACAGTAGAGGGTTCAATCCCCACAGGTGGGCCAACTTCCGTTCTGGAATTAACAAGGGGATTGCCCCAAAGCAATTGACTCAGTTCATAGGAAGGATAATATTCACCATCAGTTTCACTTTCTTCAGACACTGAGTGCTGATCATCTCCTTCAGCAGGAGGGAGAGGACAGGGCTCCTTTGATGAACTCACTAACAGCTCCACAGGCTTGGTTCTTTTCTTAGCAACAGATCTAGTCACAGGACGTGAAGAAGCAGCAGTAGAAGGCTCAGCTTCCATTAAGATCTACCCAATTGGCAGCAGAAGATTTCTGTGCATAGTTTTTACATCTTTTGAGTTGTTTTCAGACCGCACTTTATATACCGGGAGGTCCGCCAACTGTCCTACCACAATATGAGGGAGATGATACCACCTGTCAGCAATCTTATGTTTGCCATGCAGTCCAAAATTTCGCAACAACACTCTATCTCCAGGTTTCAATTCTACTGTCTTTACTTTTTTATCATATCTCTCCTTGTTGGCCAAATTCCGTTTTGCAGCCATAGTCTGGGCCAGTTGATAAGTATGATTTAGTTGAGCCTTTAATTTTTCCACGTACTGTAAGTGATTTTCTGCTCACAGCCCATCGGGGGAAACCCCAAAACACACATCTACTGGCAATCTAGCCTCTCTTCCAAACATTAGACGATAAGGAGAAAATCCCATGGCATCACTTTTTGTGCAATTGTAGGCGTGCACTAATGCACTAATCTGTTGACTCCACTTCGACTTATCTTTTGATTGTAGGGTGCCCAACATATCAAGCAGCATACGATTAAACCTCTCAGGCTGAGGATCTCCTTGCGGATGATAGGGAGTGGTTTGTGACTTTTGTACCCCCCACAAAGACAGCATCTCTTTAATCAAGTGACTTTCAAAATCTCTCCCCTGGTCAGAATGAATGCGCTGTGGGGCCCCATAATGGACGAAGAAGTTCTTGACAAGTATTTTAGCCACGGTGGTTGCTTTTTGATCCTTAGTCGGGAAAGCCTGGGCGTACCGGGTAAAATGGTCAGTGACCACCAATATGTTGCTGACACTCTTTAAATCAGGCTCTAAACTCAGGAAATCAATACAGACCAATTCCATAGGTGCACTAGTGGTAATATTGACCAGGGGGGCAGCTCTTTAAGGCAACGCTTTTCTTTGCAAGCAACAACTACAAGTCTTGACATACTGTTCCACATCAGCACTCATCTTTGGCCAATAGAACCGAGCTCGTACCAAGTCAAGTGTTCAATCTATACCCAGGTGTCCCATTTGATTATGCAATGATCTTAGAACCAGCTCTCTGAAAACCGATGGTAATACCAATTGTTGTCGGTGTACTTGGCCCTCTTTATTCACAGTCTCTCTGTATAGTAGTTGGTTTATCAACTTCAACTTAGGCCCTTCTTTATACAACATAGTAGTCCGAAAATCAGTGGAGCGGAGTTTGGATACATCCCTCCCGGCCCGCAAAACTTCTATAACTGTCTTCATCATAGGATCACAGAATTGAGCCTGTTGGAGATCATCATTGCTGAGTTGTAGCAAAAAGCTGGCATCCAAAGTAAAAAAATGGCAGTAAGCAGCTGGTATGCAGCTTTCCGGTGGGCCCAAGCAATCTACCACACATTCTACTGCATCAGGATACGCCTGTTCCTCTTTATCAAATTTCTGGCATAAGGCTCTAATGTCCGGTTCGGACAACCGGATCCATTTAGTCTGGGGCACAGGCCTTCGAGAAAGAGCGTCTGCATCTATATGGTTTAGGCCCACCCGGTATTCTACAGTATAATTGTAGGTGGCCAGAGCAGACAGCCACCTATGCCCAGTAGCATCCAGTTTGGCAGAGGTCTGTACATAGGTTAGAGGATTATTATCAGTCTTTACTAATATCTTGGCCCCATATAAGTAATTGTGAAACTGATCAACAATGGTCCACTTCGAGGCTAAAAACTCTAGTTTGTGCACAGGATAATTTTTCTCTGAAGGCGTCAGACTTCTTCTGGCAAATGCTACTGGTTTCAGTCCATTTGAGTGCTCCTGGTATAACACAGCCCCCAGTCCTTGTAAACTGGCATCAGTATGAAGCGTGTTTGGCTTGGCTGGTTCAGCGTAAGCCAGCACTGGTGCATAGGTAAGCTGATATATGATATCATGGAAAGCTTCCTCACACTCAGCAGTCCATCACTCCCCGAACACATCATTTGGCTGGAAATACTTCTTTTCTATATCAGAATGCACACTCCGTTTATACTTCTTGTGAGTAGGTGGGTACCCCTGAGTGAGATTAAGTAGGGGGCGAATTATTTTGGAATAGTCTCTGACAAACTGCCTGTAGTACCCACAAAACCCCAGGAATTGTTGTAATTCTTTTAAATTTCTAGGCTGAGGTCAAGTGAAAAGCGCCTCCACCTTGCTAGGATCAGTCTCTATACCCTCAATGGACACTATATGGCCCACATACTTTACAGAAGTCTGGAAAAATTGACACCTGTCGATAGACAGCTTTAGGCCAAAATCCTCCAACCGATCCAAGACTTTGAATAACCATTGCTCATGCTCCTCCAAGGACCGGCCAAACACTATAACATCATCCAAATAAACCAAACACTCCAGCAGGTTCATATCCCCCACAGCTCGCTCCATCAAGTGCTGAAAGGTGGCTGGGGCACCCAAAATTCCTTGAGGCATTCGAACGAACTCATAGAAGCCCAAAGGGCAAATGAAAGCTGTCTTCTCCTGGTCGTCTGGGGCCATTGGGATCTGGTAATATCCACTTTGAAGATCCAACACAGAAAACCACTTACTACTATTTAGACAATCCAAAGTGTCTTGTATGCGTGGCATAGTATATTGATCTGGAATAGTCCGTCTGTTCAAAGTGCGATAGTCCACACACATCCGAACTGCTCCATTCTTCTTCCTTACTACTACAATAGGGGAAGCATAGGGGCTCCTGGACTCTTGGATTACGCCAGCAGCCAACATTTCTTGCAGATGCCATCTTACATCCTCTATGTCAGCAGGGGCCAGACGTCTGGATCTCTCTCGGAAGGGTCTTTCGTCATGTAGGCGAATGTGATGGTCAGCCCCTTGTACGCTTCCGACATCCCACTCCTTTAGGGAAAAAAACTGGTCCCTCCAGGCAAGCTTCTCACTGATCCTTCACTTCTAATCAGCAGGCAACGGGGAGTCGGTGAAGTCAAATAAGTCAGGAGTATCTCTATCACCTGTTCAGGTACTCTTCTTATTTGGTAGGACAGCAGTATCCGCACAATGAACACTAGCCAAGTGAAGATCCAACACAGAAAACCACTTACTACCATTTAGACAATCCAAATTTATCCAAATTTCTTTATCAAACACAGTTTGCACTTGAACCATTACCCTTTTTACGTAAGTGTGAGCTCTGGCTGGTAGAATGCTAGGTTTTAACAACAACCCCTCAGGTAATTCTCCCTCCACAGGTGCACCAGCATTAACAACTTATTCTTAACATCTGCTTTCAGTCGCACCTCTCCATGCAGGACACATTGTGCATTTGGTGCAAGTACTACGGCAGCAGGATCCTTCTTCCACACCACCCCCACCGGGCCTTCAGATTCCTCCAAGCTACCCTTTTTCTGAGTGGCCCTGACCTTTTGAATCACGGCAGGCAGGCTCAAAGCTCGTCCAGTTTGAAAGGCCCATTTCTCTAAGCACAATTGGGCCAATCATCCAAACATGTGCACATTTGTTCCAATTAACAAGGGCACCCCATCATACAGTCCAGTAGGGGGGCAAACTAATACTAAGGTCTCCACTTGCTCATCGATTCCATTCGCAGTTGTAGGGAAAGATAACCATACACGGATGTACCCCAAATATGGGTAAGCCTTATCGCTCAGACCCCATACATGTAGACCAGTTAGAAGTTGCAAGGACACCTCAGATAAGTGTGCTTGATACCAGTCCTGAAACATAATGGTGACCTGGGAGCCACTGTCCAGTACAGCTCGAGTGGGAATTCCATTTACCTGCACCCGGGTCTCCATAGAAGGGCCTACCACAACAGACCAGTTGGGGTAGCAGCATCGGTGGCCTTGAGGGTATGGGCCTGGGTCACACAACTGTTCTTAGGGGCCCGAGACTGAGCCTGGTGGCATTGGGCGATCAGCCTGTGGTTAACACTCCTCAAATTCTCCGGTCTCTGGCACTCAGGCTGAAAATGCCCATTTTCCACACAATGATAACAGAACTCAGGGTCCCGGGAATTGTTACTCTGTGGGGGGCCCTGCAGGGAGGGAGAGAGCTCTCTGAGGCTGGAATTTGGGGCCCTACATAACTCAGGGGCCCCAGGCCGAGTAGGATACACAGTAGACTGTTTTAAGTTCCTCACCAATTCTCGTAAATTCCCAATCTCAGCCCTCAACTCATTCTCCATATAGGGGTCAGGGGAGATAACGCACATTCCCGCAGTACCTGGAAAATCTGGGGCCCCCTCAGACCCTCCAGGGGAACCAGTCTCCTTAGGGGTGTTAGACTCAGGGGGTCCACTAGGGTTCACTGCCCCACACAGGGTTCCCACCCCTCTTCATCAGTTTCCACCTCCCGAATTTCCCTCATCAATTGACAATAATCAGGTGGGGTAGCCCTTTGATCATGCAATTTGAGTTTTAACAGCTTTACACTAGAGAACTGAGCAGACTTTAGTACATGTTCTAAGCAAACCTTATTTAGGGCTGCTGCAGTGATTCCCCCTTTTCTATAAGCCTTTTGCAAGGCTCGCTCCACTCTAGTAACAAAAGAGGACAATTTTTCATTTTTCCACTGCTTAGCAGACCTAAATTTCCACAGTAAATCTTCACCAGTTTCTGTACTCCCAAAAACCCCTTCCAAAGCAGAGAGATACTCCGCAGCTGGGGCTTCTGGACAGGTGGTCCGGAAAAACCTAATGGCTTCTAAGGCCAGACCCCACAAACTCTCCATCAGCCTCTTCCTTTTTTCCCCCTCAGAACAATGTCATTCCTGGACTAGAGGGGTGGCATAGTCCAACCAAGCTTCCAGGTCATCCTCCCCAAGGGGCACTGGTACTGTGCCAGAGAAAAGTTTCAACTTACAGTAAGAGACAAGCTGTATGGGGGGAACCATCAGGGACAAGGAAGCCAGCATGGAACTCTTGGGCGGGCAAGGAGAGTCACCCGGGGAACCCCGAGGAGTAGTATCACTGGACAAATCCAGGGCCTGCAACAACTCCTGGGTGGTCCTCCCTTCTACAGCTAACAATTTGAGCAGTTGTCTTTAAAACTGTTCATCTGGGGAGACCCCCCCAAGGGTATCTGACCCACTTCGGATATGAATTAGCCCCCACCCCTGGGACGCACCCTCTGGGTAAAGTATAGGAGGTACCTTCTCAAGGTTGATGGCCACACTGCATAGCAGTAACACCTGCAATGTCTGGTCAAGCAAATCAGCCATACGCCCTTTCACTTCGACCTTACCCAAACACTTTACTCGTTCTGCAACAGAGACAATATCAGCAGCTGAGGTACCCAAGGGCACATCTAACAATAATACAATCTTCTGGGAATCTAGCTCTTCTGCCTCACCCTAACCCATTAGTTTGTGTACCATGGTTTTGATGGGTCCCAGCTTAATTTTTTCCAACATATCCCCTTCCATTTTTTCCGTCTTTGGGGTATCTCCTCACTGAGCCACTAGGGAACGCTAATCCCAGCGGTGCCTCCAATTTGTAACCCCTAGGGGTGCTACCCTTAGGGCTACTACCCCTGTCTGCCCCCACTGAGGCAGGGTGAGGGGCCCAGATCCGTGGACGAGTGCCTCCACCCAGAGGTCAGGGTTAGTACAAGTGTGACTACCTTGGTTACAGCCCTCTCAGCTACTGCAACCCCCCTTTTTTCCCACTAATGATTCACACTGCATGCCAACAATTCCTTTCACCCAGACACTTACCCCACAGCTGATATGTTTCAGCTTACTCCAGAGACCCCCTGTAAAATAAGATACAGTTATATCACAATCACCATGCAGCAGCTCATCCGAAGTGTACAAACCAGCCAGGGTATAATGATAATGCTGTAATCTGATTTATTAAAAGGGTAGATAACAAGGGGGAAGGGGAAATCAGGTTAATTGGCTTACACTACAGCTATGTACCTAGGGCTTTGTGCACAGGCCTAACCCTACAAATTACTGTCCCTGGGTACCCAAGCCTTAACGGCTAGTCCAAAATGTGGCAGCTGGTAGGGGCCCTTTAACACAGAGGAGAAAGAAAAGTCAATTTGACAGTCAGCAGTATAACAATTCCAGTGAGATCCACTGTTGCAATTCAGCAGGGAGCTATCCTGATCTAGTACTCACAACCTCCAGACCAGATTGAGTTCTTTAACACCAGCAGGGCTGAGTCTGAGCTCCACGAACCTCCTCACACATTTATATGGCCAACTCCAACAGCAGTAGCAGAGGGGTACCACACCAGGCAGCAGCTTCTAGGATCTCCTGTTTCCACAGCCACTAAAGCACTGTAACAACAGCTTTACTCCTCCCGTGGACCGAGCGCAATTCAGCAATTTTCTCCAGTCCTCTTACAGGTCGAGCCTGGTGGGTAGTTGTGCAGGGCACAGCCTCCTCTGACCGCCAGCCAGCGGGTTTTCTGACTCCTTTCCTCAGGCAAATGGCCACCAGGCCCTCAGGTGCTTCCCGCGCGAAAACTCCCAGAGCGGAAGCACACAGCTCCTCTCTCTTCACTGGCCACTACAAATCTGCTCCTGGCAGCACCCAGCACTCCTCTTAGTTCGGGTGCGACCCATTGTAATTGGCTGGCCGAACCTGCCAGTCACTTCTCATGGCTCCCATTGGTGCAGAAAAAGAGCCATAGCCCATAATACCTTTCTCCAAACAAACAACTCCTCCATTGGTCAGTCAACTCTGCAGGGTCCTGAGGTACTGATTGGCCCACTTCAGCAGTTCTGGGGCAAATTGGAGGAGGCAATCAAACAGTCCTTGCTGCAACCAAAACAGGTTAGAACAACTACAATATCATTACTACTCTAATAGATAGTCAGCAGACAAGCACATCTTCTAACGAAGCTCCCTCTGCACAAATAGCGATGGCAGAGATGGCGCGATTATTCTGCAGCCCGGGCAGGAGTCGAGTATAGCAACACTCAAACCCCCTCCCATTTCAACTAACTCTGACTGCAACAGGCAACCCTTAAAGGGACAAGCACTGGGAGGCCTTAAAAAGCACTCCATGGGTCCCCATCAAAACGGCGTTAGGCCGGTGACTAACCCTAGCACCAGGCATATTCGGAACCCCCATTTCCAAGGGGGTTACATGCAGATTGTCAACACAAGCATTTTGGGACCTCCAGTCATGAACAGTGTCACTGTGATTTTCTTTATCTGTACCGAACAATGATTTCCCACAGCGACCCACGCATTTCTGTACTGAAAGTGTGAAAATGCATTTTGGCCATGTTGTGAAAAATGACAGCTGTACTGTTCATAAGGAAGTGTAGAAAAATGCCACTGGTGAAAATCTGAACTGAAAATATTACAAATTCATGAACTTACGAGGGTGCATGGAAACTGTGCAATGCTCACTCATAACACAGTCATTTTTAGGAATTTTTTCACCAAATTTTCAAAATAGCCATTTTAACACATCTGCTCATGAACAGTGTCACTGTGCTTTTCTTAATGTGTCCCATACATTGATTTCGTACACTGACTGCGCCATTGTGCGCTACATGGGTGGAAACATGTTTTGGGCAAGATGTGAAAAATGACAGCTGTACTACTCATAAGGAGGTGTGGTAAAATGGCAATGTTGAAAATCTGGAGTGAAAATATTGAAAATTTGCAAACTTATGAGCTGCGGGATCGCTAACAAGCGCCAGAAACAGTAATTTTTGGGAATTTTTTCACCAAATTTTTAACATAGCCATTTTAACATTTCTGCTCATGAACAGTGTCACAGTGATTTTCTTAATGTGTCCTGAACATTGATTTCGCACATTGACGGCGCCTTTGTGCGCTACATGAGCAGAAACACATTTTGGGTGAGATGTGAAAAATGACCGCTGTACTACTCATAAGGAAGCATGGTCAAATGGCAATGTTGAAAATACAGAGTGAAAATATTGAAAATTTGTGAACCTACAAGCGTGCGTAGGAACAGTGCAAGACACACTTGTAAAACAGTCATTTTTAGGAATCTTTTCACCAAATTTTCAACATAGACTTTTTGAGAGTCCACCTTATGAACACTGGCACTGTCATTTCATTAATTGGTCCTGAAAGGTGATTTCATGCAGTGACTGCAAAATCACCCTTTGGGCCTGATTAACACCATGACACTGACAGAATTCATGAAGAGGGGTCCCAAAAACCCCATGTTGAAAATTTGGTGCCAAAATTCAAAAGAATGCCTGAGATATGCAACAAAGTTAAAAAAACCCTATTCATTACATTATACAGCTTACCGGCATTTCCTCCGTTCGTGGTAGGCTTTGAAGAGTGCAGACGTGTTCCTGGTCCACCGAAGATCATTGCGCTGAGCTCCGGAGGTAAGTATGAGGTAAGGTGGGGGTGTGAGGAGGCAGGGGTGCGCAGAGGGTGGGCGTGGGTGGGGGAGGTGGGCGGGGAGACAGCGAGGACCCTTTTGTGTTTTCAGGTTTTTTAATTCTGACGGGATGTTTGCCACGCTGGTGTGGACTCCCAGCATGGCAATTACATGATGTAGGATGTTTGCCATGCTGGGGTGGGCACCCAGCATGGCATCTGGAAAGCTTTGTGGGGGCAGTGGAGCCGATGGGGATTGGGCACCTCCGTTGGCCATTCCGACTGTTGCCACGCTGGGGTGGGCTTTCAGCATGGCACTCGGTAATCTCTTGGGGGGAACTGTGGTGTCAACTGAGGATTGAGCACCCCAGTCAGCCAAACACATTGTTGCCATGCTGGGGTGGGTTCCCAGCGTGGCACCTGGAAGACTGTTTGGGGGAGGAGGGAGAGCACTTCAGTGAGCACTTCCCTTATCTGATCATGCTCACTAAAACGGCTCTCTCACTTTCAACTGTAAGCCACTGCATTCTCGAGTGCTGTCATAGACAGTTGCAGCATACATTGGGCAACTGTGGCCACACCTGCAAACACATGAAGGGAATTGTAAGAGGGGTGCCACACCTCCAGAAACTCGGATGATGGCACTATGTTTCTTGCACATGCATGCAAGCAAACATAAAAAGTAAGAGTACATCACCCCTAAGACGACGGGTCTTGAATGACATAAGATTGAGTAGTTAATCTGGCTTCATAAGGTATGTTATAAGGCACTTTTATACACAGGCAAGTACAACAGAATGGCCATTACCTGTGTGCCACTGTTGTATTCTGTTCCATTTGTGGTTCACTTTACACGCAGAAGGTATTCCATCAAACACCTGTCTCCGTTTTCAGTATTTGTGTTTCAGCTGCCCCACGGGGTGTGGTGGTCTATGGCTGTTTTTTTACTACTGCCGGAATGGCTGTTTTACACAGCCAGATGAAATGAAATACATAGGGACAAACCGAGGAAGGAAGAGATTGCAGTTCAGGTGAATGTTCACCAGTGTAACGGAACAGATGTATTTTACACACAGGGAATGTAATGGTATACTGTTTCTGTAACAGTCATTCTGTTACAGAAACCTGTGTGTAAAAGTGCCTATAGAGTCCCTGTATCTGCTTTGTATAATTTCATCGTACCCTTTCCAGCTGTAAATAGTTTTTTTAAAAGGGTGCCACAATTGGTACGCATATTTCAGGTGGGGTCTAGCATGCACCCAATGTAGTAGGAGCATAATATTAGGATCCCGAGACTTTATATTATGTCATATGGATCAGATTACCTTATTAATTCGCTAACCTACTAGTGTCTTAACCTGCTACAATTAGTTGAGTGATTATAGCCTGTACTCACTATGACTGTCTGGCTTCCTGCATTATAGCAACCATAGCTATCTACTGATTGCTTGGTTATTGACCCTGTCAATTGTTAAAGTTAAGTTATGGTTACCTTATATCCCTACACTAACAATGGCACAGGTATTTTGGTTAATTACTCTACAGTAGTAGACACAGACATGGTCAGGCTTTTCCAGACATTTTGTGACATTTCTAAAGAGTTTTTCTCTAATGCCCCTTCTGCAGAAATGGAGAAAGCAGAAGATTTCTCTAGAAATATATCAGAAATGTCTGGAAATATCTGACCATGTCCTTCGCTGTGATTGTGTTTATTATCCTGACTGTAATTCCCAACATGACAGATACAGTGGCTACTGTGATGGTCAGTGATGCCAAGTTACCTGTCTTCACTGACATTGCCCTCTCTAATACCCTATTCACCCCTCAGCCTTACAAACTGTCTAGGCCTCCTGACTCCACAACACTGGTATTTTGTTTATCATTATGTACTTAATCAATGTAAATGATTTTTCCTCACAAGAAAGTGCCTAATATCATTAGCCCCTGTCCTTCTTGCTCTCTCCTTCATACTGATTGGTGGAGACATTGAACCAAATCTGGGTCACACACCTTCCCTGAGTTCTTACTCCTGCCCTCCCCAGTAAGACAGTACATGTCTAAAAATTGTACACCTAAATGTCAGAAGTCTCCTCCAGAATTCAGATGAACTCACAGCTCAGGTATCTCATTACCAACCGGTCATTCTTTGATCACTGAAACATGGGCAACTGATAATTTACCCAGCAAGCTGTGTGATTTACCTGGCTATAGTCTCCTAAAATTTGATACAAATTCTCTCAAGAGGGGTGGGAGCACTATGATCTACTTTAAGAATCATCTAAATGTGTCAGACCCTAGCTCTTCCCCACCCCTATTGGCCCTACTTATGAATTGTGATGCCATTGTCACCCTCAGGAACACTACAAAAAATACACATTTCTGTACCTATCTACTACCAACCACCAGCCTCCAAGCACTTCCTTCCCTCACTAATATCATTAGTTCTCTTTCTCATGGTCACAAATTCGTTATCCTCAGGGACTTCAACACTGACTGGTTAAAATGTAACAAACACTCTGTTGAACTAACACCAAATAAATTGCTCCTATCCCAGTTAATCACTCAACCCACTAGGCTATTGAAGAATGGGCACTGTGCCGCATTAATAGACTGGGTACTAGTTACCAACACAGACAGAATATCATGCTTACGTGTTCTTCCAGAATCCATTAGCAACCACTCCCCCATCTACTGCTGTTGGTGTGTGAAGATCCCTAAGCCCTCTCCTCAGCTAATTCACTTCTGTGACTTCTCTCATCTTGATCCCTTCCATTTTAAATCTGGTTCCACCTACATTGACTGGTCCAACCTCTGTTCAACTAGTGATATTAATCAGGCTGTCTCCTACTTCAATACCGCCTTCCAGAATAGCCAGGATAAACATGCCCGTCTTACTACCAGAAGAGTCTGCAGCTTGGTTAACAAATGGGTGGGTCACCCTCTACTTTCACTTTGAAAAAAAAGAGACAAAAAGTGGACTATCTTTAAGACCACTATCTCGCCTGCTAACTTGACTATTTATAGGAATATTAGAAAGGTCTTCTGCCAGAAGAGAAAGTCAGTTTTACAGAACCAAGTTTAACTCCTATAGTAGTAACCCTCACCAATATTATAAAAAAAAATCCATGGGCATGGATGTAACCCCCACCACCCCCAACTTTGAGGTTGATGGTGTAAATTGAAATAATCTCATCACAATATTCAATGCATTCAAGACATTTTTCTCAAATTTATCAGTATACACCTTGGCCTTTCCCTCCTCCCTACTTAGTATTCCTTCTCCCCAAGTCTCTGGCTCTAGACAACATCCTCCCTTCTATTTCAAGTGTGTAAAAGTCTCTGAGGTATTCAAATTCTGAGGAACATCCCTGTATTTAAATCTGCTGGCTCTGATGGTATTGAGCTGAAACTCCTTAGGTTAGCTGCCCTAGATCTCTCTATGCCGATTGCCAGAATCCTAAATCTATCCCTTACCACAAATACTGTACCTTCAATCTGGAAAATGTCAAATATTTTTCCAGTGTAAAAAAGGGCAATAACAGATTATTAATAACTACAGACTTATAGCTATTCTTCCTGCCTTTAACAAAATCCTAGAAAAAAATTGTATCTGCACAACTAGTCAGTTACCTCTCCCCCTACAATCTCCTTTCCTCATCCCAGCACAGGTTCTGTCAACATCATAGCACCACTACTGCCTTACTCACTCTAACCAACAGTATAACTAATTCTCTTGATAAAGGTGAACTCATCTGCACTGTATTTATCGATCTAGCTAAGGCAATCAACATGGTTATCCACCATCTATTCTGCAATAAACTTACTGACCTGGGATTTTTAGACACTGCCTTTCCGTGGTTCAAAAGTTTCCTGTCTAACAGACAACAGTAAGCCCACTGTGGCTCCTCCTTGTCTGATCCTGCCCCTGTCAGTGTTGGTGTCCCGCATGGCTCCATACTAGGAGCACTGTTTTTCTCACTGCATGTTAACTTAGTACATCATTGTGTCAAAAACAACACACCCCTCTTGGATGCTGACAACTTTGTCTTCTGCCTGAGTGCCAAGGACACTATCGACCTCAACAGTAAACTAACTGCTGACCTGTGGTGTGTCCAATCCTGGTTCCTTCTAAACAAACTAGTAATGAACTCAGCCAAATCTCAGGCAATGCTATTTGGCTTTCCTAATTGGCTGAAAAATATCCATGTACCGCTGATGGTGACTAACGCTAATCGTACCCCCTTGACACTGTCCCCTCATTTGAAATACCCAGGGATCATATTGGACCCTTCCCTGGAATTTTTCCTTCACAAGACCACTGTCTGCAGAGAACTTAATGCCAGGTTGGGATTAGCATATGGTGCCAATCGTAACCTTACCCCATCTACTTGAACGTCTGTTGCCAGGAGCATTTTTCTTCCCAAGCTTATCTATGGTCTGCCTGTCCTCATGAAAATCTCTGTTCATATTCTGAATGAATGGGATGTGGCTTATAACAATATCTGACACTTTGCTGTAGCCAGTTATTGACTAGTCCACCACTGTAGCCTATATTCCAAACTTGGATGGCTGCCCCTGCTGGTCAATGAGACCTCTCCCTTGGGGTGTTAGTAATAGTGTTCTAAACAACCACTCTCCCTCATCTCTAGCCTCTTACTTGGTGGCATCCAGAATTGCTTACCCATTTAGGTCCACAGGTCTTGACTTGCTTAATGCCCCCTAGGATGAAGACTAAGAATGGAAAGGCATGTTTTGGTGTATTAGCCCTGAAACTGTGAAATATTGTCCCAACTAACATCAGACATTGTGCAACAGCCGGTGCCTTTAGAAATCAGTTCCAATCCTACCTACTCCAATTGTATGCATGTTTCTGTCCCAAAACTGTGGTCTCTATATTCAATCCTGCTATCTGTATCTGAGGAGCACTTAACACTTCGTAATTGCCTAGGCCATTGAATCAGCTTTTGTAATCTACCATCCTTCCCTGGCATGAACTGCCTTCCCTCTTTTTGCTCTATCTTGTGACATGTTTATTGATGTACTTCCTACAACATGATTGCTTAATATTGACTTGTAATTGTTGCTTCCCAAATGGCTGTGTATACCAATGTTGACATTATGTTTGTGTACACTAATGTTGTTACTTTTGTCTTGAAATGAACTGTTAAATATCAAAGATTTGTACTCTCCTGGGTCATGCCTGAAAAAAGGCAAATGTTTGTCTAGTGCACCTTACCCAATTAAAAAATCTAAATGAATACATAAATAAAAATAAAGGCCTTGACTAGGGCAATAAAAATAGATGCTATGATTTGCCCCTGATCCATCCCGGACAAGATTTAGTCAGTGACACAAAGGAAGGAGAAGACAGTGGGATGGTGTTTATGAAAACCAGACAGGAAGGGGAGAAGAAGCTAGAGGAGTGAAGGAAGCAAGACAGTCATGTGTTGACCTACTTCTCATGCAATTTTGCAAGGGGGGAGGAAGATAGGGTGGTAGTTATCAGCAAAGGTAAAGGGAGAACTTTCGCTAGCTTCCAAGCTTGCTGGACAGTGCTTACAGTGAAGGAGTGAATTAGGAGATGAATGAGGGAAGGCAATGGCAGGAGTTCAGGGACAGAGGAGTTTGGAATCCAGAACATTCAGGCTGGATTTGGACAGGCTAAGTGAAAGGAGAGCATGCAGGGTTTTCTGCACAGATACAGGAGGGAAATGAAACCCCATGGAGGAGGTAGACAGAGTGGCATGTGCAGATAGCGGGGTGAGTGAATTGTGGGAGGGTGAGAAGGGAGAGTACAAGTAGTAAAAAAACTCATTGAGGTGAGCAGCAAAGGAGGGAACAGAAACTGGAGTGCCATTTACTGTAAGGACAGGAGTAACAGACTTTAATGGGGGATCAAACAGAGAGTGGATCACTTTCCGAAACTTGGTGGGATGGTTGAGATACTTTTGTAGGTTGGATTTGAAGTACAAGGATTTAAAGGTACAAATGGCCTTTGTGGATGAGTTTCTAAGCACTCTGTAGGAATGAAGGTTGGACAGGGACTGGGAGAACTTGAACTGGGCCCAGGTTTGGTCATGGGTTTGACACAAATCAGTGAGGTCAGGGGTCATACAAGAATGGTGGGAATACCTAACTATGGACAGAGACATGTTTGTCCCAGATGGAAGTTAAGATTGAGAGGAAAAAGAAAAAGGCCAAGCTTATATTAGGGACAGTAAGCAAGGTTGACCAATAGGGATAGGCAGACCTGTCCACATGAACTCAGAACCCCCTGGATCTCAAAGAATCCAATGCCCCCCCCCCCAGGTAGATCAGGACACTGCTCCTCAGTGTACCAGGTCTGTGTTGCTGAATTTTTTTACTTTTAAAAGTTTTTTTTTTACCTGCATCTCCTATCCTGTCTGAATAAAACACTAGTCATAAAAAAAAAACATTCTGCCGCTCAATGCTGCTAATGTGTCTGCTTGAAAAAGAATCATGTACACACAACTGCACATGCTTCAGAGAGGGAGGGAGAGACAGTTTGAAAGAGTAAGAATAGGCCTCAGACAGTCCACAGTGATGTAGGCAGCACAGTGCAGGTAAATTAGTCCCAAGAGAGTGAAAGGTGCCTTTCTTTTTTTTATTTTTCTAATATTTGCATGGTATTCTCCAGCCATGAAGATGTAAGCAGCAAGAACAGCAGTGGCTAAGATAGGAAATTATATTTTAGTTGACTTATGCACTAGGGAACTTCTCCTAGTCAGCGTGGGTAAACTGGCCAGAAGTAATGGCTCAAGAGTGAAGTGACGAGCTAGGGTGGGTATGCTCTGAACAGTGATCATCAGCGGGACTGGGTTTAAATTTGTATGTAAAAAAAGAAATATGTGGAACCACAATGTGGACCACACCAGCAAACGTCTGTGATGAGGGTGTTGTCTGAGCATGGAATTTGGAGATTGCTACTGTTTTTTGGTAAATAATGAATTAAGTTGTTGAACTCATTTTAAATCTGTCAAGCCAGTTCAATGGAGTGCAGATCGCTACCGCTATGGCTGTTGCATGTTTGGAATTTGGATTTATATTGAGTTTAGCCTGGTAACAAGCACCCTCGGCATCTTATGTCTGCACACAGACTTGTAGAGCTGTAGCTCTATGTGTTTCTGAGCTATAGAACTGTAGAAATTTGGTGCTGCTGCTGTTTATGATTTTTTTGCTAGAGTGCAATATAAATTTCTGTTTAAAATGTCTGAACTAATAACAGTTCTGTCTCTTTTTTTCATGCAGGAAGGATGTGATAGCTTTGAGTAATTAAAGCAGTGTCCTTCATAATGTGGAACAAACCTGAGAGGCATGTTAACATGTTGTGGTTTCACTGGTTTAATTCTACTGCTTCACATTTTATTCAACATTATTGTGACTGCTTTCAGCAAGAGTGTAACTTTTATTTGCTTGTCCATGTTTATCTGATCTTCTCTGCTCTCTAGAGGCTGCACTCGGTGTGCCAGCAAGAGTGCTTCTTTAAGGGTGGTCTGCTTTGTTCTGGCATAGACATGGAGAGAAGGGGACTGGGTGTGTGCACTGTGTGAATTTAGGTAGGATGGGTGCCAGGCAACATATGGGAGAATTCATGTTTGAACATAGGGGGCAGGGGGTTTTGCTGGAGTATGTAAGAGATGAAGTTTAAACTGGACAGGGTGGATGTTAGCAAATGGATGGTGGGTGGGGTCTACTAGGGAATGGTTAATGTTAGCAGATAAATGGGCCAGAAGTGTTCATAGTAGGGCAGGATGGCAGCCAGTAGATAAATGGGTGTATGGGATTAAATAAGACATGTACCAAGTTGACTTTAGAGTAGTGGATGGAAGCAGAGGGTGAAGGGGTATACATACTGGGCAGAGTGGATGGCTGCTAACATGAGGGGGCAGCAGTTCACATATTTGGACTGGGTGGTTGTCAGCAGGTGAGAGAGAGACAGTGGTGTATAATACATTGGGGGACAGGGTGGGAGTTTGAGGGGCAGGGATGTGAAAAGATGAAACAATTAATGGAGCTAAGTGTATGTTAGAAGATGAGATGAGGATCAAGGGAATCAACATACAGAAGCGAGGAGACTGTCAGTAAACAGGAGAGGCTGGAACACTGCCTACTGAGGCAGGGAGGAAGCCATTGTGATACTATACTACCAAACAGATGGTAAGGGACAAGAGCATTTCTGGATACCCTGTAGCCAGAAAAATGGGAAACAGAGAAGAAAGACATAAAGAATGGAGTCAGAAATGCGGACAGACACAGATTAGAAAATACTTTGTTTTCAATTTTTTTTACACATTTTTGGTCATTTTCTGGTATTAACATTAATTTCTTGAAGCTTCTGATTGAAATCAGAATCAATCAGAACCAATCAGAACTCTGGCATGAATCCGGATCCTGATAATAAGGGTCAGGACCTTTAAGGGTCCACCCATCCCTAGTGACCAATCAATTGCATGCAGGTCACTTATTAAAGTATCAGTGTTCAGTGTACATATGGCCTGAGACAAGATGTAATTTGGGGGGATGAGGAACACCAGAAGTTTCTGACACAGTAAGTCATTCAGTGGTAACTGAAAGCATCAGGCAAGATACAGTACCTGAAGCAAAGATGTGGTGTGAGTGGGAGGAGAGAACCTAATCCAGCAAGGTGCAGTTGAGAGAATGAAGATTTAGCTGTGTGGGTTAAGTGATAAACTGAGTGAGACTTAGTGACTCATTCCTGAGGGAGGTAGACTTAGAGGCAGGGGAAAGGTAATTGATATTAAAGTCCTCTAGGAGAATTAGTTCACCAGAAGTGGAATGAATGGTAAGGATAGAGAGTGAATCAACAAGAGAGGAGGAAGTGATTTGGGAAGAAGCGTAAAAGACCCCAATGAATATGGCCAGAGTGGATGGAAAGGAGATTTTTTGTGTGCAGATACTTGTGAGAGGACAATAAGGTCTCCCTAAGGATGACAGTACAGGGAAGTCACTGGCAGACATAGGGGGCAACCCATCCACCATGCTTCCTTTTGTCCTGCCTGAAAAGGTGGTAGTCAGAAAGGTCCAAGCTGGAGTCAGGAAATCTGGAGGAGAGCCACAATTTAGTAATGCAAAGGATATCAGGAGCATTATGGGAAATCCATACTTCAAGAAGGTCTAGTTTGGGAAGACAGCTCTTAGCATTTGTGTGAAAAACACTAAGGCCTTTAGGGATAGAGGGTAGGAAAGAGGGAGAAGTGTCAGGCTTGACTTCCACATCATCTACAAGGATGAGAAGCAAGGTACAGAGATTGTGGATATGGTAGGACTTACATCCTCTCAACCAGGGAGGAGAGAGAGGGGGAAAGGACAGGAGTGGGACGTGATAGGTCAGAGAAGAAACTCTAGATCAAGGGGAAAACAATAGCAGGAGATCAGGGTGTACAGGGGAGGACTAAAGGAGTGGAGAAGGGAGTGAGGGGGAGGAAGGTAGGGGGAGAGTGGTAAATGGAAGCTGATAGTAGCACAGGAAGCAGGAGAGGGCATTGGATAAAGACAGGGAGCATAATATAATGAGAAGACAAAAGTATACAAAATTGCGGATCTATGAAGCCAGGTCGACAAAAAATTTGTTGACTGATGTTACAGCAAAACTTTTATGTTGACCACATTTGCAATCAGCATAAAAGTGGTCACTGCCTGCCATATTTTCTTCAGGGGGATTTGCCCCCTGAACCTCCCCAAGTGGGCTGTGCAAGACCCACAGAAAACAATGTCAGGTGCAAAGATGACACTACGGACAGTGACCTGGGGCTGTTGTTACTGTAGTGTGGGTCACTGTTGACATGTCACTGTCGGACATGCATACACAAAATTGTAGTACTCTACTATGGTAACTAGCTGTTAACTAGAATGAGGCAAGATAAAATATCTAATGCAGTTTAGTCTGTGACTGAAATTAGGTTAAAATAACAGTAGGCAAAGTACACTTGATGCAGTGGTCACCCAGCCTTGAACCTGGCAATGGCACAGCAATATGCACAGGGGTGATATATGGGCTTCCAGCACAGGAGGAGGAAGTGGACAGGGAGCTAGTGGATGAGATACACAAGAAGGTGACTAAAGGTGAAGTTCTACTGCTTGGTGATTTCAATATGCCAGATGTGAATTGGACCACCTAGGCAGCTGCTTCAACCAGAAGTAGAGGAAGCCTAGATTCCCTACTGGGGGTAGGTATCAGGCAGCTAGTGTTTGATCCCACTAGAGACAGAAACCATTTGCTTCTGCATCTCTTCTTACAAGGACCAACACAGCAACTAATCTATTTCTGTATGTCACCAGAGATAGGCTGATTCTGGACCTAATACTGACCAACGGGGACAGAATCACAGTGGGTAGAAGGACAACTGAGGACCAGCAACCACCACATAGGTGTGGTTTAGCATGGGGACAGGGACTCAGTCAAGGCACACAAAGGAGTAGGTTTTAGATTTCAGAAGGGCAGACTTCACTGATATGGGGAGATGTATAAAAGTAGCCATGGAGAAGAGGGAGGTAAGGGAAGGTTGAAGAGCAGTGGGGGTACCTAAAAAGAGTCACAGTAGAAGTGACAAACCAATGCATCAGGTTGGTATCCAAAGGCAAGAAAAGAAGAAAGCTACTATGGTTCTTGAAAGAGGTGGCTGACAAAGTAAGGGCTAAAAGGATGGGTTCAGGAAACATAAGGAGACCCCAAAGGGAGGAAAACAGGGAGGAGTACCTAGAGTGTGTAATGGAAGTGGAGAAGGCTGTTATGAGTGCAAAAGCACAGAACAAAGAAGGATTAGAACATAGGTGAAGAAAGGGGACAAGCCATTCTATAGGTACATAAGTGAAGAAAAAAAGCCGGGGCGGGGGGCGATTGTAAGGCTAAAAGGGAAGGAAGAAGAGTGTAAGGAGGCGGACCTATAAAATGCAGAAATACTGAATAAATTTGTTCTATTTTCACTGAAGAGGGGGAGGGTCAGGGACCACAGTTGGGCAACAGATACAAAGGGGGGGGGGAAGATGGAAACCAGTTCATTTATGGTGGAGAGAGTCCTGGAGGAGCTCACAAAACCGAAGGTGGACAAAACAATGGGGCTAGATGGCATACTCCAGAATATATTAAGGGAGCTGCGAAGAGAGCTAACATTGCCTCTGGCAGCCATGTTCACTGAGTCACTCAACACAGGAGTGGTCCCAGAGGACTGGAAGGGGGGGGTGCAGGTAGTCCCTCTGCATAAAAGCAGGAGTAGAGAGGAGGCGAGGAACAAAAGGCTGTTCAGCCCCACCTCAGTAGTGGGTAAGATCATGGAAGCACTGCTTATGGAAAGAATAGTGGCACACCTAGAATCCAATGTTTATTGTTTGCATGGTGCCCAGAGCCTCTAGGATTGGGCATTTTTAAAGAAATTTTGCCTTGCCTTGCCAATGGAGCCCAGGAGCTGAGGCAACATGGATTCATAGCAGGAAGGCTGTGTCAGATGAATCTGACAGATTTTTTTGACTGGGTGACAAAGGAAGTAAATTAGAGGGGGGGAGTGGTGGACATCACATACCTTGATTTCAGCAAGGCCTTCAACACTGTCCCACATAAGAGGCTGGTTAACAAGATGGGCAGTCTGGGCATGAGTCACAAGATGGTAAACTGGGTTAGTAACTGGCTAATGGACAGAAAGCAGAGGATGGTGGTAAATGGTATCCAATCCGGGAAGAGGAGGGTGACCAGTGGGGTACCACAGGGATCAGTCCTTTTTAATGTCTCCATTAGTGACATTGTGGAAGGGCTGGAAGTAAAAGTCTGCCTATTTGCAGATGACACCAAGATCTGCAACTGGGCGGATACTACAGAAAGGGTGGAAAAAATGAGGAGGGACCTGGGAGAGCGTGAAAAATTATCTGAGGCATGGCAACTGAGGTTTAATTCAAAGAAGTGCAAAACTATGAACCTGGGACAAAGGCACCCTGGTGAGAGCTACAGGATGGCGGGTGAGTTGCTGATGATCACCAAGGAAGAAAGGGACCTAGGGGTTATCATTTCTGATAACCTAAAGGTGTCTGAAATTGGTAGGTGGCAGTTTAAGGGGAAATGTGAAGAAGTTCTTCACGGAGAGGATGGTAGACACATGGAATAGTCTGCCACAGGAGGTAGTGGAAGTGAGCACCATGGAGGGATTTAAACATGCCTAGGACAGGCATAAGTCAACCTTAGAGACAGTTACCCCCTCCAGCGTAACACCCCGACAGCAAAACCTGAAAACAGACCATTACAAAGACAGTTCCTGTAATGGTCTATTTTCATGTGATGCTTTTTCCCGATGTCCTACACCCATCCTGGAATAACTCCAACCTGAAGTTGATTATATAAAGATTTGGGTGGTACAGGGGCATAGTCCCGCTCAAAAAAACACTTCCATTTGCTACGGCACAATACTGGTGTCAGTATAGTGCTGTCACCGTGCTGGGGGCCAGCAAATTTACTGTCGACCTTCAGTGGTGCTTTCCCTTAGAGGTGGGATAGAGTTGTGAAAAGTCACTGACCAGATTGGGTCAGAGGATGCAAACAAGTTTAGTGCTTATGGGTAGACTGGATGGGCCTAGCAGCCCTTATCTACCAACAATTTCTATGTTTCTATGTAACCAGAATCAGATCAGAAGGGCTAAACTGGCAATGAATACAGTTTTGGAATTCAAAATAATATGTTAAACCAGACAACACTAATGGTAGCAAGCAGGGTCAAAAGCTGTTGGCAAAATGTAGAAGTGAGTAATGCAGGAACAGATGTGCAGTATCAGATGGTGTATGAAACAGAGATAGTAACGATGTGAAACTGACAACAGGCAGTTGCCCAAAGATAGGAGGGCAATAAAAACAAGCATTTGTCATTGCCGAATGTTGTCTTGCTGGCATTGGCATTGGTAGTGCAGGAGTTAGAGAGATGCGTAATAGGCATGGCAGTGAAGTATTGAACTGATGCCAACCCCACCCTGCAGAGACTGACAGGTGTTGGGGTGTCCCTTTGGGTGTTTGGTAGTGCAGTGCGGGAAAACATTTTGGGCAGGATGTGAAAAATGACAGCTGTACAGTTCATAAGGAGGCGTAAAAAAATGCCAGTGTTGAAAATGTGGCATGTAAATATAGCAAATTTGCAAAGTTACAAGGGTGCATAGGAAATATGCAACGTACGCTTGCAACACTTCCATTTTATGGGCGTTTGGCACCACATTTTCAACACAGGCATTTTAGCATCTCTGCTCATGTACAGTGTCACTGTTATTTCCTTAAAGTGTCCCAAGAAGTGATTTCGCACAGCAACCACACTATTTTGCACTGGAAGTGCGAATACACATTTTGGGCAGGATATGTGAAATGACAGCTGCACTGTTCATCAAGTGGTGTGGAAAAATGGCAATGGTGAAAATCCAGAGTGAAAATATCACAAATGCACGACTGTACGAGCGTGCATGCAATCTGCCAATGCACGCTCGTAACACAGTCATTTTATGAAGTATCATCACCAAATTTTCAACACTGGCCTTTTTGGACCTATGCTCATGAACTGTGTCTGCCATTTTCATAATCTGGCCCAAACGCTGATTTCCCACAGTGACTGTGCTATTGTGCGTCGGAAGTGCGGAAATACATTTTGGGCAGGATGTGGAAAATGACAGCTGTACTCTTCACAAGGAGGTGTACAAAAATGACAATGTTGAAAATCTGGCATTAAAATATTGTGAATTCATGAAGTTACGAGCCTGTGTAGCAACTGTGCAATGCACGCTCATAAAACAGGCATTTGTTGGATTTTTTCCACCAAATTTGGAACATAAGGTTTTTGAGAGGACACCCATGAACACTGGCACTGTCATTTCATTATTGGTCCCGAAGGTGATTTTGCGAGACTGTGAAATCACCTTCGAGGCTGATAAACGCCATGACAGAGATAGAATTCATGAGGAAGGCCTCTAAAACCCAATGTTGAAAATTTTGTGCCAAAATTCCAACAAATGCCCAAGATATGCAGCAAAGCTGAAAAAACGCTATTCATTCCATTATACAGCTTACCGGCACTTCCTCAGTTCGTGGTCGGCTTTGAAGAGTGCATACATGTTCCCGGTCCACTGAAGATCATTGCGCTGAACTCCGGAGGTAAGTATAAGGTGAGGGGATGACAAGGAGTGTGGGGAGGCAGGGTGCGCGGTGGGTGGGTGTAGGGGGCAGGAGACAACGAGGGACCGTTTTTCTGTTACAGGAAGAAAGAAAAAACTAACATCGTGGGACAGGTTTTTTTTTTCAGGACTTGCATGCTGGGGTGGACTCCCAGCATGCCACCTAACTGTTTTGGGGGTGCTGCAGTCGATGGGGATTGGGCATCCTCGCCGCAGACTGTGGGATGGGGTGAATTTATGCCGATGGGGATTGGGCACCTCGCACACATTGACAAGGGAGGGAGGTAAGAGCTAGGGGATTGGGCACCCTCGGCACATGTAGGAAATGGGGTTCTCAGGCTAACAGGGAGTGGGCCCCTGTCAGCAAATTTGTGCAGCCACAGTAAGCTGGCTGGGGGATTGGGCACCCCCGAGGTCGGCCACTGGGCGGCCACCTGCCATGCTGCTAATGTGGCGAGCATGCAAGAAGGGTCCGCTGCATCTGACGAGCTTTGCTCGGATTGCAGTGGACCTTTCCTTAGATGTGCCTGCCACATAAGCATGCATTCTGTGGTGCCACTGATTGGGGAATGAGGGACGCACCTACTGATGAGTGCCCTGCATTCGCCCAACAGCAGCCACGCCTCCAAAGCTGCATTATCGCAAGATGTTGACTTGCGTGCAAGCGCGGCAAGTCAACATAAAAATGAGTAACATGATGAACTGGAACTTTAGTAATACATAACAATATGAAACAATATGAGAAACAGACTAATGAACTGAGTACTGAAAATAACCCTTAACAGAAATGTTGCAAGTAAAGTCATACACCACCTAGACCTATTTATGTCTTGGGAGAAACCCTTTAACAAATAGGCCACAACCTTATTGCATACACCACCTAGAAAGAGTTAGAGAATGAGACACCTTACATGTAGACTGTTTTCAATCATATCAGGCATGGAGCAGTTCTGTACAAGAGATGACTTTACATAGATTGAAAAGTTATAGAGCCTAAGGAGCAGCATGACCAGCAGAAAGGCTGCCTCACAGACAACTCCAGGCAGACTCGTTGATATCCTCAGCACTACAGCCCTTTGCCCAAAGGGGATGCTGCCCATTTGGGCCGCTTGACATCTGATGCTTAAGGAGGCACTGAATCTACACCCACTACATCAAGCACTGGCTCTCGATAGACTGTGGGGCTAGGTGTGGGTACAGCTCTGAAAGTGTCCCAGGGCTGGCTGGTTGCTTGGTACGGTGAACTCCAAGTGAGGAGGGCAGGAGAACGATTAAAGAAAGCAGTCCTACCTTTGTGTCCCCATTTGTTCAAAATGATGAAGAAGCCCGACTGCTGAATAGAATAAAGGAGCCATTGTGCTGTTTGAGTTTTACAACAAATCATTACTTTAAAGAAAAATTTGGAAGTTATGTGGTTTATTAGAAGCAAGTATAATAAAATATTTGCATTGAATTCTTCAAAAAAACTTAAGTTAGTATTTTAATTACAAAACAAGTTTACAGTTTTCTTGAAAAAGTATCAATATTTATTTTAAGGAACTCAGTATGTGTGTAAGATATTGCACTTACTCTAAGCAACACATGATTAGAAAGAAAGCAATGAGAGAAAAAGAAGTCCAACTCCTGAACATGAACAGAAAACAGAAATACCATACATGTTATTTTTTGGGAGTGTTCATGGCTTACTTATCAAATTGTAAAATACATTGTGAAAAATGAGGAACAATACTAACATACTAACTTACTACAATGCCAGCAGTGTATGCCTAAAGGTCTATTGAGTCTTCTCGAAAATCAGCACCGAGCCGGGACACCATTGCTAGCCTCTCCTCCTCCCCTGTAACTCCCCCCGACCCCATCACCCAACCAAATTTCACCTCCCGATCCTGCATTCTTCAGTTTTACCCTCTCCTTATATCTGTCCCAGCCCATCTTGAATCCCTCCACTGTGTCAACAGCCACCAGCTCCACAGGCAGAGCATTCCATAGATCCACCACCCTCTTGGTAAAGTAACATCTCCTAGTCTCCCCCCAAGCCTCCCTCCAACCAGTCTCATGGAGTGGCCCCTTCCCCTTTCAGTTGAAAGACCCAGATTGGGCTGACCTTGATCAAGCCCTTCAAATATTTAAAGACCTTGATCATATCCCCTCTGCCCCTCCTCTCTTCCAAGTAGTACAGATTTAGCTCCTCAAGCCTCTCCTCATAGGTTCTTTCCCCCAGCCCCTGTATCATCTTGGTAGCTCTCCCGTGGACCATCTCTAGGACTGCGATGTCCTTCTTTAAGTACAGGTGTCAAAACTGCATGCAGTACTCCAGGTGTGGTCTGACCAGGTAGTTATACAGAGGGAGAAGCCCCTCCCTTCTCCTCTAGGTTATCCCCTGGCTATGCACCTGAGCATGTTGTTTGCTTTTGCCACAGCCCTCTTGCACTGCTCAGAGATGTTTCATTTGGCTTCCACAACCACTCCCAGATCCTTTTCCTACCCTGAAACCTGCAGTTTCTCCCCATTCAAGAAGAAATCATAATCCGGGTTCCTAACCCTCCAAGTGGAAAACCCTGCATTTTTTGGCATTAAACCCCAGGTTCCAAGTGCTTGACCACCTCTGCAGAGTCTCCAGATCTCCCTGTAGGGCTCTCCTACTCTCCTCGCCTTCTACCACTGCCACCAACTTTGAATCATCGGCAGTGAGGCTCATCTCACTCCTGATACCATCCCTGATGTCTGAAAAATAAGCATTAAATAGGAGTGCGCCCAAAAGTGACCCTTGAGGCACCCCACTAATGACCCTCCTTGGGGATGACACTCCCTCCTCTGACTACTACCTTCTGAAACAGCCCAGTTAGCCAGTTCCCTATCCAACTCACCATCCTTTCCCACACTCCCATTCCCCACAGCTTGTCCAGCAACCTTGGGTGTTGCACCGAGTCAGATGCCTTGCTGAAGTCTAGGAAGAGGACATCGACTGGCCTTCCCTGGTCCAGCACCCTTGTCACCAATCATAGAACTCCATAAGGTTAGTCTGAGATGATCTGCCTGAATGAAGCCATGTTGGTGATCATCCTGGTGGCACTGTGTCTCCAGGAATGCCTCCAGCCTCTCCTTCAAGATGGTCTCCATCATCTTGCTCATCACCAATGTCAGGCAAAAAGGCCTGTAGTTTCCCCGCCTCCTGTGCGCTGTATCTGTTCATTGGCACTGCATGAGCCATCCTCCAGTCCTGAAGCACCCAACTCATCTGTAGGGAAGAGTTTAAAAAGATCTGCCAGAGGTGCAGCAATGATATCCACCATCTCCTTTAGCACCATGGGATGGAGGCCATCTGGACACGTTGCCTTATCCGTTCTCAAGGATTTAAGGGCCTCCCTCACCCAACTAACAGGAATTTCAACACCACCTCATTCCTATTTCCCATCTCCCATATGGTGTTGCCCTCCATCGTCCCTTGTGAAGACCAATGCAAAGTATTCATTAAGCAACTCCACCTGCTCCATGGCCTCCTTGACCCAACCTTTCCCTGACCTCAGTCTGCTAATCTGTCCCATCACTTTCTTCCTTTCCCTGCTGTACCTAAAGAACCCTTTTCCCCATTTCTGATCCCCTGTGCCATCCTCTCTTCTGTCCTCACCTTGGCCAATCTAACCCCCCAGGTTACCTTTTTAGCTATCCTATCATACACCCCCTTGTCCAGTTCCCCTTGTGAGTGCTTGCATCTTCTATAAGCAGCTCTTTGCTCCCTTACCACCTCCTGGGCCTCCCTGGTCCACCAACTCAGCTTTCTGGCCCTACTGAACTTGTGCCTGACCTTTGTGCAAGCCTTGGTAGCTTCCAGGAGTGCTCCATCAATAATTTCTCACATGCTCTCTGTATCCATATGTGGTCTGATCCCATCCAAGTGCCCCTTAGGCTCCCCTGCATACCCTTGAAATCAAACTGGCTAAAGCACACCACCTCCATGTTTGTGTGATTTTCCTTTTCCCCCAGATCCAGAGAAAACAAAATTGTGGAATGATCGCTCCCTGCCAGAGGATCCCTTATGTCTAAGTTCCTAACCAGTTCACTATGTGACAGGGTCACATCCAGGATGCTACCATCCCTCGTCAAAGATATCCAGCATACACTGCTCCCTAGCCAATGTAGATGCCATAGTGCCCCAGTCAACCCTTGGCATGTTAAGGCCGTCCAGAACCATAGTTTTACCATCCCCCTGCCCACAGTGATCCATTAGGTTTGCCACCAGTCCTTCTTCGAGTTCCTTTGCCTCCATGGGCAGTCTATAAACCACTCCCAGATTGACTCTCTTATCCCCAGGTGCCTGCAAGGTAACCCATAACACCTCTATGCTTCCCCCTGCCCCCTCCACCCTGCTTATATTGATGCTGTTTCTAATAATGAGTGCCAGCCCACCTCCCCTGCCCACAGCCCTGTCCTTACTGAATGCAATGTACCCCATCAGGTTTAGATCCCAATCATGCTGAGGAGTGGCCCATGTTTCAGTGACTGCTGCCACATCCACATCCCCCTCAGTTAGCATTGCTTGAAGCTCGGGCATCTTATTTGCCATGCTCCTGGCATTTATCAGTACCACACTCCATCCCTGCCCCTTGGTCTCACCTGTCCCTGATATCCCATGATAATAGCACTAGCATATGGGTGACTGTCAAAACAGTGACCCATATGAGGGCTCTATTATTATGAGTGACCTCCCTGGATGGCTACGACTGTGATGGCAAGGGTAGGGGTTGGCGAATGGAAAGAATTTATATTGAGGGGAAGGGAGGGATAGGGAAGAGGGTTATTACCCTCTAGTTGCTTGCTCCACCAAGCCAACCATGTGGTGTGGTAGGTAGGGAGGCTGGCTACGATGGAGTAAGTTCTGGGTTCAGAGCTGGGGGCCATAAAAAGTTTGTTTGGTCCCACGGCTGTGGGACTTAATTCTTTTTAAACCAGGTTGTGCCACCTCCCCGACATGCACACCCCTGGAGTTGAGAATATATAATTGGGTGCAGCAGGGGGCAAAGCTCCCTGTGGTGGAGGGGCATGCCCCCGCACATAGTGATATCATACTGTGTGTGCCCGGTCACCTTTAAGTGCATATCACCGAACTGCATTTCAACGGTAATAGCAATCGCTCTGCAGTGATTGCTATTATCACATAGAGCCCCTGTCCCTCCAATCTAGGTTCTCCCAGCTAACTGCAAGCACCTACTCCCTTGCTCACTGTCGGTTTCCCCCATTAAGCACCCCATCCCCCTGCTTGGTGGAGATGGCTAAGTCCTTTGTTAGTGTGCCTACCAGCAGTGGCCCCAAGTCCTGGTCCTCCCCCTTCACAAGTTTAAACCCCACCTAGCTTCAATTAACTCAGTCAGTTTTAGTTTCTAAACCTCCTTGCCCCCCTAATTATGGTGGAGCCTATCCCTAGCATACAGCCCCATGCCTTCCCAACTTGCACCCCAGTCCCCCACCAATCTATACCCCCTAGCCACACACCATGCTTTGAGCCATTTATTAACCCCATGATTTTTTGCTTGTTTCCCACGCTACCTCTAGGCATGGGGAGGACTTTTGAGAAAGAGACCATGCATCCCACCACATGACACACCCTGGTTAGATCTCGAAATTGTGCCTCTATCTTCTCCATACTATTTCCCTCTATGTTATTTGTACCTAGGTGCACTAATATGTTTGGGGATCCCCACATTCCCTCAATAAAGCACAAGCCAAGTGCTTGGTCTTGTGTACAGTCAAGCCATATATACTGTTAAACTTGACTGCACTGCCTTGCCTCTCACTCCCCCTTACCACTTAATGCCTCTGATCATGGAATCCTCTAGCAGCAACACTTTAACCTCCACTTTTCCATAGAGCTTAACTCCCTCCTCTGACTCACCCCCCCACTCTCCCTAACTTTCTGTTTCCCTTGTCCAGACCATTTATTTGGCTACTAATGACCATCTTTACCCTCCTGTCCCTACTATTTACCTTGCCCGACCATTGATCTCCCTGCTCCCTCCCGCCTAGCCTACCTGGCCCACCCCAGCAGCACCCTTGTTAGCTTTCAGCTCCTCATACCTGCTGGGGGCTCTTGCTTCTACCCCCCACTATAATTTTTCCTGCTGTCCCCTACACCTACTCCCTGCTGGTCCCTTTCCCCTATGATCCATGCTCCCTCCTCTCTGTACCCTCATCTTCACTCTCCAGGCATTCCCGACTCTCGTTCCCCCTTCTCATGCTGTCCCTGGCTCCTCTATTAGTCCCAGTGCTCATTCTTCCAACTGTCCCCTCACCTGCCTTCTTCTCCTTCCATACTCTTCTGTCAGTGCCCTCCACATCCTCTGAGGCCTCTCCTGCTATGGTGTTCTACAGTGGCAAGTATCTATTTGAGACCGTGATCCCCCAGGAGGTTGCCTACCAGTGATCCCCTCCTGTGAGCTGAACTCCCCTGTCATGGACTTACCCGCCTACAACTAGCTCCCACTGTCTGCCATCCTTCGCCCACCTCCCTGCCCTCTCTCCTTGACCCATTCCCCATCCCTGCCTCTAGGTCTTGTTAGATCTATCATGATTTCTGTTGGCCCCCCATCTTCCTACTCCTGCATTTGCTGGTGCCCCTCCATTTTCTGTGGCTGCATGCCTCCCATCCCCTACACTTGTGACTTTTGCCTCCCATCCCCTACACTTGTGACTTTCACCCACCTGTCCAGTTTATATCTGAGCCTGCACAACTCAGCCTCCAATCCCATCAGCCTGGCATATATAGGACAGTGCCCTATCTCCACAGTGTATTCATGGCCATTGCAGCCCCACAACCACTGCAACCGACTACCTGCTTCCTCCATCCTATAATCAAGGTCCCTCTCCCCTTCCAGCTGTGACCACCAAACAGGCCAGCTGCCCCTATCCACCACTCCTTGCTGCACCACCTTCTCTTTATGCCAGTTCCCTCTAACATGTCCCCAACCTGCTGCAGCCATATGGTCCTGGTCTCTTCTAGGGTACTGACTGTTGACCCGTGCCTCCCCTGCTTTGAAAGCAGATCTAGCAAAATTAGTTTAAATCAACACAAGGCAATGTAATATATAGCTACATTCAAAGTAACATCTAACCAATTTGTTCAGCAAATTGAGCCTGAAAGACAGTTTGCCCAGAAATTCAGTTCGGATCCTATCCCAGACTAAAGCAGCTCCTGTCAAAACAGTCCAAAGGCAATTAAATAACTATTCAGTGCAAGAAAAACAAGCCTGCAGACAGTTTGCCCAGAATGTAGATCAAACCAGCAGTCAGTTTGTCCCGAAATTAACCCAGGCAGTGCAAATTGCCCTTAATTTGGCTCAGTTTTCCCCTAACCCAAAGGAGTTCTCTTAATCCCACCACATCAAAGCCAAACTAGTCCCAGCTCATGAGTACTTTCTGGGAGAAGAGAGGGGGAAAAGGACCTCGGGCTGTTTGTGGATGCCAAAATGAACAACTCTGAACAGTGTAGGAGAACTGTGGACAAAGTAAATAAAATACTGGGGTGCATCACCATGGACATAAACTTGAGAAGGCGGGAGGTGCTTCTCCCTCTGTATAACTGCTTGGTTAGACAGCACTTTGAATTCTGTGTGCAGTTCTGGCATCCTTACTTGAGGGAGGACATTGCAGTCCTTGAGAGGGTTCAGAGAAGGGCAACCAGAATGACACAGGGCTTGGGGGAAGAGATCCTATGAGGAGATACTGGGGGAGCTCAACTTGTACTCCCAGGAGGGGACGAACAGAGGGGATATGATCAAGGTTTTTAAATACTTAAAGGATTAAATAGGGTAAGCCCTGATAGGGGTTGCAGCTGAGGGATGCAGGGACCACCAGGGGGCACTCAATAAGGCTGGCTGTCGGGAGACTCATGTTGGAGACTAGGAGACGCTACATTATGGAAAAGGTGGTGGAACCCTGGAACATGCTGCCTGTGGATCTGGTGGCTGTAAATACTGAGGAAGGTTTCAAGAGAAGCTGGGACAGATAAAAGGGAAATTGAAACTGACTAATGCCGAACCTGGTGATGCGCCCCCGATATGGGATGGGGCTGGGGTGACTTATGGGGAGGGGGACAGCAACGGCACCATGACTGGTTACTGACTCCCAAGCAGACTTGATAGACCATTAGGCCTACTCTGCTGGAATCTTAGTATACTAGTATATATGAAGACAGCTTGCAGCAGACTGCAAGCTCTCTTCATATATGACTGATTAGTTTGGATTTGATGTGGTGGGATTAAGTACACAAACAAAATGTTTAAAGCCCCAAAACATAAAAAAAAAATTTCAGAAAATGTTTTCAAAAGGTACACATTTTATAGTACATTTTATGTTATACATTCAAAGTGTTAAAATATTAACACTTTTATGCCTTCTGTACTATGCATGCACTACTTTCTACAGGGGCACATAGCCTGTGCAAATCAAGTTACATTATGACTAATCTGCTATTTTACATAAGGCCCATAGGGCCCTGTGTAAAGCATGTTATAACTCATCTCCTGCTTCATGCAGGGCCCACAGAGCCTTGCACACAGGAAGTTGCTAGTTTGCAAAGATCCTGCACAGTACTGTGTGAAGCAAATAATACACCTGGAGCTATACTTTCTCAAAAAGAAGAATATTCATTGAAAAAACAATGTTAGTGCACACATTAGGGCTATAAAGATACAAAAGGAACAAAATATGGCATTAGGATTTTCAACCGTCACACACCTTCTTCCTCATCCCTTACCCTCATGACCCAAGGCCAGGTTACAGGTCCAAGGTTTCAACACATGGGTCTGCTGCTTCAAGCTATAGGTCTGGGCATGGAGCAATGAGGGCAAAAGCAGTAACCCTTTCAAGACGTAGATGGAAGGTCCATCTCCTCAAATCAGACTGTGCCCTTAGTGAAATTCAAGACTGTCACAGCAATGTTCTGCCACCAGGGGTTTTCCACAGGGTAATCCCCAGCTCATGGGGTCCATCATTGTTATGCCTGAGGACTGCCCATACTGTTCAATGATTTTAGAATGCTAATGTCATTATGGAGAGCCCAACTGTTTACATGGCCCTCTTACAGCAATTTGGTCCAGTACAGGCTTGAAGAGATAGGGTTCCTTCTTCTCTTAACTGGCTCCTTACCATGTGGTCCCCAGTGTTAGGGACACAGTAGGTGGTTGTGTACATGGGTATCTTGCAATGCTTCTGTAGATCACTCTGTTGAACTTCCTTACTTCTCTGTCAGCTGTAAGTCTGTCTGCTTCCTGTAGCTCTGCTCAGCTAGACCGCTCATCTTTTCTCCCCATAAAGATTTTTTCTTCCCATGCCTTGCCATCACACAGGGATATACTTTGTTCCTAGGGAAATACTCTACTCCAAGGGATATACCCTGTTCTATGCAATACAACCTGATCCCAGGGATGTACTGTGTTCCAAGGCATATACCCTGTTCCAAGACATATACCCTGTTCTATGTGATATACCCCATTCCAAGGTATATACCCTATTCCAAGGGGCATACACTGTTTAGCTATTTTGCCATCATTTGTATGGCAATTCATTTTGTCTCCTTCATTTTTTCTCCATTCATCCCTCTTCGCCTTGGCGTGGAACATGCCCTAAAGCCTCAGCAATGTAGTATGCCCCATGGGAAAGCAAGATCCCTGGCCTACTGCAGGAGTTGTATGCACCGCAACCAGCTGCCAACCCTCCCCAACGACGGTTAGCCGCCCTCAGACATCCTCCCATGATCTGGTGTAGCCCTGGACATGATGATGGGCACCTACTCCCAAACTCTGGTAGTCTGCATGGCAGCATGATGTTCTGCTACTGAGCCCTGGTGTAGCCACTGGACTTCACATCTTGATTCTAAAGTTGGACTCATTCCATTTGTGTTCTGTCTCTAATTGCTGGGATGCTGGACCCCCTGAACTTTTGCATTCACTCTTTTCTATTCTAAAAACACTGGCTGGAGACCCTCTGGCCAGAATATAATATAATCAAATGTTCAGGTTTAAAACCTAAGCTGTTCTTTAGCTATAGGAGAGCAAAACGTCTTAACATATTTTTTTTTTACTGTTTTTAGCATTTATGAACTTTAAAATAGATGAACAAAATGTTACCAATGTTTAGCTCTCACAGATCCTGACATAAATATATTACATGCCAATTGTCTGGTTTTGCTAACTGTTATAACTGATATTTTTCACCGCATAAGAAAAACAGCTTCTGCTACAATGCAGTTCTTCACCCTGCACTAAATCTGCACTGCACATGGGATCATGTGGTAAATGTCACTCTGCAGTGCACCATGTGATCATTGTTTTGCACAGTAAATCATGTGAACTGCTCTCAAGTGCACACTTCAAAATTTATAATGGACTTACTCAATGAAACATCTACCACTGAGGGTCAATAAAAAGTCCTACCCCCCTCACCTGCACAGTGAAGCCTACTCAACATATGTAGAGTTTTTGTTTTGTCACAAAGGTGACATGAAGCACAGTGACATGATTATGGAGATATCTAGTTAGAATCTGTTGTTATAAATCAGGCACTAAGTATAAATGGAGGTTGTATACTGAAGTGGCGGTTTACATAAAGTAAATGAACAAGATCCCTAAAAGAGTGAAAGTTGAGAAACAACTATTCAAGCTGTTTGGCATTTCCTTGCATCCTTTTGTGGATCTACACACTGCTCACTGACTAGACGGAATGCTGCTTCTATAGAATGCTACCTCCAAGTGTGCTCAATGCCTGAGTTCCTCTGAGGCTGAACTGGTAGTGGAATGAGACAATGACTGTGCTGCACTGAGCAGTCCCAACAAGATGAAGTATAAATGTGTAGTTCACCATTCTCAGTCTACATAAGATCAGTTGTAGAACCTGTTTAACATGGGATTTTTATTCTGCTGAAGACGTGTCAGTCAGCCCCTTGCAATGATTTATGTACTCATGAGTCTTGCCTATAGTATGAGGTTTCATGTGTGAGATTTTGTAGAGATGGACAGTATTCAGAGAACTGTGGAGATGAGAGAAGTACATTGAGTGAGACACTGACCTGGGGGGGTCGGAGATCAGCAGAGAGAGCAGTGATGAGTGCAGGACAGGTTTGGGCAGGGCAGTCAAGGGTATATAGTGACAGAAGGAGTTGAAAATAGTATTTGGAGGCAGTACTACACCCCACATCCCAATAGCCAAAGGAAGGGTTGATAGGTTTTATAAACCATTTCTCCATTTTGAAATTATTACAGTAATGATTATAGGGATTTAAAAAATATGAATTGTCAATCTTTTAATTAAATTTGATGCAGCAAAAATTTGGAATTGAGTTCAATATGATACTAAAAAGGTGCCAACTAGGGGTGGGCAAATACCTTATGTTGAATATTTGTCCACATATTCATATTTGGGGCACAACATATTCAGAATTTAGGTATATTCATTATTCATGAACCTGTGGGGAAAAAAGTAAAAAACAGCCCTCCACCCACTCAGCCCAATTGTTTAAGGCAAATGATAAAGAAAAAATCAAGCAAGAAACTTGAATTGATTTGAATGAATTGCAGGCTTTAAAGCAGCTTTGGGGGATCACTGATATTATAACTGTTTACTTTTTTGATCACACACCAGGTACACCCCTGTAAACTTTAAGAAATGTTACATGAATCTGGTAAAAATTTCTATGCATTGGCCAGGATTGCGCTTGCTCAACCTTTAATACTGAATTGCAGAGAGGAGAGTTGTGGCCTTCTAATTGGTGAGCTCCCCAGTGATCACCTGTGAGCTTCTTAATAGCTAGAGCACACTATATAAGAAATTTAGCCAGAGGGCCCTGTTTTCAAAAGGTATGCGGTTGCCACACCAAACTTGCAGCTGAGGGTCTGAAGCAATTGCTGGCTTGTGTCGAATGGGGCCACAAAAGCAATTTTGTAAAAAACTCATGCTGCAAGCCTTCTGCCACAATTCCAGTGTGGTGCGACACTACAGCTCAGTTCTACCTTTGCATCTGTGGAGGAGCCAGTTTATGGGGCTTGCACCACAGCTTTTTTGCAGGCTGCCAACAATTGTGGGTACTGTCAAAATCTGTATCCCAGGTTATAAAATTGGGCTCAAGTTGTGGCATGCCCTTGGCCACAGGTGCAGCAAACCTTGTGGAGATGCAGGGCTCGGCTGCAAGCCTTGCATCCCTGTTTGAAAATTGAACCCTGAGAGTGGTTTCCCTGTAAGACTGAAAGAAAGCAGGGGGACCTCAGATCAGTATGGCATGGCAAACTTTAAAATATGAAGCTTTTTCCTGACCGATGAGTGGGTCACCTTGTTGTGGTGGTCAGGCTGATCATAATTCAGCTGAGTGATGAAACCAAGAACTCCTCTAATTTGTTAAAATGATGAGACAAAAATCAGGTAAGAACACTGAATTGATTCAAATGAATTGCAGGCTTTAGAGCAGCTTTAAGGGGGAGCGCTGGTATTATAGCTGTTTGCTTCTGTTTTGTCACACACCAGGTATACCCCAAAATGTAAGATAAATTTGATAAAAATCTTTGTGTTGGGCAGGGTCAAGTTTGCTAAACCTTTGATATTAAGCCAACCCTTCCCCCATCCTCCTTTCCTCTGCAACAAGCCCAGCCCCATACCCTTCCCACAGCACCCACAATTTAATATTTTAAAAAACTAACTCCCATGATGGGTGACCGGCACAACCCACCCACCTCTGTGGCAAGTCACTGTGTCCTGTAGCCCTTTTTATTTAGTAATATCTCATTCCCCATCCTAGCAGCAGCAACCAATGCCTACACTCCTCCCTCCAGCACCCAAATAATCAGCTGTTTTGCTATGCTTGACCAAATTGTCTATTTCTGATAAAAAAATAAAGATTGTTATTTTAATCTGCAATAGATAAGTACCCTCAATGATGATTATTTGTGTTTTAATAACTGTACCATGGTTTTTTTGTTATAAATGATACTGAATAATCCAAGAAAGAGGATTCTAAATCCAACATGTCGTAATTCTGGTTTATCTAAATTCTAAGTGCTGTATATTTTTGAACCTGAGGAACTAAAACCTGCTACTGCTCTGATTTCTCAGTACTGTTTGTAAATATTATTTTCTAACTGATATGCTTAATCTATAAAACATATAATAAAATAGAGACAGATGCTTCTTGTGCCTCATTAAAGTGTCTCATGATTAGAGTATTCTTCTTTACTATAGAAAAATAAAATGTTACCTGTGGAGAATGGCATGAAGGCATCATTTTTCTTAAAACCACCATTTCCGTCCAAAAAATGCCCTGGGTTAAATGCTTCTGGGTCTTTGAAGTATGTTTTGTCATGGAGCACAGAAGTCAGCAAGGGAATTACTGGAGTTCCCTAAAAATATGATTTTAGGATACATTAAATAGTTTGATGTAACTTCCAATTTCCTTTTATAAGCATTCAGTACTTTCATTATAAATCTTCATTTTTATTCTCAGTTTTATGCACACCCAGTTAAAAATGTCATTGTAAAATCCTGATCTCTTTCTTGATTGCTAAACAATGTATCATTCAAATTGTTTATACTTTTGCAGAAATATTCATGAGGTACTTATATTAGTTGATATCTCTTGTTCACTTCCTTATGTACCCACCTCCCCATTAGGCATGTTGGTGCAGTCTTTTATGACTAGAGAATTCCACATTTCCTTTCTGTATCTGCTGTTTCTTTTTACTGGGTATGTAATTCAAGTTCATGTTAGCACCTGAGGAAGCCCAATGCAGTAACCAAGTGCTAAGGATATTGCCTCCAAGGAACATTTATCATAAATAACACCCATCAGTTTCAACTATGATGCCCACAGTACCAAAATAAACAAGCATTTGTCAATGCCGAATGTTGCTTGTTTGTATGTGCTGTTTAGGTAATTGGAAGTGACAGTTTCATGCCTTCCTCCCAAGACATCCACTGTGTCTTTCCGTTCAGTATTCACAGAAGAGTGGGAGGGGCAAGGGCCACAGCAGTACAGCAGTTGCCAAGGGGGTGAAGAGGTGGGCAATAGTCCATTCAAAGGCAAAAGAGTCCTGCAGGAGCTAAATTGAAGGTAGACAAAGAGATGGAACCAGATGGCATACGCCCAAGGATATTAACAGAACTGCGAAAGGAGATAGCAGTATCTCTGGCAGCCATGTTCACTGAGTCATTCAACATGAGTGAATTGGAGGAGGGCACAGTGGTCCCTCTACACAAGTCCGGCAGCAGGGAGGAGGCAGGAACAATAGGCCATTCAACCTCACCTCAGTAGTGGGGAAGATCATGGAGACATTGCTTAAAGAAAGGATAGTGGGGCATCTAGATGCCATCGGAACCCAGGACCATAGACAATATGGATTCACAGTGGGGACATCATGTCAGATAAATCTGGTTGATTTATTTGACTGGGTGACAAAGGAAGTGAATCAGGGTGGGGCAGTGGACAACGCTTACCTTGATTTCAGCAAAGCCTTTGACACGATCCCATATAGGAGGCTGATAAACTAGCTGGGTAGGCTGGACATGGGGGAAAGGGTGGTAAACTGGGTTAGAAACTGGCTAACAGACAGGAGGCAGAGAGTGGTGGTGAATGGTATGCAGTCTAGGGAGAGGGGGCGACCAGTGGGGTGCTGCAGGGATCGGTCCTGGGGCCAGTTCTGTTCAATGTCTTCATTAGCAATATTGCAGAACATCTGAAGGGAATTTTTTTACCAAATTTTCAACATAGCCATTTTAAGACCTCTGCTCATGAACAGTTTCACTGTGATTTTCTTAATGTGTCCCGTACATTGATTTTGCACACCGACTGCGCCATTGTGCGCTACATGGGCGGAAACACGTTTTGGGTGAGATGTAAAAAATGTCAGCTGTACTATTTATAAGAAGGTGTGGCAAAATGGCAATGTTGGAAATCTGGAGTGAAAATATTGAAAATTCGCGAACTTACCAGCATGCATAGGAACTGTACAACGTACACTCGTAAAACAGTAATTTTTTGGAATTTTTTCACTAAATTTTCAACATAGCCATTTTAACACCTGAGCTCATGAACAGTGTCACTGTGATTTTCTTAATTTGTCCCGTACATTAATCTCGCACACCGACTGCGACATTGTGTGCTACATGGGCAGAAACACGTTTTGGGTAAGATGTGAAAAATGGCAGCTGTACTACTCATAAGAAGGTGTGATAAAATGGCAATGTTGGAAATCTGGAGTGAAAATATTGAACATGTGCGACCTTACGAGCGTGCGTAGGAACTGTGCAACGACGTCAGAAACAGTACTTTAGGAATTTTTTCATTAAATTTTCAACAAAGCCATTTTAAGACCTCTGCTCATGAACAGTGTCACTGTGATTTTCTTAATTTGTCCCGTACATTGATTTCGCACACCGACTACGCCATTGTGCGCTACATGGGTGGAAACACATTTTGAGTGAGATGTGAAAAATGACAGCTGTACTGCTCATAAGAAGGTGTGGTAAAATGGCAATGTTGAAAATCTGTAATGAAAATATTGAAATTTTGCGAACTTATGAGCCTGCATAGGAACTGCGCAACGCACGCTCATAAAACAGTCACTTTTTGGAATTTTGGCACCAAATTTTCAACATGGGGTTTTTGAGACCCCTTCTCATGATTGATGTCACTGTCATGGCATTATTCAGGCCTGAAGGGTGATTTCGCAGTCACTGTGCAGTCACTGCGCTAAATCACCCTTCAGGCCCAAATAACGCCATGACAGTGACATCAATCATGAGAAGGGGTCCCATAAACCCCATGTTGAAAATTTGGTGCAAAAATTCCCAAAAATGCCTGAGATATGCAACAAAGTTGAAACCCCCCTATCTAGCCCATTATACAGCTTACCGGCATTTCCTCAGTTCGCGGTCGGCTTTGAAGAGTGCAGACATGTTCCCGGTCCACGAAGATCGTTGTGCTGGAGTCTGGAGGTAAGTATGGGGTGGGGGTGTGGGGAGGCTAAGAGCAGTGGGTGGGTGCTGGTTGTGGGGCAGGTTGGGGAGACGCGCACGGGGACCGCTTTTGTTTACAGGTATTTTAAAAAATGACTACTGCGGGATGTTTGCCATGCTGAGTGTGCTCCCAGCATGGCACAAGATGTTGGGGGTGTTCAACAAATGGGGTATTGGGCACCCCCGCCATGCATAACGTTGTTGCCATGCTGGGTGGGCTCCCAGCATGGCACAAGAGGCGTTCAGCTGACGGGGATGAGGCACCCCGTCGGCCAAGGATCACTTGCCATGCTGGGATGTGGCCCCAGCATGGCACTTACTACTGGGGGGGATGCAGCTCAGCTGATGGGGATTGGGCACCCTGTCGGCTATGCAGTGCATGCGGGGAGCGAGGACATGCACGCCTGCATGGGTGTCTGTGGGGGGGGAGCTGTGCGTGAGTAGCCGATATCTTATTGGTGCTCACTGAAGTGTAGCTCCCCCTTTTAACTTTATGCCACTGCATTTTGGAGCTTGTCATAGACAGCTCCAGAATGCATTGGCTTACAGGGGCCAAGCCTGCCAACACACTGACTGAATTGAAGGAGGAGGTGACACACCTCCGAAATTTCCGATGATGGCACTATGTTTCTTGAACATGCTTGCAAGCAACATAAAAAGGCAATGGTAGACTGGAAAAGTAGTACAAGATAGGGATACCATTTATTGTGCAAAGTAAGAATGAGGCACTGGGGAAGGAAGGGTAAGGGATAATCAAGCAGAACAATATATGCAACAATCCTACACAGGGCTCCTCAGCAGTCCCAAAACAGTGCTGTACTATCTGGTCCACCAATAAAACTTACAATTCCTGGGAGCACTCTTTAGAATTAATGTGGCACCACCACACAGTCCGTAAGTAAACACTAAGGGCTCCACACTGAGAACACAGTGAGATTCTAGTCTTAGTCTTGCTAATACAACTAGAGCAGGTTCTTGTAACCCCCCCCCCCAGGATGTACCTGGAAACAAGTTGTTGCAGCTTAGCATGCCTTCTCTGCTTAAAAATAATGAATAAATAAATGTTTACCCTACATATGGACTTTTATTGCTACTTATTAGAATTGGACTTTTTCCTCCTCTTTTGCCCCATGTGGGGAATTCTCTGTTAAGGACCTGGATGACTGAGACAATTTGCACTCACACAGGCTCTGCCACTAAGTTTATTTTGTCTCTAAAGTATGTTTTCCTGACAACTTTATTTGTTTGACTGTTTGGAATTAACATCTTATGAAGAGACAGGTCACTGAGGGTGGCAACCAAAGTTGAAACAAGCAACTGGCCTCTATCCTTCTGCTCTGGGCAAGTGATGCTTCTCCTCAGTTCCAAGTAAAATCTCTCAGAAGCTTTCAAGGAGGGTCACCAACACAAATCTGAAATAAAGCAGTTCTTAAGGCTATATGTAATCATAGACCCAGTGGCCTACACACTGGTCTTTTGTATAGGCTGTCCACAAGGTATAGCCTTGACCAGGCTTTTGACACATAGTTATTAGGGCAATGTGAACCTCTCAAAGTTTGACCATGTGAACTTTGAATGTCAAACACGACAAAGTTTGCAAAAGATTTCTTATTGGCAGACTTTTTTGCACTGTTTCAACAAGTAACAAAGGAAAATATGGGAAAATCAAATAATTTAATTTACTAGACTGATGAAACACCCACTTCCCAAGTTGGCAATCATGCAAGGATGCTAGGTGCTGCACGCTGCTCAGTTGCGGAGTTGAGCTGAGAGACCAAGATCTGTACCAGCCTTTTTTTCTGCCTATAATAGGTATACCACCATTGCCTTATCAGGTTGTGCCTGAGGCAGTCTACATTTCTTACCAGAAAATCTTGTGCACCTGAAATTTGAATTGCAGTCTGTGTCACCCATTTGCTCCAGGGAGAGCTAGGAGTACTGGGGTCGGTGGAGCAGCCCGCTCCTCCTGGTGCAATCAGAAAGCATTCAGACTGCTGCTGCATTGACTGCTCTTTTCAAGATCTTTATCACTTATTTAGCATCTCACAGCGCCTCTATCCTGGAGCCTTTTTTCTCTCTTGCCTTTCCCTGTAACAGGGCATATTTTATTTTTAGTTTTAAATAATTTACTATCTACCCTACTTATTTATTCATTACCTGTTCATTAATAGTTTTAATTCCTTTTTATTGCTTCCAGGAAATTTATTTAAAATCTTTGTTCTCGATGTGTTAATTTTTGGTGTTTTGTTGTTTTAGTCAGTTTTTATTTAACTGTAAGCAGATACATAATCTTCAAAGTATCCATTAATTAGCTTTTTGTTCTAGTTTAGAAGTGAGGTACGAGGGTATCTCAGCACGGAATTTAGTAGGTTTATAATTATTTGCCCTTGCTACCAGATTGATTGGGCTTAGTACTTTAATGTGATGCTACCTGCTTTCTATTTAATTTTCTGTTACTAGATTGTTTTAATAGATTGGCACAGAACCACTGAATTAATACTGCTTATCTAATTGGCTCACTCAATAGGCTGAAAAGGATCATGTGCCACTAATTAGTATTTAGTGAATTTATATTAGTAGATTCAAACCAATTCAACTAATGAAACTAATTGATTAATTAACTGAATAACTTATTTTGACTCCACGAAGAAAAAGCATGACATTTGTATTAATTAAGCAATGGTTAAAAGTCCTTGTTTCCACTTTCTAAGCCATTTTTACTTGCATTTCAGTGCTGCTACATTGTGTTTTATTAAGACAGCACAAGCCTTGGATCTGCTTTGTTATACCTTGATCTATGCTCCACGTCCATGTTCTGTGTTTAGTAGGCATATTTTCTGAAGAGCAAAATGGGTGTCCAACTTTAAAAAGAACCAGTTTTATGGGAAAAGGACATGCAGCATATTGTACTGTACTGATATACTTGTACTGGTGAAAGCTCTTGTCTGAAATCACCTACTTGGAGCTCTGAGCTTTGAGAGCAGCAGTCTTTTTTCTGTATTAGTGCGCAGCCTGCACCACAAGTAAGTTAAGTTATAAGTAGTTTTTTTAGTTTAAGAGGCTAACCAAACAAAATCAACTTACTTCTTTTTTCCTCAACTAAAGGAATCCTATATTAACAAAGAAGTTATAAGTTATAATTATAATTAGAAATCAAGTTAGATATTTTAAACCCAATTGAAAACTCGATTTGTGTTTAGCATTTGATTTAGAATTTAAGTATTTTAAAGAAGAAGTTCAGAGTCTAGAGTTTAAGAGTCTAGAAGTTATCTTTTGATAAGTACCAGCATGGAACAAAATAAAGTGGGCAAAAATAAGTGGCAAAAACAGTGTCACCATCAGTATTGGCTGCACAAAATGTAATGTGCCAAAACAATTCAGTCCACATGATATGCAGGTAGCAAACAACGTCCACTGCATGGAGGCACTGCACTGGAACACACAACAGCAGGCACGCATGCACAGGAATAGCACAGGGGTGCAGGTAGATAGAACAAAGCAGGGTGCAACCACCACTGGGGAAAGTAGGCCACTGGACACCTACCATGGTAATCTAATGGCACAGGCACCCACATGGTGGGGTATCCCACCCATAATGCTAAGTGATGGAGATCATGCACTGGGGTAACCACTGGAGGACAGATGGACCATGGCCACCATGTGGATGGCCATGTATAATTCAAGTGGCCAGGAACACAAGCCAGGATGTCCCCTGCAACACACACAACACACAGGATGGGGGAGATGGCATGCTGGCTTGTGCTTCTGGCCCCTGTGGGTCTAGTGCAGTGTCTCCATGCAGTGAATGTTGTTTGCTACCTGTGTGTCATGTGGTCTGCATTGTTCTGGCATGCTTCATTTTGTGCTGCCAATACTGATGGTGACACTGTTTTTGCCACTTTATTTTTGTCCACTTTATTTTGTTCTGCAATGTTACTGACCTGAACTGTACCTTCCAATACCACAGTAGCAAATTGTATTTATATTTTTGTTTGTTACGGCTTGGTCTTTTCCTTTACCCCATATAGTGATGTACTGGGATGCTTTACGAAGACTATTGGGTTTGGAACCTGCTGTAAAACTTGTTATAATTTGCAACAACTTGATTGGTATTCTTGGAACTGAGACTGGAAAGGGTCTTGCTCCATTGGGGTTTGCCATTCGGGATTGTCATGGCTGCTAAATTTTAAGAAGAAAGTGGTAGGACATTTTAACACCTTAACAGAAAAGTACCTAAAGATTTGGAAATCTCTCTATTCTATCTCGATATCAGGTACTGAATTTTTAAATCTGATATAGATGGACATCCATTTCCCTCTATTAAGAACATTCAGCAGTTCTGATCAGCTGGTCATATCTCAGTTGTATTGTATCTTACAATCTATAGAATGGGAAAACAATGCTTTTGAATACCCGAAGGAGAAATACTTTGAGCCAGGGCAAACTTTTTGTTGAATATTGCTATTTTACAGCATAACTCGGTGTATTTTAGTGCACTAACGTATTTATGTACTGCTGCAGACTGGTCTTAATAATTTATTCATTTCCTGGACAGTATTTATAGAATTTTTACTGTGGAACTAGTGTATTTAGTCTCTCTTAGTCTCTCTAAAGCCTACATAGTTTATTTAATCATTTCTAGATCATATAGACTATATAGACTGTTCTTATCTGGTTAAAGGGGCTACTAGGGTTTGACTAATTCTGATTAGACTTAACTTGATTTAATTTAAATATTTTTTTCTGTTGCAAAATGGTCAATACACATTTACAGAGAAAACAAAATGGAGATGCTTCACTGTTACAAGAACTGGCAATAAATACATAAAAAAACTAGACATTCTAAAATAACTGAGCATTTCTTTCCTTCAGTGAACAGAACTTCCACTCCAAGATTGCCTCCTTTTTTTTAAGGCACCCTTAGTGGAGAGTTGTGATCGTGTCATGGAACAGCTTAGTTCTAAGGTGAAATTGACTCAGTATATTTCTACAAGCAGCAGTGATATTATCCAAGAAGATATATTGAGTTATGGGGTCCTAAGGGGGGGATTACAAACTGAAAGAAGTCTTACTAATATGTCTCTTAAGCTTTATCAGTCCAATAGTACTCCAGTTAATAATTCTTCTATTCAGGATAAAACTAGGTTAGAAAGTTCGATTGATGAACACACCCCCAAACTTTGGGATAATAGTCCAGAACAAGATAAACATTACTCTTTGGAGAGAGGTGAATGAGAAGAACTTACTCTTCCCCATGTAAACATTAAATTGAGTGAAGTTGTAATAGATTTACACCATACCATAGAGGGTCTAAAACATTTAGAAAATACAGGGAGTGTTAGATTTCACCCAGATGATAGTAATAGATCAACCCAGAGTCAGTGCCATGGAGTACAAGGAACCTTTAAACCTGTTTAAATAGTGATATCATTGAGCAATCAGTGATTCTGATTGTAAGAAATTTCTTGAATGACATGATTTGATTTGTCTACAAGAAACTTGACATAGTGAGAATGATCAAGTTGTGTTAAATGGCTATCAATGTTATTCTGTACAGGGCACAAAATGTAAACAATTTGGAAGACCGTCGGGAGGTATGGCAGTTTTTGTTAAAATAGGATCCTTTGATAGGGTTAGAAAAATATTTCAACATTCAAATGATATTGTACTTGAGTTGACTATTGGGGAAAAGTTATTTATTTTTAATCGCTATATGCCCCTGGAAAATTCAGACTACTACTTGGAGGATATATGGCAAAACCTTGCATATGATACAATGAGACTGATACATGAGTACCTGAAGGCTGAATTATGTATCCTCCAGGATTTTAATGGACATATCAGCACCTTTGATGGTTTGGCAGACAACTTGATCATATCTCCTTTAAATAGTGGTCTGTTAAAAAGAAACACTAAGGATGAAAAAACAAATAATAACGGTAGTAAGCTAATTGACTATATGTTGGATTTTTTGTTGTATCCTTTGAATGGCAGAATGGACAGGGATCATGAAGAATATTTTACTTATGTATCGTCTCATGGTGCATCAGTAGTTGATTATTTACTTTGGTCTGGATTATTACATTATTGGAAAGTATTGAATATATGTATAAGATCGGAATGCTATCACTTTCCAATAGTTTTAGAATTAAATATTTCAAGTAGTATAACTGAGGACATAGCTGTGCCTCCTGTGTCTATGACAGAAATTATAATGAATTAAAGAATTATACGGCAAGGAAGATCCCAAATTAAAATTGATAAAATATTTCAGGAAACTTTTCTTCAGCTGGATTACAAAATTTTACAAGGTAGTAAACTGTAGGAGTTATCCTTACATTTAAAGGCTTTATTTTTAGACATCAAGACTGCATTGGAATGTCATACAAAACAAATTATAGAACATAATTGATTTGATAAAGAGTGTGAACAAATGAAATTACAAATAAGGGGCCTACTTAGAACTTAGAGATCATCACATAATAATCAAAATCTGAAAAAAACTTAAGGGGAAAAAAAGTATAAACTTATTATGAAGAACAAAAATTAGAATATTATAATAAGCTTTGAGAAGAAATGTTAAAAGCAGTACAAAAAATTATAATAAAAGGTTTTGGACTAAGGTTGCAAAGGGAAATAATTCATATAAAGTAGAAATAGACACCTATATAGCAGAAGATAGGTGGATCCTTTATTTCTCTTTAATTTTTTTTTTTGATAAGACAACACAGGATACACAGCTATCAGTAAATTTGAGCTTCCCAAAGATAACACTGGAAGAAGTCTATTATGCTCTGGCATTATTGAAGCAGCATAAAGCTCCAGGACCAGATGATATCCCTGTGGAGATATTTCTCTCCTTCCCCACTGTCTGGTACAGATTTTCAACAGATTACTATAATAAATGTATCTATTCAAACAATTTACCAGACTCCTGGAGGGGCGCTACCATTGTTACAATCCACAAAAAGGGCAGCACAAGGGACCCTGCTATGTATAGACCAATTAGCCTTCTGGATGTTAATTAAAAAATATTTCCTAGAGTTATACTAAAAATATTGAAAAAAGAAGTGGAAAGAACTGGAGGCCTCAGACGAATATCAGGCTGGTTTTAGGCCTCAGTTTCCACACTAGATAACATCTTTATATTGTACCATCTAATTGAAAAGTACGTAAAAATAAGGGGACAAACTTTGTATGCACTTTTTGTGGATTACTCTTCAGAATTTAATCTTATTTCAAGAGAAATACTTTGGTTGGTGCTACTCAAAAGAGGTATTGATTATAATTTAGAGTTTCAATCATTTCTCAACTATATTCAGCAAATAGGGCTAATATTAGATTAGGTAAGAAAGGAGGCATTTCAGCATCCTTTAAAATAAATACGGTGTAAGACAAGGATGTGTGCTTTGCACCTCTATTATTTTCTTTATACATTGACCAGATACTAAGGAATAGTGGTAAAGAACTTATTGATAGACCAAACATAGATTCTTGTAAATGCCCATTACTAGCGTACGCTGGTGATATAGTTTTGTTTTCATTAACAAAAGCAGGATTACAAAAAAATATTGATTATATCTCAGAGAAAGATAAACATAAATAAAACAAAGGTTTTACATTTTTCAAAAGGGGAACAAGAAATGCTCCACATTCTGGACATTGGGTTAGGAGAGATTGGGACGGGTTAAAAGGTATTCTTATCTAGGAGTATATCTACAAGAAAATACTAACTAGATGCAACACTCTCAAACTTTGACAGATAGGTTAAAAAGTATGGTGGTGGGGTTTGCCCATTTTAACATAAAATGTGGTGATATGACTCTAAAACCCTTGATACAAGTTATAAAGCAAAATCTTATACTCAATTACTCTACAGTTCTGAAATATGGGACATAAGCAATTTAAATAAAGTACTTGTCCCCTTATATAAATATTTACGTACAATATTACGGGTTGGTCATTCATGTCCCACCATTTATTTGAGATCAGAATTAGGACTGAATAATCTGGAAGCTGTAATGGAATCTAGGAAAGTCAATTATTGGCTTACTTTGAGCAGAAGGGTAACCTCATCACTGGCATCTATAGCTTTAAGGGAGAAAGAAAAGTGGTACAACATAGGTACCAAACAGAAGTTATGGGCCCAGATATTCAAAAGGGTTGCGCCATGCGCAACAGGGTTGAGCATGCGCAACTCCAAAAATGAGCCATTCTGTGATATTCAGAAGGGGCCAGTTGCGTCACCGAAAACATGCTGAGCAACAGCGCAATGGAAATGAAGGCATGCGCAACCGAAGGGGGCGGGTCCATGGCTAAAGTGCGTTAATGCGATATTCAACACTTCAGCATGCGCAAGAGTGGCTCAGCCGAAGTTGCGAGAGAGCGAATTGAGCCAAAATAAAAGGCTCAAAGAAGCGGGCGCAAGAACCCTAGCAGGTCGCAAACTGGGGAGAGACAGAGACAGAGAGAGAGAGAGACAGAAGCTGGAAGGACAGACAGGGACAGTGGGTCCAGGAGGACAGAGAGGCCAGCGGGGGTGCCTGATGCAGTGGAAGCAGCAGTGGGGGCAGCGGGGTAACACAGGAACAGCAGCCAGGGGCAGAAGCCAGGGAGATGGACAGTGCCAGCTTCCACATGGAAGCTGTAATAGAGGGTGAGACACCATGCTGCAGGGGGACGTGGCCGCGGAGGGGCCCATCGGCGGTATGCCCCCGACAGGCGGTATCGTGCCCGCCTCAGCTTCGAGCTGTACACAGACGTTGAGATCATGGGCCGGTACCGCCTGAACAGGGCAATACTGAGACGGCTCTGTGAGCTGTGCAGTGATGTGATGCAGGCACCCTCACGATGGAGTCATGCTCTGTTTGTGGAGACCAAGGTGACAGCCTGCATGTGCCTGCTCGCCATGGGCACCTTCCAGAGGCTGACAGGGGACACCACAGGCATTACACAGTTGGCCACATCATGCATCCTCACCCAATTCCTCAGCGCACTGCTGCCTCATGCTGCGGAGTACATCCATTTCCCCAGCACCGCGGCAGAGTGTACAGCAAACATGCAGGAGTTACACAGGGTCGCACGTATGCCTGGCATGCTAGGGGCCATAGACTGCACCCATGTGGCCATTCGCATGCCACCTGACCCTGACGGCCAGGCATATTGGAACCGAAAGGGGTTTTCTAGTGTCAACTGCCAGGTGGTGTGTGACGCCACTGGGTGCATTATCAATGTCTGTGCCACACACCCTGGTGGAGCACATGATGCCTTCATATGGCACCAGTCTGCACTGTGCCATCAATTTGAGAGTGGGGACATCCCCACGGGTCATCTAGTGGGTGAGTACACATGTATGGAATGCAAACTGTGGGCAAGGGTGGGAATGACACAGGTGCCATGGTAGTGGCACACAAGGATATGGGCAATATGGACCTGACATGACACTGCTCTCCACTATCTCCACACAGGTGACTGCAGATACCCACTCTGTCCCTGGCTGCTCACACTGTACTGGCGCCCCCACGCCCAAGCGCAGCTATGCTTCAATGAGTCTATGCCGCAACACGTAACATCATAGAGCGGGTGTTTGGGATGCTCAAGGCATGCTTCCGATGCCTAGACACCTCGGCGGTGCCCTACAGTACAGCCCCAAAGGCCTGTGGGATATTCCTGGCCTGTGTGCATCCTGCACAACATGGCCAAAGACCATGGGATAGCCATACAGGTCGAAGAGGACAACGATGGGGGCGCCAGTGGCGCTGGTGATGTTGGTGATGAGCAGCCCCCCCAGGACGGAGGGACCCCCGACTGACCCGGCAGGCCCAGCTGCACCGGGACACCTTTGCAGAAGAGCACTACACCCAACACAGGTAAGTCAAGGGGACATGTGCAGGCAACACTGTCCATGCGCAAACCACAGGCACACAGGAGAACACACCGTGCATGAAGGTCAGGGGAGTTGAAGGTTCCAGGCATACCAACACACCATCAGGGAAGGGTGAGCACTCATATGGACACACACACACACACCAGGCAGCTACATGGGCAGAAGCACAGCACTGCGGAAATGACATTGCCAACACACAGCACCACGACCACCCCCACCACCTGTACTGTCCAAAGTACGTGTGCTCAGGACCTGGGCACCCTCCCACCTTGGTGTACAGTGCAATGCAGGCATCATCATGCACACGCACCTGTGGACAGCAGTTGGGAGAGTGTGCAGGTGGACCGTGTGTCAGCGTGGTGAGCAGAGCACCCAGCAGTGCACTGCCCACCATGACACACATTGCACACAGGGCAGCACCAGACAGGGCCCGCACTGGGAGACATCTCAGTCATGTAGCACTGTCCCACGGCCACCACGGATGCGTGGGCGGCCCCACCGTGGCCCAGCAGCACTGGCAGGCTGAGCAGGGGCCACATGGGGTGGCGCTGTTGCACCACCAGGGGTCCCACTGCGCGAACGCGACCTTGCCCACACAGGGGTCTGCATCATGCCAAACAAACGTGCACCAGGGGTGCTCGGGATGCCCACAGCAGAACCCGGTGTCGACAGGCCTGGTGTCACACGACGCCGGGAATGGGGAGTGGAGAGCGCACTGTGTGGGGTGTGCGGTACAGGGGCACCTGACAGTGTGCGCAATGCGTCAGCGACAGAGACCACTGCCTGGGTCAGCCTGTCAATGGCAGCGGTCACATCCGTCCACATAAGGACCAGCTCGGCTCGGTCCTGAGCACACTCCCTGCTGTGCCGCTCCACGGACACAGACAGTGCCTCCACGGACCTTGCAACCCGCCCCTGCAGCTGTACTGATTCCTGCAGGCGGGTGTCTGAGTCAATGGGTACTATAATGCGCCAATAGCATCGTGACCCCCAGGGTGTAGATAGTCCCAGTGCACAGCACCCCTTGAGGGTGGCGCTGTTCACAGGACCAGGTATGGGGGATCAAAGGCGGTGGACATGTGCCACTGCTTGACACTGTACCCCCAGACCTGGTGTGTGACTGCTGCTGCTGCCCCTCCAACTGCTGAGCCCCCAGGTCCACCTGTTCCACCTCCGTGCTGGCAACAGTGCCAGACACCTGCACAGCCACCAGTGCTGCCTCACCGGTGCTGACAGGTACAGCCTGGGACTGTGCCAGCATGCTGGTACACAAGTTGGAACCAGACAGGCCCACGGGCATGTGCTGGCCTGCCATGTGTCTGTCATGGGACACACACCTATCACCGCCCATTGCAGGCCTGCTATCATCAATGGTGCAGGTACGTGCCACTGCCATAGGCACAGCATGCTGGCATACCTGCATGCCGGACTGCTGAGACACAGGCTGTGCACCCCCCGCACCCGTATCACTGACACCAGAGTTGTTGGCCCAGCGTGCATGCTGCTGCAGTGCCTGCTGGCTGGTGGCAGAGGTGGATGGTCCTTCCTCCACATCCAGCAGGTCTGCATCACTATCTGGACCCACCACCACCACCGTCTCCTGAAGACGAACAGGATCTGTAACAGAAAGAGAGTACATGTGAGTGCATGTGAACAACAGCCCCCCCCAACACCACCACCATGGCATACCGTGCAGTGATGGGCTTCCACCTGTCTGGAATCCTCCGCCTGGTACGCCCGCAATGGAACTCGGCTGCATGGCCATGACCAGTGTCTCCTCCATTGGGGTCAGCTGCAACACCACTGGTGGCCCCCACCAGTGCCAGCACGTGCCGCCCTGAAGGCTGCCACCTTCTCCTTCAGCCTCCTGCGGTCAGTTCCCATCTTCTTCTTGCATTCCTACACGGAGCGCTGGTGGCTTCAGTGCAGGTTGACAGCCCAAGCTACCCCCTCCCATGCAGCTGCACATTTCTGAGGGGTGCCCCTCCGTCCACTGAATAGTGGCTCACCCTCCAGGTAGGCCTGGAAGAGGGCCTCCGTCTCTGCCGCTGTGAAGTTCGGCCTCCTCCTACGCCCACCAGCCTCACTCTCAGCTTGGCTCTGGTCAGTCATGGTGATCTGTATGGGTGGAAGTGGACACCTGTCACTGTGCAGTCGACAGCATTTCCCCATGAGCATAGGTGCCGGCCCGGGGGGGGCGGAAGCCCCCCACGTTTCTTCTCCGTATGGCAGGTACTGATAGAAAGGGTGCCCTTTGTCCCTTTCTAAGTGCCCTTTTCATGCTCAGCCCCCTCACCCTTTATCATCCTCCGGCACCCTTGCCCATGAGCATTGTCCTGAGCATCACACAGCATGTAACTCACCTCTCACCTGCAGTAACCGAATCTGGCCAGCACAACCCACTGTCGCGTTTTTATAGCGCAACACATGCAAATGAGGAGTGGCGCAACTTTAATGACATGCTAATCGCGCCACTGTGTCTTTGAATGGCTGATCGAATGATTTGCATGTGTCGTCTGAATATCGTGGATTTGCGCTTTGCGCAATACGGAAGGGCCGGCTGAGCCAATGGCGCAGATTTGTGCCTGCATGCTACACTGCAGTGAGCATGCCCAGACAGCTTAGGCAATTCAGGCCATGGCCACCATTGTGCCAGTGGCGCTACAGCACTGGGCACTATATGGCACTGTGGCACTACTGCGCAATGGTCCACTGTGGCACTGGTACACAGCTTGGCAGTCACGCAGGATGCCTATACGTCCGATGGCACTGTGCGTAGCCTCGCGTCATTGCCGTGACCTTGTGTATGCCCTTTGGCCCCTGGCGCGGTTCGCATGCCATGTGTACGGCCTTATTGCACTGTCTGGTGACAGCACTATGTGAAGTGATGGCACTGTTCGAACAGCGTGATTGGAGCCTGTGGTGGTCTATTGCGCAACATCTCCATGTGGGGTTACAGTGCACCGGAGCGCCATATTGCCTGCTGTAAACTGGCTGAGATGGCTAGTAGGAGGGCAGTGAGTTGGAGCCCACTGGAGGTGGCCAACCTGGTGGCCCTGGTGAAGCCCCACTGTGAGGCACTCTATGGTGAGGCCCCCCTCACCATGCCTAGGACCCATGTGTGGCAGCAAGTGGCCACTGACCTGGTGGAGGTCACTGGATGGGGTCGGTCTGCTGAGCAGTGCCGGCACTGGTACGGTGACCTCCGCTGGAGGGAGACGGACATGTTGGCCAGACTGCGGGCACATGCCAGGCGGGGCATGGTGCCTAGGCCAGGTGAGTGCACCTATATTCTCTGTAGGGGTGTGTGTGTGCTTGGGTGGCTGTGCATAGGTGCCAGCTTGGACACGGTTGGCTGTGTCAGTGTGTGCAGCTGTGCGATGGATGGTTATGGCTGTGTGAGCAGGCACTCTCACTGGGGCAGGGGGCACTCTGCTTTTGAGTCACACTGATGTTTGTCTCAACATATGTCTCCCACAGGCTGGGATGTGAGGATGCAGGGCCGGGATGAGGAGGGCCATGCCAGGGACCCGGTGCCAGCAGTTGTTCCACCCCAACAGCAGCAGCAGCGGCAGCAACAGCAACAGCAACAGCAGCAGACAGAGCTGCTTGAGCAGTGTGAGTATCATGACTTCATGGATGCTATTGCATGCTGGGGGGGAGACCAGTAGCCCTGCACCATACAACCATGCAGGAAAGGGGAGGTCATGATTCCACTATACAAGACACTAGTGAGGCCCCACCTGGAGTACAGTGTACATTTCTGGAGACAATATTTATGTAAGGACGTAGAGTGGGCAGAGAAGGTTCAGAGGAGGGCAACAAAGATGGTGCATGGCTTGCATCACGGGTCCTATGATGACAGGTTACAGGAACTGAACATGTACTCGCTGGAGGGGAGGGTGGAGAGAGGGTATATGATGGAGACATACAGGTATCTTACAGGGGGGATCAGGGTGCGGGCCACACGTTTTGAAGTGAAAGAGATGTTCCAGGACTAGAGGCATGGGATGACGTATGGAGGGAGGGACGATTCAGAGGACACATGGAGAAGGACTGTCTTCACAGAGCGGGTGGTGGACAGGTGGAACCCTGCCAGTGGAAGTGGTGGGGCTGAACAATCACAGGATTTCAGACTGCAGGGGACAGACGTGAAGGAGATCTGGAGATCAGGGTAGGGCAACAGACCTCCAGGAAACAAAGTGAACTGACAAGCTCATATGGACAGACTGGGTTTGCCATAGGCCCTTATTTGACGACACTGTCTATGTATCTATGTATGTAGGCACGACACAGGTGACATGCATCACTGTGCAGTATCACAGCACGTCTGTGTATGCGTCACTGGTGGTCCAGGCATGCACTGGGCACATAGCTGTGTAACTGGCATCGCACCACATTGCCACGTCACTTGCCAGCCTTGTTTGTACTGTGATGGACGTGGGCAGTGTGTGTGGGCAGTGGTGCGCATAGCTGGTGCCACCTGTTTGTGATGGTCATGTGCATGTTCACTGTGGGTGGGTGTACGCCATCACAGGTGTGGGACATTGGGCTATATGGCTTGCAGGTTGGATGGTGTTCAGGGTTGTGGTCAGTCACAGCCATTGACTGTGTTCCCTTTTCCTAGGCCTCATTGTGCTCTGCAGAATGGAGCAGTCACTGCATCGGCTGACCCGGGTGTCCCAGGAGAACCAGAACATCCTCCAGGACATACAGCACCATGGGCTAAGGAGGAGGCGCAGCCAAGAAAGACAGCACCAGGCAGCAGTGGACCAGTCTGCTAGGCCTTAGGCCAGATCCCCCTTCTCTCTCCACCCATCCCTCCCACTCTGCCTTCCTCTCCCAGTTGTTCATCCTCACCCCTTGCCCACCCTACCTTGTACCCCTCCCCTCTTGTAAATAGTTGTTTGATGTTGATTTTATAATTTACACATTTTTATAATACACATTTATATTTTGTTATGAATACTGTGTTGGTCTCTGATTTGCAGCTGGCTATGGTTGCTCAGTTGCAGTGGTGTGCATGCCATCTGGGGTGGTGTGGTCCTGTGTATATGTGTGTGTGTGTGTGCATGGGAAGGTATCACCAGCATGGCATTGACTTTCTGTTGGTCTTGCCATCTGCTGCCACCCACTGCTGGGTGCACAGGGTGGGTCTAGCTTGTATGCTTCTCTGCAGCACGGGGTTGACGTGTGCCAGGGGGGATGCATGGTGTTTCCTGCAGTGCCAGTCACTGCACATGGGCAGTGTCTTGGGGTCACAGTGCAGGGTGTGTGCTGTGCGTACGGGGGCTGATGTGCACTGTGGTTGTCAACCCCCTGTGTGTGGCACTCTCCACCTGCCAGTGGTTGTGCTGGGGTGTCATGGCTCTGCTATGCTTTGTTGGCTTGTCCCCATGGGCACGTGGATCATCTGTCCCACCCCCAGTGATGCTGTTCTTGGTGTGTGCAGGTGTGGTGTGGGTTCTGCAGTGTGTTCCTGTGCCCATGTGTGGCATGGCTGGTGGTGGGCCCCAGCCTGCCTCCCTGGATGTGCAGTTCCATTGCTCTGGGGGGCTATGCACTATGGCAGCTCTGGAATGCTCAGCTGAGCTTCCCTGGTTGCTCCATAGCGCAACATTTTGGCTCAGCTTCTCCTTCCTGGTTGCGCGATGGCGCAGTATGTGCGATATTCAGACATTGGTTGCTTGCGCAATTTGCTCTGCTCCATGTTTGAATATCACACCTGTTGCGCATTTGCGCAACTGTTTTGTGCTTGCTCCTGCTGTTGTGCTAGTTTTGAGCGCAGTTTGAATATCTGGGCCATGGTATACAAATTTAATGAAAATAATGAGGGGCAATAAACTGAATAATCTCAAAAGGGTAACAGAAAAAGGGATTCTCCTTAGTTTAAAATATAAATCATATATCACAAACAAAATTGTAAATAACTGGATTATTAAATATTTACAATTAATCAAGTGCTAATATTACTCAAAATGATTCTCAGAAAATAATTATTATTTTGGCATGAAACCCTATTTGGAAATCCTGACAGATAGCAGGATGAGAGCTACATTCTCCAGTTATAAGTTTGAACAAGCAAAAAGTAATGTTTTACTCTACTGATATAAAACAAAAGGATATACTCCGGGAATTGTGACTGTGCTAGGGGAGGTGAGGAAAATCTTATGCATGTATTATGGGATTGTACCTGGTACCAGATACAAAGGGCTTATTGGCTAGACCCCTTTTTAAATGAGATGCTCCCAACAGATAAAAGCTTGCTAACAAACATTTTATTTCATACTAAAGATGACTGGACAGTGGAACGACTTGCCAAGTTTTTATTAGCAGCAGATAAGATTAGAAGGAAGCTAAACATAGTATGACTGGAGTTTGTCTTCTTGATTTTAGATATTAATAATCTCATATTCAGCAGGACAGAGAGCTGTACCAGTTAAGGCAGAAGGAAGCAGGGAAGGAAGTCAGAATAGCAAAGGCCCAAACTGAGGAAAGGATAGCCAACTCAGTTAAGAAGGGGGATAAAACCTTTTATAAGTACATCAGTGAGCGTAGAAAGACAAAGGGAGGGATAGTGAGGCTGAATAGAATGAATGGTGGGTGGGCAGAGGGGGACAGTGAAAAGCAGGGATACTGAATGAATATTTCTGCTCAGTATTCACAAAAGAGGAGGGAAGTACCTAATCCAATTAACAGAAGCACTCTTGATAGGGGGTCAATCCCAGTCCTTTTACAGAAGAAAGGGTTCTGCAAGAACTCCTAAAACTGAAGGTGGACAAAGCAATGGGGCCTGATGGAATTCACCCCAGAATTCTAAAAGAATTAAGGGGGGAACTAGTGAAACCACTGGCTACTCTTTTTAATAAATCATGGGAGGATGGTGTGGTACCCGAGGACTGGAAGAAGGTGGATGTGATTCCCCTTCATAAAAGTGGGACCAAGACAGAGGCAGGAAACTACAGACCTGTCAGTCTGACCTCTGTGGTGGGGAAAGTGATGGAGTCACTTCTGAAGGAAAGAATAGTTGAGTACCTAGAGGCTAGTGGGGCACAGGACCCAAGGCAGCATGGGTTCACAGCGGGAAGGTAATGTCAGATGAATCTAATAGATTTCTTTGACTGGTGACCAAAGTAGTAGACCAGAGAGGGGCTGTGGACGTGGCCTACCTAGACTTTAGCAAGGCATTTGACACAGCCCCACACAAAAGATTAATAGTCAAATTAACCAGCCTGGGAGTGGGTCCCAGGGTGGTAGCCTGGGCAAAACATTGGGTGGACAACAGGACACAGAAAGTAATTGTAAATGGAGTCCACTCTGAAGAAAGAGGGGTTACTAGTGGGGTACCGCAGGGTTCAGTATTGGGTACGGTCCTTTTTAATGTCTTCATAAGTGACATTGCAGAGGGACTGGAAGGAAAAGTATGCCTCTTTGCAGATGACACAAAGATCTGCAACAGGGTTGATACACAAGGAGGTGTGGAAAGGATGAGAAGGGACTTGGCAAGGTTGGAGGAATGTTCAGAAGTATGGCAGCTAGGATTCAATGCAAAGAAGTACAAAATAATGCACCTGGGAAACAAGAACCCTGGGGAAAAATACACAATGGGGAGGTAGTAACACAACAAAAAGGAAAGGGACCTGGGGATAATCATATCAGATGACCTTAAGGTTAGCAAGCAATGTGAGAAGGCAGTAGGGAGGGCTGGGGGTATACTGAGATGCGTAGGGAGAGGCATCATCAGCAGAAAACAGGAAGTTGTTATCCCTCTGTACAGACAGTTGGTGAGACCTCATCTGGAGTACTGTGTCCAGTTCTGGAGACCCCATCTCTGCAAGGACATAGACAGAATAGAGGCAGTCCTAAGGAGGGCAACTAAAATGGAGCAGGGTCTGGAAGAGAAGCCGTATGAGGAGAGACTAAAGAAGCTTAATATGTATACCCTTGAGGAAAGAAGGGGGGACATGATAGAAACTTTTAAGCACCTCAGTGGAATCAACAAAGTCCAAGAGGGTAGCATCTTTCAGAAAAAGAGACGTACAAGAACAAGGGGACACAATTTAAAGATGGGGGGGGGGTTCAGGGGCAATGTGAGGAAGTATTATTTCACAGAAAGGGTAGCGGATGCATGGAACAGCCTTCCGGAGGAGGCTGTGGGGGTCTAAAACTGTGGTAGAAGTCAAGAATGCATGGGACAGACATAAGGCAATCCTTGTGAGGGGTAGGAAGAAATAGGCTCTTGGTTAACTAGGATCTGCAACCAATTCTGTAAGTAGGGAAATGGACAGACTAGTTGGGCCAAGCGGTCCTTATCTGCCATCAAAGTCTATGTTTCTATGTCTATGTTTCTATGTTTCAGTATGTACTGTAACATGTTCTGTAATTTCATGTAATGTTCTAAAAATATTTTGTATCTGTATTGTTTCAACTTGCTGTATTTATCATTGCAAGGTTTTTTTAGCCACACAATAAACATGTTGATGATGAATCACCCAAAACAGCAGGATGATACAGTGATCCACATAAAAGGCTACTGGTTCCATAAATTGTGTTGATTTAGTCAGTGAAAACAAGGACAAGGCTAGTACACAGGAGTATGTGGACAGCAATACTCAAAATGATTTGTAATTTAATTTATTACTAAACATTGGTCACTGGGAAAGGCACACTGATACAAGGTTAATGTCCAGATGTAACCAGGGGGTGATGTACAGGTCAAACAAATACATACAGTGAATAAATTGCAATCACAATGCAGAATTAAATAGACAGGTATTGGTTACTGAGCCAAGTGAACAATATACAACTTATACTATTGCAGTAGTTTTAAGGAACAGGTAAAATAAATTAGGGCTGTGCGAACCTCTAAAAGTTCTACCTCGCAAACTTTCTGAGTAGAACCCAAAAATGTTCTACCTGGTTCTACCAGGTAGAACCCAGTAGAATCAGGTTCTACCAGGTAGAACTGGGTTCTACCATTTATAACCAAGTTCTACCAAGTAGAACCAGGTTCTACCAAATAAAACTAGGTTCTACTAAGTAAAAAAACAGGTTCTAGTAAGTAAAACCAGGTTGTAGAAATATTCCTGTGTGTTGCTACTTAAAGTACGTGACTCGACACAGCTAGCAGTGCTGTGTTTACCTGCTAGGGAGAAAATGTCCCTATATTTTTCTGCTTAAAATACTTGACTCGATGCAGCCATGAGTGGTAAAAAAATATCAGCACTTGCCAGGCAATCCAGGCAACAGTGACAACAGTACAAAAAATTCAGGACATTGTAGGAGTAACCGTCATGCTATTCAGAGGATGAGCACAAGAGCTATCATAGTGAGGCAGCCAGTCTTAGTAAGCACAGTGATGGATGATGAGGAGGAGGAGGAGAAAACAGATGAAACTGAGGAAGAAATCAGTGAAACAGATCCTGAGTTTGTAGTAGATAAAGTAGTAGTCAGTCTGTCAAGTAGTAGCAGTTCTGTGGAGTGGGAGGATGATGAGGACTACAGGGTCAGCAAAAGAGCAAAAAAGAGTTCTAGGAAACATGGTGGTGCTAAGAAAACAATTAATGGGGCATAATGAGACAACCACACCTGCAGTGGAGAAACAGAGAATAGAAAATGGACAGGATTCTAGAGGAGTTGAGGCAGGAAGAGTTGCTGTGCATCAACATTCGTTGATTGGCATGGAGACGGAAAGATCTCAAAGAGATACTGACAGCAGCAGTGGCTGTGGTGGTGCCATGCGCAGTGGCAAACATATCCTCCCCATAATCAGCAGTGCAAAAAAATCTGTGAAATCCGTAGTGTGGGTTTTTTTTACACAAGATAAATCATCCTGCAGTCATGCGATTTGCAAATTATGCAAAACAAAATTAAGTCATGGCAAAGTGGGTACCAGGATGGGAACATCAACAATGATAAGACATATGAACAAGTCTCACATTTTTCAGTAACAAAAAGCACAAAAGGAGCACACACAAGTTATTACACTGTTGCATTCTGCTGAGGATGATGATGATATGGATGTTTACCAAGGTCACAGTGATGACGTAATTGATGCAGGGTTGGAGGATGATGGAAGTCTGACTTCCAGTCAAAGCACAACCTTTTCAATTTCATGTTTCTTTACCCCTCTGAGACCATCACCACAGCCTGCCAGGAGTCATACACCATCCATGTCCATGACATGTACCTCTAGTAGTGGTAAAAGTCAAGGGAACCTACCAAAAAAATCTGCTGATATCAGCAAGTGTAGCAGACGTCAAATTTCACTGAAAGACTGCTTTGAGCAGTCACAGAAGTATAAGCCCAACAGGCCTGAGGCAAGGTGATTAACAAAGGCAATTGGAGAGATGACAGCCATCGACTTGCTACCATTCTCTTTTGTGTCAAACTCAGGCTTTAAAGCACTAATGGAAATTGCTGTGCCCAAATATCAAGTCCCCAGCTGGACTTATTTCTCAACTGTTGCCATCCCAGACTTGTATGACACTGTTTGTAACAGCGTGTCTGAGGCTCTTAAAGGTTCAGTGGGCAAAAAGGCCCATGTCACAACAGATATGTGGACCAGTGGTCAGACGACTGACTATATGGCTGTGACTGGCCATTGGGTAAACTTTCCTCCCTCCACCTCATCATCATGTAGTGGCAATGGTAGCAGTAGCAGCACATAGCAAGCGTCTTTCTCTGTTCATAGACAGGCAGTATTATGTATTTACTGTTTTGAAAAAGTTCACAAAGCAGAACATCCTATAAAGGGCCTTGAAGAAAAGTTTGCCGACTGGCTAACACCAAAGTCCTTGCAACCTGAGTTTATAGTGTCTGACAATGCTTCTAATATTATGAAAGCAGTAAGGCTTGGTAATTTTACATATGTACCATGCGTTGCACACACTTTTAACTTGGAGGTGAAAGACTTTATCAGTGAGGACCAAAATGTTCTGAACTTGATTGCAGCTGTCTGCACTGTGTGCATCCACTTTGGTCATTCTGTTAAAGCCAGAAAGTTGCTGCAGCAGATTCAAATAGAAAACAGCCTCCTTCTCCACCAGAAGATCCAAGAAGTTCCAGACGGGTGGAATTCCACCTACTATATGATGCAGAGAATACTTGAGCAGCAGAAAGCCATCCATCAATATGCAGTCCAACATGACATTGGGAAAGGAGGTGTGAATATCAGCCCCAATTAGTGGCATCTGATGGAGAATCTTAATTGTATTCTTAAACCCTTTGAGGAGACTACATGAGTGGTGAGCTCTGATGGTGCTGGGCTAAGCCAGATATTACCCTAAATCTCACTCATCAGAATGAGACTGAAGCCTCTTGAGTCACAGATCCTTGACACTGATAACATCAGTGCTGCATTCCTTGTGGAAAAAATGTTGAACACATTCCTGGCTGATGAGCTCAATGTAAATATGTACAAAGCAGAATATTACATTTTGGCCACACTTCTCGATCCTCAGTTTAAGGATACAGTTGAGACATTCTTCAAACTACATGACTTTAAAGGTCTGGAATATTATCGCAAACTGTTAACTGAGAAACTGTCAGCACGTATAGTTGAGAAACGTAGTACATCATCAGTGCCCTTGTGGCAACATTCAAATTCTGAATGAGATCTGGTTGAGAGGGAAGGGGCACAATCTGCCACTGCTGCTGCTGCTGGTGCCACCACTACTGATGTTTTTTGTCAACAAACACCAACCAGAACGGCTGCTACACCACAAGAGGACAAACCACTGTGGGACATGCTGTCAGACTTCGATCTGATAAAGACAGCTGGAAAGGCTCAGCCAGCTGTTGTGGTACCAGAAGTCCCTGCTGCAAAAATGGTGAAAGATTATATGAAGAAGACTGTACATCTGACTGCAGGTGACAAACCATTGCTGTATTGGCAACAGAAAAAAATCGATGTGGCCTTTCTTTAACTGAGATCGCAGTGAAGTACCTCAGTTGCTCACCCACAAGCACATATTCTGAGAGAATTTTCTGTGCTGCTGGAGAAATAGTGAATGAAAAAAAGAACATGTCTTTCCACAAAGAATGTAGAAAGGTTCAGTTTTCTTAAAATGAACCTGCCACAGTTCAAAAACATATACCGTCCAAAATGTATGCAGGCTGACAGCACCCAGATGGCATGCCATGCTAATCTATGGCCCATGGCCACAGCCATTGGGTTCTATTAGTGGTTTAGTAGAGGGTTACTACTTGTGCCAAGCTTCAAGCAGGAGCCGTTCAGTAGCTGTACTGTTGTCACTGTTGCCTGCATTGCCTGAGAAGTGTTGCTGTTTTATTTTACCACTCATGGCTGCATTGAATCAAGTACTTTAAGTAGGAAGATGCAGGGAAATTTACTCCTAAACAGGAAAATTCAGCACTACTGGCTGCGTTATGTCAGGTACTTTAACTAGTAAGACAGAGGGATAATTTCTCCCTAACAGGTAAATACAGCACTGCTTGTTGTGTCGAGTCAAGTACTTTAAGTAGTAAGGCACAAGGAACTTTACTCCCAAACAGCAAAATACAGCACTGCTAGCTGCGTCGAGTCTAGCTTGAACTCCTAGCTTGAGCTAGGGAGTATATCTGTCTCCTTCCTGTAGAATGAATACATCATGGTCACTGTCTTAACTCCTAACTCTCAGGACATCACCTGTTTTCTAAAAAAAAAAAAGCTGGAAAGTGAACAGTTCATTCTAACCTGAGGTTATTGTGAAATTCTGTAACTATATCTTATTTAGTGGCATGCACAATCTCATCTACTTGTAAGCTATATTATTCATGCACTGTAAATAGGTTTACATGTCTCTAAGTATATAACAGATAGGTATTAGCACTGGGCTGTTAACAAGTTCCAATAAGTCTTTGCGGCTATTTAATTAGCCTCCTAAACCTCTACCTGCCTGCATGCTGGGAGACCCCATTGAGTACTAGTCTGTGTGCATTAGTGTAGCAGTGCTTGATTCTGTCTTGTCTGGTACTTTGATTAGAGAGTCTGGTGGCTCAATGTGTGGAGCTGCCAAGTTTGGTTCTTGGTCAGAGTTCTGCATTATGGGTTGTCTGCTTCCCACATCCTGTTGCCCTGGCCTGTTTCCGTGTTCTTGAGGAGTGCACTCTGACTGCATAGGAACTGTCCCTAGTTTTGCAGGAGTTTGTTCTGTTGACACTGGCATTATCTCCTATTCCATCTTAACAGCTGTCCACTTCCAGTGAGTATTAGGTATGATCTTGGTGCCACAAGCTTCTGGACGACTGCCAGTTCTACCCAGCATCCCTCACTTCTGACCCAGACATATTCACTGGCATGTAGCATTCTGTGCTCCTTTGCAGTTTTGTTAAAGTTTTCACATTGTTTCCTGAATTGTCTTGTCCTTTCTTTCATGGCTGTGTCATGTTCGGTGTAACATTCCAGTTTAATGCCAGGCAAATGGGTTCAAAGCTGACATCCCAATAGCAGTTCTGCTTGGGATCTGCCACATGCTAGTGGTGTGACTCTGTAATCCAATAATGCCATAGAGGGGTCCTTTTTGTCCTCCATGGACTTATTTAAGAGTGTCTTTATGACTTTGACCACTGACTCTGCCAGTCCATTTCCTTGAGGGTAAGTGTGGCTGGAAGTGACATGACTGAAGCCATAGGAGTGTGCAAAAGTTTTGAATTCTGTACTTGTAAATTGGGACCCATTGTCTGTTCTTAGGATCTGTGACATCCCAAATCTAGCAAAGATTACTCTCAGTTCCTTCATCACTTGGTTTGATGTTGTTGTTTTTAAGTTAACAGCTTCAGGGGTAACAGGAAAATGCATCAAATACAGCCAAGTACTCTCTGCCGCCTAGGGTAAGTAAGTAAGTAAGTAAAATGTTATTTATATTAAGCACCCTTCCCAAGCTCAGGGTGCTTTTACAATAAAACAAGTGAAATCACATTTCAAACAATAAATCAAACAACCATACAATACACTTACTCATTATGTACCAACAAATGCTAAGGCAAAAAGGAAAGTTTTTAATTGTTTTTTAAAACTTTCAACAGTTAGGCATTCTCGTATCTGATGAGGTAGAGAATTCCACAGGGTTGGTGCCATATAGGCAAAAGATCTACCTCAGACATCTTTAGATGTACCCTGGGAATCTCTAGCAATCCCTCATCAGAGGAGCGAAGAGACAGGTAGGACAGTAAGGCACCAAGAGCTCTTTCAGGTAGTAGGGTCCCAAATCATGTAGGGCCTTAAAAGGTCAATAATCGACCTTGAAGGTGATCCATACTATACTGGCAGTCAGTACAAATCACACAGCACAGGTGTTATATGGCTAGATCGTGAAACTCCCATCAACAACCTGGCCGTCGCGTTCTGCACAAGCTGCAAGCGGCGGATATCCACCCCCGGCAGCCCTAGATAAAGCGCATTGCAGTAATCAAAACGGCTGGTAACAAAGGCGTGGACCAAAATGGGAAGATCTTCCCGTGGAACCAAGTGTTTCACCCGGGCAATATTCCTCAGATGAAAAAAGGCAGATTTGACTATGGCCGACACCTGCATCTTCATAGTCAGGCTTTCGTCAAAAATTACTCCCAGGTTACGTACTTGGCCAGAGGCTAGAAGCTGGGCCCCCCCAAGATATAAACCCGAGGGTTTCCCCATCCAAGCCCCTGTTATCCTCCCTCCAGGGTCCACAACCAACACCTCAGTTTTCCCTGGATTCAACCTAAGCCAACCAGCACTCATCCAATCCTGAATCTCCAGGAGGCAATTATTAAACATAGTGATGGAATCTGACTCCTGATCAGGCATAAAAGACAGGTAGAGCTGAGAATCATCAGCATAACAATGGAAACTCAGCCCATACCATCTTATAATGTCCCCCAATGGAAGCATATACACCGCGAATAACATAGGGGACAGCATTGACCCCTGCGGTACCCCACAGGGCAGACAGTGAGGGGCTGAGGTGTTAACTCCCGATACCACTCTCTGAGATCTGCCCTCCAAAAAAGATCGAAACCAACTGTGGACTGCTCCCCTCAGACCACAGAGAAACCACAGGCGGTCGAGCAATACCCCATGATCCAAGGTGTCAAATGCTGCTGAGAGATCCAGGAGAACCAAGATGGAACGGGTCCTCTGATCTCTTGCCATCAGGAGATCATTCAATACCCGAACAAGAGCCGTCTCTGTACTGTGCCTCTTCCTGAAGCCGGATTGGAGAGGGTCATAGATATTGTGGATGGACAAATGATCCTCCAGTTGCAGAGCGACCACCTTCTCAATAACCTTCCCTACAAAAGGGAGGATAGAGACTGGTCTATAATTTGCTGGGCAGTCGGGGTCAAGAGAGGGCTTTTTCAAAAGGGGGTATATTACCGCCTCCTTTAAGGGATCCGGAAAGATCCCTCTTTCTAATGACATCACCACTATCCCAGTCAGGACTGGGCCGATAACATCTACACACCCCACCACCAGGTGAGTAGGGCCTGGGTCCAACTTACAATAGGTAGGTCACAGAGTCTGGATAATCCTCACAATATCTATTACTGCTGGTAGTCTAAAGGTAGACCAGTACAACTGGGCATTAGTACCACCTGATTGATCAGTACAATGCTCAATAGAAAGACACTGGCTGATCTCATCCCTGATGGTGGATACCTTGTCAGCAAAGAATTTCGCAAACTCCTCACACTGTACCTGTGATAATGCTCTACCAGTCTGGAGACAGACTGGATTGCACAGTCTGTCCACAGTCCGAAGAGCTGGGATGGTCTATTCCTAGCTGCAGCAATTTCCCTGGACAGGAACTCTGCCTACTTATGGGAGATTGCTGATTGGTAGAATTTATAATGTTCTAACAATTCAAGTCTATCCACCTCCAGTTGAGTTTTCCGCCAATGTCTTTCTAATCTTCGTCTCTTCCTCTTCCACTCACGGACCTCCCCGTCAAACCAGGGAGCCCCTAGGTGAAGAGTACAGGGACGAACATGAATTGGAGCTATGGCATCCAGGGCCTCAGTCACAACCCTATTATAGGCCAAGACCAGTGGCCCTGGATCCATACTATCCCTTGGAAAATCCGAGAAGTCCAGCTCCGTCATTAGGTCCTCTGAGGTAATCCCTCTTAAAGGACGGAACTGTACTAACTCCCTGGGGGCAGGCCTATTTCGAGGGGCCACAAATCTAAACCTCAGGGCATGATGGTCAGGCCATCCAACTGGCTCCACCTCCACATCAGATATCTCCATCCCCAGATGGAAAACCAAGTCCAATGTATGCCCCCCCTCATGGGTTGCAGAGGTAATTACTCGTGACAGGCCCAATGAATCCATTAATTGGAGGAGATTTTGACCAAATGGCGAGAGTTCATCGTCGACCCAGGCATTGAAATCCCTCAGAATTATCCATCTGGGAGATTCCAATACCATGTCAGCGATGAAGTCCGCAACCTCCTTCAGGAACTCCCTCTCATCCGCTGGTGGACGGTAGATAAGAAGGGTCCTGTAGCCTGCACCTGCACCCACTATGCATTCAAAGGAGTTGGTATCACCAACTGGCACCTCCCTGAGATCCAGATCTTATCTAAAACAGACGGCAACCCCCCCCAACCCTCCGGTCCACTCTTGGGCGGTGAATCACCAAGAACCCAGCCAGAACCGCGGAGTCCAACACAGGACCAGCATTTCCATCTAGCCAGGTCTCGGTGATGCAAGCCAGGTCGACTGAGGAAACAAGATCCGCAATCACTGCAGTCTTGTTCCTAATCGACCTGACATTGCTTAACACCACCTGAAAGGGACGGAAATCCAAGGGTGATTCCACTTCCTGCCTGACACACACTAGTCAGTGCCCTTGGCATGGGAACTAGGCAAGGAGGACCCCGCCCAGTACCCATTTCACCCCAGGGCGTCTCCTAGCCCTCACTACCCGTATCCGTTCTCTTCCCTCCCATCCCCCAACAGTTCCAAGATCCCGTATCCTTCTACTTTTTGATCTTACAATGCCAAGATTTCGACATCTAGATAAACCTCCACTGTAAGTGGGAATTCAAAGGGACGAGATCCAAGGTCTTGAGGGGGAGTACTGTCTAACCATTTTACTTATACCCAACAACATATTTTAAACCAATTTATTCACTTTCATACAAAAACAACCCTCCCACCCCAACTTAAATAATAATAACCAAAAATGAATAAAGTAAAATAAAATACCCCTTAAAATATTAAAACAATTTTATACACATCTAAGAGAGTCCAACTGATCTAGGCCCAAAATTCCAACCAGATAACTATCAAATGAAACAATAACTAATAAATAAAACCCCAGGCAACCAGGAACTCATCATAACTGGTGCCACTAAATAAAAAGAAAACTTAATAAACCAAAAGAATAATAAACCCCCGAGCTACCATACTCTCACTATGGTAGCCAGGAGGAAAAAATGGTACTTCACTACCATATATAGTTGAAAAATTATATTAGTAATGAGGCCACTAAAATCAGGGAATCCCAGTCCTGAGCACTCTCACTGCAAGATCTTCCAAAAGGCACAATGATTCTCAAAAAATTAGTGATGAGAAAACAAATTGAACCAAAGTTTAGTACATATCCAACGACCAAAACCCCAGAAACACTCTCACTGATTCAAAGGGGTCTTGAGTCACAGAAACAGTCTGTCCACTGAAGAAGACGCTGAAATATCTTCGGGACTAGCTATATTCCCCTTACTAAAACCCAAAAGGTTATACCCAGCCCACCACCAGGGTACAGTGGATACTATGAGACCCCAATGCCCCCAAATAGCCACCCACTTTTTCCCATACAGTTGTGTTTTCTGAGTATGAGATTAATTATTTCTTCTGCAAAGCGGACCTGTATTTCTGACATGTCTGTTAGGCCAGTACTGTGTTTTCTTTGAGATTCCTGGCCAAAATACTACCTGCCTGGCTCTGCATTTACATTTTTCCATACCCATGTGTCCTTCATGAATTTTGTGTAGCATTTCTTTCCTGTCACCTTTGAGTAGTACTCCATCTACCTCGGATAACTCAGACTTAAATGGCACATACCTGGTGGGTGTGTATTGTCCCTTCCACACTTTGTTGATAGCTGACATGACTGCCTGCAGTGTTTCATCCTGTGCTGCGGCAATTTTTAGCCTTTCCCACATTTGCACTGACACTGTTCCTAAGGTTTGTATTCTGTTAATGTGTATGTCCACATCTGCATCCTCACTTTGGGTGGCGGTTCTGTGTGATTCATCCCAGGTTCTTGACACGGCATCTGCCACAATCAGCCAGTTTCCTGGTGTGTATTCAATCTTATAGTCATACTTCTGTAGTTAATTAACAGTGTCTGAATTTGAGGTGGGGCCTGCCGTAAATCTCTGTTTAAAATGGTAATCAGTGGTTTGTGGTCTGTTTCAATCACAAAACGTGTTCCATAAATGTAGTAATGAAAGGCATTGTATCCAAAAGCTATTGCCAGCATCTCTTTTTCAATCTGAGCGTATTTGTATTCAGTCTTTGTAAAGGCCCTCGATGCATATGCTACAGGCTGCTGTTTTTATGCTGTAGCAGTACCGCTCCTATACCGTCCTTCAAGGCATCTGTGGAAACTTTTGTTTGACAAGAGATAGCAAAATATTGCAAGGTGGGTGAAGTAGTTAATAGTCATTTTATCTCTTGGAATTCTTCATGGGCAGATGTCCACTCCCACACGGCTGGCTTGTTCAGTAGTTATCTCAAGTGACTAGCATTGTCAGCCAGACTGCTGATAAACTTCCCCAAATAATTCACCATGCCCAGAAAGCAGTGTAACTCTTTCTTCGAGGTGGGTTGTGGTATCCTGTTTGCAGCGTGAACTTTTGCTGGGTCAGGTTTCACACCTTGCTGTGAAAGAATTTCCCCAAGGTATTTTATTTCAGTCTTTTTGACCTGACATTTCTCCTTATTCAGTTTAAGGCCTGTTTCCCAGGCTACTTGCAGGACCTGCCTCACTCTGCTATCATGCTGCTTTCATGATGAACCCCTGATCAGAATATCATCTAGGTAGACTTTAACCCCTTCTATGCCTTCCAGCAGTTGCTGCATGGTTCTGTGAAAAACCTCTGGTGCTGAGCAGATTCCAAATGGTAATCCTTTGAAACCAGCGCCTCTCATATAGAGTGTTAAAAGTGCAAAGGCATGTGCTTTCTTTTGTGAGGTGTATTTGCCAGAATTTGGAAGAGGCATCCAGCAATGAGAAATATTTTGCACTTGAAAGTTCATCCAATATTCCATGCCTTGTCGGAATATGGAAATGTTCTCTTTTTATACATGCATTTAACTCTTTAGGGTCCAGTCGCAAAAGTAGCGACCCATCTTTTTTCTCAATAATCATCAAGGAGTGGACACATGATGTTGGCTCTTCTAACCTTTCTATGACATCCAGGTCTATTAACCATTAGAAAATGGGGAAAGCTATTTGAGCCTTCTGATTGGCTCAGACACTTCTCTAGGTGGGCATCTATCAGACAACAGATGCCCACCTATTAAAAATGCCAGTCGATATGCCCCATCACCAGGATCTTGGTGCCCAGCCTGCTCTCCAATTGGCTTAACCCCTTTTTTTTTTTATTTTAAATGTGTGCCATTTTTTTGTCTCACTTAGCGAGAGACTGGCCCCCGAATGCTTGTTCAGTTACAGTACAGCCCAGATACCACTACTCAGTAACTGCCCAAAACAATCAATCTTTTTTCCTTTTTTTTTCTTTTTAAAGTTTACTCTCATCTCATGTAATTCTTTATACCCTTACTGCCCATGACGCAGAGTCAACCACGATCTCACTGCTATCAACTGCAGCTGGCTACCTGCTTCTTCCTGAAGAAAACATTGCTTCAAATGATTCCTACTCGTAGCAGATTGACCTAACACCCACTTCAATACTGTTTCAAACTCCCTCCCAACTGTAGCATTTAACAGTCTTTTTTTTTTTGTCCATTTTAAGTTAATTTTTACTTCCCGCTTTGGGTCTCTGTCCCGTGATTCAGACGCATTCCCCTCTGCCGCCTATCATCCAACACGCCAAACCAGTAAATGATCTACCAGAAATGAGATGTCTCCTGACAAGTTACTGCCCCCAAATTAAAAAGAATATCTCTGCTGAAGGCTTAAACCCCCCCCCCAAAAAAATGTTAAACCGCTGCCGTCTCTCCTTGCAGTCATGCCTCTTCAACTGGCTGGTAAAATGTAAGACTGTCATGTGCCTGACTGCTCACAAATTCATTTTGCCGTCCAGCATGCAAATAAATAAAATAAAGCAGAACTGAGACAGCAGCTTCTCCATGTCCTGAAACTGCAGTACCAAAAAATCTCCACAGGAAAAAGAGTAACAGTTCTGGAGGTGGTGGAGGGGAAGCAAAATAATGCAATACCTGGGGGGAGGGGCAACAAGAGATGGAACACCACAAGAACAGAGGGACTACTTTACAATAAAAAGATTTAAATTTCATTTTTCTTGTGTGTTTTTTTTATATTTTTTAATTTTATTAAATTCCATATGAAATACTACAGGAACCCATTTTCTAAGGCAATAATACCCTCCAGGGTGAGTGGTATAGGCAATACAGGACCTTCCAGGGGCTATAAGGCCTTCCACCTGCAGCGTCAGGCCTCATTACGCCCCTGAACGGTCCGGGTATTGCCCAATACTGCCCACCCTTTCAGATATTATTGCTTGCCTGCAGCTCTTTTCTCAGTTTATCTCTTTGGGCCATGTGGACTCTGCATGTGGCATGCACTACAGGAACTGCCTTTGCATCCACAGTAATATTATGTGTTATGGGTAGCTTCCCCAGTCCTGTAAATACATCCTTGTATTCAGACAGAATATCATCAGTGACTAGCTTATCATTTTGTATTGCAAATAATTTTTCTATTAAACCCAGTTTCTGACTGGTCTCTAGGCCCAAAGTTGGCTTCTTGTCCCCAGTAACAATAACAAAATTGTGTTTTCTCACCTTGCCTTTGTGGTCGAGGTTCAGCGCACAGTACCCTGTCGTGGGTAGGGTTAGTCTGTTGTATGCCTTCAAGACAGTAGGTTTTTTCCTTATCTGTGGTCTGTGTGGTATCTGATGCCACAGTTGAGAAGGAAGCACATTTATTTGTGCATCTGTATCATTCATGTATTTTCAAGCCACTGGTATTTAGTTGAATAGTCCATTCCTTGCTTTGCATGTTGCCTGGCTTGTCCAGGGCTCCTATGAAGAGTTCCTCTGTACTATCTGAGTCAGTAGTTTCTGTAAGTGATTGCACTGCTTTTTGTTTTCTGCAGCACCTTGCAAAGTGGTTACGTTTTCCACAGGCTTTACACTGTTTTCCATATGCAGGGCAGTTTCTGTAGGTTTGTTGTTTCCCACAGTTCCTGCAGGTTTTGTTGACTACCTTTTTCTGGGTATACCTCTCTTGTCCCATCTCTTGTTTACTGTTTTGCTGAGTATAACCTGTAGGTGACCTCTGGGATTTTCTCTTATTGGTTTGAACAGCAGCAACTTCTGCGATGTCCTTTGACTCACTTAGGATGTCCATCTGCACTCAGGGTTGTTCCACAGCCTGACAGGTATTAATTGCTGATTCCAGAGTTAATTCACTATCTCTTAAAAGTCTTTCCTTAACTCGTGGGTCTGAACAGCCCATCACTATTTGGTCTCTTATCAGAGAGGATGTCAGTGTATCAAAATTACAGGACTGCGCTTTTAATCTCAAATCAATAGCAAATTCTTTAATGGATTAATTTACTTTCTCCATTCGGGATCTAAAGACATAGCTCTCAAAAGTCTAATTTTTCCTTGGCACACAGTACACTTCAAAATGTTGTATTACTTTGTCATAGTCTTTCTTGTCTGCATCTGACAACTGAAAGACATTGTATATGTCGAAAGCTTCTGAGCCTGCAGTAGTCAGCAACAGTGCTACTTTTTGGGATCCCTGCTTCTCAGTTGCACCCATAGTTTCTAAATAACAGTAAAACACTGCTTGTAATGCTTCTGTGCATCTTCTAATTTGCCCACAAACCTTATTTCTGGTGGTGGTCTAATGTGCTCCATTTCTCCAGATTGCTGTTATCGTTACCTCAGCCTGCCAAAACTTCAGTCCTTGAGCAGTTTATCACTGTGCTGTGTGATTTCTTCTGGCATGAGAAATCTTCTTCTGTGTATTTCATAAAGATCCCGAAACCACTCCTGGTACCATGTCTTTCTTGCAATTCAGGCACACAGACTTGTTAAAAGGTAGTAGTCATCTTTATTGTGGTAAAAGTGATGTACACTATTAGTCTCTCCTTGCAAACTGGGGACTTTCCCCAAGCTTGGAAACAAGCAAATGTTGTACCAATTTATAAAAGTGGCCAGAAAAATATTATGAGTACTATAGGCCAATATCATTACTCTCAGTTGTTTCAAAAACCTTTGAACAACTGTTAGTGTATCTACTAAATCAGTCTCTAGAGGAACATAAAAAGTACAATATTTATCAATCAGGTTTTAGAGCATTTCACAGTACTTCCACTGCACTCGTAAAGGTTGTGTCAGACATACAGGTGACCATGGACACCGTTTTCATGTTTGGGGCCATATTTATAGATTTCTCAAAAGCTTTTGACACTCTGAAACATGATGTCTTGATTAACAAACTACAATCTGTTGGCCTCAGCCATGGGACCCTGAGATGGTTCCATGGCTACCTGTCTGAAAGGCAGCAAAGAGTAACCTTGAATAATACTTTCAAATCTGGATACCTGATTATTAAAACAGGGGTTCCCCAGGGGTCGGTTATGGGGTTTCTATTGTTTAATCTGTATATAAATGATGTTGGACATCTATTAAGTGGTGTCTGGTATCATTTGTATGCAGATGACACTATTCTTTATGTTGAGGGTTGTTCTGTGGTTCAAATACAGAAGAAACTTCCAAGTGCTTTTGTTAGGCTACAGAGCTATTTCTGTGATTGTGGCTTGGTGTTAAACGCCACAAAATCTCAGCTAGTGTTGTTTTGCAATAAGTCAGAGGCTATTCAACATCCTCTTACTATAAAAACATTGAATAATTGTAACCTTGAACTAGCTGATTCTTATATACATCTGAGGGTTTGGGAAGATTCCTGGTGCAAATGGAATATCCACATAGTCACAAATTGACAAAGTAAATAGAACATTGAGGTGTTTGTACAAACGTAGAAAGTATATCCTACAAGAAATAAGATTAAAAATAATTAATTCAACAGTCATCCCTTTATTTGATTATGGAAACATTCTACTTAGGGGCATCTATGTTATTGATCCATAGATTAGATGTGATATTCAATAGATTTGCCCGGTATATTCTGGACGCCCCATGGAATACCCACCATTGCCTTCTTTATGAAGCTTTAAACTGGGCAAGTTTATCTGTACATAGAGACTTTCGTACAATTCACTTGGCTCTTAAGTGTTATTTAAAGAAAGTACCTATATATCTATTAGACATAGTGAAACTTAGGAATGTAAAGAGGGTTTACTGTCAATATCGCGCAACTAAAATAGCGCTGGTCATAATGTCGCCTACCTAATCACGAGTAGCAACATTAGCGCTACAATAATTCAGCATGTCAGCAACAACAGCGAACTACTGTAGCACAAGCAAATGATCAAAATAAAATAGAATTTTGTTACTTACATCAATATTATGGGGGAAAGCAACAACAATAGCCATGTATGGAAAATGATGGGGAATGATGTCTAGTGAACACCACTTTACGTCCTACAACAAGACTCTTCCCCCTTCCCATTTCATCAGTTCCTTCCTGTCCTCTACTGTACTATCCCATGCTATCCCACATTTGAAAGAACACACAGTTGCTCGTTTCTTTGTTTGCAGGTAATCTTTATTTAGTTTTAAATTCATCAGCACACAAGTGATGGCCAAGTGGGCAAGTGTGGGGCAAAAGTGGTTTAGCAACTTTATTCAGAAACTAATTTTACAATCATCAGCACACAACTGGTGGGCAAGTGGGGTGCAACAGTGGTTTAGCAACTTTATTTCAACAAGCTAATTTTAATTTATGACTGTAACTGAAAGTTGTAGGCCATACCGCGTAGATATTCAACCCTGGGACGCAACTCATATTCGGAAACAATCACAGAAATATGCTTCACAGTATCTCTGTACTTTTTCTTGTTTTCTGTGACAGCAGTTCCTGCAATGAGTTGCTCAATCAACATTGTGCTCAAATGTTGCTCCTCCTTAAGGCATTGCAGAAACTTCCAAATTGAAGGATGCATTGCACCGACAAAATGATTAAACTTGCGGTGCCATGCTTCTACTGAGTTAGTTGTTCTAGGTATGCCGTCCTCGACTGCGTTAAAACAGTTCCCTCTTGTCAATGGTCTCCCCAACCATGTGTCTTCGAAATAGTCCATGATAGGTGTGAGTAAGTTACCATTAGTTAGGAAAAAGTCCATGGTGTGTATCTCTTCAAACGATGAAATGACATCATGTGGGAGAACATATGCAAGAGCAGGAAGGAGATGCATGTGTAAGGCAAACCCTGGGTGAGAAATATACTGAGCACATACAGCACTATGCTCCTGCACTTTTCGCCAGTAAGCCTGGCACATGTGAAAGAAGCAGCCCCTGATTTTGGCAGTAGGGAAAGCATTTTTAAACGCTTTGATTGCAGCTAATTCAAAGTCAAGCGGAATGGTATTGGGACACAAGCCAGGGCACAAATTAAGAAGCTCTGTAAAGACACAGTTATATGAAACCATGGTACGGTTTGCCATTAGTATGTACACCATGGGTATGACTGAGTTATTTCGTATGGCATGAATGCTGTACAGTTGTTGAAATATGTGAGGACAGCACTTGAATGTGCCATCTGCAAACCAATGTTCACTGTTTTTCAAATGCAGCAAGTCCTGAGATGTTGAAAAAAGTAGGATTCTGTCTTGGGTCGGACCAGAATCAAATAAAATAAATTTTTCATTTTTCTGTGTGACACACAGTTCTGGTGTCAGGACAAGCGATGCTGCATCACAGGGCTCAGGAGGAGGGCATGCAGCAGTCCTGCGAGTTCTCCGTACTGTGCATTTTATTAATGAAATTGCTGGTAGCTGGGAAGCAACAGATGGTGACATTGTGGCAACTGCACCAGAAACAATATGGTGTGTTGTCTCAGTGCTTGTGGCAGCTCATTCTTTCATTCCTGCCCTTGCTTCCTTGACACAAACCACTGCAGGATCTGGGACATGAATATGTTCACCTATTGTCTTTAAAACTACAGCACCATTAAGGAGAAGCCTTGCGATGCAATGGCCTTTATCATATTCCAGACACTTGTAGTAGGACTTTAGAAGGTGTTGATCTTTCTTGATGTAAAGCCATTTAGAAAACAGTTCGCCACCCTTCTGACTTCTAACAAAGCGAGCAGTCTCTGACATTTTCAGTACTTTTGATGGTCGAATCTGGAATTGCACTTTTGCTGTGAACCTATATTATTTTCAAACTTAGCACGCTAGATGGCAGCCTTGTTTGAAAATTGCTTTAAGGTGGATGAGTCTTTCCCTGCCCCACCCTCCTTACCTTAGCTACTATGGCCTGAGGGTTAGCTTGATGGCTATGTAATTGGGAACTTTGGAATCCCCCCTTCCCTCGTTACACCATGAGCAAATTGGGGACACAGGCCACCAAAACCAGTTTTGCTGGCCCAGGGAGGGGGCAAGGCACTGAAGTCACATGGCTTAATGCCTAGTCAGCACCTGTGAATTCAGCCAGCGGTGGACTTTAGGTTACCCTATTCATTTGTGTTTTCTGCACTGGTCCACTTTGATATGTGTCCCAGAGAAGGGTCTGTTCAAGGGGGGTTCACCCTGATGTAAGTCCTTCTTGTCTGCGTATGCAAGCATTCATGGACACCTGATTGTTGGTGTAGTTATGGTGCCACTCCCTGTGTTCTGCGGTTGCTGTCCAAGGTTCACTGTCTACATGCTTATGACAATCGCTGGTCAATAGCTGCTTGATTGCATAGGTAGAACAGTTGCCAGGCTCGATCACTGAGAGCAAAGCAGGTATGTGTGGAGCATTTCCCCCATGAGTTGGATGTCAGTGTAAGCACTGGGAGAGTGTCCTGCCTTGTTTGAAAAGTGTTTATTTTTCTTTAAAAAAAAAAATACTGCCAGCAAATGTTTTCTCCTGAAGTGGGGGTGGGCTGGAAGGCAGCATTTACTGCTATTATTTTCCGTGACTTTATGTAATGTTTTCTCCTGAGGGAGGGTGGGCTGGAAGGCAGCATTTACCGCAACTTTATGTAATAGCACTTTTTTAGCAAGCGCTATTATGTATGCGCTATAATGACTCGCGCTATTATGGTTGGGTGCTAATTTGTAGTCAGAGCCTATAAAGAGCAGTTTGTGTTCAAGCAAATGTGGATTGAATATGTAAAATTAGTCATGAAAACTGCAAAAAAAGATCAAAATGTTGTCAATATTGCTCCTAAACTATGGAACAACCTACCATACTATTTACATTCACAGAAAATGGCTCCATATTGGAACACAATAAAAACTTGGTTTATGAGCAATGCTGCTTTATCTAAGATTTGTTTTGATCATACTGTGTAAAGTTAATTGAAGTATGTTTTTGATTGTAAATTTGTATATGTTATATAATATGTGTGTAACATGTTTATCTTTTTTTACTCCCATGGGACCTCATTGTAAATGAGTCTAGGATCAAGTGGATCATGCTTTTCTGAATATCAGAATAGAATTTTTACTACTACTAAACAAAAGCCATTTAGCATAAGACAGTCTTTTTAGCCTGCATCTCATGTAGTCTCCAGCTTAAGCTCCTGGCTTGAGCTAGGGAGCTTGTCCTGGATTCCTCCCCCCCTTTTCCCCCATAAAAGACAGACACCAATATTTGTTGTTGTGCTCAGATTGGCAATTAATTTATTTCAATTCATAATTCCATATTCCATTCCAATTCCTTTATTATAATATTTCCAACATTTTGTTTATTCCATCCAATATTTCAATCTCTGGTTATTATTCCCCCAGGTGAAGACATGGGTGCCTTCTTCTTCTCCTTTTCCATTAGGTAATGGTGAAAACCGAGACTGCTTTTCCTTCCTCTTCCTTCTCTTCTTGTGTTATTCCTTTTCCTTCCCCCCTTCCCTCCTCCACCTCCCTATTTCCCACTAGCCAGTCTCCAGCTTGTGTTGGATGGCTGGCTTCCCCCATTCGCTAGGGTAACCCTCGCCCTTCCTCTGGAGCAGCTCCTTTCCATTCATATTTGTTATATTCTGCCCCCCCTTTTTTTTATTTCCCATTGTTTGTCTGTCTCCTCCATTCTTCTATAAATCCCATCATTTCCATATTGAACATGTCTATAGCTACGTCCAACAGGTGTACCCCATCTGACCTGTAAAATTTGTCTACCGATTCTTCTACCCTCCTCAGTATTACCTGACCTCCTATCTGCCTTACCAATGTCCCAACCCTCCTATTCATCTTCCTCCTGGCCTTTTCTACTGCTCTGTGGCTATGCTTTTGCCTCCAGACTCTCCTCGATATCATATCTGACCAAGCAATGCACACTTGCGGCCACTGCTGCCGTATAGTTCTTAAGTCCTTTTTTATCTGTAAATATGTGTCCACCCAAGGCCTGTTTGCCAGGTCATTCCCTCCCAAATGTATAATAATTAGGTCTGGCCTGGGCCGCCGTCCTATAATTTCTGTTAACATGGGAAGCAGCTGAGTCCACCTCATCCCCCGTATGCCATGCCAAAACAAACTACACCTTCTTACATCTTGGTATAGCTACTTTCCCCCAGCCTTCTTCTCTGCTCTTTTTCCAGCCCAATAGATGTAGGAATGGCCACAGATCCATATTTCTGTGATCCTCCCTCTACCTATAGGGTGCAAGCAAAATCATTATTATACAAGAGCAATGTTGCACCCCTATTCGTCCCCTCTTTTCCACATGTTCTTTTTCTTTTTCTTTTTTTTTTATCTCAGTGCTCTAATGTATCTTTTATAACTGGCCGATTGCCAGTGTCCCTTTTCCAATATCATGTTCACTGTCTCGCCTGCCACCGCTCACTGTGAGGCAGCCCCAATCCGCAGGGAATGGGACGAATAATTAGCTGGGTCTTCTCCTAAGAGTTGCATACCCTTCTTCAGTATTGCCATGACTTGATAGCCAGTCACCCTTCTCCCATCCCCGTGCACAAATAATTTTCCTGTCCTGTTCCCCTGTGTTGTGGCGAAAACCCACAGCACCTGTACCAGGCATATTGTGCCCTCCATTTAACTCTTTAGCATCACCATGCGGCCTTTTCCCCCTTGATCTGTCTTAGACCTCCTAATCCTGATCTGTATCTCTGTCACTCCCCAGGTTATGTCATCCCAGTCTAACCCCCCCTTCTCCATCCTCCTTCCCATGGCTGACTACCTCGCTCACTCTCATGGCGCCTGCAAACATTATCACATAGATTGTGTGGAACAGCTGGGCCTCGTTCCATGATCTGTATATTACTGGGAGCACCCCCATTAGCTTTATAAGCCATTGTTCTCCTTTCGGCCTCCTGCTATCTGCTGGCCCTTGTCTAACCTGCTCCATCCTTGCATCATTCTTCTGATAAGCAATGTTTTTGTTGGGTCCTCCACCCTTTCAGACTGCAGATAAGCCCAATCCCTGACAAGTAAACTCCCATCGTGGTGTGAGCTGTGCCTTTTTGCCACTGCTGCACTGAGAACATTCCCAACTGTTCCTCTGTGAGCAGCCTGCTTACCTCCATCCGGTGCTCTGCCCTGAATGTTTGAAACACTCACCAGGCCCCATCGTAGGCCCTTAGAGTCTGAGGCACCCATGAGCTGCAAAACAACACTTCTGCTCCTTCCTGCCAATGTCCCAGATGTTCGTTGATATGGGTGTTTTTACTTCATCTGCTGCTGGTGCCAGCCTCCGAAAATGGTCCAGCTGCAAACGGGAAAGGCTGTCAGCCAGAGTGTTGTGTACCCATTCTATGTGTTGCGCTCTAAATGACATGTTCAGTTGTAATGCCCTTAAGACTAAACGCCATAATACCTGCATGACTGTGTCTGATCTGACTCCCTTGTTGTTCAACACATCTACCACTGCTCTATTGTCACACCAAAAAGTAACTTTCTGATCCCACAATTCCTCCCCCCAGACTTAAGTACATTCTCATATGGGCATGATCTCAAGCAATGTAATGTCTCTCACTTTCCCCTCCTGCACCCAAATGGCTGGCCAGGGTTCTGTGTACCATTTTCCTCTCATGTACCCCCCCATGCCTATACCCCCAGCTGCATCTGTGTACAGATCGAGATCTGTGCTGTATAGCCATTCCTCCTGCCAGAACGAGCAACCATTGTACTCCCTCAGGAATTCTTCCTAAATCTTAAAATCCTCCTTAACCCCTCGAGCCAAGTCTACCCAGTGATGAGGTCTGGTGACCCCTGCCATGGCCCTGGCTAATCTCTTTGTGAATGCCCTCCCTGGCCCAATGGCCCTGCAGGCGAAGTTCAAATGACCCAGTACTTGTTGTACCAGCTTTAGCTGCACCCGTCTCCTGCTGGTGTGCAATTGTATTAACTCTTTTAGCTTATTGACTTTCTTATCCGGTAGTCTTAATACCCTGTTTGGGGCATCTATCTCAATCCCCAAAAATTCTATAACCCTGGTGGGCCCCTCTGTCTTACCTGGAGTTAGTGGTACCCCTAACTCCTGAGAAAACTCCTGGAACTTAACTAGCATCATTTGTGTCTCCCTTTTCCTTCTTCTGATGAATAGGATATCATCCAGATGATGTATGACCCTCCTATAACCTGTTGTTTCTTGAAATATCCACTGCAAACAGGTGCTGAAGGCCTCAAATGTTGCACATGCTGTGGAACAACTCATTGGCATTGCTTTGTCAAAATAGTATTTTCCCCCGCTTTTGAAACCCAATAAATCCCAATCCTCTCTCCTGACCGGAAGCAGTCTGAAAGCAGACTCAATGTCCATCTTAGCCATCCATGCCCCCTCTGTGGCCCGTATCATCCGGACCGCATCTTCTAGTGTTGCATAAGTCACCCTACCGTGCTCCTCACTAATAAAATCATTTACTAACTCTCCTTCTGGATAGAACAGGTGGTGGATCACTCTGTATTCCCCTTCCTTTTTCTTGGGTACCAGACCCAATGGTGAGACCCACATGCCCTGCAATGAGGGTTTCTCAAACGGGCCTTTGACTCTGCCTGCTGCTACTTCCTTCTCTATCTTCTGTCTTAGCACCTCCTCGTTCCCTTTCACTGACCCTAGGTTGTTGGCCTCCATGGCTCGCCTGGGCCCCGAAAAATGCAATGGAAATCCCGAGTTAAAGCCATGTAAAATCATATTCCTTACTATTGTGTCTGGGTATTTGTCCATGTAACTTGCCCATACCTTGTCTTTGATTGGAGTCCTGGTCATCACAAAACATGCCTTGGCTCATCCCCCACCCTTCCCATTTTTTCCCCCTATTTCTCCCTGAATGCTCTCTCACCCTTCATCTGTTCTACTCACCCCTATTTGTGCTCCCCCTACCCCATCCTCCTCTGCTCCAGGTCTGGCCTCTAAAACTTTGACCCTCTCAAAAAAACTGTTGGCCTACTCCTTGTCCCCCATGTGCCTGCATCCCTTGTCCACCTGCCGCTCTACATCTGCTTGCTGGGTGGCTTCCCCCGCACCTTGAGCATGCATGCTGGAAACGACATTGGGACCAGGAACAAAAAGCTCTGTTATAAGTCCAACAGCATCTCTGGTTCCCAAAACCCTTCTTGCCCCATTCCCCTTTTGGGCGTGGACTGATCAGTGATGTAATCTGTCCATAAATCTATCTGTTTGGTGTCCCACCTCATGTTCCCAAACATTGCCATTCTCTGCCTAAAGGATTCATCATAGTATAACCACCCCATCCAGCCCTTTGCCTTTGCCTTCCGAATTATAAGGGAATAGGTAATGAGCGGAATGCCTAACTCCGGCTTCTTTTCCATGACTATGGCTGAGAAAGTAGAGAAATCTAGGGACCATCTATCCCAAGTCTTCCCTTTTGTGACCTTGTCCTTCTTTTTCCTCCCTAAAAGCACTATAGCCACTGCCATCTCCTCTTTCCTATGTCTTCAGCCTCTTCATACTTGGTGGCGGCCTTATGCTCACCAAATGCGATTATGTCCATATTCGCTCCAAATTTTTTTTTTTCTTCGCATCAGCGGCTGTGCTCACTCACCTCATTCCAGGTGCCTATCTCTTGTCCTTCCTCTTCTCTCTCTCCTCCCTGTTCCTTCCTTTCTGTCCCTTCTTTCTCCTTCCTGTCTCTGCCAGTGCTGATTCCATTTGCCCTATGCTGCCTGCTCCTAAGGCCCTATATATTCCCTTATACTGTCCCCCACTGCGCTGAGTGTATTACCTGTGACCTTGTCCAGGCTTTCCTGCCTGGAGTCTTCCAAGGTCCCTCTTGCTTGTCCCAATGGTTGTGGAGGGGGGTTGGCTGGTGGATTTTGTGGAGGGAGCAAGTCATTCCAGGCATCGCGGGGTTCAACCCGGGAGATGTTATCCTGATCTGGATGGGACACCGGTGACACAGTGACTGTAGTTTGCAGGGGCAACGAATCTGTCAACTTGACCAGCCCTGTTACCACTGGTGGTGCCTTCCCAGTACCCCACGACCCTCTGGCTGGTCTTTTTTCTTTGCCACCCTTTCCTGTGGCCATCTTTCTCTTTCCCCCAGGTCTCCCTGGCTCCTCCCCCTCCACCAGCTCCCACATCCTGTTAGCTTTCTCCGCTAACTCCATTATTGCCTTGTAAGCCTCCTCTTTCGATGGCCTGTTCTTTTTTGGTGCCATTGTCCTCTTCCTCTTTTCCTGAAAACAACTATGAGATGAAAACAAGGTCAAAACGTATAACTGTACCATCCAGAACATCAGTCAAGGCCCCATCCACTCTTGCTGAGCTTCTTACCTCTCTCCGTCACCCACTTGTGACCCCTCCAGACCTCCCTTCTCTGTTTGTAGCTAATCCCTCCTTGCTGTACTCTGCTGTCTGCCTCACCTGTCTGACTTAACCAAGGTGCCTAATGGTTAGCAGCCCCCATCCTGGGAATCAGCTGCAAAACTGCCCTCCCTAAAGTGAGGGTATTACTTTCGTGTGACCGCCTCACTGCAACCTAGAGAATGCCTTGCCATACCACCCTATGGCCTGTGGTGTGCCACATGTAGCCTGCTTCTGGGCCTCTTACAGGCCTTACCATACCTGTCCAGGCCCCCACCATGGCCACAATGCAGACACAAGAACCTTAATTCGTGAAAAAAGAGCATTTCCAATCCCCCGCACAGCATGCGACATCACGCCACGTGGTCTGTGCTGCGCTCTTTCTGCCCAGCTTCTAGGCCTCCTCTAGCCCTCTTATTCGCCATGGGTTTCATCCCATAAAATGAAAACCCCCTCCCCAATGCCCCAATATCCTGAAAAACCAGGGCCAGCGATTCTGACACCCCCCCGGCATGCGATCTATTCACCACACGGTCCATGCCACCAGGCCTCTCCCAGGCCTACTATCCAGCCTCTAGGATCAAGCTGGCCCCCAAAAAGCCACCAAATGACTAGAAAGCTAGAAGTTAGGTGTTTTTCGCTCCCCCCCCGCTGTGTGTGATGTCACGCCATGCGGTGCCGGTTGCGCTCGCTCTCCCCCAGCTTCCAGTCCACCTTCAAACCTCACAATCCTATTTTGTAAAGAAAACACAGGCTACCCCAAGTGCCATAGCCTGAAGCACAATACCTGTGCCTCACAAAAAACTTTTACAGGGTGTGTGACATTCACGCCATGCAGCCCACCCTATTCAGCTTCCTGGAACCAAAATGGCCCACTAAACAACCCCAACCAGCATACCAGACAAGAAAATTAGGATTTTTCAATCCTCCACACCACACGTTGCATCATGCCACTTGGTCCCAGTGTCGCTTTTCGCCCCCCCTCCCAGCCCGTCGGCCTCTTCCAGGCCTATTGTCCCTGCCAGCCAGCCACCAAAAAAGTGGAATGACTGCTACCACTAACACACAGCCAAGGAATGCTACACTACCCCTACCAAGTGATGTATGGCATCCTCCACTTGTCCCTGCTCCTTTTCACTCTCCCTTGACCCAGGCTTTCAAAATTTTTTCCAGCCAGCAATCAGGCCACCACGGGAAACAAGAAAAAAAAAACTGATCATAACAGATAAAGACATGGGCTTTACCACAAGCCCCCCCCAACGTGGTCGCTCTCTCCACCATACTCTGACCCCCACTGTTACTCACTACCTTCATGTCTTCAGCTGTATATTGCACTTAATTCAAAACTGCTCTGTATGCCTTTCATCTCTTTTCTTTTTTTTTTTTTTTTACATCTCAACAATGCTTGTTTTCTTTACCTCTTTCTCTTGGTGAAACAAACCTAAAAAGAATTGCCAAATCCGACGTTGCAGTTGATGTAACCAAAAACTCCAGCAAAAGTGGCTGAGGCCCTCTGTGCAGTCCCTTAAGTACCTCCCATCTCCTCCCTTCCTGTCTGTCTGCCCATTGTTCTGCCTCTCTTAGCCCCTCCCCTTCCTCCCCCTTCCCTTCAGAGCACAAACCATCTTAAGCATGGGAGCAGGGGTGCACCAGGACAACCTGGTCTGCCCTCTAAAAAGGGGCAGACTCCAATATCTGTCTCTTCCCTGTGGAACGAATGCATCAAGGTCACTGTCTTAACTCTTAACTCTCAGGACAGTACTGAAATGAGCTGTATGCCATGCATAGGCTGAATTCAGTGTATGTAGTCTTATGAAGTGAGAGTTGGAATTAATGCTGTCCCTGAAGTTCTGTGCCCAAAAACCTTTCAAAAGAATTTTAAACATGGAGTATTTTGAACACAATGACTCCTAAAAGTGTCTAGAGTACCTCGTGCAGCTAGATTAGCTATTTGTTCAAGTAGTTTTTCAGATTTATTTACTTTAAAGTTGTGGTTTTGTTTTGCATAGTAAAGCAGTGTTCTGTGAGGGAGTGGAGCTGTTTTACACAGTAGCAAGAACGGCTATTTTCTATTATTTGTCATTTTATTTCTATAGAACAGTTTTCTGTGTTTTAGTGTTTTTAAGTTGTGTGTTTTAGTAAATTATATTTGTCAGTCTGGTGTTACTATACTGAATATAATTATGTTGTTTAGTTATTGAAGTTACAGTTTTACTGTAACACTTAATTACAGTGACTTCTTTAGCAGTACCCCAGTCTTTCTTGGATGCCTTCTTGGTTGCCATCTAGAGGTCTGTGCTCTGTGACTTGTTATTTTATTCCTGTAGTATAGTTTGTGTGTTTAAGTGAAATGTTTTGCTCAGTCAGGGAACACTATTATATAGTTAATATTTATTTAGATTTTCTTAAACTTATTTGGGAGTCTCCTCTTTTCTTCATGGTCACAGTCATGTTAAAAGTCGCGGTCACATTGAAATTTTTTATACTTTTCTATAATCATTTAAAAATACATACATTTACTTGCATTAACTCCAACACATCTATTTCATCTAAAATAAGGTAGTGGAGTCTATATACCTTCCCACATGGCCATGGTGATGTTAAAACTTAAAAGTCATAGTCACATTAAAATAAATTTAATTTTAATGAATTATTTAAAGGGACACTGTCAGTCCTTTACCTACTTTTACTGCAGTTATTCTTAAATGTGCCTGTACTGCCTGCAACAATTCCTGAAGCTATGCAATATCCATAACAGCAGTTTCTTCCCACAGAAAAGAATTAATTAGTATTACTTCAAAGTGAAACCCTCTCGATCACATCCTATTTACCATGCCTGATGCCAAGGTGCAGTCACATTTCTAAATGGCACTTATGCATCTAAAGGCATGAGTATGCACCATTATATCTAAATTCAAATATGAATATGCATGTACATGCATGCATACACAGTATCATGGCCTGATTTTCAGACCTTGATTTTCCTAACTCTAAGTGCTCTTTTCTAAAAAAATAAATAAACACTTTCCTGAGTTCATCTTTCTTTATACTATTAAAAACTGTGTTTTGCTGAACTTTGGTACAATGAGAGATGGCACAAGCCTTCAAGTGTTTCAATGTCATTTAGAAATGTGACTGCACTTTGGCATTGGGTACAATAGATAGGAGTGGACTGAGAGGGTTTTGCTTTGGAGTAAAATTAGTAAAAGTAACCATTTTCTGTGTGAAGAAATTGTTGCTAGGGATATTGTTTCACTTCAGGGACTGCTGCTGGCATTTCAGGCACATTTAGGAATTTATGCAGACAAATTAAGTAAAGGGTTGACAGCGACCCTTTAAAGAAGTATACTTTTACTTGCATCAATTCACCTACTGTCACAGTGCATAAATAATACCCCCAAACACCCACTATCATCCCTGTACTATTCTAGTACCACCAACATGTAAAAGTAAGGTCTACAAAATCCATAGTTCAGTATCTGTCAGCGTTAGGCTATCCCACTTCTATGGGTGCTGAAACAGACACTGTTAAATGTACAGCAGGTAATGGAGGCAAGTGGTGGTACAGGAAGTTATGCCTTAATAGAATACATCTGTGCTCATGTCCATACTCACATCATACATATGGTCACAGTCACATTAAAAGTCATGAGTACATTAAAATAATTTAGAATTGTCCATAATAATTTTAAAAAATGTACATTTATTTGCATCGACTTCAACACATCTATTCTGTGTAAATTAGGTGGCAGAGTCTCTCCACCTTTTCTTTATGGTCACAATAAAACTTAAAAGTCATGGTCACATTAAAATAAATTACATTTTACCAAATCATTTATAGAAATATACATTTATTTGCATTGACATACCTACTGTCATAGTGCATAAATCATCCCCCAAAACAGCTATTGCCACCCCTTACTGTCCCTGTACCACCAACATGTAAAATTAAGGAATACAAATTCCATAGTTCAGTTCTGTCAGTGTCAGGCCATCCTATTTCTATGGCTACTGAGGCAGATGCTGTTAAATGTACAGTAAGTAAAGGAAGCAGATGGTGATAAATGTACAGTAAGTAAAGGAGGCAGATGGTGATAAATGTACAGTAGGTAAAGGAGGCAGATGCTGTTAAATGTACGGTAGGTAAAGGAGGCAGATGGTGATATAGGAAGTTGTGGCTTAATGGAACACATGCCTGGTGCTCACATTCATGCTCATGTCATACACATGGTCACAGTAAATGTCACAGTGACTTGAAGGCCAGCCCACTGGTGCTGAGGGTTGAGACACTGTACACTGTACCTCTCGCTACACCAGTGACCCAGGTTTGGGAATGGACCATGGGTCAGCAGGGGAGGGTAGGGATTGAATATCCAGAGGACTGCTCTCCCTTCCCAGGGAGGGATTCGGGGAAAGCAGTACTCCTGTGTGGCCCCTGGTGGTAGCCCGGGGCAGCACCAGAACATGCAAGCACTAGTGGATGCAGGGGGCGGATTGTCATCAGGTATCGGCATTAATGCCACAGATTCCATTGCACATCCACACTCCAACTGGTGCAACACTATGTGGAAAAAACCCAAAGCACCGGGGAGGTGAGGAGGGCCCCAGGGGTCTAGGCCCCACATCCTCAACACTGGACCCTCCTTGATGGTCCCAGGTACCACCCATGGAATGGACCCTCTAATACCAGATAGAGCTGCCAGGTAGGTGAGGTGAGTCCTCCCCTGGGGGGGATGATCTGGGGGGCTGGGAAGTCCTGTAGGAGGGACCTAGAGGAGGGTCTCAGGTAAGGAGTTGAGGGCAGACCAAGAGAGCACCTCTGAGAGATGCCCTGATGTGAAGGAGATAAAATAAAGTTAAAAAAAGGTCATAGTGACATAAAAAGTCAAGGTCACATTAAAATATATTTGGAGATAGAAACATGGGAAGGAGTCTATGAACAGATTCAAACAGTTCCTTCTGAGGGGCAGATTTTCTGGATACTGAAGTGCTATATCTAACAATCTCCACTAGACTGGTAGCCAAAAAAGTTCTTAGAGTGGCTTATAATTAATTATAAAGGACTTTGGTACACAGGGAATTATAGCCTGCACTGCTCTCCTTCCAGTTGCTGTAGATACAGTAGTGGCAGAGGCTGTGCCCACATTTTTAACATGACAGCTCTCTGAAGAGCTCTAGGCAGATAGAGCAAATCAACTCTGTCTACAGGATCTCAGATTTAGAAGTGGGTAGCCATCTGGGAACAAGCGACCAAACAGTGAGGTTCACAATAAACACAGTCATGGAGTCAAGCCATACAAAAGAAAGGGTATTGGACTTTAGAAGAGCTGACTTTGGGAAAATGAGAGACTGCCTCAGAAAAGTACTAGCAAATGGGCAAGAAGGGGGGGTGGAGGAACAATGGGAAATAATCAAAACAGCCATCACAGAGGCAATAAGCCTTTGTGTAAAGTGAATCAATAAAACAAAACAAAGAAAAAAAATACTATGTTTCTCAAAAGAGGTGGCAGAGAATGTTAAGGAGAAAAGGATAGCATTCAAGAAATATAAGGAAACACAGAAGAAGCAGGGCACAGAACTTTGTCAGTTAAAGCAGAAGAAGGCAGAGAAGGCAGTCAGAATAACAAAGGCCCAAACAGAGGAAAAGATAGCCAATTCTGTTATGAAGAGGGATAAAACTTTTTATAGGGAGTGAAGAAAGACAAAGGGAGGGATACAAAGACTTAATAAAGGGGATGGAATGTGGACAGAGTGTGATAGTGAAAAAGCAGGTATACCGAATAAATATTTCTGCTCAGTATTCAAAACGGAAGAGGAGGGGAAGTACCTAAACCAAACAAGAGAAACACTCTGGATGGGGGGTTGATACCAGTCCATTCACAGAAGAAAGGAGTTTGAAAGAATTCTTGAAACTGAAGGTGGACAAAGCAATGGGTCCTGATGGGGTTCACCCCAGAATTCTAAAAAAAACTAAGGACACAACTAGTGACACCATTGACTACTCTCTTTAACAAATCATGGGAGGATGGGGTGGTACCTGAGGGTTGGAAGAGGGTGGATGTGATTCCACTTCACAAAAGTGGGAGCAGGACAGAGGCAGGAAACTACAAAGCAGTTAGTTTGACCTCAGTGTTAGGGAAAATGATGAGGAAATAATTGTTGAGTACCTAGAGACCAATGGGGCACAGGATTCAAGGCAGCATGGATTCACAGCAGAAAGGTTGTGTCAAATGAATCTAATAGATTTCGTTTACTGGGTGAGCAAAGTAGTAGACCAGAGAGGGGCTGTGGATATGGCCTACCTAGATTTTAGCAAGGCATTTGACACAGTCCCACACAAAAGATTAATATACAAGTTAGCCAGCCTTGGAGTGGGTCCCAAGGTGGTAGCCTGGATAAAAAATTGTCTGGACAACAGGACACAAAGGGTAATAGTAAACAGAGTTCATAGTGAAGAAAGGAGGGTAACTAGTGGGGTACCGCAGGGTTCAGTACTAGGACCGGTCCTCTTCAATATCTTTATAAGTGATATTGGAGAGCACCTGGAAGGAAAAGTGTGTCTGCTTGCAGATGACACAAAGATCTGCAACAGAGTTGATACACAAGGTCGGGTGGAAAGGATGAAAAGGGACTTAGCAAGGGTGGAGGAATGGTCAAATGTCTGGCAACTCAAATTCAATGCAAAGACGTGCAAAGTAATGCACCTGGGAAACAAAAATCCAGGGAAAGAGTACACAGTGGAGGGAGTGATACTAACAACAACAAAAATCAAAAGTGACCTGGGAGTAATTATATCAGATGACCTTAAGGTGGACAAGCAATGTGAGAAGGCAGTAAGAAGGGCTGGGGGATACTTGGATGCATAGGGAGAGACATCAACAGTAGAAAACAGGAAGTTGTTATCCCTTTGTACAGACAGCTGGTGAGACCCCATCTGGAGTACTGCATGCAGTTCTGGAGACCCCATCTCCGCAAAGACATAGAGTGGAGGCTGTTCAGAGGAGGGCAACCAAAATGATGCAGGGTCTGTACCAGAAGACTTATGAAGAGAGACTAAAGCAGCTTTATATGTATACCCTTGAGGAAAGGAGGGGGCGAACATGATAGAAACATTCAAGTACCTCAAGGGAATTAACGAAGTCCAAGAGGGTAGCATCTTTCAGAAAAAGAGATATGCAAGAACAAGGGGCACAATTTGAAGATAGAGGGGGGACAGCTCAGAGGTAATGTTATGAAGTACTTTTCATGGAGAGGGTGGTGGATTCATGCAACAGTCTTCCAGAGGAGGTTGTGGAGTCAAGAACAGTAGGAGAATTCAAGAATGCATGGAACAGACATAAAGCAATTCTGGTGGGGGACAGGAAGAAGTAAGCTGTTGCTTAACTAGAATCTGCAGCTTATCCATCAGGTAGGGAAATGGGCAGACTAGGTGGGCCAAGCGGTCCTTATCTGCCATCAAATGTTATGTTTCTATGACTAATGCAGAAAAGGCTAGATGCTTCCTCTGTCTGGGGCACCTTTCTGCCATTTCACAGCAGGTAGCAGCATGATAAACTACATTATTTCTGGTAGTTGATGGTCAGCCCAGTGGTGTTGAGGGATGAGGCACTGGATGCCTTACCTCAAGCTGCACTAGCAACCCGTGTTCTGGAATGAACATGGGTCACTGGGGGTTGGTGGGGAGGAGAAGGATAGAGCATCCATAGAACTGCTCTCCTTCTCTGTGGAAGGGGAGTTTCACTTCCCAATGCCCGATTGCCCCCAGCAGAGGCTGGGGGTCAGGGCACAGGGTGACAGCATTGGGTGGAGTCTGTAAAGATGCCTGGGGGAGAGACATGTGGATGTATGCTGCTCTGCCTCCACCAGCGTCATTACATGCTCATGGCTTCAGTAAGGGGGGATGGAGCAAACAAGGAAAAATGTGACACCTCTCACATGGCTTGGTGGCTGTCCATGAGTGTTCATCAGGAAGCTGGCACCCAAACTGGATCCAAGAAGGTGGGGAGTTAGGGGGCTCCCTGCCACCCCGCTGTGGTGGGGATAAGTAGCAGGGGTTTCAGGGTGCCAGTGCTCCCAATCGAGATGGATGGCGGCTGGATCCACAGCAATAGGATGCGAGGTCTAATGAGGGCAGAGAGATGGCCCAAGGAGGATAAATTATCTAAAAAAAAAAATTCTGGTACTTGATAAATCAAGGAACTAATGTTGCTGTCAAGGAGAAAAGCCAGGTTATCTCAGGAGAATATCTTCTTCCTCTCAAGGTTCAGATGGTGGCACAATTACAGTGGGCACAAGGGCAGTGGTTGCAGTTACAGAAGTTAGATCAATGCATGGTGATGCCACTTCCACTACATGTTGTTGATAGTGATATGCTGTGGGGAGATGCTGCTGCAGAACTCAGAGCTGTTGCAGCATTGTGGGGAGGTCTGCTGGGTCACCCCTCCTGCTGCTTCTTGCAGAAACAAAAACTAAAGTACTCCTAATACATCAAAGAATTAAATGAGAAAAGAATTAAAAAAATAAGCTGTTAAAGTACTGAAAATGAGGATTTATGTATCTCTATGTAGCTCTGAAAGTCATCAGTCTCCTGTCTCCCTCACTGACTTACTCTGCAAAACCAAAGTGAAGCAAACTCAATGTATAGAGAGGTACCATGTGACCTGCAGCAGCTCTTCCAGGTGACCATGAGGCACTGTTGTTTACCAGTGGCCTTATTCTGAGAAACTTCACCCAAATGCACCTTAAAGGTGAACTCACAGGCAGAATTGTCAGGTGAAGTTTATAATGGCAAATTTCCCAATAATGGCAAAAATGTACTAACTAATCCGCAAAGGCAAATTCAGTAACTTCACCTGAAATTCAGTTGCAAATTAAAACTTGCAACATCTCTATCTAGAAGGCAGGCCAGAAGACAGCATGCCTAATTTGGACAGATGAGAAACTGATGCACTTCTGTGTAGAATATTGCCATAGTCTAGCAAGGGAAGGAAGGTCACCTGTAGTAATCTTTTGTTTTGCTTAGTGCTAAAACATACATGATTTCAAAATTAGAAACCACATCTAAGACACGGCTTGTTATAGAGACTGTCAATATGTATCTTAAAGAACAACTTTTCTGGTGCTCATACCAAATAATATTATGAACCCCTACCTAGCCCTAATTCATATAGGCCCCTATGTACAACTGTGCTGAGCGGGTATGCGCCGCATATCTCCAGCGCATAGCCTGCTCTGTACCAGATCCACCCACTGCACCCCCTCCATGACAGTTGTGACACACATATGCCCCCCACACACCCAGTCCCCTGGCTGATCATGGAGCTCCATGCATGGGGGAACATGGGGCAGTATGGTGGGCACGCTGGCACACCACACCATACCATGCACAACACTGCAGAGTGCCATGTATGGGAGGCCAGTGGCTACACCAACTCTGGGCGATCGTAGCCTCAGTATGTACCTCCCAAAGATGCAGCCACTGGGTATGGTGGTGACAGTGGGGATCTGCCATCCCACAGTATGGATGCCCCTGATGTTGGGGAACATCTCTGTGGGCTGGAGGTGGCAAATGGGACACAGGTCCCCTGCAGTGCACTCAGCACACTGCATGCAGGCTGAAAACATGGCCCCCCGTGCATGTAAGTGATTGACTGCGGGGACTCAGGTGGCCAGTGGATCAGCCGCAAGCATGGGTCCTCCAATCTGCCCCAGGCCACCCCCAGGGATCCTGCATGCCTAGGGAGCAGGGCCATGTATGGGGGCCACACAGAGGCTGGCATTGCTGCATATGGCCCACGTGTGGAACCCACATGGGTGCAGATCGCCGTGCTCGCCAACGGGCCACTGGCATTTTTTTTTAGTGCATATCTATATCTTGATTTTTATTTAATCCATTTTGAAAAGGAAAGGATCTTATTTGGCAGCATGAAGCCAGGTCACTGATCCCTTCCACTTCCTGATACTGTGATCTTTCCCCACTCTAGCATGTTTTATGATGCCACTAAATGCAGTGCATGGGGGGGGGATTCTCTATAAACATAAATGGGGCCTTTATTTAAAATCAGTTTTTAGTAATTTAGATGGCCATAACAAGGTCCTTGTTAGTTGAGCAGTGCCCTTGATTTGTTCCCAATGGCCATCTAAATTATAAAAATGGAGTGTAAAAAAACGGTCTCATTCATGGCTATGGAGTGTGCCCCTGTGCTCTCCATATAGTGACAACATGAAATGTGCTAGCACAGTGGTAGGCTTCAGTATCAGGAATTAGAAGGAACTGGCAACTAGGCTCCATGCAGCCAAACTGCAATCCCTTCCCTTACAAAATAGGGGCAAATAAAATTGAGATATTGGCACTGTATGAACGGGTTCCATGTAAGGGTTCTTCGTGGTTCTTGGGGGGCAATTTAAAAAAGAGCTGGAACGTTGTTCTTTAAAGAACAGTTTGTTATCCAATCACAGACCCAGATACTTAAAGGACTCTACAAATTTCAGTTTGTCACCCAAAAGAGAGGTGGTGCCCAGGAAAGAAGAGGCAGATACTGTTTAGGAGAGAATACCATATACTTGTTTTTTTGCAGAATTTAAAAAAAGCTTTCAGCATGCATATTGACCTGGAGCTGGTCAAACTTACATTACAGGTTATTAATTGCCATGGCTGGGGTGGAACTGGTAGCATACAAACTAGTGTCATCTGCATAAAAGTGTAGCCTAACATTTATGGTGTTTGACCCCAGATCGTTGGTGTAAATCATAAATAAGTACGGTCCCAGAATGGTTTTTTGCACCACTCCTTTGCAGATGTGGTTACAAGCCCTTCCAGCTTTAGATGCTGTTGTCATCTAGAAAAATACTCCCTAAACCAGCTTACTGCAGCTGTACTTATACCAATATTTGTAAGTTTACTCAGGAGGATATTATGCTTAACAGTACTGAAGGCCTTGCTAAGAGCTAGGAAGATTGCTGCACTGGTGAGTTTATGTTTGACGGTTTTGAGCCATTCATTGGTGACATAAACTTGAGCAGTTAACATACTGTGGCAAACTTGAAATCCTGATTAAGCTAGCATGATAAATTCAATTTTATCAAGATACTCTTGGAGGACTTCTGGTGATGTCACAACCTGGAACAGTAGCTAAGTTGTGAGTTTCCACTTTTCCTGCTCCTAAAATACCTCTCTCTTCAGTATCTGCAGAGAAGGAGAGAGAGGATCTCTGGGCTAGATCCCGGTCTCAAATAAGTAACAATTGGAGGGATGGCATTCAATCCTGTCCCTAAGTGCTGACCACAGTAGAATTATCCCATCTGCCAGCTCACAGGTCCATGAATATGGCACCGATGCTGAAGGCATAAAGCTCCCTTGTGGCAGGTTTGAGATACTACTTATAGAATTACAAGCTTCAAGGGGTGAAAACAGAAAATAACTCAAGCGGAGACTTCTGATGATGTGTTAGTTGACAGTGGATGTGCTTTACAAGAGCTCCACAGCAGACCACATCTGAAGCTGCAGAAACAGCTTAAAAACAACTCTGAACCTCAACATTCTCCATTACTAATGAAAGGCATACCAGCAGTACATAGGGAAATCAAAAAACAGGAACAGAAGTGACTCAACAATCAGAACAGAGGGCTGAACAACTACAGGTACCCCCAATCCCAGCCTGCTCGCATACACCAAAGTGCCACAAAACTGATTCACCACTGCTTACACCACCAGGGCAACTAGATGTGCTGTCTTTACTAGAAAATGTCTTGGCATAACTAATTTCAGTCAAAATAGTCATCACAGAGAGTGCTTATGATCTCAAGACAGTTAAAGCCCCATTGGACATCCTAGTTTGCTGTGACAGTGATGTTTAAGACTGGGTTAACTTGACTGAGGATAGAGCCAAGAGGCAGCATGGAATTGACTGCTCTCAGACCAAAAAATTACTCTTTTAGAGGAAATAATGATGACCCAGAAAACAGCACCAGATGCAAAAACTTGATCCTGGTAGGTGTTACCGATGTCACTAAAGGCAAAGGCACCATTGCCTTTGCAAATGGACTTTTCACTTAGATAGGAGGACCCCCAAGATCATGGCTTGTCATGCACAATTGAATGAGCACACACAGCCTTGAGACAAATGCCTCAAAAGAGGGAAAGGTCATAAACTCAAAATACAGCAGGTTGCCTGCAAATCCTCAGCAGTGCACTAGAATGAGACCATTTTTTTCATATTCAACTACCTCAGACAAGTTGTAAGGGAGAAATAAAAAGCCTACAGGGAGGTAAAATAAAAACTTCACTCAGGCGGAGTGAAATTCTGAGTAATCTTTCCAGAAAAGTTAATTATTCAGCTCCCCTTTGACACCTAGACCTTTGCCTCAGCTACCACTGCAGCACAGCAGCTGTTACCTTCCTGCTGAAATTGTTTCAACTAAACAATGTCATGCCCCTGACCACAAATACAGACATAGAACAGGAAGCTGCTTTCTATATTTTTTTTATTAAGTTTTTGTTCATTGGGTGGGTACACTAGGCAACAAATGCCTATGTTCAGACATAACCTGGGACAGTACAATTCAAAAGTCATTACAGGGAATGAAAGCACAAGGTAATGACAGTATAAACATAAAGAATTAGTAATATGCCACAAAAGTGTCTAATACATGGAACAGTGTAATATATGGTTATTATACTAGAGCTGTCAAAGAAGGGGAGAATGAGTGGGAAGAATGTACAATTAACAATGGGTTCTAAATAACAATAAATAAGCATTTATGTTCTCACGATAGGTACAAATAATGATAGAAGTGCATCTAGGTTGACGAATTAGCCAGTGCAGCACAATACTACAAATGCATGTTGTCTCGGGAGATCAAAAACAAGATGCGGGTAGGTTAGGGGCAGGTACACTAAGACACCCTGAGAAGATAATCATGGAACATTCTATAGAATGAGGATGCAGTGGTACATTATCTAAATATCAGTTGGAATGGAATTCCACAAGGTTGGGGAGGAGTATCCAAAAGAAGATTCCCCTATCCTAGTTCTTATTGTAGGGCTGTCAAGCAGGGCATTTAAGCCAGATCTATGTTGAGGAGGCAGGCATGGGCCACCAGCATGTGTTTTTGTAGAATGTTATGGATGTTACTCCCTAGCAATAGACCATGAGCTTAGGTGGTTGGGGAGCCAAGTCAAGCCTTTCACAGAGGGAGCAGTGGTAAGCCTGTTTATGAGATGCTAGTAAAGAGCTGCAGACATTATTGTAAGCAACAGCCCATTTGGAGACAGCAGCAAAGCAAGGGAAAGCAACAGAGCAGCAGCTGCAAATAGGACTTGCCCAGACTTGACCAGCCACAAAGCCTTTAAATTCTGACAGAGCCAGCAAACTAGGAAGACAGCAGAGAATCAAGGGAAAGCAAGAGAGCAGAAGCTGTTATTGTTTTTTGCTGGGTATATTTTCTCTTAAATTGTTGTGTAGGTTGTCTTGCTGAAAGGAAAGAAAGCACTCTCCAGAGTGGTGGATCAGAGCTGCAGCTGATTGTTTATGGATGGCATGGACTTGATCCCACCCACCCTGCTCCTCACACCACCCATCCCAAATATATAATTTCCTTTATACCAGGTGTTCTGACATCACTTCTGGCAAAGGGCATACTCCTGTCATATCCTTAACAGCCCAGGACACTGTGTAGGGGGTAAATACGTGCACACGCTTGCACACACTAACCAAAAATAAATTAAAAAACAAATAAATAAATAAATGAAATAAAAAAAATGTTTTTAAATTTAAACAGGAAGGGAGAGACACACGTGGGGAGTGGTGCAATGCACTGGCTGTGGGGTGGCAGTCTTCTGGGAGACATTCTGGAAGCTGCAATGCTGCCCTATTTGCAGAGACCTCTCTGGTCTGAGGGAGGAGGTTGCCTATCTCCAGGTTGACCTGGCTAGGATTCGGGAAACCTCCTCCCCCTCCCAGGGACCACCAGGGCCACTACCGCTGCCTCAAAGGGTGCCAAGAAAGAGGAGCAGTTGGACCACGGTGGACTCAGGGAGTGTGAGGGTGGTAGAACAGGGGTGCATCCCTCCAGTTGTACCTCTCCACAATTCATACTCCATTCTGATGGAGCGTGGTTCCTCTATGGAGGCACCAGCAGTGGAGACCAATGAGGATGCTGGGAACCTCCACAAAGGAGACCCAGAGGAGGGTGGCATGGGACCCCATTGGGGAAGGAAACAATTCCTGGTGGGGGAGTCAATCATTGGGGGGCAGGACTAGGGAAAGGAGGATAGAGGAAGGTAAGGTGCCTGCCTGGCACCATGGCTGGGAGGGACAGGAAGTAAATCCTCAGGATCATGGGAGTAGCAGCATGGGAGAGGGAGATGGATGTCATTGTCCACCTAGGGACAAATGACCTGGCTGGGAATGGGATCACAGCAGTGCAGGAGGAGTTTGTGGAGCTGGGGAGAGGCCTTAAACAAGTAGCACACATGGTAACCTTCTCAGAGGTGCTGCCTGTCTATGGCATAGATGAGGCTAGGGTACACCACACCATGGAATTCAAAGAATGGTTGAAAAATTAGTGCCAAGATCAGGTTTTGACTTCATTGGAGACTGGGGTTCTACCTGGAGGGATACAGGTCTATAATGGTGCGATGGTCTGCATCTGTCCAGGAGGGGAACCAGGATCCTATATGATAGGTTTAAATGCTTCATTGGCAAGCACTTAAACTAGCCAAGGGGTAAGCCACTAAAAAGGAGCAAAGGAATCTTAGCCCCCCCCCAAAAAACAGGGTACATATCAAGGTAAAAACCAAGGTACAGAAGTCAATAGGGAGCAGGACAGGGGTAAATGGAGAAAATGGTTATAAGGACAGGGAGGGGGCTAAAAGTGGTAAGGCCATCAAAAAATGGAGGGCAATGAGTAACAATGCCCATAGTCTGGGTAGCAAGCTCCCTGAACTAGCAGCCTTGATGGAAGAGGGGTGTCTGGATATTGTGGAAGTCACAGAAACATGGTACACAGAGAACCATGACTGGGATGTCAACATATCAGGGTACACAATCTACAGGAGGGACAGGGAGGGTAAAAGAGAAGGAGCTCTCTACACAAGGGGAAGGATCAAAGCAATTGGACTAAGAGGTAAACAGGGAGGTGAGGAGGTACTGTGGGTCACCCTGGAGACAGGAAATGGCACCACAATCTGTACGGGGGTTGTACACCAACCCCCATCTCAGAGGGAAGAACTGGACAAGGAAATGATAGAAAGCATCCTTAGAATGGCAGAAAAAGAGGAGCTATTGTTGATGAGGGACCTGAATATGACAGATGTTAACAGAAGCACCCTTTGTAGCAGTCACATCCAAGAGCAGGATCATTCTTGATGCCCTAAAAGGGGCATGCCTCAGACAGCTAGTGTTGGAACCCACTCGGGATGGAGAAATCTTAGACTTGGTACTCTCAAACAGGGATGGAGAGAGGATCTCAGATTTAGAAGTGGGTAGCCATCTGAGAACAAGCGACCACCAAACAGTGTGATTCATGATAAACACAGCCATAGAGTCAAGCCATACAAAAGAAAGGGTATTGGACTTTAGGGGAGCTGACTTTGTCAAAATTGGAGAGTACCTCAGAAAAGCCAAAGCAAATGGGCAAGAAGGAGGGGTGGAAGAGCAATGGGAAAAAATCAGAACTGACATCACAGAAGCAACAAATCTTTGTGTAAAGCAAATAAACAAATCTAAATGAAGGAAAAAAAATGCTATGGTTCTCAACAGAGGTGGTGGGGAAGGTTAGAATGAAAAAGATAGCATTCAGGAACTATAACAAAACCCAGAAGGAGCAGAACAGAGAATTATGCCAGTTAAAGCAGAAGGAAGTGGGGAATGCATTCAGAATAGCAAAGGCCCAAACAGAGGAAAAGATGGTCAAATCAGTTAAGAAGGGGGATAGAACCTTTTATAGGTACATTAGTGAGCAAAGGAAGACCAAGTGAGGGATAGTGAGGCTTAATTAAAGGGGAAGAGTTGGGTGAGAAAAGGGTAACAGTGAAAAAGCAGGGATGCTGAATGAATACTTCTGCTCAGTATTCACAAAAGAAGAGGAGGGGAGGTACCCAAACCAAACAATAGAAGCACTCTGGATGGGGGGGTCGATAACAGTACATTCACAGAAGAAAGGGTCCTAAAAGAACTCCTAAAACCAAAGGTGGACAAAGATATGGGGCCTGATGGGATTCACCCCCAAATTCTAAAAGAACCCTTTTTAGAAAATTATGGGTTGGATGGTATGGTACCTGAGAACTGGAGGTGGGTGGATGTGATTCTCCTTCACAAAAGTGGGAGCAAGGCAGAAGCAGGAAACTATAGACCTGTTAGTTTGACGAGAGTGGTAGGGAAGATGATGGAATTATTTCTGAAAGAAAGAATTGTTGAGCACCTAGAGTCCAGCAGGGTACAGGACCCAAGGCAACATGGATTCATGGCAGGAAGGTCATGTCTGATGAATCTAATAGATTTCTTTGACTAGATGACCAAAGTAGTAGATCAGGGAGGGGCTGTGGATGTGGCCTACCTAGATTTTAGCAAGTCATTTGACACAGTCCCACACAAAAGATTAATAAACTAGTTAGACAGCTTGGGAGTGAATTTCAGGGTGGTAACCTGGGTAAAAAATTGCCTTGACAACAGGACAGAGGTTAACAGTAAACAAAATCCATTCTGAAGAAAGGGGGGTTACTAACGGGTTACTGCAGGGTTCAGTACTGGGACTGGTCCTCTTTAATGTCTTTATAGGTGACATTGTGGAGGGACTAGAAGGAAAACTATGCCTCTTTGAAGATGACACAAAGAACTACAACAGGGTGGATACACAAGGGGTGGTGGAAAGGATGAGAAGGGACTTGGCAAGGTTGGAGGGATGGTCATAAGTATTCAGTATACAAAGAAGTGCAAAGTAATGCACCTGGGAAACAAAAACCCGGGGGAAGAGTACACAATGGGGGGGGTACTGACAACAACAAAAATGGAAAGAGATCAGGGGTAGTCATATCAGATGACCTAAAGGTAAGGAAGCAATGTGAGAAGGCAGTAAAGAGGGCTGGGGGATACTGGGATACGTAGGGAGAAGCATTCCCAATAAAAAACAAGAAGTTGTTGTCCTTCTGTACAGACAGCTGGTGAAACCCCATTTGGAGTACTGCATGCAGTTCTGGAGACCCCATCTTCACAAGGACATAAACAGGATGGAGGCAGTCCAGAGAAGGGCAACTAAAAACAGTGCAGGGTCTGCACCATTAGTCATACAAAGAGAGACTAAAGGAGGTCAATATGTATGCCCGCAAAGAAAGGAGAGAGAGGGGGGACATAATAGAAACTTTCAAGTACCTCAAGGGTATCAACAAAGTCCAAGAGGATAGCATCTTTCAGAAAAAGAGATGTGCAAGAACAAGAGGGCACAATTTGAAGATAGAGGGGGTATGGCTCAAGGTCAATGTGAGGAAGTATGTTTTCATGGAGAGGGTCATGAACACATGGAATGGCCTTCCTGAGGAGGTCATGGAGTCAAAAACAGTGAGGGAATTAAAAAATGCATGAGACAGACATAAGGCAATTCTAGAGGGGGGTAGAATGAAGTAGGCTGTTGGTTAACTTGGATTTGTAGCTTATCCAGTAGGTAGGGAAATGGGCAGACTAGGTGGGCCAAGCAGTCCTTATCTGCCATCAAGTCTACGTTTATATGTTTTGGAGGATCATCTGAAGACTGAGGCACCATATATTCACTAAAAATACCACAAACAGCTTAACCTGGTTCAAGGTCAGTTGGCATTCATCTGCATCCCCCTTCCCCAGGTTGTGCCTGAAAATAGGCAGTATTTGTCTAGTACACGTACCCGGTCAACAAAAAATTAAATAAAAATAAAGAAGTTTAAGAATGAGCATATGCCTTTAACAATGGCTAGCCTGGCCAATGAGGTAAGATCTGAAGTGGTTTTATAGAAGACTGCAAGCATGGCATTAACCGATTTGCAGATGCTCATGATATGTGATGAGAAATCAAACAATGGGTCAAGGACAACTTCTAAGTAGGTGAATGAGGTGATCACAGATCATGCATGTTATTGTCTGGTTCATGAGAAAGAGAAGGGCAGTGGTCATAATATACCCCTTAAAAACCCATGCTGCACTGATGAGAGAAGACCATGGGTAGTGAGACAGGAAGTGAGTGGGTATGACATTAATTTCTCGAGGATTTTATTCTGTATAAGGAGCATAGCAATAGGACTACAACTATTAATCAGGTTGACATCCTCTTTTTTTAAAGACAGGTACAACATTAGAGTATTTTCAGATTTCGAGCACGGCACTAGAGAACAGGGATAGATTTATTAGTCTATTAATTAGGGAGAGGGGGTAATCTCAAATGCTGCCATCTTAATTAGATGGGGTTCTGTACTGTTGCAACCTGTAGATTTAGAGATGGTTTCATTTAGGAGCCATTTATGAACCTCAGCAATCCCAGCCCTCTTAAAATAGACCAGCAGACTTCTTGATTGGGGGGGGGGATATGGGGGGTGCAGTTTGCGATGGGAGATTGTGCAGTTTGGAAATACTTACTGTATGCTGAGAGATCAGTGAAGTAACTACTGAATGCAGTTGCTGTGGTGCTACTATTTGTGCAATTAACTCCATTTACAAAAATTTCTGAAGGGGTGTTTCAATCAGTTTTGAATAACACATGTTTGATCTGTTGCCAGAAGGGTCTGGAGGGTTTTCGTTGGCGGAGATGAATAACTGTCTGCAACAGGTACTTTTGCTTTGCCTAATTTCTTTTTTGCATAAATTTTGAAATTCCCTATAGGACCCCAGGTCTGAATTTGAGGAAGAGGGGCCTTAAAAGCAAACCAGTTCTTATCATGTCCTTGAGCTTAGGGAAGAGGAAGTGGTTGAGCCATTTTGTCATATGTCCTCTAATCCATCTTTGTGTAATGGGGTGAATTTATTTTGCAGGTCAGTGCACCTTTCGGTTAAAAAATTATACTTTGTATCAATGTCGGAGGCTTCATATAGACAGGACCAGTCAATTTGAAATACTGCTAGTTTAAACAGTTCTGGGTGTCGGTTAGATTAATTGTGAAAGCGGATGAATCTAGATGGAGGTTCCTTTAATTTGACACACCAGGTGCAACAGACAGGGAAGTGATCACTTACTGCATTGAGAATACCCCTGAACATTTGATCCTGTCAGGCCAGGGAGTGAGTATTCAATCAGAGTAGCTGCATTACCATTACTTGATCTTCTAGTGGGATCAATAATAGGCAACTGATTTATTGTTATCAGAGAGGAGGTTAATATTAAAATCACCTAGCAGGATAAACTCATGGCTTTTAATTATTGTGCTCAGAGATATGAATTTATTGTCTTAGCCATGTACATATTGGGTTAAGATGCCCCACAGTTCATTCCCCATTCTGTAATACTTCTTCACTAACTTTCTGGTTTATTTGTTAAATTGTAAACTTGTGCAATACAAATAGCATTCTAATCTTTGGCTGGCCTAAAATCACACGAGAGGAGGGGGCAGTTTTTGGATCCCCAATGCCAGATTTACACTTCAGGAATTAGAACAGTTGGGGGAAGAAAGGACTTGGAAGTTTTTACTGTACAACACAGGTGCCAACATGGCAGGTAGTTGACATTCATATTTTTATATTAGTAAAAAAACATTGTCAAGTATTACTAATGTGACTTACAATTATATAATGCAGAACTAATATAGCCATCAGTGATCAGCAGAGATAATCTCTTGATCATCCACAGATAATCTCTTGATCATCCACAGATAATCAAAAACCATCATGCTGATTTAAGCTTACAAAAATAATTAATAATAATCAACTGGTGATTTAAGAGTTAAATGTTTGATGATTGAAACATGAGGAGCTTAGCAGTCATGGCGACTGGCTAAGCACATGGCATACACCCCCTCTCTTGGCATGTTCAACACGCACCAGCAGCTTAAAAAAATGAAATGAAACAAGCCACAAAATTATACAGAGCTGGATGAACTGCTCAAGTGACTTTTCTTACTTCCAAGAAGAACCTGAGAACCTTGTAAAGAGAATTGCTAAAGCATTTTGAATTTTCTGATTCAGCATGATGCCACAGAAAAGTTCAAATGAGACTAACCAGCCAGGTGTAACAAAACATATCAGAAAAGCAATAAAGCAAATAGAGATGCAGACCTGAATGAAAGTGGCCAAAAATAACACCAAAAACAAAGACACCACAAATGCCATAATGATGTTGTCCCCTGACATAAGAGAAAAATCCCCAAATAAATCTGTTGGGATGGTTCAGACAAAAAGGACAGCATCAATTTTCTTCTTAAAAATGAAAGCTGCAACTAATAAATTACCAACAAAGCAAAAGGGGTTGGAGCCAACAAAACAGCCCACAAGAAAAGGAGGACCTTGACATTTTTTTTGAGGAAAACACAAGACCAGCCCATGCTGGTCATGCAAGTGAGAGTTTGAAGCAACACCAGGAGGGAAGCCTGGAAATGGAGGACACTTCAGGAGGAGCAACAGACATTCAGGCAGTAGATACCCACATGGATCTGGAGTTAACAAGTGGCATCTCGATCTTTCCATTTATGGCTTCTGCCTCTGGAGCAAATGTGAAGTGCAGCAGCAGTGAAGGAGAAGTAAGCAAGGAGATGACAGGGTTGATACTCATTCAGACAGAATCTCAATGCTGTGAAGGTGATTTTCAAGTGGTGGTCAGTAAGAACATAAAACACATGGAGTAGGATATTCTAGGGGGAAGTACACACTCTGTGACAAAACCATCAGGTATGACTTCAGTCATTATTAATCCTAAGCATTTACTTACACCTAATAAAATTCATGAACTTAAAGAAAGTGCGGGGTGAACAGATGGTGACATTATTGTGGTTAGAACCTTATGCCATTTACAGGGAAAAGGCTATGTTAGTCAAATTTAACAGGGGAAACAAGCTGTTATACAACAGAATCCAATGCTGGGAGAACCAAAAAATCAAGATGATGGCAAGGATTTAACATCCAAATACAGTGTTCCCTCCATGGGCTATAACTTTAATGACAAAGTTTGAGAAATGGGACCTTAGCATTCAGAGGCCTTTATCTTTGGAAGAAAAAAACTGGTCACTTCTGTTGGCCCAGTGGTGCTGAGGGTTGAGGCACTGGATGCCACACCTCACAACACACCAGCGACCCATGTTCAGGGTGTGAGAAGGTCACTGGGGGTTAGTTGGGGAGGAGAAGGAGGACTGAGCATCACCAGGACAGCTCTCCTCCTCTGGGAAGTGGGGTTTGCAGAAATTGGTGTTAGCCTAGCCCCTAACGGAGGCTAGGAGCTAGCACACTGACACTGATAGAATGAGGGGCAGAGGTGAGGCAGGCTCTGGGCATGCAATGAACAGGAAAATGCACAGCACCACTATTAGAATCCTTGTACACACTCCTTTGCAAGGGAGAAAAGTGAAAATGCCTATGACTGGATGATGGTGGCATTTGCAGGTCCCACCCCTGGCCAGTTAGACAAGTGGACCAGATCCATGCTGAAGCAGGGGTGAGCACTCCCCCCCACCAACCCCACTGGGGGGTTAGGCCTGGGAGTCACAGCTGGTGCCAGTGGACATCAGGAGATGGGGCTGGAGTGCTTCCAGAATGTGGGCTGCTAGGGGAGAAACAATCCAATAGAAAAAATCAATCACTTCTAAAAAGCAATTCAACAGCTAGTAAAAGAAAACTCAGAAATAAGATCTGAATTTGAAACAGCCCAACAGACAATCTTAGAGCTAGAGGATAAACTGACCAAGCGTGAAAGACAACTTAATATTTTGGAGCAAGAACAAAATGACTTAAAGGGAAAAATAACTGAGTTTGAAGTGAAATCCAGGAGGAAGACTATTTAAATTCTCAGAGTCCCTGAATCCTGGAACACACAAAAAGGCATGACAAAATGTTTTAGACAAATTATAGCAGCATATTTGGATATAGACTCAACTGAAATTGAATTTGATCTTGACAGGATCCATCGTATGTTTCAAACAAACAGATCTCAAGTTCAGGGCCCTCCATGCCATATTGTGACAAAATGTTTCTGTTTTGAAGAAAAAGATTTACTGATGTAAGCAGTATATGAAAAAAGTGAATAATCTAATGGGAGCATTCATCTCAATCTATAATGATTTCTCTAATGACATTGTTAAAGAAAGAAGAAAGTATGCCTTTCTATGGAAGAAATTATGAGGGAAAAAATATAAATCACATTTTTTATACCCTCCAAAGTTAAAAGTGTACATTATTGAGGTGGGTTACACCTTTAGTAATGTGGAGGACACAGGAAAGGAGTTAAGGGACAAAATCCCCACCTTGTTTAATTAAGAATCAGTCAACTAAAGTGGTGAAGGGGAGAAGGTCAAGTATTATGCAAATGATAAGTTTGATCACTTAAGTAGCTGGAAAGAAGAAAGAATCAAGGCTGCTGGAAGGGGGAGGAGCACATTAAATAAGGGAGTAAGAAGCAGCCTCATTAGGCTGTACAAAAGGGAACAGATATGAGAAGTAAACACAATAAGTGGGAGAGGTTATTTTCTGATGCTTTGAATAATAATATCAATAATATTAACACCAGCATAAAAATGATAGGAAGGGAAAGTAGAAACAGAAATTGGAGCTGTTTGGTAATGGGGAATAATGACTGTATGAAAAGATGAAAAACAAATGTACTGGTAATGTGTAAGTTTGTGTAGTTCAAGTATTTACATGTTTTTGTTCAAATGTAAATAATTATGAATAATCAAAGAGCAATTAGGTGTGCCACCTATAATGTCAATGGGATAAACACTGCCATTAAAAGAACAAGAATCATCCTATATACTGTAAAAAAATTAAAATTAGACATCATGCATTGCAGGAGGCACACCTGAATGATATAGAGATCAAGAAACTGAAAAGAAACTGGATTGCTCACAATTTGTCTCAACAGGAAAAAAATAAAACAGCTGTAGTCATGATTTTGAAAGGGAAACAATTACATTTCCAGTTACAAGATAAATGGAATATCAAGAAGGGAGACTATCCATAATTGATGGACCTATTTTTAATAACATCAGTCTAACTATAGGGTCACTGCACGGTCCTTTTAAAAATTACTCAAACTTCACTGTAACAATAACGCAAGCCTTAATGAAATTACAACCAAGTAATGTAATTGTGATGGAAAATTTCAATGCTTTGAAAACCCACAATATGGATTAGGACAAAAATATTACATATGCACATAAAAAATATATAATCTATGCTAAATTCTTTCTTGAAAGAGAATAATCTAATAGACCCCTGACTAATTCAAAACCCCACAGTTAAGCAATTTACATATCATGATAAGAAAAATAAATACTTCACAAGATTGGATTACATATTTATAACAAAAAACTTATTTTCAAAAATCGAAAATACTAAATTACATTCATTAGCTCTTTCCAACCACACACTAGCAGAAATACAAATTGACCTAGTGCAGAAACCTAAGTCTCCAAATAAAACATGGACCTTTAGTAATGACTTATTGACTAATCAAGATTTCATAGAAAAAACACAAAGCCCAATACAATAGTATTGGTATTATAATTACACAGGAGAACAATCTATCTCATCACTATATGATTCCCTAAAAGCTATGATTAGAGGAATATGTATTTCTCAGCAAGCCTGGATCAACACAATTAAAAAGGATGGGAATAAAATACATGCTAGACTAAAAGGATTAGACAAATTAATATTACAAAATTACAATAAATACACATCGGAATGGAATGAATGTAGATTAGAATGGCAACAAATATTACACAAGGAAACAATACATAATATAAGGAATGTCAAACAAGTTAAATATCTACAAGGTGATAAATAGGGCAAACTTTTAGTTCACCTTTAAAAAAAAGAAAGGTATATAATAACTAACTTGAAAAATTCCCCAGACCAAATACAAACAGATTGGTTAGAATTAACATCTATCCCATCAGTCCATTTTATAAATATATATAAAATATTACAATAAAAAAAATCTAATTAATGGAACCATTTGAAACAGAAAGTAGAATCAAAGATTTCACAATGAAGAATCATCTAATAAATGAAGAAGAAATCAAATGGGCCATTAATGATTTGCCTAATAATAAAAGTCCTGGGCTTGATGGTCTAACAAATTAATTTTTAAGAAAATTCTGTGACCTATTGACACCATGGTTGTCATGAGGACTGGGTGGATATGGAGGGTAAGATACTTACATCAATGTTACAAGCAAAAATAATATGAATACACAAAGAAGACAAAAATAAAAGTCCACCAAGCAGTTAGAGACCAATCGCATTACTTAATACAGACTACAAAATTACAGCTAAAACTATAGGCAACTAATTGTTACCAATGATACCCCTTCACATCCACCCTGACCAACATGTATTTGTTCCAAACAGAACTGCATCCTCGGCAATTAAAAAAATCCAAACTACAATAGAATATGTGCAGCAGTTACAGGAAACTTAGTACGCCCTGGCATTGACTGCCAGTAAGGCATTTGATCTAATAAATCGGTCATATATGTTTTATATCTTAGAAAAATGGAACATCCCAAATAATCTATGGAAATCATTCATTCATTATATAGCAATCCATCTGCTAGTATTCTGATTAATGGCATCCCCGCACCAGAAACTTCAATGGATGCAAGGGTAAGTCAAGGCTGCCCCCTGTCTCCCATAATTTTCATACTATGCTTGGAACCTCTACTTAATATAATAAGAAACTGTCCATCAATCAAAGGAATTCAACTACAAACACAAAAATTAAACTTACTGTATTCATGGATGATACACTGTTTTTTTTTTTTTTTTGGATCTAAATAATTCAATAAATCTCTTATTAAAAATCATTAATGACTTTTCCTCTTATTCTGGTTATCAGTTAAATGAACAAAACTCAATAATAATGCAAAAATATAAAAAAATAGAATAGACCCAGCTTATTTGTAGCTTCAAAAATTTAACAAAGTTGCCCATATTAAATATTTGGGAATTATTCTAACAAATCAAACAGAAAGGACTATCAAAATAAACTACAGAATTGCCAAAACAAGATTGTGAGCAAACTTAATATGTGGAATAATTTGTTACTATCCTTATGGGGTTGTGTAAAACTATAAAAATTATGATTCTACCATACAGTACTTAATTTTTGTTCTGCAATCAATGGTTGGTTCAACTAACCAAAAATGTTTTTCTGATTTAAAAATTATGTTTTCTAAGTTGTTATACTGGGGGGTTGGGGGACCAAGAATTGCATGGCACATAATGATATTAGAGGTTAAAAGGGGAGGTTTGGGTTGCCCGGACCCATACACTTATTTACTTGCACAGGTATTGGCATCTATGTGGGAATGGACCTTTTACTCACAAAATGACATGGCTGTTCCACAAAATGGAATCCAAAGAAAAACGCCACAGGTTTAATCTTAAATCCAATTAAAAAAATTACTATTTCTTTATAATTATAAAGGATTGAAAGACCAAGACTTACTCCATCAGACATATGAGTATGCCAAAAAAGATAAAATGAAATTAAAAAAACTCAAATATAGTCTGGCCACATGCTACATGTAATATAAATGCAAGTCAAAACAATCCTGAGTTATCAAAAATATGCAAACTACTTCAAAAAGAAGACATTTTGTTATGGAAACATCTGATCAAGAATAATCATTTTATCTTACATACGGAGTATAAAACATAATAACAAATGTTGAAATACAAAACTATATTACATACTTAGTTGTATTTAAGGAATTCAAAGCATATTGTAATAAAAACCAAACTGAAGAGCTCAACTTGTCAAAAACAGTTAAAAGAAAGGAAGAGATTATCTCCATGTCAAAGAGAAAAAGATTATCTATGTTTTATAATTTGATTATTAAGCTATGGAAAACACAAAAATTAAAACAATATAAATCATGGGGAAAGGAAATAGGTTTTTTTTACAATATAACCAATATAAAGCAATTTGAATGAATGCCAACAAAATATATCTGCTAAGACTAGGAGTACTCAACAAAACATAATTCATAGAGCATACATAATGCCCAGCTCCTTGTCTAAAATTAATCCATCATATCCTTCCTTATGTTGTCATAATTGTAATCAGATAGGCACTTTATTACATAATATGTGGACATATCCAGTAATAAATTAATGGTGGAAAAAATTAGCCAGTAAATTGTCTATAATTATAGACAAAGAAATTCCATGCAAGGAAGTAATCCTGTTTTTTAATTTATTTGATTCATTGGGGGTTAATCCAGCACAAGAAAAGATAATTACTTTGGACTCCTTGGCTTTAAAGAGAATAATTCTTAAATATTGGAACAACCAACACCTCCCTACCAATATTAACTAAGAAGGGTGGTATACCTTCAAAGAAAAAATGTAATTGAAAACCCGCATGACTACGAGAATAATTCATGGGAAAAGTAGTACCATTACTAACGCCCCTGTTGAAATTGTAAAGACTGGGAGACCATGTGATGCAGAACATGGAGTAACAACCTCTTCAGAGCTCTTCAGCTACCCGAGTTATATTTTGCTGTGTTTACTATGGATAAAGAGCTAAATTTCTCACTGTTTAGCCTAACAACTGTGCTTACCCTCTGGATCTTGTTGTAGCAGTTTAAGAAGTGCTATGAACCAAGAGATGAAGAAATCATAGCTGAGACACACCCCACCAGTAACTCCCTAAAAGGCCCCTAAGAAACCGCAGGCCTCTAGTTCCACTGTGGGACTGCCTGCATTACCTTCAATGGCAGAGTAAGAACCCTTTACTCTCAGCAGATTCCTTGAGGAGTTCAGACCTTTTAGGGACAATCTGCACAGCCTCACAAAAGACCTGAAATCACTCTCTCAAGCAGTAGAGGATGTTATGCAAAAAGCATCAAATAATTCTGCCAGGCTTTGCTCTTTAGAGAAAAAATACAGCAATACGGCAGAAAATGTCACGACTGGAGCTGAAGGTGGAAGACCTATCGGGCTAAAGCCATAGGAATAATGCAGTCCTCATAGGTCTCCTGGAGGGTGAAGAAGGGCCAAACACCATTGTATTTGTGCAAATGCTGGTAGAGAAGATTACGGGCCTCTCTCCATTTGGGTCTGGTTATGCTATTGAATGGGCTCACAGAGCTCTCTGCCCAAAACCACAAACTGGGGCTCCTCCACGTCCTCTTATCTTTAGGTTTTTAAATTTCTTGGAGTGCCAGCACTTTCTGCTTAAAATTAAAGACTTGCATGAAGTGCACTGGGGATGTAGTAAAATCTGTGTGGCACAAGACCTACCAGCCACTGTGTGCCAGAAGAGATCCACTGTCTACTCCATTGAATCTAAGATCATCAGAGCCGTGGTAAAGTTCAGGATGGTCTATCCTGCAAAACTGCAAGTCCTGGTTGATGGGGTTTGGCTCTCTTATGAAGATCCAGAATCAGCAATGGCAGGACTTATGGTTGCCCTTCCCAACCTTTTCTGTGCCCCCTAAGATGGAACTGAGGTATGTGCTGTGTTAACTACATTTTGTGAAAAATGCATGGACTGGCTCAGGATTACCTATCACTGGTTGGCTGATGTTCTTTCCCAGCTACATTTCCCTTGCAGTAGTGTATGTGTTCATTTTTGCAGCCTCCCTCACTGTTTGCCATCTTCTATAGACACTGCAGGGCACCCTGGCTATTTCCTGGCTTTGGGACAGAACTGCCATATCCAGATGTGCCATGCAATCTTCAGGACATGTTGGCTGGCAAAGGCTGCTTTTCCAATAATGCCCCAGACGTGTATGGACATTGTTATTTTCTATTATAAAAAGGGTCTGAGAAATGGAGCTTTCTGATTGGCTGCAAACATTCTAACAGCCTTATGTTAATCTTTTATTAACATACATGTAGAGCATAGCCATATGATGAACAAGGTTTAACACTGTTTAAAAACATTTTTTATTATAATAGCAATAAGGCACTCCCAGGGATTATGTTAATGGTCAGTTAATCACCTTCTAGGGGTGTACTGTGGCACTGATCATTAAGATAACCCTTGGTCATGCCTTATTGCTTAATGATCATGCGCAGTACTACATGGCTGCTTTTATAGGACTATTTTCCTTTGTATCACTCTAGTTGGCCACTTGGGGGGGGTGCATGGTACACAATTGCTGGACTCCTGCTGGTTTATATATATCAAACCCAAACAATTTTCTGCATCTTTCCTGAATTATAAAGGGAGATCAGTCATGTTTTATTTTGCCTGCTGTTATTCTGCTACTCAGTCCTTGCTTGTTAAAGTGGTAGATGGACAGAAGAGAGGGTACAGTTGTTTATATACCCAGCATTCAAGATATTTATATATAGACTCAAGTCACCATGCTATGCAACATCCAAAGTGTGGATTTACTTCTGTTCAGGATTTTTGACTTGTTGTTACTTGTTATGTACTTTTATATAATTTTATATTGCTCCCAGAGATGAAAGTTGAATGTTAGGTACCTCAACAGTGGTGGGCAGGGTTCCTCTGCTGGAACTTATTAAGTTCATTGTTTAAAAGCCAGCCTTTGCCCAGGGCTAGTGTTCTGCCTCAATAAGTTTAGGAAACACAGTATCATTTGAATTTACCGTTAGATATGGTCTTCTCTGTTTCCCTTTACATGTTCTGGTCTTATTACAATATTTAATTTATTTGATATATTAGGTTTCTTGGTGCACTGGTTTTACATTCTTCTATAATAGGAGATCTGTTACAAAATGTTTAGAAGGTTATTGTCTCTGAAATATTGCAATCTACTCTACTCTTTAAGTTTGTTACTGTTGCATATAAATGTTAATGGTATTTTTTAGTAGTTTCAAAACATAAGAATGTTAATATAGTAATTGGGCTTAGTTCTAAGGGTTACTTCAGGTGGCTGGATGGCGAGTGAGTGGTGATGAAGTGTACTGCAGAGCAAAGTTCATAATAAAATGGGAGGGCGAGGGCTGGGCATATTGTAAAAGATTGTTAAATAGTATTAGCATTTTTAGGTTTGGGGGATTTTGGGGGGTGGGCAGGGGATTTGGTAAGGAATTTGGAGATAGGTGTAGGAGCGTAGTCAGGGGGCGATCTTGCACAGATGACACTAGATCTTTGCTAGTTGGGGCAGGTGTTCTTTTTCCTTTCATTCGAGGGCACTGATCTCAAATATTGAGACTGTATGGCCAGGGACCTAACATTTGCCTCGTGGAATGTTAAAGGGGCAAGACATAAGCTAAAACAACATAAAATATTAAAACATTTACAATTACTTAAAGTAGATGTCTCCTTTATACAAGAATCACACTTGATGATTTCAGAAGCAATAACACTGAGACGACATCAAATCAGTCAAGTTTTTGCAGCTGAAGGGACTATTCAGAGTTGTGGTAGTCCGATCAATTCCTTTTTGCCTATTGAATGTTATTCCTGATCCCCATGGTATATTTTTATTTGTTCATGGGAAACTGCACACTACTGACCTCAGTCTCCGCAAGGACATAAAAAAGATGGAAGCTGTCCAGAGGAGGGCAACTAAAATGGTGCAGGGTCTGCACCAGAAGACATATGAAGAGAGACTAAAGGAGCTTAATATGTATAGCCTTGAGGAAAGGAGGGAGAGGGGGGACATGATAAAAACTTTCAAGTACCTCAAGGGAATCAACAAAGTCAAGAGGGTAGCATCTTTCAAAACACGAGGTGTGCAAGAACAAGGGGGCACAATTTGAAGATGCGGGGGTGGCTCAGAGGTAATGCAAGGAAATATTTTTTCACAGAGAGGGTTGTGGATGCATGGAATGGCCTTCTAGAGGAAGTTTGGAGTCAAAAACAGTGGTTGAATTCAAGCATGCATAGGACAGTCATAAGGCAATTCTAGGGGGTGGGGTAGAAAGAAGTAGGCTGCTGGTTAACTAGGATCTACAGCTTATCCATTAGGTAGGGAAATGGGCAGACTGGGTGGGCCAAGCGGTCCTTATCTGCCATCAAATTCTGTGTTTTTATGTTATTAGGTAGCATTTATGGCCGAACAATGACTCTCCTGGGTTCTTTGTACAGCTGGTTAACAAATCAACCTCCTTTTTATCTATCCCAATGATTTTGGGCAATGACTTAAATTTAACTTCTGAGCCAAATTTGGACCATACAGGAAACATGTTTAAGGGTATTTTGCCATCGCAAAGTACATTAAGGGATTTGATGGATCAGATTGGTTTGTACAATGTGTGGCGAATCCTCCATTCATCTGATAAACAGTACACGTTCCCTTCTCTGGTCCACAGGACCTCATCTAGAATTGATTATATTATGCTTTCACATAGCCTGCTCCCCGGGGTGGTGGACTCATCTATACAGCCAGGTCCTCCTTCCGATCACTCTCTTGTCACATGTCATCTCACATTTTCCTGTCTCACTAAAAGTGGTGGGCATTGGAGGATCAATAACCAGCTCTTAAAGGACCCAGGAATAGTCCAACCTTTTTTCTGAACACATTCAGCAATTTATGTCGGTTAATCATTACTCTACGGGCAAACCTGATATCAAGTGGTGTGCATTAAAGGTATATTTAAGGGGTTTATTGATCGAAATAGCTTCTAACCAGAAAAAGAAGAGGAAAGGCCAAATGCTAAACCTTCTTTCCCAAATTAGAAATATAGAATCCACTCTATCCCTCACAACCTCTGTCCATACCAGGCAAGAGCTTATACAGTTAAATGATTTTTATCTAGATCTTCTGAGAGAGAAGGCAGAACTCATGATTCTTAAAACCAATGGTTCATATGCTGATCAAGGAGAGAAAGCTGGTCAACTTCTTGCTTTACAGCTTAATCAACAAGAATCTTCTAGGCTCATTGTGGCTATTAAATCATCTGTGGATGGTTCTCTGAAAATTTCCCCGGCTGACATTACCACCGAATTTCAGACTTATTAAATACAGTTGTACAGTTCAATGTTAAATCTTCCCTCCCTAAATAACCTCGATAGTTATCTTACTGGCTGTCATCTGCCTTTCCTCTCAGACTCCCAAAGGTTACTTTTATGTGCACCTACTTCCCAAATGGAACTTTTTAAAATAATAAATAATAAAAATAATAAAAGAACTCCCTACAGAGAAGACCCAGGGGCCTGATGGCTTTTCTCCAAACTTTTAGCCAAACAACTTGTCCCTTTGCTGTTACCCTTATATCAGCATATCCTGTCTGGGGTTGAAGTTGATAGGTCTCTATTTGAGGCTTTAATTGTTCTTCTCTCCAAACCTAACAAACCCCTAGAACTTGTAACCAGCTATACACCCATTTCCCTTCTCAATATGGATATCAAAGTCCTATCCAAATTATTAGCTGATCACATAAATATGGTTATTCCTGAACTCAGAGGACAGGAACAAGTGGGATTTATGAGGGAAAGATCTTCCATTGATCATTTGCACACTCTAGCCCATGCCCTTTTGGCATCCAGGGCTATGCTCTAGTTTCCCAGGATGCTGAGAAGGTCTTTGACAGGGTCAACTGGAATTTTCTGTTCCGTACCCTGCATGCATTTGCTTCCCTAGGGGATTTCAGAACTGGGTTTGGGCACTCTATAACTCTTCATCAGCCCGAGTAACATGTAATGGAGTAATTTTCAGCCTTTTCTCATTACATTCTGGTGTGAGACAGGGCTGACCCCTTGTCCCCTATTTTATTTAATTTATACCTGGAACCTCTAATATGCTGGCTAGTTAATTGTCCCAGGATTCAAGGTATTAACATACAAAGTTATGAGGTCAAAGTCTTGGCTTACACTAATGATCTTCTACTCCAAGTATCCTGTCCAGTCTTATCTATCCTGCCCATGTTGGAGATCATCAATGAGTATAGTGCTCTTTCCAATTATAAATTGAATATTGATAAAACAGTTGTATTTCCTCTTAACCAAATAACTTTAAGACAAGATGTCACAAATTTAGGCCTGCATGGGGAAAAGATTCTCTAAGATATTTAGGGATAGATCTCTCCAGAAGTCCAACTCTTTTTCTTCAAAAAAAAAATGTAGATGCCTTGCTGCTCACTCTTACCCAAGATCTTAAAAGATGGTCTCTTCTCTCTCTTTCTCAATGGTGTAAAATTAATCTGATAAAGATGAATGTTTGTCCTGGACTTTTGTATCCACTTGATTTGTTAAGCTTATGGCTGCCTTTGTCATACTATACTAGGAATTAATAAAACAACAGAAGGCTCATGCCTATATAGGCTGCTTCCACTATATAGTGGAGGCATTTGAGATGCCAACTAAGTAATATTTATCCAAATTTACCTTAAATGTGTTGAAACTATCCATCTCCACCACATCCTGTGACAACTTATTCCATTCTCTTATAGTTCTGATCTTAAAACTATCCTTCTTTAGTTCTGTCCTATATTTTTCTTCAATGAATTGGAGTCCATGTCCCCTCAGATTATACTTCTGTGGCCTATGTTCCAATTTAAATTCCTGTCTAAGTTCTTCATTATGCATTATCTTATGAAACAACAACAAATCTCCTCTCCTTCTCCTAAGTTCTGTTGGCAACAATTTAAGACAATTTAAGACTCACTAATCTTTCTTCATAAGATGCATCTTTTAAATCTTGAATTAATTTAGTAAGGGCTCATTGTGGCCTTTCTAAAAGAATCTAATCTTTCTTCAAAAATGGACTCCAAACCGCTGAACAATAGTCCATAATTGGTCTTATATATGTTTTATACATTGGCAATAGTATCCTTTTGTCATGAGAAAAGAAACTACCTTGAATGTAGTGTACCAAGTTCATTGACTTCTTTGTAACAACCTCACAATGCATCTCGCTTTTTAGGTCATTCGAAACAAAAGCTCCCAAGTCTCTTTCTCAATTTGACTCTTTTATTCTTGTTCCCTGCAAATAGTAATCCTAATGGATATTATTTCTTCCCATATGTAATAGTCTACATTTTTCCATACTCAGCATCATTTGAGTCATAACAGCCCAGTCTCCAATGGTTAACAAATCTTGCCCTAAAGCAAGCCTCTTCTCAAAAATATCTACTAGTCCTCCAATCTTCACATCATCCACACATTTACTAATTTTATTTGAGATGCAAATATTCAAATCCCTCATGGTTTAAGAAGGTACATAGCCTTGTAATTGATTTTATTTGGGCCAATAAGAAACCACATCTGGCTTTTTATAAATTGGCTGCCCCTAAATTTAGGGGAGGCCTCTGTCCCCCACATGTAGGTCTTTATTACTGGGCCACTCATGACAGTAAATACCCTAGATGGTTAATTCCAAAGGAAGCTCAAAATATGTTTCCTTATACTCCAATTTGACTCAAGATAGAATTGGCCTAAATAAAGCATTACCAACTCTCCTCTTCCACACTTTTATATACTAAGGCAAAGTTCCTTCCCAAACCACTACGTAATACTCCAATCGCCACTTCTATAAAGGTGCACTCTCAATTGTGCACTTTTTTGAAACATGAACACTTTTGGGATTTAGCACAATCTTTAATTGGCAATCCCAATTTCAAGATAGATGGCAAGATGCTTTTTCCTTCCTGGATCCCATGCTTTAAAGATTGTCCTCTCTCATATTTTGCACATAGAGGAGATGGCTCTTGGTTATCTTCCCCTGAGATTATTGCCAAAGCAGATATTCCAAATTCTAACATTTTCAAAATTTTCCAAGCTGGACCAGTGGTGCTGAGGGTTGAGGCAATGGATGCCACACCTTACTCCACAGCAGCGACCCAGGTTCTGGAATAAGCCAGGGCCATCAGGGATTGGCAGGGGAGGAGAAGGATTGAGAGTCCGTAGGACTGCTCTCCTTCTCCAGGGAGGGGGGTGTACTGCTGCTGGTGCTTGGGTGGCTCCTGGCAATGGCTGGGGATCACTGAAGCATGGGCAGGATTTGTGGGGATGTACTCTAGCAGGATGACAGGATCAGGGAGTGTGCAGATGTGCATGTGCTCGAGTCCTTGGGTGCCTTGCACCCCATAGATGTCAGGAATGGGGGGAGAACAGTGGAAAAAGTATTGGCACCAGACACGGTGGCTTGATGGCCATCTCTAGTGGGGAGACCGGTTGACTCTGTGGGTATGCAGCACTATATCCTGTTCCAGGGGGTTGAGCTAAAGAGGAAGAGCTCCCCTCCACCCCACCATGGGGGATAATCTGAGGGGGTAACAGCGGGGCCCAAAACAGGAGGAATGGATTCCCTGGAGATAGCAGCCAGAGACCTGAAGGCGATGCCTTAAGTGATAAAAGGTAGACAGTCTGGTGGCTCAAGGAGAAATAAGTATAAGAAAAAAATAACATTTCCCATTATGCCACCTGTTGGTGAAAACTTCAGGGGAAGCCCCTTTGCCCTCGTTAGACTTAAAATTTCAAACCAAGATGGTTCACCTAGCCAGTCTCCCACATGCTGTGTCCAAGATGTTTAATTTCTTGTATGACTGGCTGTACCCAGAACACTTTAGTCCATCCAATTATTGGCTTTCTCTTTTCCCTGAGGAAAACATTAACTGGTCCATTCTATGGCAGGGTTGCCATAGGTTTATTACTCAATATAGACTTCATCTCACTCAGTTTTATATATTACACAACTTATATTACACACCACCAGAATTGGTCAAATATGGTATTTCCCCTTCTTCCCTCTGTTTGAGATGTGCACAAGGTGAAGGTAACCTATTTCATGTTTTATGGTCCTGTCCCAAGATAGTTCCTCTGTGGTCCCTTATTAAACAAACAGTAGATTCCCTTTTGGGTCTTAGTGATTTGTTTTCCCCAAAAATCTGTGTACTGGGGAATATATCTGAGATCCTGGTTCTGGCTCATAAGTTTTATATGACTTTAATTTCTATGTCGGTCAAAAAGTTAGTCTTGAGACATTGGAATGATACTGAGGTGATCTCCTATGCTGAATGGCTGAGGGAACTACTTGCTAATCTCACAAGTGAAAGAACGGTTGCAAGCCTTCGTAATAGCACTTCCAGGTTTAAAAAGTGTTGGGCCCCCTTTCAAGCCCTGTATTCCCTACAACCTGCCTAGCAATGCTATCTTTAATAGATTTATTATATTTAAAATGTGCAAGATCAGAGGGTGGGAGAAGGGGATGGGTGGTGGGGGAGGGCAAGTCTCTTCATTTTCAAGTACTGTTTTTATATTGTAGGAATATATTGCCTTGTCCTCTGTATTGTAAAACTTGTTAAAAACGTGAAATTGCAAAAAAAAGAAAGAAATTGTAAAGATTTGAGAATTAAAACTCCAAAGAATCAGGAACAAGAGTGGGAGGGAGGGTGGTTGGGGGATTTAGTACTTAAGTGACTAGTCTATGAGAATTTATTAAATTATTCCATCTTCACTCATAAATATGATGCAGAAATCAATTAAAATGTAACTAAATATGGATATGGTTGATGATTTAAGACATGAAATACCTCATTTTTGATGTATGAAAAAATTTATGAAATGAAATAAAAAATGTATCCAAAAATGATGATTAAAACATGAACTAGATGATGATCTTAGATCATGATCTGCCTTGATGATCATATGGTAACATTTGATAATTGACAAGGATCAGTCATGACCGATCTTCAGAAAACATGGCTGATGATTTACCAGTTTGCCTGGGTGTAGAGTAGCTAATGACTGTGACAGGCAGCCACTCCACTTCGGAGTTTGTGAAGGAAAGATTGTTGCTGACTGGTCACCTTCCTGTTTGGGCATGAAAACCCTGAGGATGTGCTGCTAAGTAGGCCAAGGAGGAAGTTGAAAAATAAGTGCTGCACAGCCGAAGAATACATAGATACATAGATACATAGACAGTGTCGGCAGATAAGGGCCTATGGCCCACCTAGTCTGCCCATTTGAGCTTGTAAGTTCAGTTTGTTTTCCTAGAAGTCTATTTCCCCTTACCCCTGACCTCTAGAATTCCTTTATGTCTATCCCATGCATTCTTAAATCCTGTGATTGTTTCAGCCCCCACCACTTCCTCTGGCAGGGTGTTCCACTTGTCCACCACCCGTTCTGTGAAGAAATTCTTTCTCATGTTTCCTCTGAATCGTCCTCCCTCCAACTTCATCCCATGCCCTCTAGTCCTGAAACATCTTTTTCGCTTAAAAATAGTGTTTTCCTGCACCCTGTTCCTCCCTGTAAGATACTTGTATGTCTCTATCATATCCCCTCTCTCCCTCCTCTCCTCCAGGGAGTACATGTTCAGTTCATTCAACCTGTCTTCATAGGACTTGTGATGCAATCCATGCACCATCTTTGTTGCCCTCCTCTGAACCTTCTTTACCCTGTCTATGTCCTTACATAGGTATGGTCTCCAGAACTGTACACTGTACTCCAGGTAGGGCCTCACTAGTGTCTTGTATAGCGGAATTATGACCTCCCTTTTCCTGCTGGTGATGCCCCTGCCTATACATCCCAGCATCCTATTTGTTTTACCTGATGCCTTGTCACACTGTTTCCCTACCTTGAGGTCATCAGAGATGACAACCCCAAGATCCCTTTCCTGCTTGGTGCATGCTATATCCTCACCCCCAACTGATATATTGTGCCTGGGTTTTTGTGCCCTATGCATTATCTTGCACTTCTTTGCATTGAATTTCAACTGCCAAACCCTTGACCATTCTTCAAGTTTCTGCAGGTCCTTCTCATTCTGTCTACACCCTCTGGTGTGTCTACTCTGTTACAGAGCTTTGTGTCATCAGCTAACAGTGAAATTCTGCCTTCTAGATCCTGTGCAATGTCACTGATGGAGATGTTGAATAGGACCGTCCCAGCACTGATCCCTGTGTAACCCACTGGTCACTCTTCCCTCTGTGGAGTGACAGCCATTTACCACCACCCTCTGTGTCCTGACCCAGCCAGTTACCTACCCACCACACTACTGTCCTGCCCACACCCATATTCCCCAGTTTGTGTAATAGTCTTCTATGTGGCACAGTGTCAAAGGCCTTGCTGAAGTCCAGATAGGCCATGTCCACTGCCATAGGAGATAGGTGAGTGAGAGAGCTGCAATGAGGAGTGTTAGCAAAGTGATCTGTCTCTTTCAGTGCTCTGTGAGGCAATGCCAGAATGTTTGGACAGTGTGCAAGGATCAGGGAGGTAGGATCCCCTGTGTCTTTCTTGCCACTTTTTGAGACAGATTTTTTTTGATTAATTTAAAATAAATTCACTCTGCTATATGAGAGGGGAGAACTGTATGATAGGGGAAAACTGAATGGAAGAGCTGCATGGAAAGCACCTAAACAGTGGTCTCTGTCTCTCCCTCTTAGCAAGCTGTGACAACATGTAAAATATACAAGGAGCTCACTTTGTTGTCCACTTTCTTTTTGGGCTTAAAAGTCCTCAGATAGGCAAAGGGGTCAGTGAAGTGTTGTTGAATATTTACCAGTGTGCTGTAGTGAGAGGAGGGAAGCGAGTAAGCGAGCCCTATGAGAAGGCACTGTGCAGAAACTCTCTCACTTTCCCTGTCAGTGTTCTCTGGCACTATGCCAGCTGCCTTTATTTATTCATTTATTTATTAATTTATTAATTTAAGTCTTTGGTAACTGGGTAAGTGCACTGATCTGGAGGACAATTTTCAATGATGTCCTAGACAGCAACATGCGGTGAACAGAGAAAAAAAATATCTATACAGTACAATGGATAAACTGAGTAGTACAGCAGTCATTACTAGTAGGTGATGACGATTACAAGGTAGGAACAGACAGGTGGGAAATATGCAATTCAATAAACACTCACAGTTCCTCTTCAGGAGTTAGGAATAACTGTACAGTATATTACAACAGAATAAAAAATAGCAAATTGGTGCATAAAAACATACAAAGACAAAGTGATGTGGTCAAGGAACCCACATAGACCGAGCAGAAATGATTGCAGGGATGGGTGGGATTAGACAGGACACAGTGAAATAGGAGAAAGTGCTTTAGGAGATCAGGCAGCAAAGGAAGGAAAATGGCCGGTGATGGGGAGGGTGGTTAACTAGGAGAGCATAGGCACTTGGACTCATCCAGCAGCCAGGATTTGAGACATACCATGAACTTGTTATGGGTGTCCAGAGAACAGACAGTTGCAGGGAGACTGTTACACAAAGTGGGAGCAGCAACAGATAACACTTTTTGTCCCATAGCAATATAGATTATTTGGATTTCCAAGGGGATGGACCGAGGATGCACGTAAACATCTCAAAGGAGCATGGGCCTTGAGCAGAGATGCATACGGGGAAGCATCACTGCATCTGATAGTGCTGTCAATAATACTGCCCAGCACACAGTCATACTGTGGAGGAGTAGGAGCCAGCCCAGTGACCAGTAAAGGTGGCAGTGGGGGGTGGAGTAAGGCGCTAGGACAGCGAAGTGCAGATGTTGTTATATGTTGAGCAGAGCTACACACACAGGACCCATGATATATGTGAGTAAATAGGGGAGCAGTAATCAACAATGGGTAATAAGTTGCCTTGGGAAATGGCTAATCAGGCTTCCTGGGTCAGGAACAGCTTTTGTCAGTAGATTTCCCCAAGTTTCTGGTTTACCCAACATATGACAGAAGTGACATCATCCGCATAGGAAAGGGAGGGGTCCAGGGATACACCCAGATATTTGAAAATTGGCACATTTTAAAGTGAATTGCCATCTGGAGTTAGTACTGAGAGGGTACAAATTGACTTTGCAACCTTTGTTAGGAAGGGTTTAGATCCAAAGAGCATGGCTTTGGTTTTCTTTACTTTGACAAGTAAGCAATGCAACTTAAACCAGGACTGTGCATAAATGTAGTTTAGGGTTAAGATCATGGATATATTCTCTATCGAGTCTTGTCACTGGAGTAGACAATGAAGTCATCCGCGTACAGCAAGGCATCACAAGTAAGACCATCAGAGGGGAGCAAGTTGAAAAACAGTGAGAATAAAAGCAGGCCCAGGATGGAGCCCTGTGGTGCACCTGTGTTGACTGGGATGGCAGGTGAGGAGGCGAGACCTATACATACAACTTGGGATCTGTTGATGATGTAATTTTGGAACCACCATGTGGTCACAGAGGAACAGCCAAGGTAGCAGAGGGAGGAGAGCAACAAGGGGTGGTCGACCAAGTCAAAAGCTTTGGACAGGTCAACAAAGACAGCACCTGCTGCCCTCCCTACATCCATGTTCCAGTGAATATGGTAAGTAAACACAGCCAGTGCAGATGATGGAGAGTGGTGCTTACAGAAGCTGTGTTGCTGTCTGGACATCAGAGTCTGCTTGTCGATGTGGTTGGACAGTTTTTAGTGGACAATCCTTTCCAGGAGCTTGCCGAGGTGGGAGAGAAAGGAGATGGGTTAGTAGATGTCTGTGGATAGGGGGTCACCAGTTTTAAAAATTGGGACCACCCTGGCATGCTTCCAGGTGCTAGGCACTGAGGAGGTGGTCAATGCCAAGTTAAAGAGAAAGGTGAGCATTTTTAGAATAGTAGGGAAAATAAGTTTGAGCATTACTGGAAAAAGACCATTGCTGTCTGGGCTTTCCCAGTTTGGCAGGCTCCTTAGTAGTTTGGCAGTGTCCTTGGTTGTGATGGTCCAGAAATTGGAAGGAGGGATGGGGGGGTTGGGAGAAGGTGCAGTGGGATGCTCAATGGGATCAGGCCTAGGGCTAGAGAGCACCTGGGGTAGTAGCTTGCTAAAATGGGCAGACAGTTCTGTAAACTTGCTATTAAAAGCCTGAGCAAGTGCAATAGGATCAGTCAGCCTGCCAGAGGGGATGTCTAAATGGATGACAGACCTACGAGTACATGGGTTAAGAAAGAGCTGATTGTTCCCCAGGAATGGCATAGATCTCTTAGGCTATCCCTTTTTTGGCTCTGAAAGAAAGTGGGCTTTTGGGCCAGTACAGTCTGTTTGCACCGGTTCCATAGACACATGAATTTATTCCAAAGGGGGGGGCACTTTTAAAAGCTGACAACTGTTTATCCTGGCCCCTCATCATGGCCAGGAGGTCTTTGGTGACCCACTCTGTTCAGTCACCCTTAACTTCTTGAGTAGTTGGGGGAACTGTCAATTTTGTATTTGGAGGAGTGAAGCTGTGAAAAAACTCTGCCTCAGACACATCAGAGAGGGAGTAAAGAGTCGATCAGTTTATATACCTAACATTGTCAAGGAGGGTGGGAATATCTGGGTGATAAAAACTCTGGAAAGAGAGCATTTTGCAGGGGCACTTGGTCTTTTTGGCTCAGATCATGTAGGTGGGGGAATGGTCACTGATGGTATCTGGTAGCATCCCCAGTAGGAGCTCCTTTTCCTCCCCGCTGGTGATAACCCAGTCGAGAAGAGAGTGGTTTTGACTCTGCGAGTTGAGCATGGTGGGGGAGGTAATAATTTGGACAAGACTGTGAAGGTTTTGTTGGTTTGAGTAGTCAGACTCCTGATCACTGAGACAATTTAAATTAAAATCCCCAAGAAGGATAGTGTCCCTTGGAGGGAAGAGGCCACCCAACCCTTCAAGGTGGGTGGTAAGACCTGCAGTACTTCCTAGAAGGGGGTTATAGCAGCACCTGATGAAGATTTATTTAGTGGATCCAATGGTCAGCTCCACTAGGAGCCATTCACTGGGAGAACTAGAGTCAGAGTGGAGGATGGGGACAGCAGAGAGAGAGGCTCACAGATACAGAACGCCACCCCTCCACCCCACTTTGTGCCTGTTGTGTTGCTGGTCCAAACTAGGTCTTTGGCACAGAGCCCAAATCCATTTCTGTGATGCAGCGGAAAATGAGAAAAGGTATATAAGCATCCTCCCTTAAAGTAGCTGCACAGTAGCCTGATATACTTCTTCTAACCAGAAGCAGAGAGAGAGCAGCAACCTGGGACCAAACACTGACTGAAGCAAGAGTAGGAAAGGGCATGCAGTTTTCATGTCCTTACAACAAACTGAAGCACAGATAAAAAGGGATCCCATTGATATTTTAAGAGACTGCTTGTGGTATACTGGCAAATAACCTGGAATGCTTCATTTTATTTTTCTTTTGGTTTTTTGCGTGTGATCTTGCTCCTGACCGGAGCCAGAGAGAAGAAAAGGCATGTAGTCTTCATGCCCACAGAGCATTCCAAAGCACTGAAAAGAAAGGGATCCTAAAGATGTCAAGAGATTTTGACTGCTGCAGCCTGACAAATGCAATGTGATTCTTTATTTTTCCTTTATGTACTTTTATTTGTTTATGGACTTTCATTTTGTGGAACTCTGCTGAATAAAACCACGCAGCAAGCATATTGTACGTCTACGAACTGCATCTGTGTCTGTCACACCTACATCTTGGGACATTATTTAATGTTACCTCTTCAGGGATAACATTTTTTTCTACCTTGCTATTTCAGTGAAGTGGGAGGAGGGCAAGGAGGTACGCTTACATGAGCAAGCTGTACAGTCATCCCTAGCTCTATAGTGTGACTCATCCTGGGTGTAGTTTAGGAATGATAGGGCAGGCTATGTGTCTGCATTACCCAACATAAAAAAAGTAACCACAGTCCAGAAGCAATGCCAGAGGACTTCAGAGCAGTGTCTTGGTAGGGCAAGGGCTATGCCAGCTAGACATTATAGTAAGGATGCTCCAAACAGATTCAGAGAGGAAGGAGGGTTTCTGGTTGTACTTGTTCTTGTCTGTGGGTGGTGGGTTAACTCAGCTTCTATAATAGATGCACACAACAAATAGTAAGTAGGCTGAATGTCCTATATACACTCAAAGTTGCACTTGGTAGCATAATTATATGCACTGCCACTTATCACAGGATTCTGAAAATGTTGTAATGGCCACTAATGAAGTGAAGCTGATCACATGATTTTAAACCATCTTCCACAGTATAGCCCTTCAGTAGTTTTTCTATAGGAGACTCATATATGCGAGCAACATGTAACACTTTGTAAACCCTGGGTTCGTCAAATTTTCGGGGTGGGGAGATCCCAGATGAGCAGGAGTGGCCATGTTGATTTCTAGATCCACACCCTTTCAAATGCAAGAAATAAGTTTGGACCCTCTGGACTGATTTATCATTGTTAAGGGAATGCCTAATAGAAGTGAAGTTGTTCTCACCAATATATAGGGGCCCAATAGTAGTGACTCCTCATTTTTCACCACCCTAATGTCTCATCTAGATGTGTGGCCTCAGACTCATCTCCTTATAGCTGATGACAGGAATGTGGCTATAGACACAGGTCTATGCAGATCTTATGTAAAGAGGAAGGGACTTCCTCTGGACCAAAGGGGGTTCCATGTTATAACAGTGATTGAGAAACAGCGATCACTATTATGGCAAGTGTACATTGCCGAAAATCAATTTTGGTGATGCACACTTGCAGCGCTGTAAAAAAGGGCACCAAGACCTACAGGTCTCATTATTAATGTGGGGGGCTGTGCCCCACGCACCCACCTACTTATGGATTCTCAACTCCATGGGGGTGCATGTCGGGGGTGTGTGAAAAATGTAATTAAAATACATTCTGTCAGGTGGCAAAAAAAAAGAACCCACACCGGACCAGAACCCGGTACCCTGTGCCTACCAGCTGACCACCCTCTCCATGATGCCAGCGGTCCAGCTCAGCAGCTGCTCACCACAATCCCTCCCACATGCCACCCCTCCCTTGCCTCTCCCCCTCCCACAGGTGAGTGCGTATACCTGCTGCTTACCATCGTGTTTTTCACCAACCACAGTATCCAGTCGCCCTCTTCCCTGGGTAGCCGTGAACACAGTCACCATCACTGAGTAGCTGTTTTTCTAGGCACTAAATTTCAGTCACCTTGTTCATGAACTACCACCAAAGGGCACTTAAGGTGCTTCAAGATTCCCTGAACTGCACAGACCTCTGTTGATTTCTTTAACCTGTAGATAGAGAACATGCTTTTTATTCTGCAACTAAAGATACCAGCTCAATACTGAACATTTATCTCATCAATAACCAGCTTATCTCATGAATTTTTGTAGCAAAGATCCAAGTCCAAGTGTTCTCTAATTATGCCCAGTATAGCAAGCCTTAAGACTTGATGCTCACTCAGAGACAGAAAGAACATAAAGGTATAAACAGTATTATTCTAAAGGACCCTGCAGTTTTAGCCTATTTGAAACAATGTAAGGAGACGTTGGATGCAGGCGTTACATTGTACAGTGCCTCAGCAGAGTCCACTTGTGTGAACCTTTCCATAACTTACTGTACCATCTCTGCATATGTATAAATTGTTGTTCTCTGCTACTTTTTGTTCAACTGACATGAAATCTACAAAAGAGCATCTGCTCACTGGAGTTATCCAAGAACCCAATAAATAAAAAATAAATCTTTAACTGTGTGATAAAGGGAGTGTTGATAAGGATAACAGCCAGGAGGAAGGGGTAAAATCTTCAAAAAGCAACCTGTCTCCTCACTAAAATTAGGGTGCTAGAGATAACCTTATCTAGTAATATGGAAGGATTTACCAGGAAAGATATGGGAAGGCTAAGAGTAATAAAATGAATATAATAGAAAAAGAATGGAATTGGCCCTTTTTAGAGCTAAAACCAATTGTGTAGCTAGGTGATAAAAGGCAGCGAGATTGCTGAATTCATGCCTTAAGCAACAGGAGACCCTAAGAATGGTATAGTATATCCTCATACTAACATCACTCTTACCTCCCCACAACTTTTTGCCCAAGCCTTTGAAGGCTATTATTCCCAGCTGTATATTGTTATCAGGGAACACCACCCAGCAGACTGATTACTATTTGAACTCCATTCCCCTCCCAAAGCTCTCTAAAACACAGCAAGCCCTGCTAAAGCAGCCATTAAACACACTGGAAGTGAATCTGGTTATAGGCTCCATGCCCAATGACAAAGTCCCTGGCACAGATGACTTAACCACAAATGTTTGCAAAGCCCTTCCCAAAGAAATCCTGAAGTCACTAAGAGACATGTACATACAGTAGAAGTCCATGAGAAGAAATCCCTAGATAGTCACATTCAGCAAGCCACAGACCCAGTAATATCTAAGCCAGGCAAAGTCCCCAAGTTATGTAACTTTTAATTAGAAAATGGGCAAAGAAAATTCTCTTATCTGATTGGCTGAGACACTTATTTAGGTGGGCATCTATCAGACAATAGATGCCTACCAAATAAAAAGCCCCAGCTCAAACCTTCCTGATAGCCAGCAAAGTATCCTTGTGCCCAGCACCCTGCTTTCTCATTGGCTGAAGCGTTGCGCACACAATTTCAAACTGTTGACATTTTTTTTAATGCTTCATGAGTGACAAGTGAGCCCACCACACACACACACACACACACACACACACATAGACAACATAGAAACATAGAATTTGATGGCAGATAAGGACCGCTTGGCCCACCCAGTCTGCCCATTTCCCTGCCTACTGGATAAGCTGCAGATCCTAGTTAACCAGCAGCCTACTTCTTCCTACCCCCACCCCCTAGAATTGCCTTATGACTGTCCCATGCATGCTTGAATTCCACCACTGTTTTTGAATCCACAACCTCCTCCGGAAGGCCGTTCTATGCTTCCACAACCCTCTCTGTGAATAAAATACTGCCTTAAATTACCTCTGAGCCACCCCCCCATCTTCAAATTGTGCCCCCTTGTTCTTGCACACCTCTTTTTTTGAAAGATGCTACAAGGACTGACAACAATGTATCAGACACCATCCTGGCTTAGAATGATTACCAGTCTCAACTGACCTGATCAGGGAAATCATAGTGTAAATTGGAATGTTCAAACTTGATCTGCCACCATGTTTTTTTTTCTCCTGTTTAGTGGGTGAGTTGGCAGTTGGCCATCCTCCTACCCCTTTCAGAATGTCTAAGTCAATTTTCTGTATAAAAAATAGGCACACATTAAAAAATAAACAAAGAAATGAAAGAAAAAAGTAGGAGTCAATACGATCATTGAGTGGGAGAGACAGAAAGAGTAATATCCGGTAGTGCTGCCGCTCTCTTGATCTCCTTCTCTCTTGGCATGTAGTCCTGCTGTCAAGTCTCAGTAACAAGAAGCAACATTACAGCATCTTGTCAGAGAGGAAAAGTGACCTGAACTCTAATAAGCAAGGAGGCACAGCAAGTGTTTTTTGACTTTTATAATTAACTTATTCGTCAAGTTGTAGCAGCTGCTGTGATTGCAGTCATTAGTTATTATGGTGTTTCAACAGGCGGGACAGGACACAGTGCAAAAATCTGGTTTTGAAGGGGGTTGATATGGAAAACAGGGGGCTTGACAGTATGCTCATCCTTGAGTAGAGAATTATGCTTCTTGTTATGCTCCACTAATTACACCTTTCACCACGACTGTGCTGGTTCCGGGGGGGGGAGGTTCTGACAACCAGCTGCAAAGGCAGAACTATGGAGGCTCCAGTAAGACATGAACGGCCACTCTGATGGCAATGTAAAACTCTTCTCGACTCCTTCAGCACTCATATTTCAAAAAGCCACTGCCTGCTCTGCTACAGACAACACTTCCTCCCAAGCACATGCACAGAAAAGAAAGTCGGCAGCACCCTTCACATTAACATGTAAAGATTAAGCTGCCTTTTTTTTAACCGCGAATACCAAAACAACGATCACGCATGCTGACAAATTGCTTAAAACCCCAAACCTGCACTAAAGATGAAACTGTAGCTGCACTCGCTCACTGGCTGCATCCACTGGAAACTCAAGCACCCTCGCTACACCAATGGTTCTGCAGTTATTCGAATACAAAACAAAGGACACTGTTACAGTTTAAACTGAGTACTGTATGTTTTCGCTCCTCAGGCTGATTTTTCCCAGTTCTTGAGCTCTCAAAAAAGTATCCCTGCAAACTAATACAGATCAGCACTGCACAGCAAAGGCAAAAGTAAATTGAAAACAAGTACTTGTTTTACATAAGCTTAATTTGTTTTTGTTTTTCTACCACCAGGCTAGAACTCCTTCTTTATGAACATACCATTCCCACCAAGAAAACACAACAGTCTAAAGCAGTCGGAGGAACTATTTTATTACAAAACTAACTTTAAACTCATTTTTCATTAACATTTTTTTATTAAACTTATTTTTTTATGGAACCCATTTTTTAAGTGCAATAATACCCTCCAGGGTGGGTGGTATTGGGCAACACCGGACCACCCAGGGGCTATAAAGCCCTCCACCTGCGGCGTTGGGCCTCATTATGCCCCTGGGCAGTCCAATATTGCCCAATACTGCCCACTCTGTAAGGTATTATTGCCTGCATATGGACCTGAAGATTCAGGTAAAATTACTAGCCTTGCAGTTACAGAATGTGTGGGTCTCCTTATTGAGTCTAGAACAAGTGGGACTTGTGGGAGGATGAGTTTCTTCAGACCAGCTGTAAAACGTTGCTGCACATCATCTCTGCATCCAGGTGGGCAGAGGCCCATGCAGTCCTCACCTCGCTGGGTGCTGAAAAAGCTTTCTACAGAGTCTCATGGGACTACTTATTTAGAACTCTAGAACACTTTGGCCTCCCAAATGAATACATACAATGGGTTAGATTGTTTTACTCACAGCCCAAGGGAAAAGTCAGTTGTAACAGGGTCCTGTCATCTGGCTGTCCACATCTAATGTCTCCAGGCAGGGCTGTCCCCTTTCCCCTTTTTAATCAGCCTCTACTTGTAACCCCCTGCAATTAATCTACATCAGAACAAAAAGATACAGAGGATCCTTTTTGGAGAGAAGCAATACAGAATGTCTCTATGTGCAGATGGCATCCTGCTCCAAGTTCAGAACCCTGAAGCCACTGTGCCAAAGATTCTCAGGGAAGTTGAGGAATTTGGAAAGACCTCCCTCTATAAACTGAAAATTTCCAAAACAGTGGTTCTCCCACTGAATCATAAAGTCAGATTGCAGGACCTTGTAAGCCTGGGGCTCATGTGGTCCACCAACGGTCTGTTGTATTTTGGTATGCATATATCCACCTCCTGTAAAAAGATGATACTGTACTAGAGAATCTAACATTATTGCAAACTAAGAATATAACACCTATAACACCTCCATTGATGGTCTGCCCTACCAATGCAATGCTGGGGGACAGTAAATGTCAATAAAATGAATATTCTGCCCAAAATTGTTTCCTTTGAGCAGGCTGACAATCAGGCTCCTCCTCCCCCATGGTGTTACTCTCTCCATAGCAACCTTTCTCTGGCAGGATATGAAATTCAGGAGAACCTAAACCAAAGTAGCAACAGCTAAGCAGGTAGGTGGCCTGAATCTCCAGGATTTTCTTATGTACTACCACACTATATAAGGTGCCAAGTACCTCAAGTGTAGAGATGCAGGAAATTTAAATTCCAGCCATCGAAATGAATGAGAAGTCGGCACTTCATGTTGCCACTCCACAGAATGCAAAATGCTCACTAAGCCTTGTCATTACCACTTTGCGTTAAGGCGGAATGGCAATGCAAAGTAAGGCGAATTCATTGTTTTTAATGGACTTTGCATTCCTCATTATGATTCTAAGTGATCCACTTGGTGTTTCAGATTTGGCAGCCCCCCCACACACACATCATATGGCTTACAGTACTGTAAGTCACATGCTCTTTAGCTTGGCAAGAAGGAAGTGAGTCATACAAGCAGACCCTTTTACTTTATGCTGTACAGACGGAGAGAGAGGAGTGTGCTTCGGAACTGCTGATACTTTGAGATCAGAGCGAGGAGGACATTTAAACTTTGATTTAGACCCAACAGCTTTTTTAAAAGCTACATTTATTTATCTTTTCTGTACTCTTTTTTACTTAATTTGTTCTTTCTATAAATTGTATTTTTCTTACCTTTATAAATAGTTAGTTGTTTGTCTCCCCGCTCCCGGGAAGCAGGACCAGCTCTGCCTCCTGTCCCGACTCTGAGGCAGTTGAACCACCACCACCACTACCAAGTCCAGCACGGAGTCCTCTGGAGCAGGATGTGCCTGTTGCCCTGGGCCCAGGTGTGGATCTCATCCCTGTTCAACACCATGACCAGTCGGCTGCCAGTTCATCTGGCCTTCCCCTTCCTGTGCTTGGTCCTCCCCACACCTCCACTGTTTGACATTTTTTTGACTGTGTTGGGGGGGACAGCAGTGTGGTCAAGTGCTGCCTATGTGAGGTGGAGGTGCATCGTGGCCCCAGGGAGACTCACCTGGGGACTGTGGGCCAGCACACTCATGTGATCAATCACCACCAGTTGGAGTGTCAGGCTGCCACAGAATGGACCATGCCTGCACTTGCTGGCTGTTCTGTGGCAAAGGGTGCAGCTGTGCATGTGAGGGCCACAACAGCACCTGCTGCTCCACCAGGATCGCATAGAGGGACATCAGCTACAAATTATGTCCATGCTGGAACTGCTGCTGGATCACCATGCAATCCCACATTAGTTATTTTTCCTCACACCTTGTGCTCCCCACACCTTTCTTACTGTGTTATAAAATGTATTCCTCCACAATCTCTGACTCTTGTATGTAATTATGCCCTTTTTTGTTGTCTTCCGTATGAGTGACACTTTGTATTCTGAGCAGTACAAGTATACTGTGCTAAACATTATGTGTGCAGTCAGTCTTCTTTCCAGTCTGTGTATGTACTGCAGACACTGTCCAAATCCCTGACTTAAAAACACTTGTTAATGAGTACAGTGGTGGGATAGTGAAGCCTGGAGAGATACTACAAAACAGGCTTACAAAACATCCAAGTAACTAGTAAAAAATGTATGTTGTGATTCATGATGTGATTGTAAATTGTGATTTGTGACTGCATTTGTGACTGTGATGATGAAGAAATGTGAATGCCTACGGCTGTACCTCCCCAGGTCCCGATGAGGTGTGGCACAAGACTCCCCAACTTAAAAACACTCATTAATGACTACATTGTTGGGGTGGTGAAGCATGGTGAGATACTACAAAACAGGCTTAAAATACATCCAAGTAACTATTAAAAAAGATTAATGTTGTGATTCATGACAAGATCGTAAATCATTATTTGTGACTGCATTTGTGACCGTGATGACGAAGAATGTGACTTGTATCATGAGTGACTCGTGATGATGGTCCTGACTGAAAAACGCATATTAATGAGTACAATGTTCATGCAGAATTACGCATCACACCTGTCCAGTACTCTGAAGGGAAGCCAAAGAAACAACTGTGACTTAAGTTAGAGATGGAAATTGGGCCCTAAAGAGATGCAAATACACAGACAGATTAAGATTGCGCTGTGCACTGAAGAGATGCAGATGCAAACGCACAACACCTAACCAGTGCTCACCATCAGAAATTCAAATCTGGAAAATAATTCCTTTGTCAGTTGGGGCGAGCCACGGAGGGGACAGTGTACTGCACTGCTGCAGTAACAGTCACTAGTACTAGTGCTAGTAAAGATACCACAAAGAAGTACAAAAATTACACAGCTGTAGTGGATAGCAGGTTCACATTGCTGAAATTATGTGGCACAATAAAAGGTGTCTGATTTGATGACACATGTCACACACATATACTCACACACACACACACACACACACACACACACACTCTAAGTAATGCATAGCAAATAGAAAACTTTAGTTATATAACTTCATATTTTAAACAAACTAAAATTATGCACTGCTGCACCACAACAATCAGCAAAAAATTACAAGAATTATTAAAAATATTACTGTATGTACATTAACACAGTTATACAAGAAAAATATCACTAGAACAGAAAGCACTGTCTTTTTCTCCAAGTTAGTCTACCTTCACCACAGATACGCCCCTCCCCAAAGCACACTTCCACTGTCTCTCAGTACACAAACTGAATATTGTACATTAACATTCAAAATCCACACACAAACAATAAACACTCGATGATATGAGCACAGGATGGTTTCCTATAATCCATGAACTAACGTTTCAGCAAAATAAATGACCCCAAAAGGCTTTTTTAACAGCTTTTACAAGGTTTAAATCATGGAGCTCTCAGAGCAGATTGTCTCCTACAGCTTCGTACAAGACACTACCCCAAACTGAGGCTGTGCAGAACAATCTAGAGCCCATGTGACCTGAAATGCCATGAATCACTGCAAAATTCGCGTTTGGAGCTTAAAAACAAGGCAAAGTGAGGCGGAGTACATTGTTTTCAATGTACTTCACCTTAAGAATTGGTGGAGTAGTGGTTTAGAAAGGCATAATAACACAAAGTCATTGTTTTCAATGGACATTGCGTTACCCATTATAATGCGAAGTACTCCGCTTCATGTTGCAGAGCACTCCACAAATTCGCCATAACTCTGCAGATGACTTCGCGGAGCAAATTGGGGCTACTTCACCCACCACTACTCAAGTGGGGTTCCCTGAAGGAAGCTTCAGACTCTTCTTACCATCCACAGTGGTTAGAAATCAAGGCTGTTATCTGTAAACAGCAAGGTATTGCATTGGCTACCCTGATCTACAAGAGGGTGACAAGCCTTCCAAAATGGTTAAAATGCACCCCTAGAGAAACATCAGTCAAAAAGTGTCAGTGGTTCACTAGGTGGCACACTCATCTCTGTGTCTGGAAGGTCAGATGGTCATAGGTTTTAGCCCCACACCAGGCACTTGGGTAATATTCATAACTGACACTGTAATGTAGTATGAGGGGGGTACTGCACTGGTGAGGTCTTGTCCTGCAGGTGAGATGTTAAACTGAAGTCCCTTCTGCCACCTCTGATCACTGGCCACATGGAAGTAAATGATCCCTTGGCACTTATCAATGAAGAGCAGGGCAGTTTCCTCTGTGTTATGCCCAGTATTCACTCTGTCAATAAAACAGGCCCATGAAACCCACCCTCTAGGACACTCCTGGAAACAACCTACATTAGCTTAGTCTTCCTTTCCTGGCCAAAAAATTACAAATAAAAGTAAATCCATGCCTACATACAGCTAACCAGACAAATCAAATCTAACCTCACCTAGGACCTCTAGATTTCCAACCCCGGTGGCATAATAATAATAATAATAACGTTCACATAAGGCAAAACATTTTTTAAGAAGAAATGGCATGATGGGAATATCTACCTTAGGCTACTCAATCACTAGTGGTAAATGGGGTACTATTGCCCAGCTGCAAACTAGATACAACCTGGGTAACAAGGACGATGTCATCCTCTTGCAACTTTACCATGTAGTGGCCAAAGCCATGGAAAAGTTCTCTCTTCTAACTCAAGCTTCCCATTTTAACACATTTACAGACATTGGCAGCAGTACACCACCCCACTTGTATAACACCATCAGAGACCTGATGTCACTTGGATATGCCAAACCAGCACTATACTGGACTGAGGCTCTCACATAGGAACCTTCAGATAAAGTGTGGGAAACTATTTGGTATAAATCCCACACATACTGTATGTCAAGTTAGACCATAACATGGCTAATGTAGATAAAAATATATTGCAAAAAATGTTTTATACCTGCTAAGCTAAATGCTAGGCATATTTTAGATTCTTCACTTTACACAAAGCATACACTAGCCCCAAGTACTGTAAAGCATATATTATGGAAGTGTAATAAAGCAAACTCCTTACGGAACCATGTAAAATAATCACTGGACCCCATGCTCAAGCTTGAGGACACTTTAACTCTTGAAAGATGCATCCTAAGTCTAGATGTGGAGAACCTTATGATGCATAGAAGGTATCATTTCACCCTCATAACCATAGCAATTCAGGAACACATATTGTGTTGCAGGTTAGACCAGGAGACTCTAACCTTCTTGGAGTGGTATTAGGAGATAATGCAGGCATTGCACATGGAAAATATGTTATACTTAGTGCTGTGCAGAATTTTCAAATTCTAACAGAATTAAATGTTGCTGAATTTCACCAGAAATGGAATGGTGGAATTCCATGGCAGAAAAATGTGGAATGAGTTTTTTTACATTTCTATAAAATTTTATTCTGAGTATCTCAATATTTTTTATGGAATGATTTTATGAAGAAAAAATGCTGTTCTATGTAATATTATTTGACAGATCTCAATATTTTCTGCCGAAATGGTTGCAGGATGATTTTCTACAGAAAAATGTTGTTCCATGGAATATTATTCTGTGGATCACAGCAGATGGAATTGTACAAAAGAACCAGCAAAATCCTAGTGGAAATTCTGCCAGCCGAATTGTCATTTCATTCTAATTTCACCAGCGGAACTCTACATTCTGCATAGTGCTAGTTAGCCTCCATGAGACATTCTTATAAACGCTTTGATATATAATGGAATAATCTTTATACACTATTGGGGATCACTGATCTTCACTAGATCATTATTTGTGAAGCTATCATAGCCAATGCTGCCATGAATTGCAACATTGCATTGTTATTTTACTGTACAGACTGGTATCATACATACTGTATATGGAAATAAGGCAGCACAAGTGAGGGGGTGGAGAAAGGGGGGCAATGTTGTCATCTTGTATTACTGTCTTGTTTTATGTCTTGTATAAACCTGAAATTCAATAAAGTTTACTGATTTAACAAAAATAATTCAAGCGTTTAAACCAAAAACGTACTGCTTTAGAATGTTGGGTGGAAACTGCAGAAGATCAGGTCAGAATAATGCAAGATAATGGTGTGAAGTTAGTGATGTTGTCTTCTCTTCTGCAACACATGGATTCCCTTCAAGAAAAATGTATAGATACAGAGGCGCACCCTTGTTGGGACAATATGAGGCTAAATGGCCTTCAAGAGGGCACCAAGACTGGTGAGATAGAGGAGTCTCTGGAAGATCTCTTAAGAGATGTCTTGGTAGTCCTGGCAGGGCAGGCATGGAGACCCAAACAGAATGGGTGCACTGGGGATTACTTCCAAAGCTAACTGGTCCTCATGCCTGGCCCCACTTAGGTAATGTATGTTGCCTGGCAGAAAAAAGAAGAATGTTTGTTTTTTGATCATGACTATCCTTCCAAAGTGCAGAGGAAATAGTTGGCTTATGGGGAGATATCACAGGTTTGTAAAGAAAAACAAATCCATTTACATATGCACTATACAGCACAGTTGAGGGTGTTCTCTGACAATGGCACCAGAATCTATCATACTCTGGAGGAGGCAGCTTTACCTCTGAAGGACAAGGGCTGGCATGTAGCAATTAAACCCGCTATGCATCCTGGGAGAGCTAGATTCCCAGTGGCTGAACGGTTTAATGTTTAGCTACAGAGGATTTGGATGAGTGGTAGGCAGGTTGCCACAGGAGCGCTGATGGAAGATCAAGACATTTTTAAAGAACTGAGCACAGCATGTGCTCCTGCAGATACTAGGGAATCAGCAACAATCTGACCTCAGCTACACAACACTGCATATTGCTACTTGATCCCCAATGGATGGGGGATCAATGGTTCACTTTTCTTAATAAGACTCTTCAGTGTTTTTGGTTTGTGTGTGTGTGTGTGTGTGTGTATATATATATATATATATATATATATATATATATACACATATATACATTAGAGGCAAAAAACTCCATTTAATCCATTAGTTGGTGTTGTTCCACAGCGACAAAAATGAGGAAATTCGGTGTTAGGGTTGAAAACCCCCCTTCGACCTCCCCATCCACCCCCCCAACTGGCATTGGGATGTGCATTGGGATCATTAGCTCTAACTGTCACCCCATCACATGTGTAAAACAGCAGAAGTATAGCAGAATGGGGTGAGAGTTAGGACCGACGACCCCAGTGCACACCCCAATGCCAGTTGGAGGTGGTGGGCAGGGGTGTCCAAGGGGCGTTTTCAACCCTAACACTGAATTTCCTCACTTTTGTCGCTGTGGAACAACCCTAACTATTGCATTAAACAGAGTTTTTTGCCTCTAATTTCCCTTCTTTTTCAGAATGATAACGAGAAATAGTGAATGTAATGCAGTGGCGGGTCTTGTGGCATAGTAACAGGAACAGCAATGCAAACAGAACCGCTAACAGTGGCACACATGGTAACGCAAGTGTGAATGAGAACAGAAAGGGTAATGCACATGGTGGCGTAGATGGGAACAGTCTGCCACGTGATGTGTTTCATATAGTAACATGGTGCCTGCAAACGGAAATGTCAACGGGCATGGTGACGCAAAGTAAAACACAAAGAGAAACAGTACTGTAGATGCAAATGGCAAAAAATAACAGAAACATAAGTGCAAATGAAAACACAAAGGATAACGCACATGGTGGAGCAGACGTCAATGGTAAGTGAAAAGGGTACGGAACTGCAAGCGGAAAGGGCAATGGTAACAGTAATGTAAGTGCACAGGCTGGTTTTCCCCAAAACCTGCATAGAGAAAGACAGTGAGTACAAAGAATACATGCATAACGATGGGTATCGAAGCAGAAAATGAGGACTTGGAATACTAAATAGGTTGTATCTCAGGAACCGTACGACGTAGAAAAATAATTTAAAAGTCATATGATTTACAACGTCCTGGCTAGTTTTGTACTTAGCACCCATGAGGGGGCTAATCATTTTTCCGATGAAAAGTCAGTATCTTGCACCGTTTCCGAGATATGGGCCCTTGAAGGCACGGCGAATGCCGTAATGTTATCCTATGGGGAAAAAAGGAGAAGTTCAGAGTGCCATAACTTTGCCTCCCTGTAATATTTTTTCACCAAACCACAGCAAGACACATCTGTGGGTGGTTGGCTGTCTTCTCTCCAAATTTCAGGAAAAAAGACCAAACCGTTGTTTTGCAGCAAGGCTCCAAACGATTCCTGTAATGCATTGGGTGCCATAATGTTATCCTATGGAAAGATCTGTCAACTTTGGAGTGCTGTAACCTTGCCGCCATGTAATATTTTTTCAATGCAACACTGAAAGGCACATCTGTGAGAAGTTGGCTGCATTCCCTTCAAATTTCATCCCAAAACTCTTAACAGTTCTTTTGCAGCGCAGTGCCAAAGAATTGCTGTCATTTTCCCACAGACTACAAAACTACTGTCGCAATTTGCGAAAGCTTTCGCAAAAATTTGCTACACTTTCGTGAGTATGAAAGTACTTTGCGAAAGTACTTTTTCCAGAAATTTGAAAAACATATTTCTGGGGTGTTTTACCCCAAAATAAAGACATGGCAAGCATCCTCAGGGTCCGACTAGGTGAATACAAAAAGAATTAGGTTGCTAGAGGGACCCAAATTTAAATGGCAAGCATTTTTCTGATCATTAACTGAAAACAAAATGGCGGATTTGTGAAAGTAACAGGGCCATTTGCGAAAGTAAAAATGCATTTGCGACACTGTCGAACTTTTTGTTAACTTTTCCCATTGACTTATAATGGGAAATTGTTTTTTGAATAACTTTTGAACCGTTTAATATTTTTTCACCAAATCTGTGAAAGACACATTGGGGACCCCGACTGCACATTCCCTGAAGATTTGAGCAGGTCGCGCAAACTGTGCGACCTGTAGGCATGACCATAGAATTCCAGAAAAAGCATAAACACACACGCAGATCATGCTTAATAACTCCATAGCTGTATATCCGACTTGGTAATGAAACGTAGCAGATCCCAAGGCCTACGGTTCTTGATCGTGCATTCCAAATTTCAGGCAGATCCGACAAACGGTTGCAAAGTTATTAAGGTGCAAAATTTTGGGTTTAACATAGGAATGGCTCCTCAACCCCAACTATGGTAGCACTACTGTGCTACCATAATATATATATATGTATATATCTGTATATATATGATTGAGACTTCTTGGTGTTACCAGTTTCTGCAGCAACATTGTGACTGGTGCTGTTAAGTTCCATTTTTGGGGAAGGACTGTGGAGATGGATTTTAGAGCTCCTACTCTGACCCGGGAGGTATCATGGGGACTGTGGGAACCTTCAAGCCTTTTGTTGGCTGTTCTTTCACTTTGCCATTTGGATGCTGCCGTGCTTTCACAACATCCTCCTTTCTGCTCTGTCAGCTGGTTTAGGTGTGTAGTATATATCGGTTTGCTGTCACCCAAACCACAGTTGGATGTGTCCCCAATCAACCTGTCCTGCACTGAAAGGGGGGAGTGTAATCTCGAGTTGGGGATCCTGGGTAGCCAGGGTAGTTCTCAACATCGCCTCTTCCTCCTAGTGACAGCAGAACTGGTCTTCTGTTTGCTCCTTTGATGCTTATACTATAGTCGGGGTTTTTACTCACCCTGGATAGCCACATTTGTGTTCCTGATGCAATTTGCCTAGAATGTTCCTACCTTTTCAGCTCTGTTCAGGTACTTCTTTCTAGCCTGGTTTATGGCGGGAACTTTTGTCTGTTGTTCTAGTTTTGTCTGTCTTCTCTGACACAAGTCTTCTGGACAGCAATGGTTTTCCTTCCCCTTGATATCTTGTAAAGTAGGACTGGACATGTTCAGTATTTTATTCTCTTGAAGTGGGACCTTGGACTGCTACTTAGTGACTGTTTCATACAAGATATAGTATGTACACTGTGGGTGGAGGGGAGGGTTTTGTGTGACCCTGTTGGCCACTTATTGTGTTCCTTATTGCACCCTGGAGAGCAGATATAACCTGAGTTTATTCAGAGTTGGTGGGGTGGGAAGGTTGAGAACTTCTGATATATGGTTCATGCTATGGAGTGTGACCTTTTTTGTACTCCTTTTTGGAGCTAGCTAGTTCTGGAGATCAGGGAGATCCTTGTGGGAGCATGGGGTACTTATTCTCCCTCTTCCCTGGCCTGGAGATGGACAGTGGCAGAGGAGACAATACAGGAGGGAATAAAGGTTTGGCTTCTCTGACTTCCTATCTTGGGAGTTCAGATTTCTGCACACTGGAGTTAAGGTTTCTGCATGCTGTTTTATTCATTAATCCTGCTGGTTTGTATTCACTATTCAGATTTTTTTTTGCTATTTATATGATATGTTATATTATTTGGGTTTGAGGCACTACTTCCATGGAATTTTGATGCTTGATTGTGCCCCCCCCACCATATGGATGGGCTGCCCCCCTTGGGTCCTATAGTTGATCTGTCCTAGCGACTTCTACGGAGGACACACATATAGTTTCCTATAATATCAATGGATTGACACACCTGGCTAGAAGAGGAAATGTTATGTCTGTTCTACAGAAAACTAAAGCAGTATTTATCCTCCTTCTGAAGGCTCATCTCCCATCTACTGAACATGAAAAGCTGCAAGGGTTTAGGTTCTATCAAGTGCACTCCTTTTCATACAAAGCTGAGCAGAGAAGAGCTGTCACATTTTGGTGACTAAGAAGGGGTGTCATCTTTTTGGTGCCTAATACAGTCCATTTTAAAGTGTTAGATGTGATCAAGAAAAAAGGGGGAAGATACATTTTGCTGAAAGGTATTATGGTTCACTGCTGCACTTTCTTCAGTTTATGCACTCCCATCCTCTGATCTTTCTTTTTTTTAGGAAACTTGTTTTAAATGTTCAGGAGAGGGCTGAAGGACTCACTCTGTATGTTTGAGACTGAAACTGAACTTTTTCACCCCACTTGGACAGCACATCTTAAATTCCAAACTGGGAGCATCAGGTAATTAAGATGGTAAAAAGATTAGTGGGGAAGTGTGGGATACATGGATGCCAGGAGATCATTATATGGTCAGTCAAAGGATTACACTATTTATTCCACTTATCACAGTATTTACTTCTGTTTGGATTATTTCTAACCTCAAAGGAACATATGGGGCAGGTAAGCAATACCTGGATGCATCTTTTGGGTCTGAAAGACCATATCCCAGTCTACTTGCAGTTCATCATACAAATCCCTTGTAAAAACCCATGGTGGAGGCTCAATACTTCTTTATTGAATTACACAGATGTAGTAAAAGCGATCCCTGAGGCCATGTGGTGGTCTGCATACTTTAATACTGAAGGACATGGACAAAGTGAAAATGGTCCCTGAAGCCATGTGACAGCAGAGTTCTGATAATGTTTCTCCTACAATTTCCCCAGTTATCTTATGAGACATGAATAAGGCCATCCTTTCTTGTAAATTTATCCCCAGGCCTCCTGTAACAAAAAAGACAGAGTAGCTCAGCAGGTGGAATTGGAGGCCCAAATAGTCGATTTAAAAAATCAGCAGAAAGTTAATATAGATAAGTGGAAGGCAAGGACTTACTTAAGAAAAAAATGGGAGCTGTGCTCCCTGATGGATTTTAATGGGGAACAACAAGTAAAGTTTTTGAAGCAGTGCTTTTATGAGAAAGGACTGAGGGAGCTCCAACTTTTATTGGGCCAACTGAGATTGCAATGAGTGTGGGGCATAGGGACATGGACATTTCCCCTTAACTGATAAGTAAGACGTCACTTTTAGTGAGCCTAGATGACAAAAAGGCATTTGATAAGGTAGATTGGAGGATTTTATTTGAAATTGTTGCCAGGTTTGGGCTGTCCCAGGATTTTATTTGTAATGTCAATATGTTAAACTGCTCCCCCAAAGCATATGACTGTGCTAACTGACATTTTTCTCAGGGTCTTTTTTGGGGACTAGGCAATCAGCAAGGTTGGCCCCCTAAACAAGTCTTGATGGTCCTGTACATAGACCCCCTTGCCCAGTGCCTCCGCATGCAAACAGGGGTAAAGTGGGTCCAGTTGGGTTCCACAGAACATAAGTTAGGGTTATATGCTAATGATGTTTTAATTTACCTTAGTGACACAGAGAATATTTTGCCTCAGGTGATGCATTAAATATTGACAGTCTCTCATTTTTCTGACTGCGTACTAAGCAAGACAGACAGAGGCCCTTGCATTTCATTTTGGCATTCTGCAAAGTCTCAGACCGAGATTTCCTATGAAATGGGGCCTTCAGATAATGCAGTACCTAGGAGTAGTGTTTGAGTCTAATTCTCAGGACTGTGTAGCAATAATTTCCTCCTGTTGCAGGAAACTTACATTGAAGACTCTAGAAGGTGGCAGATCCTGCACCTACCATTCCACTCCAGAATACAAGCAGTCAACATGATAGTGCTGCTCAGATATCTATCTACTTTGGTGTATTCTTTTTATCATTCGTGCGCAGGTCCTCCACAGTTGACAGATACAAATTATGTACTATATTTAGAGATGGGGTGCCTCAGGGTTAAGAGTTCTATTTCACATTTTGCAACAAGGAAGGGTTGCAGTGCACTGCCCCTCTTGCAAGACTATTGGCAGGCAGCATATTTAAAATGTCCTTTTTTGTAGAGGAAAGGAGACAAAAGGGAGGCAAAAGATTAATAAACAAGTTAGCCAGCCTGGGAGTGGGTCCTAGGGTGATAACCTGGGTAAACAATTGCCTGGACAACAGGACACAGAGGGTAACAGTAAACGGAGTCCACTCTAATGAAAGGGGGATTACTAATGGGATACTGCATGGTTCAGTACTGGGATCAGTCCTCTTTAATGTCTTTATAGGTGACATTGCGGAGGGACTGGAAGGAAAAGTATGCCTCTTTGCAGAAGACACAAAGATCTGCAACAGGGTTGATACATGAGGGGTCTGGAAAGGATGAGAAGGGACTTGGCAAGGTTGGAGAAATGGTCAAAAGTATGGCAGCTTAGATTCAATGCAAAGAAGTGCAAAGTAATTCACCTGGGAAACAACAACTTAAGGGAAAAGTACACAGTGTGTGGGGGGGTATTAACAACAACAAAATGGAAAGGGACCTGGGAGTAGTCATATCAGATGACCTAAAGGTAGGCAAGCAATGTGAGAAGGCAGCTAGAAGGGCTAGGGGGGTTCCAGCATGCATAGGGAGAGGCATCGCCAGTAAAAACAGGAAGTTGTTATCCCTCTGTCCAGACAGTGGTGAGGCCCAATCTGGAGTACTGTGTGCAGTTCTGGAGACCCTTTCTCAGCAAGCTCATAGACATGATGGAGGCAGTCCAAAGGAGGGCAACTAAAATGGTACAGGGTCTGCAAGAGAAGTCATTTGAAAAGAGACTGAAAGAGCTTAATATGTATACTCTCGAGAAAAAGATGGGGAGGGAAAGATTGAAACTCTCAAGTACCTCAAGGGAAAACAAGTCCAGTTTCAGAAAAAGAGATGTGCAAGAACAAGGGGGCAAATTTGAAGATGGGGGGAGGATGGCTCAAGGGTAATGTGAGGAAATATATTTTTACAGATATAGTGGCGGATGCATGGAATGGCCTTCCTGAGGAGGCTGTGGGGTCAAAAACAGTGGGGGTAATTTAAGAATGCATGGGACAACCATAAAGTAATTCTAGTGGGAGTATGAGAAAATAAGCTATTGGTTAACTATGATCTAGAACCTATCTAATAGGTAGGGAAATTGACAGACTGAGTGGGCCAAGCAGTCCTTATCTGCCATCAAAGTCTATATTTCTATTATGAAATACACTGGAAGTCTATAGAAATAAATAAGTTGGTCAATCTCCCCATGGGGACACCCTGTTTACTGCAAGACTATGACAGTGGCTACCCCACTGCTCCTCCTGGCAGTGATTCAGACTTCACTGGCCAGATAGCATGGAATGGTGTGTGAGGCTATGCTAATTCCACCCTCCCACCTCTGGGGAGTTTGACTCCTTTGTTGGCTACCAATCCCTGGTATTCACAACAGTGTAGGTTGGGGTTCTGGGCTTCTTGTAAGATTTTGTAGGCAATAAAATGAAATAATTGGAAAGCTGTAGTAGGAAATTGCCTTGGGCTGTACAGAACAGATTCAGATATTCCCAGATATGGAACTAAATACTCCACATGGTTCAGGAGCTAAGGACCTTAGACCCAATAGAGTTTCAGTTGATAATAGTGAATTCCCTTACTACAGCCCCCAAGACTAAAGAAGCAACCTCAGTGATATACTGTATAAATTCTTGGCAAATTACAGGAAAATATTCCAGGGAGTACAAAACAGATGGGAAGAGGAGATAGGAGTCCATGTCATGGAAATATAGTGGGAATGTATATGGAGAGGAGCATATGGAACCTCATAATCCCTGAGGGAGCAAGAGTTTTGCCTGGTGCATCCATATCACATACTTTCTTCATTTCATTTCATTTATTTGTAATTGCAGGTACGTACATTAAGATACAAGATTCCATTTTCAGGCACGACCTGAAGTTAGTAGGTTCAACAGATAAACTAATAACATAGAATACTTTAATCAACCATTAAATACAATAAACAGTTAACACATCATTTTACACAGGAACGAACATTCGTTTTTTAAAATGGAGGGAGGCAGCAGTGGAGAAAATGGTGATTGATAAAGACTTTACTTCATCAGGTAAAGGGTTCCACACTGTTGCACCACACTAAGCAAAGGGGCTTTTCCCTAAGTTTGTACAGACCAATGGAAGGGTCAGTTGGGTCATAGTAGATGACCGTGAACTGTATGGGGAACTATATGTATCCAAAAGAGCTTGAAGTTATGTTGGAATACCTGTATGTAGTATTTTAAATGTGAAACATGACATTGCCAATTTATAAGTATTTTGAATGGACAGCCATTCAAGGCTAGTCAAAACATTACAATGATGTGTCTGGAAGGTGCCATTAATACAAACTTTCCAATTTTATGTAACAATGTTTCCTTCCAGGAAATAAAGCAAGAAGATGAAGCATTGGTAATTAAAGAAGCGTAATTTAGGACAGGCAACAAACAATATTGTGCAATAGTTTCATGAGAATCTTTGATCAGAAATTTAGAAAGCCGATAGAGTATCAGTTTTAGAATATAACTTGCCAATAACTTTATCTATGTGTATATTATATTTTAACGACAGATCTAGGCACACACCTAGATATTCAAATGATTTAACAACTTCTATAACCCCACCCTCCCCCCAGCATCCTAATAGCTAAATTACCGGAATTTATTTTTAATTTAGGTTCTGAGCCAAATATCATGGACTTGGTCTTTAGCTTATTCAAAACTAAATTGTTTAGAGAAAGCCAGGATTGCATATTGTTAAGCTCAGTGCTCAATAATATCAGTGACATTAGAATTATGAGTGAATAAAACTGCATCATCTGCATACAATAACAGGTCACAATACTCCGCCACTTTTACCAAGGGGTCTACAAACAGTGAAAAAAGTTGAGGGCCCAGTGTGAAGCCCTGAGGGACCCCACACTGGACCTCTTTTTTGCAAATAACCAAACTTTATTAAAGTGTATCAAACATAACATATATATCATGCGAGTACATAATACAGAGGCCCCATAAAACAATAAATAGAAAAAAAAGGAGAAGTAACAAAGCAGAACAAAACCCCTAAACCCCCACCCTGGCAGCTATCCCTATGGCTGACTCACTACTATAATGAGTTCAAACATAATGAAACCTGGAAAACAAACAAAATAAGACCCAAATATAAGTAATATAACTAAGTCTTCAAATGGAGGTAACATGGAGGAGAGAATTCACCCAAATAATGTACCAAACTGGGGTCGATATCCTTCCAGTAATTAAAAGCGAGTGTTGTAAGTTTTAACGCTAATACCCATACCTATCCTTCAAACATTGGAATAGCTTCCCCCAACATTGCAAGAATAATGGTGAAGCATTATACAAAGAAAGAGCCGATTTTTCTGCATTCAATGTGCTCATAAACTCCTCCCACCACTCCGTGCAGAGGAGTCAATCACCTCTCCAGTGACCTGGAATTATCAGTTTAGTTACTGCTGCTACCATAGCTATTGACATTTAGTTAATTTACTATGTATTTTATCAAACACGCCAAATATGCAAGCCTCTGGAGTGAAGAATCTGTCCAGATTGTAGAATTGACCAATCATTTGCTTCACCAAATGCCACAGTCCCACCACCTTAGGGCAGGTCCAAAACTTGTGATAGCTGGTAGCCAGAGAATCATTACACTCAATACAATTCGCAGTAAAGCGACTACTCATCCTCGAAAGCTTAGCTGGTGAGAAATATAGATTATGAAATAACTTAAATTGAACTTCTCTTAATCTATCCTGCTTGACAAATTTATAGATATCGACCCAAGCCTTCTCCCAAATTTCTGCTGATTTACCTAAAGACAGATTTAATTCCCAGTATATCGGAACTGGTGACGCTTTCCAAGAGTCTTTGACTATAATATACTTATACATTTTGGATATCACCTTACCCACTTGCGTATACCCTTTCAACTCCACAAACATAGGTCCCAAAATATTTTGCCCCAGCCTCTTACCAAAATACGACTTGACGCAGCTTAAAATTTGGCTTAATTTTAAGTAGGATTGACTTCCGACTTCTCCGCCAGAGCCTGAAGTGAAAGAAGCCTATTGTTCTGAAAGAGATCCTGAACCCGCCACTTCGTTACCCCTTCAATTCTCCGTCTAGATATAGGTTGCTTCCCGATGATCAAATTCGGATTTCCTACTATAGGTTGAGATAAGTCATATCGTTGTGAGATTTGAAATTTCGTGTAGAACTGTTGCAAGGCTTTAATGTCCCATCCTAACGGGGTATCCCTTGCCCTCTTTGGAACTTTAACCCATGGAACATAAAGTAAAGACTCCAAATCCAGCTTAAGGCCACTAACAAATAAATGATCTAAGTGAAGGCCAGGGTATGTTAGGTCCTCGTCGCACGCCCAGGCACTCGACCTCGCCAGGTGGATCGAAAGGTAATAAGCATAAAAGTCCGGTAGTTGGAGCCCTCCGAGTCGCCGCTGGCGAGTAAGTTTGAGGTAAGTTCTTCTGGGGTCTCTATTCCATAGGAAAGCCGCACATTGTTGAAAATAGCGTTTGAAAGAGGACTTTTGGCAAATACACATTTAAATTAGATAGAGTATAAAAAGTTTGGGCATAACCATCATTTTATCGTGTTGGCTCTTCCGAAAAAGTCAGTGGGAGCTTTGACCATCTAACCAAATCTTCCTTAATAGTTTTAACTAAAGGTTTAAGATTTAAATCACCTAAGTTCTCTAAATTCTTAGATATTTGAATCCCCAAATAGGTTATTGAATTGGTTTGCCAACGAAGTCCCAGGGATAGGCACCAACTTCTATGAAGAAAAGGGGACAAAGCATAGACTGATGTTTTGGCCTTGTTTAAATTGTATCCTGAACACTTACTGAACTTATCAATTAAATCGAGAGCTTTAGGAAGGGAAGAAGTAGTGTCCGAGATGTGTAACAGTAAGTCGTCTGCAAATGCAGATAATTTAAACTCGGTGCCTCCAATCCATAGCCCCTTCACCTCTCAATTGGACTTAATGGAACGAATCAACGGTTCAATGTATAAATTAAAAAGGTATGGTGATAAAGGGCAACCCTGCAGAGTACCTCTAGAGAGGGGAAAGGCCTTGGAAATTAAGTTGTTACATTGGATTTTAGCTACAGGGCAAGAATATAAAACGTGAACCATGTGAATAAATCTATCTGGAAGGCCTAGCTTTGACAGGGTAGCGAACATGAAAGCCCATTCCACCCTGTCAAAGGCTTTCTCTGCATCTAAAGAAACTAATGACACATCCAGCGCAGGGTCCATAGACTCAGAAACCAGGTAAAACAACTTGCGGAAGTGATCAGCTGAGGAGCAACCCTCCACAAAACCAGCTTGCTCTGGACTCAATAAAGTCCGCCAAACTCGTTTTAATCTGTTGGCCAAAATTTTAGCAAAGACTTTAACATCCAAGTTTAGCAATGAAATCGGCCTATAGCTACCCACTTCGTCAGTGGGCTTGCCTGGTTTTGGCAACAGAATAATCTTAGCCTCGAATGGTGTCTGGTCCTTGATCCCTTGATCACACCAAAAGGTAAATAGCTCCTGCAATAAAGGTGCAAGAATATTTTTAAATTGCTGATAAAAGAAAGCTGAAAATCTGTCCGGACCAGGCGCTTTGTCTGGGCAAAACGAATCAATAACACTTTCTATTTCTTCCACCGAAATGGGGGCTACCAATTGAGGACCAGTATCTCTTGAGAGTTCCGGTAACGAAATGATTTCTAAAAACTCTTGTGACTCGTCTAATACCTGGGTGGAGGGCCGCTGGCTTGTATAGAGCTTTTGGTAAAAGGTCTTAAAGATACCTAGTATTTCAGCTGGATCTGTAATCACTTGCCCTGATTCCGGGTGGTTGAGAGCAGTCACCCACCTTGCCGAAGATTTCTGTTTTAATTGCCAAGCCAGCAGCCTTCCTGCCCTACTGCCTTGTCCCAGATATAAAGCCTTGACTCTGGAGGCTAAACTAATGACTTTCTCTCTCTGCATGTCCGCATACCAATTTCTTAAAAAGATTAATTTGTTTTCCTGTTCTACCATTGTTTGATTATCGTTTAGCTTTTCTAGTTCCTTTATTTCCTTTAAACATTTGTCTAATAGTGTCCTTGACTTGAACTTATGGACAGTTGCTAAGCGTATTAACTCACCACCATACACCGACTCTAAGAGCCACCCACGTTTGGTCAATAGCATTAATGGAAGCCCAATTGCTGGCGATAGAGCTTTCTAAGAACAATTTAAAGCTGGCTAATGTATTGGAATCTTTTAAAATATTGTTGTTTAATGACCATGAGTATGACCTATTTAGTAAAGGTGGTAGAGAACATGTAATCCTTATAGGTGAATGGTCAGAGATTACACGGGGCAAAATTGCGGCATCCACCACCCAGGACAAACTAAACTGACTGACCAGAAAAAAGTCCAATCTCGAGTGTGATTTATGCACTGCAGAAGAAAATGTAAACTCACGGAGGCTAGGGTTGAAAGTACGCCAGGGATCTATTAGACCTATTGAAGACATAAGCTCCCGCAGGGCCTTCTGAGCTGGAGAGAGGGAAGAGCCTTTACAATGTGATCTGTCTAGCTGGTTAACCTGAATTAAATTCCAGTCCCCACCTATGATTATTGGGACGTTCCCAAAAGAAGCCAAGGTCAATCCTAACTGTGTAAAAAAGTCTGGTGAATCTAGGTTAGGTCCATATACTGAACCCAGGACTAAATGAATCCCTCCAATACTACCCGAAACAAAAATAAATCGACCTTGTGAGTCAGATATTGTTTGAGAATGTGTGAATGGAACCCCCCGAGCAACTAAAATAGCTACTCCCCGGCTATTAGAGGAGAATCCCGCTCCAAAAACCTGATTCACCCACTTCTTCTTGAAATGGGCCAGTCGGTCAGCAAGAATGTGGGTTTCTTGTAAAAATACTATTGCTGGTTTCAAGCGGGCAAGGTGATTCAGAATGACAAATTTTTTACAGTTATCCTTTCCTCCCTTGATATTCCAGGAAATTATATTCAACCTATCTACCATCCGTTATACTAACCATGAAACTCTTGGGATAGCTGCACCCCTCCCCCCCCCATACAATTTCCCTCAAAACAAAAAAGAATTTACCTTTCCGAAATGCCCCACCAACCCCTAAACAAGATAATAGCATACCCATAAATAACATAACTCACCCTCCTGGCCCGAAGCCAACACCCCGTTCTCAGGTACATGATGCTGCATAGAGACGGGTATATCCCCCCTGCCACTACTATTGATATAATTAAATATATAATCATGTCAGACTCTATCTATGGGCTAGGCTACTAAAGAAGAAAAAAAAAATTTAACCTCCCTCTTTAGGTCTATGATTAGGTCACGTAGTAAAACACTAATTGACAAGACTTTCGCCAAAAAGAAAGAGAAATTAAAAATTAGAAATTAGAAATTAAGGGGTATAATGCAACCATTAAACTAATAAAGCATGTATTAGGCCCTTAAGTACCTCCAACCATCCAAAACCCTAGAAAATGAGATTATAGGCCAATCCATGGCACACCCAACCTTAGTCCCTGTAAGGACTCTATCTAAACCTGCTAAACCGAAGGCGGCCAGAACTATATCTAACAGAACTATTAAGTAAACAAGACAGGGCTGTCCGGCCTGCCTAAAAATCATAACTAGCATTATACCCCTTGGCAGTTCGAATCTAACTGGATCCTTATAGCTAGTTAGGTACCCCAAGCAAAATTACCAATAAGAAAACTATTGTTATCGTCAAACACCATTAATACAAGTGTCACAAAAAGGAACAAAAGTATTCTTCCAGGCGTACGTGCAAACAATGTAGCCTGCCACCTCATAAAAATGTTAACCATAACTTTATTTCTTCAAGGACTGATGTAAAACCCACCCCGTACTCTAATTGTAATCTAAAGTACTATAATACTTCTAACCAAGGTATATCAATAATACAGCTGGTAAGGCTCCCTAGTCCGTCCCAATAGTAGTTAAATGTCACACACATCAGCAGACGTGATACTTACCCAACTAGTCGGCAATCTAAGGACAATCCCGAGTTACATATTGCTCTGATACCCCCCAATCAAAATCAGATTATAAATGTTGATAACAATCCAAAAATCTTAGTCACCAAACTTAGCAAGAACAAAAAGTTACTATGCACCGTCCATATAGTCAGACTTATCTCTCATCCCTTGGGAAACAAGTCAGGTAGCAAAGTTCTCAGGGAGTAGAGTGCTTCTTCCGTCGAGTTGAACCTCTTCGGGCCTTCCTTGAAAGTAACCTCCAGCCTCGCAGGGTAAAGTAGACGGTGTCGGATCCCTGCCACCCAGAGCTTCGATGTAATCGGCCTGAAGCTGGCATGAGCTTGTCTCATCTTCCAAGTTAAGTCGGGTACCAGGCGCAGTTTCTTGCCTTCCCATTGGAAAACTTCCAATTTCCTCACTCCATTTAAGATGTATTCCCTGTCCAAATAATTCAAAAGTTTGAAAATAACCGGCCTCGGTGGCTCCCGAAGGTGGCGGTTTGGCTCTAAGGGCTCTATGACCCCTCTCTATAATATATTCCGGCCCGTTGGGTGAGGGGCCCACCGATTTCTTAATAAGCTTCTGCAGAAACTGAATAGTATTCGGCCCTTCCTCACCTTCAGGGAGGCCCAGCAGGACCAGATTATTACGCCTATTGCAGCCCTCCAGGTCATCTAGACGATCTTCTAATTTAACAATATTTCTTTTACACTCCACTATATTAGGGCCTGATTTATCCATAGCTCTCTCCAGAGATGAGATTCTGGCCTCAGCGTCAGTCACCCTTCTCGCTAACTGTGTCAAGGCTGGTTTTATCTCTGCCACTTCCTCTATAAGTTTGAATAAAGCTTCTTTTATAGTAGAAAGGTCGTTGTAGATCTTTTCAGGTTTTAGCTCTTGTTCCTGGAGCTGAGGCGATGAGCCCCTAAGCGGGCACTTAGCTTCTAATTCAGAATCAGTTGACTGCATCTTCCAAAACAAAAGTTATCACTATTTACCCCAAAATCCACTCCTAGATGGACCCAAGGATTTCCCAGCTTCAATACAATTAACCCGCCGTGTAGAATATAGGTTTGGGGTGTAGAAGTAAGTGCCTTGCTGATAAGGAGAGAGAGCCCACAGGCTGTAAGTTTGCCGCCAGCCTACAGTGAAGAAATCCAGTGCTGGCTCCTTTAAAATTGCAAAAAAATGAGCGTTGTCCCCAAAATGCACAAAACCAGTGCAGATAGACTTCTTGCAGTGCCCCAAAGTCTGCCCAGTATGTAATAGTGAGCAAAATCAAAATTTGTGCTGGCAGGGAGCAGGGAAAGAGCGCGTTGCTGCTTAATCGCGGGCGGACTTTCACCGACGATTAACTCGGTTCTTTAAATAGCCGAAAACAAGCGTTAGCACGGAATGGTGCAGGACACGTTCCTACAGGGTCTGGCTGGCTTCCAGATACCTGTAAACTCAGTTAGCCCTTGCGAAAAATGAAATTAGAGTGGCAGGGAGCGGAGAACCCTCAAGCTGCTGCCATCTCTCTACGAGCGTCACGTGATCCCACACTGGACCTCTTAATAAGTTGAACAAATTTCATTTAACTTGACACACTGCAGCCTATTAGTGAGATAGTGCCTGAACCAAGACAAGGCAGGACCTCTCATACCCAATACAGATAGTCAATCCTGTAAAACTGTATGGTCAGCAAGATCGAATGCCTTGATTAGATCCACAAACACTGCCCCTGTTAAATTACCACTTTCAGTGCCCAGAGGACAGTGTCCGTGGACCCAGCCAAGGTAGTCTCAGTACAATGTCCCCCACTGAAGTCATGTTGGTTAGGGGATAACAAGTTATGGGTCATGATATAATCGCTAAACTGTTTGTATACCAATTTTTCTTGAAGTTTTGATAAAGCAGATAAAACTGAGATAGAGTGATCATTACAGAATTCAGTCTATGACCCAGATTTAAAAATTGGGACAATGTATGATTTTGTCTATACATTTGGTATCTGGCATTTTTGAAATGAAAAATTAAAAATAAGACTAATTGGGAACTGAAGTTAGGAAATGGCAAGTGCCAGGATGTTAGGCAATAGCTCATCATAGCCAGGAGCTTGGTAGAGCTTCAGGTTTGTTGGGAGTCTTAACACCTTAGAACTCGTGACCGTTTTCAGGCAGAATTTCTGCCTGTTCCGGTTAGGTTCAGTACAGCAGTTAGTTTGATCTTGTAAAGCACTGTGATTGGTATGATCCAATAGGTAAATGCAGTATGAATCCAGATTAGAGAATTGGGAGCTGAATTCCTCTTCAGAGTCCGTTAGTGATTCCCCATATTTTTAGCATATAGGGGCCTCTATCACCAGGGGGAATAAAAAAAGATCTGATTGAGCTTCAAAACTTTTTGGGGTTGAAAAGATTGGTCTATTGCTGTGGTTATAAGTAACGCATTTTAGCTAACTTAACTTCATTTTTACACAAATTCCACCTTAACTGGTAAAGATTTAAATCAATAATGTCCCACTTCTCCTATACTTTCTCCAGGTGGCTTCTCTTTCCTTCATTAGTTTAGTTACTTTTCTATCAAACCACTTGGTCTCCCTTTCACTAACTCTGCTTTTAATTAAAGGAACAAATTTATTTACAACTTCTGTAAGGGTAGTGATAAAAGAAATCTAGGGCACAGTCTATGTCAGGTATATGATTTAAATAAGAAAAGTCTGTTTCTGAGAGAGCACTAAGAAAGCTGGGAACATCCAATTTAGAGTAAAATCTAAGTTCTAAATATCTAGGTGGAGGTTTAGAAATTCTTCCACCCTTCCATGTCCCGAAAACTGGGTGATGGTCACTGATGGAATCTGAAGTCAGGCCACTAGATATAATATGGTCATTTCTATTGGTCAAAAATATGTCGAGAAACGTATGCTTGTTGGTTTTAAGATTAAGTAGGGTAGGGGATGTTATTAACTGCTATAGCCCCGAATTTATTAAAGTAGTTTTAAATAGAAGATTATTGTTACTGTCCCAATTTAAATTAAAATCTCCCACTGCTATAGTTTTGCCCTTGATGCTGTGTGACATCAAATCTGAAAAATCTTGAAAACCCTGTTTACTGTTTTTTCAGAGGGTTATAAATACAGCAGATGGATAGTTTTTTTGAGGGCCCAATATTAAGTCTAATAGCAAGATATTCAAAAGACATCTGATTTTCATCAGGTTGTGGAAGGGCCTCAGTTGTAAACCTGTCTCTTATATAGAACATGCCCCCCCCTTTAATATTGGGCCTATATTTTCTGTGAATGTAGTACTCTGGGAGTGTTATATCAGACTCAAGAATTGTGGGCTGAAGCCAAGTTCAGAAATATCCAAGACATCAGGGATATAATATTTCACCCAGGCCTCAATCTCATGCATTTTTGTGGCTATGCTTTTCACATTCATATGAACTATTTTCAGTCCCCCCTTTACAGGCATGAAGTAGTCCAAGTTACTTTCAAAGGTTGAGGCAGGGGGTCCAGGATTTAACTCCACATCCCCAGAAAGCAACAATAAGCTAGTCAATACATGAGGGATGAGCCAGGGTCAGTCAACTGGTTTATGTTAACCGGCCTCTTTACAAGGAGACCAATACTATAGACCAGACTTTTATGATATGGGCCAAGTTCCTGAGATAAATTCAATTTAAAGGGGTTAGTAAAAATGAAGCAATGTTTTTTTTCTTTAGCATCCCATAATAGAGGGGTTTGCTTAATGCTTGAGGCAATGATGCTGTCTAATGTAAGAAAAATCAAGATGTAAATAAAACTCAGACAAAGGATCTTGGATGTAGTCCAGTATAAATGGGGCATAAGAATCACTGTAACCTGCTGGAGGGGAAGGAAAGCTACCCCCAGCCACATCATATGGGACTATTTGAAATTAAAGGACTTTTGGAATGGGGTTAAGACTGCTATACTTCAGATACTCAGTATTTCAGTTCCATTAGATTTTGAGCATTTAGTTCTGGGTTTGAAACTACAGTCACTCAGGGAGAAAGGGATAGTATATGTGTGGGTCATTCTAATAATTGAGGCTAAATGTATCACTCGTAGATGGCTAGAGGTCAACCCTCCAACTCTGCAAGAGTGGAGAGACATGGTTACAGAGGTGAATCAGATGGAGAGGCTCATGTTTTTGTTACAATTGAGGCTGCCAGAACTTATAAATAGGTAGATTAGATGGGAGGGTGGCCAGCTAGATGAGTTGGAAGAAGATCTGAGGTCGGACTCAGAGTAGGGTAATATGGCTCTTTAAGTTCTACAAGAGATGATTACTTGGCAGAGGGTCCATCTAAGGTAATGAATAGGAGTGCACTTCAATCTTATAGTTAGGGGGTAGGTTTTTTTTCTGCCCTAATACAGATGACAGAATGTAGGCCACAAATTGCCTTTTTTCTTTATAGATTCAGTTTTGTTGTAGCTGTTTATACTAGCTTCATTTATGGTTTTTTTTTTACATCAAGAAGTCAAGATGTTGAAACAGCTGTACTTTAACATATAATAACTTGATTCAAATATGTCTGATTTTGGTGCTATTGCTATTATTGGACTGTAAATGCTGTTTTTTACAACTGTACGGACTGGATGATAAGCTTTTTTCCTTATTGTTTTAACTGATATTTTAGTAAAGGCGAATAAAAAAAGATATTCTCAGAGTTTGTTATGCACCAGTTTTTCCACCAATTTGGCCATGATGGGAGAATGGAGATATGGCAAAAATTACTTAAAAAGGTCTGTACACCAAACAGTACAGCACCTGGTGACAAGTCAGTTGATGTTGGAGGTGTGAGGAATGGTATGCTGGTGCTGGCACTGTCTCTACATGGGAGGGCAGTGAGGTGGTGGCCACTACCTGCTGGAGTGGGAGGGCGGGGGAGCCACTTGACCACCAATGACAGGGGCATACTTTTCTTTTATGACAACAGAGATGTCAGGGTTTGGGAGGGGGAACCCTGTACCACCATAGAATGGGGCATAATTTTCTTTTATGATAATGAGGACATTGGGGTTCAGGGAGAGGGGAATACTGCATCACCAATGAATGGGTTGTGATTGTCTTTTATGACAACAGGATATCGGGGTTTGGGGGGGACCATGTACCACAAATGAATAGGCATGCTTTTCTTTTATGATAACGAGGATATCAGGCTTTAGGGAAGGGGGAACACTGTACCACCAATGACTGGTGGCATACTTAAATGATTTTATAATGGGAACATCGGGGATTAGGGAAGGAGGACCACTAAACCATCAGATTTTGTTACAATTTATATGTCTAATGACACTGGGATCAGGGAGTAGGGTTGGTCACTGGACCACCAGGAGACATCCAGACATATAGTAACAATATAGTGATGTTGGAATTGGGAGGGTACTTCTACTGCCACACATTGGCATACAGTGGCAATCATTCACTGAGGGATATTTCTGAGTATCATTAGACCAGCCCTGTCTGGTCTAAGGGTACTTAGAGTTCCTCCCTCTGGGTGGGGTTTGAGAATCCAGTATTCAGGGATGTGGCAGCCTCCATCTGCCTTATACCCCTTTGCACCATGCCGCAGCCCATTTCTGGGTGCACAGGTTGTGCAAGCCCCGTTTGGAGCAGACAGCCTGCTGTTGATGCAAGTTGTTTTTGTGAATAGCTCAGGGGCCAGTAGTTGATGCAAGGTGCCACATGTGCCATTTATGTTTATCACTGTCGCCTTTTGTCTTTCTCAGGGTGTTGTGAGTCAAGCACAATGACTGCAGCCAAAGAGGGGGCAGACTGCCACCCTAAGCCACTCCATATGGCAAGGATATGACATGCTGCATGCAGAGGGCACCACCTATGTTGCCATCATCTAGCACTGGACACAATCCTGCCAGACATTTGTGGGTGCCCCAACACCCAGTGGGCACCATGGCAGTGTGTTTGTGCAGCACACACCTCTAGAACCTCATTGGGGTATACCAACACAATCCAGCACACACATGCAGCACTAGAGCTTGGAGGGTGTTGAGGGAAAGGAGTACAGGAGGCCATGCAGAACCACATAATGGGTGCCACCACACATCTGATGCCATCCTCATGTGGCACATGTTCCAGTGATGGGAATGCTCCTAACATCAGTATGCTTGTCAAATGGTATGTGTCTGCCCTCCCATAAGCACATATTGCATACCTGTACAGACACTACATCACACATGACCAGCCATATGGATGGTACTGTGAGAATACCATGCCATTGGTGCAGCATATGGGGGCACAGGACAGCATGACAGTGGTGTTCGCTGTCAGAACAAATCTGCCAGCTAGGCCTGTCACAGTGTGGCTGGCAGTGATAATTGATGCCAGACACAACATAGACATTGCTGTGTCCCACACAATACCTGCCACTATGTTACCGTACAGTGGTAGTCATAGAAAAGTTTTACAGTACTGAGTTATACCTAGGTATGTTGAGGCAGAATGAGGCAGTTCACATTACAGTCAATGCAGATTACCTCAGCGGTACCTCAAGGTACCTCCAGGTTGGAAACTTTTCAACAACTTAGCATGTGTTACACACTGTAGCAGTGACAACAATATGTCTATGGCATGCAGCACCACCACCCACGCTTGTCGTATTAGTCCCCTGGGGCACAATAGTCTCTGCTGCCGAGTATAAATGCAGCCTGCAGCTACTGAACTGTTGCACAGGTCTGACATACAGGTGGAGCTGCGAGCACACCCAGTCTGTGGCTAGCGACCTATAGTTCCAGTCTGACATACAGGTGAAGCTGTTTGCACCATGATAAAGCACTGGGCAATCTTCATGATAATGCATGCAAAGCAGTCCATAATGAGATGCTAATCTTGCTGTTTGCCCTCGGATTGCCTAAGTAGGCTCATTTGCAGAAATGTTTTGAATATCCTGGGACCAATAATATTTCAACTGCTCATTGCAGACTTACAAGAAAATATACACAACTATATGACAAAATATGCAGATGATGCAAAACTCGTACCGGGTCATAATGTTGTATGGTTAATAGCTTACCTCATTATGGCAAATCCCAGACCTACCTGTGCACTCCCTGAGTTGGACCCTCCAGAGTTAGAATCTTTAGTGGGGGGTTTAGGGGGAACAGCCTCATGTAATGGGGTGTGTGTGGGGTGGAGCACCCCACAAACAAAAGTTAAACAGAAATAGCGCAATGCGATTAAGATGCACGGCATTCTGCCTTGTGACATTTTGACCCCATGCCTGCAAAACTTGGCGGGGGGACATGCAGTATATTAGAACTGACCAACATCATGCAGGCTGACCTGAATAAAATAACAGAATAGGCATTTTCTTAGGGTATGTCCTTTAACATGGAGAAAATAGCATACCGCATAATTATACTCTAAATAACTGCATCTTAAGATCAACAGACAAGGAAAAAGACCTTGGTATTATTGTAGATAAGGGACTGGGTTTTAAGGAGCAATGTACAGCAGCAGTGGTGAGGGCAAATAGAGTTATGGGTGCAACTAAGAGGAATATCAAGAGCCGTCAACCTGACATACTGATGCCACTTTATGTCTCCTGTGTGAGACCACAGTTAGATTATGGGGAACAGGTATGGTGTTCCTACAGAAAATCAGAGATACAAAGAGTGGAGAGGATACAACACTGGATGATAAAAGTCTTGAGACACTTACAGAGCATTCATATTACGAAAGGTTATGCAAACTCAAATTACATTCCTTAGAGGTTCTGTGAAAAAGGGGAAATCTGTTGTTAAGTGATGACATGCTACAGGATGAAACAATAATAAAACAACTGAACCTAGAATTTAAAAATAGGACCTTACCAACCAGGGGACATACATTATAACTAAAGGCAACTAGGTTCAAGTCAAAAAACTTAAAGTACTTTTTCACACAAAGGGTAGATAGATTTTTGTTTGCAGGTGATCATACCCTATGGCATGGACTGCCCAAAGAAATAGTTGAGAGTAAAACTAAGCTTCAAAAAAGGGTTAGACAAATACATAGAAAATTGAGGAAATGTGAATTGTTTTATGGAAATGTAAGGAACTGTGTGAGAGCACTTGCCATTTTCTGGCTCCAAAACATTTAGTGACATTAGTAAAATTTAGCCCTGGGCTAATGTATTAGTCCTGGGCAAACGTGTTTGCACTGGGCAAATGAGTTTGCCCCTGGCTAACCAGTCAAAACCATAGCACAGTTCTGCAGTGGTTAGCCTGCACTGTTGTTTGCAGTTGTTGCGTGCCACTTCATTGCTATCACCCTCATTGGCCACCTACCTTATTCCGTCTTACTCCACCTGTGCGCACTGGGATGCTGATGCAGTTCGCACTACGTGGTTGCTACATTCACAGCTGTCTTATATGCTGGACTATTTTTGCAGTGCACTCTCAGCCCTGTTTGTGCACCTTTGTTTGCACACTATATTCAGCCACTTTAGCCCCTGGGCTATTCCTTTGAATATAGCGTGCAAATGGCTCCAGACTATTTTTGCATGCTGGGCAGTGCTAATTTTGCTGCGAGGCTAAGTTTTGAATATTGAGCCCCAGAGATGAGAAAACATATTTCATTCAGGATTAAAAAAATGACACATGTTGTGTTAGTGAGGTGGTGTAGAAAAATGGCTAAGTTTAAAGTCTGGAGTCAAAATATTGAAAATCAGTGAAGTTGTGAGTGGTTGCTGAAATAGTGTAACTTTCACTCGTAATCTGGGCATTTTACCATATTTGTAAACCAAATTTTCAGAATACCTTTTTTATTACCACACCTAATATATCCGGTAGGTGAACATTTTCAAAGCCCTGCTAAAATGCCATTCCATACCACTGAAACGTCATTCAATGCCACAGGTATGAAAAACCATTTGAGCCAGGACTTGAAAAATAACAGCTGTCACATTTGTGAGATGGTGTGAAAAAAATGGCTGTGTTGAAAATTTGTTGTCAAAATATGCAAAATTACCAAAGTCATGAATGAGCGCAGTAAAATTTCAATGTACAGTATGCACATAACTTTGCTATGCTTACATATTTTAACCCCAAATGTTCAACTTAGCCTTCTTATGGCTCCACCTCATGAACAAGGGTGATGAAAATGTTCAAATCACATTCAAAAGGTGATTTCATGATGAGACAATGAAATCACCTGATTTTAATTATTCCACTGCCATTGGTCATGAGGTGGGGTCCCAAAAAGGCCATTTTGAAAATTTGGGATCAAAATATGCAAACCTGGCAAAGATACAGCATGCATCAAAGGCAAAAACTCAATTGAAATACAATGAATCACACTTACCTTAGTTCCTATACTTCAGTCGGCAGTTCCAACAGTAAGATGTGTCTTCTATGGGAGAGTGGATCTTTGCCCTGTGACCTGTTCAGGTAATTGAGGGTGTGTGGATTGTGTGTGTGGTGCTAACTGCTGAATGAGAGGTTGAGGTGGGGTGGGTGTGGTGTGTGCGTGGGGGCAGATTGGTGACAGACAGTTTTCTGTTTTACAGGTTACAAACAAAAAACACATTGTGGGACAGTTTTCTTTATTTCATGGACATTTGGACATTTGGATTCAGCATCCCAGTACCCAGCTTGTTGGGGAACAAGGGCAGGTGACCTGGAGGGGAAGGGGTCAAGAAAAGCTGTACCGGTGGTGCGCACCCCAGATGATTTACATTTAAAATAATAGACTTATAAAGATGGGAAAGGCAGGTAAATGACCTGGAGGGGATGTGGAGAAAGAAGTGGTAGCAGAGAAAGGCATCCCACTCCACTTAGCAGTGAGACTGACAGAGAGACAGATTCCCACTCCACTTAACAGTGAGACCGACAGAGAGATAGATAGATAGATAGATAGATAGATAGATAGATAGATAGATAGATAGATAGATAGATAGATAGATATCAGGCTGCTGATGTTGAAAGACGATTAGCTGCTTGCTGACTGGCTTCTTGCAAATGAAAGGACTGAAGCCCCATATGATTGGAGCAACTTTGGTCCTTGCAAAGTTTCCATCCAGTAAGTAATGAGTGGAGTCATAAACATAGTGCATGGTCATTGGTCTGGACTGCCAAGCCCCTTCCATATGAGCTGCAATGTGCTTGACAGTGACACAGCTCTCAAATGCCATTAAATGTAACAAAACTTTTCTTGTGCATGTGCAAACAAACACAAAAATTGTATTGTATTGTACTGGGGTTATTAAACCTGCTTTACACATGACCAAATCTCTAATTGAAAGGTTATGCCTGTGGATAAATTGGGTGAACAACCAGCCATGACCCCTTCCCTACCTCTATTAGCAGTTAATCCCAGCCTCTTTCTGAAGCACTTTTTCTTTGCTGGCCAGAAGCTCTGTTGGTATGTCTTCTCCTTTGGGGCCTTTTGGGGCTCCTCCTCAACATTACTGTGCTTTGGTCTCTGCTTGGTTTGTGCTGGACTTCTGTTTGTTTTTTTTGTGTTCTCCTGCTTTTGGTTAGTATTGTTTTCCCTCTGGCTGCTACATGCTTCCTTGTGTGTCAGTAAAGGGGCCTCTTTTGGGGGTTCCTAACCTATCAACATTACAGTTGCTGTTTAGTCTCATGGTGCTCAGCTGGTGGCTTCCCTGTTATTTCCACGGCTGGGGACTGCAATGTCATGGTGGGCCATCATGGCTCTGGCTAGCAGGAGAATGCTTTTATGTAAGCTGTATGATTTTGACCCACTTTCTTTTCTAAATGGTTCTCAGTTATCCATAATAAATTATTAACCTCACAGCCTACGTGGCCTTCAGACATTCATTGCATTCCATTACTACACTGCATGCTTCTTACTGGATTAACCTATGTCTACCTTAATGGCATTTAAGGTATTCGTGCCAATTGTATCAATTTACTATTCATGCTGAAACCAAAGCTTCAGATGCTTTTATGTAAACTATGATTTGCTTCTTTATGGAACTGGTTGGCCAAGCATATACATAATTCAGCTACCTCATATGCGATACATCATGCTTACCTATGCTGCTGCACATTTTATTGCTGTTTCAAATGCTGTTGCAAATCCTGCTGCATATCTCCTATCTACTAAACCTCATTGATTCATTTATGCTAAACCTCATTGATTCACTCACTGGCATCACAGCCTCTCATAAACACATACTTTCCATGTCACCGTCAATTCTGCTTTTGTAATGCAACTGGTTGACTTGTTTTCTGCTGGTGCTACTACAATCAAATCACCAAGCAATGGCTCACACTGCAGCTTCTTACCTCACCTGGCCCTGCCTTGGTAGTTTTCATGATTGCAGAGTTAACTCATAACCTTTCAATCTCGTGTGTGAAGAGTTTGCTCGCAACCTTTCAAGGCCTGCTACTTAATCTATGGCCATTGACTTCACCTGGCCTCCTTCAATCAAGCACTCAAAGTCAAGTCATGCTCTCATTCATAAATTGAAGGCATGACAACAATGTCCATTACCTTTTCTGGCTCACTGCTCACCCTGTAAGGCTGAAGGCCTTGCTCTGCACTCATGAAGTCCATTTCTTGAGCATATGAACCTCAGGGTGATGTCCTTCTCATCTGGTCCACAGTGGGAATGTCCTGACTTTGGGGGAAGCATTAGAGTGCAGTCATACAGCATATTTCTTGATGCAGAATTTAAGACTTCAGCTGCCAAGGGGTGAAGCCCTCACAGCCAAAGAGCACTCCTTCACTATGGCATTGCCATGGGACCTTTGAAAGCTATTCTCCCTATGACTGCTTCTGTTTCACCCAGTTTGTTTTAGTTAGTAGGCCAGCTGAGTGCCTCAGCAGTTGTTCTTCTCTGCCGCCTTCTCCTGCCTTTGGGGTCTGCTCTCACTCAGAGTAACCACTGTTGCAGAGGCCACTCACAAGCCTTCATGGCATTCACTTTAGATGGATTGTGAGAGCTTTCCACCAAATTGGAATATTTCCTTCCCTCTGATTGAGTTTCTAAATTGCAGCTGCAGCCACACAGCCATCACTAAATAAGTTACCCCTAAGCTGAAGGGAAAGCCACCTAGGCCTTGGATCCCCAGAGGTTTTCTTCTGTTAAAAGGGTTTTTTTCTTCTCCTCCATGTCAAAGGTCATAATATATAGTTAGTTGTTTATAGTATATTCCCTAGTTTCCTTAGGTAGGTTTCTGCTGTTGGATGGAGATGGGTGGTGGCCCTACTCACCTTTCTCTCTCTCTCCTTAGGATGCCCCCTGATGTCATCAGTGCAATCCATTTTATCAGTGCAATCCTGAAACCAAGTACATGTCATTTGTGTTTCATCCAGCTGTCTCATTGCTGTCAGTCTGCTTCTCTGCCTCATAGTCAACATGTACTGCTCAATGTTGTTTTATGGGGCTCATTCCTAAGGTACTTTTAGCCAAGGAATCTTTCACATGGTACCTCTAGAGATGGAACCCTCTCTGAGGGTTCCTTGTCTTCAGTACCCTACATTGTGGCAATTTCCCATGGAATACAGGGTGTGAAAGGCCAAACAGTTATCACAGTTGCACAAGCATAGCACTACTCTGGTTGCTATGCCTGTAGTTCAATGGGATGAGCAACCAGCCACACCCCCTTCCTGAGCTATATACACAGTTTCTTCCAGCCTCCTTCTGGAGCACTTTTTCTTTGCCCCACCATCCTCCCTTCCTCCTCCAGTGGCACTCCTCTCTCCTCAGGGGGCTCCTTCCTACAGTACCTTTAGCAAAGGGAATCTTTACCATGGCACCTCTAGTGGTAGAACCTTCTTTGAGGGTCCCTTGCCTTCGATACCACTACAGGTTGGTAATTCCCTGTGGAATAGAAAGTGCAAATGGCCAAACAGTCATCTCAGTTGCACAATTATAACACTACTCTGGTTGCATAGGCCCACTGAATTATATTAAAAAAGGTTAAAGAAAAGGGGTGTTTGCTCCCTTTAAATTGTGTGACCACTCTCTTATGACTTAATTTGTCAGAAGTACAAACTTCAGAAAGTATGGGGTAAGTAAGTAGTCACAATAATATAGTCCAAATTCATTCACATCATCAGTACACAATGTGTCACTAGAGGTGACAGATGTGTTTTGTCCAAGAAGCAATCTTGCTATTAGAGCAAGGCCAAGGAGGCAGTTGACTAAGGAAGCTAGAACCTTTCTGCTGGGACACCTCTGACTAGAGGAAAGGCAGACAGATTCTTTATTAGAAGTGCAGGATCTGCAAGGTAAATTGGCACCTTCAGTTAGGGTAAAAGAAGAAGAAGAAGAAGAATCAGCATTCATATAGTGCTTTTCATACATCCAAAGCGCTTTACAAGCAATGCTAGACTGGTAGTGAAGTGACTGAATGTGTAGTGGCGGCCATATTGCACATCATCACCCACACACAGCCTGGATAATTGCATGAACCGGTTTTATGGGAAGGGAAATGTTGGCCAGGACACCGGGAATGTTCCCTACTCTTTTGCGAAGAGTGCCCTGGGTTCTTTTACTTCCACCTGGACACCCACCAGGACAACACCAGGATGGGCAGAAGGGACCTCGGTTTAACATCTCATCCGAAGGACAGCACACCCCAGCAGTACAGCACCCCCCAATACTGCACTCGGATGCCAGTGATTTTTAGGTGCAAGTCCAATCCCGGTGTGGGGCGAGAACCCACGACCTTGTGGTCCAGAGGTGGATGTGCTACCAACTGAGCCATGCTGACACCTAAAAAAGAAACATGAGAGTTAGTGTGCTAGTCTGAGTTGAGGGAATGGAACTGTTGTCATCTTTGCAGTTATCTGGGTGAGGAGGAATGCTGTAAACTGGGGTGTGTAGCTTAGGTAGAAGTAAACCAGGTGTCTGCATTTAGACTTCTCTTTAGTTATCTGTTGCCCTCCTACCTGCCCGCTCACCCTCCCACTCTTAGCCAGTTCCACTTTCATATGCACTGGATTTGATTGACAATAGAAACTTCCTGTTTGGGAGCAGGAAGGGAGGGATCACCAAGACACATAAGACTTTCCATCCTTGAAAGGAAATAGTAGCTCTCCCTTCCCCTAGCTGCTGAAGGTCTGACTCTGAGCAAGGAAGAAGGAGTCTACCAAGGCACACGAACAAATGACTTGGAGGAAGGAGCTAGGGAGAGAGAAGTGGGAAGAGGGGGGAAGAAGAAGAAGAAGGTAAAAAATAGTAGGTAGCTAATAGGGGTTTGTGCAAACAGTGCTTCTGGGAGAGTTAGCTTGTAGGTTAACTATTGAATCAGGTGCATTTTTAGGAGTAGGAATCATTAAAGGGTATGTGTGCAAATAGTACTTCTGGGAGTTTTTAGCCTATAGGTTAAATACTGGATTAGGTACATTTTTAGGGGGTAGGTTAACTATTGGATCTGGTCAATTTTTAGGAGGTAGCAGGCAAGGTCTACATACCAGAAGTGACTATAATGGTAGTGATGCAATGCAACGGTTATGAGGAGGCAGTCTTCAGGGAGACTTTCTGGAGACTGCATTGCTGCCCCATCTGAAGACATCAATCTGGGCAGAGGAAAGAGGTTGCTAGACTGAAGGCTGAGTTGGCTTGGGTCAGATGGACCTACTCCCCCACTCAGCAACCACCAAGTCCACCTCTGCTTCCTCAAAAGGTGCTTGGTATGAAAAGTGGTTGGACAATGGCGGGCTCAGGGAGGGTTACTGTGGTGGAACATAGGCACATCCAAAATCCCATACCACTACGGAACTACTGCTCTGTATATTCCAGGGCAGAACTGTCCCATAGAGGCACTCAGGGTAGTGACTGGGATGGATGTAGGGGTTTTCCATGGTGGAGACACTAAGGGGGGGGGTGACAGAGGACCCCAAAGAAGGAGGAAGTGAATCCTGGTGGAGGACTTGATAGTTAGGGGAATACAGTTGGGTACAGGTAGGGATTAGTAAAGGATGGTAAGGTACCTTCCAGGTGCCACAGCTTATAGGGATGGAAGGAGGATCCCAAGGATCACTGAGGAGGCAGGAAGGAAGGGAATGCTAAATGCCATTGTCCCCTTAGGGACAAATGACCTGCTGGGGAGAGGCCAGGTGCATTTCAGGAAGAGTTTAGGAAACTGGGGAGGGGTGTTAGGCAAGTAGCACAAACTGTAACTTTCTCTGAGGTACTACCTGTCCACAACAAGGAGGATGACAGCAGGCTCGGCAACAGGAACTTCAAAACATGCTTGAGGAAGTGGTGCAGAGAAGAGGGATTTGGATTCATTGAGACAGGGGCTCCACCTGGAAGGATAGAGGCCTGTACAGGAGTGAAGGCCTTCATCCCTCCAGGAAGGGAATGGAGATCCTTAATGAACAGTTTAAATGCTACATTAGTAGCATTTAAACTAGCTGAAGGAGAGGTGGAATAGTGCATGAAGACATAGTCTGTTCTCCCCCAACATACTTACAGGGCCAGCAGTGGGAATCCCAAGGGTGAGAAGTAACACAGCGAACAAACATAAATAGGAAGCCAGGAGAAAGAGGGAAGAGGAAAGAGGAAAAATAATAGTGGAGAAAAATGGGAGGGGCAAAAAGGCAAGAAGAGGGGAGATAGCAGTATAAAATGGAGAGCCATGTGTGCAAATGCTCAAAGTCTGGACAACAAGGTGGCAGACCAAGAGGCGATTGTGGCAGCAGGAGACCTGGACATAGTAGCAATTACTGATACCCTATGTAATGAAAACCAAGGCTGGGAGATTCCCATACAAGGGTATACACTAATCGGGAGGGACAGGGTAGGAAAAAAAAGGAGGATATGTGGCTCTTTATGTGAGACAGGACATAAAGGCCACAGAAATTCAAGGGAGACAGAGTAAAGTGAAAGTGGTGTGGGTTACTCTGGAGTCAGGGTGGGGGGCAGTATTAGGATGGGGTGATCTACAGACTTTCAGCACAGGTAGAGGAAGGAGATAAGAATGTGATAGATGAAATACAAGGGATGGTTAACAAGGGTGAGGTACAAATAGTGGGAAACTTCAATCTACCAGATGTGGATTGGTGCCTACCTGCTGAAGTATCAGAAGTAGTGAAATCCTGAACTAACTGAGTAGGCATTCCTCAGGCAGTTAGTTAAATAACCCTTTCATACAGTAATGGGGCATTACTGGACCTGGTATCAGCAAACAGAGACAGTGTCACTGACATCACAGTGGGAAGACACCTGGGGACCAGAGAAAATCATACAGTTTGGTTCAACATTAGGACAGGGCCAGAACTGAGCCACACTTATATGAGGGCCCTGGACATCAGAAGGGCCAATTTCAAGAAAATGGGAGAGTGCTTAAGGGAAATCCTAGCAGGAATAAGAAATAAGGGTGTGGTACAGGAAATGTGGGCAGAAAAAAAAAACAGGCCATTGAGAAGGCAACAAACCTCTGTGTCAAGCAGGTTACTAAGACCAAGAGAAGGAAGAGACCACTGTGATTCTTCAAGGAAGTAGCAGAGAAGGTAAAGGAAAAGAAGCATGCATTCAAAAGGTACAAGATGACACAGAAGGAAGAGGATAGGGAGAGTTATCAGGAGAAACAAAGAGAGGCAGGGAAGGCAGTTAGGAGAGCTAAAACAAACAGAAAAACACTGTCAAATCAGCAGAAAAGGGGATAAAACTTTCTTCAGTTACATAAGTGAAAAGAAGAAAAGCAAAGCAGGGATAGTAAGATTAAAAGGGAAGGGTGAGGAGAGTGTGAATGAGGGTATACCATGAAAAGGGCAAGAGATCCAGGGTACCATAATGTGGGCCCACCTGAAGTAGGTGCACTTAATTTGTGGGCATTGTGTGGTGAGGGTGTTACTCTGCCTTCTGCTCTCTGATCTGCCCCAGTGTCATTCTGCCTTCACTCCTCGATGTGTCCGGGTGTTTCTCTGCCTTCACTCCCCAATGTGCTTTGGCATACAGATGATTATATTAATGTTTGTAGGGGCAGAAGCAGAAGCCCTGAATCTGCCCACACTACATTCTATTGTGCCCTTTGTGTCTGCATCATGGTTGTCAAGCACTGTTATTAACTGTGGTCTTTTGACTGCACCTGCTTTCCAGTGCCACATTTGTTTGCACCTAAAGGTGTAGGAATTATGGAAGAGGACCAGAAGAAAGCTGACATACTGAATAAGTACTTTTGTTCAGTATTCACACAGGAAGGAGTAGGTGACAGGCCACAGATAGTGGAGAAGGGCATTAAGGGAAAGGAAGTTGACACAAGTCCCTTTATGAAGAAAAGAGTCCATATTGAACTAGCAAAACTAAAAGTTGACAAGGCTATGGGGCCAGTTGGGGTTCACTCTGGGATACTAAAGGAAATAAAGGATGAACTGTCTGTGCCTCTGACAGCCCTGTTTAATCTATCACTGGATACAGGGGAAGTTCCAGGAGACTGGAGGATGGCTGATGTGGTCACAGTGCACAAAAGTGGGAATAGGGAGGAGGCAGGAAACTACTGACCTGTAATCCTGACTTCAGTGGTGGGCAAGGTTATTTAAACTCTACTTAAAGAAAGGGTTGGGGGATACTTTAACACCAGAGGGTTGCACGATCTGAGGCAGCATGGGTGCACAGGGTGTAGATCTTGCCAAACAAACCTGATAAGAGTTTTTTGACTGAGTTACTAGGGAGGTGGATCAGGGAGGAGTGGTGGATGTGGCCTACATGGATTCAGTAAGGCCTTCAACACTGTTCCACACAGAAGACTGGTAAACACGCTAGGCAGTGTGGAAGTGGGTCCAGAGTTAGTAAAATGGGTACAAAGTTGGCTAAGTAACAGAACTCAGAGGGTGGTGGTAAATGGAGTTCACTCAGGGGTCAGTGCTGGGTCTAATCCTCTTCAATGTCTTTATTGGCAACATGGCAGAGGGACTGGAAGGAAAGTTGTGCCAATGGAATGGACACACCATGGAGGGTAGAAAAAATGAAAGAAGATTTAAAAGAAGACTGGAAGACCATTCAATAGTTTGGCAACTGGGCTTCAATGCCCAAAAATGTAAAATTATGCACGTGGGGCACAGAAACCCAAAAGCAACATATCATTCAGGTGGGAGAGGGGATGTTAACAACAACAATATAGGAAAGGGATCTGGGGGGCATTGTATCTGATGACCTGAAGGTAGCAAAGCAATGTGATAAGGCTGTAAGAAAGGCTAGTAGGATGCTAGGATGCATTGTATCACCAGCAGAAAAAGGGAGGTAGTGTTACCTCTATGTAGATTAATGATGAGGTCACAACCTGAATACTGTGTCCAGTTCTGGAGGCCATGTTTCAGAAAGGAGATAGACTGGGTGGAGGCAGTACAGATAAGGGCAGCCAAAATGATGCATGGCTTGCATCAGAAGCCCTATGAGGAAAGACTCAGGGAATTAAATATGTACTCACTGGAGGAAAGGAGAGAAAGGAGAAGCATGATAGAAACATTCATATACCTGAAAGGCATCGATAAGGTACAGGACAGTGGCATATTGCTCAGAAAGAGATGCTGAAGAATGAGGGGGCATGATATGATGCTGGAAGAGTGAGACTTAGGATGTGAGGAAATATTTCTTCATGGAAAGGGTGATGAATACTTGGAACAGCCTCCCAGTAGAAGTGGTGAGTACCAAAATGGTAACAGGTTTCAAACATGAGTGGAATAGATTTGGGGGTTCTTAGTAACAGGGCTGGGAAGGGTAAGGCTAGTGATCGATTAGGGTCTATGGTAGCACAGGAAAGCAAATCAAGAAAACAAAACAAAGGAAAAAGCCATTATGATTCTCAAAAGAGGTGGCTGGGAAGATTAAGGAGAAAAGGATAGCATTCAGGAAATATAAGGAAACACAGAAGGAGCAGGACAGAGAACTATATCAGTTAAACTAGAAGGAGGCAGGGAAGGTAGTCAGAATAGCAAAGGCCCAAACTGAGGAAAAGATAGCCAGCTCTGTTAAGAAGGGGGATAAAATCTTTTATAGGTACATTAAGGAGTGAAGAAAGACCAAGGGAGGGATACTGAGGCTTAATAAAGAGGAGGGAATATTGGCAGAAGGTGACAGTGAAAAAGCAGGGATACTGAACGAATACTTCTGCTCAACAAAGTCCAAGAGGGTAGCATCTTTCAGAAAGAGATCTGCAAGAACAAGGGGGCACAACTTGAAGATTGAGGGGGGACAGCTCAGAGGTAATGTGAGGAAGAATTTTTTCAAAGAGAGGGTTGTGGATGCATGAAATGGCCTTCCTGAGGAGGTAATAGAGTCAAAAACAGTGAGGGAATTCAAGAATGCATGGGACACACATAACACAATGCTAGTGGGGGGTAGGAGGAAGTAGGCTGTTGGTTAACCCAGATCTGCTGCTTATCCATTAGGTAGAGAAATGGGCATACTAGGTGGGCCAAGTGGTCCTTATCTGTCATCAAATTCTATGTTTCTGTGTTATGTTTCACTTTAGGTAGGGATTTTAGGCAAACTAGGAGGGCCAAGAGGTCCTTTTCTGACAACAGCTTCTATGTTTCTATGCTTTTAGCTGCATAACTCGATCTTCTACTTAAATTACCAAATTTTGGCCTCGCAGACAAGCAGACTACTGACTTACTTGAAATTCAAGGCAGCTTTTGCCACCAGGTGATATGTACATCTAGGCATTATCATGTATGTCATCACAAGCATCCCAACACAGATACAAATAACATAATTTAAAACAAACTGGTGCTTCTAAATCCTTACAAATGTTACATCAGTCACTGTGACTGAGCCACCTACTCACCTCTCTTAAAAAGCAGCCACCCTGTTCAAATTACAAAATACAACTTAGTGAGTTAAGCAGGCAACCAGTATAGCCCACATGTGATATATGTAATATGCCTTTCAAACATTTTTCACCCAAAATGTTGGGCGCTGTCCCTCAAAATGATAAAAAGAAGACAAAATGTGAGCTTCATCGTCACTACAGTGAAACTGCTTTGTTTAACATCAGTATAAAGAAACAGGGTGCCTTTCTGCTCATAAAGTTTTCCATCACTGAGGTTATCAATGTATTAAAGATCAAGTTCATGGATCCGGATGTCAGTTGACAACAGCCAGGGTACCTGCCCCACAGGACTCACTGTCCCCTAAATACAGCAGGTGGCAGTGGGTGCTGGTTGTGGGGTATATTTGGTGGATGGGGACATGCCCTGGGTACCGTAACATTCCCCAGATTCATAGATGCCCCCAGTGGCAGCCGGCAGATACCCAACTAAACTGCTAGGGACTGTGAGTTCTCTGGGGCAGGTGCATCAGCTGTTATTAACTGGGATTTGGGTTATGATGGTCTAGCCATGCCAACCCCTCTACCCAGCCCAATCATCTCCATGCCACATCACAGGTCACCTCTGCTGGGTACCTTCTCATGTCCCTCCCACTGCTGCCATGCCCCTGTCACCTCCCCATGGCAGCACCAATGCTCCAGTGGCCCCTGATCCCCGCCAACTAGACATAGTTTACTCCCAACTACCATGGTTCCTCTTGGCTTGCTCTAGTCAAGGGGGATTGGAAGAACCTCTATCAAACTCCTGAGGTAACCACATCTTTGACATAACCCCGTGGCAACTCTCAGGACTTTCATGTAGGGATCCCATTTTTATAAAATAGGGTGCAGGGTCCCTGATGCACATGGAGTTTGTTGCCACCATAGATCACTGCAAATTGTAGCAATCTAAGGGCCCATCAGAGCCACAAGTGTAAAACTTCAAATTAATATATGTAACATCACTTCTTGGCAGCAAGCATCTTTTGCATGAGGACTAGTGAAGGATCCAAATGCTGAACTGAGTGCCATTCCTGCCTGTCTACAAATGGTAACATGAGGTAGTTTGGATATAAGATACTAGTGAAAGATCTGAGTGCTAAATTAATAACCGTCCCTGCCTGAATTGTTACTAATGATGGGGGGGGGCCCAAGTGCTAAAGACCTGCTCCCGACTGACTCCTAACTAATAATAACAGGGTGGGTGAGCAGTTGAGATGTCAGACACTAGTGGAGGATCCAAGTGCTAAACTGAGAGCTGTCACTGCCTGACTCCTTACTAATGGTAACAGGGAGGTGGGCAGATGCGTTGTCAGATGCATTAAGTTAATCTAAGGCCAGTGCCTCCACTACTTATATTTTTAGGTTAATTGAAGTAGTTAATTTCAGGTTTAATAATAGTGACTACAGCTTCTAGACTCAACTCCCTACCTCCTTTTTATAGCCATCTGAGTAGGTGGCATTCTGTAGGATTCTTACTGTTATTCTACCTCTTCTGCATATCTGTGGCTCTGGCCAGTGGACAGGGCTCCAGTCCAGAGATGGCTACATAAAAGAAGCTAAGGTTTTTGATTTTACTTGTTTTTACCTCTCTGGTCTTTCTCTAAAGTCTATAGTGATCCCATTGATCTGGACAGTGGTGACAGGGTTGAACAAGTCTACCTCTTTTAGACCCAGCTGCAAAATTCAACTACCCAAACCTATGTGTATAGGATAAAGGAAAGGTGGGGATGGGACAACAAGGACAGGAAGGGAGGAAATGTTGTTTTTTATTACACCAAGCCAAGACCAGAGGGTGTGGGTGGGAGAGCAAGCAGAGGGAGGGAATAGGTATAACCTTGCTGGCAATAGAAGGTGAGGCAGTGGTGGGGAGTTAAGATACTACAGAGAGCAAAGGGTGGGGAGTTTTTCTTTTTTTTTACCAATAGAGGCTGGTGATGGAGGATGGGAGTGGTACATGGATGGAGTAAGTTTTAAGGGCATGACAGATGGGAGTCTGACTAACCTGAGTTTAACATCATTGCAGTTGGGTGCATGCTCTACCTTTCCAATGTCCATGCAATAGTTTTCCTTTCCTTTGAGATAGACCAAAACCAAACTACTGAAAGAAAAAAAAATAAAAGCAAAAGTGCAGCTAAATATTTCTTTCATCCATTCCAAAGTCACTCTTAATTAAATACAATAAACATCAATTGTAACCATCCCAGTAAACTGTTCCCTGATGCCTCCATCAAACATGCTCTATGGGAAGATAGCTTACTCCTGGACCCTGTAGGCCAGGTACTGAGTGCTTAAGCAGGTAAGGGATTATACCTGATAGTCCCACCTTTTTACAGATGGTACCATGATGTCATACCAACAATTAGTGAAAAAAAAATGCAGTCTTGGGGGCGTGGCCTGGATGTGCTGAAGATGTCTGCTTACTCCTATATCTCCCTGGGACTACCATCTATCATCATCCATCCTTCTGCTCCCAGATTACCAATGTCTGCCAGCTACTGCAATATAGCTCTGCTAACATCACAGTTTAACTCTGGTAGAATATTTTCTTCATACTGCAACTCTACAGTTATATTTTTTCTGCATCTATACTGCTGTTCTGTGAAGGCCTGCCACAATGGCCAAGCAACCCTTGCAAAACAGCTCCCTTAGCATAGTGGAGTCTATGTTTCAGCAGCTCATCAATGAGATTAATGATTTAAAAATTACCTCTCAGCAAAACATCACTAATATGCAAGTGCGCGACCATAAAATCAATGATACTAATGTTAAAGTAACTCAAAATGAATGTTTCATCAACGACCGGCATGCCACCATCATGACATTGAAAATAGAAACAGATGCAATAACCTTAGATTTGTGGGTTTTCATGAGGGTGCAGAAATTGAGGACACTAATGCGTTCCTATCGCATGTGTTACCAGCCTTGCTTAAATTTCCACCTGGCTAGGACTTCCCTATAGAAAGTTCACACCATACCTTAAGTCGGAGGCCTGGTCCAGATCAAAAACCCAAGGCCTTTCATTGCCAGATTCCTAAACTATGGCCACATTGAACTGATTATCAACAAAGCAAAACAAGTGGGAACCCTTAACTGGCAAGAACACAGAATCTCTATCGTCAGAGACTTCTCAAAAGGACTCTTTAACAAGCGCAGAGCCTTTAACCCTATTAAAACCACTCTACACCACTGAGGGATTAAATTTGCCTTGCGCTATCCTGCTGTCATGCGCCTGTTCCTGGGTGAATCAACAAAAGACTTTAACATCCCCAAGACCTTAGTCACAATTCTTGGTGAGCCCCAGCCTTCAATCACCCTGTCTGGCAGTGCCAATACAATTCTGTCTGTCACTAACTCTGTAATTCCCTGACCAGGTCGGCAGACCCAAGCTGAGGCACCAAATTCTGAATGCCCCGAAAAATCCACCACTCCCGATTGCTGCAGCACCTCCTGTCAGACTCTCTGCCTACTTGCAAGATAAAAATAATTCTACCTCATCTTCTAACAGATACATCTGTTGTGCACATGCAACTCCTTCAAGGTTTTCCTCTCAACCGGAGTGACACGTTGGTTTCACTACACCTCTCATCCTCTCTAACAAATTTGCATTATTACAAGAAGACTCCTACTCATCTCAGGAAGACCTGGAAAAGCAACTATCGATCCTGTAAACAATGACCTTAATGACACTTTACAGTGTGGCAAGTCTCCCGACTCCTCTTGGGCCAAATTGGTGACCAGCTCCCCCTTCAAATCAGTAGAGCCTCCTAAAAGAAACAGAAGGGGAAGCTCAAAAATAAATCGACTGCTACCTCAAGTATACACAAGCGCAACAGCAATGGCTGATCATCTGGGCATTATTCAGGGCACCACATAGCAGAAAAAGCCTTTACTTCACCTCAGCTCTTTAACACCTTCAGATCTGCCTATCCCTCAATCACGTAGCACATTCCCTGTGAGTGCATACTATCACACCCAACTGGTCTGGAATGCATTGAGTTGTACATCACGGTCACAGTCTTCTGGGCAAAGTCTGTTACAGTTTTCCCATATTATTAAGGAATTCCTCTTTTGTCAATGTTTAATCAATCCCTACTCTAGTGCAGTGCTTGCAGCACACTTTGTATACCTATTCTCATGCAATTTATATGCACTGCCAATTTCTAATACTCCATGTTTTGAGATGGTTTTCACATTTAATGGTACATTACCCTACATTGCTAAAGCTAATATATACTTGCTCAATGTTTCCTCCAGCACCTATTAGTAGGGTCAGTCTTCCTTCTTGACACCATGTTCTTACCACATAACCATTTGTATTTATGTGTGGATGATGTTTAAATACATAAGTGAACCATTGTTAACTTCATTATGTGTTGTTACTATTAATGATAAGGATTTGCAAGGTTCTGGTGGCATTTTGTCATGGCCTGTATTGGCTTATTGCATTCATACCTCTTTTAATTAGCTTGTCTTCCAGTTTCTCACCATACACCCCATTCTGTTTCCCCTCCTCTCTTTAAGTATACTAGCACTTTGCATTGACTTATTAATTCATTCATTGCTTGGCTCCTTATGTCTCTTACAACAATGCATTGTAGGCTATTTTCGAGGTGTCTGTATTCTTTATCATCTCACTAAAACAGCCATAATTAATAATTGATAGCACATCCTTACTCGAAGCCTTTAATGCATGGGCTTATCTAAGCTCACTATACAGGTTCATAGCTGGAGCTTGCTAGGCCTTCACTAGGTCTGGTTACTCACTATAATTAATTACTCTCTTTTGTTATGGGTGATTTTGAGTCGTGTGCTGTTATTAATTGCATGGTGCCTATCACCAATACATTCAGAACCTTGAAGCCTGAATAGTCTCAATACATTATAAGCACCACACTGCTAGGGTGACTAGTATACCTATCGACAATATGACTCCCACCTTAAGTACACTTTTTCTATACCAAATTGGATCTTACACTATATCATTACCTACAAATCTATAATTTTTCAAGTACCTTTCCCTTTTTCCTTTATTTTTCTATTGACTCCTTGTGTCATTTGTCCTTCCTCCCCATATAAATCTCATTTTATTTGGTCAATGTGGTTATGTGGGCAATTATATAGTGGATGGCAAATTATAGCCTATTCTATACTTTGGAAACTGGTTGCTCTATACTGGTATACTTTTCTTATTTTCGAACTTTTGTTCTATCCAAGTTCTATTTCAAGTTTAACTCAAGTTCAAGTTATATTACTATATCTGGGATTTTATACTGTTTATAATCTCTTTTCATACTTTGGTATGATATTTATGGTCCCCCCCAAGGGTATTATCATGACTGCCTTAGTTCTAGTCATAGTTACAACTTTATAGAAAATAGTTGCATGCAATTTGCATCTTGGATCTAGGATTTGCTTTTTCTCAAGATTTACTTACTTCTTTTCATGCCTCATGGTATGATGAGAGAGTCTTGGTATACTCACCGACTCCTATCCTGCCATACTGCTTACAAAATTTACAATGTGTTTTACTATAATGCATATGTTCTGTTTGGTAATAATGTTCATGCTCTCTGTGCTTTCCATTCCATTCTTTTTCTCAGTGAAACACAATGGATTAACATACTAACATACTATTTGCCAGCAGATTAGGCCTTACGGTCTATCGAGTCTGCTCGAACCTTAGATCGTTAGTTGGGTGCCCTTGCCCTCCCATCCCTTGTGCTCCAGAAACCCTTATCATCCATCCCCACCCCCTGAGACAGGCCATCATCTGATACATCCACTTTCTGTGTCTGTCCCACCCTTTCTTGAAGCCCTCCACTGTGGATCTCTGAACCAGCTCGCCAGGCAGTGCATTCCAAGGATCCACCACCCTCTCAGTGAAAAACCTCCTCCTCTTTCCCCTCACCCTTCCACCTTCCAACTTCAAACCATGCCCTCTGTTGATACCTCCCTGCTTTAGTCTAAAGATCCCTCCATGTTTACCTATTTATTCCTTGAGGTACTTGAAGACCTCAATCTTGTCCTCCTGTCTCCCTCTCCTCCAATGAAAACAGGCAGAGCCTCAAGTCTGTCCTCATCAGTCAAATCCCCAGCCCTCGTGATCATCTTAGTTGCCTCCTCTGTACCCTCTCCAGGAGCTGTATGTCCCTCTTCAAGTGTGGTCTCCAGTACTGTACACAGTACTCAAGGTGTGGTCTAACCAGTCCATTGTACAGCGGCAGAATCACTTCCTTGCTCCTAGAGGTGATCCTCCTTACGATGCATCCCAACATCCTGTTTGCCTTGCTAGCTGCTCTCCTGCACTGCTCAGAGTTATTCATACATGCATCCACCATGACCCCTAGGTCTTTTTCCCCTATTGAGGTCTCCAGCACCTCCCCTCCCAGGGCGTACCTGTGTTTAGGGTTTCCCCGACCAAGATGCAACACCTTGCACTTGGTGATATTGAAATTTAATTTCCATGTGTGAGCCCAGCTTTCAGGGTGTCCAGGTCCTTGCAGGGCCAACCTCCCCTCTTCTCCCTCAACTACTGCTCCCATCTTGGAGTCATCCGCGAAGAGACTCATTTCACACCCTATACCCTCCCTGATGTCCGATATGTCTGCATTAAACAGGATCGGACTCAGGACCAAGTCCTGCGGTACCCCACTACCAACCTCTCTAGGGTTCGAGAGCTCCCCACAGACCACTACTCTCTGGGTGCATCCAGCTAGCCAGTTTTCAATCCATCTGACCATCAAAGGGCCTACTCCTAATCCCATCAGTTTCTCCACCAGACCATTGTGGGGGACAGAGTCAAATGCCTTGCTGAAGTCCAAGAATAATACATCCACAGGCTTTCCCCTGTCCAGTTCTGATGTTACTCATTCAAAGAACTCCACAAGGTTGGTTTGACATGATCTACCTGGCACAAACCCATGTTGCCGACTATCCAGACCTCCCGCCTCCTCCAAGTACACCCCCAATCATTCCTTTAGTATACTCTTCATTAATTTTCCCACCACCGAGGTCAAACTGATGGGTCTATAGTTACCTGGTACTTCCCTCGACCCCCTTTTATGGATTGGCACCACATGTGCCTCTCGCCAATCCCTAGGTACCCTCCCTGTCTCAAGTGACCTGTTGAAGAGCTCCACCAAGGGTGCAGCCAGTATGTCCGCCAAGTCCCATAGTACTCTTGGATGAATGCCATCCAGTCCATGAGATTTGTCTTTCTTTAGGGCCTTGAGGGCTAACCACACCCTTTTGGCGGAGATAGCATCATCCGTCCCCTCCACCTTACTGGCCTTTTTATCCTTATCCAGATGCGATACCCCTGGGGTACCTCTCCCTCCCTCTTGCTCCATTTCTGTTGCTCCCCTGATCCCACATACTGCCGCTTCTATCCCCTTCGTGCCTTGCTTTGTAGATATCCCATCCCTCCCTAGTGAACACAGAGGCAAGTACTCGCAATACGTCTGCCTGGTCTCTCGCCTCGTCCACTCACCCTCCTTCTGATCTCAATCTGCTGAGATGGCCTCTAGTTTTTCTCCACCCCAATGTACTGGAAGAACGCCTTTTGCCTCCATGTATCCCTGTGCCAGCCGCTGTTTTACTGGACTTTGCCCTCACCATACGAGTGACTTTTCTAGATGCAAGATGGTACATTTCTTATCCCTATCCCTCTTGTTGTTTTATATTTTTGTAGGCCTCTTCTTTCCTCTGACTGCTACCTGTACCTCACTGGACCACCAGCATGGTTTATGTGACCTTGCTCTTACGTTTCAACTTAGCGCAGATCCTGACTGCCTCATGAAGCCCCCGTTTTATGACCTCCCATCTCCTTTCCACACTTGTCATTGATGTAATCCCATTCAAGTGATCCTTGAGAATATTTCCCATGCCCACAAAGTCTGCCCCCTGAAGTCCACTGCCAGTGTCCTAGATCTCACCCCCACCCTCCCCCATGTTTATTTGAAACCAGACAGTATTGTGGTCTCTCCCAGTCAGGGGTTCCTGTACAACCATGTCTCTTACCAGATCCCCATCTGCCAGAACCACATCCACGGCATGCCCCTCCCTTGTGGGCTCCATCACATGCTGTGTTAAGAACACATCCTGGAAGCCATCCAGCAGCCTCTGCTCCTTTGCCACCTTAGAGGACATGGTTCCCCAGTTTGTACCTGGCATATTAAGGTCCCCCATCAACACCACTTCTTCCCCTTTTGGTCCACATTGGGCAATGATGTTGTCCAGCAAACCATCCTCTAGAACATCACTCATCCCGGGGGGGCCTATATACTACAGCCAGCTTGACCTTATCTCCTGCTGGGGATCGTAAGGTGACCCAGGAGGCCTCCACGTTTCCCTCTGCCTCTTCTACCCTAGCAAATTCTAAGTCATCTCTAATGAACATAGCCACTCCACCCACTCTGCCCTACTTTCTATCCTTCCTAAGCATAGTGTACCCCTGTATGTTTAGGTCCCAGTCATGGCTTTTGTTGGCCCACGTCTCCGTGACCGCCACCACATCCACCCCGCCCCGAACAGCATGACCTGGAACTCTGGCAAATTGTTTCCCAAGTTCCTGGCATTTACTAACACAAACCCCCACCCCTTATCCCCGATGCTCTTTGTTGAACCCCACCCAGATTCCTTATACTTCCATCCTCCCTCAGCTCCTCCTGAAACCTCCACCCCCAGTCTGTTTCTCTCCTTGGGCTTGAAGGCTACTCCTCATCTGGAGGAGAGGCTGCTGGTCAGCCCTCCCTTATCCTTCCCCTCACAAGTTTAAACCCCACCTTCTTGAATGTAGTCAGCCATCCCCTGTTTAAGGACTTCCTTCCCTAATGGGGCAAGATGAAGCCTGTCCTTGGCATATAGTCCCTTATCCTCCCAAACTCCATTCCAGTTCCCTAACACCCCCAACCCACTCTCTTCACCCCACTTCCTGAGCCAGTCATTTACCTCTGTGAACTTCATTTTTTTCTCCACTGAGGCCTTTGGTACTGGCAATATCTCCAAAAAGGAAATGTTGCATCCATTATCCCGACAGACTCTGGCAAGTTCTTGGAACCTTGCTTGGATTTCCAAAACGCTATTTCCTTCTAGATTGTTAGTTCCCAAATGCAGCAGGAAATCCGGTTTCCCTCCACATTTCCTAACCATTTCATACACCGTGAACTTTGCTCTGTGCACTGTCAGCCCAGAGATACTCACTACCTCACTACCTTCACCTGGCTATGGCATCCACCCCCCTGTCCCTCCTACTGGATACCCCTAATCATCGAGTCTCCCAATAACAGAACCTTAACACCGCCATCATCCTTATGGTTACCTCCACTATGCCCTCTCAGCCCCCTTCCCCTTTATTCATGATCTCAATTCCATGGGAGTCTTCCTGCCTTATTAGAGACCCCTTGTCACCCTCCCCTTTCTGCCTCCCTTGTTATTTTGCCCCCTTAACTCAAACCCCCTCTGTATAGGTGTCCCCTTTAACCCTCTCTTATCTGAACCATTTATCCTGGCCCTGTTGGTATCCCCTTCCCCCACACCGCCATCCTCCCTCCTTGTAATAGTACCCCTGCCTCTAGGGGCTCTCTGTGGGTCCCCTTTAGCTAGGGCCCATCTCTGGTACTGACCTCCTGCTGAAGGGGGCCCTCCCACCTCCTTGTCTCCCAGTTCTCTCCAATCATGCTCTCCTCCTCATGTCTGCAATATGTTGCATCTTCCCCATTTGCTTAACATTTATGTTTCCTTCTCCTCTGGGACTATTTCTATCCTTTCCATTGCTGGTCTGTGATGCCCTATGGGTATCCGACTCCTCCCCTGGCCTCTGTATAAGTTTCCTCATTTCCACCAACCCCTTCCTCCCCTCTAGGTTGCTTAGTAGCTCAAATTTATTGTGACACTCTATGTCAGCCTCCATCAAGTAACCCGAGTTTCCCCTGACTTCACCTCTAAACTGCCCCTCTTCTTCCCCTCTTGCTCTGTTCATCTTAGGAGCTCCCTTCCCACAGTCTGCTCTTTTAGGCTTCCGCACAACAACCCTTCTGGACTCTTCCCCCTCCACTCTCTTTGTATTCAGAATGTTCATCCCGTACACTTTCCCCTTAGCGTCAACATCCCTATCTAAGGGTCCTCTGTCCCTAATATCCCCCCTCCTGCTTGCTGTAACATAACGTCCTGGAATTTCAGAGCGTTGCCCCAGCCTCCCCTCAGCCCCACCCTTCTGCTGCCCATGTCCACACCCCTTATCCTTGGACACTCCCCTCAGCTCCCCAGCTTACTTCTTAACCAATATACCTCACTCCTGATACAAGATAGCTGTCTACAGAGTGGGCAGCCTCCCTCTCTCCAGGCCCAATTGAGAAGTATTGCCATTCCACAGCCTGTGCAGTGTACAACCCTTCCGAAGATGCCTGCCATGGTGGAATATGGCCACCCTGTTTATCCCCTTCTGTTTATAATGGCACACCCCCTTTTCTCAGTCCCTTTCCCCTGGAATACAGTTTCTCTCTATACTGACTGCAGTTATTTACAAACCAAATTTCAACCCCACCAATAAAGTTCCCAAGTCTCACAAACACATACAGTCCAGTGTGTGTTCAGTCCCACTAACAGTGTGTGTATGCAGACACCAGGTACCGTATGATGTCACAGGCCCACTAGCTCCTGTTGCTTCGAATTTCAGTTCCAAACAGAAATACTCAGCCCTTCAATCCCAACCCCCAGTGGCTTTTCAGTATTTAAGAAAGCCTACAAAACAGGATGGGTGGGAGGGCTCTTACCAAACACCAGGCAAACAACACATTTACATTTCACTCTAATTATCCCTGCCAAACAACTGTTCTGAAGCCTCCAAAGTTACAATATCACAGCCCAAGTAACAGTTCTAACTCAAGGTAATAATTTTTAACACATAGAACTAATTTCACTTACAAAACTATTCAAATATTTCAGTTAAAACAGAATATAACATCAGACCTCTGTCCTTACCAGCCTGCTGCTTATGTTCCCAAGTGACCATTCACCAAAATACATGTATCCATACAACATAAATGTCCTATATGCATTTCACAATTTTAAACCTCTCCCTTTTGATCTTGTGACATCGTCCACTTTTTTAATTTTAATGGGTTCACCACAACATATCCAAGACACACTGTCTTAAGGGTAGCTGGTCCATTCCACTGGGGTGTCAAACAGACAAGGCATACTGATGAGTCCTGGTAGGATGAAACACTTGTCTATGTCTTCTATTAGCACCCTTTGCAAACTGTGTGAGAGGCCTTTCAGCACCATGCAATTCTGCTTAAAGTTGGACCAGCATAACATTCTGTGGTGATTTGCATATGCAGCCCATGATGCTTTGCATTGTGTGGGCATGTGTGATTTTGTATCCTCCACTTTACTTACCAAGAGACCTTTATTTTCTTTTTTGTAACCTTCCACCTATTTTCTTATCAACATGAGCAATTTAATTCTACATTCATGGAATGCTAAGTGACTCAACTCACCTTGTAAATGAAAACAAATACTCACCTATCTGAAGAATCATAAGATACGTATTGCTTTCTTACAAGAAACCAAACTTCTATTAGAGGATGTCGATAGGCTCAAAAGGGATTGGGTCAGTCAAATATATGCATCTTCTTTTTCATCCAAAATGTAGGGGGGTTGCTATTTTACTACATGAATCTCTCAAATGGATTCTTATCAAATCCATCTCAGACTCGGATGGAAGATGGGTTATAGCCCACTTAAACTCCTCTATAGGTCCCCTTATGTTAGTTAACATCTATGCCCCTAACTCTGACTCACCCAAATTCTTTCACAATTTGGCCCAACAAATTATGAACAATAATAACAACAACTCTCCTATACTATTGGGAGGAGACTTGAACTTAGCTCTTGAGACACAGTTAGACAGAAGTAATTCATCATGTGACTCTCACCCCAGAAGTATCTTTGTGCTCTCCTTGCTGATGAAGGATCTAGGCCTTACTGACATCTGGAGACTACTGTACATCACCCTAGACAATGTGATTACACCTTTTATTCCCCACTACTTAAATCCTATAGCAGAATTGATTGCTTGTTCTCATCCCTATTCATCACTGATGAAACTATTGACACAGCTGTTCTCCCAATTACTATATCAGATCACTCTCCTATAAGTTTACATCTACTTTGGGGCCCACCCCCTTCCAAATTTCCCTCCTAGCATCTAGACCCATTGTTACTGAGAGACCCCGATTTCTTCCCATGGGTCAAGTCCCAGATTCAAGACTTTTTCTATCAATAATGCTTCCGATGTATCTCAATGTACCATCTGGGAAGCACTTAAAGCTACAATTAGAGGCAAAAATCACTAATTACGTGGTGCAGAGGAAAAAGCTAAGAGAACAACAATTGGCTGAGCTAGAAAAATCTCTCAAAGAAAAAAGAGCCTCTATATTACAAAATAAAAAACCCAGACCATAACTCACAACTTCATCTTGAAATTTTACAACTGTGAATTAAAATCAACAAGTTAATATTTAGGAAAGTTGAACTTGCCCTGTTAAGACTCAAACACCGATACTGGGAACAAGATGATAAATGTAGGAAACTGTTCTCTTATCAACCTAAAAATCAGCAGCTGGAGAGACATATTGCTGGTCTGAAAGATCCTTCAGGCAAAATTTACAGTGATAATCCCTCGATTAACTGTATCATGCATTCTTTCTACCAACAATTCTATTTCCATACAAACTTTCCACAACCCAATCGTATACAACATTTCTTGGAAAATTTACAGCTACTGCAGCTCTCTCAACAAGACATGGCTATGATAGACGATCCCTTCACCTAAAAAGAGACACAAACAGTGTTAACTTCCCTAAAATCTGGCAAATCACCTGGAAGTGACAGTTTTCCCATAGACGTTTATAAACCCTTAGCTGATACTTTATGCCCTTTACTATTCGAGGTGTTCCTGGAAGCCACCTCACAGGGCAAACTTCCTCACTCCATGACTGAAGCCATTATAACTGTTTTACCAAAAAAAGATAAAGACCCCTCTCTCCCATCTAGTTACAGACCGATCTCATTACTTCATACAGACGGGAAAATGTTCACAAAGTTATTAAATCTCCATTTAGAATCATTAGTTCTAAAACTCGTCTACAACTCTCAAGCTGGATTCATCAAGAAGAGAACTAGCTCTGACCATCTCCATTCTCTACTTACCTTAATTTACATAGCAAGATCCCTTAGATCACCAACTGCAGCTATAGCCATCGATTTTGGGAAAGCATTCAATTCTCTCAATTGGAACTATTTATATCATGTATTATCACATTTCGGTGTTACTAACAAATCTTGTGTATGGATCCAATTACTATACACTTTGCCTTCTGCTCGGGTTCTTACTAACTCTACTCTAACCTCTTCCTTTTATCTGGCAAGAGGCACTAGACAAGGGTGCCCCTATCCCTTTCCTTATTTATTCTTGTCATGGAACCTCTAACATCCTCTCTTTGTCATTCCTCCACAATCCGAGGCATCCTTATTGGCAGCTCTCACTACATCTCGCTGTCCAACGCTGATGACCTCCTCATCTTATTAGAAAACCTTAACTAAGTTACTCTCCCTCTCTCTTTTTCTACTCTTTCATTCCTGATCTCTTCCTAGATTCCCTTTTTAATTCTTCACTCTCCTCCTTTATCCACTTTTACTGTACTGCTTTAAGTTCACAACACTACATTGTACAAACATGACTGTCCATACTACTTGTCTCAATTTTACGTCTTATACCCCTAGAACTACAAATTGTCTAGTTTCCTTAACTGCATAGGATGTACTGTCTTACATTGATTTTAAAACATATGTTTTCCCTTTTATATCAACATTGTCTAGTACCTCAGACAGTATCCTGTTTCTCTTCTTCTATTATAATTACATGCAGATGTACAGTATATTGGAGGATGATACTTGTTTGACTGTATTTCAATAATAACAATAATAAAAAGATTAACTGCAAAAAAATGCAATGTTCACCCCTCTCATTTCTTTACTTATCTCCAGGTCAAGGGTGAGTGTCATGGGTGGTGAGGGAGCCCTCTCCTCCAATGCTACATGCTCTCCTCCAGAGGAAATATTTGCTGGGCCCTCTCAAACTAAGAACCAAAAACCACTTAGTCAGGGTTATAAACCTATTTTAGGTGCACTAACTGACCCTCTTATTTCACTTAGTATGCTGGGTGAAAGATCTGGGACCCAACTCTATTATGGGGGGAGTCTGGTTGGGAACTTTTAGGAAAGGGATGACATGCTCTGTCAGTAATTGACTGAGAGCCATCCACTACAGTGTATTACATAGAACCTACTACAGTACACTCCAATGCTAGCCCATAGAATTGACATGTTTAAATCAGACAGATGTCCTAAATGCAAAACAAGAGAGGGTACATTTTTCCAAATAGTGTGGAATTACCCACAATGATCCCATATTGGCATGACATTATTACCATATTGCTCCAGGTACTTTTTTGTATTAAGTATAACTTTATTAAATTTCAAAACACAGCAACAACACACACAATATACACTTTGATTACAATTCATAGAACAACATACACCCCAACAACTCCCAAACCACTCCAATAAAACCAGAGCTGCATATTCCACCCATAAAATAATAATAAAGAGGATACACCAACAATGTAAAAGCAACTATTTATATTGCTAAAGCCCAACTATATAACGATCCCCATTTTGCAAGAAAAATATGTTTCTTATGTTGAACACTAGCAATATGTAACTCTAATGAAAGGGAACTCAGGAGTTCTTTATGTGACTCGGACCATGATGGAATGTGATCATCCATTCAGTGGTGCAAGATAATCATTTTAGTTGCTGTAGAGATACGGGCAACGTAATAACGCTAAAAAGAAAAAGGAATATCTTGTACCTTCCCCAATATGCAAACTTTTGGTATAAAGGGAGTGGCAAGATTTAATGCTGGATCAAGCCAGGTTTTGATAGACTCCCAGAAAAGCTGAACTTGCTCACATTGCCAAAATATGTGTAAAAGATAGCCCTTTGCGTTATGACATCTAAGGCAATGATTATTGTCCATTCATCCCATTTTACACAGTTTTACAGGATTGAAGTATAAATTGTGTAAGATTTTGAACTGCATTTGTCAGTAGTGATCCTGTTTAATTAATTTATAGCAATCTTTCCATAACAGTGACAACTCCAACTCCTCCCAATCCAGGGATAAAGCCAATTGTCAATAATATGCAATCCAATTGGGTTTAAAGGGATCTAATGATTGATATAAATGGTACAACTGTGCCACTGCATGTCTTTGGTTGGCAACCAACGTGAATGGCACAGAAAGAGAAACTGTCACATCCATCCATGGTAGGGACCCTAAACACAGCTTCAATGACCCCAAAAGCTGGATATATTTAAAAACACTTGGGATGCAAAGTTATGTATTACCCAAAATAAGGAGAAATCCAAGGTTATTTATTATCCAAAAGAATATCATGAATACAAAGCAAAGCATTTAACGGTAGAAAGGAAGGTGGAATGAGTCTTCCTGCAATTTTGATATTAGGGTTATAGCAATTTAAGTTTATTGTTTGACATATATTGTCATTACATACACAGAATTAAAAAAGATGCAATATCAATACAAAAATAAAAAAAAAACATTTTATACATTAATACTTAAAAACAAGACAATATAATAAATACACACATATTTGTAGTTTCAAATTTGCATTTCTTATCACAATGGCTTCAATGCTTCTCAAACATTTAACACCTGAGGATCATTATTATGAAGTGTATCAAATTTTAACCCTAACAGTCTCCAATTAAGTTATCTAGATAAAGAATATAATTAGTACATAACACACTGTTTCAAAAAATACACCCCAATACTAAGTTCATATATGAATACCTTGGATATGAAAGACAGAACAGGCTTAAACCCTAACAAACTCTTAAATCCTAAGCAGGAGTAATGAGTATAAACAGAGTAAGCGGGTCCAGGTCTGGTTACCTACACCCAGCAATAAAAAAATTCTGCTATATCAGTTAGAATTTGTGGATTTTCAGAATGTAATAGAAGATCAGGAAAATAACCTGAAGGTATAATATAAGAAGAGAAGTATTTATCTAGATATTTCTTCCTCTTTTTGTACCATTGATATCTCATGAGTATGTGATGTAAATCTTCAGGTTCATTTAGATAACATAAACAATTAGAATAAATGGAAGTTTGTCAAGAATACCTAGCAGTTAATATACTGCTGGGAAATAACTCAAATCTATAGAGAGTCAGAATTTGCCTATGAGTTGGGTTGGTCATCAGTAGTAAATACTCTTTAAGATAGTGTTCCTGTATATTGTTTTTTAACCACTGTGAAACTTTCAATTGTTAATTTTTTTTATAAGTCATTTTCTTTATTCTTTTTTGAGATCACTGCAGTAACAACTTTAGCATAGTTTTTATTAATAGAGCTGATTGGTTCATGTGTCATATTAATCCAAAAATGTATTATTCTTATATGACTTTTTTTTGTCGTAAATGTGATTTGACTAAGATGCACTCTTACCAATGCATTAGCTGCTGAAATAGGTAATTCTAAGGTTTTCTTATATACTATATTAATTATTGATTCTAGAATATTTAAACTGGAAACTCCCCAATTTTCCATAGTGTAAAACCCTTGATTTAGTAATTTACTATCTATAGCTCTAATCATTGGCTCTATTGACATACCTCCATAAGTTCTATTAAATCGAAGACGGGCAGATAAGTGATCCTCATTTTTGCCGCTACAGTCCTAGTATGCTTATTTCAAGAAATAGTATTCAATATTGTAACCCCTAAGTAAGTATATTGATTCCAATGAATGATTAACCAGAAGCAGACTTCTATACTTCTTTCTACAACCTAAAACCATAACCTTTGTTTTTGTTTTATTAATTGTTTGTTTCAACACAGTACGAAGAGCTTGTAATTTACAGAGACTTCTTTGTAAATCTAATCTTGATGTTGCAATAAGTGCAAGGTCATCAGCATAAGCCAAAATCAGGATTAAATGTTCAAGAACTTTGGGCATATGGTGTAACAGATTAATGAATTCTATTAAGATGTGGTTTATATAAAGATTGAATAGTGTCAGTGCCAACACACACCCTTGGCGAACTCCAACATTAGTAGAGATTTTTTCAGACAGGCTACCGTTATCATTATGTCTTATCTTAACCCAAGTATCATCATATAGTCTTTTTATCAGATTTATTAGATTAGCATCTATACAGAGGGCCTCCATACTAACCCATAATAAATCTCTGGAAATTGAGTCAAAATCTGAAGTAAAATTGATGAAAGCAATAAACAAAGTTTGTTGTTTTACATTGATGAATTTTTCAATAATATGTAAAAGGATAAAGATTTGTTTAATTGTCCCATTATTTTTTGAAAGCCTTCTTATAAAGAGGATATAATTCTATTGTGTAAGATCCATTGTTGTAACTGATTTAATAATTCTTTAGAATATAGTTTGGCTATATTATCTATTAAACTTATTGAATGATAATTTGCAGGATTACCTGTAGCTCCCTTCTTAAAAATTGGAACAATGTAACTACCCTTCCAGGAATCTGGGATGAAGCCATACATTATGAACTTGTTAAATAAGTCTGTAAGAGTAATTGCTCACCACTCTGGCTCAGCTTTATAAAAGCCAATTGATATTTGATCTGGGCCGAGAGATTTGTTTGGCTTTCTACTATTGATAGCAGAAAGAGTTTCTTCAGCAGTAATTCAAATATTCTCATCATTAATTAGACTCATGTGGAAAACAGAAGTTTCACTGGACTTGAAGAAGATATTACAGAAAAAATTAACCCATACTGTTGATTTTATTTGTTTCCGTGGGGAACTTTGCCCCCCCCCCACCTCCTGCTAACGATTCTCAACTTCAGGGGGGTGCATGCTAGGGGATGATAAATAAAAAACATGTAAATTTCTCAGACCAGTGCAAAAATCCTGACACACCTGTGGAGGGGTTGTCGGATAACAGATGGAACAGACACCAAACTTCAGGTTCAATACACAGTCTCAGTGTGATGTTTATTCAAAATATAGGAAATAAGCTTCTGCAATGCCATATTCCTTCTTCAGTACATCAGTTTGCAGCAACAAACTATGTATGTCTTTTCTCTGCACTTAACCAGCAACCACTGACACTGATCTCTGATACAACTACTTATCAGTGAAAACCCTTGCTCCCTGTCTGGGCCCCATTTGTTGAGGTAGTGGGGGCTCAAAAAGAAAAAAAATAGCTATAGACGAAGAACTTCAGTACAGAAACACTGATACATGGGTTACCCCAAAGGGCATTGGCAACATATCAAGTTTCAAAGAAATACAACATCATACATATGTCCATAATGCAAAGCTTCATGGGATATATGCAGATCATCATGACATTTCAGACTTGTTCAGTTTACAGCAATTTACATGCATTATAAACAGCACAACTAACCTAATTTCTATAGTAGTCTCCTAATACTTTCTACCATTAGCAAAAACACCTAGTGCCATGGTATTTTTAACATTTACAGGTTTCATAACATAAGGTGTATAGATCAAGGTATTTTATGACATAATGCTAAGACACACTATATCCAACAATGATAAACACAACCAGTTTTACATATGTTTGGAGGTCACCACAATAACCTCCTTGTAGGAGGACCCATGTGGGGAAAAGGAAAATTAAAGACGACACTATAGCATAGTCAAGAAAGGGAAGGGGGTGCCCATCGGTTGCCAACCTTATGGACTAGAAATTGTAAAGGATAGATTAGGCTAAGAAATAGAAGAACTGTTGCAATAGATTTAAGAAAAGGTCAGTCCTCAAGAGTGCAAGAGTGGCAGGGGCTCCCTGACACAGTGCCCAGCACCGAACCTGGCACCCTCCCAACTATAGCCTGCCACAAACTCACCACCCTACACAGCCAGCTCAGCAACCCACCGTCGAACTACATCTCACAATCCCTTCCTCCCCTTCTGCCTGTCACATGAAGTGCTCGCTCCCCCCTGCACAGATGTATACATAAAGTGACAGGATGTCGCTATACCCACATTTACCCTCCCATCCACTATCCTTGAGAACAGGCACCTCTGTTGAGTCACTCTTTTTGTAAGTGCTAAAAAGCAATCACCCTTCTCATGGGATACTCTCAGAGGTCTGTGTGCTGAAACTACAAATAGAACATCAGTCAGGTAGGAGAGGAAACTTATTAGACTGTCAGTGTGAGACCATCAGCATACTTTTAGTTAATATAAACTTGGATACCCTGAGAACAGCAATTCATCTATTATTTCACAGTAAGTTGATCCTGACACCAATGCTTTAGAATAATGTTTTTCTTTTTTTTTTTTTTTGGTAATTCATGGTAATGCTATCTGGACAGCCACCCTTTGATTTCTAGCTAAATACCTTATGAGCATTGGGGCTATGCACTAATGGGTGGAAAGTATGTGCCATAGGTGTGTACCTGCTTGCATAGCTCCATGGCCCCAGGCAGGTGACGGGTGTGAGATATTCACTACTACATGCAGCAGGAGGGCACCTGTCCATGGCACTGCCCCTGGCATGCAGTATTGCACAGGGTGGCCAGGGGTAGAGTAGCAGACCAAGACAGGCATCCAATCGGTTGCCTGTTCTGTGTCCCAGAGTGGATCTCTTGTACAGGTAGGCATGGGGCCAGGTATGTGAATAGCCACCACATGCACCTGACTCTGTGCACCGAGGCCCTGTAGTCCAGTGTCCCTCCCGCCCAATACCAGTCCCCATGGCACATCCTGGCACACATGCAACTTCCCCCCCAGAGCTGAGTCTTATCCTTGAGTGAATAATGGCAACCCCCCACAACCAACTGAACCCCATCCCCATGTGAATAATGCAATCCCCACACTCATCTGAACCCCGTCCTCATTCGAATAATGACACCCTGCCTACATATCTGAGCCCCATCCCTGTGTGAATAATGGCAACCCCTCCCCACACAACTGAACCTTGTTTCCGTGTGAATAATGATAACCCCCCCACAGAATCAAGCCCTGTCCCTGTGTAAATAATGGTAACCCCCACACACACATTCTGAGCCCCGTACCAGTGTGAATAATGACAATCCTCCATACATCCGAGCCCTGTCCTCGTGTAAATAATGTCAACCCCCCACACAACTAAACTCCATCCTTGTGTGAAAAATGGTAACCACAACACACACATCTGAGCACTGTACCTCTGCAAATAATGACACACTCAACACATCCATGCCCCAGCACAGTAGTTGATGTAACCCCCCACCAATGGTGCCTTGTTGTGATGGTTCTGGCCCCTTACATCAGTGCCTGTCATGTGGATTGGGTGGCAACTATTAGATAATAATAGTGTATTATCTGCTATTTCTTTGCGATACCGCTCAGTCTGCAGGTTTCCATCTAAATCTTTAAATATGGTAATATCCAGGAAGTCAACAGACATATTGCCATATTTAAAGATTCAGATGGAAACCTGCAGACTAAGCTGTATTGCATAGAAATAGCAGGCAATATGCTATTATTATCTAATAGTTACCACCCTATCCACGTGACAAAAAATATTCCTAAGGGGCAGCTAATGAGAGTAAAATGTAATTGCAGCATTGCAGCAGACTTTGAGGAACAAGCGGATGATCTTTGTAATAGACTATTAAAGAGAGGCTACAGCAGCAAAAATATTGTTGAAGTTAGAGAAACTGGGTGGGATATTCAAAAGGGTTGCCCCATGCGCAATAGGGTTGCGCATGCGCAAGTCAGAAATTGTGCCATTCTGCGATATTCAGCAGGAGACAGTTGCGCCACTGAAAACAGGCTGAGCAACAGCACAATGCAAATGAATGCATGCTCAACTGGAGGGGGAGGAACCATGCATAAACTGCACAGCCCGATATTCAGCTGGGCGTAGCAGAGTTAGGAGGCGCAACTCAGCCTGCGCCTGCACGACTTTGAGCCAAAAAAAAGGCTTAAGTCGAGGGCCACCCACAGGTGAGCTGCTGCATTGCAGGGCGAACACAGCAGCTGCCACTGTGGCTGGCCCCTAACCCAGTCCCTGTGCCCCCTGCAACCCGATCATGGGCAGCCAACTGTAAATCCCCACCACCACCCCCACTGGCCCGATCGTAGGCATAGTGTACTCCACCCCACCAGCCCGATCGCAGGGGCATAGTGTACTCTCATCATCTCGACCGCAGGCAGCAATGTGGCCTTCAACGAGCCCCGGTGGTCCAGTGACGAAAAGTTATCGCTAAGGCAGTTTACCAACTGTCTTTGTGGTCTAGTGGATTGAAGTTTCGGATGCTGGCAGTATGTTTAATCTCGAACGACTTCGCGGCTAGTGTCTTCTTCTTCGTTTCACTCATTTCCACGTAGCCCCACAACCTCGCCCTCCAGCAGCCAGCAGGTGGCAGTATCCTATCTGTTTCGTTACTCATCGAGCCGATCGTTCGTATTGCACTTTTGGTGGAAAGAGCCACGGGCATGCAGCCTATACCGTACAAGACAGTTCAGTTTTGTGAATGAGTTCATTTACAAAACTGGACTGTCTTGTACGGCATGGCTGCATGCCCATTGGCTCTTGCTCCACCAATGGGCTGCAGCCTCACCGGCAGTCAGTCGGCGGGCGGTGGGTGGCAGGCAGGTGGATGCCACCCGCCGCTGCTGGGGGAGGTGGTGGGCCATGGGTGGGTGGGGTGGGGACACTAGCCACCAGGGATACGCTCGAGGGGTTTATTAAACATACTGCCCACGATCGGCTTTTGGTCCACTGACCACCAGGGATCCGTTCGGGAGGAAGGGGGGGTTTATTAAACATACTGCCCGCAATCGGGCTTTTGGTCCACTGGACCACCAGGGATCCGTTCGGGAGGAGGGGGGGTTTATTAAACATACTGCCTGCGATCGGGCTTTCAGTCCACTGGACCACCAGGGATACCTTCGGGAGGACGGAGAGGTTATTCAACTTACTGCCCGCGACCGGGCTTTCGGTCCACTGGACCACCAGGGATACATTGGGGGGGACGCCACATTGCTGCCCGCGATCGGGCTGTTGGGGAATTAAACCATGCCTGCTATCGGCTATTTGGGAGGAGAATTAAACCATGCCCGCGATCGCCAGTGGGGGTGGAGGGGATTCTACACTGTTTTGCCCGCGATCGGGCTGCAGGGGGTACCGGTCCCCGACGGCTGCTGCCTGGCAGGGCGCCAGGCGCAAGTCCTCGGGGATCGGCGCACCTACATGCTAATGGCATGCAAATGGAGCCATAATCAGATGCAAATGGCCCCCTGCACTTTTCATGAATTATGGCCCCATTTGCATGGCACCTTTTGAATATTGGGATTTTGCGCATAGCGCAATGGTACTTGTGCCACTGCAAATTGAATGCTCCACTCTGTCAACTTGTGGTGGCGCAAGTTCCACTGCACCATGCACAGTGGCTTTGGTTGAGGGGTGATAGTCAAAGGAGTTGCTCAATAGCGCAACTCCTTTGAATATCGCCCTGGACACACCCCTGCACAACTATTTTGCGCAGCGCAAGGGCTTGCGCCTAAGAAGACCGCAGTTTGAATATCTGGCCCGCTGTCTCTAATATGGATAGGGATGAGCTGTTACAAAAAAATTTTGAAGAAGTAAAATCAAATAATCATATTAACTTTGTGACAACATACTTTGCATAATCATACATCATTCAAGAGATTGTTTGCAAGAATTGGCATGTTTTAGAAAGTGATCCAAGACTTAAAGATATGGTTTCTGATTAACCTAGAATGTCTTTTAGAAAAGCAAATACATCGGGGAATACACTTACACATAGTTACTATCAAGAAAGTCATTCTGCAACATCGCTACTTGAGGGGTTCAAGGATGTTTTCAGTGTAAATGTTCTTTCTGTGATCATGTGCTTACAGGTAAAATGTTTTCAAGCATTAATGTAGAAAATAAATATGAAATTCATCAGATTATTACTTGTGACACAAATGGGGTGATATATTTGGCTGTTTGTTCTTGTTCTGCTTTTTATATAGGGAAGATTACCATGAGTTTTAAAATCAGAATGAGTGAGCATCATAGGGCTATAGAAAAGCATTTGTCAATGCCGAATGTTGATTGCGTTGGTCTGTTGAGCTCACTCAGTGGCCCTCTGTCACTGGCTCAGTCTATTTGTCCTGGTGCTACAGGCTGCTCTTTTGTAATGGGCTGCTGCCTGCATTGGCACCTTGTTCTGCTAAGGAAGAAATACGTAGCAGTCCCGACAGAGCTCCATTGAGGTGCCTCACACCCCCTCTATGAGTCTTTCCATTCTGTTTCTCCCGGTGCTGCAGGCTGTCCTTTTGCACTGCGCTCCTGCCTGTGTTGGTGGCTTTTTCTACCCACAAAGAAATCCACAGCTGTCCCGACAGAGCTCCGTTGATGTCGCTCACTCCAGCTGTCTCACTCACTCATTCTTGTTCTCCTGGCGCAGCAGGCCGCCCTTTTGTACTGGGCTTCTGCCTCTGTTGGCACTTTTTTCTGACCACAAAGAAACATGCAGCAATCCCAACAAAGCTCTGTTAAGCTCACTCACTCCTCTTCTCTCACTTGCCAACTTCCCTTCTCTCACTCGCTCATTCTGTTCTGCCGGGGCTGCAGGCTACCCTTTTCTACTGGGCTCCTACCTGCGTTGCTGTCTTCTTATGCCCACAAAGAAATTTGCAGGAGTTACAATATAGCTCTATTGAGCTCACTCACTCGCTCATTCTGGCTTTCCTGCCACTGCAGGCTGCCCTTTTTTGCTGGGACCCTGCATGCATTGCTGCCTTTTTCTGCCCACAAACAAATCTGCAGCAGTCCAAACAAAGCCCCATTGAGCTCACTGACTCCCCCTCTGTCACTCTCGCATTCCATTTCTGCCAGCGCTGCAAACTGGCTATTTGTACTGGGCTCCTGCCTGCGTTGACACATTTTCTGTCCACAAAGAAATCTGTAGCAGTCACACTAGAGCTCCACTGAGCTTGCTCACTACCACTCTGTCACTCGCTCATTCTGTTTCTCTTGGCGCTGCAGACTGTGCTTTTGTACGGGGCTCCTGCCTGCATTGGCGCCTTTTTCTGCCCACAAAGAAATCCCAGCAGTCCTGATGGAGTCTCCCAGCTGACTAAACCCCTTGTCTCACTCGCTCATACTGTTTCTCCCACCACTGCAGGCTGGCCTGTTGTACTGGGCTCCTGCCTGTATTGGCGCCTTTTTCTGCCCACAAAGAAATCCGCAGCAGTCCTGACAGCGGTTCAATGAGTTTGCTCACTTCCCCTCCCTCACTCGCTCTCTCGTTCTGTTTCTCCCAGTGCTTCAGGCTGCCCTTTTGTACTGGGCTCTTGTGTTGGAGCCTCTGTCTGCCCACAAACAAATCCACAGCAGTTCTGACAGAAATCAGTTGAGCTCGGTCACTCTCCCCCCACTCAGTCGATCTTAATCTGTCCCAAACACTGATTTCCCAGAGTGACCATGCTGTTGTCTGGCAGGAGTGCAAAAACATACTGTAGCCAGGATGTGAAAAATGACAGCTGTAGTGTTCATAAGGAGTTGTGGAAAAATGCCACTGTTGAAAATGCGGCTTGACAGTATTACAAATTTGAGAAGTTACAAGGGTGCGCGGAAACAATTTCTATGCACACTGGTAACACAGTCATGTTATGGCAGTCCCGACAAAGCTCCATTGAGCTTGCTCATTCCTCTACTCTCACTCACTCATTCTGTTCTGCCAGCGCTGCAGGCTGCCCTTTTCTACTGGGCTCCTGCCTGCGTTGCTGCCTTCTTATGCCCACAAAGAAATTTGCAGCAGTTTCAATACAGCTCTGTTAGGCTCACTTACTCGCTCATTCTGGTTTTCCTGCCACTGCGGGCTGCCCTTTTGTACTGGTCCCCTGCATGCATTGCTGCCTTTTTCTGCCCACAAACAAATCTGTAGCAGTCACAACAAAGCTCCATTGAGCTCACTGACTCCCCCTCCCTCACTCGCTCGTTCTGTGTCTCCTGGTGCTGCATGCTGCTCTTTTGTACTGGGCTGCTGCCTGCATTGGTGGCTTTTTCTGGCCAGAAAGAAATCTGAAGCAGTCCTGACACGGCGCCTCTGAGCTTGCTCACTCTCCCTCTGTCACTCTCGCATTCCGTTTTTGCTGGCGCTGCAAGCTGGCCATTTGTACTGGGCTCCTGCCTGAGTTGCCACATTTTCTGTTCACAAAGAAGTCTGCAGCAATCACACTAGAGCTCCGTTGAGCTCACTCACTACCACTCTGTCACTTCCTCGTTCTGTTTCTCTTGGCGCCACAGACTGCACTTTTGTATGGGACTCCTGGCTGCATTGGCACCTTTGTCTGTCCACCAAGAACTCTGCAGCTGTCCGGACAGAGCTCTGTTGAGATCAAGCAGTCTCCCTCTCTCATCGCTCATTCTGTTTGTCTTGGTGCTGCAAGCTGCCCTATTGTATGGGGTTCCTGCCTGCATTGGCGCCTTTTTCTGCCCACAAAGAAATCCCAGCAGTCCTGATAGAGCTCCATTGAGCTCACTAAGTCCCCTTGTCTCACTCACTCATACTGTTTCTCCCATCGCTGCAGGCTGGTCTTTTGTACTGGACCCCTGCCTGTACTGATGCCTTTTTCTGCCCTCAAAGAAATCCTCAACAGTCCTGACAGCGCTTCGGTGGGTTCTCTCATTCCCCCTCCCTCACGTGCTCTTTCATTCTGTTTTTCCCAGTGCTGCAGGCTGCCCTTTTGTACTGGACTCTTGTGCTGAGGCCTTTGTTTGCCCACAAACAAATCTGCAGCAGTCCCAACAGAGCTCGGTTGAGCTTGGTCGCTCCGCCCTCTCACTCAGTCGATCTTAATCTGTCCCAAATACGGATTTCCCAGAGTGACCATGCTATTGTCCGGCAGGAGTGCAAAAACATATTTTAGCTAGGATGTGAAAAATGGCAGCTGTAGTGTTCATAAGGAGTTGTTAAAAAATGCCACTGTTCAAAATGTGGCGTGACAGTATTACAAATTTGCGAAGTTACAAAGGTGCATGGAAACAGTTCAAAGCATGCTTGTAACACAGTCATGTCATGGAGTTTCTTTGCCATATTTTCAACATAGGCATTTTAGGACCTTTGCTCATGAACAGCATCATTGACATTTTCTTAATCTGTCCTGAACAGTGATTTCCCACAGCAACCGCTCTATTCAGTGCCGGAAGTGCAAAAACACATTTTGGACAGGATGGGAAAAATGACAGCTGCACTGTTCATAAGTTGGTGTGGGAAAATGGCAATGTTGAAAATCTGGAGTGAAAATATCATAAATTCACGAAGTTACTAGTGTGTGTGCCAACTGCGTAATGCACACTCATAACATAGTCATTTTCTGGAGTATCTTTACCAAATTTTCAACATAAGCATTTTAGGACCTCTACTCATGAACAGTGTCATTGTCATTTTCTTAATCTGTCCTGAACACTGTTTTCCCACAGCGACCATGCCATTCTGTGCCGGAACTGCAAAAACACATTTCAGCCAGGATGTGAACAATGACAGCTATACTGCTTACAAGGAGGTGTGACAAAATGCCAATGCTGAAAATCTGGTGTGAAAATATTGTAAATTTGCAAAGTTACAAGTGTATGTAGCAACTGCACAACGCACATTCGTAAAACGGTCATTTTTTTAATGTTTTCCACCAAATTTGCAACATAGGCTTTTTGAGAGCCCACCTCATGAACACTGGCACTGTCATTTTGTTAATTGGCCCCGAAGGGTGATTCTGTGCAGTGACCGCAAAACCACCTTTCCGGGCTGATTAACCCCATGACAGCTCAAGAATTCATGAGGAGGGGTCCCAAAAGACCCATGCTGAAAATTTGGTGAGAAAATTCCCAAAAATGCCTGAGATATGCACTAAAGTTGAAAAACCCTATTTATTACATTATACAGCTTACCAGCATTTCCTCAGTTTGCGGTCGGATTTGAAGAGTGCAGACACGTTCCCGGTCTAGCGAAGATCATTGCGCCATGCTCCGGAGGTAAGTATGGGGGGTGCAGGGAGGCATTGTACACAGTGGGTGGGTGCAGGTTGTGGGGGGGGCAGGGAGACTACGAGGGACTGTTTCCTTTTTTACAGGTTGTTACAAAAGTAAGACATGGGGGGACCATTTTCTGATTTAACAGGTGCTTTGGCACACTGGGGTTGGCTCCCAGCATGCCACCTGTGTGGGTGGGTTAGCCGACGGGGGATTGGGCACCCCCACTGGCAAACAAGGCAAGTGGGAGGGGAGCTGCAGGAGCTGAAGGGGATTGGGTACCCCCTCAGCCACAGCAACGGAAGGGGGGTATCATTATGCCGATGGGGATTGGGCATCCCATCAGCAGGAACAAAATGGGGGGATAATCAGTATGCCGACGGGGATTGGGTACCCCATCAGCAGGAACAACAGGGGGTGAGGGATAATCATTATGCTGATGGGGACCAGGCACCCCATCAGCAGGAACAAGGGGGGTTACAGAATGCCGACAGGGAGTGGGCTCCCACATTGAAAAGTAAACATGGTGGGGGGTATATTGTTTGTGAACATGGCAGCAACCCGCTGCCATGTTCACAAACAATATCAGGGATCCCACATCCCACCCTACAATGACGGGTCACTCCCTCACTGCAGCGGATGGCTGAAGCTGCAGTGACGAAGCAGCCCCTGATTGCAGTGGCTGATTTTTTAGAAAGTTGTGGCACGCTGGCTGCACTAGTGTCAGCAGCAGCATGCCACAGTATCGGGGGATGGGGACAAGTCTTTGCAGGCTGTGGGGGCATTGGGAACAACAGTGCCACACCTCCACAACCTGCTTGTGGAGAAAGCTGATGCAACATGTTTCTTGCACATGCATGCAATCAACATAAAATGGAGATGAGACTTATTCTATGGCTAATCATATTCAGAAGGCAGCAGCAAGTAATATCCACAAGTTAAGGTTCTTTGTCTTTTAAATTATTTTTTGTTTTAATTGGGTTCACCAAAACATAACCCAGATAGACTGTCTTAGGGGAGCTGGTTCATTCCACTGGGGTGTCAAACAGATGAAGCATACTGATGAGTCCTGGTAGGACGAAACACGTGTCTATGTTTTCTGTTGCCACCCTTTGCAAACTGTATGAGAGTCCTTTCGGCAGCATGCATTTCTGCTTAAAGTTGAACCAGCAAAATATTCTGTGGTGATTTGCATATGCAGCCCATGATGCTTTGCATTGTGGGGGCTTGTGTGATTCTACATTCACAAGTTTGTATTTATGGCCACAGATAAAGTGAATCCAAATCCTAGAGGAAGTAATTTTAATGATTTAATACTACAAAGGGAGTCATTTTGGATCATTAATCTCAAGGCTACATATTCCCTAGGCCTTAACACTAATTTTGATTTAAAGCCATTTCTGAGGAAAAAACATAACTGATTCATCTTGGTTTAGAGTTTTTACTGGTTATGTATTGCAAACATTTGTACAGTGTTTATGTAAATAAATAAATTATTGTGTTTTTAACCCCTGTTTTCCCTGCCCCACCTTTTTCTTCCCCTCCGCAGCCTCCCTTTCCCTCTCCCATTCTTTCTTTTTTCTGTCCTTCTTTCTTTTATTTCTTTTCTCTTGTTTCCTCTTGGCTCTTTTATTACCTGGTTGCCCCCCCCCCCTTTTTAAATGCACAAATCATCAATGTGTGATGTCATCATTGTTAGACTATTTAATTTGCCTGTATTTTAGTTGCATTAGCTTTTGATGAAGGACTTTGTCCAAAACGTGTCAAGCGTGCACAAGGGTGTTGAGTAAATTGGACTTAGATTATTTTTGGAACCCTGCATGTGTTATTTGGTTGGTGAGTGTCCTGCTCTGTTTGATTTTTGTATTTATTTATTAAAGTACAATATATAGATAGCTGACACTATATTCTGTTTGCATACATGCTTCAGGAAGAGCACACTGCTTCAGATTCTATGGTAAATAAAGAGCTTAGAACTGTGCAAGTTGTTCAACCATATTTTAAAAAATGCATTTGGAAGAATGTTTAACTTGACATTGGTCCTCACATGATGAGTGTGGGTCAGAGGGGGCACATTCCCGGCAACTCAACTGACTCACATTTGCCCAGCACTGGCAGCCCGGTTTATAGTCAGAGTCATGGAATATGATGCCAATGATTGGTTTTATGCATTCAATTCGCAAACAGGAGTTGATATGTTCCTGCCTGGCTGTTGCAGGATAGAAGCTCTCCATGCAAATGTCTGCTCTGCTTTGTCCTTTTGCATGCTGCACATTGGGTGTTTTGTCTGTGGAGGTGGGGAGGTGTTATTGGTATGGAAAGAATAAAACCAGAACGCTGAGGAGGATGAGGAACAGGCTGAGTATGACACCACTCAGCTGGTTGCTGGGTGGTGTCATGTAGATGAAAGGATGTAGCTGCTACCTGATGGGTGCAGCTGCCTCCGTTCTTTTTTTTTTTTCAATTGAAAGTTTATTGAAAATTTCTTACATTTTCCCACCTCCACATACACATGGCAGATATACATGAACATATCCATGATACATAAGACATTCCTTCCCCTTGAATCTTCCCCCCTGCCTCCCCATCTATCCCCCTTCCCATCCCTCCATCCCTCTGTACCCGCACTGAGCACAGTATTTCTATAACAAAACCTCATTAGCATTATTCAAGTCCCGGGTTAGCAAATTGGGCACATAAAACCCTTATGACAGGATTACCCTTGTTGTAAAAAAATTAAAGTGTATAAGGGGTCCCAGATTTTCTTAATTTTCCTATTCTATTATTAAAGCTGACAATAGCCTTTTCTCTACGAAAATTTGCCAAAAGTTCAGACAGCCACTCATTATAGGTAATCTTCTGCTGGTTAATCCAAAGTCTTAATATAAGTTTCTTGACCGACATAGCTATGAGGATTATATGATATTTGTGAATACAAACTTTAACCTCAGAGAGATCACCCCATAATGCACACTGCAGGTCTAAACAGATCTTTGAGCCCCAGAAGGGGGTCAATTAACTGCTTAATTGTAGACCATAGGGGATACACTTTGGGACAGGACCAAAATACATGAAGTAATGTTCCCTCCTCCAGTAAACACCTAGAGCATGTCAGGGAAGGCTTTAGACCCAATTTGAATAACCAAAATGTTGAGTAGTATGCATTATGCAGGATATACAATTGCATTAATCTAAGCCTATCTTGAGTCACAAACTGATGGCAGTTGTACTATAGTTTCTGCCAGTCTATGATATGATTTGGTAACAGGGATTCCCACATATCAGTGTGCCCAAAGCAGTCAGGAAATTTCCAGTTATAGATTACACTATAAATTTCCAAGACTGCTCCGAGACAACCAATGAACTTTGAATGTTCTTGACAAAAGGGAATACAGTTCACAGACTGGGGATTTCTGCCAAGAGCTTTTAATAATAAATGGCATAACTGCACAAGTCAGAAAATGTATTTATTGGGAATCCCCAAACTGATTTTTAGATCCTTGACCAAGAGACACTCACCTGTGTCCTTAATAAAATGGGTAATTTGCATATCGTGTAAGCCGGGTAACCAATTTGAGGGAATGACTTTGCCATCTATTTGAAATTGAGGATTTTCCAGTATTGGTTGATTGAGATCTCTGCCAGGTTCATATCTAAGGTACTGACAGATCTGTGCATGGATCTTTAAAGAGGCTGCAACCATAGAATTCTTAACCTTTAAAGGCAGAAGACTCTGCTTGATGAATAATAATCCCTCAGGATTCAGGCCACAAGAATGAATTAGGGTAAGCAGCTGCCTCCTTTCAACTACACAAAGTTTCTGCCCATCACCCAGCAGAACGGCATCATGATCAGCCTCGCTGATCATTGGCCTGTCACCGTCCAGCCTCCTGAAGCCTGAGCTGCATTGGGATATGACAGTTACATGCCTCTGAAGCCCACAACTCTTCTGTCACAAGGTATTTGCTTCATGTATGCACACACAAGCAAATATTAAAAGGAGAACAGCTGAAAATGGAAAAAGTCAGAAATATTGGGTGTCATGTTAGGCAGGTACTGGTTGGGTAGGGAAATGTTGGCCACATGGGGTATTTCACAAGTAATTCCTGCAGAAGCAAATATGAATTTAATTCTCCAGCAACTTTTGTTTGTAATTCATTTTTATCATGTTTGAATCTGTCTGGGTAGGGTTGAAGGGGCTACTCCTCTTTCCAGAGCTTTCCAAACTTAAGAGGACACATTCTTATTTTTGACAAGGTGGTTCAGATAAAAAATGTGCTATGGCCAATTGAATTAACATGGTACATTGATTCTTCTATTGCCTAATGGTTATCAAATCCTGTATTGCTTTTGTAGTCCTAACTTTTGCTCAGTGCAATTCTTTGCCCCTCAAGGTTTGTTATATTTCACTGGAAAACCAGGGGAAGCTTTTCATTTTAGTTCTGTGTTTAAGAAGGGGAGCACGCAGGGTTATAACTTTTAACACTTGTGTAAAGATTTCAGATGCTTACACTGCATGTAGGGAGGGGGCTATGTCCTAACAAGTTACGGCAGTCAGATGGTATAGGAATTCTTGTTAACTGAAGTGTGTATCACAGTTATGTAAAGGTCACTCACATAGATGAAAGGTATGCTATGTAAGCTTAATTTTAATTTGCAAAATGCCTCCTAAGCACCCTTGCTCATGTTATCAGCTGGTTTAACTATGCAGGCAGCCACATGAGCACTTTCATCCATTAGAAGGCAGCTGGCCTTGGAGGAGGGCATGTTGAGTCAGCCATCTTTTTCTTTCTTTCATCAATGGCTCACCATTTCAGATTTGGGTGCTGGGGGAAGGGGTGGGAGAAGGGTTCTGTTACCAAGGAGAGGGGAACATATTTGTTTTCTTAAAACAAACTCTAAAAGACGATGGTCAGTGGTGGTGATGGTGGGCAAGTTGTGCGGGTCAGCCATCACTGGAGTTTTTTTTTCACAAAAAAATAAACTTTTTATTAAATTGTGGTTTTAGAGAAGGAGGGTAGGCTGGGATTCTAAGTGATGTTGGGGGGATTGGGGGCTTGTTTATTTTAAGGGATCTGGGCTGGGAATGAGGGTGGGGACTGTTTATTTATCTTACAAAAACACCAAATAACAAACAGGAATACCAGAATATGTGGAGCTCCTGAATAGAATATTAGATTGAATATTTGGGAAAAGGTATGTGCACACCCCTACATGACACCTTGACAATGTAACTTGCATAGCATTAGAAAACATGCATTGAGCACAGTGGATAATGGCATAAAGTCTGTGGCTAACATTTCCCCAGTTGCTGTTGTTAACATTTTAACCTTGTGTAGGTTTGCTTTATACCAGTATTTCTATTCCATTTCCATGGACTGAATTAGTGACTTTTCAGTGCCTTTTTCCTCTGAAATGTGACTGTGGGCTCCTACTTTCAGCATGCCTAGGGGGGTAAGTGACTGGTTATTTGCTGTCCTTTGGAGGTGCAGAAGTTAATGGGCTAAAGAACTTACAAATGGTAGATGATGAAGCTGTGATTTGGCTACCATTTGTAGGATTTTATTCCTCTTTTCTCTCTCTCTTTCTCTTCCTAGTCACTTAACATCCCTTCCAGTCCATCAGCAGCTGCATCATCAATTTCACTGCCTGCTAGTGCTCACACCAGACATTGGTATGCCTTTTCATATTGAGACCTGTGGTACTTCAATAAATGCCTTTTAATGGTAGACATTCTTAGCCGTGTCCCCCTATCACCCCAACTCAGTGTGTCCTTATGTTGAAGGCACACTACACATGTTCAAGATTCTTTGAAATACAAAATCACACATGCCCCCATAATGCAAAGCACCATGGGCTGCATATGCAAATCACCACAGAATACTATGCCTCATAGAAGTCTTCTCAAAACCAACCTGATACAATATTATGACTGAGTGACAGGTGAACTGGATGAGGGTCATGTGGTGGATGTTCTTTACTTGGACTTCAGCAAGGCACCTTATACATGGATGACCTGGTGATAGTGGCTCATTCTCACAATGCCACAGCCCTAAACCAGAGCTTGTCTAACGATTTCAACAAAGTCTTGTCATGAGTTACTAACCACAAACTGGTTCTGAACCTAAAAAAAACACAGGCCATGCTCTTTGGTTCCACGGCCAAGATCAAAGCCTCATCAGCCTTGCTCAACATAACTAGTGAGGGTGGACCCTCGCTGCCAAGAGTGACCTCAATCAAATATCTTGGTGTTAACTCTTGACCCCCAGCTTGACATGGGGAGTCATATCCTAAACATCTGTAGAACAACAAATTGTAAGCTTGGCTTAGCCTATAGGGCCAAATACAACTTAACTCCTGGGGCTACACTTGCCCTTGTGAGAGGAGTGCTTCTTCCCTCCATCAGCTATGGACTTCACTTATTTGCTCGATCCCCCATACTCATCTTACTCAGTGGAACACGGCATATAATAATATCTGTCTTTTCGCACTAGCTGCCCTCAAACTCACCCATCGTTGTGAGCTTTACGACAAACTCTGCTGGCTCCCCCCCAGCTAAATACCTGGAATTTGGTATTGGAAGTTTCTCTGGGAAGGTGGTTACTACCGGCATTCCACTGGGACTGGCTCAACTGCTTCCAAAAATGGACCCCACGCCCTACCACCTTAGGTCCCAGAATGCTGGGTTGCTTAATGTCCCCCCCCCACCCATACTCTTATGGGGGACTGTGACTTTGCTGCGTATGCACCCAGACTCTGGAACTCTCTCCCTGATCATGTCCACTCGGCCCCCTCCCATGGGATCTTTCGCACCTCCCTGTGGTCTCATCTGAAACAATCAATGGTGTGTGACTGCCATAAGCCCCCTTAGAGAAATGACTCAAGTTGAATCCAGCCACCCATTGTCAATTATGTACCTTCTATACGTTGTGTAATTGTTGATTGTGTATCTTCTTTTCCACACATGTTTATTATTTCCTGTAATATGCTGTTCCACCCTAAGTTGCCTTGTATGTATTCTACATGTTGGGCTCTCCCCGGTCATTCCTGAAAATAGGCATAATACTTGTCTAGTGTACTTACCAGGTAAACAAACTTAAATAAATAAATAAATAATACGGCCTTCGATTCAGTGCCTCATGGGCAGCTTGGGGGGGAGCTAACTGGTGTAGGAGTAGGGGCAAAAATGATGACCTGGATTATAAGCTGGCTGAGTGGGAGGCTGCAACGGGTGGTGGTGACAGGGGAGCTCTCAATTCCAAGTCTGGTGACAAGTGGGGTGCGACAGGGCTCTGTGTTGGGGCCAGTATTGTTTGGGCTCTTCATAGCAGACATTGGAAATGGGGTGGTGAGCAAGGTAAGTCTGTTTGCTGACAACACCAAAATCGGAGCAGTGGTGGATGGAGAGGAGGGGTAGAAGCAGCTGCAGGGGGACCGAAGCAAGCTAGAGGAGTGGTCAGAGAGGTGGCAGCTGGGGTTCAATGCAAAGAAGTGTAAGGTTATGCACTTAGGGGTGAAGAATCCAAGAAGGGAATACTGGCTGGGGGAGGTTAAGCTGGGGTTCACTGAGAGGAGGAGAAATACCTTGGGTTAATGATAATGGGGACCATGAACAACACTGCTCAGTGCAGGAGAGCAGCTGCAAAAGTGAATAAAATGCTGGGATGCATAGCGAGGGTTTTTTTCTTACAGGTGAAGTGAGGTGATTTGCCCCTCTACAGATCACCGGTAAGGCCACAGTTAGAGTACTGTGTGCAGTTTTGGAGTCCATACCTAAAGCGTGACATCAGGATGCTGGAGGGGGTGCAGAGGAAGGCAACAAAGATGATACGTGCACTGGAGGGGAGAGACTATGACAGCAGGCTGGGAGACCTCAATATTGTACACCCTGGAGGACAGAAAGGAAAGGAAGGACATGATAGAGACATTCAAGTATCTGAGGGGAAACAATAAGGATGGGGCAGGTGGGGTCTATAAGTTAAGGAGGGGGAGGGTCACCAGGGGGCATGGGCTAAGAATGCAGGGGAGGAGATTTAGGAAGAAAATTAGGAGACACTGTTTTACAGAAAGGGTGGTAGCAAAATGGAACCCCACACCAGAATGGGTGGTATGTAAATCTGTGAACAGCTTCAAAAGAACATGGGACTGGGAAAAAGGGGAGATTGAGGGTGGGGGGTGGCATTGGGATAACAATATGGAGGGGGTTGGGGCAGCTGCAAACTAGGGGTGTTTGCTGCACACTTGAGCAGACTTAGATAGGCCAGGTAGTCTGTTTCTGCTGGCACATTCATGTGTTTGTATGCTGGTTCAATTTTGAGCAGAAATGCATAGTGCCAAAAGGCCTCTCACACAGTTTGCAAAGGGTACCAACAGAACACACAGACATGTGTTTCATCCTACCAGGACTCATCAGTGTGCCTTGTCTGTTTGAAACCCCCAGTGGAATGAACCAGCTACCCTAAGATGGATGTCTGGGTTATGTTGTGGTGAACCCAGTTAAAACAAAAAAAAAAGTTAAAAAGACTAAAAACCTCAGCACGTAAGTGCTGAGGCAATAGTTACCCCAAAGGGTGTTGGCTGGTAAGCCAAGTTTCAAAGAAATACAAAATCAGACATGCCCCCATAATACAAAGCATCATGGGCTACACATGCAAAGCACCACAGAATATTATGCAGGTTCAACTTTAAGCAGAAATGCATGGTGCCAAACGGCCTCTCACACAGTCAGAAAAGGGTGCCAACAGAAGACACAGATGTGTGTTTCATCCTACCAGGACTCATCACTCCAGTATAGCGCAGTGGGTTAAGGCTCTGAGCTCCAGATCTGAAGACCTGGGTTTGAATCCCACAATCACCTAGGTGCATACTGTGTGATCCTGAGCAAGTCACTTAACTTCCTTGAGCTCCCAGGTCGCATCTGGAAACAAGCTTCAGCTTAGTGTGCTACTCCTGGTTACACAATGTCCCCTTTCCTCTTTCCCTTCATCAGTGTGCTTCATCTGTTTGACGCTCCAGTGGGATAAACAAGCTACCCTAAGAAGATCTATCTGGGTTATACTGTGGTGAACCCAATTAAAACAAAAAACAAGTTAAAGGGCACAGAACCTCAGTGCGCAAGCACTGAGGCAATGGTTACCCCATAGGGCATTGGCTGGGAAGCCAAGTTTCAAAGAAATACAAATTCATTATTCTTTGTCCACTTAAAATAAATCCCACATCACAGATATCACTGGTTTGGTCTTTCCTGCTGACCCTTTGTACTGCTGCCTACATTGCAGGCTACCATGGTTTTCTTTCATATCAAACTCCAACATTTCTTCAGGATCAGAGAACAGCTCTTCTTTTGCCTCCACCTGGTGTCCTTCTGGCCTTGGTGTGCTACCTGTCTCTTGTGTGTGTTTCTCTGATGGTTGTTTTCAGATGCTAGTTTTTCTCCATGTCATACTGAGTTTTTATCTCCACTTATAGTCTTTATTGATCTCATACATGCACCTGATGCAAGATCACCTCCCACCTATTCCAGTTCCTTTTACTTCCTGGAATTGTGTGCTGCTGCTATCAGTTTTAACATATATATCTTCACAACCTGTGTCATTGTTCTCACCTCTGTCAAATCTATTAGCTCCTCCCTTCCACTGCCTGAGTCACTTTCTGTTGCACCCATTTTTCCCTGTCTTTCTCTCTGACTGCTCATGTTGCATCAATTGCAGTGCCACTGCAAGTGATTCCTACAATGTGTGACCCTTTACAGACTGTTCAGCTACTGTCTTCTGCACTTCTAGTTCCGACTGAGGAAAAGGGTCTCTGACCAACCCCACTTCACTCTGGGATTCCTTTGATGTGATTGCATGATCATATGCCACCATCTCCTTGCCTCTCTGCTGCCTTACCTCTGTACATGCAAAGCAGTTTTTTGTTTATGTGTTAAGTTTTTTAATGGTTTTAAAATGAAATTTAGCAAATAAGGAATGTGAAAACTTTAGCAAGAAAAGCTTTTTTTATTCCTTATAGAATGCCACAAAGATACCAACTAGCAGTGGCAGGGCAATAGCAGGTTGCCATTGGGCACATGCTTGTTGCCCATTAACCACATTATGCAGCAACAGCACAGAACAACACACAAATGAACCACTTTAAGACTCAAGGGGGACTTCAGAAATCCGGGGGATTATGAAGACCAGCAAAAAGACATTTCTTGTTTTTAATTATTTTTATAGACTGCCACAAAGGTACCAGCTAGCAGCTGACAGGCACAGGCAGGCTGACAGCTGGCACACACTTGTTGCCTACTACCCAGTAAATCCCTAATCACAGACTTCAGAGGCCACAGTCATTCTATCTGTGTGTGCCCAGTAGTTCAGTGATGCAATCACTGAAAAAGTGCCTATCTACGCAGAAAAGAGAAAAAACAAACTTGTGTGCTGAATCTGACTAGACAATTGAGCACTGGAAGCCTGCCACCTCATGCCCCATCTGCCCACTACCTAAGCACATTCCAGTCCCTCCCCTTCCAACGCCCTCTAGACAAGACCCTGGTCACAGAAGCCTGCTGCTGTGCAATGCACTGCTCCACCTGAGGCTTACCTTACATATTTTGCTTTCTTCCTATCAAGAAAAAGGATTATATCCCAATATCAGCAACACTGCTGTTTCTTCTTTTGATATAGAAACATCTTCATAAGATATGGCCTGTTTTTGAAAGATTTCTGTTCTAACTAGAATTGATCAGTACCCTGCCTGAGCTAACTAACAATCTAATGATGAGTGGATGGTTAAGCTTCCATGATGGCTCTCATCATCAAGCTGAGTCTAGCATAAACATGAAAATGTGACTCACACGGTGTCTAGTTAATTGGTTCAGGTGCAGACTTAGTTCATGGTTGCACTGGTTCACCTAGAATACATCTTGCAGACCAAGGTGAACCAGCTGAACCAAATGTCCATCTATTTGCCCCAAAAGTTCAGTACAACTGAAAAAAACACACACTTGAAGTTTGAGGTATTCCATTCTCTGATGGAATCAAATATGCAGCCATAATATCTATCTTACCTATCTACCTATCTATCTGTCTGCCTGTCTATATAAAAACTCTATCTATCTATCTATCTATCTATCTATCTATCTATCTATCTATCTATCTATCTATCTATCTATGTCTGCCTATCTGTCTATCTCTCTGCCTGCCTGTCTGTATGTCTGTATGTCTATATCTATCTTGCTGTCTGTCAGTCTACCTAGCTGTGAGATCTAGGAAAAAGGTATTTGAAAAAATACAAATCAGCCAAATGGAGTTGGATAGGGTACAGTTTAAAGATAAGATGAAAAAGCGTAAGGCTGATGCAGGGTTGAAGATAATTAAGAGAATAAACAAGGAAGTTGACACTCACTTTCATCACAAACAGGTGTAGTGAAAAAAATTAAGGTGGGACTAGTCAGAATGAAGAAGAAAGATGAGTGGAAAAAATAGAATAAAGGAAAGGTGAACAACCTGAACTAATATATCTATTCAGTGTTCACAGTAGAGGAAAAGAGGCCATTGCCTGACCATGCCATCAGAGCACAGGAAAAGAAACATAGAATTTGACAGCAGATAAGAACCACTTGGCCCACCCAGTCTGCCCATTTCCCTACCTAATGGAAAAGCTGCAGGTCCTAGTGAACCAATAGCCTACTTCTTCCTACTCCCACGCACTAGAATTGCCTTATGACTCTCCCATGCATTCTTGAAATCCACCACTGTTTTTGACTCTACATCCTCCTCAGGAAGGCTGTTCCATGCAACCACAACCCTCTCCATGAAAAAATACTTCCTCACATTACCTTTGAGCCATCCCCCCCTCGATCTTCAAATTGTGCCCCCTTGTTATTGTACACCTCTTTTTCTGAAAGATGTTACCCTCTTGGACTTTGTTGATTCCCTTGAGGTACTTGAAAGTTTCTATCATATCTCCCCTCTCCCTCTTTTCTTCGAGGCTATACAAATTAAGCTCCTTAAGTCTCTCTTCATATGTCTTCTGGTGCAGACCCTGCACCATTTTAGTTTCCCTCCTCTGGACTGCCTCCATCCTGTCTATGTCTTTGCGGAGATTGTGTCTCCAGAACTGCACACAGTACTCCAGATGGGGTCTCACCAGTGGTCTGTACAGTGGGATAACAACTTCCTGTTTTGTATTGGTGATGACTCTTCCTTTGCATTCCAGTATCCCCCCAGCCCTCCTTGCTACTCTCTCACATTGCTTGGGCACCTTTAGGCCATCTGATGTAACTACCCCCAGGTCCCTTTCCATTTTTGTTGTTGTTAGTATCTCATCCCCACTGTGTACTCTTCCCCTGGGGTTTTTGTTTCCCAGGTGCATTGCTTTGCACATCTTAGCATTGAATCTAAGCTGCCATACATTTGACCATTCCTCTAGCATTGCCAAGTCCCTTCTCATCCTTTCCACCCCACCCTGTGTGTATCAACTCTGTTGCAGATCTTTGTGTCATCTGCAAAGAGACATACTTTTCCTTCCAGTCCCACTGCAATGTCACTTATAAAGACATTAAAGAGAACCGGTCCTAGAACTGAACCCTGCGGTACTCCACTAGTAACCCCATTTCTTCAGATAGGACTCCATTTACTATTACCCTCTGTGTCCTGTTTGCCAGCCAATTCTTTGCCCAGGCTATTATCTTGGGACCCACTCCCAGGCTGGCCAACTTGTATATTAATTTATTGTGTGAGACTGTGTCAAATGCCTTGCTGAAGTCTAGGTAGGCTATGTCCACAGCCCCTCCTTGATCTGTTTCTTTGGTCACCCAGTCAAAGAACTCTATTGGATTCATTTGATATGACCTTCCCACTGTGAATCCATGCTGTCTTGGGTCCTGTGCCCCTCTGGCCTCTAGGTACTCAACAATTATTTCCTTCAGATGTGATTCCATCATTTTCCCAATCACTGAGGTTAAACTAACAGGTCTGTAGTTTCCTGCTTCTGCCTTGCTCCCACTTTTGTGAGGCGAAAATCGCATCTACCCTTCTCCAGTCCTTGGGTACCACCCCATCCTCCCATGATTTGTTAAAGAGGGTAGTCAGTGATCTCACTAGTTCTACCCTTAGTTCTTGTAGAATTCTGAGATGAATTCCATCAGGACCCATTTCTTTGTCCACCTTCAGTTTTAAGAGTTCCTTCAGAACCCTTTCTTCTGTGAATGGGCTGGTATCAACCCCTGTATCTAGAGTGTTTCCATTGTTTGGTTTTGGTACCTCCCCCTCTTCATTTGTGAATATTGAGCAAAAATATTTGTTTAGTATCTCTGCCTTTTCACAGTCACTCTGTCCACCCCCTCCCTGTTATTTATTTTTATTTATTTAGCTTTTGATAACCGGGTAAGTGCACTAGCCATAAAATGGCTATTTTCAGGCATGACCCGGGAGAGTACAGACATGCAGAAACTTAACAGGATAACAAATTATAAGTGCTTTACATACAATGAGTTAGAGAGGATACAATATATCTGAACATACAAAGTAAAGCACTTTACATACAATGAGTTAAAGTGGATACAATATATCGGAGACATACAGAGTAGACCATTCATAAGTTCATAGGTGCCTATCTATGCAATGAATAGAGAGGACCTTGGACAATAAATTTTCAGGTGGCACATCATATGAACAGAAACAAGGTACACAAAAACAAAAACAGGTGATACAAAAGGAAGAAATAACCATTGAGAGCAGGGGGTGTCATTAAGGAAAAGGTTGGTAAGTGAGGAAGAGGGGAGCAAGCCATGTAATTAGATTATATGAGTGTATGTAAGTGTAAGGGAGATGTCTGCAGTGCAAGATTGTATATGAGCAGGAAAAGCGAGCCGGGACAGGCTGAGGCAGTAAGAGGGTTATATAGAGGTAAGGAAATACTATTGTATTAAGCCTCACTATCCCTCCTTTGGTCTTTCTTTGCTCCATGATATACCTATAAAAGGTTTTATCCCCCTTCCTAACTGAGTTGGCTATCTTTTCCTCAGTTTGAGCCTTTGTCGTTCTGACTGCCTTCCCTGCTTCCTTTTGCTTTAATTAATACAATTCTCTGTCCTGCTCCTTCTGTGATTCCTTGTACTTCCTGAATGCTTTCTTTTTCTCCCTAACCTTCCCTGCCACCTCTCTTGAGAACCATAGTGGTTTCTTACATGGTTTTGTTTTGTTTATTTGCTTCACACAAAGAGTTGTTGGTTCTGTGATGACAGTTTTGATTATTCCCCCTTCCACTCCTCTTTCCTGCCCATTTGCTACTGCATTCCTTAGGCACTCACCCATTTTGGCAAAGTCGTCCCTTCTGAAGTCCAGTGCCTTTGCCTTTGTATGACTTGACTCTATTGCTGTGTTTATTGTGAACCGTACTGTTCAATGGTCGCTACTTCCCAGATGGCTACCCACTTCTACATCTGTGATCCTCTCTCCATCTCCATTTAAGAGAATCAGGTCTAAGATTGCTCCCTCTCGAGTGGGATCCAATACTAGTTGTCTAAGGCATGCCCCCTGTAGGGCATCTACAATAACTCCACTCTTCGAAGTGGCTGCTGCAACTGCACTCCAGTTAACATCTGGCATATTCAGATCACCCATCAGCAATATCTCCCATTTTTCTGCCATTCTAAGGATACTTTCTATTATTTCCTTGTCCATGTCCGCCCCCTGAGATGGGGGTCTGTATAAAACCCCTGTGCGGATTGTATTGCCTGTCTCCAAATTTACCTACAGTGCTTCCTTTCCTCCTGTTTATGCTTTTGTTCTGTTGCTTTGATTCCTTCCCTTATGTAGAAAGCTACTCTTCCTCCTCCTCTTTTACACTCTCTGCCCCTCCTATAGATAGTGTATCCTGGTATGTTTACATCCCAGTCATGGTTCTGTGTATACCATGTTTCTGTGACTGCCACAATATCCAGATGTTCATCCTCCATCAAGGTCACTAATTCAGGAAGTCTGTTACCCAAACTACAGGCATTGGTACTCATTGCTCTCCATTTTTGATGGTTTTACCTCTTGTAGCACCATCCCTGTCCTCATTGACTTTGCTTTTTCCATTCACCCCTGTCCTGCTCCCTACTGACCTTTTTGCCTTGGTCTTTACCTCATTTAGTACCCTGTTTTGCAGGGGGAGGCTGGAAGAGGAGGTATAAATGAGAATCCAATTTAAGTGAAAAGGGTATCAGAGGGTTTAAAGACACTGAGTCTATGGGTCTAAAAGGGCAGCATCCCTGTGTGCTAAATGAGATAGGGCAGGTTGTAACTAAGCTGAGAACTTCAACAGCTTACTGGACTCAGTTAGAGTGTCAGTCAATCAATCATTCACTCATTCTTTATTTTTAAAAAGTGCAATTCCAATAATGATCAAAGCACTGTACAGATAAAATCCATAAAAACAAATGATTAAAAATAACATCAGCTAAAACTAATCCTCATGAATAAAACAGTATATTAGCATTTATCTAAGTCAGGAAATGCCATGCCAAAGAGATACATTTTGAGAGCAGTTTTAAAACTCCCAACGATCAGGTGCTCTCTAACCAGATGAGGTAGAGAATTCCACAGGGTTAGGGCCATAAATGCAAAAGATCAGGCCCTAGAGGTCTTAAATTGAACCCTGGGAATCTCTAGCAATCCATTGTTGCCATATGAATGGAGTGGGTGGAGAGGGCAGTAGGGGCACAGAAGATTTTACATGTAGTACAGACCCTGACCATAAATGGCATTATAGGTTAGTAACCTGACTTTAAAGGTGATCCAGCAATGAACAGGCAGCCCAGTGCAGGCTACAGAGCAAAGATGTGACATGACAAAATCTTGATAAGCCAGTCAACAGCCTGGCTGCTGCATTCTGCACCAGCTGCAGTCAGCTGATATCAACCCCTAGTAACCCTAGGTATAAGAGATTGCAGTAGTCAAGGTGGGAAGTCACAAAGGCATGGACCAAAGTTGGAAGGTCTCTGGGTGGGACTAGGTGCTTAATCCAGGCAATGTTCCTCAGATGGTAAAAAGAGAGCTTTATGACAGCTGACACCTGAGATTTTAATGCCAGGCCACTACCGAACACAATTCCCTGATCTGGCACCGGTCAGAGGTAAGCAGCTGGTCCACCACATGCCAGAGCCTGGACAGTTGACCAGGTGACAGCACTATACTCTGGTGACCTAGGTCCACTACCAAAACCTTAGTCTTGTCTAAGTTCAATCTCAACCAGTTAGCACTCATCCAACCCTGAATCTCAGAGAGGAAGCTATTAAAAACTGAAACTGCTCCACCCTGTTGAGGCACAAAAACATTTATAGCGGAGTGTCATCTGCATAGCAGTGAAAGCTCAGCCCATACTGCCTTATAATGTCTCCTAACAATAGCATATACACTGCAAACAACATGGGTGATAGTACGGAGTCCTGCAGAACCCTACAGGATAAGGGGAGTGGGGCTTAGGAATAAATCCTTGACACCACTTTCTGTGTCCTGCCCATGAGGAAAGATTTAAACCATCTGAAGACCATACCAGCCCATCCAGAGAGCATCTGCCGATGCTCTAACAGCACACCACAGTACTCAGGAGCAAAGATCACATGGGTTTTAGGTGGGCAGTCATATCAGACAAACCTGATTAATTTCTTTGATTGGTTGATAAAGATAGTGAACAGAAGGAGGTGGTAGACATATTGTACCTTTAACTTCAGTAAAGCCTTCAAGTCTGTCTCACATGAATGGTTGGCAAAGAAAATGCATGACCTGGGGATGAGGGACATAGTTCCAAGATAGGTGAGAAATTGATTGAGGAGCAGAACCAAGAGGATGGCATATATTGGGGAATTCTTTGGGGTTGGGGTCACTATTGAAGTGTCATAGGGATTGGTCCTGGGAATGATCCTCTCCAACAACTTCATCTGTGATATCAGAGTAGGGATACAGAACAATGTATGTCTCTTAGTGCATGATACAAAGCTTTGTAGTTAGGTGGACAGTGAGGGTTGGATCAGAATGATCAAGGAAGTTCTGGGTAGACTGCAGAAGTGGTCAAATATATTGCAGTTAAATTGTAATGCTAGAAAATGCAGGGTGTTGCACATAGGGTTGAAAACAATCTGAAAACTGATTACAGAATGGGGAGGTAGAAGTAAAAAGCATAACATGGGAGAGGGACTTGAATGTAATAATTTCCTATAGTCAGGAGACCACAGCACAAAGTAATAGAGAAGTGAGAAGGGCAAATAGGATTTTGTGGTACACAGGGGAGTGGGATCTGTAGCTTGACAAGAGTTTCTACCACTCTATAGGCCATTAGTTCATCTTCACCTGGAATATTCTGTGCATTTTTGAGACTGTATTTGAATGAGAGGCAAAGATAGTGTGGAGGCGGTGCAGAGGGGGGTAGCCAAGATGATCCCGGGACAGCAGAAAAGAACAGATGAAGAGAGGTTAAAGGTCCTCAACTTGCACATGCTGGAGGCAAGAAGGGAGAGATGGGACATGACTGAGACATACAAGTACCTCCAAGGGGTACACAAGGTGGATAGCAAGGAACTGGTCAGACTGAGTGAGAACAAAAGCAGCAGGGGTAACTGTATCAAGCTTTTGGGAACAAAGTTCAACAGGGCTTAGCAAAAATACCATAGAATGGGCACAGGAGGGGTATACTATGCTAAAGTAAGAGGTGGTCTGTGTAAAATCATTGGTGGGTTCAGACATGTGTGGTACAGATGCATGGGCTTAGTAAAAACTATATCAAATAGGAAGGAGACAGGAGGCATGAAGAGGTATTAGGGCTTTCAAATTCTACATTAGGTTGGTATGAGTAGGAAGACGTAATAAGCCAAGAGGCCTTTTTTTCTGCTGGAAACTTTTATTTGACTATGATTGCCACAATGCACAAGTTCTTGAAAGTTTTAACATGACAACAGAGGCTCTCCAAGTGCTCCTAATACAGTATATGCACTCTATGGACTGACTATGCACCCCACCCAGAGCTTCCATTCACTCAGTTCTTCAGATTATTTCCCTCTCCTGTAGTTTGCACTCTACTTGACCTTTTTGTCACTCAATGAAAAGCATCATCAGCATTCATAAATTTATAGAAGCAAAAATATAAACGTTTAAAAATAATTTGTAAAACTTTTTTGTGCTTGAATGAAGGAGCCTAAACCCTAGACAAAAAACATGTTTCAAAAGGGTCTCTCCCATCCTATTTCTAGAGAAAAATCTTTCAAAAGTAGAGCTCATGGTTTCCTCTTTGTTTTGGCTTGTCTTGGTGGAGTCACTCAGTTGTGCTACAGATCCATTTTTACCTTTTTTAAAGAAAGATGAAAGAAAATGCCAGGAAAATGACTTATGATTACCAGCTACATAGCAGAAATGTGAAAATGATAAACAGTGGGCAAGAAACCATGAAAATGACCTCCAAAAGATCTAAACCTCCATGGACTTTTCACAAACAGAAACCTTGGAAAGTATTTTTGATAAAGCAATGGGGCCAGATGAGGTGCACCCAGGGTCCTTAAAGAACTAAGAGAGGTGGTGGTTGAACCTCTGGCTATCCTGTTTAGCCAATCACTGGAAACAGGGGAGGTACCCAAAGACTGGAGGACAGCAGATGTAGTCCCCTTATACAAAAGTGGGAACAAAGAGGAAGCAGGGAACTACAGACCAGTCAGCCTCACCTCGGTAGTGGGGAAGATCATGGAAGCACTACTGAAGGAGAGATTGGTGGAACATCTGGTTGTCAATGGACTACAGGACCCAAGGCAGCATGGTTTCACCAGGGGGAGGTCATGTCAGACCAACCTCGTTGAATGTTTTGACTGGGTGACTAGGGAAATGGATCAGGGGAGGGCAGTGGACATGGCCTATCTGGACTTCAGCAAGGCCTTTGACACTGTGCCACATAAAAGACTATTACACAAACTGGAGAATATGGGTATGGGCAGGACAGTAGTGTGGTGGGTAGGTAACTGGCTGGGTGGCAGGACACAGAGAGTGGTGGTAAATGGCTGTCACTCCACAGAGGGAAGAGTGACCAGTGGGGTACCACAGGGATCAGTGCTGGGTCCAGTCCTATTCAACATCTTCAGTGACATTGCACAGGACCTAGAAGGCAGAATTTCACTGTTCACTGATGACACAAACCTCTGTAACAGATTAGACACACCAGAGGGTGTAGACAGAATGAGAAGGGACCTGCAGAAACTTGAAGAATGGTCAGGGGTTTGGCAGTTGAAATTCAATGCAAAGAAGTGCAAGATAATGTATATAGGGCACAAAAACCCTGGCACAATGTATCAGTTGGGGGGGGTGAGGATATAGCATGCACCAAGCAGGAAAGGGATCTTGGGGTTATCATCTCTGATGACCTCAAGGTAGGGAAACGGTGTGACAAGGCAGCAGGTAAAGCAAATAGGATGTTGAGATGTATAGGCAGGGGCATCACCAGCAGGAAAAGGGAGGTCATAATTCCGCTATACAAGACACTAGTGAGGCCCCACCTGGAGTACAGTGTACAGTTGTGGAGACCATACCTACGTAAAGACATAGACAGGGTAGAGAAACCTCAGAGGAGGGCAACAAAGATGGTGCATGGATTGCATCACAAGTCCTATGAAGACAGGTTGAAGGAACTGAACATGTACTCCCTGGAGGAGAGGAGGGAGAGAGGGGATATGATAGAGACATACAAGTATCTCACAGGAAGGAACAGGGTGCAGGAATACACTATTTTTAAGCAAAAAAGATGTTCCAGGACTAGAGAGCATGGGATGAAGTTGGAGGGAGGATGATTCAGAGGAAACATGAGGAAGAATTTCTTCAGAGAACGGGTGGTGGACAAGTGGAACACCCTGCCAGAGGAAGTGTTGGGTGCTGAAACAATCACGGGATTTAAAAACACATGAGATAGACATACAGGAATTCTGGAGGTCAGGGATAAGGGGCAACAGACTTCTAGGAAAACATAAACTGAACTTACAAGCTCAAATGGGTAGACTGGGTGGGCCATAGGCCCTTATCTGCTGACACTGTCTATGTATCTATGTATGAAAAATAGATTTCATAAAACCACCAACCATCTCGGACATCCTCTGGTATTTAAAATCTCCAATCATCCTGATTACATGAAAACAGTCAGCCTTGCACAGTACCACCCCTCGAAATGCCTTGAAGTATTCCTTCCTAAGATATCACCTCAGTAGGTCAAATTACAACTCTAATCCACAGACATGTAACACAACCCCTATTGTGTTTTTATGTTTTTATTGGTTGTAGAATTTCATGTGTTTCCAAGAAGGGGTAACATTAGTTAAGAGAAAGCTCATTCCCTGTGGAAACATACATTATTCACATCACTACCCATACTGATGGGGAGGTACAATGCATAACAAACCATAGGCTACAGAGTACTCAGTCAATATGTTATATGAAGGATAGTGAAGGCATAATAGCAAGGCAAAAATAGCCCAGTGAATAGTGCTGCACTGATTTTAATGCAATGTATCTGTTTTTGTCGTGTGTCATCTGTAGCATGGACTGGAGTTGTTCTATATATATTACGGGGAGTGTGTGGGGTAAAACCCCCACACTGGGGCATGCAGGGGCAGAGCACCCCACATTAGAATGTAATGAAATTGGTTTATAGTGTGTGGACCAGCATCATTCTGTATGAAAATCCATACATCCATAAAAGTCACTTTAGTGCAGTAGTGATGCAGATACTGCAACAGAATGACTTTTTGTTCTGCTACACTAGCTACATTACAATTTAGCCCTCCTGATCTGCATGGTTCATAGGCAGAAGACAGTTGAACCATCACATGGGAGAGCTGGCTGCCTAAATGTCATAGATCATAAGCAGAATAACAACAGCAACATTTTTTTCCTTTTACATTTTCAAAACCGTTTCAGTCCATACACTGTATAAAACAGTGCATGGGTGGTCATGCTGAACAAAGCTACTATTCCACCTTGTGGTTACCATGATGCTACGTGGACCACTCGAGCTTCGCTCTTGAGGTCTCCATAGTGTAATGTAACCACTGGGTGGAACAACAGGCTTGTTCAGCATGACTGTTCATACACAATCCTATATGTTTTATATGAAGTTGTTTTTTTATTTTCTCTGGGTATTGAGGTATGATAGCTGCAGTTGTGGAGTGTGTCCATCAGTGTGTGTATGGGCTGCTATACTTCTGTTTCATTGGCTGGTCCTATTGTATACAGACTGCTCTGTCTGTTTTTACAGTTTAACATGTTATTGTTTTTCCTCTCTAATACTGTTGTATCTCTCTCTAAGTTTGATCATTTGGAATGTAAAAATAAATTGAACTCAATAGCCCACCTTTCATTGTGGTCTGTTTCTATGTTTCTTCCTTTTTTCCTCTGGCTTGTGCTATTTTGACTGGTCAGCATTTTCTCAATAAATTGTGCTTGGCATCATTGTAGTGTAGTAGTGGTTTATGACAGAGATGTTTTTGTTTTAGGTATTATAACCTGTTGCCGGCTACAGGGTGCAGCCTTTAGAAATCAGAAATAATGTGCTGGTTCTTTACTCCTGGCCATGAAGGAGTGAGGCAAGAGAGTACTCTTTTTCTGATTCATGATTTGAGGTTTGGATCTTTTGTTTCAGAATCTCAATGTTTTGGACTCTGAATTCAACATCAAACTGCTGGTCTGTTCATCATCTATCAAGTTCACGCATGTTCAAAACAAAGTGTATATTTCTTTCTCAAAATCTGTTTGAGAATGAGATAGAAATACAATACCAACACAGTTTTGTAATAGGTCTGATATTTATACCTTTGGAATGGTGTATCCTCTGAACTGGGTGTCTTGTGTCACCTGATGTGGGAGATTCATTGGAACAAGATCGATGAAGCGTTGGATCTCATGAATCACTGCATCTGTGTATGGCATGTTCATTCTGTCTGCCACAGCTGGACAGCGGCTGCAACCAATCACACGGTCTATTTCCTCCTGAACTTTCTCTAACAAGAAAACAAAAGCATTTAAAGATGTTGACCAACATCTGAAAAATATATGTAGTCTCCTTATGTCACTGTTAAAGTTTGGATAGGGGAATATTCTCAAGGGTCTGGTTTTCAATATCTGATAATACATGCACCATGACTTATTATAAATCACAGCAGTTTTGAATAACTACAGGCAAGCCAGTGAAAAAAGCCTAATAGAATGCATTCAATATATGCATTATACAGATAATGTTTTTCATTTTCAGTACCTTGCATTGTTGTAGTTTGTTGTGGTTTGTTATTAATTGCAAATGGAAGTAAATCTAGTACTGTACCTGACTGTGTGACTAGCAGCAGAAGGATGATGTCAAGCAGAGGGGGATAGGAATAGGTAGAGGTCCTGAATCAGTACTTTTGCTTCGTGTTTACCAAAGATAATCCAGGAGATGGTCCACATTTGCAAAGAAGTAGCACCCAGGGAACAGGGCAGACGTAAGCCCCATCATAGAGGACCAAGTCCTGGAATCCCTAAATAAGTTAAAAGTAGACAAGGCCATGGGATCAGATGAAATTCACCCAAGGGTACTCAAGGAACCTGGGAGTGTATTGGCAGCACCCTTGGCAGAACTCATCAAATCTCGGGAGAGTGGGATAGTGCCCAACAACTGGAAAAGGGCAACTATGGTCCTACTTCACTAATCAAGGATTAGAGAAGATGCTGAAAACTACCACCCTGTAAGCCTCACTTTTGTTGTGGGAAAACTGAAGGAGTCACTACTCATGCAGAAGATAATGGCATTTCTGGAATCTTGTGGGTAGTAGGACCCAAAGCAGCATGGTTTCATGACTGGTAGGTCAAGCCAAACAAAGTTGGTACACTTTTTTGACTGATTTACCAAAGCACTAGGCAAAAGGGCAATGATGGTTGAGGACTGCCTAGACTTTAGTAAGGTCTTTGACTCTGTTCTACACAGAAAGCTAGCAAAGAAACTAGACTATACATGGGTGAGAAAGAAAGTGGTAGGATGGGTGAGAAACCGGCTGAATGGTAGAACACAAGGAGTGCAGGTAAATGGCACAGAGACACCGAGGGGGATAGATGAATACAGTGCCTCAGGGATTTGTGCTGGGTCCTCTGCTTTTCATTGTATTCATAGCAGACACAGTGAATGGACTGGAGGGGAAGGTATGTCTGTTCGCTGACAACACCAAAATATGCAATACAGAAGACTCCCCTGACAGAGTAAAGAGCATGCACTCAGACCTAGTAAAACTAAAAGAGTGCTCTGAAGCATGGCAGCTGAAATTTAACACTAAAAAGTATAAAGTCATGCACTTAGGCAGACATAATCCTAAAACAGAGAATTTTCTTAGGGGGTGCAGCTGGTTGCCACCAGTCAGGAATGGGACCTGGGGGTCATTATATCAGACAATCTGAAGATGGAGAAACAGTGTGAAAAGGCAACACTCAATGCCAGTGGCATGTAGGTTGCACTGTGAGGGGAAGTATGAGTTGCAGGAGGGAGGTGGTTTTGCCTCTCTACCAAGCACTTGTGTGCCCCCATCTGAAGTACTGTGTCTTGTACTGGAGGCCACACCTCAGAAAGGATATCAACAAGATAGAGACCGTGCAATGGAGGGCAGTGAAAATGATTCAGGGACTACACCAGATGCCATATGAGGATAGGTTGCAGGAACTCAACATGTACTCCCTGGTGAGGGAAAGGGAGATATGACTGAAACTTTTAAGTACATCAGGGCATAAATAAAGTAGGGGTGCAGGAGCTTTTTTAAATTGTAGGCTAGCTGGAGAACATGAGTGCATGATGTGAGGCTCAAAGTTGGGAAGTTCGCGAGCAATGTTAAGAAGTTCTTTTTCACAGCGATGGTAGTAGACCCCTGCAACAGCCTACCTCAGGAGGTCATGGGCCCAAAACAGTAAAGGAGTTCAAAAATGCATGGGACAGACATAGGAGGATCATTAGACAGAAAGGCAGCTGGGGAGAGGGGTAGAAACCCACAAATTAATTTTGGCCAGACTTGATGAATCTTGAGGTCCCCTTCTGCTGTCACCTTATATGTTTCTATGTTAAATATACATGAGCATAGACAATCAAAATGCAAGCTTTATTGTTGCTGCAAAAATCAAAGCTGTTGCCATTAATGGAAATTAACAAACTGTAGTACATAATCACATTAAACTTTGTAAAATGGGCTCTAAAAAGCCTAGAACTTCATTGACCAACTTGTAAAACATGGAAGTTGGAAAACAGAGCACATACCCACTGTGGGATACTTTCTTGGCACCCAAATCTGACAGCCAAATCTCAGGACACAAACAAAATTACTACACTAAACCGATATCTGACTTGCTAAAATTAAAGTTTCCTATCAGTATTATTGTCTTGTAGAACTCTCTTTCAATAGCTCTCTTTCAGTATATCTTTCAATAATTGCTGACTTTGGTAGCCATCTCTCTCTTCCTGTCTCTCACAATCTAGCTAATTTCCCTCCCGCCCCACCTCCCCGTGTATATCCAGCTTCCTTGTATAAGCTAGAACAGCTTAGTTGGGGTTTGAGCTCTGCAATCAGTATGCCCAGTCAGAGCATCTGACTGCTCTTAAAGGGCCAAAAAGGAATTACTTGAGTGTTTCAAGTCTAGGGGATATACCTGTACATCCTGTTACTGAAACTCAAGTAAACAGTTCTAAAAACTATTAACCTTTATCAGAGATATATTAGCAAAATCGGAGTCGTAAACCGTTGAGCAGTACATCATAGTGGCAGGTAACATTTACATTTTCTTTTGCTTTCTGTGGAACTAGTTTTTCTCTTGTAACATATCCCAGTCACTATAACAAATACTTTTTTCATACTTAAACATATCTTTTTTTATCACCCAATGTCCCATTTTGTAATTGCAATAGACCACTCTAGATGGATTTGCCTTGATGCTCCAATGTACCTGCAGATATAGAGTGATTTATGAAAGGACAGCTCACACCTCTCTCATGGTCTATTGCTTATATGTATTATAAATGTTTTACATTTTTTTGCCATCATAGACTGTTATCTGGTGGCTGACATACTGAAACTGATATGGGATTCACTACTGAGGCCAAAGTGACTCTAATGATGCAGTTCTTAAATAAAAGACAATTGCCTTCTTAAATGCTGGGCCTGATGCACAGCCCAGGGCATGTGACATTTTTTTCTAACTGCTATTGCAAATCTTACATTAAAGAAAACCTTCCCCTTTTGGCATTAACATCATTTTTTTTAAAGTTTAAAGTTATACAATTTGCAAAAACTTTAATTGAACAAATAAAGTAAACTTGAAACTAAGTTTAAAATTGTTTCCATGACAGATGAGTCATATTTATGTAACCCCCAAGGGGTGCTACCCTTGAGGCTACTACCCCTGCCTTCCTCCACAGAGACAGGGTAAGGGGCCCAGATCTGTTGACGAGTGCCTCCACCCAGAGGTCGGGGTCAATATTGTCAAAATTGCCTCAGTCACAGCCCTCTTGGTCACAGCAACCCCCCATTTGTCCCCCTAGTGGCTCACACTGGGTACAAATAGTGCTTTTCACCAATACACTTGCCCTCTGGCTAATATCTCTCCGCTCCCTCTGGGGACCCCCTGTAAAGTAAGGTACAGTTATATCTCAGCCACCAAGCAGCAATTCACCAGTAATGTACACCGTAGCCAGGGTGTAGTTGCACAAAGAACAATCTGATTTATTCAAGGGGGAATTTACAAGGAATTGGGGGAAAATCAAGTTAATTGGCTTATACTATAATTATCTACCTAAGGCTCTGTGCACAGACCTAACCCTAGGATTCACTGTCCCTGGGTACCCAAGCCCTAATGGCTAGTCCAAAACGTGGCAGCTGGTTGGGGCCCTTTAAACAGATAATTGTTGCAATCCTGAGCAAGTCAGAATAGGAAGAAAGTTTAATTATGCAGTCAGCATTATGATAATACAACTGGAAAACACTATTTGCACACTTGGCTGGGAGCTACCCTGATTCAGTACTCACAACTCCAGCAAATAACGACTCCTTTGGCACTAGCAGGGCTGAGCCTGAATTTCACCAGCCTCCTCACACATTTATATGGCAAACATCAGAGGGGTACCATACCAGGCAGCTGCTTTCAGGCTTTCACGAACTTGCAGAAAAACTCAGGCAGCAAACGGCAACTTCAACATCACAGGTGGACCAAGCGCGATTTAGCAATTCTCTCCAGTCCTCTCAGGTTGAGCCTGGTAGGTAGCTGGGTGGGCACCAGCCTCCTCTGACCGCACACCGGCGGATTTAATCCAACTCGCTTGAAAAAGCATAAAATGGCCCCTCAGGCCTTCACGCACTTCCCACGTGAACACTCTGGAAGTGCAGAAGCACACAGCTCCTTCCTTCACCTCAGGATCTACTCAACTGCTCCCAGGAGCAAGGGGTTCTTCCTTCAGTTTGGGTGCTACCTGCTCCTATTGGCTGGCAGCACATGCCAGTCTCTTTCTCCGGCCTCTCAGTGGTGTGAAAAAGCACCATAGCCCATAATACCTTTCTCAAGGACAAGCAGTTTTCCCATTGGTCAGCCAACTCTAGGGGCCTGGGGTACTGATTGGTCCAATTCAGCAGTTCTGGACCAAAATGGAGGAGACAACTGAAACAGTCCTCACTGCAAAAGGAAGGCAGGTTATAACAACCACATTATCATTATTGGTTTACATTATCCCCAACAAACAATCGCATCCTCCAGCAGAACTCCCTCTGCACCATTAGCGATGGCAGAAGGGAGTTATTCTTTCAGTGTCCCGGGCGGGACTCAGTCATACAATCACATAGCCCCCCTCCCATTTCAATTAATTATGACTGCAACAGGCAGTCCTTAAAGAGACAGCATACGGAGGCTTTAAAAAACACTCACTAGCTACCCAATTGAAACGGCTTTATGCAGACCACCAACCCTGCATGGAGCATGGAACCGAGCTCTGGGGAAAGTTAGGATCCCCCATTTGCAAGGGGGTTACACTCTCCCTGGCCTGGAAAAACTTGGTGTCCGCGCCAAGTAATTACCCTTAATTCACGTGGAGGCACACAGCCTAATTGACACTACATCACACTTTGCATTACATATCTGAATATTACATTCACATTGCATTATGGTTGGTACAACGTTATACACATAGCTCTCATTCCCCTTTAACTCAAGTTGCTAGTCCCTATTTACAACACTGGGATAGGGGAACCCTTCCCTTTTAGCTACTAGCGGGTTGCCTGAAGCAGAGGAACCACACTCAAAGGGCAATACTAACAATCTGGAGTTATCCCCCAAGGCTAACTTAGGTAAAGAACTTGGGGACACATACACCCCTTTGTGGACCACATTTAAGGGCAGGTCCACCAGCTGACCCAGAGACTCATAACTCATCTCTTTATTACCGGCCGTATTTCTTGGCCGGATCACTTAGGGGTCTCAGAGGCCTTGAAACAGGCTCTGATTCCACTTCAGCCTTCTTGACATTAACAACAGGAATTTCTATGGGGAAAAGGGCTCAGCACTCATAGAACTATTGGGGGCCTGACCTTCTATCCCCAGACCCACCCCACTAGGCTCAGCTAGGGGCTGTCTAGGTACAGGTGAGGAACCATCAGGGCCTTCAAAATATTCTTCGGGTTCTGGCATATCATTTACTTGTTCCCCCATCTTACTATCATCTTTGGAAAGGTCAGATAAGTCAGCCAAGTCAGACAGTTCAGCCCTGTTCAAGGATTCCACCCCTTGGGTGTTGCTGCTGCCCAATTCGAGCTCTAGAAACACGGGGTCTGGAGACAAAGCTGGGGGCTTAGACAGTCCAGAAAGCCCAACCTCATCTCCAGAGTTAACAAGGGGATTGCCCTGAAATAACTGACTCAGTTCATAAGATGGATAGTAGTCAATATCATCTTCATCATCTTCTGGCTCCAATGGTTGATCATTTCCTTCTGCAGACATTGGGAGAGGCCCTCTGGGTTGGCCTGTTGAAGAATCAATTGGTTTGGCACTTTTCCTGGCAGCAGATCTAGTCATAGGCCTGGAGGGGGGGCACTTGAAGATTCAGCTTCAATCAGGATTTGCCCAATTAGCAGCAGATGGTTTCTGTGTATAGTTTTTACATCTTTGGAATTGTTTTCAGGCCGCACTTTATATACGGGCAAGTCTATCAATTTTCCTACAACAATGTGGGGGAGGTGATGCCATCTATCAGCAATTTTATGCTTCCCATGCAGTTCCAGATTCCTCAGTAACACTCTATCCCCTTCTTTTAGCTCCATTGTTTTCACTTTCTTATCATATCTTTCTTTGTTGGCCAGGTTTTATTTAGCAGCCATGGTCTGGGCCAGTTGATAGGCATGATTCAATTGGGCCTTTAATTTTTGCACATACTGTAAATGGTTCTCTGCTTGCACCCCATCAGGGGAAACCCCAAAACACACATCCACTGGTGGTCTAGCCTCTCTACCGAACATTAGTCTGTATGGGGAAAACCCTGTGGCGTCACTTTTCGTACAGTTGTAAGCATTAACTAGGGTGCTAATCTGCTGGCTCCATCTCGGTTTGTATTTTGATTGCAAGGTGCCCAACATGTCAAGCAATGTACGATTAAACCTTTCAGGCTGAGGAGCTCCCTGAGGATGGTAGGGGGTGGTTCTTGACTTTCGTAACCCCCACAAAGACAACACCTCTTTAATCAAACAGCTCTCAAAGTCCCTTCCCTGGTCGGAATGGACCCGCTGCAGGACACCATAATGGACGAAAAAGTTCTCAACAAGTATCTTAGCCACCGTGGTTGCTTTCTGATCCTTAGTAGGGAAAGCCTGTGCATACCAGGTAAAATGATCAGTGACCACCAATATGTTACTGACACTTTTTAGATCGGGTTCTAGACTCAAGAAATCAATACAGACCAGTTCCATAGGGGCACTCATGGTAATGTTGACATGGGGAGCAGCCCTCTGGGGTAGAGCTTTCCTTTGCAGACAGCGGCTACAGGTCTTGACATACTGCTCTACATCCGTACTCATTTTCGGCCAGTAGAATCGAGCCCGTACTAGATCAAGTGTTTGGTCTATGCCGAGATGCCCCATTTGATTATGCAAGGACCTTAAGACCAGTTCTTTAAGAGCCGAGGGCAGCACCAGTTGTTTGTTTACCCGGCCCTCCTTATTCACAGTCTCTCCATATAGTAGTAGGTTAATCAGCTTCAATTTGGGCCCTTCTTTATACAACAAGGCAGTCCTTAGATCAGTGGAATGTAACCTAGACACATCCCTCCCGGCTTGCAAAGCCTCCACAGCCATTTTTATCATAGGATCACAGGATTAAGCCTGTTGGAGACTATCATTGTTGAATTGCAGCAGGGAGCTAGTGTCTAATGCAGAGAAATGACAGTAGGCAGCAGGTATGCAGTTTTCAGATGGCCCCAAACAATCCACCACACAGTCCACCGTATCAGGAGACACCTGTTCCTCTTTGTCAAATTTCTGGCAGAGAGCTCTTATGTCAGGTTCGGGACAACCTGTTAATCAGTTGTGCTTTGGGCCTCGAGAGATCATCTGCATCTATATGGTTCGGGCCCGCCCTGTACTCTACAGCATAGTCGTAGGTGGCCAAAGCAGAAAGCCACCTATGGCCAGTGGCATCCAACTTGGCAGAGATCTGTACATAAGTCAGAGGGTTGTTGTCAGTCTTTACCAATATCTTGGCACCATACAAATAGTCATGAAACTGATCAACAATGGCCCACTTCAGAGCCAGAAACTCTAGCTTGTGCACTGGATAATTTTTTTCCGAAGGCGTCAGGCTTCTGCTGGCAAACGCTACAGGTCTCAAACCATTCGAGTGCTCCTGGTATAACACAGTCCCCAATCCCTGTAGACAGGCATTGGTATGAAGAATGTATGGCTTGGCCGGATCAGCATAGGCCAGCACTGGGGCATGGGTAAGTTGATATATGATGTCATAGAAAGCTTCTTCACACTCGACAGTCCAACGATCCCCAAACATATCGTTCGGCCGGAAATACCTCTTTTCTGTCTCAGAGCACACAACCTTCTTATACCTTTTGTGCGTAGGCAGATACCCCTGAGCGAGGTTGAGGAGGGGGCAAGTCACTTGAGAATAATCCTTAACAAACCACCTATAGTATCCACAAAACCCCAAGAATCATTGCAGCTCTTTCAAATTCCTGGGCTGAGGCCAAGTGGTCACTTTGCTAGGTTCAGTCTCTATGCCCTCAGTGGACACTATGTGTTCCACGTATTTCACAGAAGTCTGAAAGAATTGACACTTGTCAATAGACAACTTGAGGCCAAAATCCTCCAACCGATCCAAGACCTTAAATAATCGTTGCTCATGTTCTTCCAATGATCGGCCAAACACTATAACATCATCTAAATAGACCAGACACTCGAGTAGATTCATGTCCCCCACAGCCCATTCCATCAAGCGCTGAAAAGTGGCTGGGGCACCCAAAATCCCTTGAGGCATCCGAACAAACTCATAGAAGCCTAGGGGGCAAATGAAGGCAGTCTTCTCCTGGTCGTCTGGGGCCATCAGGATCTGGTAGTATCCACTGTGAAGATCCAACACAGAGAACCACTGGCTGCCATTTAAACAATCCAATGCATCCTGTATGCGTGGCATGGTATGCTGGTCTGGAATGGTCCGGCCGATTCAAAGTGCGATAGTCTACACACATCTGAACTGCCCCATTCTTCTTCCTTACTACTACTATGGGGGAGGCATAGGGGCTCCTGGACTCTTGTATTACACCAGCAGCCAACATCTCTTGCAGATGCTGCCTTACATTATCTATATCGGCAGGGGCCAGGCGCCGTAATTTCTCTCGGAAAGGCCTTTCGTCATGCAGCCGATTGAGATGCTCAGCCCCTTGCATACATCCCACATCCCACTCTTTCAGGGAGAAAACCTGGTCTCTCTTGGTAAACTTCTCACTGACCCTTTGTTTCCATTCAGCTGGCAAGAGGGAGTCACCAAGGTCAAACAAATCAGAAGTAACTCTATCATCTGTCCTGGAACCCTTTCCATTGGGCAATACTGCAGTATCTGCACAATGTACACTTGCCAAGGTGCATCCCCTTCTTATTCGAATCTCTCTGTCAGACACATTATGCACTTGAACCATCACCCTCTTAACATAAGCATGAGCTCTAGCCAGCAAGATGTTGAGTTTGACCAACAATCCTTCAGGTAATCTTCCCTCCACAGGTGCATCCAACATCAACAACTTATTCTTAACATCCATTTTTAGTTGTACTCCTCCATGCAGGACACATTGGGCATTCGGGTCAAGTATCATCAGGGGAGGATCCTTTTTCCACACCACACCCACTGGGCCTTCAGGTTCCTCCAGACTAACCTTCTTCTGAGTGGCCCTTGCTTTTTGAATCATAGCAGGTACCCTTAAAGTTCGCCTGGTCTGGAATGCTTGTTTCTCTGAGCACAATTGGGCCAATCATCCGAACATATGCGCATTCATCCCAATCAACAAAGGCACCCCATCATGCAGTCCAGTGGTTGGGCAAACTAAAACTAAGGTTTCCACCTGCTCATCCATCCCAGCCACAGTTGCAGAGAAAGACAACCAGACTTGGATGTATCCCAAATATGAATAGGCCTTGTCGCTCAACCTCCACACATGTAGACCAGTCAAAGGTTGCAGGGGCACCTCTGGTTAGTGCACCTGGTACCAGTCCTGAAACATGATGGTTACCCGAGAGCCACTGTCTAATACAGCTCGAGTGGAAATTCCATTTACCCCCAACGAGGTCTCCATTGATGGCCCGATCACATCAGACCAGTTGGGGGCCACAGCATTGATAGCCGGCTGGGCATGGGCCTGAGTCACAAAACTTTTCTTAGGGGCCTGAGACTGGGCCTGGCGGTGTCAGGCAATCAGTCTGTTGTTGACTTTCCTTAAATTCTCTCGCCTCTGGTACTCGTTTTGGAAATGCTCATCTTCCCCACAATGATAACAGAACTTGGGATCCTGGGGGTCACTATTTTGCGAGGGGCTCTGAGAGGGGTGAGAGGGCTCTCTTTGGCTAGGGTTCAGGTTTCTGCATGTCTCAGGGGCCCCGGGCCTAACAGGGTACATAGTAGATTGCTTCAAGTCTCTCAACAGTTCCCGTAAATTCCTGACCTCGGTCCTTAACTCACTCTCTACGTGGGGGTTGGAGGAAACAACTCGCATTCCCACAGTACCTGGGAACTCCGGGGATCCCTCAGACCCTCTGGACAGGCCAGTCTCCTCAGGGGTTTTAGGCTCAGGGGTCCCACTAGGGTTTACCACCCCCACACAGGGTTCCCACCCCTCTTTATCAGTCTCCACCTCCCTAATTTCCCTCATTAATTGACAATATTCAGGCGGGGTGGCCCACCGATCATGTAACTTAAGTTCCAGCAGGATTACACTAGAAAATATGGCAGATTTTAAAACATGTTCTAACCGGACCTGATTCAGGGCTGCAGTAGTGATTCCCCCCTTTCTATAGGCCTTCTGCAATGCCCGCTCCACTCTAGTAACAAAAGCGGACAGTTTCTCATTTCTCCACTGCTTAGCAGACCTGAATTTCCATAATAAATATTCACCAGTCTCTGTACTCCCAAAAACCCCTTCTAAAGCAGAGAGATACTCTGCAGCGGTGGCTTCCGTACTGGTGGCCCGGAAGAATCTAATGGCTTCTAGAGCAGGACCCCGCAAGCTCTCCATCAGCCTCTTCCTTTTCTCCCCCTCAGAGCATTGCCATTCTTGAACTAAAGGGGTGGCATAGTCCATCCAAGCCTCCAGGTCATACTCCCCTGGAGGCACTGGCACCATACCAGAAAAGAGTTTTAACTTGCGGTAAGAATCGAGCTGTATGGGTGGGACCACTAGAGGCAGGGAAGCCAGCACAGAGCTCTTGGGCAGGCAAGGGGAGGTGCCAGGGGAGCCCTGAGGGATAGCATCACTGGATAAATCTAAAGCTTGTAGCAGCTCCTGGGTAGTTCTCCCCTCTGCGGCCAACAATTTAAGCAGTTTGTCTTTAAAACTGTTCATTTGAGGAAACCCCCCAGGAATGACTGACCCACTTTGAATATGAATTAGTCTCCATCCCTGTGCAGCACCCTCTGAGTAAATAACAGGAGGTACCTTCTCGGGGTCAATGGCCACACTGCATAGGAGTAACACCTGCAACGTCTGGTCAAGCAAATCAGCCATATGCCCTTTTACCTCCACTTTGCCCAAACATTTTACTGCTCTGCTGTAGAAATGATGTCAGCAGATGGGGTTCCTTAAGATACAATTAACATTAACACGATTTTATGGGAGTCTAGCTCTTCGGATTCACCCCACCCCATCAGTCTATGTACCATGGTCTTAATAGGTCCCAATTTAAGTTTTCCCAACATATCCCTTTCCACTTTCTCCATTTCTTAGGTGCTTCCCCACTTGGCCACTAGGGGACGCTGATCCCAGTGGTGCTTCCACTTTGTAACCCCCAGGGGGCACTACCCTTGAGGCTACTACCCCTGCCTGCCTCCACAGAGACAGGGTAAGGGGCCCAGATCCATTGACGGGTGCCTCCACCCAGAGGTCAGGGTTAATATTGTCAAAATTGCCTCAGTCACAGCCCTCTGGGTCACTGCAACCCCCATTTGTCCCCCTAGTGGCTCACACTGGGCACAAATAGTGCTTTTCACCAATACACTTACCCCCTGGCTAATATCTCTCCGCTTCCTCTGGGGAACCCCTGTAAAGTAAGGTACAGTTATCTCACAGCCACCGAGCAGCAATTCACCAGTAATGTACACCGTAGCCAGGGTGTAGTTGCACAAAGAACAATCTGATTTATTCAAGGGGGAAATAACAAGTAATGGGGAAAAATCAAGTTAATTGGCTTATACTATAATTATTTTCCTAAGGCTCTGTGCACAGACCAAACCCTAGGATTCGCTGTCCCTGGGTACCCAAGCCCTAATGGCTAGTCCAAAATGTGGCAGCTGGTTGGGGCCCTTAAAACAGATAACTTTTGCAATCCTGAGCAAGTTAGAATAGAAAGAAAGTTTAATTATGCAGTCAGCATTATGATAATACAACTGGAAAACACTATTTGCACACTTGGCAGGGAGCTACCCTGATTCAGTACTCATAACTCCAGCAAATAACGACTCCTTCGGCACTAGCAGGGCTGAGCCTGAATTTCACCAGCCTCCTCACACATTTATATGGCAAACATCAGAGGGGTACCATACCAGGCAGCTGCTTTCAGGCTTTCATGAACTTGCAGAAGAACTTGGGCAGCAAACGGCAGCTCAACATCACAGATGGACCAAGCGCAATTTAGCAATTCTCTCCAGTCCTCTCAGGTTGAGCCTGGTAGGTAGCTGGGCTGGCACCAGCTTCCTCTGGCCATACGCCGGCGGATTTAATCCAAGTCACTTGAAAAGGCAAAAAACAGCTCCTCAGGCGTTCACGCGCTTCCTGCGTGAACACTCTGCAAGCGCTGACGCACACAGCTCCTTCCTTCACCTCAGGCTCTACTCAACTGCTCCCAGGAGCAAGGGGCTCTTCCTTCAGTTTGGGCGCTACCCGCTCCTATTGGCTGGCGGCGCATGCCAGTCACTTTCTCCGGCCCCTCAGTGGTGTGAAAAAGTGCCACAGCCCATAATACCTTTCTCAAGGACAAGCAGTTTTCCCATTGGTCAGCCGACTCTGTAGGGTCCCGGGGTACTGATTGGTCCAATTCAGCAGTTCTGGACCAAAATGGAGGAGACAACTAAAACAGTCCTCACTGCAAAAGGAAGGCAGGTTATAACAACCACATTATCATTATTAGTTTACATTATCCCCAACAAACAATTGCATCCTCTAGTAGAACTCCCTCTGCACCACTAGCGATGGCAGAAGGGAGTTATTCTTTCAGTGTCCCGGGTGGGACGTCGGGCATACAATCACATAGCCCCCCTCCCATTTCAATTAATTATGACTGCAACAGGCAGTCCTTAAAGAGACAGCATACGGAGGCTTTAAAAACACTCACTAGCTACCCATTGAAACGGCTTTATGCCGACCACCAACCCTGCGTGGAGCATGGAACCAAGCTCCAGGGAAAGTTAGGAACCCCCATTTGCAAGGGGGTTACATTTATAACAGCAGTGAGTGCGTGTTTATGTAAAAAAAAGGTTCTCTTTATACTTGAGGTCCTTATAGTGAGATACGGGCCTGTAGGCAGTGGCGGGGGGGGGTATATCAAAAAGTGGGGGGTCAAAATTGAATAGAAAACCTCAGCCCAGGGCACTTTTCATATCAATGACTGATCCTTCAGCTACAAAAGTTAGGAGTCATCTAAACCCCCTGACTGCCTGGCTCCACCACCTGTCGTACGTGCAATCCTTTGTTCTGTTTTGAACATTCAGCGAGGTTTCTAATAGCTGAGTGATAACAGTATACACATAATTTAGCCTGAAAATACCTGCCATTCTAAATGTCATATAAACACAAGTTGTTGGTTAGTTATTGAACTTCCATAGGCAGGTTAAATGTAGCATCTAGCTACCTGGACACAGAATAGAGCAGTGCATGGTGAGTCATCAGTATGTTCCCATCTCTGTCTTTTGTTTAATCATTATTGTTTTCATGTTTTATTTCCTCTCTTCCTTCCACTCCATGGCATACATGTACCACACACATGCACATACGTTTGCATCCACACACACACACACACACACACAGTAAATAATTCAAACCACCAGATAGTTTAGCTAGGTGATTGTGGTGGCCTGCCTAAGGACTTACATTAATGGAATAGTACTTCCCTATATCTGGTAAATATTCTTTGTTTCCTCATCAACAGGCAACTCTTTCCATGTAGCTGTTGTGGATATATGTTTACCTTACTTTATTTTCACTATTCATACCAGTCTCTGTAACTAGACTGGGTGTCTATATTTTCTGATTGATGAAATATCATTGTACCTGAGAGATGCATTAGCATATGAGAACATGTTGTGTCAGTACCCATTAGACCCCACAGTATGCCTGTTTGCTTGCTTAGAATTTCACAAAACAAGTTGCAACAGGGTATGAAACATCACATTTACCTTCAATTAACTTTACAAACTGCCTTAGATGTAATGCAGGTTTTTTTGTTCCTTTAAATTGCATTCATTCTGTGTGTTTCTAGAGTGTTTTTTTTTTTTATCAGGTTACATTTCAGTATAGAGGTTCATGCTGTAAACAGGTACTGCAGCATCATGCCCTGATATGCTATTGCAGCTCTCGGGGACAATGAGATTTCAAGAACCAGAAAATGGAACCCCCTTCCCCACCCCAGCTAGTAAGAGGGGCTGGTATGAACAGTGAAAACAAACTAAAGCCAACACATATATCCCCAACTACACCAAAAGAGTTATCTGTTGACAAGAAAACAAATAATATTTACAAGAAATGAGGGTGTACTTGTTTAAGAAACAGACCTGGGGCCAGGTCTTGTTTATTAAAGTCAACTGGATACTTCAACAGTTTCCTTAGACTTACTGTTCTATCACTCTATTGCAGCACTGTGTCCTAAACCTTTTCATGCCTATTCTTTGGAGCACTATACTTAAAGCTTTGAACTGTTAGGCATGAGACCTCTGCTTCAGTCCTTCCAGCTGAGAAACTAACTTTCATCCCTATCCTAGGGTAGGGGTGGGGATTGATAGATATATAGAAAAATGGAAATATAAACAACGTTGATAAAAAAGACCATTGGTGTCTCCAGGCTTCTCAGTTTTTATCCTACTGTACCACTTGATGTATTGTCTGGAAAGGTTTCCGTCCTTGCCTCTTGCTTCCTGCCTTGCTACTTCCCCAAGCGTAACTATTTATACTTTTATTTTGTCCCCGCCATGCTTGACTCCCTTAATGTTTTTTTTATCCCACCACTTCTGCAGGTAGGCTGTTTCACAGCTCAATGACTCAGCATAAAGTATAACTTTTTAACTTCACTCTAGAATCACCTCTCCAACACACACAGCTTTCATTTATGTCCCATTGTTTTCTACCATCCAGTCCTGCTAAATCATTTTCACAGTTCATCTTGTTTATACCATTCAGGAACATGAAGGTCTCTGTCATGCTGCCTAACTCTTTTATGGCCTCAGTCAAGCACATGCTCTGTGACCTCAGTCAATCATCAGAGGATCTGTCCTATTCACCATGAATCATTTTGGTTATTCCATGTTGCGCTGTCTCCCGCTTGTCTGTTTTCTCATGTGAAGACACCAGAACTAGGCACAGTAGTCCAGATGGGGTTTTGCCAGTGATCTATAGTGATAAACCTATAGAATATTGTCTATTTCCACCTGTCATTGAACACCCTTCCAGTACATCCCAGTATTCTAGTTGTCTTGCAGTAGGCCTTGCTACATTGGCTAGTTTGTTTTAGGGAGTTACTAATGATGACCCAGGGTCCCATTCCTCTGAAGTAGCAGCCAGCTGAACCCCTCCCATCATCGCTTATGATGACCCAAAGGTCTCTTTCCTCTGAAGTAGTGCCCAACTTAACCCATCCCATCCAGTATTCCTTACTGGAGTTCTTGTTCCCTGTGTGCATGACCCTGAACATTTTGGCATTGAATTTCAGCAGTCAGACATTGGACTACCTCTCTAATCTTTGCAGTTCCCTCTGCTACTGCTGCTCCACCTCCTTTCTGTCTACACTGCGACAGAACTTAATGTCATCTACAAAGGGACACATCTTGCCATGTATTCTTTCCCCTATGTTGCTGATGAACATATTAAAAAGGACAAAAAGAACTGGTCACAGAACTGACTTCTGCAGTACCCCACTCGTAATCTCTCTTTTCCCAAATTTGACCCTATTTAATACCACCTTCTGCTGTCTCATTCCTAACCAACCTCCCACCCATCTAACAAGATCTCCCTGCTATGAACCCATGTTGGTTACTGCCCTGGAGCCCATTTCTGTTCTGGCAGTCCATTAGGTCCTTTTTGAAAAGTGCCTCCATCAGTTTGCCTACAATGGAGGTAAGATTAAAGGGCCTGCAATTTCCTGGTTCCTCCTTATCCCCTCCAATGTGGAGTGCCCCCTTGTCTGCTATCCTCCAATCTCAAGAAACTATCCCTGACTGTAATGAGCTATTGAATACCCCTGCCAGATGTTCAGCCATTTCCTAAGCCAATTTACTAAGCACCCTTGGGTGCATCCCATCTGGTCCTAGAGCCTTTTTCAAAACCCTTTTCCCTAAAATTACTACCTGCTTCATTTCTGCGATCTGACTTGCAGCAACATTTATGCCACTGCCGGTCAGGAAGACACTATCCTGTACTGTGAATACTGAGCAGAAGTAGTCATTTAGATGGTTGCCTTCTGCTTGTCCTCATCTACTACTTTGCGCCATACAGCAGTCTTTCAACAGTGCCGAGGCTTGGTTTAAGGAGCGCAGACTCTTCATCAATCTTAAGAAAACCAAAACTATGCTCTTTTCCCACCCCCAAAACAAAGCTAGCAACCACCCACTCTATATCCTTCCAAGTACCAACCAGCCAATGCAACAAGTCTGCTCTTACAAATACCTTGGGGTTACCTTCGATTCAGCCCTCACATTTCATAACCACATCGACGCCCTAACATCCGCCACTAACACACGACTTGGCATCCTATTCTGCCATAGAACCTGCCTTCCCCCAAATGCTCTCCGGCTAGCTGTTACATCATCCGTTCTGTCCCTTGTAGACTATGGTCTACCAGTATATGGTGCTGCCGACACCACTGCACTCAACAAAATTCACCTAACCCTGAATAAAGCATGCAGATTGATTACTGGTGCCCCCAGGCTCACACACACCTGTCAGCTGTATGTCGATGCTAACCTGCTTACCCTGGATGAACGGCTCCAATACCAAACCTGTCTCCTCACCAAAAAAACCCTACTCGGGCTCTCCCCCCCTGGAGTAATGGCATCCATCCACCAGAGCCCTCCCACTATTGCAACACGGTCTTCCTACAAGACCACTCTAAAGGTCCCCAGATCAAGAACCAGCCATGGCCAGAGGTTCTTCTGCTATAGAGCCCCAACCTGGTTTAACTCTCTCCCTGCCACCATCACCAATGCCATCACCATCTCCAAGTTCAAAACCACACTTCGGAACCACATCTTCAGCACTCGTGAACTGCTCCTATCTCTGAACATAGCTTCCACCTCTGCTTCTTTGACAATGCCCCCGGCAGCTCCACCTAACCATCCCTCCACCACTTCCCTGTACACCATGCCTATGTTTAACCTGGCCAGTGCCAACTGTTTCAGTGTTTACCTACCAGATTGCTCACTTGATACCAACTTGTGTAACACCTGTTATCAATTACATGTACCCTGTACCCAATTGTATTTGTCTGACCACAATGTGACGTGGCGCCTCTGTTGAACGCCTATTGTTTTGCAAATCTTTGCTATGTAACCAAAAACACAATGTATGTCTTTATGTGACGAAGTACCTTTGGAAACGAGCCTCTGGCTCAAAGGTTGTAAACTGATTCTTAATTAAATAAAATAAATAAATCCATCAGCCTAACAATTCTTCTATCATCGTCTTTCTCTCCCTGAAGTACCTGAAGAACTATTTATCCCCTCTCTTGATGTCCTCCACAGTGTGTTGTGTCTGCTTTTGCAGCCCTGTCTTGTTGGCTGTCTACATCTACAAATGGTATTTGCTTCATTCCTCCCCATAGAGGACCAAATTAGTCTCTTGTGCTTAATACACTTTGTGACGTAGACAGCCAGTTCTGAGTGCTGTATCATTTGTTTTGTAAAATAAAAAAATGGGTTATGGACTGTCTCTCTTGAGAAATGCTGAAACAGCATGTGAGTATCACTCACACACACACACACACACGCGCACACACACAGGTTTTAGATACAAGGTGTTACCTGGAAGCCCAGAAGCTAATTACAGACTGTAGCTGAGTTAATTATAGCTGTCCAGCTGTCAGGAATGGAAATATCTATTTTATGACATTTGGAGGGAAACCCAAGTTATTACACAGGGTGCGAGGTCATAAGTGATTCTTTGATATCTGTGAAGGACAGTAAGACCCTCTACATCAAAGGGTTATAGGAGAAACTGAGTTATGCTGAGGTCACAGAATCTTAATGCCTTATTAGGACATCCTGTTTCATATAGATATATATTTTTTATATATTCTGACAGGGAGGAGCTACTGTAGGTGACCTCACACAAAGGGGTTGGCAAATACAGTTTTTTTTAAAGAATATTCTGTTTTCCCTCAGAACACACTTCTATCTAGATTCTGACAAAGAAACATCTGTGAGCACTTTAAGCAGGTATTTAGAGAGAAAGAGAGAGACAGAGAGAGAAATCTAAGTACTATAGTAGGAATTGCACAGTTTAAACCTTCTTCTTTTAATAGATTTGTATGTCTTGTGATATAACAGTTCTGTATTTTATGTGTTACATATTTTTTTATTTATTTAGTAAAACTCTAATTTTAGAGCTTACTTAGTCTGTCTTTGATTTCTTTCCCTTTACAAGTAGAGTATATATAGTTAAAGCAGAAACTATACATAAGCTTGAATGGTGATACCAAACTGTAAACAGGTAAGCATTTTAAAAATCGGAGGTATTTTATTGCAGTTTTTAAAGGTTCTATACAGTTCTATACACCCAGTTAAGTGCCCGTAGGCAAAGATATATGGCCCCCTGAAGACAGAATTATCTGAGCCTGTACATTGGGTATGCTAACAAGAGGTTTCACAGTTTGAATCCCTCCAGAACTTGAGACCAAAGGTTGATTCAAATCCACAAAAACAGACAAGAGGGTTACCTTGTTCTGTTAACTGTTCACAAGACTGTGCTCGGAGGCTGGCACTTTGGGAGTAGAGGGCTGACCTGCTGAGTGGGTTTTTGACACTCTTGGTAAACATTCTTAGCATTGTTGATTCCTTTGAGATTGGTCCCTTTGATTTCTGTCCACCTCTCTGCCACCCCCAATCTTGTCCCTCTCTCCAACTTTACCTTTTTTTTATCATGTAAAATTTTATTGAGATATAACTTTTCCCTAAGATAACATGATACACCAGATGAGAACATAGGAGTCAATTACAAGGAGCTATTCCATTAAACTTGAGCAAACAGCATATCCCTTGTCAGGGTTAAGCTAACAACATATTACAGGAATAAACAAAGAATATACCTCTTTGGTGCATTCCATACAAAGGGCCAGTTGGTAGGGCAGCCTGTTTCTACCTATGAGCATATAGTTAACACTAGCAGTAACATTCAATAGATTTATGTCAGAATTCAAACATGGTATTACACTAAGATAATATTGCAGGTAACCAGGTGCTACTTATTGTTCCCCTGAGCAATTACAATACTCCTCTAGCAACAGTTAAAAAAGAGAAGATATAGTAGAAAACAGCTAGGATAAGTCAGGGGATACTGATAGGATAGTGAGGTGAGGACTCCCTTTCTGAGCAACAAAGTACAGGTGTGACAGAGTAAGAAAGAAAAAAGGGGGTTGCTATATTGAGTGGGGGGACTCATGCTAAAGGGGGATTGCAAGGGGGAGGAAGTGGAATCTCACAAAAGCGTGAGTGCAAATATGCTCCCCACTTCTTCTGGTATTTAGGAAGGTGGCCTTTCCCTTTAGCTATGATCCTTTCAAAAATGGCAAGTCCAGCCAGAGTCGACCTCCAGGTGAGGATTGAGGGAGAAGCTAGCTGTTTCCATTGCATCAGGATGGCTCTTTTTGCCTCCATTACCACCACCAAGAGCCACACTCCAAGTGGGGCAGGTAGTGGGTCCAGTGTTGAGTTGTCCCCTAGCAGGAGATTGTCGTGAGAGTGCAGGATCTCTTTGCCCACAACCTTGGAGCTGTCCTTCAACACCAGGGTCCAGAACTGGTGTAGCATGGGGCAGATCCACAGAATGTGAAGAAGATGGTCTGGAGAAGCTTGACACCGCCAGCATCTAGCATGACTCAATAGTTTCAGCTTATGAAGCATGGCAGGTGTCCTACACCATCTAAGAAGTATTTTCAGCTGTATCAGCTGACATTTGGCATCTTCATAAACTGTGTGAGCCATTGTTGTGGGGGCAAGGGATGTTGAAACTCTTTCTCCTACAATAGCCAGCATTTAGATGTAGTGTCTGGCTGAGAATCTCTCAATGTCTTGTAAATGACTTCAATTAGACCCTGACCCATTTTGGTTTATGCAATGTGGCCATGAAGCACCACCCACTCTCATTGGTATATTTGCCCAGCAGGGGATGAAGTACATTTCTTATCTGGAGATATCTCCAAAAGTCTTGCACCTTCAGGGCAAAGCGTTCCTGCTTTTGTTCAAATGACATCATGGTTTTGTCATCAGGGAGGAGGAGATCATCCACTATGTGGATCCCTTTGTCTGCCCAATGTTGCCAGCAAAGAGGCTTGTGATCTACCCTAATATGCACATTATTCCACAGGGGGGCATACAAGATTGGGGGCATGCTTCTCCTCCTCCTGGGGCTGAGTGGGTGGCTGTTTGTGCTTGTCTGTGTCTGTAGGTTAGTTTTTGTTCATTTACATGTTTTTCAGGTTGGATTACACTGTGCCATTCTTGCACACAACATTGGTGAAAGTCTCCTGAACTGAATTTGTGCAAAACATCATCACCAGGTATCAGCTTTTTAATTTTAAATCAACGTTCTTGAAGCCTCCCAAGGAAGCATATGTCTTACAACTAGTCTTACAAACATGGTGCTGCTGGGTCCTGCAACTGAATCTACATTTTCAACATCTTCATCTGACCACTCCTAAAGCAGCCACACTTGTGGACTTTAAAGAACAAGGAATTAAACACACTTTGTGACTGAATCAACATTTTTGTCTGACCTGCTCCCAAGGTATTGTACTTGTCTCTGAGAACTTCAAAAATCAAAGGAAACAAACAGACAAAAGGATTTCACATATTGCATATGCCCAGGCCATAGTTTATCACCTTTCAGGAATTTTAACATATTATGTGACCCTGGATCTCAACAGCTAATCATTTCCTGTGGATGTAATTTAACCATCAGCATTTTTCCTTTGCCATCTCCTCCTGGTGTGCTTGTTAGACCACCCAAGTGCCGCCACCTCAGCTCTACCATGGATTACTCTGGTAATGTACACCCAAATCCTGGACCAGCTGGGGTCACATTGTCAAGCAACAATAATAAGGAAGGAACAATTACATTTGCCAACATAAATATCTGCAGTCTACTCAAAAAGATAGACTGCTTGCAAGTCTGGACATTACAACATAACCCTGACGTACTTGCAGTCATTGAGATGTGGCTCACTACAAAAACACTGGATTCTGCTGTCTCGATACCTGGTTACACACTATTCAGTAAGGACAGGATCTCAAAAAGAAGAGTGGGCTGTGTGTTATACATTAAAGACTCAATAAAGGGGTTTGCTCTTCCTTTACCCCACCTTACCAGTACTGCACACATTCTCCCCATAAAAATTTTGTTGGGAGCCCACAATAAAGCACTATCTATACTTGCTGTATACATCCCTCCTGAAGTGAAATTTCCAGGATTCAAAGAACTCATGGAGGTTATCAGATGTTAGCACCTCAACTCTGAATCCATAATTCTAGGGGACTTCAATATCAACTGGTTGGCACCATCGACTGGCACATATAAGGACACTATAGCTGCACTGCATCTTACACAACCCATTGACTCACCCACCAGAACAAATTACAAAACTGGATCTAGTACACTACTTGACTGGATCCTCACAAACCACTCAGATCATATCTCCAATGTGATAGTCCACCCAGACTTACTGAGTAACCACTCTCCAGTAACCTATAGCTGGACTAACAAATTCAATGTAACACCCTCCCAAATAATCTCTAATTGTAAACTAAAAAGGAGTCACCTGGAGAACCTTAAGGAGCAGCTACGCAACACTGACTGGTGCCCCCCTGACACAGTGGAGGACATGGACACTGCACTTGAGTACTTCATCAAACAATGCAATGCTGCTTGTAACTGCCATGCCCCAGTGCAAAGGACAATGATCCATAGAAAATACAGCCTCTGGATCACACCAGACTTAATAGGCCACATAAAAAACAGGGAGGACTGGTGGCATAGGGCACAGAACTCTGACAAGCAATCAGACTTCCAGGAATGGCCTTCCAGAGGAGGTTGTGGAGTCAAAATCAGTGGTGGAATTCAAGCATGCATGGGATAGTCATAAGGCAATTCTGGAGGGTGGGGGTAGGAAGAAGTAGGCTGCTGGTTAACTAGGATCTGCAGCTTATCCAGTAGGTAGGGAAATGGGCAGACTGGGTGGGCCAAGCGGTCCTTATCTGCCGTCAAATTCTATGTTTCTATGTTTATGTTTCTATGAATACAGAAGACTATGGAATGACTGCACCCAGACCATCTGCTCTGCCAAAAGTAAACATTGTAGGGAAGCATTACAAACATCATGGGGAAACAGCAAGTCTTTTTAGAATAACCTTAAAGATGTAACAGGGAAAGTCAACAAAGAGGCTCCACAAATGCTCAACATTGATGATGCCCCTAACCTTGACCCCCTGACTATTGCCAACACGTTCAACAAAGCATTTGCTGACCTTAACAGTGTACTTCCGAGAAATTTATTTGAAGAAATCAACCCAAGCTCAAGCCGAAGCCTAGGGCCCACTCAAACATCCCCCCTTCTATTTCAAATCTGTCAACTACAACCAAGCAAGAAAGTACATTCGTAAGGTACTTGGAAAATCCAGGAAAAGTGGTGACACACTCGACCTCAAATTTATTTCCCTTGCACTTGATGAAATCCTAGCTCCCATTACTAAACTGCTGAACTTATCCCTGCAGCTGGCTCAATTCCCCCAAGCTTGGAAGTCAGCCCTGGTAACTCTGGGGCACAAGAGCAGTGACCGGGCACTGCATGCCAATTACAGAACTATTTCTATCCTTCCACCACTACCAAAAGTTCTGGAGCGCATAGTCTCAGACCAGCTGGTTGAATACCTTAATAAATACCACATTCAATGTCCAGAACAACATGGATTTCAGAAAGTGCACTGCACCGCCACAGTTCTTCTGGAGTTCATCAGCTGCATACACAGTTCACTGGACCAGGGTAACCTTGTTGTCACAGCCTTTGTTGATCTAACAAAGGTCTTTGACACAGTCAGTCGCTCCCTACTACTTCAACAACTCACAACGATAGGCCTCTCTAACCCCGCTACTAACTGGTTCAAAAGCTATCTAGCTGATCATTACTAACAGGTAAACATTGGAAACATCACATCTGGGCCCCTGCCAGTTCATTGTGGGGTCCTCCAGGGGTCAATCCTAGGACCCCTCCTTTTTAACATCTTTCTAAATAGCCTACCTCGATCATGTGACCAACGGATACTTCTCTATGCAGATGATGCTGTTATTTTTACTTCTCAACATGACCCTCACACCCTAAACTATCAGCTACAACATGCTTTTAATCAAACTGAAGATTGGTTCAGAGCCCACGAAATGGTTCTGAACTATAAAAACACAAAAATAATGCTATTTAACAAGGCTAGAAGCAAACACAAAGCAGCATCCATTAACATCACTAACTGTGCAGGGGTTTCACTTGAACAAGTGGAGCAATTCAAATACCTGGGGGTTATGCTTGACTGTTCCCTCTCCTATGCAGAACACATTGAGAATGTGGCCAGAACAGTCAACATAAGAAATGGGCTCCTACGCAGGTGCACAAAATGCCTAACAGCCGAAGCACTCCAAACCACAATCCATAGCACAGTTGTCTCCGTCATTGACTATGGATTGGCTGTATACAGTTCAGCCACTCCCACCTCACTATGTAGGATAGCAGTAGCCCTAAACAAAGCCTGAAGATGGCGCACCAATTCCCCCTGACTAATGCACACATGTGACCTTTATGAGCAAGCCGGGTGGCTACAATTTGAAAACAGGATACAATGCCAAACCTGACTCTTAGCTAAAAAATCACTACTCAGACTTCAGCCTCCTGGAGTCATAAGCCTTTTAAGCTTATTCACAGGCCAAAACTGCATCAGGAACTCTTACCATCAGGTTCTCACCATCCCTCACTGCAGAACCTCCCAAGGACAGAGATCATATGCGTACCGGGCACCACTTTGGCTCAATAACCTCGGCACTGAACATAATGCCATGCAGAGAGTGGGGCCTTTCAAGACCAAGCTAAGACAACACTTACTGAAGTAAAGCTCCTGTGACTGTACTTTCTAATTACTCCACACACACACACACACACACACACACACTTCTGACCCCGGACTTATTCACCTTTCAGGTTATTACATCTCCTTACTATTCCTACTTTGTACTTCTACCCTGAATTGTCCCCATTTTTGTCCTGCAATACCCTGCACTATCCTCTTCCACATCCCCCTAAATAGTCATCATGCCCCCCCCCACTCAGTGCCCCCTACTCTCCTTGCTGGTTAGCTGCTTACCGTCTTTTACCTGACAATACCACTTAGGCTGCTACTGGTACCTGAATTAACCTAGTGTTAAAACCATCTCTGTTTCCTATTTACAATGTATTTTTATCTATGTTTACTCACCTAGCTAGATACTCCTAAACCCACAATGTTATGTATAACCACCCTTTATGACATAGAACCTTTGTAAAAGCACAGTCTCCTGCTCAAAGGTATTGTAATCCAAGATTGAATGAATAAATAAATAAAATAAAAATAAAAGAACGACTGATTTTGGGACATTTGTGAGGGTCATAGCCTGATGCCATGCTTTACAGATCTCAGTCATAATGGGGTGATCAAATTTCCTGAGGGTTTCTTGTTGGACAACAACAAATATAGTAAATTCCCCGGCATTCCGTCTTTCAGATGAGACATTAAACTGAGGTCCTATCTGCCTAGATTGGTGGTAGTTCAGGTGGATGTTAAAGATCCCATAGCACTTATCGAAAAGAGTAGGAGAATTTCCCCGGTGTCCTGGACAAATTTCACTCATTCACTAAAAAAAAAAAATATATATATACCACCAACAGCTTAGTCTGGTTCAAGGTCAGTTGGCATTCATCTGTATCCCCTTCCCCTGGGTCATGCCTGAAAATAGGCAGGATTTGTCTAGTGCACTTACCCGGTCAAAAAAAAAAATAATAAATAAATAGTGCTGACTCCAGCTGGATCCACTGTGGAGAAGGAGTCTGTCATGGAGTGAACCAAGCAGTGGCCTTGGCTACATAAAAGGCTAAGTGGTAGCCCACCATCCTGAGAAGGCAGAGCCCACTCCTGGACCAATGTGCTCTCAGCTTGATACACCCCCAGCAAGCTTCTTTACCCTCCCAAATAAAGGAGTAAATCAATTTATCCAGGGACACAAATGGTTTGTGGGTCAGGGAGATTAGGAGATTGCTCAACAGATATGCAACCCTCAGCAGCGTGAACATACGTGTTGCTGCTACTTTGTCTTCGAGGGTGAGTTGCAACTTGCACCACCTCTGAACTTCTGTAGTCAGGGTTGATAATACAGGGTGAAAGTTGACCTTCTCAATATCAGACCAAGCTGATGAGATAAATATTACCAGGTACGGAAAGCCATGGGGGGCCCATGTGATATCATTACCATTTAGGCAGTGTATACTGCATCTTGAATTAAGCCGGGAGAGAAAGCTTTTCTTCTGATTGATTGATAATCCAGAGAGGGAGGCAAATTCTTGTAATACTTGCAGCACAAGTGGTAGGGAGGGATCAGGGCTGATTAGCGTGAGTAGCATTTCATCAGCATATATATTAATCAAGAAGGATCTGTTACTAAGAGTAATTCCGGTAATGCCAGTGGTTTGTTTCAGTTTTCTGGTCAGAGGAACTAGGGCAATAAGGAAAAGGAGAGGTGAAAGGGGGCAGCCTTGCCTGGTGCCCTGCTATAGAAAAAATGGGGTGGGGGTGTCCCAATTAGTAAGTATTCTGGCTGTCGGGAGGTGGTATAAAGTAGAGATCGAGGAGTGAAAGTGGTCGCCAAAGCCATACAGATGAAGGACACTCTGAAGATTATCCCACTCAAGGGAATCAAAGGCCTTCAAGAAATCAATGGCTAGAGCGGCCATAGGGGTTGATGACTGAAGTGCCAGCCATTTAATACTTAGGACAATGTGTAAATTAACTGCCCCAGATTTACCTTTTGAGAAACCCGACTGCAAAGGATGGATTAAAGTGGGGAGAACTGATGCCAGTCTGTTCACCAGTATTTTGACCAGCAGTTTGGTGTCTACCGAGAGAAGTGAAATGGGCCTGAAGTTAGCACAATCCATTACATCAGAGAACTTTTTAGGTATAAGAGTTATAATTGCTTCCTGCATGGTGGATGGCATAGGGGCTGTTTTTGGGGCTTTATGTAAGGCTCACAAAAGGGAGCCTGTAATCTTCTCTTTAAGTAGCTGGTACAGCTTGACCATAATCCCATCGGGTCCAGGGGCCTTGCCCTTTGCCATGTGGGAGAGGGCAGTCTGCAGTTCGTTGACATTGATGGAGGCTTCCAGACCTGTATGGGCTGCCAGAGAGAGAATAGGGACAGTGATCCCTTTGCAGAACTTCAACATGTTTGCTCAGATTTCAGCTGGTGAAACTTTGGATTGATACTTATAAAGGTTTTGATAAAAGAGACACATTGTTTCATTAATCTCTTTGGGGGTAGAGACCACTTTCTCTTTCCTGTTTTTAAGTGCCAATATTTGAGATGTAGCTTGCTGTTAATGCAGTTGGTAGACTAATAATTTACCCTCTTTCTCTCCTCCTTCCCAAGCCTTGTGTTTGGAGTGGAGTAGCTGCCATTCTGCCTTCTTGCTGAGCAGAGGGTTTATTTGATATTTCAGGCCCACAGACTTGGGTAGAAGGGGAGAATTGAGGGGATTTCAGGGGAATGTCAGCTTAGATTGTCTTTCTAGAGCTGTCAACTTGGCCTGTAACTGTTGTACCTCTTTGGCCTGGGCTTTATTTTAGCTGTGGTATATGAAATAATCCTTCCCCTAATGACCTCTTTAAAAGCTTCCCGAATTGTGGAAGCTGACATATCCTCCATGACATTTGACTGAGAAGTAGGAGCAGGCCTCTTGTGCAACAAGTGCTTGAAATTCACTGTCTTGCATCAGCAAGGGGTTGCACCTCCACCTTGTGGAGAGTGCCCCTTATCCTGGGGGGGGGAGAATAAGATGGATATGGGAGCATGATCAGAAATAATAATATTCACAATTGCAGGGTTAGATATTCCAGGCGTGACCACATGATTGCCTAACCAGAAATCTATCCTGCTATGGGTGTGGTAGACAGATGAAAAAAAGAGTAATCCCTGCCTTGTGGGTTATCTCTTCTCAAGGGGTCATATAGATTCCACTCCTCCATGAGATCCTAAAGGCCAGCCCAAGCTTTAGGGTGGGTCTGTGGGGTGAGGAGGGACTTATCTAGGAATATGTCAAAAACTAAGTTGTGGTTGCCTTCTGTCAGGACTGAGATGTGTGCAAACTCCTCTGTGAGCTCAGTGAGGGCTTGACTGATGGCTGGGTAAAATGCCCCAGAATCAGTATTGTGGCCATATATTTTGGCTAGCAACACTCTGCCTCCTGGATAGGAAAGCCTAATTACCACCCACCTCCCCTGAGAATCTGTGTGCTTATCTTCCACTGTTCATTGAGATCCCCTGTGAAGAAGCATGACCACCCCTCGGGACTTACTAGTAGCACAGCTAGCAGTAACTAAACCCACCCACAATTTCTGGAGCCAATGCACATTCCTGTTGGTTAGGTGCGTCTCTTGAAGGAAGGCTAAATCAGTGTTCATTTGAGTTCAGAAATTGCAACACCTTGGTGCGCTTGGCCAGATGATTAAGTCCCTTGACATTCCATGAAATACATTTCCAGCCCTGGGGTATAGAGTGTTGTTTGCCATTTTACACAGGTCCAAGATCAACAGGAGGAAAAAAAAAAGAAAAAGGGGGGGGGAGTACTCACCCTTAAGAGAGAAAATGATCAAGTAGTAGCAGGGAAGAATTCACCTGAGTGCAAACTGAGCTGCAAAATATCTAAACTTGCAATGAAGGGAGAAGATCAGGAGATGAAGAAACAGGGAGAGATATAACAGTAGACACCAGTAATAGGATTCTGATTTAGTGAAACAAACAACGGAAGTATTATGTACAACCATGTACAACAGTATTATATTATAAGAAGACTGTAACCAAACTCTAGCACAAAACAATAGTATATATTTTAATGGCACTGAGGTGTACATGTGACATGAGCTAGGGAAAACTCTGAAATCTGAGTAACAAGCTTCCTGAATTAGTGGCCTCAATGGAGGAAGAACATCTGGATATCGTGGCAGTCACAGAAACATGGTACACGCAAAACCATGACTGAGACATAAACATACCAGGATACACTATCTACAGGAGGGACAGGGAGGGTAAAAGAGGAGGAGTAGCTCTTTACATAAGGGAAGGAATCAAAGCAACAGAACAAAAGGGAAAACAGGGAGAAGAAGAAGCACTGTGAGTAAATTTGGAGATCGGCAATGGCACTACAATCCTCACAGGGGTTGTATACAGACCCCCTTCTCAGGGGGAGGAAATGGACAAGAAAATGATAGAAAGAATACTTAGAATGGCAGAAAAAGGGGAGATATTGCTGATGGGTGATCTGAATATGCCAGATGTTAACTGGAGTGCAGTTGCAGCAGCCACTTCAAAGAGTGAGGTTATTCTAGATGCCCTACAGGGGGCATGCCTTAGACAACTATTATTGGAGCCCACTCGTGAGGGAGCAATCTTAGACCTGGTTCTCTCAAATGGAGATGGAGAGGATCACAGATGTAGAAGTGGGCAACCATCTGGGAACTAGCGACCATCGAACAGTATGGTTCACAATAAACACAGCAATAGAGTCAAGCCATACAAAGGCAAAAGTACTGGACTTTAGGAGGGCTGACTTTGCCAAAATGGGTGACTGCCTAAGGAATGCACTAGCAAACTGTCAGGAAGGAGGGGTGGAAGAACAATGGGGAATAATAAAAACTGCCATCACAGAGGTAACAAGCCTTTGTGTGAAGCAAATAAACAAAACAAAACAATGTAAGAAACCACTATGGTTCTCAAAGGAAATGGCAGTGAAGGTTCAAGAGAAAAAGAAAGCATTCAGGAAGTACAAGGAATCACAGAAGGAGCAGGACAGAGAACCGTATCAGTTAAAGCAAAAGGAAGCTGGGAAGGCAGTCAGAACAGCAAAGGCCCAAACCAAGGAAAAGATAGCCAACTCAATAAAGAAGGTGGATAAAACCTTTTATAGGTACATCAGGGAGTGAAGGAAGACTAAGGGAGGGTTAGTGAGGCTTAATAAAGAGGAGGGAGGGTTGGCAGAGGGTGACTGTGAAAAGACAGAGATACTAAACAAATATTTTTGCTCAGTATTTACAAAGGAAGTGGGGGAGGTACCTAAAACAAACAGTAGAAACACTCTGGATACAGAAGTTGATACCAGACCATTTACAGAAGAAAGGGTTCTGAAAGAACTCTTAAAACTGAAGGTGGACAAAGCAATGGGGCCTGATGGGATTCATCCCATAATTCTGAAAGAACTAAGGGTAGAACTAGTGACACCACTGACTACCCTCTTTAACAAATCATGGGAGGATGGGGTGGCACCCGAGGACTGGAGAAGGGCAGATGTGATTCCCTTTCACAAAAGTGGGAGCAAGGCAGAAGCAGAAAACTACAGACCTGTTAGTTTAACCTCAGTGGTAGGGAAAATGATGCAATCACTTCTGAAGGAAAGAATTGTTGAATATCTAGAGGCCAGAGGGGCTCAGGACCCAAGGCAGCATGGATTCACAGTGGAAATGTCATGCCAGACAAATCTGATAGATTTCTTTGACTGGGTGACCAAAGTAGTAGATCAGGGAGGGGCTGTGGACATGGCCTACCTAGACTTTAGCAAGGCATTTGACACAGTCCCACACAAAAGATTAATATACAAGTTAGCCATCCTGGGAGTGGGTCCCAAGATGACAGCCTGGGTAAAGAATTGGCTGAAGAATAGGACACAGAGAGTAATAGTAAATGGAGTCCACTCTGAAGAAAGGGGGTTACTAGTGGGGTATCGCAGGGTTCAATATTAGGACTGGTCCTCTTCAATGTCTTTATAAGCGACATTGCAGAGGGACTGGAAGGAAAAGTATGTCTCTTTGCAGATGACACAAAGATCTGCAACAGAGTTGATGCACAAGGTGGGGTGGAAAGGATGAGAAGGGACTTGGCAAGGTTAGAGAAATGGTCAAATGTATGGCAGCTTAGATTCAATGCTAAGAAGTGCAAAGTAATGCACCTGGGAAACAAAAATCCAGGGGAAGAGTACACAATGGTGGGTGAGATACTAACAACAACAAAAATGGAAAGGGACCTGGGGGTAGTCATATCAGAAGACCTAAAGGTGGACAAGCAATGTGAGAGGGCTGCAAGGAGGACTTGGGGGATACTGGGATGCATAGGGAGAGGCATCACCAGTAGAAATCAAGAAGTTATTATCCCTCTGTACAGACAGTTGGTGAGACCCCATCTGGAGTACTGCATGCAGTTCTGGGGACCCAATCTCCGAAAAGACATAGACAGGATGGAGGCTGTCCAGAGGAGGGCAAATAAAATGGTGCAGGGTCTGCACCAGAAGACATATGAAGAGAGACTTAAGGAGCTGAATATGTATAGCCTCGAGGAAAGGAGGGAGAGGGGGACATGATAGAAACTTTCAAGTACCTCAAGGGAATCAACAAAGTCCAAGAGGGTAGCATCTTTCAAAAAAAGAGGTGTGCAAGAAAACAACGGGGCACAATTTGAAGATAGAAGGGGGGCAGCTCAGAGGTAATTTAAGGAAGTATTTTTTCACAGAGCGGGTAGTGGATGCATGGAACTGCCTTCTGGAGGAGGCTGTGGAGTCAAAAACAGTGGTGGAATACAAGCATGCATGGGACAGTCATAAGGCAATTCTAGGGGGTGGGGGTAGGAAGAAGTAGGCTGCTGGTTAACTAGGATCTGCAGCTTATCCATTAGGTAGGGAAATGGGCAGACTGGGTGGGCCAAGCGGTCCTTATCTGCTGTCAAAATCTATGTTTCTATGAAACACATTGCTTCAGACACCAATAAGTGGGAAAGGTCACAAGAAAACCAGAAGATGACCTGTCCAACCCAGCCTCCAAGGGCCAGAGCAGTACCAACATTGGAACATCCGGGTAACTGGTCAGCTTACACTGGTACAGGTGAGCTATTGTTCTCAACTGGAGAGGAAGGGGGGACATTTCCCTTGGTCACAGGAAGGGGAGAGGGAGATGGTATCATGCACCACCCTTGTGCAAAGGAGACGTCCCGCCATAGCAGATATAAGGGTACCACTTGGCTCATATCAAGGAGGGAGTGTGCCCTTGGCATCTCCATCAATATATCACCTTGCAAGCTAATATTCTATGCAGGCTGTAGTCAGAAATTAGAGTGGGAGGGAGGGGAGTTGTGGAGGGAGGGTATCAAGCACGGAAAACAGGGTCCAGGCAACCACTGGACCCAATAGCAGTTGATCTAGGGGAAGGGGTGGAGGGGTTCTGAGTGTAGATTTATGTGTCCAGAGCTGCATGAGTGGGGCTCTGTGACTCCCTACTCATTGGAAAGGGAGTGGGGCACAACAGCGGGTCTCTATATCCCCGCATGCTACCCATAAGAGCTGGAATTGTAGCACGTAATACACAGGTCTGAAGAAAGAGAAAAAAAAGTCTTAGCCAAGTCGCAGAGGTCCTGCTCTTCATTCAACTTTGACAGGGGCTCCCACAGCATCTTTGCATTTTCCTTCTGCTCTGCTGGGTTGCAGTGGGGAAATCAGGGTCTCCATGAATGATTTAGACCCCAGTATTAGTAAGCCTACCAATAATGCAGTGTCCTCCTCATTAGCCTCTACTGCATTAGCCTAGTCCAGCGGCAGACAGTCCTCCATAAGCTCATTGCTTTCAATGAGAAATGGTTCCTGGCTTCCTAGCTTGGGCGTTGAGGGCACTTCTGCAATCTGTAACTTAGCAGGGGATGATGTTGAGGTATTATTTGCTTGGGTGCGGTCAGGGCCTTTCTTGAGCATTGTCTCATCTGGTTGCCAGATGCCTGTTTTAAGTAAGCTAGTTGCTCCCCTGTCTGTGCCTCACTGGCTGTTTTAATAGGCTTCTCGGGTTGTTGAAGGTCCCAAGCGCTTGCTATGGGGGTTGCTTCTGCCACCAGACCAGTCCTTTTATATCCGTTTCCTCCGCACCCCCACTGCTCCCGCTTGTCAGTTCCCCGTCCAACACCATCTCCACAGACCCGGAGGCATTTGGGAGTTGAAGTCCGGGACACAAGGCCAGGCCAGTGATTTGCAATCCACACTTCAGCATCCTTGGGGAATTCAGCCACAAATGTTTTCCCTTCTTTGAAGATCTGCAGGCTTATAAGGTTTTTGAAATTATATTGAAAAGCTTTTACTTGCAATGTCTTTTTCAGCAGTCCAAAGGCTCTCTTCAAGGCAGCTACCTCCTGTATGAAATCTCTGTACAGGGATATAGTGGCCCCTTTCCATGTAATCTCCCCCATGTCTCTAGCTACACAAAGCAGCTTTTCTTAAATTGAGTACCTTAAAAGATACGTTATGATGGTTCTGGAAATGTTCGGGTTGTCTGACCTTCCACTCACCCTGTGAGCCCTCTCTACACAGATCAGGTCCCTCCATCTCTCTTTCCAAGCAGTTATGGCAACCACTCATTGAGGAAGCATTCCATATTGGAGCCTTCAGACCCCTGAAGTACCCCCAAGATTCTCACATTGTTCCATCTGCTCCTATTCTCCTGGCCCTCCGCCCTAAACCATAGCTTACCAAGTTTTGCATCCTGCTCCCTCATGTGCTGTAGCAACATTATGTGCTGCATTTCCAGTTCTTCGGTGCACTGTTCTAGGACATTTTGTTTGTCCTCCAGCCTATGTACATCTGCCACATTCACCACTAGGGAGGCTCCTATGTTGTCCACCCTAATTAGGAGAGCCTCTAGCATCTGTGTAATATGAGCCAGTGCACCGTCTAATTGAGCCTGGTCGGAGGGTGGCTGAGGGCTTTCCAGGGAAGGCTGTGAGTCACTGCTTGTAGTTGCCTCCATCATCATCACCAGCATTGTAGGAGACCACGCCACAGCATGAGGGATTGAGTTTTTAATAATTTCAGTCTACCAGCGGTTGACTACGATCACGACCCATTTGAATGTATCTTGGGCTCAAGATTAGCAGGCGGGCAAATGAGTAATTGTGCTGGAGTTTGTGATCCTAGGCCTATGCGGCCTAGCTTTAGCTGTGCAACCCACTAATACTAAAAGGCTCCATTTTGAAAGGCGGTTACCGGTCGGATAAAGAAAAACATCCCACTAGGGGTGGCAAGGGAAGGAGATCAGACCGGCATAACTGTCGATTGCATACAATTAGATGCCAGGCTGGGACAAAGTGAGAATCTCAAGCAGCCATTACTGCCGGGTCCAAGCCATGCCCCCTCTCCAACTTTACTTTGACTATCTCCCTCATCTGAACAATGTCTGCTCATCTGAAATCCAGTGCCATAGCTTCCTATGAGGGTAGGCTAATACACAAAGCCAGCTTAAACCATATGATATTATGGTCACTGGAACCCAGTGATTATTTTTTATTTATTTATTTATTTGTAAGTCAGTTTACAATCTTTGAGCCAGGGGCTCGTTTCCAAAGGTACCTAGTCACAAAGAGGACAGACATAACAAATTTGTATTACAGAGTATAGGTAGCTGAAATTGGTGTTACCAAAGGTACCACATCACATTGAGGACAAACATCATCGGTTTGCACTCCACCTACCATTTCTGAGTTGGTGAGTACCAAGTCATGAATGACAGCTAATCTTGTAGGATCCCTGACTAACTGCACCAGCAGGCAGTCCCACAACATATCTAGTAGGGCCTGACTTCTGATGCTTTTAGATGCGAGAACGCCCCAATCTATGTCTGGTAGACTGAGATCCCCCACAATGACTACCTACCCCTTTGCATCCCCCTTCTTAATTTCTGAGCTAGCTCCCTATCCCTCTTGTTTACCTAACCCACTGGTATACAGACCAACCCCACATACAACTTCTTTTCTGATATTATCATGATCCATATATAAGGGGTGCTCTCTGTTGTGTGCACCCACCACCCCCTCACACATAGACCTACCCTGAGGTCAACCTGGCTTCTTTTTGGAGCAATACACAAATAGAATACCAGAAACAGGTGTTGGTGCCTTCAGCTGGGGCAGTGGTACATACTGACTACCAAATTAGACCCTACCCCCCAGGAACACATATTAGTTTCCCTCCTACATGCAGTTAACTTTTCCAAACACAGAGTGAATTCACACAAAGCAATAAACATGAACAAGAAATATAACATAAATGTACCTACTATTTATTATAAGGAGGAGTAAAAAAGGAGAATAAAATAGCATAAAAACAATTGTTCAATAATTGTCCCCCACACAGTCCCAATACCACCACCCCCATGGGTGCACCCAGTTTCCCACCATGACCTTAAGGATTTTGAATGTGTGTTGCTGTGGGTACCTCACCGGATTGATGGTGGCTAACCAGATTATGCAAGGCTGAATGAAATTTGGTATACACTGGGTACAACAGTCTCAAACTTGAATGTAAGTAACTTTGGTAAAGGAACCACAATCTGATTCCAAAAAGAGTAAACAAATGTTTTGTGTAATCTTCTACTTGGGCTGTTCATGCAGATTAACAAAGTCCTGCCCAGGACTTCACCCACTTTAAAGATCTAGTTAACTGACTAACTTTTGAAAAAGAATTCCTCTGGGCCTCAGCACAGAGGAACTCACAGTTTGTTGACACTCTCAAGGGGTGCTGAGGATTAAGGCTTGGTGGTACCACTCTGAAAGCAGCAGATAGTCTGTCAGTGAACTACAACTGCAGACTTGATGATTCTTCACCTATAATGGGCCCTTTGTTGTCCTCACAGCAAGGGCCTTTCATTGTCTTCACCAATGCCCATAGCCTGGGTAACAAGCCTCCTGAACTAGTGGCCTTGATAGAAGAAGAATGCCTGGATAACTCATGGCAGTCACAGAAACATGCTACACAGAGAACCATGACTAAGATATCAACATACCAGGGTACACAATCTACAGGAGGGACAGGGTGGGTAAAAGAAGAGGAGGAGGAATAGCTCTCTACATAAGGGAAGGAATCAAAGCAACAGAACTAAAGGATAAACAGGGAAGGGAGGAGGCACTGCAGTTTACCCCAGAGACAGGAAATGGCACTACAATCGGCACATGGGTTGTTTATAGACCCCATCTCAGGGGGAGGCAATGGACAAGGAAATGATAGAAGGAATCCTTAGAATGGCAGAAAAAGGATAGATATTGGTAATGGGGGACCTGAATATGCCAGATGTTAAATGGAGCACATTTACTGCAGCCACACCCAAGAGCAGGGTCATTATTGATGCCCTACAGGGGGCATGCCTCAGACAGCTAGTGTTAGAATCCACATGGAAGGAAGGGAGCAATCTTAGATGTCATACTCTCAAATGGGGATGGAGAGAGGATCTCAGATTTAGAAGTGAGTAGTCATCTGGGAACAAATGACCACCAAACAATGTGGTTCACAATAAAAGCAGCTGTAGAGTCAAGCCATACAAAAGCAAGGGTGTTGGACTTTAGGAGGGCTGAATTGGGCAAAATGTGAGAGTGTCTCAGAAAAGCACTTGCAAACAGGCAAGAAGAAGGGATGGAGGAACAATGGAGAACAAGCAAAACTGCCATCACAGAGGCAACAAGCCTTGGTATAAAGCAAATTAACAAAACAAAATGAAGGAAAAAAAACTATATGGTTCTCAAAAGAGGTAGCTGGGAAGGTTAAGGAGAAAACAATACCATTCAAGAAATATAAGGAAACACAGAATGAGCAGGACAGAGAACTATATCAGTTAAAGCAGAAGGAGGCAAGGAAGACAGTCAGAATAGTAAAGGCCCAAACTGAGGAATAGATAGTCAACTCTGTTAAGAAGGGGGATACAACCTTTTATTGGTACATTAGGAAGTGAAGAAAGACCAGGAGAGGGTACTGAGGCTTAATAAAGGGGAGGGACTGTGGGCAGAGGGTGCCAGTGAAAAAGCAGGGATACTGAATGAATAATTCTGCTCAGTATTCACAAAAAAAAGAGGCAGGGGTGGTACCTAAACCAACCTATAGAAACACTCTGGATGGGGGGGTTGATACCAGTCACAGAAGAAAGGGTTCTGAAAGAACTCTTAAAACTAAAGGTGGACAAAGCAATGGGGCCTGATGGAATTCACCCTTGAATTCTAAAAGAACTAAGGGTAGAACTAGTGACACCACTGACTATCCTCTTTAACAAATCATGGGAGGATGGGGTGGTACCTAAGGACTGGATGAGGGTGAATGTGATTCCACTTCACAAAAGTGGGAGGAGGGCAGAGGCAGGAAACTATAGACCTGTTAGTTTGATCTCAGTGGTAAGGAAAAGGATGGAATTACTTCTGTAGGAAAGAACTGTTGAGTACCTAGAGGCCAGCGTGGCACAGGACCCAGGGCAGCATGGACTCACAGTGTGAAGGTCATGCCAGAATAATCTAATAGGTTTCTTTGACTGGGTGACCAAAGTAATAGGCCAGCGAGGGGCTGTGGACATGGCCTACCTAGACTTTAGCAAGGCATTTGACACAGTCCCACACAAAAGATTAATATACAAGTCAGCCATACTTAGAGTGGGTCCCAAGGTGGTAGCCTGTGTAAAATATGAGCTGGACAATATAATGCAGAGCGTAATAGTAAACGGAGTCCACTCTGAAAAGGGGGGGTTACTGGTGGGGTAATGCATGGTTCAGTACTGGGACCAGTCCTCTTTAAAGTCTTTATAAGTGACATTCTGGAGGGACTGGAAGGAAAAGTATGTATCTTTGCAGATGACACAAAGATCTGCAACAGGGTTGATACACAAGGTGGGATGGAAAAGATGAGAAGGAACTTAGGAAGGCTGGAGGAATGGTCAAATGTATGACAGCTTAGAAGTGAAAGTAGTGCATCTGGGTAACAATAATCCAGGGGAAGAGTACACAATGGGGGTGAGATACTAACAGCAACAAAAATGGAAAGCTACTTGGGGTAGTCATATCAGATTACCTAAAGGTGGGCAAGCAATGTGAGAAGGCAGTAAGAAGGGCTAGGAGGATACTGGGATGCATAGGGAGAGGCATCACCAGTAGCAAACTGGAAGATGTTATCCCTCTGTACAGACAGTTGGTGAAACCCCATCTGGAGTACTGCGTGCAGTTCTGGAGACTCCATCTCTGCAAAGACATAGACAGAATGGAGGCTGTCCAGAGGAGGGCAACTAAAATGATGCAGTGTCTACACCAGAAGACATACAAAGAGAGAGACTAAAGAAACTTAACATGTTGCTCGAGGAAAGGAGGAAGAGGGGAATATGATAGCAACTTTCAAGTACCTGAAGGGAATCAACAAAGTCCAAGAGGCTAGCATCTTTCTGAAAAAGAGATGTGCAAGAACAAGGGGGCACAATTTGAAGATAGAGGGGGGACAGCACAGAGGTAATGTGAGGAAGTATTTTTTCAAGAAGAGGGTTGTGGATGCATGGAATGGCCTTCCTGAGGAGGTTGTGGAGTCAAAAACAGTGGGAGAATTCAAGAATTTGTGGGACAGACATAAGACAATTCTAGTGGGGGTAGGAGGAAATAGGCTGTTGGCTAACTGGGATCTGCAGCTTATCCATTAGGTAGGGAAATGGGCGGACTAGCTGGGCCAAGCAGTCCTTATCTGCCATCAAATTCTATGTTTCTATGTTTCACCACATGGGCCTTTCATCATCTTCAAAGGGGACCACCACTGCTTGTGGTCACCCAAGACACCCAGTGCATACAGCTTCCACAGAGACTTAAACACAGTTAGGCTTTTAACAGTCTCAATCCCAGTCCAAACAACTTTTCTTTCTGGCTGGGCAACAGTGCTAACAGTCTAAATCAGGTTATAAGCATGGAAAATAAAGATCAGCATTTCAAATAAATTTCCACTAGGGAAATAGCTGAGGAGTCCAGTTCAGTTCCCTGCCGAGAAAATGGACTAGTAGGCACTTTGACTAAAATGTTTTTTCTGGGCTTGGAGTGACCTACAATATCTACATGAAAGATAGCCAGCTAGCTTGTGCAGCCCTCCAACATGCCACCGCCTCTCGCTTCTAGCTGGAACTTCTTCCCGCTCTCAGGACAGAACCCATTTTAGAGTTTCCCCAAACTCCCCACCTGATTGATCCAATTTTCCCAGACAGCCGAAGGGTCCCCTGTTACCCTTCCTAGAACCATCGGGGGCTGCCATTTTTGTCTACATTATGGTGCCTTGTTTCTGCAGCCTTTATTTTTTGTAATAATCCCATTCAGGGTCTAGAAATGACTGCATGTGCCCTTGCCCCACTTAACTAGATGGGGCCAGAAAAGCCGTTTTGTTGCTTGGAGGGAGTTCCTTTTGCCTGTTGGTGCTTCCGAAACAAGAGTTACCCATTTTGCACCTTCCCTTGCTGCTGGTTTGCATACACAACTCACATTTGCAGTTCCTGGTCCACTGCCCTTATAGGAGTAAGATACCACAAACAATGCACCTACTTGGGCATTACAAACTATTCCCAGCTCCGCTGCCTGCTATGGAGTCAGAGAGTACATTATTAGATTATGGCCACACAGTCAAACTGCTACTGGAACCATTGCTCCTTTATGAACCAGCCACTCATATGCAGAGCTTCTGCATGTTTGGCCATATTTTCTTTTTTTTTTTTATTAACAATTTTTACTCCCTGTGCACCAGGGGCAGGAAGTCAGGCCCATGCTCCCGCCCACCGGCCCAACCACTGCTGACCAACTGCAAGACTCTCTATGGCCTAGCCCAGTGCAGGGATGGGAAGGAAGCTGACTCCCTTTCCTGGAGTACAGTCCATATCTGGGGAGGCGGTGGTAACAGATTAGCAGAAATGGGGCAAGGTTTGATAAAGCCCCTGGCTGTGATTTTTTATTATCTGGTCCCCCTCCTTCCCAGTGCACAACCAAGCACATTTGGGGGCATGCACACATTGCAATCACTGGCTGCTTTCTCGCCCAGCTTCTGCGCCTATCCCACAGCCCCCACTAGAGAGAGCCGACAGGCTAGACAACGATCCCTTTTTCCCAGTCTTCTGGGTGCTCAATCCTCTCTCATCACTGCTGACCCCTGACAGCCTGGACTCATTTCTGGTACAGCACAAAGCATGACGTCCAACACCGTAACCTCCAGAGCCTCCAGACCTGCCACAGCCATTCTATTTTACTTCCTGGTTTGGCCTTAATTACATGCCAAACCTGGAAAAAGTCCTTCTTGGCACCAGGGGGAACAAATATCCAAATAGACTTTGGCCCCACTACCCATATGGGGCAGAGGAAACAGCAACATCAGGTAGTAGCAGCAGCTGCAAAGGTGACAGAGGGAGTCCTGGTCTAAATCCCAACAGTGGCTCCTTGGGAAAGCCATCCAGTAACAAATCCAGAAGTTCAGCGGACCGAAGGCAGAAACAGCAGATGCAGGGTCAAAATGGGCCATAGCCAACATTAGGTAAACCTCACATGGGGGTTGGGGGATTACTTATACCCACAGGGATTCTTTCTCCCCTTTTCTTTTCCTGGTGAACCCATCCTCTACCAAATGTATGCCTTCATTGGCATAGACGACTACCCTCACCTTCTTTTTCCCCTTATACATTAATAAATGATGCAAGAATTTAATGTGCCAACCTCTCAGTTTGTATCAATAAATCACCTATTATGAGTCAGTTCATTTCATATTTTATAGTTAGACAGATAGATACAAATAACTTTATATAACACCTGTCCAGAGCTCAAAGAATTCCACACTCAACAAATAAATATCAAAATAATATACTGTATATCTCAGATCAGTTATAAGCTGCATTATTAGATATCACAATTACCCATCAGTCACCAGAGAAAACTTGTCTAAATAGCCTGGTCTTTAGATTCAAAACTTTGAACCGAAGGGGCAGAACAGATTGAACTTGGGACAGTATTCCATAATCTTGGGGCTGCAACACAGAATACTCTGTCCCCAGCAGATTTCAGAGTTGCTGAGGAGACAATTAAAAGTCCATGGGATTCTATGTAAAGGACTCTGCTGCTCTGCAAATCTTCCTTGTGGATTGCCAGCAGCTCATTTACATAGAGGGAGCCCAGTCCATTTATGGCCTTATAAACCAGCAAAATAATTTTAAATGCAGAACACCATTTAATTTGCTAAAAGTGTAACACTTGCAAAGAAGAAATATGTGTGAATCTCAGTGTTCATTTTAACAACTTGGCTGCTGAATTTTGAAGCAGTTGTAACCGGTGATACTGATTAGCCAAAAGCCAAAACAGTGCATGTTGCAATAGACAATCTGTGAGGTAATGAATGCTTGCAACAGTGTGTGCAGGTCAGTCTGGTCAAGAAAAGGATGCAATTTGGCTACATTCTGTAATTGAAAAAAAACCCCACTAAATAGCAGCAGAAATTTTGGAAGTTGAAGCCAATTGACTGTCAAAAATCACATCTAGATTGTGAACCTACTCCTTTGTCTGGAGCTCTATTCTGTTAATAACTAGGAGAATAAGACTGTTTTTTTGCTGCAGATACCAAGCAATCTGGGTGCACTAGAAACAGTTTGATTTTGCTGGGGTTGAGTCACAGTCAACTGGCATTCATCCAGTCCCTGATCTCTGAGTGAACTTTCTCAGCTGACAGCCACTGCGTTACCCTGTCCAGCTCTAAATGAAAGGCAAAGCTGAATGCCATCTGCATTACAGTGAAAACTAATGCCATACCTTCTTATCACATCTCCCAGCAGAAGCATATAAACTGCAAACAGCAAAGGGGAGAGTATTGAATCCTGAGGCAAGCAGCACAAAACCAGGTGGGCGGGAGTCAGAATGGCAATTTCCCAATACCACAGTCTAGTGGCAATTTTCCAGGTAAGACCTGAAACAGTTTAAAACTGTGCTTGATAAATCACAGAAAGTCCTCAGACCCTTGACCAGCTCCTCATGATCCACAGTATCAAATGCAGAGGACAGATCAAGAAGAACCAAAACTGATAGGCCTCCTCAATCCTTCACTAGGAGCAGATTATTCATGACCCAGAACAGAGCAGTGTCCATGGTGTGGCTAGATTAGAAACTGAACTGGATAGGCTCAAAGAGTTCCAGTTTTCCCAGGTATTCGGTCAAGTGCAGTGCCATCACTTTCTCAATATATTTATAATATATACTGTAGTATACAAAACATGGTCAGCCCTTGTAACTCACTGATAACACATACACTTTTTGTTGTGTCATAACTTTAAATGCTAACATCTTCTTTCAGTTTGAAGCACTTACAAAAGCTTTTGACCTTAAATGGGGAGGCATTATAGCATAGTGGTTAAGAGCTCGCAACTGAAAACTGGACAACTGGGTTTGAATCTTTCAACCACTACTTGCATACTGTGAGATCATGAGAAAGTCACTTAACTTCTCTGTGCTCCTGGAACTCACCTGGAAACAATCCTCAGCTTAGTGTGAGTTTTCCTGGCCAAAAGGTTCAACTGTAAATCACTAGGTTTGCAATTCTATCTTGGGACTCTGGGGGCAGTTACAAACCACTGGAGCATTGCTCTTGCAGTGTATGATATCACAGAACACCTCAAATGAATTCATATGCTGTAGAATAATACATGCAGTGAATTGTGTAATGAGAACTGTATACACAGCCGAGAAGTGTGATGCTACACACACCTTGACAGCAAAAACTGTGGTGTTTATACAAGCATCAGACAGAGGAAGTGTGTGTAAAATTTCAGTTTAGGCACACTACATCATGAGCTATTTTATTTATTTGCTTTGCAGTGTTTTTTGATCCATCCCTCCCCAGAAAAAAAACACACTCCCTTGCTTTTTTGGGGGGGGAACCTCTCTTACTGGGCCACTCTTCCAATGGGTACTGGCAGAGGTACGTAAACAGATTTAGGTGCCCTTTTTCAATAAGATCCTAGACTTCCCGATCTCAGCTGTGCAGTCCCCCCAGTGATACCTCCCAGTGAGCATTGGCCCAGACCTTGGCACCCCATAGAATCCACAAAGATCCCTTACAGTCCAAAAGGATGAAAAGGACTTCTAGTGACATCACACCCAAGATGGCACCCTGAATTCCCCCTTAGGCAATCACTGAAGCAGCCCACAAGCAAGCCCAGCCAGACACTGGCTGTTCCCCCTTGGGCTATCACTGAAGCAACCCACAAGCATGCCTGCCCAGATGCTGGCTGTTCCCCTTCTGGCTATTACAGAAGCAGCCCACAAGAGAGCCCAGACAGATGCCAGCCATTCCCTCTCGGGCAATCGTGGAAGCCTCCCACAAGAAAGGCCAGCCAGACACTGGCCGTTCCCCATTGGACAGTCACTGAAGCAGCCCAAAAGTAAACTCAGGCAGATGATGGCCTTTCCCACCTCAGGCAATCACTGAAGCAGCTACAGCAAGATTTCAGCATTGGAGCATTCCAGCACTCTTAAAAGCTGTGTTTGTGTTTTCTCATTATTTCAATCGATGGATTGCTCACAGTTGCTTATTAATAGTACATATAGTAATACTGCCTTTTTCTGCTATTTGCTACTTTTTATGCCTTCTTGTGAATTCTGCCTGATGTGAGCAATAGCTGTAGTCTGAGTGAAGCTACAGGACATTCATTTTTTCACTTGTTTTCCACCTTATCTTTAACTTGCTCTCTCTGATCCCCTTGCCCTCCCAACTCCATCTCCTGTTTCATTCCCTCCTCCACTACAGCATCTTACCCCCCCACACACTGTTTTATCTTGCAGTCCACAAGCAAACCCAGCCAGCTGCCAGACATTCCCCTCAGGCAAGCACTGAAACAGGTACAGCAGGATTTCAGACTTGGAGCACTCCAGCACTCTTAGGAGTTGTGCTTGTGTTTTCCCGTGACCCCGCCCCCCACCCTTCCATTCTTGGCCATTCTGCATTTTCTAGTGAATCCTGGTCACATGATACAGGTCATGTGACACCGGGAGTCTGATTCTATCTGCCCATTTTCCCATTCACATCTTATAACTCTCTGCCACTAGTGGCCACTGGTCCCCCATTCCTCCCTCACTGATCACTCCACATAGATCTCAATTTACCACCCAGGGCTGCTGCCTCTGGTAGCAGTATAGCTCAAGCCCTAAAGTAGCCCTTGACTGTAGCGCTACAGCGTTAACTCCCTCCAGTAGCTGTTTTTTACTGATGTCAAATAATGCACCCTTTTTCTGGATTGGTACGAACATTGCTAATAGTGCTGCTCACTCAGCTACTTGGTTTCACCATAACTTCCAGAAATACTCAGGGTCATCCCCAAGTGATATGCCCTCCACTATGGCTCCCAATACGTACATTGCAGGTATCACCCCCTGGCAGTGCTTCTACTTCATCACCTTATGACACACAATGGTCAAAACTACTGAGCAGAGTATCTAACAACCCCTGCCCCACAATGCCTGTAACAATAAAGCTGTTAATATCAAAACCACTGAAATCCTAGCTCCTTATGAAAAAATAATCAGCCCTCTAAGTATCAGTGCTAAGAAGGTTGCCATAATTCTGCTGCTGCTCTTTGGGAATATGCACCCTAACCCGAGACCACCACATGCAGTGCAGAATAATAGTGGGAAACAAGGGCAATTAGAGATCATATTCCTAAACATTAGTAGCCTCCTGCAAAAGCTTGCCAGTTTCCAGGCATGGCACCGAAAACAAGCCTGATATTATCAGCCTCACTGAAACCTGACACTCCACTAAAATAATGATTTTGGCTATCTTACTTGAAGGAATTATCATCTTTAGGCAGGATAGAATTAGTAAAAGGGGTGATGGCTGCCTGAGCTACATAAGGAACCACCTCCAGGGACATGTACTCCTCATTTCTGAGAGATCAAATGATTTTGAGATGCTAGCCATAAAACTGTTTCTAGGGGCTCCCTTGCCACAGCATACCTACCACCTGGAAGTTCAAAGTCTGGTCTGGAAAAGGTAATTGACATATTAATGCCTATAAAGCAGAATAATGATCTATTTATACTGGGAGATTTCAATATAAACTGACTCTCCTGTGAATGTGCCCCTCAAAAGGATCTGGTAGCCAGTGTGTATCTCACTAAGCTGGTTAATGAGCCAAACAGAATAAATTACAAAGCAGGGAATAGGACTTTCATTGACTGGATTCTGTCTAACTTCCCCTCAAGGCTATCCAGGGTCACAGCATTCCCAGATGCACTAAGTGACCACTTGCCTGTCCTCTGTAAATTTTCCAACAAAATGGTGAAAGTAGTCCTATCAGTCATTACTAGAAGGGTCCTCCGTAGAGGTCTCCTAAGCTCCTTCAAAGCACACTTTGCCCTGATTGACTGGTCACCCATAGACAACATACCGAACACTGACCATGTCCTGGATTTTTTTTATTTCCAGGTTTAATGCTGCTTGTGATTGCTTTGCCCTAGTAAGAAAAAAAAATTTGGGGTGTAAAAAATGGGTGGATCTCCTGGTCCCTACTTGAACAAATGAGGAAGCGTGGCAGCCTGTGACACACAGTGAAGGCCACTGGGGTAACTCATGACTTCCAACAATACCAAGCAGCCAGAAACAAATGTACCAAAGAGGTTAGGCAGGCCAAGGCAATACAAGATGCAACTGGAAAGAAACTGGAGTAATAGTAAGAGTTTCTGGGGTAATAGCAAAATCTTGTTAGGGAGAAACACCAAAAATCTATCTTTGCTGCTGAATGTTAATGGTGAACTTACAAAGGAGCCCCTTACCATAGCAGACACTTTTAATGCAGCATTCACAGACCTGAACGGTACCCTTCCCCCCAACTACCTATTGTCACAAGTCTCACCAGTGTCACAACTCATTTCACCTACGCTCCACTTAATTCATAATATCACACAGTTCCATTTCAAACAAATAACTATGTCAGAAGCCAATAAATATGTTAACTCACTCAGCTCTAGAATGGAATCTTGAGTGAGTGCTGTATTCCTGTGTAAAAATGGCTGTTTTCCTGAGCAGTTAGAATGTTCGGTACTAAAATGGTAACACTCCGACTTGGAGTGTAAATAACTAAAAAAGTATAACTCCTATCACAAAACTTACAGCACAAAGTTTATTCACTATGAAAAATTCTTTAAAATGATTGGGTCACAATAGTTAGTAGCATTAACCATTTTTTTTTTACAGAGCATGTAACAATGAAATTTACATTTTTTTCTTTAAAAAAAAAACTAAAATAAAAACCATCTTAGAAGTGGCAAATGTCTGTTGTATGCTGGTTTTCCATCACACCAACATCTGTGCGTTACACTGACGTAGTTTAGAGTACTTCTGAGCTGTTTTACATAATAAAACAGACAATGAACTAAGGCATGTGCCAACACTTTATACCAGTAAACCAATTGAATTCAGAAAAATGCTCTGCACAACTGCCCACATGATGCACAAACCCCAATAACTAAAAACGTATACTTCCTAGACACTAGACACCTGCACAGAAAATGTTCACAATAACAAGAGTTTTAAAATGATGGGTCACTCATGTTAATGGAATTTGCAGGTTTTTTTTATAGTTCCTGAAATGATAGAAAAAAGAGCATTTTTCCTACATTTTGTTCCCAAATAAAAACCTACATCATAAGAAGTGCACCTCCTGGACCACAGACACCAGTATGATAATTGTCCACATTAAAGAGACCTTTCAAATGATGGGTCACACACATTTCTAGCATTTACAGGTTTTTTTACAGTACTTAAATGGAAGAAAATCACATTTTTATACTTTTTTCCCCACAAAAAAAAAACTAAAAAAAAAGTACACCTCCTAGCTCCCAGAGACCAGCATACTCATTTTTCACAGTGAAAAGAGATTACAAATCAGGGGTGACACATTTCTAGCATTTACAACATTTTTTAATGGTACCTGCAATGGAGGAAAATAGCATTTTCTTCACTCTTTAACCCAAATTAAAACCTAAAAAAAATCTAAGGTAGCAAATGTGTCCAATATAAAGTCAGTATTCTGGTAAGTAGGAATGTTTCCTACCGATCTGCACTTACCAATAACTTTATTCCTGATTGGTTGATCCAGAAAGTGCATAAGAAGTGCAGGATGCACATTTGCGCTCTGGGGATGAGATGAAGTGAATAGCCAACACACATATGCACTATGGAGGCTAGATGAATTTTCCTGATGACTGACATATGGCGCTATGGGGCTGAGTGAGTTAAAAGGGTTAGAAACATAGGAACATGGGAATCTTATTAGAAGATGGGGACCGCATGATCCATTTAGTCTGCTCATGTTTCTGTCCCCCTCCCAATTTAGACTGCACATTGATGTATCCACAATGTCTGTCCCATGCAAGTTTGAACTTGGGTGTCTTGAATTCCATCACCTCTTGAGGTAGGCTATTCTATGGGTCTATGACCCTTTCTGTAAAGAAGTAGTTCTTGAGGTTGCTTCTGAACCTGCCTCCCACCATACGCAAGTTGTGCCCCCTTGCACACACATCACTGTTTTGCTGGAAGAGGTTTCCAGCTTGTGTTGTGTTGAAGTCCTTAACATACTTAAAAGTTTTGACCATGTCCCCTCTGTTTCTTCTCTGCTCAAGGGTGTACAGATTTAGTTCCCTGAGTTTTGCCTCATATGGCTCATGATGCAGTCCATGCACCATATTTGTAGCCCTTCTCTGTACTGTCTCCAGGAGATCTATGTCTTTTTTGAGGTGGGACCTCCAAAACGGACCACAGTACTCTAAATGTGTCCTCACCAAGGACCTATAGAGAGGAATAATAACCTTGCTGTTTCTACATGTAATTCCCTTACCAATGCATCCAAGGATGCCACTCACCCTCTGTGCTACCATTTCACACCATTTTCCAACCTTTCAGTCATCTTCGATGACTGCTCTGAGGTCTCTTTCTGTCTTTGTCTTCTCTAACTAATGCCCTCCATGTGTGTACTTTATCCCTGTTTTTTTTCCTATATGCATAAGTTTGCACATCTTGGCATTAAAGTTCAACTGCCAATCCCTGGACCATTCCTCAAGTTTTTTCAGGTCTGCTTCCATATCTTTCGCTCTCCCCTGTATGTCTACCATGTTGCAGAGTTTTGTGTCATCTGCAAACAGCAAACCTTCCCCTTCAAGTCATTTGCAATATCCCCAATAAATATATTAAAGATGATAGGTCTCAGCACAGACCCCTATGGATGCCACTGGTCACTTTGCCTTCCCTTGTTAATGGCCATTGAAAAGTACTCTCTGCATTCTATCTTGCAGCCAGTTGGCAATTCAGTTCACTATCTTATGACTGACTCCAATGTACTCTAATTTGTTAGCTAGCCTTCTGTGGGGGACAGTCAAAGACTTTGCAGAAGTCCAGGTACACAATGTCTACTGCCCCTCCCTGGTTGACTGCTCTGGTGACCCAGTAGAAAAAGTTGATTATATTGGTTTGACAAGAGTGTCATGCTGTGAAGCCATGTTGCCTGTGGTCAGTCTTTCTGCTGTCCTCCAGGTACTTCACTATCCTCTCCTTTAGTAATGAAGCCATAATTTTTCCTTCGACTGAGGTCAACTGACCAGTCGGTAGTTTCCTGCCTCTTCCCTGTTTCCACACTTGTGTAAAGGAACTACTGCTGCCCTTTTCCAGTCCTGAGGTATTAGTCCACTTTCCAGTGACTTACTGAAAAGCTCAGCCAGTGGTGTGATGAGTTCTTCCCGAAGCTACTTCAGTACCCTAGGGTGGATGCCATCTGGGCCCAGTGCTTTATCTACTTCAAGCTTATTCAGCTCTTCTAGGACCCTTTCCCTTGTGAAGGGTCTTATATCTGCTCCTTTGGTGTTGTGTACCTACCTACTTAGTGTAGAACCCTTATCTTCGATGGTAAAGACAAGCAAAAGAAATAATTTAGTAACTGCTTTGTCTTCATCTGTCTCTGCCATCTTGCACTCCTTTGTTGCTAACCTGACTTTTCCCCCTTACTCTTTCTTTTTTCCCTTTTATGTTTGAAGAAGGTTTTGTCTCCCGTCTCGACCCCCTGTGCTATTTTCTCCTCTGTCTGTGCTTTTGATCTCCTGTCTTTCCTGCCTCACTCAGCTTATTTTTGTATTATTCTTTATCTAATTCCACTTTCAGTTTGTTTATATTTTGCAAAAACTCTCCTTTTTACTCGATTTAGATTGCAACTTCCTTGGTGAACCAGAGTGGATTTTTCTTCCTTTTGGATTTGGCGATCTGCCTAGTGTATGTAGCTGTAGCTGTACTTAAAGCACTTTTTAAGGCCTCCCAACACTCTTCTACATCTTTTGAGTTTCTGCCATCAAGCATGGACATGACTATACATTTCATTTTAGGAAAGTTAGCTCTCCTGAAATCTAGAACCTCGGTTTTAGTGTGACTGGTATCTTCTACCTTGTTCACAGTTGGCTGGATTGTCCTGTAGTCACTGCTCCCCAGATTGACCCCTACTTGCACATCTGAGACCTTTGTGCTGTTTGTGAGCACCAAGTCCAGTATTGATTTGTCTCTGGTGAGGGAAATTCACCAGCTGTTGTAAACCTGCTCCTTGCAATGCAAACAGGAAATCTTTGTTTCAGTCGGAGGATGCTGTGTATGAGGACCAGTCCACAGCTAGCAGATTGAAGTCCCCTACGAGCAGTAACTCTCCTCTGTCTGCCATTATCAAGATAGTCTCCATGAGCTCTTTATCTATATCAGCTTCCTGGGATGGGGGTCTCAAGATAACTCCAATCCAGACTTTTTTAATTTTTATTTTTATTTATTTAAACATTTACTAACTGGGTAAGACACACTGAGCCAAGGCTCGATTCCAGGTGCAACCTGGGGGCAGGAGAGTGCAGGGGAGTGCAGGAATACAACATTACCAAGAAACAAAAATGATGTGTTACTATGAGGATTATAAGACACAGCTGGTGAGCATTTAGGCTGTACAATAGCAGGTACATAGTAGTCATTAAGCTCAAGTTACCTAATACAGGTACACTGCAAGAGATGGCAGGTTGCAGCAACAAGGTCAGTGCAATTGAGAGGTAAGAGCACTGTGGGGGCATTATTCTGTAGCAGAGAGGAGTAAAGCAAGAGCAGGTTCAAATGCGACAGCAATGGGGGTGGTGGAAGAAGATGAAATTTTTGTTTGCAGGCAAGATGGCAGGAGGAGCTTCTAGCTTTGATAGGATTACTGTTCCATAAACTGGGGAGCTGACAGGAGAAAGCAGCTTTGCTGGCTGAGGAAACTGGTTGAGGCAGGGTGAAGTACATTCCAATTCTGTGCCTCAGTTCACATGGGGAGTGAGAGTCCAGGGAGAGAATGCCCATTAGATAGGAGGAAAGCAAGTTGAACCAAAATTTGAATATGAGAGAGGGAGTGTATATAACATCTGTGTGACAGCGGGTGGAGGTCAAGGAGGGAGTAAAGGTCACAGTGGTGATTTTGAAGGGGGGGGTTTGTTGCAAAATGACAGATAGAATTTGGGAGTGTTTAGTCTGGACAGGACAGTTACAGAAGCAGTGCTTTAGACCACATCTGTGTAGTTGAAAATGGGGAGGATCATTTTAGGTTGACTGATAGTGGGAGTGAGTCTCTATGTCGGTAAAGCATCCCAGGTGTGGGTCTTAATTTAGAAATGGTTACATTGATGTGTGTAGAGAAGGATAGCTCTGGATACAACCAAACACCCAGGTATTGGTATTTAAGTATCTGTTCTAGAGGGGAGCCATCCATCGAGATGATCGAGGCTGGGAAGGTGATCTGCTCAGTTTTTGCGCTGTACTAAAAACCATGGAGACTGTTTTGGAGGTGTTTACTTTCAGTTGGTTTAGTCTGAAACATTGCTGAATGCTATTGAAATCATTTTGGATGGTAGCTTGAGCTTCTTGTAGTGATGGACCAGAGGTAAAGAGGATAGTGTCATCCGTGTACATGTGTAAGCAGGATTTAGAGCTGAAGGAGGGAAGGTCATTAATGAAGAGGGTGAAGAGAATGGGACCAAGAACTGAGCCTTGGGAGACACCCACCAAGATGGGTAGGGGGGATTGGGGCCTTCTCTCCAGCCCCAACACTAATCCAAAGTGCCTCTGCCTTACTTTGGTTCCTTTGGATTTCTGTTGCATTGATGTCCTCTTTTACATACAGTGCTACCCCCATCCCTTTTTACCTTCTTGATCCTTCCTGAATAGCATGTATCCTGGGATGGCGACAACCCATGTGTGCTTCCCGGTGAACCATGTTTCCGTAATGGTGACCAAGTCTAACTGCACTTCTGCCATCATGGCCATGAGACTGGGAATTTTGTTCATCAAGCTATGAGCATTGATGCACATTGCCTTCCAACATTGTTTATTCTGGTTAGTTGAAGGCTTACCCTGACTTTGTTGTGTATGTGTTTTGTGTTGCTTGTTGTGTGTATATTAGGAGCATAAGCATGCTGAACTAGCTAGTGATACGGAAGGGGCACAAGGCAACCCATGTGGTGTAAGGGGTGCCTGTGCCACCTCCGTCCACTAGTTTAATTGACCAATATGGATGTCAACCTTTTGACCAAGTGCTCATGTACATTCTTTAGAGAGATACAGCTTCTGTCAAATAAAAAAAAAAAACTCCTGTCCCCAGATGTCCTGCCAATTATCAATGTACAGGTGGCCCTTTTCCTGGCACCAGTCCCTCAGCCAGGTGTTAAACCAGTGATGTCATTTTTCCTGATCTTCTGCCTGCTGTCTCTCTTATTCCAGACAGGCAGAATCTCTGAAAAAGTGAGACCGGTTGAAAGAGAAGAAAGTTTGTCACCCAGCCTGGAGATATTTTGTTTAGTTTCCTCCTCTGACATACTGGCTAGGTCATTTGTACCCATGTGGAGAATGACATGAGTGTTGTGTTTCACTGCACGTATGATCCCATCATGTGGCTTGTGTTCCTCCATGCTGATGTTACCAGGAGGCACCTCACTGCAACTGAAGCATGGTCCTGCTGGAGGTGAGGTTCTATATTCCTAATCATGGAGTTGCCTATTAATAGAACAGGTTTCTTCTTTTCTGATTTAGCATGTTTAGTGGTGGGGTGCACCTCCTTATGCTGGTTTGGATGTGGAGAGCATTCAATGCCCATTAAGCAAGTTGGAGAATCATTGACGCTGTCTATGTAAGTCACCCTGGGAGATACTGGTGCTTATCTGTTCGATGTCAAAATAGGATTGGAACTCCCATTAGCAGATGATTTTTTGGATGTTCTATGGTCCCTCACCATTTTCCAGCCCCCTGGCCTGTTTGTCCTTTGAGGTAGGGGTGCTTGTGCAGCGAGTCTAGGACCTATAGATTCTTTGACATTGCCCAGCAGTAGCTGATGAATGATATCACGGAGGTATTGTATCTTAGCCCAGGTTTCATACAGCTGAGATTTAAGGTCCTTTAATGTGAAACATGTTGGACAACGCCTCACTCTAAGGATCAAAGCCTTGCTAAACAGCGCCACAGCAATTGCAGTTTCCAAGATCCATAGTGGCTGCATTACTCTGTATAGGCATTTAAGTGAGAATAGTTGATTGCTTTATAGCAATATTAAAATGAAAGAAAAGTAGATGCAACTTCTGGCTGAGAGCTTTCTATTAGCCCACCACTATTTCACTAGAGGGTACCTCAGTTGGTGAACATCAGTGAAGCTCAGCAGACAGTACAGCTAGGGGCTGGACCGCTCTTGGTGTATGCCTCCAAGGGGAGACTTTTGTGTTTGAGCTGTATGTATGTATGTATGCCCTGCCTTTGTAATAATGAGAAGCAGGAACAGGGCAGAGCAATGTAGACCCGATAAAGGAGGATGAACCGGGGTGGGTGAGTGGGCAGAACCTTTTGTTTCTGCTACCTGTAAAAACAATCAGTGATGTTCTGCCTTTGAGATGTACCAAGCCCTTGTTACATTAACTGCACATAAAACCAAAGTACACACAGAACTGATAGGATGGAAAGGAAATATGATTTTATATTAAAAAGGAGTGAAGTAAGTGTTCCAACAGCTCCTTATGCTGAGAGAGCAGCCACTGTCTGGGGCTGAGCAAAGCGAGTGAGGAAAGAAGCTGTCTCAGTGGGGAAAGGAGCCCAGACTGTGCACTCCAAGGAGGATTCAGGTAGAACTGTTGTCAAGGAATCTCTGCTTCTTGGCAAAACTCATCTGGGGCAGTGATAACATTGATATGAAAATGGTGGCTCTCGCATTGGAGGAGAAAGTAGCCCCCGTTACAAAACTCTTTAATAAATCCTTCACTTTGGCCACCTTCCCGAACTTTTGGAAAATGGTCCTTGTCACCCCAGTTCACGAAAGTGGGGATCACTCTAGTACATCCAACTAGTGGCCCATTTCCATCCTACCCCCCCCCATCCAAGGCCTTATAGAAGATAGTGTCTGATAAATTGAATGAAAACCTACAAAAATACAACTTGGAGTGCCCCCAGCAACATGGATTCCACAAATGTCATAGTACCACTACTGCTTTGATTGAGTTCTCAAGCCTCATTCACAAGGCTGTTGACAGTGGCCATTTAGTGGGGTCGATTTTATTAGACCTCACAAAAGCCTTTGACACAGTAAAAACCATCAACTATTGCTGGAAAAACTACTAGTACTTGGACTGTCCCTTGCCTCTCTCAATTGGTTTAGAGAGCACCAATCGAGCAGAACTCAATGCGTCAAAATAGGCTCAGCCCTGTCCAGCACCAGGAAGGACTTTTGGGGGGTTATGCAATGGTCCATCTTGGGACCATTGCTGTTTAGCCACTTCTTAAACAACCTACCAGGTGCCTATCCATCCAAAATCATACTCTGTGCAGATGATGTCGTTGTTGTAAACTGCAACCCTCAACTACAACAACTTTCCCAAGATATGCAAATCAATTTCCACCAGCTGGTGGACTGGTTTAACAAACACAAATTATTGCTACATTACAAAAAGAACAAGACAATGCTGTTCACTAGCCCACATGCCAAAAAGAAAAAACTCCAGCCAACTGAACATAATTGATAAAATGAATGAGCTTCTTGAACAAGTTCATTCATTTAAATACCTTGGGGTGCACCTTGATGATACCCTCTCCTTCACCTGTCACATAGACCATGTAGTCAAAAATGTTAATTCCAAGCCTAGCATTCTATATAGACACAGACATTACCGTAACCCCAACAGCCCTGTGTCTCGCAGTCACTAACTTGTTTGTCCATAATCGACTATGTGTTTGTAGTATATAGTACCGCCTCTGATACGGCTCTTAAGCATGTTAAAATAGCTCTCAACAAAGAATGCAATCCTGTCCTGGGTATGGACAAGCTCACCCACACATGTCAACTGTATACCCAAACACAACGGCTCAATCTACTAAGGCTGATAAAGTACAGGGTCCGTCTCCTGGGAAAGAAGGCACTACTAGTCCTCTCCCCTCCAGCCACCCTCAATATACTACAGTTATCTCAATCACAGCATCTCACCAGAGGCAGTGCACATAGCTCACTCCTAGCCCCTTTCAGGAGAACTATGCTAGCGCAATGGTCTTTTGCTTGCAGAGTCCCACAGTGGCTTAATGAACTCCCTGTTGAACAAGCCAATACTACAAATATTAACATATTTAAAAAGGAGTTAAAGTTTCACCTTGCCAATGCTAGTGTCTGTGACTGCTTCCCTGGAACTTAACTAGAACTCCTCATGTGCACTTGCTGTTCCCTCTCACTTTCTGATCAGACAATCCCTAACTTTCTGGATGCTGCAGAGTATCTTGAGTGCTTAAGATGTTAATCAATGTGTTGTTACTTGAACAGCAGTGATCATGTTTATGGATAGACTTGATGCAGTAGCCTATCTGAGGGATTTATCTTTAGTGGACTGGGGACAGATTATGATCACTGCTGACTTAGATGGGAAGGTAGAACAGTTTATACACAGTATAATAAACTTAGTTAACAAATCTACACTATTAATAAAACAGAGTAAATGAGAATGTTTCACCCTTGTTAAATAAGAATCCTAGGAATTTAATTAAGTAAAGAGATAAGATGAGGAAGCAGTATCCAAAGAAGCAAGATGGGGTAAGTTTAGGACAGTATAAAATGTTAAGAAATAGAGTTAAGAGAGAAATGAAACAGGCTAAGCTGGCATACTATAGTCATTCCCAGTTGGAAAACATTAAGGATCCCAAAAAGTTTGGCAATCATTTAAACAAAGTTGTACCCCTCAGGATACTTCTGGTATCAAGGGTATAAAAGATGAGAATTTGTTAGTACAAAAAAAAGAGAAATGGCGGAAAGATTAAATAGATTTTTTATATCTAAATGTTCAAGGTGTTAGGATCATGAGATCAGCCCAGGGGTTGAAGTATATAAGGGATATGAAGAAAATCAAGAACAAAGGGTACCAGTATCTAAATTTTGAGAAATAAGAAAAAAGGAGATCCTGGAATTGTTAATGAGTTTAAAAGAAGATAAAAGTTGGGGTTTAGATGAACTACATCCAAAAATATTGAAATTATCTGCTAGATATATAGTGGCTCCTGTAACTGAACTTTTTAATTTGTCATTGGAAAAAGGGTTAGTACCCTTGAAATGGAAAGCATCTGGGGTTGTTCCAGTTTATAAAGGGGGGGGGCAGGTTGAAAATGTCAAACTACAGGCCCATATCACTTCTAGCAGTAGTTAGTAAACTGCTAGAGAAGTGTGTATTTCAGCAACTGCTTGATCATTTGGAAGGGCCTGATTACTGACCAGCAGCATGGGTTTAGGAGGACGGTCCACTGCAATGGTGCTCGCTGGGTTTTCGAATGCTGTGCTCATGGCTTGTGAGGAGGGTTGTGCCATGGGCACAGTGTTCATTGACCTAGCTGGTGCCTTTAACACAGTGGACCACAAGTTGCTTTTATGCAAGCTTGGCAACTTAGGGGTTACTGGATCAGAGAGGGAGGGAGGGAGTGGTGTCAGAGCTATCTGTGAGATCAAAGAAAGAGAGCTAAGATCAGGGATATAACCTCAGAGATTATAAAAGTTTAGATGGGGTGCCCCAATGGTAGGTGTTAGGGCCACTATTATTTACAGTATTCATGAATGATATACCTGCTTTATTTTCAACTAAAAACAGCATTATTTATGATGATGATACTGTAATATGGGACTCTGCACCTACTAGCAGTATTATGTAGGTTTCCCTGCAATGTAAATATAACATGCTGACACAGTGGCTAAGGGACAATAAATTGACTTTAAATGAGAAAAAAAACATACTGTATATTATGTTATTTGGAACTCAACAGAAATTGCAAAAGGAAAATAAATTACAGATAATTTGTCAAAATGGGATAAGTCTTTCCAAAGTCATTATTTCAAAATATTTAGGAGTTTATCTGGACTCCTGCTTGAGTTTAGTTCCACGTATTGAAAAAGCAGGAAAGAGACTTAATCAAAAAATAGGGTACTTGTATAGGAATATAAATGCACTGACTGAAGAAGCCCAGACAGTCACAACTAAGTAAGTTCTGATGCTTACATTGGAATATGGGAGCATACTGCTTTTTAATAGTAATAGGGTGTTTGAAACAAAGTATAAGACTATGTTTAATAACATCTGTAGATTTGCACTAAGGGAGCCAAAATGTATGCACCACTGTGTACTTTATGAGAAAATGGGAGTATTGTCACCAGAAATGAGAAGTAGATATCAACTGGGGAATTTTGCATTTAGGGTATTGAGAGCCAATGATCCCAAGGTACTTTCTGAAGGGCTGGGTTTAATGAAGAGAGAACAAATAACAAGAATTAGTGGGGTACAGGATTATGAGGTTCCAAGATACAAGTTGCAGATGACTAGGAGGGCTTCTTCTTGGTATACGCTCCCATTTCTTGAATGAATATATACATCTTACTAAAGGAGTACATCATTTAATGCACTTCAGGAAAGGACTTTTTTACATATTTAAGAAATGGGATTGTGTGCAACTGTATGTGAAATTATTGCATTGTGTATTTGTAAAGTACTGTACTGTGTATTTATATTTTTATCTAGATGGCTACAAGTTTTGTAAGCTTTGTCGTTGTATAAATGTCAGGCATAGCTGAAAAAGGGCACTGCCCAGTCCACTACCTGGTTAAAAATAAAAAATTAAAAATGTAATGTGTAATGGCTGTATATAATAGTTCTCTGCTGTTGATTTCTACTACTTGTTTACTTGTTTCACTCTAAGTTTATGTTATTTGATGTGGAACCTTTGTAAACGAGCTTCTTGCTCAAAGGTTTTTTCCAAAGATTAAATAAATAAATACATTTTATGCAGCTGCCATTCTGGTGTATGCCCTCGCAGTTAATCATATTTTAGTACATCAAAACATATCTAGACAGTGAAAGGATTCCTTCCAATTACAGCTTGCACTAATGGAAGCCTGAAGTTCTGACTCTGATGGGGTGGATTGCAGGTGGGTGACCGGTACAGTGAGTCCTCCCTTGCCTTATTGGCATCTTCCTGTTCCAGCCATTGTAGAACAGCAGCTAGATGTAAAAATAAAACTCCCCCAAACAAACAGCTCAGCCTCAAAATGGATGTAGTAGTTGTTGAATTTTTGGGACTTTAGAAAAGAGGTCAGGAATATTGCAATCGCCTCATGCATGGATGTCTTGAAGCTGAAGAAAAGGGCAGAGGAGCATGAAACCTAGTTCAAGACAGACAAAAGGTTGGATACCATAGAAATAACAATACTACAGCTCCAAGCAGCTGTACAGCATATTGGAGAGGCTGGAATACTCTGAGAACCAAAATCAGTGGAACAACCTCCAGCTGTACGTTTCTACTAACTTTTTTTTTTATGTACTGCACTTGGCTGATTGCAGGATGGCATTTTGGAACTAGAGCAGGCTCACCATGCGCGGGTCCTAAAAGTAGCACAGCAAATGAGTGATGCAATTTGAGTGAAGGAATTTGAGTGACTATAAATGGGCGAACACATGAAGGGCAAATGACACATCACAGCGATTGGCACATTATGGCGTCCCCACATATTTAGCATTCTCCAGTGTCAATGTGCACCTCAGAGTGAGAATAATAGAGATAGCTGGGTCTGGGGGGCACAGCCTCCCACAGTGGGTGCATGGAGGCAGAGATCCCCAGCATAAACACAGATGTGGACCTTTGATGTCCTCCTGGTCTCACTGATGGAGCGGCAACTCAGAGAGGAGTAAAACCCCAACAGGACTACAGAGGTGAAGAGGATGAATGAAACTGAAAGTGGTAGGGGCAGGAAAGGAACAATGGGCATGGGGTGGAAGGGAACTGGAGGGGTGGGGGCAGCTACAGGTGAGATGTCCATAGTTGCTGTAAAGTGATTTGCCATAGTCTGTGGTCGCCAAAATGACAGTCACTGTAAAACAGTCACCTGAATTGCATTTGCTCAAATAAATTCACTCAAATCACATGGAACTGGCCCTAAATGTACAGGTCTAGATGCTTTATCCCATACTATAGTGTTAAGATTCATCTGATTTACTGACAAACAAAATCTACTACACAAAGCGTGGTGATTCAGGAAGGTCTGCTACTGGGATATCTGCGTTTATCCTGCATAGCTAGGTGCCCAGTTCTCTGAGGGGCCAGTTACTTATACCACTGCTGAACAGACCAGAAAGATTAAAAACCAGAAAACTGCTCATGGACCCGGTAGGAGGAAGACCATCACTGCAAACCATTGCATTGAAGATCACACAGCACACATACAAGAGGGTAGATGAGAGGCATGAGAAATGGGCTGATACCATGCAGCAAATTCTCCAGCGCTTAAGAGCTGAATGAAATGCAACATCCATCTCTTCACCACAGACTTCACAAGGGATTTTCATCTAAGAACCAGTCTTGTTTTGTGGTATGTCTTTGACAGCTCAGGTGTGTTCCTCTTCACCTTAAAAGGTCCTCCCCTCTTATTTGTCCTACCCACCTGTCCTTTTGGTCTCTGGATGTGGCTACTTGGCTTCCAGGGTGTGGTTCCTTCTCCCTGCATGGAGGTGCCCCACCAGGGTGCTTGCATAGTCCTTCAACTGACTTCATGTGGTCATCCTTGCAGACATTTTTAATAGTGCATGTTGGTTAAACCTTTTTACCAGTCAACTTATTTGTCTTTCGGGGGGGGGGATCTTCCTGTGACTGTCTCTTAGGGACTGGGCCATACCTGGGTAGCCTGCAGGCCATCAGGAGGGGGGTTTCTTCTCTCAGTAATGCACAGACTATAACAATTTATACCACCTCCTTGCTGGCTGGTTATGATCATTAGCCTGAATTCACCTAGACTCAGTGAGGGGGGAAGGCTACCATCTGCCTACTAAGTGCTCTGGGGAATAGTTGTGTGTAGGAGGGTTGCACCTCTTGGGGGGCTGCACCAACTTGGCGGGGTGTTCGGCTGGGGGTGAGCTGTTGGGTGCTAACAGTGCAGGGCTACTGGGGAGATGGGCTGTTGGGGGCACCACATGGTTGCCTCATAGGTAGGGAGTCATGGTTCCAACTACTTTGGACACTCGAGGAACTGAGACTGAGTTTGGAACCATGGGAACTTGCATAGACATGATAGCTTACTGTTGGCTTTATGCTACCCCTTTTCCAAGCTGGTTTTTACAAACATACTGCTCCAACTGTTAGCAGGACTTTGTCCTCATTTTGCATGGGGGCTTCCAACTAACCACTTCAGCTTCTTTCTATTTGTTATGACTTCTGTTATGAGACATCCACTATGCACTTTATGAAATCCTCTCACGTTGCTTGTTAACTCCTCCCCTTTGTTATCTTTGTGTGGTCTGCAGGTTCTAAGGTATAGAGATTCACTGTTACTGCTGGAATCCATTTGTCCTTATTGGACTCTCTTAGAACTTTAATTCTATTCTCTATTGTGTGTATACATTTACTGCTGTTGTTGCCTTATTCCTTTTATTTCACCTTCTTTTCCATGGTCTATTGGTCAGCAGGTGTTACACTCCAGTGGATGTGGTCTTTACTGGGACCTGTATTTTGGAGACCCTGGTTCAAATAAACCATAGGAATTCCTGCTGTCCCTATCTCCAGCTGTTTCAGCTGTAAGTTACACCAGAGGGGTACTGTTGGCCAGTGGTTGTGAGACATTTGGCTCCCTAACTCCTGACCCTAGGATAGCTCTTTGCTATCAGAGACCCCTCTCATCTGAAAGGGATATCCCCTAAACAAGGACTGTTTACTAACATAGCACTCCCACTGGAGTTCCTACCTTGGAAGACCATTTCACCACCTGCTGAACTGGATTGCCAAGCTGTCACTCCTTAGTATCCCTTGTCACACATGTTACTCTATATCTCCCTTGGGTTTCCAGTTGTTCTCATGGCTAGTTTCCCACTTTTGTCCAGGTTTATTTTGTTTGGCACTTGCATTTTGTATTTTATATTGTACAGTTAATTTGTGTGGCATGGAGGGAGGTTTGGGGTATGACCATGAGTCAAGAAATATGCTATGAGAAGTGATGTTTTATGGTATTCATTGAATGCAAATAGACACCATAATCTGATGAAGACAAAGAGAGAAGGGAATGGCTAGAATTAAGAAAGAACACTCAGAATTCATGTATTTACATTAGGCACATCTGAGTGCCTTGGAGGATGGGAAGCTCCAAAAATTTTGTCTACAGGTCATCTATATTTCTGAAGTGCCACAGGACAATCATAGGGGGGTTGCTATACTCAACCTACACTCCATAGGATTCCAGGAGATGGTTGTAATTAAGGATCCAGAAGGTTGGTTGGTAATTGTCCAGGGAGAGCAATATCAGATCCCAGTCAGCCTAGCTAATTTGTACATCCTGCCACGATCTAACTCTGCTATAGTTTGAAAGCTCCTAAATTTGATTTTAATTAATGCCTGTACTCTGTACTGCAAGGTACTAGCCCTGACTTTTGGAATTGGTACCAGTGGAAGCTGATTTCCAAGTGGTACCACTATCTCCTGCAGAACACACCTCTAACTACTGTATCTCCCTCTGTGTCTCTAGTTGAATTTGTGTGCTAGAGTTTAATAATGTGTTTAATCCTTACAGTCATTTTAAGTTCTGAGTTGATATTAGAAGTGAATTTAGAGCCTTGACCGTGTAAATCCCTCTTTTGTCTCTGCCCTGCAACCTCTCTCCTCCTCCCCGACACCGTCTGCTTTTCTCTTTGAACCTGCCCACTTATATTTATTCTCTTTGTTCTGATGTGACCAGCCTACTTCTCCAGCCTTTAAAAATCCTGTTTTTCTACTTTATTTCAGGGATCCAGCATGCCTTGACCAGGCCACGGACCCCTCAATTTCTGGAACCTAAACAGTTTTTCTGAAATCCTCTGTACTGCAAGGTACTAGCCCTGACTTTTGAATTTGGTACCAGTGGAAGCTGATTTCCAAGTAGCCCCACTCTCTCCTGCTGAACATACCTCTAACTATTACATCTCCCTCTGTGTCTCTAGTTGAATTTATGTGCTAGGATTTAATAATTTGTTTAATCCTTACAGTCATTTTAAGTTCTGAGTTGATATTAGAAGTGAATTTAGAGCTTTTTGTTTCCATTAGCAGATTATATCCTCTCACCACTAGAGGGCTATATTTCTATCTCTTAATCTAGTACGTAAGCTGTGTGGGCGCTCTCTCTCTCTCTCTGCCTTTCTCTCGCCTCTTCTCCTCCTTGCCATGGTTCCCCTCTTCTCTCTCCCTGGTCCTAGCCACCCCACCCCAACCCACCCCTGCCACCATCTACTCTGGTTTCCACTGCTACTGCAAGGTAACTCTCCACTTCCACTCGAGTCTTGTGCTTGGTGCACCGATTAGATATTCCTGGTTACTTAACCTGACCACTACTCTCAATAAGTGTGGCCACCTCTCTACACTGTACCACCTTGCAGTCCATATGGGACACTGCCTGGAACCTTGCAACTTCTACCCCAGGAAACAACAATCAAAACTATCTCTCAAAGAGCTGTGACTCTGCTCTTAAAACTCCTACTCCTCCTCCTTCTCATCTCAGGCAGCATCCATCCCAATCCTGGCCCTAGAAGCTCAGGCCACACACAAACTCCAGGTACCCTTATCCTTGCAACTATTAATATCTGCAGCCTACTACCAAAGCTGGATGCACTCCAAGCCTTCATATGCCAACACAACACTGACATCCTTGCAGTGGTGGAAACTTGGCTGACACTTAAAGTTCCTGACTCAGCAGTAACAATACAAGGCTACAATGTCCACAGGTTGGACCAGATATCCAAAAAAGGCAGTGGTTGCGCAATCTATATCAAAGACTCCCTGTCTTGGCACCCTGTAGCAACTCCATCGTTTTCTGCCTCAGCCCAGATTCTGCCAATAAAAATCGTCCTACTGTAGGTCCCAACAATAAAGCCCTGACTATTGTCTCCATATACATCCCGCCCAGGGACCCTAAACTTGGATTCAATGATGTCGTAAACTTTATCAACTCTCATCCTTCTGAAGCTGAACTTATTCTACTAGGGGATTTCAACATAAACTGATTAGCATCGAGTGCCAGTGCCTATAAAGACTCCATCTCAGTTGCTAACCTCACACAAATGGTAAACTCCCCTACTAGGATTAACTACAAGACTGGCACCAGTACCCTCTTGGATTGGGTCATCACCACTCACCCCACAAGGATTTCTCATACAACCATTCTCCCAGACTCACTCAGTGACCACTCCCCAGTCATGTGTGCATGGTCTAACAAATTCCTTAAGCCCCCTCCCAAAATTATCGCTAGCAGAGTACTTCCTCATGGAAAACTTCCACATCTCAAACAACACCTGCTTCTACAAGACTGGCTACCCATCTATGAAGCAACAGATGTTAACTTGGCTCTTGATCACTTCATCTCAATTTTCAACAAAGCCTGCAACCTCTTTGCCCCTGCCAAAAGGCGCAAAACAAAATCTCTCTCTAACCCATGTGTCACCGCGGCTCTTCTCTCACAGCTGAAACTAAGGGATCACCTCTGGGAAGTTGCCAGGGCCACTGGCAAACAACTGGATACCCAAAATTACAAACAAGCACAAAATGCCTGCCCAAAAACCATACGGCTAATGAAATCCACCTATTACAAAGACGCTGTCACCAATACAAGGGGAAATGGTGGTGCTTTCTGGGACAATATCAAGGATGTCACAGGGAAGCAGCCAATAACCTCTCTGGCCATGTTAATGGTTGATGGATCCTCAACCCTTGACCCCAAGGTGATCACAAACATCTTTAACACGGCTTTTTCAGACCTTAGTGCTGTTCTACCCCATGACTTTTTCAAAAACAGGGCCTACTCCCCAAATACCTCAGCCCCTCAGTCTAACCATCCCCTCTTCTACTTCAGGAAGGTAAGGCTTAATGAAGCTCGCTGTTATATTACCACAGCTATCTCTAAATCTAGATCTAGTAGCAACACCCTGGACCTTAAGCTTCTGTTGCTCACCCTCGATGAGGTAATTCATCCATTAACAAAAATCCTAAACGTCTCTCTCAACTGTTGAAAATTTCCAGACCTATGGAAAACAGCCACTGTGATGCCCATTCATAAAAGTGGGGACAAGACGATTCACTCAAATTATCCCTGTATCTCCATACTGCCCCCACTCTCTAAGGCACTTGAGCGCATCGTGGCTGATCAACTTACCGACCACTTGGATAAATACAATATACCTTGTCCACAACAACACAGCTTCCAGAAAGGTCACAGCACCACCACAGCCCTTCTTGAGTTCACTAGAGCTTTGCACAAATCCCTTGACAACGGCTTTCTCACAGGGGCCGGTTTTGTCGACCTCTCCAAGGCCTTCGATACAGTACACCATGGACTACTAATACTCCAACTACTGAATGCCAGACTATCAACTGACTCTTCTCTCTGGTTTAAAAGCTACTTAGAAAACTGGTCATAGAGAGTAAAAATTGTGACGCTCTTTCTAACACCCTGCCTGTTTGCTCGGGTGTCTCACAGGGATCCATACTGGGACCCCTCCTTTTTAGTCTTTTCTTAAACTCCCTCCCTTACCACTGCTCTGAGCAGATCATACTATATGCCGATGATGCTGTTGTATTCTCCACTCACAAGGATCCTGCAACTCTTCAACACAACCTTCAACTTGGTTTCAGTTCTGTAAAGACATGGTTTCTTAATCATAAACTGGTCCTCAATGACAAGAACACCAAATCTATGCTCTTCTGCAGCTCTCATAACCCACACAAGCTACACCACTTGGCTATCTCCACCACCCAGGGCAACAATCTAGATCAGGTGGTGTCCTTCAAATACTTAGGGATTCAGCCTGACCCTAATCTCTCCTATGGACTTCATGTAGATAATGTAGCTAGAGCTGCTAATACACGGCTTGGTCTCCTCTACAAACACAGACCACACCTCATGCCAGAAGCTTTGAAGGTTGCAGTCCTGAGCTGTGTCTTCTCTGTAATAGACTATGGTCTCATCCTTTATGGCTCAGCCACAACCACAACCCTTAGATGCCTCTCAACTGCCTTAAATAAAGCATGTTGGCTCATCACTGGTGCTCTCTGTCTCACCCACACATGTGACCTGTACACTCAGACTGGCTGGCTCCAACTATCAAACTGCATAAAGTTTCTCACCTGCTCCATGGTCAAAAAAATCTACCTTGGCCTTGCACCTTCTGGGGTCTCAACTCTGTTACAACACCAAATTAACAAATGGTGCCTTAGGGGATCCACACTACAGCTACTGAAAGTCCCCCACTGTCACACTTCACAAGGACAATGCTCTTTTGCTTATTGAGCACCACTCTGGTTCAATGGCCTCAGCCCAACCATCTCCTCTGCCCCAACTATTGGTATGTTTAAAACTAGGCTCCAGGACTATCTCACTACCAACAGCTCCTGTGACTGCCCAACTTAACCTTGTCTCTCCACTTCCTTTTCTGCTCTAGTTATCCCCCCCACTCCTCACTGGATTCTACCCTCACATCTTGGTATACCCAATGCTGCACTTGTCACCCTCTTGCCACCCTTCCTACATTCCTTCTCCCCCATCCTCTTCCCTCTCCCTATGACTCTGGCACTTCTTATCTGTTGTCTATTTTCTCTGACAAATGCTGCTGGCTGCCTTGTTACAAGCCTACCCTTGAACTGTATTAATCTGTACTCTGTTTGCAATGTCCACATTGTTGTAATGCCTGTCTTGATGTTCCCCATACTTTGTATTTCTCTGACATGAAACCTTTGTAAAAGAGCCATGGCTCAAAGGTATTTGTAATCCTAGACTTGATAAATAAATAAATAAATAAATAAACACAGTGGGGGTCTTGTTCCTGAAGGTGACTTTAATATGTTGCACTCCATGGCTTGAGACACCTCCAACCAAAGCCATCTCTGTGAACCAGCATCTCATAAAACGTGTGCCAGCCTCATCAGGATGCACAGATGGATATATATTTGGCAAGCCTTGCACCTGCAGATTAGGCAGTAATCCCATTTCTCTGCAGTGTACCCCATCTATAGTCAGAATGACTATAGTTATAGCCAACTGGAGCACATACATTATGTGCATGACTGCAAGACAGGAGACATCACATTATCAGATCATGCTTTGCTTCTGACACGTCTCTGCTTAGAGAAGGAATGCACCTGCACTCAGAAGTGCTTAAATGTGCTTGGCGAGGTGCAGTCAGAAGCTATTCTCTGGGAAGTCTTGAAACCATTCCTCTGGGGATCTCTAACCAGTTCCACTGTGAGAAAGCACAAAGAGGGCCAACAGCATGTGAAGGCATTGCAAGATGTACTGCATTTTCTGCTGTGGGCTCACATGCAGGGTGACAACTCTGTGAAGCTAGATAAAGGCATGAATTGAATGTTGTATATCTGCATAAGGCAAAGGTGGCTTTGACCTACCTACATCATAGGTACTATGAGATGACTTGCCTTCTGGCCCATCAAGTCAAGTGGCAAAAAATAGGGTTATAGAGGCCGGGGTAAGGCACCCCACTACCCACTGTGAGATTTATAAAATGGCTGATATGCCTGATGCTTTTTGCACTTTTTATGCCTCTGTCTACTCCCTGGAGGACTGTCACAAACCAGAGCAGATGGAGGCTTTTTAGGCACCTCTGTCCCTTCTACAGTTGCCCCCTGAGCAATCTGAGGACTTTATGCTCCCTTTCTCCAATGAGGAACTGCTCCTAACTCTCTAAAACATGAACACCCAGAAGGCCCTTGGTATAGACGGGTACATTACAGAATTTTAAAAGTTCCAAAATGACCTACTCGTCCCTCAGTTAATGTGACTATGCAATGAAATATTGGTGCGTGATGACATTTCTAAAACATGTCAATGCACAACAATTTTCAGTAGTCCCAAAGTTGGGAGAAGGCCCTGCAGAGTGCCATGCATATAGACCAATATTGGTCTTAAACACTGATTATAAATATTTTTGTTGGTGCTAACATGTATAAATACTCTTAGGTAAGAAAAAACTGTAGTTCTAAACTTTAAAAAGGCTGATTTTCCTGCTATGAGGAAATACCTCACAAATTGTGATTGGCAGAAAGAACTCAGAAATCACACAGCTCATAAAATGTGGGACTCCTTGGTTAATGTACTACACAAAACTATAAACATATGTATACCAAAGTACCCTAAGTACTCAACAAACAAAAATATCCCTAAATGGCTAACTCCAAGAATTAAAACATTGATAAATAAAAAAAACAGATGGTTCAAAAAAATTAAACATGAAATAAATAAACAACCTAACTTACAGTATAGACAGTTTGTTAAAAAAATCAAATGGGAAATAAAGCAAAAAAAGACTACGAATTAAAACTTGCATCACTTGTTAAGGACAACTATAAGACCTTTTATTCTTACATAAATAATAAACAACAAAAGAGTACTATTATTGGAACTTTTACAGGAGAAATACTTAGTAATAGAGACTGTGCAGAGTTACAAAATAAATATTTCTGCTCTGTCTTTAATCCAGTTACTTTACTAAATACTACTCCCAATACTACTTCCAGACCAGGGAGGATACAGATTAAACTACAAGGTGTTCTAGATAAATTAAAAACAGTACACATGAACAAATAACAAGGACCTGACAAAATTCATCCTAGGATACTGTATGAATTGGCAGAACAACTTGCACCACCTCTAACCCACATATTCAAAAAATCCCTAGATACAGGACAAGTACCACAAAATTGGCGAGAAGCGATGGTAATTCCTATATACAAAAGCAGATCGAAATCTGAGTTAAAAAACTATCGACCAATTAGTTTGACATCGGTCATGGATAAGATGATAGAATCCATTCTAAAGAATTATATAGTTGAGTACCTTGAGGTTAACAAACTGCAGGACCCACTACAACATGCATTCCGAAAAAAACGTTCCTGTCAGACAAATCTCTTGACTTTTTACGAAAAGGTTGGGAAGGCATTAGATGCGGGAAATTGTGTTGACGTTATTTTTTTGGATTTTTCTAAAGCGTTTGACAAACTCCCGCATCAAGAATTAATACTTTCCCTTAAACAGTATTCACTAGACACCAATATAATAAACTGGATAGATGCTTGGCTATGTGAAAGAAGGCAAAGAGTGGTGATACAAGGAGGAAAAATCAAACTGGGAGACTGTGACTAGTAGGGTCCCCCAGGGATCGGTACTTGGACCCTGCCTTTTTAACATCTACATAACCTCCTTGAAACTGGAAAACAAAGATATTTAGTTGACAAAATTTGTGGACGATTGCAGAATTGGTGCAATAACCAATACAGTAAAAAACCAGCAGGATCTACAAGAAGCACTAAATTACATATATCATTGGACTGTAAAGAGTAAACTTGAATTAAATAAAAACAAATGTATAACTATGCATTTGGGTAAAGTAAAAAATAACAACCCTCTCCCCTACAAATTGGATGATACTGTACTCAATAAAATAGAAGAGGAAAGGGATTTAGGGGTAACAATTAATTCAGACTTAAAATTTAGTACACATTGTAACAAAGTAATAAGAAAGGGAAATCAAATTTTAAATTGTTTTCTGACACACATCTCAAGTAGGGATAGGAAGGTGTTAATCCCTATTTATGGTGCTCTGGTTAGACCAAACCTGGAGTACAGTGCTCAGGTCTGGGCATCTTATAAAAAAGCAGATATACATAATATCGAACGAATACAGAAAAGAGCGACTAAGTCAGTTGAAGGGTTGGAAAAGAAGACTTACCCTGAGAGATTAAGGGAGCTGAATTTGTTTACCCTGGAGTACAGAAGAACTAGGGGGAACTATTGTCTACTATACAGATGTATAAATGATCCTGCACTCTTGTCAGAATGTGGACTAGTCTGGAGGAAATCAAGATATGAACCCAGGGGGCACCCCTTCCAGTTTGAAACACAAAAATGGCAGACTTTATCACAAAAATATTGGTTCAGCAACAGAGTTATGGTAGGATGGAATTTTCTGCCTAGGGAAGTGATGTCTAGTACAAATATGGACTCCTTTAAAAACAAACTCGATAACTTCCTTTTGGATAGAATAGATAAAGGGTTATAAATAATAAGGCAAGCATTATGGACGAAAGTCTACCTAGCTTGAAATCACCTATGAACCTATGTAGAGTGGACTCTCTGTTGCCTAAATTAATACACCCAGATCAAATGGGGTTCATTTATGCTTACTAAATGAGCAAAAACACCAGTCACACACTCCACATTCTCCATCAGGTTCAGGAGAGAGCTAGTCTCTTCCCATTGGTTAGCTTGGATGCTAAGAAGGCCACTGACAGGGTCTCATTGCCCTATTTATTTGCAGAATTGCAGAAAATGGCCTTCTTGGTGGACTTTATTAACCTGCTGTAATGAATCTACTCCACCCCAAGCCATTATCAAGGTGAATGACCATGCCTTGCAGGACTTCTTCTTGGGTTGGAGCACCCAAAAGGGTTGTCCCTTGTCCTCCCTTCTATTCACCCTGTACATCTAGCCTTTAGCCCAGACCATCAGGTTAAGCCCCCACAATCCAAGGGATACCAGTGGGAGGCATAGCAAACTGTGTCATGTTATATGCAGATTAAGTGCTCCTCTATTTGACTAATCCAGACACCTCAATCAGAGAACTTGCTACCATCCTACAGAGATTTAGGAAGATTGGTGACTACAAACTGAATACCACCAAAACCAAAGCATTGCCAATTAATTGTCAATTACCTGCTGAGATACTGGCTGGGTTCTCCTTTCAGTAATGATGTACCTTAGCATCAAAATCCCACGGCAACTAAATAGACTACATGATGTCAGAGTTGCCCCCCCAGCTTCTCAATTAATAGCCAACCTGAAGCAAAGTCATAGTTTTACCTATTAGCCTCATACGTAGAGTAGATATGGTCCATATGGTGACCTTTACATGTTGTCTCTGTATATTTCAGAATGTCCCTGTCCCCATCCCTGCACAAACCTGACAACAATGTCAAACTGCCATTTCCAGGTTTATTTGGAGCAGCAGCACTGGTGAGTTAGGCTTCATATATTCATGCTCCCTAAAGCTCAGAAAAAGCTTAGTCATACCAAACCTCCACACACACTTGGAATGGTGGGAAGGCATATACAAACTTTTCTGTCCAGTTCAATTCCAGGGTGTCTTCAAAGACTGTTCCTCTAGCTGGTGGTCTGCAACAAACCGGTAGGATTTGATAATTCTCCCAAGATGCAAACAGGTCTATATTGGGAGTGTCCCACCTCCTGAACACTGTGGCCAGAACCTGCTGGTTTATGGCCCATTCATGACTTCCTTGGCTGATTCTTCATAGAGAATCTGACAGGACATTGTCTTTACCTGGCAGATGCACTGCAAATATGTTTGGTTCTAAGGAATATGCCAGGTCCCAGCCCCTCATTCCCTGTGTCCACAGTTTTGAGGATGTTGTTCCTCCCTGATTGTTTATTTTTTCATTTAATTTATTCATTGGTAACTGGGTAAATGCAGTGGCCAAAAGTCCCTTTTCAGGCCTGACCCAGATAAAAAAATACACAAATACAATCAACAGCAATACAAAACCAAAAAATACAAATTACAAATTGCAGTTACAAACATATTTATGTAATAGATGATTTTTTAACCTTTGTTTAAAAGTTAAACTAGAGTGTGCAATCCTAACATCATGTGGAAGTGAATTCAAATACAAAGGTGCTGCTATTGAAAAAGCTCTAGAACTTAATCTAAGCCGAGATCTGGAAACAAAATATAGGGAGTCATCAGCCAACCTCAGGCTGTGAAGCAATTAATTCTCTCATTACAATAAGATCAGAAAGAGGAAAAAGGAAGCCAAAGTAAAAACATTTATACATCAGACAGCCAACATAGTATTCTATTCTTCAACTAGGGGAAAACCACTCCAACCGAGAATAAAGATTATGCCAATGTGTCCTATTGGGGGCTCCTAAAATAAATCTACAAATATTATTATAGGCCACAGTTAGAGCTTGCATTTTTTTGTACCTATGTTATAATATAAACAAGAACTGTAATCAAAATATGGAAGAAGAGAACCAATTGCAATTGCTAATCTAGTTGCTTGTGAGAAGAATGATTTTAATTTGTATAATACCCCTATTCTTTGATTTACTTTCTTAACCATTGACTGAATCTGAGATGAAAAGGTCAAACTGGGATCCAATAGTGTACCTAAATATTTAAATTCAGACACTTGTTCAAGTAGACCACCCTGAAAATCAGATATCCTTAGTTCTGGGGTGTCCACCAATATAAATAGCATGCCAAATAACATAACTTTTGTTTTAGCTGAGTTCAAAACCATTGCATTTAAAGTAAGACAAGGACAGATTGCACCAAAGTCCTTTTCTAGGAAACAAGAAAGTTCAGACACAGAATTTGAATGAGCACAAATTACAAGATCATCTGCACAAAGCAATGATTCAGTGAACTTACAAACTCCTGGAAGCTGATTAATTAAAATAGAGAATAACAGGGGTCCCAAAATGGACCCCTGAGGCACACCACAACTGACTGGCAAGACATCAGAAACCACAGAACCTGTTTGAACAAATTGACACCTGTTACTCAGATAATCACAGAACCAAGAAACGACATCAGAAACCCCCCAGATCTTTCAGTTATGTACAAGCCAAACCATAATCAATCAAATCAAAAGCCTTGGTTAGGTCCACGAACACCACCCCAGTCATCAAACCCTTCTCAAACCCATGTAGGACAGTGTTTGCGAACCAAACCAAGGCTGTGCCTGTATCAAAGTGCTTATTTAACCCATGTTGTTGCCTTAACAACAAATCATGGGTAACCAAATAGGCATCAATTTGCTTAGCCACTAAATGCTCAAGTAGTTTGCTAAGGGGATTCATTATTGATATTGGTCTATAATCATCCATGGAAGTAGCACAGTTCTTTTTTGGAATTGGAACCACCTTAGCTTTCTTCCAGGACAGGGGAAAAACTCCTGCAGCTAATGACATATTAAACATATTACAAAGGGGATCCGTAATAAAGGGGATAGCCAATTTTAAGAAGTGGGCATCCAACCCTTCCCCACAGTCAGTCCCTTTATTTGGGAGAGACTGCAGAAGATGGAAAACTTCATTTGATGTTACTTCCTTAAACAAAAATCTGGGTCCATCTACCAAAGGAACAGAGGAAAAGGATTTAGTATTACCAGCCAGAGGAAAAAAATATCTAAACTTAGAAAGATCTGAAAATTTAGAATTTAACAATTTTGGGCAAATCACCAATGTCTTTGTTATCAACATTTAATTTCTGAGTATCAGATTTTGATTTAGGAGAAAGTAAAGAATTTACATTATTCCAAAACTTCTTTGGATCTGCCCAGCTATCTTCAAAACAATCCCTGAAATTAGCTTTTTTGTCATTTCTAACAGTTTGAGAGACTAATTTCCAAAGTCTACAGTAGAGATCCATTGAAACTCTACTGGGAGATAATTAAAATTTAGTCCAAGCACTACGCCACTCCTTAATTAATTTCTTAATGCCGGGACCAAACCATCCAGTAGGAGAACCTCTACACTGAATGGTCCACAAAGGGAAAAGGGATTCCTGAATGGGAAGAAATTGGCTGCAAAAAGAAATCTAGTGTTGTGTCCACATCTGGAATATATTCAAGAAATGACCAATCAATTAACCTCAAAGAAGGGTATAACAGGGAATAATCTGTCCTTTTCAGTGATCTAGTCTGAAACATAGAAGGAGGGGGTTTAAGACAGTAAAAATCTAGGACACACAAGGTGGCCATGTGGTTGCTTATGGAACCTGCCAAGACACCAGAGGCCCCTACCCTCCTCACTCAATTAGTCAAGACCTAATCCAACAGAGAATGATTCTTTGAGATGGGATTAAGATGGGTAGGCACATTTATACACTGAGTCAGTCCATAAGAGAGAAGAGAGTCGAGGCCCATGGTGTCATTAGCCCTCCAATTCAAATTCATATCTCCAACAACAACAGAATCACTCTGCTTTAAATAAACTTCACAAACATCCAATACATGTTTAAGCCCTTGAAGATCACTTTGAGGGGGATTGTATAAACAACCCACATTTAACTTCTTCTTTCCTTCAAGAACAAATTGCAAAACCAACCAATCAGCATCACAATCCAAATCCTCACTAGACCTTAAAAAATTTATTTCTAAATGATCCCTATAATAAATCAAGACCCCACCACTCTTTTTTCAACCTTTATGGTCTACCCTAAATATTTTATAACCCCCAATATGACACACATTATTGGGCACTCTGGCTTCAACCACATTTCTGATAAAGCAACAATATCAGGCAAATATAAAGCAATAAGATGTTTGATTTCAGCAATCTTAGAGATTAAACTATTAACATTCAAATGGATAATTTTAAATCCAGAAAAGGAATTTAAACAATTATTCAAAGATGATGCTTGAGAAGAAGACATAGAATCCAAAGAGCAAGGCCCTGGATTCAGTTCAAAATCACCAGAAACTAACAACAGAAAGGTGGTTGAAACACAGTTGGCCAATTTAGAACAAAGTAACATGCCACAGTGCAAACAAGTAAAGTAACCTCTATTTCCCACATTGTCTTATGGGCAAAGAGCTACTCAACAACAATTGCCATGAATCACTAACAACAACATCAGCAACTAAACAATCTGAAAAGCAAAAATTGCTTGTCTCATATGAGGCAGTGTTCCAGGTGCCAAACCTATATAATTCAATATGATCCACATATATTAACCCCCCAAAGGATACACACCCAAATAGGTAAACATTTAGCATCCCACATTATTAACATAACATACTTACAACACTGACAGTATTACAATCAAACACTCCCACTCCCCTACCTCCCTTAGACTCCCCTGCACTTATTGCACTTGCTGCACCTGTACCAGACAAACACCACCATGTTTGGCAAGTGATATCTTTAAACACCTCAACCCCACAGACTGGGCTGCCACTACCAATCAGGGGAGGGAGTGCAGCTAGCAACAGGTAGAAGAAGCTAGTAAGTATCTAGCAACAGGGCTATGAGCAGGGTGCAATTACTGAAGTTGCAGCAGCTGTACTTAATTAATCAGCTCCACTCTTGGAAGTACAGCACAAACGCCCTGAACAGTACACTTTAGGTACCTTTTTCAGCAGCATACAAGTAATCACTTTGTAAACAGCAATTCAGCAGGGACTCAGACCAGCAGTGCTAAATAATAAAATCTCCATGGCATTAAAATGCACCACAATACTGTGACAAGTCATACATCAGCTGGCTTAGTTAATTCCCAAAGTCAATAAGGGGTTTAGCAGCACCACACTCCAGCAACATGAGCTTACACAGTCTCTTTATAGAACAGAAAACAGTGTAATGGTAATAGTTATGGTTCCTGTAGTCTCTCCAAAAGCCCACTGCCACACAGCTCAGATCTCTCAGGAATACAGCAACCTTTCAGATGTAAATGTGGAATATACGGTTCTTCCTGTCTTAATGACCACATATTCTACACAGTCAACTGAGCTTTTAAAGTGCCAGGGGGGTTGAAGGGAGCCTGCCACACTCTCTTAGACTCCCCTGCAATAATTGCACTTGCTGCATCTGCACCACATGAATGCCACCGCGTTTGGCAAGTGAGATCTTTAAACACCTCAACCCCACAGACTGGGCTGCCACCATCAATCAGGGGAGGGGGTGCAGCTAGCAACAGGTAGAAGAAGCTAGTAAGTATCTAGCAACAGCACTAGGAGCAGGGTGCAATTACTGAAGTGGCAGCAGCTGCACTTAATTAATCGGCATCATCTATGTTATACATTGTTTTGGTATTCTCTGTCCTGATTTGGACAGACTGGCCCTGTACCTAAGAGAAGAAAGATTGCATTGCTAAGAATAGTGCTGTGAGCTCCAGAAGGTTTATCTGTTCTAGTGACTTTTGTGGGCACCATGTGTGACTTATAGTGAGGTGCTGCAGGTGGGCTCTCTACCTCAAGACTGAGGCATCTATACCAGTCAGTGCTTGCTTAAGGAAGGGAATGCCATCTCTAAGGGTGTTTTATTACTTCCACCACTGTAATTATTACAGTAGTGCTTTTGTCACTGGCACAAGTTTTTAAAGTGTATCCTATCTTTGGGACAAGTTGTCCCTTAAGTGGTACTGGGTATCTCTCATTTGAAACCTGACCCACGGAACCACAACCGTGGAAGCAGCCATGTGCCCTAGTAAGTGTAAGAGGTATCTTGCAGGTCTTGGCTGACCTGCTGTGAAACTCAGCTGTTGCTGTCAAAGATGTCATTCTGGTCTGCAGGAAGAAAGCTTCCCTGCGCAGTTGGTTTAGCACTGCCCATAGAAACATATATAGAAACATAGACTTTGATGGCAGATAAGGACCGCTTGGCCCACCTAGTCTACCCACCTGCTCCTATAAAGTCCAGTAATTTAACAAGCTCTAGCAGGGACATCAGCAGGTTTATCAAGAATCCCAGGTTCTCCAAGGTGTACTTTATCAATTGAACTGAGCATCTTGCTCTTGTTCTGTTTTTCATGAGACTAGCCAGTCATCCAGATAAGGGAAAGCCATCATGCCTTATTTTCTCAGACTGTGCTGTCACCACAGCCACACACTTTGTAAAAATTTTTGGAGCTGAGTTAAGACCAAATAGAAGAGCTGTGAACTGTACTGGCAGTTCCCCTGCTTGAATCTGAGGTATTTTCTCTGAGGCTGTCTGAATGGGATATGAAAATAGGCATCTTTCATAACCAGGGATCCAAGTCAATGACCTTTCTGTAAAAATGGTATACCATCCTCAGTGTGACCATCTTGAATTTTTATTTTTTAAATGCTTGCTCAGAGACAGGATATTTAAAATGGGTCATCAGTACCCATTTTTCTTGTGGGTCAGGATGTATCTTGAAAATAGCCTCCTGCCCCACTGGGTCTTTTTCTATAGCTTTTGATAGTAATAGTTTATTGACTTCCAGTTCCAACATATTTTTGTTCTGGGAGAGAGAGTGACCTGGAAAACTTCCATGTTTCTGCAGGTTTGTAAAAGTGTTTGAACTTTAAACACAACCCCGAGCCCACTACTTCCAGTACCCACTTGTCTGTGGTAAAGTTTAGCCATTCCTGAAAGTAGCGTGCCACTCTTCTCCCCACTGGCAATGTTACAGTGACCTGGGCATAATTGTCAGAGGTTTTGTTTTGACTGGGGCTTAGAATCTGGAGCTGCAGCATTACATCTGGAAGCCCCTTTCCTCTTCCCCTATACTAACCTCTTTGTGATTGAAAAGGAGGTATAAGAGACATAGGCTCTGGGGAAGTAACCCTTGCCTCTGCCTCCCCTTCTGTATGACCTGTTGGAGGTAGATGCCTTATTCTTCTCACGGTAGCATTTGAAAGAATTTTGTATTCATCCACTTTTTTCATGAAGGCTTATGTTTTGCCACCAAATAATGACTCTCCCCATGGGAGAAATGCATGGCTTTGTTTTGAGTATTCTGGGAAAAGATAGTAGTCCTTAGCCAGGAAAATCTTCCTAGTGACACTGCATGAGCCAAAACTCTGGCAGCAGTTTCATTTGTGTCCACTGTTGTGTGGAAATTATATTTTGCTGTATTGAGGACTCATCTTGCTATGGCAATCAGGTCCTGTGACAAACCATCATCTGCTCTTTCTGCCAGTGCCATAATTAGGTTCCAAAGTGCTTTCTAGTACTGTACTATATGGGCTGAATAAGTTGCCTGCCTGATAAGTTGGGAAGCTGTCGTATAAACTTTTTTTGCCATAATATCCAATTTTTTAGAGTCTTTTTCAGGCAGCTGTGCAGACAGGCTGATTTTTGCTCTCTCACAATCAGCAGCCTGAAGTACCCCATGATGAACAAGATGGGCATACAGGTATTTAATTCCGTGCTTATCCTCCTGATATTTTCTCTCAGTTTTTTTGTCAATGGCTGTAGCTGCAGTAGGTACATCCATAATTTCTGCTATGACCTTTTAAAGTGGTTTATGTATGGGAAGTAATATCCTTCTTGGTGTAGCCGCTCCCAACATGTTCATAATATCAGCATTTTCTTCACCCTCCTCTGTTTCTAGTGATGGGACATTGAGGATGTCAGCCATTTTTCTGACAAATGAGGAGAAAGATAAGTAGTCCTCAGTTTGTCTTGGAAGAGGTTCAAAATCCTACTCAAGTGTGCTTTCTAACTCCATGGGGTCACATTCTTCTAATTACACATAATATTCTTCTTACCCTCCTCCACAGGCAGATATGATAGATCCTAAGCCTGGGGAGAGTTCAGGTATTTTAGTCAAATTTGCTGTGGTCTGGATTGCCTGGAATGATTGTCCCATTTTTGATACGTATTCTGAAGAGGAAATTTTTTCTGCGCCATGCGCCTGCTCCTTTCTCTATGCAGAAAAAGTGGACTGTGACAATATCTCCTTTCAATCTCTTTTTGGCAGACATCATTTCCTGTGCTTGCTCTAAGGGTCTTTAATTTTTATTTTGCCATCACTGGATTTAGGGTTCCCCTTTTGGACATTCTGATATCTGAACAATCTCTACCAAGCCTGTATGTAATTCTTGTAACCATTCTCTAAAGGGGGATAATATGCCTTGAATCCAATACCTCATGATAATGAGCAAAGTCACTAAGGAGGTAAGAGCCATATAATACTTGTGTGTTTGCAAGTATATAGCTGAGAGTTTGCCAAGTACACGTGTTTCAATATTAAAATTACACGTCCCTTCAAATAAGGAATTCAAAAACATTTTAGTTTGTTTCCAAGCATTTTGGATTTTGGGGCAGGACCATATCAGATGCATAAGAGAACTGGGCTCTTGATGACAACTGTGACACACCTCACTTTGTGTCTTACCCATAAACTGAAGATTAATTGGTGTGTAATACAGATTGTGGAATATAGTGAATCTAATCAAGCACAATCTATCTTACTTTACAAATCTGTAAATACTTCTTTAAATCAATTTCCAGGTTGTGGTATTATAGGAAACATCTGCAGCATGTTGCCAGTAAAAAGCTGTCAAAGAATAGTTGGCCCTGGCCCTACTGGATAGCTGCTTGTATACCTGAGAGATAGGTTTAGATTGAGTGGCCAGTTGGAGTAGCATTGTAAAAAATTCAGAGGTCTGTGAGGACCAAGGTGGAGGACTCAGAATAGACTGGACACACTGCCTAATTTGCAGATATTTAAAAAGGAGAAGCTCTGACAGATGGAAAACTTGTTGAAATTCCATGGCAGAAACCATCTTGTTGTCTGAAGCCAGGTCTGACAAAGTAGCATCCTTCAGATCTCTCCAAAAGGAAGGGGGCAATGATCCTATTTCCTATTTGTAAATTCAGATTATTAACTAGAGACTGACTCAAATCCCGCCTATTATCGAGTTTAAAATATACACATAATTGAGTATGGGCACTCAATGCCCATGCTATAGAAGTATGTTTCCAAGACTGAGGTAACTTATTAAAAGGGGTGCAAAGTAATGAAACTGGAGATATATGATGGGCAAGGGCCATATATCTCTCTATTCTAAGCCAAGCTAACTTCGGTAAGGGATATTCCAGAGGGGTCAACCAATAGAGGTGTTTACAACTCTGGAAGGCTAAATAATGGAGGAAGAGATGAGGGGTGCCAAGCCCCCCTTGTCCTTCCCACAGCCAGTTTAATTATGGATCATCTGGGTCTTTTGTCCTTCCACAGAAAAGCTGACCAAATGGATTCTGTCTTTTTAAACCATGATCTTGGAAGAGGTAAGTTCAACATAGAAAGGGGATAAATTAGTCTAGGAAAAATAATGATCTTAATTATATTAACTCTTCCCCAGAGAGAAAACGGCAAGCATTGTCATCTCTTTAGATCTTTTTGCATCTATATGACTATAGGATCTATAGTAAGTACTCTTAATTTACTAATATCTGAAGTAAGTTCAATTCCTAAAAAGGTAATAAGAGTTTGAAGCCCATTTCAAACCTAACTCTTCCACTTTTCTTTTGGTGCAAGACAGTGTCAAAGGTAAAACAGTTGTTTTATGTTGATTTAGCTTATAACCAGACAGAAGGCTAAAATCCTCTATTATTCTCAATACTACATTTAAAGAGTCTTGCCACAAGGAAAGGTGCAGGAGGATGTCATCAGCAAACATTAGCATTTTAAAGGTATCTAGGCCTAATGTTATGCCTCTTACTTCTTCTGCTACATTAATTTTCCTGGCCAAAGGTTAAATGTATAAATTAAAAAGCATGGAGGATAAGGGATAGCCCTGCCTGATATCTCTTGTCAACACAAAACTGTTAGAAGTAACCCCATTACAGGACACTCTTGCAGAAGGGACTGGATACAACACTGCAATCCATTGAATGTACTCTGAAGGTAGTCCATATCTTGGTAAGAGATCAAAGAAATACACCCAGCTAACTTTGTCAAATGCCTTTTTCACGTCAAGGGAGAGCAGAACTTTCTCAGCATTGGCCTCCCCCGATGCGGAAAACTAAGACAGATCTTTCTGAAATGGTCACTGGAATGTCTCCCTGAGACAAATCCCACTTGGTCAAGCCCTATAAGATTATCCCATACCCTTTTAAGGCAGAAGGCTAATATATTTGCTAGTAACTTTCTATCAATGTTCAGTAATGATATTGGTCTATAGCTGTCTGTACTAGACTAGTCTTGCCCTGGCTTGGGTAAAACCACAATTCTAGCTTCAAACAATGCCAGCTTCCTGATAGGAGTTGAATACATATAATTAAATAGGATCCTCAAATAGGGGGCAAGTTCCTCCTTAAAAACTTTATAAAAGACTGGAAGATAACCATCATGGCCAGGTGCCTTGTCTGCTGACAACCGTTCAGTTATCTCCCTGATTTCCCGAATGGTGATTTCCCTGACCAATTCCATTTGTTGAGATGCCACAAGCTTCAGGAGTTCTACATCACACCGAAAATGCTTGAGCTTTTTGCTATATTCAGGATCTGAAAGAGGGGTTGTATATAAGTTTGCTTAATACTCTCAGAAGCCATTTGCTATGTCCTCAGGGACTGAAATGAACTTCCCTGTAGTACTGTCCTACTGGGCTGTTACCCACCTGACCTCCTTTTGTTTTTTCAACCTATTGGCAAACAACTTCCCTGACTTTATCCCCTGCCCAATATAAGTGGTTTTCCATTTTGCCGCTGTCCTCAAGGTGAGATTTAGACTGTGAGCTGCATACTTAGCTCTTAGTGAATGCAATTACCCCCAATGCACTCGTCAGATGTTTGGTTCAAATGGGTCTCCAAATACATTATCTGCATCAGCCATTCCTACACTTCCTTAGACTTTTTACACTTCCTAATGGTAGCAAGTCTAATAAACTCACCCCTCCATATAGCCATAAAGGTACCCCATAAGGTATGCTTTGTCTGGATAGAGTTCTGATTAGAATTCCATGACTCTGTAATAAAGGATCTCATATGTTCTACCATTTCCTCCTTAGACAGCAATTGAGTATTCGGAGAACATGAACTCAAGACTCTTTGGGAAGATGAGAATCTCAATTTAAGCCAAACTAGTGAATGGTCAGATAACAATCTGGGATACATTGCAGCATCCTCAACCCAGTATAAAGCTGATGCGCTGAGAAGGAAAAAGTCAATTCAAGAATAAACCTTGTGTGGAGGAGAATAGAATGTATAATCTACCACTTGAAGATAATGAACTCTCCATGGGTCAATAAGACCCGAATCTGTCACCAACTCCCTTATTGACCATTGAGTAGGGGGGAGTTCATTTCTAATACTGTACGATCTGTCTAGGTCATTTGTGTATACCAAATTCCAATCCCCCCAAAAGGCATGGAATATTAGGGACAGAGACAATGATAGTAGCCAAGGGTGATAAAACAGAAGGTGTGTCTGTATTCGGGATGTATATAGAACCAAGGAGAGCGTCTACACCTGCTAAGTTCCTATGGACAAGAAAAATGTCTCCCATCTGGATCATGCCAAGATTTTATTTGTTGGAAGGATACATTTTTTTATAAGAATAGCTACTCCCCCCTCACCTAGTACTTATACCCATCCTGAACACTTGGCCCACCCAAAGCTTGCATAGCCTCAACAATTGGTCTGTCGTAATATGAGTCTCCTGAATCATAACAATATTGGGATGGTATCTATCAAGATGTTGTAAAACAGAGTACTTTTTGGAATTGTCTTTAGCACCTTTAATATTCCATGAGATTATATTCCAACTTCTCATAAAATCCAAAAATCTTTACCCAGATATAAGAGTGTCCCACATGATGCATATTGCCCTATTCAATTGTACAGTATGACCTAACAAAATTACCCCAACCCTTCCCATTCTCCAACTGTCCAATCCCATACAAATCCTCATCCACCCTCTCCCATGCCCCACACTCCTGCTTCCCAAGGCCAGATGCCTGCTCCAAAGCATTCTGGCCATCATGCCTTCTTAGGAGCAGCCTCTGCAGTGTTATTAAGATACCCCAAAGGGATATACATATTCTACCCATTAATTCCTATGTCAATGTAATATTTTCACCACCCCCGTATCACTGTAGGAGCAGGGAAGAGCCTTCATAAAGGCTCAGCAGCAACACACATTCTGCTGAAAGTCTAAAGGCAATTCCTCCCCCAAGTTACATTTTACCTCAGCTTATCATCATATGTTAAAATAGTAAATTTCTCTTCCAGAGATTAATTTCAAAACACCCATAGAGGGAATACTCTTGTTATTTATCACCCAAATCTTAATCAAAACCACCAGGAACAATATGTCTTGATAGCAATTGTAAAGTCCACTTGGTATATTAAGTTGCAGTAAAAAAAAAATACAAGGAAATCAACATTTATATTGTGACGTTTCCACTAGTCCTTAAAAGTCCATATATTCTTTGAACAATGTATTAAAGAAGAAAAGTTATAAGGTAGAAAACTCTAAGACTTTGTAAATTAGTCAACTGGAAAAGTCTGTGCTTAAGTATTGCCCTAGAAGGCACTCACACCATATTCTGTGCCCCAAATGTCACAGCCTAGGTAGGCCTGTACAACCAAAATTCTCCTTGCAGAAAGGAAAAACACAAACAAGCCTCACAGATTAAACATCCAAAATATAGCCAATCCTCAGTTTGAGTCTCTGCAGAACCCAATGATCCTCTGATACCCTCTGAGAGTTTGAGCAACAAGTTCAGCACAAAGTAAAACCAAATAAACTTACATTTGAGGATGGCATCATAAATAAGTCTTTCTTGCTATTATGCTTACAACAGATATTATGGATTAAATGCACAGAATTCTTCCAAAGAAAGTTCAACCATCCTTCCCAAATAACTCTAGAAGCCTTATTTTTAGGTCAGCAGTAGCCTGGTTTGCAGAATCGTAATGCTGAGTGCCAGATGGCAGAGATACCTCCAGGCTTGTGGGAAAAAGCATTCTATGTTTATTTTACCAGCCCACAATTTAGACTGTAGTGAGTGATAAGCGGTTCTTTCTTGTCTAACCTTAAATGTGAGATTGGGGACTATTCTCAACCTCTTGCCTTCCCAATCTATTCTCTCTATGTTTCTGGCAACTCTCAGTATGTGGTCCCTTTCAAGATAATTTCATGTTTTAAATATGATAGTGCAAGGAGGTTGATCCAGTGGAGGTTCTGGTCTAATCGATCTGTGGGCCCATTCCTTGACATATGTAGGGCCATTTGGAGAGGGGCCTGCAATGTGCACACTGAGTTTTTGAACAAAAGCCACTGTATTAGTCCCTTCAACTCCCTCTGGAAGCCTCAGCAAGACCAAATTATAGTGTCTGGATCTTCCTTCAAGGTTGTCAACTTTGTCTTCTAACTTTCTGACTGCCTTCTTTAAAACTATTTTCTCCTTCTCCTTTTTATCTACGCAGTCTTCCATTGATGAAATGCGAACCTCCAGGTCAGACATCCGTACAGCCAGTCCGAATAGGGATGCCTTCCACTCTCTGAATTCAGAAATAAGGCCATTTTAATATTATAAATGTCTTCTTGAAACTGCTCAGATGTGATATTTGTAGTGATCACATCAGAATCTTCATTCAGAGATGAGCTCCTCCGGGGCCTTTTCGCTTCCAGCCCCACCACTTCCTTTTTACTATCTTCCTCGGGAACACTGTGATTTGTCTCTCTTGATGACTCCATAGTGGTGATCCAGAAATCCTATGAAAGGGTAGGAAGAGGTGAAAAACTTCAGTTTGGGTAGGAATTAGAAGTTAATAGCAGATAAGACAGCAGAGCTGCACCAGAGTGCTGCTTACTCCACCAAGGGCATCACGTGACTCCAGGGCTTATAATTTTGAAAGTCATGTCATGGACCTAAATGTGTTAAACAAAGCTTGTGATAGTCTGCCTTTGCCAGGAGCTAAAAACAATTTGTACAATTGTTGGATGGTTCACAAGGTGTCCTTGACATACCAATTACATAGAACCTTGAAATAATCTAAACAATTCCTAAAAACCAATGCAGTACAAGAGACCAATAGTAAAAAATGGCTGTTGTACTGAAGAAACTGTGCCAAAGGTCAAATTGCAGCTCTGGTAACAGGAACCAAATAATTGAGGTGAAAGGGCACAGAGAGAAACAGAAAGTGAAAATGCTCCATTCTCTGTAGGTTGGACAGCTCATTTACTAAACCATTAAAATAAGAAAAAAAGGAATGTGGTTTGCTGGTCAAAATAGTCAAAAATAGTCATGATAACCAAGCATGGTATTCTCCAGTTACTGGGAATCAAACGGGAACTGGAGAAATCTAAATTTATAGAAAATTCTAGCTAAACGAAGAGTATTCAATAGAAACTGAGTAAGATAGACTTATGTGATATAACTACAAAATAAAAGCATGACTGAGAGAACAAGCCATTATCAGAGATCACTACAGGATGACTGCTCCCTTCAGGTGGAGAAACAGATCTGAGCAATGACCGGAGTGGAGTGCAGGTGTAGAATTTGAACCTACATTCCAAATTCTAACATTTGCATAGGTTCTGTCTCTGGGGTATCACTCTCAGCTGAGATGACAGCGTAGCATGTAATAATTAAGTGGGTGATTCCTGGGGTTAGAAAAGTATGATTGCATCACCATAATGGCACATTGTAGAGTGTCCTATTGCACATATGAAAATACCTACTTATAATGAATACAAATTAGAAAAAAAATTATTTAAAAAACATAAAAATAAAGTCATGCATGGGCTTCCTTATACAACCCCGATATTATTTGCTTGATGGAGATGTGGCTATCCACAATGGTTAAGGATAGTGAAATAGTACTATCTGGGTATAAGTCACTTAGGTGCGACAGGAAAGGGAAGAGAGGGGGGGCTTGTCTTAATTATATTTGGGATACTCTGAAAGGGTTGTGCTCCCTATCTCAGACAGTGCAGAGGATCATGAGATTCTCACAGTAAGGCTCCTGTTCAGAGCTAACAATAAATCCCTTGTCATTGCCTATGTCTATCTCCTGCTTAAGAAGGGCAAAGAGGGCTTAAGCAAAATTCTTGGGGCTGTGGCTGACATAGACAAGAACTGTGAGTTTATTGTCACAGGGGACTTCAACATAAACTGGCTCTATAGTGAATCATCTCACCTAAAGGATATTTTTGCAAGCTCCTCTCTCATGCAACTTGTCAGTGTGCCCACTAGAATGAACCATAAGACAGGTGAACACTCACTTCTTGACTGGCTCCTTGCAAGCTCAGTGGAGAAGATATCTGAGGTCTTCGTGCCCTAAGCGATCACTCCCCTATCACCTGCATATAGTCCAATAAATCCAGAAATGTGCCCCTAATCACTGTGAAAAGCAGAACACTGAGAAAGGGGCAGCTAACAGCATTCAAAGCAGCACTCTCCTGTATAGACTGATCAATCATAGAGATACTAAATGATCTGGACAAAGCACTTCAATACTTTTTAGATAAGTTCAACACGGTCTGTAACAGATTTGCTCTGGACAAATTTAGGAAATCCCATGGTTACAATAATGGGTAAATTACTAGTGATCTGCTGGATCATACGAGGAAAAGGGATAACCTTTGTAGTAGAGCTAGGGCATCTGGGGGTTATAGTGACCTACAGAGACACAAGACTGCTAGAAACAAATGCACCCACCTCATCTGGTGCACCAAGGCCAATTATTACAAGGACCAGCTAGAAAGGAACTGTGGTGAAGGGAAGCAGTTCTGGGATAAGATAAAGGAGCTCACTGGAAAGGAGGACAAAATACAACCACTTGTGCTTAACATTAATGGTGCTCGAACTCAATGGATCCCAACACCATTGCAGAAGATTTCGACTCTGCCTTCACAAACCTGAGCTCAGTACTCCCAGCTGATTACCTAAGGCCACATGAAGCAGACAAAAATGGCACTCCTATGTCTAACCAACACCCACATTTCTACTTCAAAAGATTCTCTGTCAAAGAAGCCATGGGTTATGTCAAAAAAGTATTTGGGAAAATAAGAATGATTAGTGACAACCTAGACATAAAAATGGTTGCACTGGCCATCGATGAACTAATAGGTCCCATCTCAAAAATCTTTAATAAGTTCCTCATGCTTGGAAAATTCTCCAGTCTCTGTAAACAAGCACTGGTTATCCCTGTTCACAAGAATGGAGACAGGACTCTCACCTCAAACTATAGGCCCATCTCTATTCTCTCTCTCCCAGCTCCAATGCACTGGAGAAGATTGTGGCAGATCAAATCTCTGACTACATCCATAAATACCAGCTGCAATGTCTCCAGCAGCATGGGTTTAGGAAACATCAAAGCACTGCCACTGCCCTGGTGAGCTTCACTGATTATGTCCACAAGGCCTTAGATGAGAGTAAACTGATTGGATCAATCTTTATCGATCTAACAATGGCATTCAACACAGTCTGTCACCCACTTCTCCTGAAACAACTGCAAACCCTTGGAGTAGCCTCCAATGCTCTCGTGTGGTTCCAGGACTGCCTTTCTTCAAGATCACAACTAATCAAAATAGGACAACCTGTGTATGCCACAAAAGAAGTCTCCTTAGCAGCTCCATAAGGGTCCATCCTAGGACCCCTGCTGTTCAGCCTATTTCTAAACAATCTTCTGGATGCTGCACCAGCAAAATTATTTTATACGCGGATGATGCTGTTATTCTCAGCAACAGTCCACACACTGAGCACCTACAGGCCAAGCTACAGGCATCCTTTCAGCATTTGAATCATGGTTTATCTCTCAAAGGTTACTTCTTAACTATAAAACAAACAAAACTATGCTCCTATAGAGCCCCCAACTGAAAAAGAGGTACCCTGACCTGACAGTTACAAACAAAAAGGCAGTTCCACTGGAACAGGTTCACTCCTTCAAGTACCTGGGCGTCATGGTAGATGATACTCTCTCTTTTGTGTAGCACATTGACATGGTGGTGAAGGCAATGAACATCAAACTAGGAGTCCTGTTTAGACACAGGAAAAGCCTTACTCCAAGCACCCTCAGGATCTTGGTCTCAAGCTCCATTCTATCCATTCTAGACTACAGTCTGGTGGTTTACAGTGCTGCCATGGACATAGCCCTTAAAAGGGTAGTTATAGCACTGAATAAAGCATACAGACTACATCTAAATGCAGGTCACCTCATGCATACATGTATCCTGTGTGGGAAGTCTAACCTTCTAACATTTAGAAACATAATTAGATACTAAACCTGCCTTCTGGGGAGAAAGGCTATGCTCTCCCAGACCCCTCCTTTCATCTCAGTCCTGGTAAAGGTAGCTAATTCTAATTACAACACCAGAAAAACAGCTACGACCTCACTTAGTGTCCCATTTCATAGGACTGCTCTGGGACAATGCTCATTTTCATACTGGGCACCACTTTGGCTCAATGAGGTCCCTGCAGCTGCACTAGCACTAGCACTACTAGTCTCTGGGCCTTTAAAATGGAACTCAAGCAGCATCTACTGAGTCTGAACATTTGTGATTGCCTGAGCTGAGACTGTTCTCTCTCACCCTGTTCTCTACCCAACCCTCCCCACTTTGCATTTGATCATTCCAATGACACCTCACCTTTCTGTCTGATGATCCTCTCTACCCATCCCTCCCCCTGACTCCAAGGGTCTCCCCTTACCTTGTTCCTCACTTCCACCTTCCTCATCTCATTCAGCTCTCAACTATTTCCTCCAACATTCTCTTCCCACACCGTGCTCCCTTTCTCCTTGCTATTGATGTCTCTCTTTCCCTTTATATCCCATAGCACCTTTTTACTACACCCTCCCCATCCTCCCCCTTCCCTACCTTCAAAGCACCTTCCTCCATTTCACCTGCTACCCTAGACAAGGCCCCTTGGGGCTGCAATGTTGGTTTTCTCTTACTGTAAGTACACCCATGCTGACAATGTAATCGTCTTATGTGTTGCCCTATAAACCACTCTGCTAATGCAAAATTTGCCTATAACCAACTAAACTTGTCAAGTAAAGTTTGTATGTATTATCTGTTCTGTTTTCATGACGAGAAAGCTTTGTAAAAGAGTGTACTCAAAGGCTGAGTCAGAATAATAATAAATAAAAAAATGAAAATAAATAAAAATAAGTATTTTTATTGAAATATGCTTCCACTTCAACTTTTGTTGACATGAAAGTATCTAGTTTTTGTTTTTCACAGTTTGTTTTTATTTATTCTGCATTTTATATAGTATGAAAAAAATACATTTTTTTTGGTGTTTAGCCAATACATTGCATGACTTGCCTATCAAAATGTTACCAGCCTAGAAACATACTGTTTTTTCCATATAGCTTTCTTTCCTGGCTGAGGCTGTGCAGGAGGGTTAACAACCCCATCCCTGCCTACCGTGACTGGAGCTCATCATTCCCAGACCTTTGGGTGTTCCCCCCATGGAGTCCACCATGACATCAGGACCAGGTGGGAGGGCCATTCCCCTGGTAAAATAATCCAGAATCCAGTGGTAGTCGAGCAGCGATGTAGACAGAGGGAAGGCAGGTAGGGCATCATTAGCCTGCACAGATCATATCTTCCATTTGCTGGTGTCCCCACCATGCTGTGGACAGGCAGTGGTACATGTAAAGACACACATCCATCATGACAAACTAGAAGCCCCTCCCTTTCATGTGCCACACTAGCCTGCACTACCACCAGGCCTCCACCTGGTGGCAGTCAATGATGGGCCAAGAAAACCTCATCCCTGGGAGAGGACAGCAATTCATCTGACACTCAGTCTTCTCCTGCATGGCACCTTCAGTGGCCTGAGCCCTCTCCCAAGCCTAGGTTGCCAGTGTGGTAGGTAGTGGTGCTATCGCTGAGTCACTGGATTAAATTCCTATAAACATACTTATAAAGTAGGTCTAAAAATGAAAAAAATCCTTGTTGCCCCCATCTCTGTTTGATTTGGGCACTGCTGCTCCCTGCACTCAGCTCCTAGCCAGAGTGTGTGATCAGCCACTGTGGTGAATTACTTTTGTTATATTTTTTTTGGTCACAGCAGGAGAACTGTCTATTTCTGCCCTTAAGAAGACACTTTTTGCTTTTGGAAAATCATGCAAATTCTCTCTTGTGTATTCATATTGCCCTTTTTCTTTAAATATCTATTTTTGGCTTGCAAACTTCTTGGTGTGTTTACTTGATTTGCATCATTCCAATTTAAAACATTTACTGTGTTATTTTTCTTTGTTTGTGGTCTGGTTCTGTTGTTTTGTTACTTTTCTTACTGTGGTGTTTAGCCCAAGCTGGGAATTTCACCATGCAAACATAGGTGGTGGAACAGTATCTGCGTCATTCTGCTTAATCAGCCAATGTTGGTGCTCGTGGCAAGCAAGATGCAGTAGATCTGTTTAGTCAATTAGACTAATCTGTAGGCACTAATCAGGATGAGACCCAGGCTAATTTAAAATATCTTTTTTTCAAAGTTGAAAAACTCCTGATATGGGAGGCAAACTTGATTTACAATCATACTACATTGGCTCATTATACCCAAGTTGCTTGAATTCCAAGAGGGCTTCATATTCATAAATTCCCATCAATTGATCATTCTAAATTTAGACAGAAAGAGAAATGGAAAACTGCCCTTAAAACTGTGCAAATGAATTAATGGAGATTCTGATTGATGAGGATAAGTTGAATGTATTTGATATAAGAGGAAATCATTGAAATAGAGACAGAAAGGCAACAGTTTAAGTCACACAAGGACTTTGATAGTTTTCACAAATCACGTACTAATAAAGTGGCACAGGCCAAGAAGGAAGTTGTTCTGAGAAAGTATGCTAAGTTTAATCAAGAGGAGAGAGATTATTTAAGTAACTCTGTTTATCATTGGAGTAGCAAGCCAAGATCTAGAAGTACAGAGTGCTCCAGAGCTAAATCTACTAGATGATGACAATTTAAATGTCAAACTTTCTCTTCTCCTCAGAGTTCTTCTGAAACTGTGGAAATACTACCAGAAGGTAGTGATAATTATACTAAGGGGGTGACTTTTGCAGCAAAAGAAATGAACTGTGTTCTGGAAACACAGTATAATATAATTATGTAGCCTCCACACAGAAACACAGTGTAATATAATTATGTAGCCTCCACACAATCAAGCCAAAGTGGTATGAAGAAGCAAAAGAAAAAAAACAAAACAAAGGGCAAATACAAAAGAAACAGAGAGACTAGAACCACACAGATCAGCCAGAACACAGAAGTGACTCCTATTTACAATTTGTCAGGCAAGAAATTTAGTGATTTACATCTTTCTGTCCTTTCAAAAGGAATTAAATTTTGTATCAATATCAGTCTGAAGAAAATGTGATATTATGGTGGATTTATTTAAGTTTTTCTTAAAAATTTATTTAAAAAATTATTCTGGTAATTAGGGCTCTGACAATTCTAGAAATTATATAAATGTGAGTTATAATAACAGTCAGAATTTGGAGATAGGAACAGATATTTCTGAAAATTTCAATGCTAGTTTGTCAATTACTGATGAATCTGTTTCTGATTTATATCTAACTGCAGAGTATAATTTAACCTGAGCTGATTTCCATTTGAGGAAAGAACAAACATTGGCCTTGCAGGAAAACCTTGATGAGTTTTGATAGACCTGATGTCAGGTGTACATTCCAGTTTTCTTCCACTGCTTCTATAAGTCCTGCAGTTGTGGACATTTAAAAGATTGGTACAGAATGGTATTAATCTGATATTCTCTGCTGGTTCCTCATCTTTTCATAATTTTTCCTCCCTTGAAAAATCAGCTTTAAGAGAACTTAGATTGATATCAGACATTGAGATCAAGGTGGCAGATGATAGTAGAGGTATTGTTATTATGTCAAAGCAAGACTATGCAGCAGAGATGTATCTCCCGCTTTCTGATTTTCATTGTTATTAGAAACTACAACAAGCCAATCCTACTTCAGTTTTCAGTGTAATTTGTTCATTCTTGATTTTCATATTTGTTGCTTGCAACTGCATTGCAGTCACAATGTGGTTACAGTGTAGTTACATTATAATTACAGTGTTGTTAAGCGACACATAAAATAAAGTATAACCGATAATGCCCTTTGGTCTGGACAAATAACTACTGAAGAATGTGCCCACATGAAGGTTAGACACCCTACTCTGTACAGTCTGCCTAAAGTACACAAGATGATAGAGAATCCTCCTTCATGCCTTATTGTGACTGGGATTAGTAGTATAATTGAAAACATTGCTAGACATATTGATTTCTTTTTACAAGGAACAGTGGTTGCTACTCTTACTCAAATTCATGATTCCACTAATTATATATTTAAATTGCAAAATTTTAAATGAAATACAGAATATAAAATGTTAACAATTGATGTCCGTTATCTCAGTACTTCCACTGATCATGAGATGGGCTTGAATTATATTAGGTTTTATCTGGAACAATTTGGACTCAATAGAGCAGTGCAATCTGACTTTATCCTGAAGGGTCTGGAATTTATTCTGAATCATAATTATTTTTTGTTTGTTAACACATACAACCACCAGCTCAGGGGGACTGTGATGGTTGCAACTATTCTGCCATCATATGTTAATCTCTTTCTGAGATGGTGGGAAGGCAAATTTATTTTTAATCCTTTTGTCAATCCTTTCTTCTCTAGGATAGTCAGATGGCAAAGCTTTACTGATATACATCATTTGTGTATGGCATGGTAATGAGAATGCCCAGTATTTTTTTGGGAAAGTTTGCATGACAACAATTTTAATTTACAATTTGCACACAAGTTAAATCCCTAACAGATAGCATTTCTTGATAGTCTCTTTCACATTGATCAGATTGAACCTTTAGAAAATATGTGGCCACAAACTCATTTTTAAGAGCAGATAGTGGACATCCACCCCCATTTGATCAGGTTGATTCCATATGGTGAGTTTTTAAGACTGCAGCATATCTGTTTGATAAATAGATGTTTTGAGATACAGTCTATTAATCTGAAGGAGAGATTTTTTGCAGTGAGGGAATTCCATCAAAATAATATACCAAGCCAGTTTAAAAGCTAAAAAATCAGACTAGGGATTCACTCCTTAATAAATAACCAATTAAAAAGAATTGTATAGATGCAAGGATTCCTTTTGCAATAACTTTTAATTCAAAGGCATAATTAACTGGCAGTGAGAAAGCTTGTTAAACACTGGAGTATACTTAAAAGCGACCCCAATGTTTCTGATTCATTTTCCATAAATCCATGTTTTGTTTTGTTTTTATTTTAAAACAGCATACTGTTTGGCAGATAAATTGAAAAACAGTTATTACTTTAAGGAGAAATCCAATAACTGCTGGTATCAAAAGCCTAACGGTTTATTTAAGTGCATTAACTGTTCTGCCCATAGGGTGCTTTTTACTGGATTGGAATTTTCTATACTAGGAATACAAAAATTAATAACTGTAAATGACTTCATGAGCCCAATATTCAAAGGTTTGTCTGATGGCCAAACAGGTTGCCCTGGTATTGTGTGCTGTTAGCATGGCCCCACTATATTTAAAAGGCTGAATGGCGTGGGCAAAGTAGAATAGCATGGGCAAGCACGGTTAATGTATGCCCCGAACAAAGTGAGGGGAGTGGACATGAATAAAAGTGCAGCACAATATTCAGATGAGTAGTGATATACAAGGTGACACAGTGCAGTCCCATTGCATGGTGCTAGTGCCACCCATAAAAAGGTTGACTTACTCCGAGTAAACCCTTGTGGTGGGCAGAGACCCTGCCGCTGCAGCACAATATGACTGACCACTCAGAATGCATGCTATTTGCCATGGAGGTGAATGAAATGGCAGAGGACCACCCTGGGCCACCCTGAAAGCTGTGAAGGTGATATGCTGCACACAGACGATATATGCCAAGAATCTCCTTTGAGACCTTCCATGAGGACCATCTGGTGGGCCAGTACTGACTTAATAGGGCCATGCTGTTCCAGATTTGTGACCTTTTACATGGCCAGCTGTGAAGTAACACCCTGCACAGCTATGTCATGTCAGTTGTGCAAAAGATGATGGCTGCAATGTGCTTCATCTCCACTGGGTCCTTACAGACACCGATGGGATATACCATTGGAATATCTCAGTCTGCAACCTCACACCTGCTGGCCCAATTTCTAGAATCACTGCTGCTACACTTGAAGTAGTTAATCATATTTCTGTGCACATCAGCACAGTGCACAGAAATTATGCAGCAATTCCACTGGGTTGCACACCTGCCTGCTGTTCTTGGTGGCATTGACTGCACCCATGATGCTATCCGGGCATCCACTGATGATGCGATGGATGTCTACCTAATCAGAAAGGGTTTCTACTCCATAAATTGGCAGGTGGTGTGTGACGCAACAGGGCACATAACTGATGTTCTGGCATGGTAACCCATCAGTGCCCATGATGCTTTCATCTGGCAGAATTCTGGCCTATGTTGAGATCTCAAGACAGGCAATATATCTAATGGGCACCTACTCCATGAGTCAATACAGCATGACCAGCACAAACACAACTCCCCTGGGGTCATGCAGTAGACATGTAGCCCACACATTTCACAGCTAGGGAAGGGTGGGCATGGGAGGGTGGAGTGGTGCACACCCAGTAACACATCCCAGAGAATGGGTATGCAATGTGCAGACTTACACTGTGAATGGGTGCTAACATATGCTTTTACCTTACAGGCAACAGTGCCTATCCCTTGCATCCCTGGCTCCTGACACCCATCCTCTGGCCCACATGTGTGGCACAGGACAGATAAATAAGACACACTCCACCACACGTAACATCATTGAGAAGGTCTTTGGCAAGCAGGTATGCTGAAAATACAATTCTGGTGCCTGGACCATTCAGGAAATACCTTACAATACTAACCCTCAAAAGGCATGTGATATACTCCTAGCCTGTTGTATGCTACACAACATGGCACTCTCACATGGAATAGGCCTGCCAGTCAATGAGGAACACCATAACAGTGACAGATGTAGGAGCAGCCTGATAGGTGAGATCCCCACATGGCCAAGAGGGCACAAGCCCACAGGGAAGCCATTATACAAAGGCTGATAAGCTGGAGCAGGTGAGTGGAAGGAAATTAAGGGCAATGTTTAATGCGGCACATGTATATTGCAAATGACAGTGAAACACAGAAAATGTTCATTTATGCATACAAGGATAACAGAATGAGGGGCAAGGTGGGTATGCAAACGAGTGTGGGGAAGCACAGCATCATGGAATACTGGCAATGTCATTGTTCAATTAGTACAGGACAAATGGCGGACCATGGAAGTAGTTGTGGTGATGTTGGGGGGATGACAGAAACATCACATGCTGTCACAGGGTATGTGGGTCTGTATCTGTGTCCCCCTCAGACCCCTGGTGGTGGATGTTGTGAACCACGGTGAGGGAGCAGGGGACACCCGGATTGGACCAACCACTTTGGTCCTTGGATAGCCCTAATGGGAGCCAGTGGCAGGGAGGAGTAGGTTCTGTCCCATAGTGGGCAGTGCCTTATTGGACTGGGATGATCTGTACTGTTGCCAGAGCCCAATCTGCATCTGCCTGGCATCCCAGGGAGGTGATGTGTTTCAACAGTGCTGGGGCTTCTGACACTATTGGCTGCAGTGCCCAGACCTACTGGCAAACCATGTGCTCATGCAGCACCTCGGTGAGCTCACCAATGGCGGTGCAGATGGCATTACCCAGAATGGCATCATCGTCCTCCATCTGCTGTCCGACCCTCTGCAGGTCCTCAATCATCAATTTCCTGAAGAGTGTGAGCTCACATGTTGCAGCAGCCTGTGAGTCAACAGCTGACTACAGCAGCCATAACCAGGCATCTGGGTCAGTCTGCCTCTAGTGGCGAGCTGGGGTGTATTGGTCCGAACAGCACGCCATTGGCCACAATGGCAGGTGTGGATGCCACACACAGGTGGACTGGGGAGGAGGCCGGGGTTTGGGTGCTGGTGACGGCTGTGCAGGCTTGTCATGGGCTGGCAGCGATGCTGACATGCAAAACATCACATCCTACTGGTCCTGGCAGGTGGTGTGTGTGTGTAGATTATTGTGACAGCAGTGGTGGTGGAGGTGGTACCACTGGCAGCGACGTTTATGATGGTGGGTTGGAGAGCCATCATCAGGGGGCTGTGGGGGACTACATGCTGCCCATAGTATGGTGGTGGACTATGCCCAGGGGACTGCTGCCCTGGCATTAGACTTGGTGACATTCCCTCTGTGGACAGATCATAGATGTCCTGGTTACTATGACTGTAGGTTTTCTCCACAATGTAGGCAATAGGCCCTCACTGCTGGCCAGCTGATGAATACTGTTCCACAGTTGTGCAGTCATTGGGCTCCTGATGCACTGCTGAAAATGTAGAAAACAGTTAGTGTCATCATCTTGTACACATGTTGCCAGTGCCGCATGCATGCCCCAGTACATGCCACCATGTGTTGACCAGTGCCAGAATAGGAAATGTTAAAGCAGGTCCATGTACCCTGGCCCACAAGGCACATGCAGTCATCGCCTATATTCCTGACATGCATGTCTGCCACATTTTCTTGTCCTTCACCCTCACACCTGCAACATATGCACAGGTGTCATGCCTCTCAGCCACCCCTGGAACAGATAAGTGATGAGGCCATACTGGCCATTGCAAATGCAACCCATCCAGGGACACATATCATGGCCCAATATGGCAGTGTCATATGTCTTGTACAGTATGCTGCATGGTACAGCTGGTTTCACACCATGATGTACACAGTGTCAGCATATTCCACTAGCATGGTCCATGGCACAGGATCAGTCCACACCAGAGATATCCAAAGTGTAGGGGAACAGGGGAACAGCCTTGACTATATGAGACAGACAACCATGACAGGAGGGGGTGGTTGAGTGGCACAATAGGTTCTCACACAGCCAATTCCACAAGCGGATTCACAGTCCAAACCACTTAGAACATGTGTCTACATGCAACTAAATCCTTGGACAGTCGTGGAACTACTGCCCAGTAATACAGCATATCTGCATGTGCACAGTCCATAGGAGCCATGTTTACAGCACAACCATCTGTGCTACAAGCAGGCATGCAGCACAGTGTTCCACAGTGTGCACTACTAGTGACCACCACATTGTGGACCACCAAGGTCTGTGATGGCACACACTACGTTTGCAAGGCCCACATGGGTTGTGCGCCCCAACCATGGCACACCATACACATGTGTATCCATACACGCTATGATGTGCACATGTCGTGTACCTTCATGGTGTACTGGACAAAGCACAGGTCTCATACCTGCCCCTGGGAACTTCTGTGACCTCCACTGGATTAAGGTTAGAGGCAGCCACGTCCTCCACTGGGTACATGGTTCAGGATGTAGATTCAGTCAGTGGTCCCCCACCTGTGGCCTGTGGGTCATGGTGTAGGGTGCCCATTTACCCTTGGCCTGCTGGCAGAGGTCTCACCAATGTTTCTGCACAGACTCCACAAAGTGGCCATAGCCACATACTGCATTAACAGCCTCCGCTATCTCCTCTCATGCCCTCCAGATTGTGGCTGTGGGACAGTATGGATTCCCTCTCCCTGACTGCATGGACCAGGGTGTGCAGCTCCTTCTCAGTAAAGCAAGGTACCCTTAAGTGATCTTCAACGTCCGTGGGGCATGTACAACACATGCGATGGTCAATGTTGTGTAACATGTTTGTGCCTTGTATGTAAGAACTGACAGTGTGTGCGACCACTGTATCCGGCTTGTGCAATGCTGCTGTGTATGTCCCACAGGTGTGGCACAGGGCAGAATGTGCAATGTGGCATCACATCAGAGGCCCACCTGGGTACATTCCACACAATAGAAGACATGTCCATGTTCATGATGTGTGGCATACACATGCACAGAACCTGACTTAGGTACCCAGCCATCAGGGCTGTGAACAGCATACAGGTGCATGGCATGCTGTACTGGTTCAATACCAAGCATGTAAGACAGTGTGGTATAAACTGCACTGTATAATGAGCACCTGGGATTACAGCGACTGGGTAGAACAGTGGTAGGGGAATATTGCTACCCCTGTCACTGCATACAGATCAGAAGGCTGGAAAAGTTGTCATGTGCTGGGTGCCTGTTTGAGCCACTCCTGTGGAGAAGTGGCTAAGGTACCAGCACATGGCACAGTCAGGAGACCTGGGACTGTAGTTCGGTCCCCCCCCAGTTTCCACTGCTACATATTTCTGCCACATTTAAAAAAAATAATAAAATATCCCCCTCCTGAGTTTCTTCCCATCCCCAAGGTCCCCCCGGATTTAGCTATTTAAGTTCCAGGGGGTATAGGGGCCAAACACATAAAGACCCATTGTGATCAATGGGCGCAGTGCATGGAACATATTGGTGTTTTGTACGACTCTGTTTTTGTCCAGCCCTGTTTTGCTGCAGCATTTTTAGCCACACTGTTTTGTCATACATGGTTATGATCCCATGCTGTGGCATACTCACCAGTACAATGGACACAGGTTGTGTAAAACACACACAACCATACCTGCCATTGGAACCTGCATAGGCCCCTTGGGAAATATGTTCCAACTGCATACCCCAATATGTGCACATCTGTATGACTGGAACAGTCAAAACCAAAGTGGCACATGGCATATATAGATTGCGTGAGTCCCCTATACAATGTAATGTCCATGTTGTGCTACTGTACAGGTGCAAGATGCAGCACCTGTCCCATAGGGACATGTGTACAATGGTAACATGGGTAGACAATGAGCCATTGCTATGGGTGTGGTGTAGGGGCATGTAGCACAATGGACTACACCAACAGGGTGCTCAGTAGCAGACCGTACAGCAGACACACACAGTGGCATGTATGAACCACCTGCCTGGGTGTTGATCTGCTACCATTCATGTGAGCAGCATGGATAGTACACCTACATGCAACTCTCAGAATGCAGCACATTAGCATGCCTGTGCTGTGTGAAACCCGGTGGTACAAACATATCACATGGTGTAGCAGCATGGGCACACATGCAATGGGAGCCAGGGAATGTTGTGGCATCATGGACTCACCATGCTTGTAGGTCACAATTTCAAATCAAATCAATCTTTATTTACATAGCGCAGTTCCAGATTTGCTCAAAGCACTTGTACAACAATATTAAAACACAAACAAGATAAAACAATCAATTTAATAATTCATAATGTTTAACAGTTCCTGACTACTTTAAAACATTTTTTTATAAACTGCGCAGATGAATATAATTTTAAATAACTGTCACAACAATTCTAAAAGCAATCAGGGAAGGCCAAGCTAAATAAATGTGTTTTAAGAGCAGTCCTAAAACTCTGTATGGCAAGGCACTGCCTCAAACAACAAGGCAGAGGGTTCCACAGGGTAGAGGCCACAAAAGCAAACAGTAGGCCCCTGAGGTCTTAAGTCTTACCCTGGGAACCTCTAGCAATCCCTCGACAGAGGAGCAGAGTGGGTTGAGAGGGGGTGGTAGGGACACAGGAGATCTTGCAAGTAATGAGGCCCCTGTCTCTATAGGGCTTTATAGGTCAGTAACCCAAACTTGAAGGTGATCCACCACTGAACTGGCAACCAGTGCAGTCCGCAGAGCACAGATTTTATATGGCAAGATCTTGAAGGGCCAATCAACAGCCTGGCCACCACATTCTGCAGCAGCTGCAAGCAGTGGATATCAGCTCTTGTAAGCCCTAGGTAAAGGGCATTGCAATAGTCAAGGAAGGAGGTCACGAAGGCATGGACCAAAGTTGGAAGATCATCAGGTGGGACCAGGTGTTTTATCTGGGCTAAATTCTTCAGATGATAAAAAGAGGTCTTAATGATGACCAACACCTGAGATTTCAGCATCAGGCTGTTGTCCAAAATAAGGTTCAGATTCCACACCCAGTCAGAGGTCATCAGTTGGATGCCCCGAGCCAAATCCCAGAAGGCTGTCCTGCTGACAATCCCACACCCAGATGACCTGGGTCCACCACCAACACCTCAGTTTTATGCAGTTTTAACCACAGCCAACTGGCACTCATCCAGTCCAGTGCAGTAGAGATGCAGCAAAATGTGTACCTTTGCAATGTGTCCCAGACTAGGCCCTACCAGTGTTGGGGTCATGTTCACACATGATGTATATATGTTAATATGTACCCTGGAGCCACTTGTTACTGTATAAGAGTGATTTATGTGCATTCGGCTGGAGTGGAAACAGTGAAGCGAAGCTCAGCTGTTCTGTCTCAAGTCAAAGGCAAGTGAAACCACTCTAATACAAGAGTGAGTGGTGATGGGGGAATGTATTAAATATAGAGTAAATTATGGGGTGGTATGTAATGAGAAGTTTACATACCTAAGAGGTGTTACATGCTACTTAAACCACAAGAGCAAAGCTCAAGGGGTTTATTAAAACACCTAACACCAAGTGTGTGTGTGTAAACTTCGAGTTTACATGCACCACCCCATAGTTTATTTTATATAATTGCTGGGTCTCCCCTTTTTCACCACAGCAATTATATAAAATAGTAGGTGTTCTGGCATGGGTGTGCTCTGGTTCCATTTTTGGATGTCCTCAAATTTTGCTTGTCCAAGTTTTAGATATGTTTAAAATACATTTCAATCCCCCTGTATGTGGAAAAATGATGGTATTTTTGTTTAAAAATGACTTACCACCGAATTCTTCAAGCAGTTCAGTTGTGGGTGAGAACGCAAAAGAGTTGTCGGGACATGAGAAACTGCTGGTGGGTGCATGCATACAGTGAGGGAAACTGCACATGTTTGCTATAATAAACACTCATTTATTATGGCAAATAGCACCATGGTTTCCCCATTAGAAAAAGGGGAGATCCATTAATTATTATAGTATTGACTGAGAGTGACCAATAATATATTTAAAAAAAAAAACTGTTCCCTGAAGATGCCCATTTCCAGGGCATTTGTGTGTGAGATGCTCTTCACAGAGTAAGAGTGTTAAACGTGCAGGGTAAAGAAGTGCTCTGATTGATCGCGAGAGCTGCTTTGATCTATAATACATAACAAGGCATTTCTTTTTAATCAAGTATACTTCATTAATTTCCAAAAAACAAGCAACAATAAAAAACACAACAATAAAATGTAAATGAAGAAAAAAAACAACTCTAACAAAACATAAGAATAAACAACAGACAACTTTCTCCCCACCCCACCCGGATCCTCCATCCCTTCCAGGAGAAATACAATAATAGGAAATAGATACCAGAAAGCATAGCTAGGACCACAGGAAAAAAAATAGAAAAGTAAGATAGACACTGGGGGAGAACAAGATTACTCAGAAGTTAGGAAGTCAGTTATAGCAAGGAGTTTGATTTGGGGGGGATGAGAAATAATGGAGTATATAAAGGTTCCTACCTAGTTCGATATTAACTGTGAAATCTCCATAATGAAGCAATTTGTTTCTCAACCATTAAGGCAAGCAAGATTTCCTGGTGCCGTTCTTTGTACTGCTGTGTAATAGTATCCCTCCAATGTCAGAGTATGATAAGTTTGGAGACAGCAGATATCAATGCCATGTAGGCTTTGTGTATGCTAGGGAGATCTAAGGGGTAAATTCCTACCAAACAGATTTCAGGAGAGAAAAGATTTTCCAAGCCCAGCACTGGATCCAGTGAAACCCTGATAGTGTTCCAGAATGGAGCTTCCTTTTCACAGTCCCGTAACATACATTTGAATGTGTCATCAGTTAGGCCACACTTGGTGTATACTGGTGAGGGCAGTTTTCCCATTCTAGACAATTTGAACAGCATGTAATATAGGTCATCAAGCATGAGTATTGGATTAAATGTAATCTGTCTTGTTTAAGATATTTATAACACTTTCATCAAACTGATTGCCAGAGTGTAACATCTTCTGGAAGGCCAAGGGCTTGCTGCCAGTAGAAATACACTCTAGGATTATTGGAGTCCAGAGATGGAAAAAGTTGGTAGAGTATGGAGACTGAATGCAACTGAAGAGCTGCTAAGTAAAGAGACTCAATTACAGTAGAATTCCACCTTGTCCATGATCTGGGGCCCAGAAAGGATAATATAGACTGGGTAAGTTGGAAATACTTAAAACTAGCTGAGCTAGGGAGTTGGAAGCACTATCCAAGAGTTTTGAATGAATAAATGTTGCCCCCCCCTCCATTAAAGACTGTAATGTTAATTCGTGCAATTGAGGAAAAAAGCAGGTGTGACAGGACGACCAGTAATTCATATATTGGGGTTGCCCCAAAGGGGCTGGATATCAGCTTTGCTTCACTCCCATCTCAGCTATGCCCTGAACTGATAGAGGGCTTTGAGGAACCAGTGTAGAGGGGCACCTCGAAGAGGACAAGGTAAAAGTGACAAATTAATAAAAAGTAAACTAGTAAGGAGGATACCAAATTGACCACAGAGAAAGTGCTTCACCTCCAACCAAAGGAGTGTATAGGCATCAGGAAGACTGTCATCTCCCCATGCATACCATTATATTGCTATGGAGACTAGCATAGTACAGGATGAAATTTGAGAGCTGAAGGCCTCCCTTGAACTTAGGAAATGAGAGTTTGAATTAAGCATGTCTAACTGCCCTGTCTTTCCATATAAACACATTGATCATATGCTGTAAATGAGTAAACCAGGTTTTAGGGAGGAATACATTCAGCATGCCCTTGGGATATAGAGTGTGGGGAAGCACATACATCTTGATCATGCTTATGCGTCCCTATAATGAAAGGAGGAGGAGGGAGGACCATCTCCGAAGGTCTTGTTGTATTGTATATAGCAGAGGGGATAAATTATCCTTAACCAGACTCAAAGAAATGTGGGCAACTCGGACTCCCAGTTATATAATATGTCGTGGCTCCCAGGACAACCCCAGATTAACAACTACAAACCAAACTGTTAAGGGGTAGGACTTTGTACTCATGCAAATTTAATTTATATCATGAAATATCAGAGAAACGCTGGATTTCCCTAAGAATGGATGGTAATGATAGAGAGGGGTTCTCCATATGCAATAATAAATCATCAGCATCAGCCAACAAAACATATCTACTATCTCCACCTTAATACTATTAATCTCTGGATTGTGTTGAAGAAAATAAATGAGTGATTTTAAACAAAGACTAAAAAGAAACAGGGAAGGAGGGGTAACCTTGTCGGCCTTTTTGGCATCTAGAAAGACCAGGATTGCAGGGGATCTGTTCTCCCTGGATGCTGAAATTAGATACTGTAAATTTCTGAGGCAGTCACTAGAAAGGTGACCCCTCACACAGCCCACTTGTGCCAGGCTAATTAGCCCCTCCTTAACTTGAGCCATTCTGTCGGCTAAAATTTTTGCAAAAATCTACAGATCCATACTGAGGAGTGAAATTGGGTGATAAACTTGATTTGTACCAGTGATTATAACCCCTGACAAGAAGAGGGACCAGTTCCTCAGAAAATCCAGAATACAAGTTAGTAGTGAGAATATTAGGTCCCAGGACTTCATCTAGCAGAGGTTGCCTTATAGCTCATAAAACTTCTATAGTAGATGTGGGAGCTTTAAGGAAATTTTGTTGAGTTGGGTCGAGCGTTGGAAGGGGAATAGGGTCTAAATAACTAACTATACTAGTTAGTAGTTGAGAGCTGGGAGGATCAGTCACATAATGGTTAGGGTAAAATAGATGACAAACCTCAGCTATTTTCCTAGGATGAGTGGTAGTTGTGTCATTTGTAGCCTATTGAAGGCAGGGAATATAATTGATGAATTCTAATGTATAGATTCAAAGGGCCAACAATTTGCCTGCTTTTTCATGTGATTCTAAGTAATTTATCTTGGTTCTATGCAAAGCTAATTCGGTCTGTTGGGCCAAGAGCTCAGTGTACTGTGCTCAGAGGTTGTGTAACTGGGAACAAACAGTCGAGGAAGAGTGTGAAGAAAGGGTATGCTCAATCTGGCAAATATCCTTCAGGAGCCCAGTAAGGTGGGCTTGACATATTTTTAAATGTTTGGAGGAGAGACATATACATTATCCTCTCAAAAAAAATTTCCTTGTTCGCCATAATACATCCTCAGCTGTAAGTGATCCATCATTGCACTCTAGAAAGTCCTTTAGTGAGGCACGGATAGATGGTAGCATATCTGGATCCTGTAATAATCGGGCATTAAAGTGCCAAATGAAGTCACAACACTCCACTCCACTGTCGTGAATCAACTTTACTGGGGCATGGTCAGAAATGACCGTAAAAAGTATTTCAGAGGAGAAAACCCCAGACAGACCTTCTTGGGTTATTATGAAATAATCTAATCTAGAGTATGTACTATGGGAAAGAGGATAAAAAGTTTAATTTTGGTCAGTGGGCTAGAGTATACGCCATGGATCTACTAGGCTGGACTTGTCCATCATAGTTCATAATCCCCGCTATCCAGGGCAAAGACGCTGCTGAGATTACCCCAATTTATCTATATCTGGCTGAAGCATCATGTTCCAGTCCCCTCCAATGAAAAATGACTGCTGGGCCAGAGGGGCTAAAATAAGAATTAAGTCACAAACAAATTGTGGGCAGTCTATATTTGGAGCCATACACAGATCCCAGAACAACAGAAGCCAGTTCCACCCTGCCACTTCAAAATAAAAAGTGTCCTTCTGGGTCCTAGTATTCTTTCTCCATGACAAAAGGGAGACCCGGGCTATTAAAATGGCAACCCCACTCCTCTTTGTACTACATCCTGCCCCCCAGGCCTGTCCTACCCAGTGCCACCTGATTATACTCCCTTTTAACGTGTGTTTCTTGAAGGTAGGCAATATTTACTTGCAACTTCTTAAGATGGTGAAGCACCATGTGGCGGTTACATTTGTTTTTCCCCCTTTTATATTGCATGTATTGAATGTGTAATTCACCATACTAGCCTGGAGAAAAGGAAATAGTTATTAGGAGGTCCCCACAGCAGATCAAATCACAAAAACTGCTTTGTAAAGTGAATGAGCTCCAGGAAAAGTGCAGCCCACCCTCCCCAGACCCCAGCAAAACTCTAAAGACAAAAAAGCAAATAAGAAATAGGTACCAACTGGAAAATGGAGGAGCCCCACCCTCTAGCAAGTGGATAATAAACCAAACCCCAATAATACCCAACCCTTGAACTACCCTCAGTCCAAAAAACTGCAACTCCCAATCTCAACTCTGGTCCATGGTGAAAATTCACTACAGGTCATCCCACCCCACCAGCAAAATTAACAAGTGACCATTAGTAATAGCAATTGAATCACAAAAGCAGTTTAAACAAGTATCTCCACTACTCAGATAGAGTGAATATATCATCAAACACCCTTCCAATAGTTGAAATGCAATAAAAATAAGGTGGCTAGACTGAACTATATAACATACATACCCTCTTAACTAAGATATTCTAACAGAAATGCTGTCATTAGGAAGCTGTTAGAAACATTTATTAATGTAGTTACCGTACTACCTGTGCACTTAGAGAGTTCAATTTTAGTGAGCATCATTGATCCACAGAGAACTAACATTTGGTTAAGCTATTAAAAGGTGAAAAATATTATTGGGCTCCCAAATATAAAGAATAATAAAAGTCTGTAACTTTGCCCACTATTATTTATCCCAATATTGCAAACATGTATACCCTACAACAAGATTAAACAAAGGAAACCATCAGTATTAATACAGGAGCAAATTAAAGTGCACTTCTTAAAGTCTGTATTGTAATGAATAAGTCCATGGGGAGTAGCAAAAGTTATAAAAACAATGCTGTACACCACGTCAGTTACAGCCACTGTTGTAGAAGTAAGGGGGATATTCTTTGTCCCCCCAAAAAATCATAGATGTCCTTATTGCAAACAATAAAGCAGAAAGAACATGTTCCAAAAATGCCTCTTAGCTAGTCCATCAGTCCACTTTCCATTCGGCAGCAATTACTGCTTCCTCACAGTTGTACAGAGAAGTATCTCCATTTGCAAAATGATAAGGCTAGCCACAGTGAAAAGCTGAATTTTCACTGCAGTGAGGTAGATATAATGCAACCACAAAGCAGAGAAGATACAAAGATTTATACCTGTAACAGATCCCATTATAAACCTTCTTCCATAAATAGCTTTCCACAATGGACTTGGAAGGCATTTGGGATAATAAGAGAACACTAGTTCCATAGCAAGTAACAGTCTTAAAGTGGAGCAAAGTACCAGAGCAGACTCGTCATAGACAGCCCTCCAGAGGTGAGACAACATAGTCGCCAAGCTGTCTGCCACTTGAATTGCCATGAAAAATTCAGAAAAAATAAATCTATCGTTACTAAAGCTGAGGTCACCGTGAAAACTAAGAGATATAGCCTACATTGGATAACAGCTCTTCCTTGAGGCAGTTATGTCCAAGCAACAGTAGGGCTAGGTGGACTTTTCCATCTGAACTTTGGACCCCTGGATTGAACCCTAAATCCATGGACCTGGATAAATATGGACGTCACTGCAGAAGTCTGGTTCTGGATCCATGGAAAGCAAGGTGTTTTCTTCTGCATGCTGCAGTTACAGCTGGAGGAATGGACAGCACCAGACAAAACAAAGAGTGTGGAAAGGAGGGTGGAGTCAATCCCAGCAGTTGGAGAGTGACAGTCACAGTCACATGTTGGGGAGATCTGAGCATGGGCTGTAGCTTCTGTGGTAAGTCGGTATGTCAGTCGGTGATGCTTTCTCCAGTTAGTTGTGTTGCTCGTTGGTCTGTTGTTCTCAAAATGTGGAACTAGGCAATTCAGCCATGAAGATAAAAACTGTTGCTAAAGTACTGACATATTCTTTTATGTACTTCAAAGTATATTGGTTTCACTGTGGCTGTCTGGGTACAGACCCGGGGCATGGGCATGCTGGCAAAATAAATGTTGACTTATGCCATCCAGAGGAGAAAGAGAGAGAGAGAGAGAGAAAACAGACTACTGCGGGGCAAAGAGAAAATTATAATCACAGAAATCACAAAGTGTATTCTTGGTTTCATTGTGGCTGTCTGTGTACAGGTCCAGGGCATGGGCATACTGGCCATATATTGTGCCATCCAGAGGAGAAAGGGAGACAGAGACTAGACTACTAGGGGCCTAAGAGTAATGGTATAGTCACATAACTCACCAAGTATATTCTTGGTTTTATTGTGGCTGTCTGGGTACAGGCCCAGGGCACGGGCATGCTGACAAAAGAAATGTTACAGTCACAGCAATCACAAATAAAGACATTAATCTTGGTTCAATGTGGCTGTGCAGTGTGTGTACACTGTACAGAGCAGGCAGGCAAAATAGTTCCTCCTTTCATTTTTTCACTTTAAATAAAATTTGTCGGTGGTCTAAGTAATTTAAGCACTTGAACAGTAATGGATGTGGGGCTGAACCAGCTTGGGTCATGGCACAGAGGGCCCAATGTGCTGTTTATAACATAGGACAGCCCATTTGACAATGGGCCAGCCAAATTTTTGCATAATTTTTGGACAGAAAGAAGTGTGTTGGGGCCCTCTGCACCTTCAGACAGACCCATTGCCACTATGTTATTTTGTTACGGCACTCTAGATCTAGCTTTCCTTCAAGTTGGGATGCTTTCTTCTTAATGCAATTACTTCCTGCTCCTATTTATTCCTCAAATTGTCCAAGGAACTGATGTGAGTTTCGACATCAGCAATTCACCTATTCAGCAGTTCATTGTCCATTCGCATTTTTCTTATCTCCGTGGTTATGGTCTGTAATGTCTCCTTCAGTGGGGACATCTCTTGGGAAAACCGCTCTTCAGTTAGTGCTCTTAGGCTGGTAGATGACAGAGAGGTCAAGGCAATCTGGGCCTTGGATTTCTTAGCAGATTTGTCCAGCGTAGTTGGAAGCGTGTGGTGCAGGGGTGCATTTTTCATTTCAGCAGCCATCATAGACCAGTCCAGCCAAGGTTTTCTGGACCAAGAATACTGGTAGGTCGATGAACTACAAATTAGCCACAAAGGATGAAAAAATAGTTATTTAAAGCAGAAAAAGATGGCAAAGGAGAGGAGCAGGCAGCTGTGAGTGTTCACCTGCTAAGGCTCATCATGTGACTCCATAACAAGATATTTCATACACTTACCTGCCACTGCTCGGGAGGCGTTTCCATCCTCCATGTGTGCTGTAGTGCATATACCTCCGTGGAGCAGTGCTGTTGCTGCAGTTCACTTGCACATTGTAGGGAGGGCACTGCTCCCTTTTAAATAGTCCAGGTGCAACTTCACATGGAAATGTATGAAAAGGATGCCATAATGATAAGGTAATGAATGACTTTCTCACTGACTGGATAACGAGACAAATTTGCATGGGATCTTTGCATCTAGCATTTTTGCATGTCGTACAACATGCTTTTTTGTTTGCGCGTTACGTGAATCACGTTCGTATGACGTTTCTGTGTTTGTGAGGTGCACTGTTTACATCATTGCCATGAATGCACATGTGTAGTGTGTGTATGCTGCTGTATGATTATTCAGCCATTGCATGACGTATAGCATGGTGCTATGCACAGTCATGATGTCACCAGACATTAGTGCCATGCTGTGGTTATATATGACTTAGTCAGCCCTCCAGCACGGTGCTATGTGTATGCATGATGTATCACAGTGAGGAAGCGTGCCTATGCATGATGTTGTGTGGGTCATGCACAGGTCATGCTTGTGCAACACTGGTGTCTGTGGTGATTGTGTGGTGCTATAGGCACTGGCATAGAGCATGACCTATTCAGTACACAATGCAACGGCAGCACTACAACCATGATTGCGCATACTGTTTGGCCAAGGTATACTACATGACACTGTACCAGCAGGAGTAGTGATAAGTGCCAGATGGAGGGTCAGGTCTGTCCAGCAATAGGATCAGCACTGGGGGGGGGATGGGCTGGCTACCCTGTCTGAACTGGTGTCAGCCAGTGAGGCTCTTCTCTTTGGTGAGGTGGAGGAGAGGTCTAGGCCCATAACCCAGGTGTGGGCCTCAGTGGAGAGAGAGCTGTCTGCCTGGACTGGCATTGTAAGGAATGAGGAGCAATGCCATCACTGATATATGGACCTCAACAGGAGGGGAGCAAGAGCAGTTGGACAGGTTCTGGAGAAGGGTGCAGGATGGCACAGTTCCAAGGCGAGGTAAGTGGTTGTGTGTATGGGTATTATTATCGTGGTCCATTTGTGCTGGGTATGCATGGAGACATTACACACAGTGTGGCAGGACATGCATGTACGTGGACCATGCCCTGGTGGCATGTAACACCATGCCACTTATCTGTCCATTCAGGGATGTGCCTGCTGTTGCCACTCTGTATACCCTGCCCATGGTGCGTTATGGCATGGGATAATGTAGAAGACCTATGTTTTGGACCATGGTCACGTATTATGCTACACACCATATTCTGCATGCAGTCTCCTCCATTCTGCAATGTGTGGGATGGGTCCATGCTGTTGGGTTATTCACCATGGCATCTATATGCCTTGTCACAAGTGTATGTTGCAGGGGTTATGCATCCTGCTAACTGTGGAGTCAACCATTGTCATAGCCCCCCCCCCACATGTCATGCTGTGGAGTGTCATGGTGTGGTACTATTGTACATAGTGCACAGCCAATGTGGCAATCAGGTAGCATGCTATATGACTCTCAGTTAATTTATGTGACACCATTATACCGTCTGTAGGGCCTAGTGTATACTATTGTGTTGTCTAGGGGTTGCAGCCCCTACCTGATAGCGCTTTACACATCACATATGTTCCGGACATACAGGTGATACATCTTCATTGGTTCTTAATACTGTGTAGGTTGCTATGGGATATACATGGAGACACATGGTTGTAGTACATGGGATATACTCTGACATACAGTAGACATGGGGTTGTATATAGATGTAATACAAAAACACACCAATACTACAATCCACAGTGTGCATGCCCGTCCTGTGGGATCGGCTGCATAATAGCATGCAGCAGTTGTATTATGGGCTACTTTGACAACACAGTGCTCGTCTGCATGGAAGGTGCAGTGGTATTGTCTGATTCACAACAGCTTGCATGATCAAAGCACACTTCTACCTAATACATTGTGGTGTTCTAAAGCTGTGATAGTCTGTGTGTGGTCAGTGTGGGTTATGTTACGAATGTACATGTAGAATTGTGCACTGATATTTCATTGGTCAGTGACTACAAGGAATAACATGCCAGCCCTACAAGAGACATATGTTTTTTTTAAAGATGTCAGGGATTGGACTGGACTCTGTTTTGTATTCTATATCTGCTATGTTGCTGGGTGTTTCTATTGCATGGTAATGTCATATCATGTGCCCTGGTCTGAGATGTCGCAGTGCTCCTTCCACAGACCTATCCATGTCCAGCCACACATCTTGATATGCTTCACTTCCACTGGTTGGCATGTGTGTTCGTGGTGTGTTGGCCATGTCTTTTCAGGCTGTTGGGCATGTGATCATTCTCTGACAGGGATGGGCAGTCCTGGTGGGTAGCATGGCCTCAGTCAAGATGCTATGGGCAGCCTATGGTTGCAGTCATAATGCACATCTACATTGTGTATTCCAGCTTGCCTGGTGGTTGACCATTGTTATATGTTGCTTCGTCTTGGTGACTGGCATGCCGACATGTCAGTGTGGGCCTGATGGGGCCAGGCACGACTTGGGGATGTGCACTGCTGTATGTCCCTGCGCATCAGGGATGGGCACCTGTTGTGGCCATAGTGCGTCATTCTGGCTGGACCAAGGCACATCTGTCGCTGACTGGGTTGCTGTTGTGCCCATTGCTGTATGGTATTGCCTGAGTCCACAGTGGTGTTAATGCGTCCTCATCAGTCTCCTGTTGTGAGGCATCATCAACAATATGATTCCTCCTCTGTGGCATGTGCGTTTGTATGCTATGACTGTGACATGGATTATCATAGAGAGTGGAAGATCTGTTGACCATGACTTTACTCACATTGTACATTCTCCTAAGAAAAGCTTCACTCTCGAGGTTCTCTTGACCCCAGAACCTCTTGATGGTATAATTCCCTTGTAATAGACACTCGCCTATCTATTATTCTATTTATCTACCACTTTCGAAGGTAGGCCATTTCATGCATCAACCACCCTTTCTGTGAAAATGATCTTCCTCACATTACCCCTTAATTGGCCTCCCTCTAATCACATGCTTTGTCCTCTTGTCCTGCTATTTTTGTTACATTGAAACATGTTATATTCTTTTACCTTTTTAATGCCCTTAAGATGTTTGAATGTTTCGATCGTATCACCTCTCTTCCTCCTTTGCTCTGGGGTATACATATTGAGCTCGGTTAATCTGTCCTCATATGTTTTCTGATGCAGTCCCTGCACCATTTTGGTTGCCCTTCTCTGGACTGCCTCCATTTTGTTAATGTCACTTCACAGGTGTGGCCTCCAGTACTGCACGCTGTACTCCAGGTGAGGCCTAACCAGTGTCTTTTAAAGAGGGATTACTACCTCCCTCTTACAACTTGTGATGACCCTACTAATACACCCCAACATCTCTCTAGCCTTATCTACTGCTTTAGTGGTCTGCCTGGATGATTTCAGGTCATATGTGATGACAATGATGCCCAAGTCTCTTTCGTACCTTGTGATTTGCAGCAACTCCACTCCCAACCTATGGGTGGATTCAGGGTTTCTCTTACCTATGTGCATGATCCTGCACTTCTTTGCATTAAACCCCCAGTTCCCACTCTTCCGACCATTTTGCCAGTTTATCCAGATCTCTTCTCATTCTGCCCACCCCATCTGAGTCATCTACGCTGTTGCAGAACTTGGTGTCATCTGCAAACACACAAACCTTACCCTCCAGTCCATCTGCATGTCACTGATGAAGAAATTGAAGAGGACTGGCCCCAGAACTGATCCCCGAGGTACCCCACTTGTGACTCGCATCTGTTTTGACTGTATACCATTTACCACCACTCTCTGTTTTCTACCTGCCAACCAGTTTGCCACCCAGTTGACTAACTTCTGACCCACCCCAGCCTACTCAGCTTATTACATTTGCAGTGTCAGTGGCTCAGTAGGTAGCACACTCATCTCAGAGGCCGGGAGACCAGAGGGTTGTGGGTTCAGTTCTCACATCTGGCACTTGGGTTAATATCCCAGTACTGACACTGTAGTGCAGCATAATAGGGGTGCTGCACTCCTGAGGTGCCGTCTTTTGGATGAGACGTTAAACCGAGGTCCCATCTGCCTGGATTGGTAGTAGTTCAGGTGGATGTTAAAGATCCCATGGCACTTATCGAAAAGAGTAGGGGAAATTCCCCGGTGTCCTGGCCAAATTTTCCTCATTCACTAAAAATACCACCACAGCTTAATCTGGTTCAGGGTCAGTTGGCATTCATCTGTATCCCCCTCCCTGGGGTCATGCCTGAAAATAGACAGGATTTGTCTAGTGCACTTACCCAGTCAACAAAAACTAAATAAATAAAAAATAAAAAAATAATCAATCTTCTATGTGGAATGGTATCGAAAGCTTTGCTGAAGTCAAGGTAGGCGACATCAACTACACCCCTTGGTCCACCACTCTGGTTACCCAGTCAAAGAAATCTATGATATTAGTTTGACAGGACCTTCCTGTTGTAATTCCATGCTGTCTTGGATCCTGTGCTGCTATGGATTCCAGGTGTTGCACTGTCCTTTCCTTAAGGAGTGCCTCCATAATCTTGCCCACTACTGAGGTAAGTCTGACTAATCTGTAGTTCCCTGCCTCTTTCCTGCTACCACTCTTGTGGAGCTGGATCACATGAGCCCTTCTTCAGTCTTCTGGGACCTCTCCTGTGCTCAGACACTCATTAAACAGTTCTGCAAATAGCTCTGCTAGTTCCACTCTTAGCTCCTTTAGTACCCTGGGATGTGTGCCATGAGGTCCTCTTGTCTTGTCCACCCTGAGCTTAGCGAGCTCTTGTAGGATCCTCTCTTTTGTGAAGGGACTTGTGCACACCTCCCTCCCCCCTTTGTCCATGGTGCTGTTCTGCGGGTCCTGCTCTACCTTCTGCTCAGTAAATACTGAGCAGAAGTATCTATTTAGGATAGCTGCTTTTCCGTGCCCAATGCCCCACATCGGACCATCTGCCATATTGCAATTCCACACTGTGTTGTGCCTTGTCAACATGCCTGTGTATGCACTACTTTGGGTGTTTCTTGTTCACTTTTGCTTTGCCAATGCTCCATGCCTCTACTTGTAGCTTCCCTATGATCATTCAATGCTGGCACCTGTAGTGGCTGCCTGGTTTCCTTGGTGTTTGCCTGTGGGCTGTTCCTTTGTGTATTACATGCTATTGGTTGTGGGCTACTTTTGCCCACCATGCAGTGCAAACTCAAGGCTTTGAATATTGGGTCCCTTAACTTGTAATATAAACTATGTAGTATATGTATATGAACACTTGCTCAAAGACCTTTGTTGGTTGTACAACTAGAAAACAAACTGATTCTGCAAGAACATATAAGATGTATAAGAAATGGGGCATGTAACTCAGCTCTAGGACAACACTTTAAAGATTTTCACAACTGTGATGTAGCTCAGGTGAAATATGGAGTGTTACAATATATTCACCCGGGGCGGGGAGCATCCCCACCACTGCAGACAAAATCACTTTGGATATTTGAACTGGCAGGATCACTTTGGATATTTGAACTGAATTCTTTAAAACCAGATGATTTCAATGATAAAATAGACTGTGCACCATGGACGAATACTGAAAAGTTTGCAAGGATGCTAACCAGCATTTGTTCATGCAAACTGGGCTTTGCGCTGGACCTCAATATTGAAAGGGCTCTGTTGCATAGGCAAACAGGAGTAACACCCATGCAAACTAAAAAGAGGGGGTATACAAATAGTGAGGTAGCGACAGGAATATCGGCACAAGTTGATATTCAGTATATTTTCACAGCACAAAAGGGGTTTACATGGTTCTTGTGTACCACACAAATACAGCCAATGAAAACTTCCTTTTTACTCTGTGCAACCTTAGTGGCTGCTGGAGGTAATTCAGCCAACAAGCTGCTTGGCTGCTAGGGGAGCATACCCACTCTTGTGGTCCATGGTATCCCCCCCTCCATCATCATCAATCCCAAAGTGAAAAAAAAACAATCCCTGAGTCTAGTCGCCCCCCCCAGATTGCCAGTGATCACTGTAAAGTTAAGAATCCCTGGTGTAAGTGGTCCCCCTCCTGCCTATCACCAGCCCTGCATTGAAAAAATTGAATCCCTGATGCTTGTGTTCTCCTACCCTGATTGCCAGCCTCTAACACAGTAAAAGAATCCTTAGTGGTAGTGTTTTCCCCACCATCTGATCATCAGTCTCTAATTTCAAAAACCATAATCCCTGTTGGTAGTGGTCTCCCCAATCACCAGACCTAAGGTAAAAAGACAAATCCCTGGTTGTAGTGGTCTTCCCCTATCGATCACCAACCAGGAATTAAATTTTTTGCACTTTATCAACTTCACAACTGTTCAATGGATTTACACCAAATTTGTAATGCACTGTCCCATGGGGTAGATCTCTTGACATGTCAAGTTTAGTTCCAGCTGAATGTGTGAATTCTGAGATCTGGATTGTGGAAAAAACATAATATTCGCCATTTTTTGCAGTTTTTTTCCTATTGCCCTGTGCACAGACGGTGTTAGATTTTTTTATCTGAAATGTTTGTAGTAGAAAGCGCTTGGGTCATAGAATTACTATGCATTTATTTGGTGAAAAAATATTAATCTGTTCCAAAAGTATTGCATTTTTAAGGTCACATTATTTTCAAAGGGACTTTTACTTTCCAGTATAGATTCCTGGAATGAAAAAGGATTTTGCTGTGATGAAAAAGGATCCTTTTTCTTGATGGGTCAATCCTTTTTCATCAGAAAAAATTATTTTCTTGTGAGTCACCATCCTGTTTTTTTTTTTGCCAATATAAAGTATCATAACTGTGCCCACATATGTCTTTTGCTGACATCAAAGCATACGCCTTGCTCATTAGGGGTTGATGAGCTATTCTGTGCATTCTTTGATGTTTGGTATGCCCTCTGAAGTTGTTTTTTTAAAAAGAAATAATTCCTTTTTCGCCACTCGCTAACTTCCTTTTTCGTCAGTCCTTTTTCATCATGGTGAAAAAGGAAATCACAGCAAAAGACTGAATAACAGAATGTTTACTAGTAAGTATACAAATAAATAATGCACAAATTGAAAAAAACTAACAGCCAGAGTATTCCCGTGAAATGTAAGAAATTTTGTTTATTAATACCACTTGAATTATGTTTTTTTACTTATGTTTAAGCACTAAGGTGTACTGTCACTCTAATCTGATTTGTATAAATGAGATCATGTTTGTTGGTTCCTCAGACCCGCTACCTGAGGAAGACCCACTGTAGGGTTGAAGCGCAGGGTCTGAAATCTCAACAGGCATCATGCCAGAATAAATTTAACACTTTGCACCTGAACTTTGAACTGAGTGCTGAGCTTTTCTTCTGGGTTAAAAAAGGAAATTGACTGGCAAAAAAGGAATCACAGAATGGCCATCTGGTTGCGAAAAGAGATTGATGGCCATCTGGTCAGCACAAGCAGAGTCATCTGGTCATGGAATAGGATTAAGTCCTTTTTCAGCAGCTGTTTTTCTTTGATGAAAAAGGATGGTGAAAAAGGACTTCCTGTAGTAAAAAAGGATTTGCTGCATGGCCATCTGGTTGGGAAAAACAGGATTTACTGGCATCTCAGCCCAACAAACAGCCATCTGGGATCATTTTTCACCAGATGGAATCCTTTTCTGCCACCATAGCAAAGGATTGGCAGAAAAGGATTTCCACTGCCTAAAAATTATGTTTTATTACTTTTTAAAAAATTTTTTTATGGATTCTTGTTTGAACCATCCTGGAAAAATCCTTGGTATCTACTGGCACCCAACCTCCACCCTGTGTGCCAATATTTGTTTTTTTATTTTATTACATTTATAATGTTTTTTTTATTATTTTTAAACTTACAGCACCTTTCCCGGTTTACTGGATTTATCCCTGGTGACTAATGGTACCCCCACCCCAGATGCCCATTTTTTTTTGTGTGTGTAATTAGTGGTCAGTGACTTCCTTCCACTCTAGCATGTCTGATGCCCATTTTTCTTGTGTCATTGGTGGTCAGTGGCTTCCCCCACCATTGCATGTTATTTTTCCTGAAAAGAAGAAAACTATCCCTTGATGCCTTAGTTTTATTTTTAACTGTCAAAAGAAAACAGTTCATCTGTGATCACTCCTGCACCCCCCCACCCAACCACCCACTGTGCACCCACCTTGACACCCAAAACACTGTCACTAACCTGAAGCAGTCCCAGGTTTGAGAGCCACTTCCCCAATCAAAGACATGTCTTGCTGCTGGTATCGGCAACTGCAATATGTAAAGTAAATGTGCCTCAATGTATTTCAATGGGGATTTCAACTTTTTTGCATAACTCAGCTGTTTTTCAGATTTTGACCACAAATCTTCAACATACTGTAACCTTTTTGGGACCTCACCTCATGACCAATATGACTGTCATTACACAACTTCTGTCAGAAAGGTGATTTTGTGATTGGTTGGTGAAATCTCCTTTACAGTGGGATTTGTATAGTGACAGTCATATGGTTAATGAGATGGGTTAAAAGAAGGCTATGTTAAAAATTTGGGGTCAAAACTTCAAAAAAATGGCTGCATTATGACCATTCATATCCATTTCACTAGGCACACTTGCAACTTTGAGCATTTTCAATATTTTTACCTCATATTTTCAACATAGCTCTCTTATTACCCCATCTCATGTATTTCATGATTGTAATTTTTCAAATCCTGGCCAAAATGTGTTTTCACACCTCTGGAGGAATGGTGTTACAGTTACGTAGAATTACATTTTGGTGGGGATTTAAACATTTTCTGTACCAGACACATGCGGTGAGGTCATAAGAAGGCATATTGATAATTTGGGGTCAAAATTATTAAAAATGGTACTGTTATGACTATTTGTTGCTATTTTGCTATGCATGCTCATAACTTTGTACATTTTAAATATTTTGAGGCCAGATTTTCAGCATTGCCTTCTTATTACACCACCAATGTATGTCGCAGCTGTCATTTTTCAAATCCTGCCTAAAATGTGTTTTTTGCACCTGCGGCATGGAATGGCGTTATGCTTGCATGGAGTTACATTTTGGTGGGGATTAAAAAAAAATTCTGCACTGGGTACAAAGATGGGGTAACAATCTTGGCTATGGTGACACCTATTACTGTTGTCCTGTAACTGGAAGCATAGGGGCTGGAGGTCCCTGTGCTTCCACAGCTAGATGCATATACGCATCTATGGAGGGATGGGAGCGTGGGTTGAGGAAGGCCCTGCACTCCGACAGGTAAATATGGATGCAATTATACTATCTCAAAAAGTAGGGAAATAAATTGCAAAAAACTTCATTATCAAATCAGTTAGGGTTAAGCTGACAAAAGTAGGGACATGTAGTGTTAGGATTTCCAGCCCTAACACCTCATCCTCCACCCTGCACAGACCAACAGGCTGAGGGATCTGTCTTGGGGTTGTCAACCCCAATGTTCACCCCATTCTCCTATGCTGTACCCATGTCACCTTATTTTGTAAAGGAAGAGGTGAGTGTTAGGGCTGATGAACCCAAGACAGACCCCCCCCCGCCTGTTGGCCTGTGCAGGGTGGGGGTAGGTTGTTAAGGCTGGAAGCCCTAATGCCATATGTTCCTTCCTTTATTGATTCAACTATAACTGATGCATTAACAAAGTTTTTTGCAATTTATATTGTTTATGCATTATAGTGGTGTGATAGCCCCATTATAGTTAGAGATGACTGCATACTTCTATGTTAAAGCCACATTTTTCATCCTTAATAACTTTACAGCCTTTCAACAGATTTGCATGCAATTTGGCATGCATAATTTCTTGTGGCAGGTCTCTTGATGTGGCAAATTCTATGTGAATCTGTTTTGTGGTTTCTGAGATACAGTGTGTTATAAAGTCTTAAATTGAATTTTTGTTTTTTGCCATTAATTTGTCAGAAACTGTTTTAGGTTGTGATCTGAAATTGTTAGGGCAGGAAGTCTTTCCCTCACAGATGTGGCTTTGGAAGGTTTGGTGCAAAAATATTAATCTGTTCCAGAATTATTACATTTCAAATTGCCCATTATTTCCTATGGGAAAAGTTAGATGTTCTGCATAAAAAATGCTTGTGTTTTTCAGGAATTGTATTTTCTGCAGACAGGGTCAGGTAGGGAGCCTAGTGTATTTTTGTAGAGCTCTGTTGTGTCCACCATCTTGTTTGTCAGTTAGGGAGAGACAGAAAATAAAGAAAACATGTAAAAATAGATGTAATACAAAAAAGAGACATCAGAACTTAGTTAAACAGGACCTGTTTAGCTACATTCTGATGTTTGTTTTTTAAATTATGGCCAGAAACACTTTTTGTGAGCACCCAGCCAAGGTTAGTGAGAGAATTACTTTTGTCGGGTTCTCTATATGAGAACAATGGGATTTTCTTGACTTCTGCAGCAACAGCTAGAACTCATGCTGCTGGCTGCAGGTTCAGCTTTGACCCGCTGTATTCCCTAGTGTCTAGTGGCACCCCCACCCACTGATCACTGTCACTAGTGGCACCCTCTACCATATATTTCCCTGGTGTCTAGTGGCACCCACCACAATCTGATTTCCATTATTTATTTATCTATGTATATAACCTGACACTGGGATGCACACCCAGTGTCAGATGTCCCGCCCAGTCCCTTGTGTTATTTGCTGACATTGGGGGGGGGCCATTTCCTATGTTTGCATTATTTATTTATTCAATTTTTGTTGACCTGGTAAGCCCACTGGGCCTAGAAGTCCCTTTTTCAGGGGTGACCTGGGGGAGGGGGGATACAGATCGTAAGCAACTGAAATTGAAGCAGATTAAGCTGTTGGTGGTATTTTTGGTGAATGGGAGAAATTTGGCCAGGACACCGGGGAAATTCCCCTACTCTGCTGTAGGGGATCCCTAACATCCTGGCATTCTGCCAAGATAGCTGCTCCTGGAGAGTTGGTGGAGAACATGGATTTGTTGGAAGCAGGGGAGTTGGTCTCCTCCCCTGTCCCAGAATTGTTGGAGGCCAAGCTGTCTGCTGTATCAAAGAATGCTGCTTCTTCTATGGATACTGCTGATGTTCCTATAAATCAGGCTTCTGCTACCTGCTCTGCCGTTTCTAATTCAGATATGACTCAGACTTAGGTGCTGCCTGGGATAAATATTGCTAAACAGTCTGCTATCCCTTCTGACCCTGCTACTGCTGCTTCTAGTTTAACACCCAACTTTGTCTCACAGTTGCTGGCTTTGGAAGAAAAATGCTATCTGGCTAAACGACAGGAGATTTTAGCTTTGCAATGAACTTTCTCTGTTTCAAACGGCTTTCCTTTTGCTAACTCACCGCTTCTAAATGAACTTGTCTCACTTGCTGACAAGTCTGTTTCTCTGATGACATATCCGCATTCTTCTTCACCTCTTTCACCCAGCATTACAGCAGTTGTGAGGGAGGCGTCAGACAAGCTTTCTCCTGGGGTTCTGTCTGGAATGGCGAATACGACTTCTGTTCAAGTCGGCCTAAGACATGTCCCTATATCTCTGCTAGCAAACGCTGTGAGTACAGACCAGTCTGTTGATTCTGCATTACTTGCAGTAGGTTGGGAAAAAGACACTGAAGCTGGGACTTGGCGCTCTGGAGCATCGCCGAGCCACGTTCATGATCTTGATGTTGGTGTTTCAGACTTCTCCAAGGACTCGGATCTTTCTCTAACTCCAGAACTACAATTAACACAGAACCCTACCCTGACTATACCTGGTGTTGCTTCTACTGTTTCTCCTACTGACACTATATCAACAGCTGTGCCGCATTTAAAATCCCAGGGCCCTGGGTTATCTCTTCCTAAAATCAATACCTCTCATCCATCCAAAACTTATGCATCCTGTTTTTCTGTCCCAAATCAACAAGCAAAACAACATAATGCTGTTAGACTGCATTATGTGGTGGACTAGATGTTATGCTAGATTGTGTTTTTGTTGGGAAAACTTTACTTAAAGACTCCATGAAATGTTTTGCATGCGAAATTCATGCTCTGATACATGTCTCTCAGGAACCCAATTTTGATATCAGCTGTAAAACTTTGAATGGGTTGGAACGTTTTTGTACAAAATTTCATCAGTTAAAAATACTTCCTTATGTGTCCCCTTTACTGCTATACCTCTGACTAAACCTGCTCAAAAAAATGTTACTATCCTATTTAGAAATAAGAGGGTTAGTCTGATTGACATTACAGTCTGGTTAAAACAGAGATGTACAATTTTAACTGATCCTGAGGCTATTTTTGACACAGAAAATCTCTGGACAGGGGGCTAGAAAGTAAAGGTGTTACTAAAAACTACCGACACTGGAATTTAGCAGTTACCCAATAGTTTCTTATTAGGTTGAGACAGAGGGGTACTTTTCTTCCCAGGCCAACCTAACGCCTGTTACAGATGTGGCTCTGTCAGTCATTTAAGCAGTGTTTGTAACAAACTGAAATGTGTGGTGTATGGGGAATTAGGTCATGAGGGTAATCAATTTGTGGAAGAGCCTAAATGTGTGCTGTGTGAAGAATCTGGCCATACCTTTCAGCAATGCACTTGGGCTACCGATAACTCCCCAAATCTAGCTGATGGGAAAAACAGAGATTACTCATTATAGTGGAACAGCGTTCTAAACGAAATGAAAAAAAAAGTCAGTTTTTTTGCAGTGGAGACCTTCTCACCTACCTTTAGCACCCCTGCCCCAATGTTCAAGGGAGACCATTGCCCCCCCTCGATAAGGAGCTGAATGCCTCTGAACCTATGCCTCCTGTATCAGAAGTACCTGACCCGGTACCACCCTCCCTATCCTAGTACTTCCACAGATCTCTCTGGTGACAATTGCATTGAACCTGTCTCTCTCCCTGTGGTACCTATGGGTACAATGGACCCCCTCCCACCTCCAGAGTATACTGTTCCTTGAAGCAGATATATTAGGAGTTGTAAGAAACAGGGGTCACCTCTTTCTAAATTCCAAAAAACAGACACTATCCCTTTGGGTAATAGATACTATTTATTGCAGGTTCCCTCGGAAAACACAGACTCTGATTCCTCATCTGTGGTTTCCTCTCATCCAGAACAAACTACAGATATTGAGGTTCCCGTGGATTGTATGCGGTCCCAAAAATGTAAAGCTAAAGCTAAGGTGAAACATAAAGAAAGTGTCTCTAGGAAGGGAAAGAATATGTGAGGCATTGTAGAGGCTGTTATTTTTTCCTTTACCATTATGGCTACCTCCTTTCCATTACATACTATAAATGTCAATAGTATTAAAAGGTCAGCAAAAAGGGATACAGTTTTTTCCTTTTTATCCTGCTTATCATTTGGAGTTATTTTGTTGCAGGATGTAAGATTTCATTTCCTCATTGAAACTAAGCAAGCTCAGAAAGCTTGGTTTCTTGGCCCTTCTTATCGGTCATTTGGTCAAGAAACATGTTCAGGCATAGGTATGTTATTTAACATGACTGATGTTGATGTTATTAAAGTATTGGATTTATGCCCTGGCAGATTGTTGTTGCTAGATTTTAAAATTTCTGATGCGTTCTATAGAATTCTGAATATGTATGCACCTCAAAAGAAATCTCTTAGGATTGAGTTATTGAAGATTGCACAACCTTTTCTATATACTTCCCATTATGTTGTCTTTGGAAGGGATGTTAACTGTGGCCTATCTCTCAGGGATAGATCTCATACCTTCAAAACATCAAAAATATTTTGTGATTCTAATTTTTTAGAGACTGTTCTGACTTCAGCTAAACTTCAGGATGCTTATTTATCTACTACGGCTACACATACTCCTACATTTCATAAAGGTACATTAGCCACACGCATAGATTTTTTCTTCATATCCAGACATTTACTCCTTTCTGCAGCCACAGTAGCAGTGGCTGAATTTTTGGATCACAATCTTTTAACAAGCAAAGTGGGTGATATTCAGCTTAGACATAATGGTCCTGGGGTATGGAAACTGAATACTTCTTTACTAGACAATACTCTTTTATTAGACTAGATTATATATTTTTTGCAAGCTAGAAAATCTGTTTTCATTTAACATGATGATTTACAATTACAGCATGGTGGTCGGATACTAAATTAGACTTGATTCATTTATTAAAACAATTTAGTAAACAATATCACACTTCACAGTATATGGAGTATCAAAAAAAGCGACTCCATTTACAAAAACGTTTCACTTTATCTTATACTACTGGCCAAAATTTTACTAGTCAAATTAGTAATTTTAAATCGGATTTGACAGCCTACCATTCCCAGGAATTTTAATTATTAAAACATCAACAACAATTTGGAACTCTGGGATCTTATTCTGTAGTGTGCCCATATGAAAACTGTACAAAACGTCTAGATGATAAGATATTTCAGGTTCTTTTTGATTCTAATCACTGTGAATGTAAAACTAATTTAGAGATTCAAACCTGTATTGTGGCATATACTACTAACTTGTTTGGTCCTCAACAAACAAATATTTCAAAGGGCTCAGCATAGCTATCTCGTATTGCTGTCCCTGACATATCTTCATCTTTACGGGACTCCACTATTCAAGACATACAGCAATCTGAAGTTACTGCAGTTATTGGCCATTTTCAAAATGGAGTTATGCCTGGCCTGGATGGCCTCCCTAACGAAATTTATAAGTTATTAAGTGCAGAATTAGGCCAGGAATTGTCTGCAGTTTTTAATTATATTCTCCAAGGTAACTTTTCCTTTAGATATGAATATGAGAGGTTTGATTTATATTTTTAAGAAGGGTGACAAAAAAATTCTTCAAAATTGGAGGCCTCTTAGCCTCCTTAATACAGATTTTAAGATGTTAGTTAAAATTTTAGCTTTACGTTTACTGAAGATTGCACAGCATGTTATTTCTTCAGCTCAATAAAGTACAGTCCCTGGTAGGAATATCTCTGACCATTTAATCATGTTGAGGGAAATAGTTGAGATGGGAAATATGGCTCTACTTCAAGGTTATTTAGTCTCTCTTGACCAAAAACAATTCTTTGACTGTCAATCATGAGTTTTTGTGGCTTCTTTATCATGCCCCTCCTATATTTATATCATGGATTCAAAAATTATATCATGCTGCCATGGTAGTTCCCATTGCTAATGGCTGGAAAGGTCCCATGATACGGTTACAGGGGGAAGGGGGTTTGACAAGGATGTTCACTCAACCCAATCCTTTATGTTTTTTTTCTGGACCCATTGCTATGCAACATTAATGCTTCTGAAAGGATTGTTTCCATTTCCACTCTGTTACATACCACCCCACACACTGTTATGGCAGATGCAGATGATATGAGGTTAATCGTAGCTAATGTGTCTTCGATACAAGAAGCAGTGCATCAATGTGTGGTATTTGGGACTGTCTCAGAAGCTGCTTTGAATCTTGATAAATGTATTAGTAGAAGTCTGGGAACCCACAGACTATCTGTATCTATGGTTTCTAATATTAAAATTGTGGGTATTTTGTTTGGGGATAGTCCTCTGGATAATGTGAATTGGACCCCTAAATTGGACTTCGCTCAATCTAAAGTAGCATTTTGGAACAAATGGAAAGTTGGGAAGAAAAAGAGGGTTTGTTTGATTAAAACTTATTTAATTCCAGTTTTTCTTTTTATAAGCTATATATTTCCCTCGCCTAAATGTTTTGAAACTAGGATTTTGAATATTTTTTTTCAAGCCTTATGGGGTAGTCGCCTTAATCTCATTAAAATAATTGTTACTTATTTACTTATTGAGTTGAATGGTTTGAACATGGTCCGTCCTTTATATTTCTATAATAGTATTTTTTTTTTGGCTAATATTAAGCCCCTTTTATTTAATTTAGGAAAAGGTTGGGAGCCTTGGGTTTATGAGTCCTGTAGTCCTTGGTTTCGTCAATGGGACTCTAATACTCTTAAAATAGTTAAAGTTTTCTCTTGTCATCCCACTTATATTAGGGAAACTTTCCTAAGGCTGAAACAATGGCATATTTCAAGTACTATGGTTATGGTGCTTCATCATAAACATTTATATAAGCATCTACTAGAACAAAATTGCGCTGTTCCAGTAGTCTTCCATAAATGCCTAGAGTCTTATTGGGGTTGCCTTCTGACTCTTTTATGGATTTCAAGAATTCCTCCATGAATCTGGGATTTACATTGACTGAGTTGCCATGAATGGATTAACATAAAAGCAAATCAAAAATGCAAGCAATTGACAGATAGAAATTATAGTTGCTTAAACTGTGTACAACAGGAAGAGACCATTGAACATTTATTTTTTCAGTGTTCATATATTCAGGATTTTTTGGGCCTTTCTTGCTGATCGTTGGAATGAGCCTTTGTTTGCAACTGTTTCTTACGTTAATTTAATTTATGGGTCCTTTTCATGGAAATGGTGAAAATGGAATTCTGATACATTGAATGTTATCTTTACAATATTGAAATGGCATATTTGGACTGCTCATTGTTTATTTACATTGCAACAGTTGTAGTCTTCTCATGATGAATTAGTACTTAACATTGTTTTTGATTTAAAACAAGTATTTTATGCAGACTCAAAGTCTATGAATACTCAAATGCTTCTGGATTTCTGAAATTTTTACCTTGGATTACTAACACTAATGTTCCTGTAACGTGATTTTCTATTTGTGTGTTTATTTCGTTCTTCCTGTGATTGTATGAGTTTTCTGTTCTCTGATTTCTTTTGTAGTCTTTTTGTTCAATAAAAATTCTCCTACTCTTTTTTGATAATTGACATGGGATCTTTAGCATCCACCTGAACTACCATGCAGATGGGACCTTGGTTTAACATCTCATCTGAAAGATGGCACCTCAGAAGTGCAGCACCCCCCCCAATACTGCACTACAGTGTCAGTACTCGGATATTAACCCAAGTGCCAGATGTGGGAACTGAACCCACAGTCATATGATCTCCTGGCCTCAGAGGCAAGTGTGCTACCTACTGAGCCACTGACACTGACATTATAAGCCCCACCCCCCAACAGTATGGTACACTGGGGAGCTCACTCCCAGTGTCCAAAAACATTTTTTACTTTTAACCCACAAAGAAGAAAAGCGTCCTCTAACATCATTTTTCTTTAACCTAAAAAAAGAAAATGGTCACTTATCTTCACCATCCCCTTCCCTATCCTGACCCTCCCACTGAGCACCCACCACCCCACACCCCTCACCTTTGCCCTACACTTATCACCAGAGGTTCTTGGCTGACATCTTCTGTGAACTGGGACACTTCTGCACTCTTCAAAGCCGAACCACAAACTGAGGAAACAAGGTAAGTGCCATATAATGTATTTCAATGGCGTTTTGAGCTTATGTTCATAACTTTGCCATTCTTATGATTTTTTTTCCTCCAGATTTTCAACATAGGCTTTTTGGGACCCCACCTCATGAACACTGCAACTGTTTTTCATTAATAGGACCCAGAAGGTGATTTTGCAGTTGCTGTGCAAAATCACCTTTCTGGAAGGAATAAAAAATGTTACTGCCATTGTTCATGAGGTGGGGTCCCACAAAGGCCAGGTTGAAAATTTGGTGAAAAACTTATAAAAATGGTAAGAGTTATGAGTGTTCATTGAAATGTTTCTATGCATGTGTGTAACTTTGGTAATTTTTAATATTTTGAGTGCAAATTTTCAATAGAGCCATTTTTTCACACCAACTCATGAACAGTATAGCTGTCACTTTTCACATCCTGCCCAAAATGTGTTTTCGCACCTGTGGCACGGATTGGCATTTAGGCATGGATCTGAACAGTTGTCACCTAAAGGGTTATGAGGTGGTGTCAAAAGAAGATTATGTTCAAACTTTGGGGTCAAAATATGAAAAAATGCTAAAATTATGACCATTCATTACAGTTTCAGTATGCCTGCTCGTAACTACAGAAATTTAAAGTGTTTTGATCCCAGATTTTCAGCATAGCCTTCTTATTACACGACCTCATGTATGTTACAGTTGTCATTTTCCAAATCCTGCCCAAAATGCATTTTCGCACCTGTGGTGTGGAATAGCTTTGCAGTTGTGCAGAATTACGTTTTGACGTTGTATCAAATATTTTCTATATCGGGGTACATGAGGTGGGGTAATAAGATGGCTATGCTGATGATTTGTTACTGTTGTCCTATAAATGGAAACACAGGGACCAGGGGGCTCTGTACTTCCAAGGCTATATAGATATATGTATCCATAGAGAGATGGGAACACAGGTCCTGGAGGGCCCTACATTTCCACAGACAAATAAGGATATTGAAACATATAATTTGACAGCAGATGAGGACCGCTTGGCCCACCCAGTCTGCCCATTTCACTACCTAATGGATAAGCTGCAGATCCTAGTTAACCAGCAGCCTACTTCTTTCTACCCCCACCCCCTAGAATTGCCTTATGGCTGTCTCATGCATGCTTGAATTCAGCCACTGTTTTTGACACCACAACCTCCTCCAGAAGGCCATTCCATACATCCACAACCCTCTCCATGAAAATATACTTCCTTACATTACCTCTGAGTCACCCCCCATCTTCAAATTGTGCCCCCTTGTTCTTGCACACCTCTTTTTTTGAAAGATGCTACCCTTTTGGACTTTGTTGATTCCCTTGAGGTACTTGAAAGTTTCTATCATGTCTCCCATCTCCCTCCTTTCCTCGAGGCTATACATATTAAGCTCCTTTAGTCTCTCTTCATATGTCTTCTGGTGCAGACCCTGCACATTTTAGTTGCCCTCCATTGGACAGCTTCCATCTTGTCTATGTCCTTGCAGAGACTGGATCTCCTGAACTGTACACAGTACTCCAGATGGGGTCTCACCAGCTGTCTGTACAGAGGGATAACAACTACCTGTTTTCTACTGGTGATACCTCTCCCTATGCATCCCAGTATCCCCCCAGCCCTCCTTTCAGATAGTATATGATTATACTATCTGTAAAAGTAAGGAAATTCATTACAAAAAAACGTCATTAATGCATTAGTTAGAGTTGTTACTAACATGACAAATGCAGGGAAGTGTAGAAAGGTGGAAACAAACACCACATTTCCCTGTTTTTGTTGCTTTAGTAACAACCCTAACTGATGCATTATAGAAAGTTTTTTTGCAATGAATATCTATCTATATACATATATATATATAAAACACATATATATATATATATATATATATATATATATAATGGGTAAGAAACTCTAGTATGCTGATTGGATGAAACATGTCACATGACCATGCATTATTCCACAAGGACCACATGCCTTCTGGTACAACTGTATACCTGAATTACTTTCCAGCCCTCAAAACCTTGTCACCAGTAGTGAGATCACTCCAGATCTGGCACAGATAGGCAGACACACATATACAACTGGTAAAAATCAGACTGCTACCCACAGGCACAAATAAATTAATATACAAGCCCCCCCCCCAAGTGTACACAAGATGTGGTTGATCCTGCCATACATTTTGAATAAAATGTAAAGTAAACATCTTATCTGGTTGGTCCTGTTATTTTTACAATGTACATGGACTTCCACTTTTTACTGTTGTAATGTAGTGAGACCGAGTGCTGTCAGTACTGGTAAATGAGTTGTTGCTAGAAGTTTAAAATAACTCTCACTCTGTTCAACAAGTAAAAATAACTTTTGTTTTTGTCATTATTTTGTTTACTTTTCAGAGAAAGAAGCCACTGTCTGTATGAGGAGAGTGACCATGAAGCACTTTCACCTTTATTACTGAAATGTAGCATGACTGAGCGAGGACCGTGGAGCACTTTCACTTTTATTACTGAAGGTGACAGGTGACATACAGGCAGATGTGTAAAGTATGTCTGTTCGTGTACAAAACCAATGTAAAATGTGTGAATTTTGTTAGTGTTCTCTAAAAGGAGCTGCTGACTGGACTGAGAGGTGAATGAGCACAGAGTGAGGAAGTTGACAGTTTCAGAAAAGTAGACACAAGGCAGAGTGAGTGTTGCCGAAACAACAGTCACTCTACCTTGCATCTACCTTTTTGAAGCTGCCTACTTCCTCACTCTGTGTGTGCTCTCCTCACAGCTCAGTCGGCAGCTTCTTTTAGAGGTATCTAACAAAGAACACACATTTTACATTGGTTTTGGACATAAGGGGCCAGATATTCAAAACTTTGCCCCAGGGCTAAATTAGCACTGCCTGGCGGGCAAACTTAGCACAGAGCAAAAAGCAAGCTACTGTATATTGAAATGGAAATAGCCCGGTGCTAATCCTACCGAATATAGCAGTCTAAGGAAGCCGGGCAAACTGGTCTGGGAGTGCAGGGCAAAAATAGCCCGGGAATAAGACAGCACTGAATATAGCTACAGGGAAGTGCAAACTGCAGCTATAGCTCATTAGACACTGAAGCAAGCCAGTGTTGCAGGTGAAGAACATTGTGTGTGATTGCATAGAAATGTCTCCCATCTACTACAAACACACCTCTCAACTCTCTGCCTCATAAATCAGGGACAAGGCTTAAAATAATTAGGGACAAAGGTTTAAAAGCAGGGACACATCTTACAAATTGATGATATCTGTAGAATAAGTGGTTTAGTGTAACATGCATTTTCTAAAGAAGAACACATCTGTAACATTAATGTTTGATATTATTTTATGCTTACAAACCCCACTGTTTGGTCATGGAAACACAATGTTTAGGAGGGACAGAGGAAACCTTTGAGGTAACATCAGGGATGTCCCTGAAAATCAGGGACAGTTGAGAGGTATGGCTACAAACAACAATGTAGGCCATACACTGCAGAACTGTGCTATGCTGAAGTAAGGTTTGCCTGCGGTGAGCTGATTGTGCAGTGCTAACACATTAGCCTGGTGCAAACTGGTTAGCCCGGGGCAAACGGGAGCTGTATTTAAAGCTCCCATGCAAATGAGCCTACTTAGGTAATCTGTGAGCAAACAGGCATGTTTGCATCTCATTATATTTATTTTTTTATTTTATTTATTTTTTGATGATTGGGTAGGTGCACTAGACATGAAAGTGATTATTTTCAGGCACAACCCAGGATATATGCTGCTTAGCATACATTGCCATGCAGTTTGCCTGGTGCTACTGCATGGTGTGTGTGTGTGTGTGTGTGTGTGTGTAGCAATCTATAAATGTAGATAGGTACAGAGACACTCACACACACACATATATATATATATATATATATATATATATATATATAGATATAGCTATCGATAGATAGCTATGTATACACACAGGCACACACACATACTACCTGTGGCCACACATGTCCTGGATGATGCCCCCACCCCACACCAACAGAGCTGGCCCACAGCAGGTGTGGGTGGAACACAGTGGGGGGACACAAGTATGCATGGGGCAGGCAAACCTGCTGGGGGTGGGGCGATGTCGGCTGTAGGGTCACTGGGCTTTGCAGTGCAGCCATCCAATATATAGGGACCCAAGCAGACAGGCTGGGCCGGGCAGCCCATCTCAGCTGTCATGGTCCCTGTTCCCACTTGTGTTGGTTCCACTCCCTGGTAGTCCAGTGGTCCCCCAACCCCCAACATGAATCCCGACCCCCAGTTCATGTAAAACACCTATTTGTCCCTGGTGTTCTAGTGGTCCTCTCACCCCCAAGCATGATCCCCAACCCAGTAGCCGCGGTATTTAGTGAATTTCCCTGGTGTTCTAATGGCCCCCAAGAATGATCCCCGATGCCCGGTAGTCCTGAAAAGAGAGAAATACCTGGTGGTCTACTAGTCCCCCACCCAGAAGTACACTGCCTGTCCTCCCAGACTCAGTCTAGATACAACGCCGGCAACTGGCTCAGTCCTCCTCTCACCACCATGGCCGGCTGCCAACTGCAGTATGCATGAGCACTGGGGGTCTGCAATAAAACAGAGGAAGTTGGTGATTGTCTGGGGCTGCAAAGAGATCTATCTCTGCAGTGCCCCACCTTGAAAAAATCACTTTCAACACCAAAGGGTCCAGGGACCATTCGTCATGGCCCTGGGAGATTCTGCTCAATGCATCTGCTAGCACATTGTCCTTCCCTAGAAGGTGGACTGCCATCAGAGAGGTCTGCAGAGAATAAGCTAGGGACCACAATTTCATGGCTTCCATGCACAAAGCCATGGACTGAGTGCCTTCCTGCTTGTTGATGTACCACAAGGTGGTGGTGTTGTCTGTTCTGACCTGAACTACCTTGTTCTGCACTGTCTGAGAGAAAACTTGCAGGGCCAGAAAGACCGCCCTGAGTTCCAAGAGATTGATATGAAGAAGGTATTCCTGAGGGGGCCACAGTCCCTGGGCTGTGACAGCCCCCAGAAGGGCTCCCCACCCCAATAGAGAAGCATCCGTGGTTAGGACCACAGAGTGAGACTGAGTGACGAATGGCATTCCAGTGCCTTAGCCAAATATTTAAATGTTAAATTGCCCTATTCTTTGCTATACCAGCTCTAGGTAATTTTAGGACTTCTGATATAATTACTGTGTCTTGTTTCTTCTTCAAAGTGGTACCTAGTGCCTGAAAGTCTTTAGTTATGTCCTCAAAGCTTCTTCTGCCCAAGTCATTTGTACCAGCATGCACTACTACTGTAGGATTTATTGTATTTTTTACATATCCCTGGATAGTGTTTTTGATGTCTGAGACTTTTGATCTTGAGAGGGAAGCTACCTGGCTATTACCTTTTCTACCTTCAAATATTATTGTGTCAGTGTACTTTAGCATGGAATCCCTAATTACAACAATGTCCCTATTTTCCTCTGAGAGGTATTCCATACTATGCTCTTCTTGTATATCCATACTTTCTACTTGTTGGAATTCCTGCACCTGCTGGGTACTGCCATGGTCTGAAGGTGGGGGAAGGGGTGGTTATTGGAATTGCCCCTAGCAATATCTTCCTGCTTGTATGTTGTGGGCAAATGAGTACCTTCTTATGCCTGACAGTGAACCCACATATTCATTGGAAGCTGTTCTCCTATTTGACACTGTTTTTTTTCTCTATCTGTAGTGGTAGCAATGTTCAAATTATTTACATTGCTTCCTTGTTTACATATGCCATCCTGCCTGTTGGTAATCAAAGTATTCATGTCTGTGTGGTCTATTAATGGTGAAAATCTATTTCTTATTGTTATATTCACCACATCCATGGAGTGCCTCCTTCTTTGTTTTCTTCCTCGTCACCTTACATCTGTCATCTATCTTTCCTTTGTAAGATTCATCCACCCCCTTATTTATCTCCCTCTTTCTTTTATTATATACCACTTCTTGGCTAACAATACTGACATTTTCAAACTCCACTTGTTTGATAGAACATACTGTTTCACCTATAAGTTTCTCCAGTTCTTGTATTTCCTTATTACAGCCTGTGTTACTTTCACATTGTTTATCCCATTTGTTCCGGTTAAATTCCCATAGTGGTCCGGTCTATTTCTTAATTCATCAATTTCCTTTTGCTGCTCTGTAATCAATATACATTTTCCACAAGTATAGTTGGTTAGATTTTTAATGGCTATGTACATGTTACATGATATACACTTTCTCTACTATTTCCCTGCAGTCTCATCACAAGTCACAGATTCCATGGTATATTTGACCTATTACAAGTCCTGTCAATAATTATCAGTGATTACAACCATTCAGTCCCAAGGGTTATGGCCACCTTGCTCACCTTAATTAGTGGACACAGACAGATGCAACTTGCCTCAGCCTGCATTGCTTTCACTCTACCCTCATCTCTGCTCACTAGCTGCACTAATTTTATAGCACTAGAATGGAAGTGGCTTTCTTAGTCTCTTCCGGTAACTCTGGAGAATAAAAGTTAAAAAAATAGGCACTGCACCAATTCCCTGCCTTTGAAAAGGCAAACAATAAGTGCCTGGAGGTGCTAAAGGTCAGTTCAAGCTATGCCATGTTCAGCAGTGCTTGTTCCTCATTCCCCGAATACCTAAGGGTCAGGGTTCAGTTACTATGGTGATGGTACACACACCCCATATTTTTCCTGCTTGTCTCAGTCCTTGCTCTCAGCCTTGCAATAAAACTTTGATTAGAAGTACCCCACGCTCATTCATAGAGCTAACCTGTAAAATGCAGACTCTAACTCTGGTTCTGCTCACAAGGTGCACTGATTTTATAGCGTTAGACCAGAAGTGACTTTCCCAGTCTCTTCCAGTAACACTGGAGAATAAAAGTTAAAAACATATAGGCACTGCACCAATTCCCTGTCTTTAAAAAGGTAAACAATAAGTACCTGGATGCTCTAACGTGCAATCCAAACTAAACAGTGTATGGCAGTGCTTGTTCCTCCCTCCACTGGTATCTAGGGGTCAGGATTCAGTTGCTATGGTGATGGTACACCCCCTCCATAGTTTTTCTGCTTGTCTCAGTCGTTGCTTTCAGCCTTTTAATAAAACTTTAATTAGACATATCCCACACTAATTTGAAGTACTCCCCTGTAAAATGCAGACACTTACAGAGTTACAACAATAAAAGTGAAAGTCCTTGTACACTAAGACACTGTAAAAATGGCAGGATCAACCAGATAAGACTTTTAAATTACAATGTAATCAAAAAGTGTGACTGGATCAACCAGATAACTATTACCTACAACTTAAACTGATCTCAATTATGGCATGGTCAACCAGATCATCCACTAATGAAACATTTATTTGTAACACACAGCGGCTACTTTTTTTGTCCCCCCACCAAGATTTGTGGCCATTTTATAAGGTAGATAACCCACTCTAGAATGTGCAGTCATGCTCTGATATATGCAAGCCAGGGTGGTTGAATACACTGTGCCTGCAGCCATATATATATGGCTCACCACAATATATCCCAGACAGACCATCTTAGGGTAGTTGATTTATTCCACTGGGGTATCAAACAGATGAGGCATGCTGATGAGTCCTGGTAGGACAAAACACGTGTCCATGCCATCTGTTAGCACCCTTTGCAAATTGTGTGAGAGGCTTTTTGGCACCATGCGATTCTGCTTAAAGTTGAACCAGCATAACATTCTGTGGTGATTTGCATATGCAGCCCATGATGCTTTGCATTGTGAGGGCATGTGTGATTTTGTATTTTCTTGAAACTTGGCTTCCCAGCCAAATGTCCTTTGGGGTAACACTTGTCTCAGTGTTCTCGCATACAGGTTCTTTGTCTTATAAATAGTTTTTTTTTATTTTAATGGGTTCACCACAATATAAACCAGACAGACCATCTTAGGGTAGCTGATTCATTCCAGTGGTTTGTCAAAGTGATGAGGCATACTGATGAGTCCTGGTAGGACAAAACACATGTCTATGTCATCTGTTAGCACCCTTTGCAAATTGTGTGAGAGGCCTTTCGGCACCATGCAATTCTGCTTAAAGTTGAACCAGCATAACATTCTGTGGTGATTTGCATATGCAGCCCATGATGCTTTGCATTGTGTGGGCATGTGTGATTTTGTATTTTCTTGAAACTTGGCTTCCCAGCTAAATGCCCTTTGGGGTAGACCTTGCCTCATTGTTCTCGCACAGAGGTTCTTTATCTTTTAAATAGTTTTTTATTTTAATGGGTTCACCACAATATAACCCAGACAGACCATCTTAGGGTAGCTGATTCATTCCACTGGGGTGTCAAACAGACGAGGCATACTGATGAGTCCTGGTAGGACGAAACACGTGTCTATGTCATCTGTTAGCACCCTTTGCAAATTGTGTGAGAGGACTTTTGACACCATGCAATTCTGCTTAAAGTTGAACCAGCATAACATTCAGTGGTGATTTGCATACGTAGCCCATGATGCTTTGCATTGTGTGGACATATGTGATTTTGTATTTTCTTGAAACTTGGCTTCCCAGCCATATGCCCTTTGGGGGTAACCCTTGCCTCAGTGTTCTCTCACAGAGGTTCTTTGTCTTTTAAATAGTTTTTTATTTGAATGGGTTCACCACAATATAACCCAGACAAACCATCTTAAGGTAGCTGATTCATTCCAGTGGGGTGTCAAACAGCTGAGGCATACTGATGAGTCCTGGTAGGACGAAACACGTGTCTATGTTATCTGTTAGTACCCTTTGCAAATTGTGTGAGAGGACTTTTGACACCATGCAATTCTGCTTAAAGTTGAACCAGCATAACATTCTGTGGTGATTTGCATACGCAGCCCATGATGCTTTGCATTGTGTGGACATATGTGATTTTGTATTTTCTTGAAACTTGGCTTCCCAGCCATATGCCCTTTGGGGTAACCCTTGCCTCAGTGTTCTCTCACAGAGGTTCTTTGTCTTTTATATAATTTTTTATTTAAATGGGTTCACCACAATATAACCCAGACAGACTGTCTTAGGGTAGCTCATTCATTCCACTGGGGTGTCAAACAGCTGAGGCATACTGATAAGTCCTGGTAGGATGAAACACATGTTTATGTCATCTGTTAGCACCCTTTGCAAATTGTGTGAGAGGCTTTTTGGCACCATGCAAATCTGCTTAAAGTTGAACCAGCATAACATTCTGTGGTAATTTACATATGCAGCCTATGATGCTTTGCATTGTGTGGGAATGTGTGATTTTGTATTTTCTTGAAACTTGGCTTCCTTGCCAAATGCCCTTTGGGGTAACCCTTGCCTCAGTGTTCTCGCACAGAGGTTCTTTGTCATATATGTATATATATATCTATATATATATCGATATATACACATACATAGCAAAATACTCCATTAATACATCATTTAGGGTTGATGTCACAGTGACAAAAGTTTGGAAATTTGATGTTAGGGTTACCATCTCCACCACTCCACCCCAACCTACAGGCACCAACAGGCATTGGGTCATGCCATGGGCTCATCAGGCCCAACATTTACCCCATTCCATGTATAAACAAACTGACACTCTACAGTATAGGAGAATGGGGTGAGTGTTAGGTTTGATGACCCCATGGCATGCCCCAAGGCCTGTTGGTGCCAGTAGGGCAGGGGTTTTGGTTGGGTGGTAAGCGTGGTAACCTTAACATCAAATTTCCAAACTTTTGTCACTGTGACATGAACCCTAACTGATGCATTAACAGAATTTTTTTGCAATGAATTTCCCTTCTTTCTAAGAAAGTGTAATGTAAGTGGTTAGTGCTATGTGTTTATCGAAGCGTGGCCCTCTGGGCCCCATGTTCCCTTCATGTTGCCCATTTTTTGCATAATGTGGCCCTCCTGGCCATGCACTCCCATTTACATATAACTGTAGAGCGATACAGCAGCCCTATAGGGCAAGAAACACTTGTAACACTAATTTGCTAATATCTCAGCAACCATAGCAACTATGAAAAAAATTCAAGTGCCATTGTAATCAAGACAGCAAAATCTCCATGCAAGACAGTCAACTAAATCTGTATCTCACATTGTTTCTGAGATATAGACACTGAAAAGTCCTGTGGATACCACAATGTTATCCTATGGCAAAAATCTTAACTTTGTAATGCCATATATTTGGAACTGATAACATTTTTTACAACTAAATAGCATGTGTCACATCTCTGGGACACCCGCTTTATACTTTACAAATTTCAAGCCAAAAGACCAAACCATTTATTTACAGTGTAAGGTACCTGGTAACCGGGCCCCTGCTCCCAAAAACTGTCTATTTGTGTATAATGATATGAGTCTGTCTGCGTGCAGGACCCCTGAGTCCTGCGCTCCCACTTACACATAAAAATGGAGCCATACAGCAGTCCCACAGTACTGAAAAGAAACCCTTGTAACAGTTATTTGCCAATATCTCAGCAAATTGTACAACCTAGGAAAACAATTCTACTGCAGGTGTCATCGGTGACTTCAAAACTTCCTTACAAGCTGAGATTCAAGCTATGGGTAGCAAAAAATCTGCATCTCGCTTTGTTTTTGAGATACAAGCTCCGAAAGGTGCCCTGGGTGCCACAATGTTATCCTATGGGAAATGTATCAATTTTGTAACACTGTAAATATGAGCCTGTTGAATATTTTAGGACTAAACCACCAAAAGGCACATTTGTTGGACCAGGGCTTACCACCCTTCACATTTCAGCCCAAAAGCACAATCCACCTTGGCACAATGAAGTGACAAAGAAAACAACACATGGGACAATGTTGTGGAGTATTGTTATCGAGACAACAAAAATGCTTTCATGACAACAACAATGTTTTTGTGATTCCCTATACCATACAATGGAATGTTGTTGTGCACAAAAAAATGTTGTCGTGCACAAACAATTTTTTTCACAAATGTGTTCGCAAATGTTTTCGCAATGTACATATAAATGTTCCCATAAGCTATGGAACATGAAAAACTTGAATAACTTTTGAACAGATTAATATTTTTTCACCAAATCTTCAAAAAGCACCATTTCAACCCAGGCCACATATATATGTGCAAATCTGAATCCACTCAGATGCATTCTTCAGTTCATTATGGCTGACCAAAAAATGCACAAACGTTGGACATTTTTTACATTTTGGACATTCTATGATTCCACAACCATACATTCAACTGGAACAAGCCTTTTTAAGACCCAGAGATCTATGGTTGGAGGATGTGCATGCAAAATGTTAGGCAAATTGGACAAATGGTTGCAAAGTTATTAAAGTGCAAACTTTGGGGTTTAAAATAGAAGTGACCATGCAACCCTAACTATACCTGCCCTACTGGACAGATATTATATATATATATATATATATATATATATATATATATATATATAAGGATATACAATGGTGAGCTGTCAGATAAATGATTTATCTACACAAGTGCTGTTTGACCTCGGGTAACTTCACGGTGGCGTGAAAGCCGCAGTGAGGTATCCGAGGTCAAATAGACAAGTGTAGATAAATCATTTATCTGACAGCTCACCATTGTATATTTCATTTATGCAATAGGGATTCTTCTTATCAGTGCGGGAACATTTGGTTTTAACTGTTTACCTTCTTTTTTTAAATGATAATTTCTGGGACTTTTGGTTAACTTTCCTTGTGTATGTCCGCCTAGCGGGGTGGTTCCTATTAAATGAAACACCACTCATTTTGTAGAGAACTTCTTGCTGAACAAATGTCATGGTGACAGTATCATGCTACTTTTTGTTTTAAAGTTATTCGCATTTGTTTGATGAAAAAGTGAAACAAAAATTTAATTTTATGCTGTTTTTTGCTAATTATAAAAAACTAAAAGGTATTTATTAATGAAACACCACTCATTTTGTAGATATTTTCATGCTGAACATTTTTTGTGCTCATAGTACCATGCTTTCATTTTTAGTTTTAAAGTGATTCACATTTGTTTGTCGAAAAAGTGAAAAGAAAATTGAATTTTATGCTGTTTTTTGCTAATTATGAAAAAACTAAAAGGTATCTCTGAATGAAACACCACTCATTTTGTAGATATTTTTATGATGAACATTTTTCGTGCTCACAGTACCATGTTATCATTTTTCATTTTAAAGTTATTTATATTTGTTTCTCTGAAAAGTGAAAAGAAATGATTTTTGCTGTTTTTGCTAATTATAAAAAAATGAAACGGTATCTATAAATGAAACACCACTCATTTTGTAGATATTTTTATCCAGAACATTTTCGTGCTCACAGTACTATGCTATCATTTTTCGTTTTAAAGTTATTCACATTTGTTTGTCAAAAAAGTGAACAAAAAAGCTTTGATTGACAGTTTGCATTTATCCCACATATGTGGAATAAATCTAGGGTGGTTAGATTTATTCCACATATGTAGAAATAAATGGATTTATTCAATGGCTTTTGGTCTCACACCTATTGCATAAATATATATATATAGATATGTATGTATATATATATATATATATATATATATATATATATATATATATGCAGATATAGGTAGAGATAGAAATATATATAAAGCTTAAAGTTGGACCAGCATAACATTCTGTAGTTATTTGCATATACAGACCATGATGTATTGCATTGTGGGGCATGTGTGATTTTGTATTTTCTTGAAATATATATATATATATATATATATATATATATATATATAGAGGCAAAAACTCTGTTTAATGCATTAGAGTTCGGGTTGTTCCACAGCGACAAAAGTGAGGAAATTCGCTGTTAGGGTTGAAAACCCCCTGGACCCCGCCCACCCTCCAACCGGCATTGGGTGCGCATTGGGATCATCAGCCTAACTCTCACCCCATGACATGTGTAAAGCAGCAGAAGTATAGGAGAATGGGGTGAGGTTGGGACCCGCGTGTCTCAATGCGCCTATCGGTAAAAGGTGAGGGTTCAACAATAATAATCTCCTATCATCTATGGCTAACTAACTAATTAAATGGAGTTTTGCTCTATTCCCTTCTCTTAGAGAATGATAGCGAGAAATAGTGAATGTAATGCAGCGGGGCTGTGGGGACCTCAGACTGCGCTCCTGCTGCATAATCTTGATGGTGCCCGCCACATGATGTCTTGTGACATACTAACAGGGACAACAGCATAAACAGAAATGCTAACAGTGGCGCACATGGTAACACAAGCGTGAATGAGAACAGAAGAATTAGCACATGGTGGCGTGAGCGGGAGCGGTCTGCCACGTGATGTGTTGTCACATAGTAACATGGTGCCTGCAAACAGAAATGTCAATGGGCATGGTGATGTAAAGTGAAACAGAAAGATAAACAGTACTGTAGACAAAATGGCAAAAAATAACAGAAATGCAAGAGCAAATGAAAACGCAAAGGATAACGCACATGGTGGCGCAGACATCAACGGTAAGTGAAACGGGTACGGAACTGCAAGTGGAAAGGGCAACAGTAACAGTAATGTAAGTGCACAGGCTGGTTTTCCCCAAAACCTGCATAGAGAAAGACAGTGAGTACAAATAATGTCTGCATAATAATGAGTATCGGCGCAGAAAATGAGAACTTGGAATACTAAATACGTTATATCTCAGGAACTGTATAACGTAGGAAAAAAATTTAAAAGTCATATTATTTACAACTGTCCTGAAAGGGGGCTAAGAAGTTTTCTGACGAAAAGTCTGTATCTAGCACCGTTTCCGAGATACGGGCCCTGAAAGGCGCGGCGAATGCTGTAATGTTATCCTATGGGAAAAAAAGGAAAGTTTGGAGCACCATAACTTTGCCTCCCTGTAATGTTTTTTCACCGAACCACTGAAAGGCACATCTGTGGGCTGTTGGCTGTCTTCCCTTCAAATTTCAGGAAAAAGACTAAACCGTTATTTTGACAGGGATCCAAAGGTTTCTGTAATGAGTTAGCGCCGTAATGTTATCCTATGGGAAAAACTGTCAACTTTGGAGTGCCGTAACTTTGCCGCCATGTAATATTTTTTCAATACAACACTGAAAGGCACATCTGTGAGATGTCGGCTGCGTTCCCTTCAAATTTCAGCCCAAAACTCCCAACCGTTCTTTTGCAGTGCAGTGCCAAAGAATCGCTGTCACTGTCCCACAGATGGAAAACTACTGTCGCAATTTGCGAAAGCTTTCGCACAAAAGTTAGACACTTTCGTGAGCATGAAAGTAATTTGCGAAAGTACTTTTTCCAGAAATTTGAAAAACATATTTCTGGGGTGTTTTACCACAAAATAAAGACATGGCAAGCATCCTCAGGGCCCGACTAGGTGAATACAAAAAGAATTAGGTTGCTAGAGGGTCCCAAATTTAAATGCCAACCATTTTTCTGATCACCAACTGAAAACAAAATGGCAGATTTGCGAAAGTAACAGGCCCATTTGCGAAAGTAAAAATGCATTTGTGACACTGTTAAACTTTTTAACTTTTCCCATTAACTTATAATGGGAAACTGTTTTTTGAATAACTTTTGAACCGTTTAAAATTTTTTCACGAAATCTTTGAAAGACACATCGGGGACCCTGGCTGCATGTTTCCTGAAGATTTTGGGCTGGTCACCAAACCGTCACGACCTGTAGGTGTGACCATAGAATTCAGAAAAAGCGTAAGCTACGCAGATCATGCTTAATAACTCTGCAGCCGTATATCCGACGGTACAAAACTTGGCAGATCCCAAGGCCTATGTTTCTTGATCATGTATTCCAAATTTCAGGCAAATCTGTCAAACAGTTGTAAAGTTATTAAGGTGCAAAATTTTGGGTTTAACATAGAAATGGCTCCTCAACCCTAACTATGGTAGCACTACCGTACTACCATAATAGATATATATATATATATATAGGTAGAGATAGAAATATATATTTTTTTTATTTTAAGATATAAAAGTTGGGATTTAAACTAACTTTTTATTCCCTTTTGCTTTCCCTACCACCTCCCTTGAAATTGCAGACTCAGTGCTATTTTTTTGTATTAATTTAACATCCCTGTCTCTTTTGTTCAACTAGACTTTAAGCAGGTAATTTTTTACCTTTGACATTCTTTTCAGTTGATTTTGTTTTAAATGCATTCGTTATGGACTATGTAAATTCATGCCCCACTCTAGGGAGTTTAGAGTTCCCTCCCCTCTCCCTTTTTCCTACCAGTCTACCTCCTGTGAGTTTGAGACATAACTATATTTCAAGAAAATATAAATTTTTTTGATGGTTTTATTTAGTTATTTGTTCCCCTTTTTCGCATTTTTATGCCTACTTTCAGTGCCAGCATTTATATTTATTATGGATTAGTTTACCTATATATAAACACCTTTAGTGTATTTGTTTTGTGGAATTGAAGTTTACAGTGTTTGGTTTAATTTGTTTCATTTAATAATTCTGCTCCATCTAAGTTGCTATTTAACTTGTTTTTTTATTGTGTTTGAGGGTACTGTAATTCATTATTATGCAGTTGTTTTGCACCTTGTCTTTTGCTGACTGTTTTATATACTGCCTGTTTTTGTCCCACATATTCAAAGGAGATGTGTGGCCCAAAATGGAGATGAGCGGCACATTTCAGAAAATGTTCAGAAGTGTGATATTCAAAAGAGAGAGATTCGATACACATGTCTGAATGTGTGATTGTGCAGAAATAATGTATGCAGCGCAAAAATAGGAGGCAGGTACATGAATATGCCATGCATCCATATATTCAGCCAATATATGCGGCACATCTGCCGCACATCTCAGAAGTGTGCCACACAAAGTTAGACAGACAAAAGGGTGGCCTAAATCAGCCAGCCACCTACAAGAAGGTAACAGAACTGCAGACAAGCCATTCTGAGACAACCCTTGGAGGTAGACCAGGACATGCTCCAGGCACCCACTCACAGCAGCCACGCCAAGACGGATGTACCAAAAGCCACATGTGCCAGGACACCTTGATCACTGCCCAGAGAGCCATCCATTACACCACTCTCAGGATGTGGACACTCAGCTGTTTCACACCAGTACTATTGGGTGCCCCCCCAGCACACCATTGGGACAGACAGGCACACTGCAGCACATGTACCAGGGCCATGGCCTGCAGTGTGAAACTCTGAGGTGGCATGTGCCCAGGGTGATGACTGGGGCAATGCTGACCAGGTAGGCAGGTGATACTAGTTGGCAGCATGACACAGGCCAGGGACTGACCTGTGGCACACACCCATGGTGGTACAGTATAGGTGCACACAGGTGGGATCCACCCACTCAAGTATATGGTCACCTTCTGCTCTCTGCTATTCCTTGCAGTTCTCACCATGGTCTTCTCATGCGGGGGGGGCACTGCGGGTGATTGTATGCTGCATACAGAGCTGGTGTATCACATGCATGTGGTATACCAATCAGAGTGTGTCACACTGTTCCCTCCCCAGTTTCTTGTCCAGGTGGGCACTGTGGACACTGTCCAGGTGGGCCCCCCTGTATCCCAGTCTGACCAAGTAAATGACTATGAGTAATGGCACTGTACCCAGGCCAATACAGTCCACCCACCCACTCACACCTGCCTGCTAGGCTGCAGTACCTCATATTCACCTTTGTGGTGTGGTAGGGCTACCCTGCAAAGCTGGAACTGTGCATGCCTTGGGCATGCAAATGGCCTGCATACATTCCAGTAATGAGCTGCGCATCTGGGGAATAAGCATGGAATGTGCAATGAGGACATTTGCATATCCCAGCTGAATATTGTGATTTTGCGTGCTGTGTATGCGGCTGCCTATTGAGCGTTTCCCTATGTTCTGCACTGCTCCCAGGTCATCCACCGTGCCATGCATCTCTCACAGCGCGATTGCTCATGTGGATATTCAGCCTGACATGCACAATCACATCTCATGGTGTATCTTCTGAATATACTATTGTTATGTGCCACTGCATCTAAGTTGCATGGCACAGGCACTTGCACAGTACAGCCTGGGACTTTTGAATATGGGCCCTAAAACTTTAAATGATCTATGTCTTGTAGCTGAAAAATGAAATTACTAGTAAGCATGTGCATTAGACTATATAAATTATTAGCATTTACAACTCACTAATGCTCCCCTGTTGAAGCCTCGGCTTTTCAGGCACAGTGTTAGGCTGGGGTTTTTTGGCCATTCAGGTCTCCTGTCTGTGTCTTCACTGAGGTGTAAAAACAGTATTTCTTTAATTTTTGTGTTATACTCAATAGCCTCAACACCTCTAAATTTACTGTGCAGCTTGGTGTGTTCAGTGGCACAGTGAAAATGTTTGCATTATACTTTGGGACTGCCCAGGAGTCAAAGCTTGCTATTCACAGTCAGATAATGTACCTGCGCTATCGACTGTGAATAGGGCCAGGATGAGTCAGTACTAACCCTGTACTAACGCTGCTATGGCTACCGCTAACCCTACTAGCACCACACTGACATGGAGCTAGGAGTATGGCTCCACAGTGAATAGTTCAGGTCTGCTAATCCCTTTTCACTAAAGTAGCCATTTCAATGAGTCCATTGGCATGCAAGGCACTATGTGGCCATTTGCATGCCCATAATGGCCCATATACATAGGCTGTACTGAAATTAATGCCCCCCCCAGCCCCTGACTCAGAGACAGCCCTGTGTCCTTGGTGCCTAGTGCCCCTCCCTGCTGGTCACTGGCCAAAGTAAAAATGAATAAGTTCCTCTGCTGCTAGTGGTTCCCCCATGCTCACCAATAAAAGAATGTTCCCTGGTGCTAGTGGCCTGCCCCATGATTGCCAATTCCCAGCCCGAAGTTCACAATCACATTTTACCTGGTGTAAGTGGTCACTCCTTCCCATGATCTCCAACTGCTGGCCCAAGTATATCACAAGAATGTTTTCAGCTGCTAGTGGCTCCCCCTGTTTGATTGCCATCCTGATCACACACACACACACACACACATATATATATATATATATATATATATGTGTGTGTACATATATATATATATATACACACACACACACACACACACACACACACACACACACACATATCTTCTCTGGTGGCTAGTGATCCCAGGATCACTATCAAACTCGCACAAGCAATATCGCGCGTGATATTACAACGCGTACATTTTAGCGTAACAGCATAATAGCTAACGCAAATTAAAGTGTGTAATTTAATAGCGCATTGTAGAAATTTAAGCTTACTGAATGATGCTTGGGGTTCCTGCTACAGATTTCATCTTATCTTGTTTGATAATTCCATCAGTATTTGCTACTACCATTTTTTGCAGTGCACCTCAATGTGTTACACCCTTTCTCCTCCCAAATTTCCTGTTTCTATCTCTTCCTACCTGGATACTAAGCTCACTACCATTTTTTGCAGTGTACCTCAATGTGTTACACCCTTTCTCCTCCCAAACTTCCTGTTCCTATCTCTTCCTACCTGGATACTAATCAACCATGGAAACTCTACTAAGTATAGTCAATAGAATTAATTTTATTTCAACATCACAAAAGCGTCTCTCGGTTTTGATTTGTATGGCATCATGCCTCAAAAAAGTGACACTTGCTTCTTTTTTTTTAATGCAGGTAAGATTCCCCTTTTGTGTGTGACTCAAATTAACTCACTATACTCAATAACTCATGATACTCTATATTGCGCTATATTGCTAACGTGCTATAGTGTTGCAGCGCTATTATGTATACGCTGTTTTTGCTAACGCTATTTCAGCAGTGCTATTATGACCAGATCCCGTGATCCCATCCCCTGCTGATTGCTGGACCCAAATGAAAGATTCAGTTTCCCCTGTGTCTAGTTGTTCCTCCTCCTACCAGAACCCTCACACGTACTGTAAAACATATTCCCTGGTGTCCAGCGGACCCTCCCCCCCATCCAGTCCCTGTCCCCAGTGTGACAAGCCCCCCCCAAACACAGTCTGGCCCCCAGTCTCATTCTGCGTTTTCTGCCTTGCATTACTGTATACAGTATGCACTCACTGATTGACAGCTCATTCTGAGCTGTCAACCACTGAGCACATACTGTATACAGTACACACTCATTGACAGTTCAGTCGGTGGCCAGCCATGGCGGAAAGTGGACAGCTGTGCCAGTCATCTGTTCAGGGTAGGGATGGGGGAGCAAGGTGGTGGGACATTACCTGCCGAGATGGTGGGTGGGTGGGTGGGAGTCCAATGATCACCAAGGAATATGATGTTTTATTGGGTGTTTGCCATATTTAGGTTATGGGGGAGGGGTCCAGTAAAGACTGGTGACGTGTGTAGATATATATGGTATGTACATGTGAGCAGATTGGGGAAGGACCACTGGACACCAGGGAAATTCTATCATTAATTCCGGGCTGGCGATCAGTGGGGAAAGGGACCACTAGCCACCAGGGAGGATGTATGTATTTGTGTTCAGGACAGTGATCACTGGAAGGGAGCCACTAGCACTGGGGAACATTGTTGTACTACACTCGGGCTGGTGATTGATAATCATGGGAGTGGGGGACAACTAGCACCAGGAAAAATGTTATTGGGAACTTCGGGCTCGCGATTGGCGATCATGGGGGAGACTACTAGCACCAGGGGAACTTATACATTTCTATGCAGGCTGGCTAGACACCAGGGATACTTATTTAATTCTATTGGGCCAGTGACCGGGGCACTGCAATGCTTTTGACAGCCACTAGGGTTGAGTGGCATAAGGCAAGGCCTGGGTAGGAGGTATTTACTCCACGCAATGGGAACTGCACAAGAGGCCCATGTGCAGGGAAAATGCTTTGTAAACTGGACAGTGCTGATATTCACATCCCCTTCCCCTCATTTGCATTGCAGCTCCTTCCATGCTTTGCTCCAGTGCAAACCCAGTTTGAGCATGCAAACTGGGCTTTTGTGAATACCAACTCACCTCAAAACTCAGTTTGGTCATGCAAAACTGGGTATGCCTTGATGCAAATTTTTGTGAATCCTGGACCAGATTTGTTAGTAGTCACATAGCACAATGAGGAAATCAATCCTCCTACAGCAGAATTAACCTTTCATCACAAACATGGCTGCTACCTTTACTTACTAAAACCTTTAACTAGGCCCTAAAAATGAAAAAATCTTAAATAAAAAACAAACTAAATTAATTAAATATTGTTTCTCTGATCATCACGCTCTCCTTACACACAAAGAACGCTTTAGAAACATTGGGCAGGATTTTCAAACCGTGGTACAGGGCTTTCATCCAGCCCTGCGCCACAACATTTTGTTTTTGTTGATGCCCCAAACCCTTCCCCTGCAACTGCACCCAATTTTACAATCTCGGTCACAGTTGCAACAGTTTTCATAAATTACGGTGGCTTGCACAAACTATCTGGTACAAGCTCCATATATCAGGCCCAGAATTGCCACAAGTTAGTCCAAAAAACTATATTTCTAAAATGCAGCAATTGCCATACGGGATAGAAAATCTTGTTAGGGCACTGCAAGCCCTGTGCGCCATATCAGCAACAATCTGGGGATTGTGGCAATCTAAGACATTTGAAAATCCGACCCATTGAATTTGATTCATAGTTGTCATTATGAGTGTTTCTTTTTTTTTTCTATATAGCTTTTTCTTCTGTAGAGGGGCTGGAAGATAAGACTTCAGCTCTTTCTTTGAGGACTTCAATCTGTCCTAATCAGGGCATTAAGTAGCCTGTCAGTGTCCCTCAATTTCAGTTTTCTCCTGTTTCCCCATCACTGGGGTGCACACTTCAGCATATGCAGGTGAAGGCACATGCATGCTGTAGATGTCCCACAGCACCATCCTTTTGTTAGAGTCCTGAGTCCTGCACTATCCTTGGGCCTCCACCCAGAGAAGTCATTCAGTGGCAACACTAAGCCTCCCTCCACAGGAAAGGAGACCAGTCCTCCAGATGCTCGATCCTCTCCCTCTGCAGCTGACCCCTAGTGACTTATGTTTCCCACTGAACACAGGTTGCCAGTGTGGCAGGAAGTAAGGTGTGGGTGCCTGAGTCCTCCATGCCACTGGGCCAGCTGATTACTAGTGTTCCTTTGCTGACAATGAAAAATTCTTCTCCTACCTATACCTACATATCAGGGAAATCTCTGCTGCTTACTCTGGCATAGATAAAACTGAAGCTCTGGCTCCACATGAGGCCTTTGTTGTTGTTGTGTCTGTGTGTATGAACAGTATCTTGTGAGAAGAATATTCTGCCAGTGGATTTAGTACAGAATTTTGAATTCCTGTACAGCCTATTTCTTTCTACCCCCCCACCAAAAATTGCCTTATTTCTGTCCCATGCATTCTTGAATTCTCCCAGAGTTTTAAACCCCACAACCTCCTCAGGAAGGCTGCTCAATGCGTCCACCATCTTCTCTGTGAAAAAATACTTCCTCACATTGCCCATGAACCGTCCCCCCATCTTCAGATTGTGTCCTCTTGGTTTTGTATCTCTCTTTTTCTGAAAGATGCTACCCTCTTGGATTTTGTTGATTCCACTGAGGTACTTAAAATTTTCTATAATGTCCCCCCTCTCCCTCCTTTCCTTAAGGGTACACATATTAAGCTCCTTTAGTCTCTCCTCGTACGGCTTCTCTTGCAGACCCTGTGCCATTTTAGTTGCTCTCCACTGGACTGCCTCTATCCTGGCTATGTCCTTGTGGAGATGGGGTCTCCAGAACTGGACACTGTACTCCAGATGAGGTCTCAACAACTGTCTGTACAGAAGGATAACAACTTCCTGTTTTCTGCTGGTGACACCTCTCCCTATGCATCCCAGTATCCCCCCAGCCCTCCCTACTGCCTTCTCACATTGCTTTCTAACTTTAAGGTCATCTGATATGATTATCCCCAGGTCCCTTTCCATTTCTGTTGTTGTTATTATTTCCCCCCACTGTGTAATCTTCCCCTGGGTTTTGTTTCCCTGGTGCATTATTTTGCACTTCTTTGCACTGAATCCAAGCTGCCATACTTCTGACCATTCCTTCAACCTTGCCAAGTCCCTTCTCATCCTTTCCACACCTCCTTGTATATTAACACTGTTGCATATCTTTGTGTCATCTGCAAAGAGGCATACTTTTCCTTCCAGTCTGTCTGCAATGTCACTTATAAGATATTAAAAAGGACTGGACCAAGTACTGAACCCTGCGGTACCCCACTAGCAACTCCTCTTTCTTCAGAGTGGACTCCATTGGCAATTACCTTCTGTGTCCTGTTGTCCAGCCAATGTTTTATCCAGGCTACCACCCTGGGACCCACTCCCAGTCTGGTTAATTTGACTATTAATCTTTTGTGTGGGACTGAGTCAAATGCCTTGCTAAAGTCTAGGTAGGCCATGTCCACAGCCCCACCCTGGTCTACTACTTTGGTCACCCAGTCAAAGAAATCAATTTGATTCATCTGACATGATCTTCCCACTGTGAACCCATGTTCCCTTGCATTCTGTGCCCCACTAGCCTCTAGGTACTTAACAATTATTTCCTTCAGAAGTGATTCCATCACTTTGCCTACCATAGAGGTCAAAACTGACAGGTCTGTGGTTTCCTGCCTTGTCTTGGTCTCACTTTTGTGACGGGGAATCATATCCACCTTCCTCCAGTCCTCAGGTACCACACCTTCCTCCCATGATTTGTTAAAAAGAGTAGTCAGTGTTTTCACTAGTCCTCCCCTTAATTCTTTTAGAATTCTGGGGTAAATTCCAATAGGCCCCATTGCTTTGTCCACCTTCAGTTTTAGGAGTTCTTTCAGAACTCTTTCTTCTGTGAAAGCACTGGGATCAACACCCCTATCCAGAATGCTTCTGTTAATTGGATTAGGTAACTCCCCCTCCTCCTCTTTTGTGAATACTGAGCAGAAATATTCATTCAGTATCCCTGTTGTTTCACTGTCCCTCTCTGCCCACCAACCATCCATTCTATTCAGCCTCACTATCTCTCCCTTTGTCTTTCTATGCTCCCTGAAGTACCTGTAAAAGGTTTTATCCCACTTCTTAACTGAGTTGACTATCTTTTCCCCAGTTTGGGCCTTTGCTAGTCTACCCTCCCTGCTTCCTTCTGCCTTATCTGGTACAGCAATCTGTCCTGCTCCTTCTGTGTTTCCTTATACTTCTTGAATGCTATCTTTTTCTCCCTGACCTTCCCCACTACTTCTTTTGAGAACCATAGTGGCTTTTTCTTTCATTTTGATTTGTTTATTTGCTTCACACAAAGGCTTGTTGCCTCTGTGATGGCAGTTTTGATGTTTTCCCATTGTTGCTCCACCCCTCCTCCTAGGCTGTCTGCTAGTCCTTTTCTAAGGCACGCTCCCATCCTGTGAAAGTCAACCCTTTTGAAGTTCAGTACCCTCACTTTTGTATAGCTTGACTCTGTAGATGAGTTTATCATGAACCACACTGTTTGGTAGTCATTTGTTCCCAGATGGTTACCATTTCTAGATCTGAGATCCTCTAACTGTCCCCATTTGAGAGTACAAGGTCTAAGACTGATTCCTCATGAGTGGGCTCCAAAACTAGCTGTCTGAGGCATGCCACCTGTAGGTCATCAAGAATGGCCCTGCTCTTGGATGTGGCTGCAGCAAATGTGCTCCAGTTAACATCTGGCATATTCAGGTCTCCCATCAACAGTATCTCCCCTTTCTCTGCCATCCAAAGAATGCCTTCTATCATATCCTTCTCCATTCCCTTCCCCTGACATGGGGGTCTGTATACTACCCCGTGCGGATTGTGATGCCATTTACAGTCTCTAAGGTGACCCACAGTGCCTCCTCTCCTCCCTGTTTACTCTTTTATTCAGTTGCTTTTATCCCTTCCTTTACATAGAGAGCTACCCCTCTTCTCCCTTCCCTGTCTCTTCTGCAGGTTGTGTACCCTAGTATGCTAACATCTCAGTCATGGTTCTCTGTGTATCATGTTTCTGTGACTGCTACAATATCCAGGCATCCCTCTTCCATCAAGGCCACCACTTCAGGGAGCTTGTTGCCCAGACTATGAGCATTGGTACTCATTACCCACCATTTCCTGATGGCCTTACCCCTTTTTGCACCATCTCTGTCCTTATTGCTTTTGTCACTTTCTCAGTTTACCTCTACCCTTCTCCCTATCGACATCTCTAGCTTGGCGTTTACCTCACTTACTACCCTGATTTTTTTGGGGGGGCTAGGATTTCCCTGCTCCTGTCCAGTGCCTCCCCCCTTGGCTAGTTTAAATGCTTGCCAATGAAGCATTTAAACCTATCACCTAGGATCCTGGTTCCCCTCCTGGACAGATGCATACCATCATGCCTGTATAGGCCTACATTACTCCAGGTGGAGCCCCAGTCCCCAATGAAGTCAAATCCCTGAGCTCTGCACCAGTTTTTCAACCACTGATTGAATCCCATGGTGTGGAGCACCCTGACCTCACCTACGCCATAGACTGGCAGCACCTCCTAGAAGATTACCCTGTGTGCTATTTGTCTAATGCCCCTCCCCAATTCCACACACTCTTCCTGCACTGCTCTAATCCTTTTCTTAGCCAGGTCATTTGCCCCTAGCTGGACAATGGCATCCAGCTTCCTTCTTTGTGCAGCTGCTTTGGTGATCTTAAGGGTTTGCTCCCTGTCCCTCCATGTTATGGCACCAGGCAGGCACCTTACCTCCCTCTCCCCTTCCTCCCCTAGTTCTGTGTTCCTAACAAAGAAGTCCCTCACCAGGAGTTGTTTCCTTCCCCTGTGGGGTCCCATGTCACTCTCCTGTAGGTCTCCTTTGTGTAGGTTCCAGCATCCTCCTTGGTCTCTACTGTGGATGCCTCCATAGAGGAACCACACTTTGTCAGAATGGCATATGAATTGTGGAGAGGTACAACTCAAGGCATGTGCCTCTGTTCCACCACCCTCACCCTCCCTGAGCCCACTGTGGTTCAACTTCTCCTCTTTCTTGGCAACCTCTGAGGCAATGGCAGTGACCCTGGTGGTCCTTGGATGGGAGAGGAGGTCCCACAAATCCTGGCCAACTCAGCCTGGAGATGAGCAACCTCCTCCCTCAGCCCACAGAGGTGCCTGCAGATGGGACAACACCACATCCTCCAGAATGTTTTCTGGAAGACTGTTGCTCCACTGCCACTGCACTGCGCCACTCCCACCATGTCTTATTTCTGTCCCCTTGACTGTTGTTTGGAATACTTACCCATTCCTCTGTTTATTTATCTTATTTTTTTATTTCTCCCTACTTACTCACTTACTCTGTGCCCTTTAAGCACCAAATCTTCCTGTTCTGAGACAAGAAGATTCTGTATTTCTCAGTAGTCTCCTTACTTGCTCAGAGGCAGACTTCCAACAGCTGGGGGGGGGATAGAGAGCTACTCTTGTCCTTCTAGGATGGTGAGTCTTTGGTGGCTTGTGATCACTCACTTCCTGCTTCCAAACAGGAAGTTCCTGTTGTCAGTCAAATCCTGTGCCTATAAAAGTAGAACTGGCTTTGAGTGGGGGAGGGGTGAAGAGGAGTGAAGGGGGGCAATATAGTCCCAGTAGAGAAGTCCAGTCACAACAGCAGCAACTTCATCCTGGTGTTCTCTACCATTTCTCTGGAAGAAGCTATCTATGGCAGTGTTTAAATCTGGCTTTAACCTGGCTTCCTTCTACCTAAGCCACTCCCCCTACTTAACAGAACTTTCTGCACTTAATTAAATTGCACAGATAACAATCCTCTTCAGCCACCTGAGACTAACGCCTAGATAACTGCACAGATAACAATTCACTTCAGCCAACTCAGACAAACATACTAGCTTTTTTATTTATTTTTTTACCCTAAATTGAAGGTCCCAGTAGTAGATTTCTACTTCTTTAGTCCCAGTAGAGAAGTCCAGTCACAACAGCAGCTCCTTCATCCTGGTGTTCTCTGCCTGTTCTCTGGCAGAAGCTATCTAGGGCAGTGTTTAAATCTGGTTTAAACCTGGTTTCCTTCTAGCTAACCCACTCCCCCTACTTAACAGCTCTTTCTACACTTAGTTAAATTGCACAGATAACAATCCCCTTCAACCACCTGAGACTAACACCTAGATAACTTCACAGACAACAATTCACCTCAGCTAACTCAAACACACTAGCTTATTTATTTATTTATTTATTTACCCTTAATGGAAGGTCCCAGTAGTAGAATAGTAGTAGCATTCTACTTCTTTAGTCCCAGTAGAGAAGTCCAGTCACAAAAACAGCTCCTTTGTCCTGTTGTTCTCTGCCAGTTTTTCATAATAAATAATCTATGGTAAACATTCTATATGCTGAATGTGGGGAATTACAGAAAAAATAGGGTGAGGAAAGAAGGCAATAATACATTATTAACAAACAGAGAAAAGCTTGGAAAACACAGTTACATTTCTTTCATTTTTATTTCTTTCATTTTTGTTGCCCGTGTAAGTGCATTAGACAACTTCTGCCTGTTTTCAGGCACGACCTAGAGGAGGGGGATAGAGATGAATGCCAAATGACCTTGAACCAGATTAAGCTGTTGGTGGTATTTTTAGTGAGTTGGGAGGAAATCTGGCCAGGGCATTGTGAAAATTCCCCTACTCTGTTGGTAGAGGGCATTGTTGGCCCAGCTAATGGAGTCAGTGTCACCAGCAGAGTGCATGGAGCAGCAGGCTGTGGGTTCATCCTCCACTCCAGCCAGAATAGCTTTGGAGGATATTGAAATGGATAGAGACAGTGAAGAAGACATGTCTGAGGAAGAAATGTTCGAGGCAGAAGATGTCATCGAGGACAGTGATGTAATTCTGGTGACCTCACTGACAGATATTGCAATAGTGGGTAGCCAGCTGGAAAGAGCTTTATGAGCGGAGAAACATTCTTTTTCAATAGCTGGCAGAACATGAAGAGAAATACCAAAAATGAAAGCTACCGATGAAACAGGCTACAGCTGGAAACCAAGTTGAAGATGATGCAACGGAAACGATGGCCAGGCACATGGCAGAGAAACCACGTGGAAAGCAGGAAAAGGAAGCAGGCAGTCACACCACAATGCTGTCAGCCCGAGAGCTGATCCAAAAAGCTTTTGGAACTATGATGGAGGCAGCGGAGGAGCAAGAATGATCACCGGAGAGCACGCTAATTGAGGCAGATTGACAACAAAGTAAATTGGGGAGATGGCTTCTTGATCCCGACATGGGCTTCTTAAATGCAGAGGATGGACTTACTGAAAAGTTGGGTAATCTGGCGGCTGGCCCTGCCAACCAGCAGGAGTCCCAGGTACTGGAAATAACTGAGGGGGATGAGGGAGAAGGCTCTCAGCAGGAGGGTCCGAGTAAAGTAGGGACGCTCAGTGGTACAGGGGCTAAAAGTAATGTAAATGGTGTTGCTTTGGGCAGTATAGGGGGGAACAGAAGGAGAACAATCAGGCCCACTACTCCTGGGACTTCTCCAAACTGGGGAGGATTTAAGTGATAATGTTTGAATCTTGGTGGATGGTAGGCATTTCCCACACCAGAGCAATGGGTTGGGGGTTGGAGATGAATGGAAACAATAATATAGTACTACCTCAGGAGAATCCACAGCAGGAAGAACATGAGCAACCAGAGATCCCTCAAACTGAGAGTAATACAGTAAGGGAAAATGCAATGTGGGCTCAGATCCCCTTCCCTCTGTTCCTATCCCCCCTCTATTGCCATCCCCCCCTTCCTCAAGAGAATCTAGGGCAAGGTATGCAGATTTGTCTAATTCCATGGAACCTGCCCCAGGGAGAAATGCGATAAGGTTAAGATATAAAGGAGGCTTAGAGGCAAGGGGCCCAATTCCAATTCACATGGTGCAATTCGTGGGTGTATGCAAGTTGTACCATGTGGCGCTACTCCGGGGATCATGCACCATATTAAAGACAAGCAGGGTCCCCAGCACCTATGACCCACAACTTGTGGCAGCAGCAGGATAGCACCACAGGACTGGCACAATGGACCTGGGTGCTGCAAGTCATGGCCCTCAATTTACTTCACCCAGAGCCCTCACCCTAAAATTCACCCTCAACCACCTGGGGGCATTGGGGGGGCTGGTGGGGTGGCACAGGTATTTGAGGGGCAATGTGGGAAGTGGAACCCAATGGGTCCCTGACATTCAGGGGGTGGGGGGCCATGACTTGCTTGGGGGGACATAGAGCAGGGCTATGTGTTTCCTATAGTGCTGCAGAGTGGGCATCCATTGGTTTATAAGGATGGTTTGCCCATTAGACCACATCCTTGCTGGGCCATGGGTCTTGGAATGGCGTTAGTGTGTTATGGCAGCTATCCTTCCAGAATAGGGCACAGTTTCTGTTGTAACCCACCCTTGCACCATGCCTCAGTCAGTTGCAGGTGTAGTGGGTACCATAGCTCACCTTTGGCACAACCCTCATGTGGCATGGTGCAAGCCACAACTTGGAATCCCACCTTGTGGAATGCATGGCACAAGGTACGATTTATGCCATAGCATCTGAAGTAAAGCACCTTGCACCACGCATAAGTCATATTGGAATCATGCTCTAAGTCTGATGGATATTATGTTGGAAAACAACTTTTAAAGGAATCTATGAGATTCATGGCATCAGAGGTTTACTCACTGATTCACGTGTCCAGGGAAGATAACTTTGATGTGAGTTTTAGAACCTCGTATGCTCTAGATAGATTTAGGACCAAGTACAATCAGCTCAAATGTTCCAATTTATGGACACCATTTCTATGTATACCATCATCTAAAGTTACTTTTAAGTATGTGACTGGTATGTTTCAAAATGAGGGGGTCCATGTGGACAACATTGTTCATTGACTAAACCAAAGGTGCAAGGTTCTGAGCCCACCTGAGGCAGTGCTGGATGAGGAATTTTTTTGGACAGGTGCCTGGAAATTTAAAATAAAATTGTTCCAGGAGGCAGAAACCACAATACATCTTTGAAATAGTTTTTATATTGGACAGGACGGAGGGGTTCTATGCTACGCAGGTCAACCCAAAGCATGCCACAAATGTGGGGACAGGATGCACCTTGCTAGTGTGTGTGACACACTGAGGTGTGGCATTTGTAATGAACTAGGACACATGAGTAGGCAGTGTGCAAATCACACAAGATGTAATCTCTGAGATGAATACGGGCATGTTTTTCACAACTGCCCATGGGCAGCACACAATAGGGTGCATAAAGTAAATCAGAATGAATTAATAAAAAAAGACCAACAGAAAGGAACCAAACAATCCCACGCATGAACCCTTTCCCCTCACCTCCACATTTCAAAGGAACCCCAGAGACAGGAAATCAAGAGGACATGGATCAGGGTCCTAGAGGGACAAAAATCAGTCACAGTCAACTCTGGTTACAGTGCAAGAAATGGAGGTCACTCCCCAATTGGAGGAGAACACAGAGAATCAAGAGACTGTGCAAACTAGGTCATCCATATCGAATGTCCCCTTACAGCACAGGGCACAGAGCTCTCTGGAGTGGAAAACTCCACTACCTACAAGATGGAGTGTAAGGATACAGAAAGTGCCTCCCCCAGAGGTGGAGGTAGATAACTCCTATGAGGTCCTGGGCACATCCATGGATCTTAGGGAATGGGATTCAGATTCATCTTCAACTAACTCTTCCACTATTGAAAAGGAAAGACAATCAAAAGAGGGCAAGCAGAAAAAAAAAAGAAGTTGGAAAAAAAAAGAGTTGAAGGAATCAGCAAACACTACCTTGGACCCAAATGCCTTCTGTGACTATTCTTACTTTAAATGTTCGTAGTCTGGTAAATGAGGGTAAGAGGAGAACTGTATTTTCTTTTTAACAAGGATACTGCAGCAGAGGTTATCTTCTTACAAAAAATCTGGTTATCTTCTTTAAATCAAATAAAATCGACTCGACAAGCAACGGGTGTGGGGGTCTTCTTATTGGTCATTCAGGGAGGATAGAGCTGATGGTGTCAGCATACTTCTCTTAAGGTCAGGTTTAAATACCAAAAAATAATTTACTTAATACCAGGGCAGGTGTTATCATTTGATGGTATCTGGAAGGTCAAGGCAAGCCATTTTATTTTGGTATATGGGGCCCAGGCTAAGGCAACCAGAGTTCAGATGCTGGAGGATCTCCAACCATATCTAATAACTACAATTACTACTTTTGGACAATGAACTACTATTCACTAAAAATACCACCAACAGCTGAATCTGGTTCAAGGTCAGTTTGGCATTCGTCTGTATCCCCCCTCCCTCAAGTTGTTCCTGAAAATAGGCAGGATTTGTCTAGTGTACTTACCTGGTCAACAAAAACTAAATAAAACTACAAGAAATGTGTTTTATGCTGGGGATGTTAATTGTTCTTGGAATGGGACACATCGACTTGCACAGGGAAAAAAATTATTTTGCGTTTCTACTGCCTTAAAAAATTAAATTGAGATTGCAGGGTTGCTAGACTGTATCACTAAAGCTAGGCCTGAAATTCAGTATACTTATGTAAGTGGGGCTCTGACATCTAAGATTGATTATATATTTATATTAAGAAGACTTCACATCATGAGGTGTAAGGGGTTGCCAGCAGAATTTATAGAACATTTGGTTATCTGGGGTAAAATAGAAACAGACACAGGAATTCATTCTCTGCCACATGGTGGAAAATGAATACAGAAAATCTGAGACAGCCAAAGGTGAAAAGGGGAATAATGGAGGTTTTATTGAGTAGACTTTTGGTGTTATCATTAAACAAAGATTTAGGAGATTGATAGTAGGCAACAAAATCAGATGTGAGGCACTAGATGCAACAGTATGGGAAAAATAAAGCAAATAAGAAAGGGATAAGATATTTAGAATTAAGATCCCAGTTGTATAAATTAATGTCAGCAACTTTTGAACAGAAAATTGATTTAAGTGACCAAATCAGGAACATTAAACAGGAAATGCTGAAAGTACAGTACAATAGAGCAGCTACTTCACAGAATGAGTTACGGTTTGGCACGAGAAAAACTCCATGTAGTAATCCCTGTGCAACATTCAAGAAAAGAAAGGAAAAAGCACAGTTTTCTGCTCTTAGGAATGAAAATGAAGTATGACAGGAAAGGGGGACAGGTATTCTGGATGTGGTGGACAAACACCTAGAACATTTTACCAGAGGGGGGCCCCTGAACAACGAGGAGATGGATGCTTACTTAGAGAATATTGTGACCCCAAAGGTTGATCAAGTCAGTTAGGATAGAATGATGAACCTATAAAAGATGAAAAATTGCTCAGGTTATGAATTCTTTGAAGTTGGATAGTTCCCCAGGGGTGAACGGCATACCAAATTAGTGGTATAAGATGTTCCCTGATATTATAGTGGCCATTTTAGGGAAAGTGTTTAGTTTTTTTTTTAATGTCAGAAACATTTCCAGCAATCTTCACTCATGGCCTAGTAATGTGCTTGTTTAAAGCAGGATATCAGGACAATATAGAAAACTGGACACTAATAAGTCTATTAAATTCTGACTTCAAGATACTCACTTTTATATCACAGAAACATTTAAAACTATTGGCAAAGGAGGTGATTCACCCAGTTCAAACATATGGCTTACTGGGAAGACACATTCAGGAAAATCTCAGCATTATTAATGAGTCGTATATGGATACTGAAAGCGACATAAGATTCTGGGTTTTTTATTATTATTAGATTAATGTAAAGCATTCGATAGGGTAAACCATCAGTTTCTGTTTAAAGTTTTACATGCTTATGAAGTGCCTCCAGGATTTGTTTACTGGTTGCAGTTGTTGTATGAAAATGCAATGATTTCATTTGTTTTAACTGGCATACATGAAAAAAGTATATTATACAAAAAGGAGTAAGACAGGGGTGTCCCCTTAGTCCCCTGTTATACTAATTCACATTAGACCCTTTTATTTGTAAGGTGCTATGGAACTGACAGATAAATGGAATATCAGATATATCAGTGGGGAATAAAGTGAAATTAATAGCTTACTTGAATGATGTGTGTGTATTCCTTAAGGATGAGGCAGGTGTGAGATGTTTATTACAAGAAGTGCAAGATTTTGGTTCGGTATCTGGATCAAAATTAAACCTCATAAAGTGTTAAACAGTATGTTGGGGGGGATAAATTCATTGGTTGAAGGCATTAGTATATCAAAAGAACCTATTAAAATTTTGGGAGTACATTTTTGGCCAGGAGATATGGCTCGGCTTAATTGGGAAAAGGCGATACAACAAGGTGAAAGAAAAGTAGATTATTGGAAGGGGTAGAAACAATCTAAGAGGAAACAGATTTTTATGATAAAACTATTTTTATTACCAGTTTTGTTATATATAAGTGCTATATTTCTGCTACCATTGGGTTTGGAGACTAGAGCATATAGGATATTGTTTCACCTATTTGGGAGGAATCAGTTGAATCCAATAAAATGGGAAATAACTTATCTTCCAGTTCGGAAGGGGGAGTTGGGATGATAAATCCAGTGGCCTTGTTTCATACTTGTTTTTGGGATAAAAATATTAAATCACTGTTTCTGAGTAGATCTACTTTAGTGAGGGAATGGTTATCTCAAACCTTTGAGGGAATTTTGCAGATATGGACAAATCAGCTGATAAAATTAGGTAGAGGAGCAAAAATAACACAGTGCCTGAAAGCTTCATTTCAAAAAATATTTAAATAAAAAATATCAAAGCAAAAATCTTAGAATTGTCTAGAGTACAACTGTATCAAGAAGTATTGACAGAGACAGATCGAGGGGAACCACTTTTTAAACATTACCAAAAAGAAAGCAATGATCAGTTATATAAACAGCTGATGAATACAAGAATACCACTTAAAATGTGGGATACTCAATGGCTGTGTGTACATGGTAGGGTGGGTGTCAGGGGAAATCATAAGCACAAGGTTTTAGATGAAAGAAAATGCTTGTACCCAGAGTGTGTAAATGTTGTGGAAATCCAAAAGCATTTTTTAAATGAATGTTCCTATTCTATAGGGCTGTGGAAATCCCTTGCAGTCACATGGAAAATGTCATGGTTGAAACAAGTGACATATGGAATGTTAGTTTTGGGGGACCTCTCACAGGAACTGGCAAGGTATGATGAAAATACATTAACTGTTTTTTGCATGTTTAAAATATTTGTGGCAAAGTAAATGTCAGTTTTTGTTTCAGCAAAAATACATAGTGTACCCTATTTTTTGTAAAATATGTGACGGTGCATTGGGAGATGTATATAGAAGCGATTTGAAAATGCATCCAAGGGCACAAGTGTTGATGTGATGTAGTGGCTTTTCATTTATTCAGATGCATGGATAAGTATACATTTTTTTTTTATTTGTTATTGATTTCCTTGTGTTTTAAGATACAGATTGAAGACTGTTATAAACATTGGACATAGAGAGGAGGAGAAGGGAATAAAAAGGGAGTTGGATTTTTTTTTGTAAAGAACTGACTGTGTGAAATTACCTGTTTTTTCTGTTGATTGATTTGTTTTTTCTTAAATGTATGTTATGTTTTGTTTGCAATAAAATCTCCCCTGATCTGTCAGTAGGGGAATCTATGATGAAGTGCTCAGGAATGCCAGTTCTGTTGTGGTGTTGTGAGACTGAGGATGTGTGGGAGGCTGGAGAGCAGGTCTCCTCCCCTGCATCTATTCCCATGGAGACCATGGTGGTGAAGGAAAAGGAACAGGAAACTTTCAACAATGAAGGAAAGGTGGTGTGATGGCAGAAAATGAGGAGGCTGAAAGAAGAAACACTGGCACACCTTCCATGGAAACAGAGGGCAGAAAGCAAGTAAGCAAGTCTAAGCACAGCAAAGTAAAGCTCCTTGATAAACCTAAAGGAGAGGAAAAGAGTTTTTGGGTAAAAAAGCTGAACTTTTAAAACAGATGAAAGAGCTCAGTGAACACAGTGATGACAGGGGAGCGGCTTGTCAGAGTCAGCTGGAAAATGCTAAAGCAGTAACATCAAAGGGAGCCACACCCTGTACTGTGAGACAGACTGATGTGTAAAGAGAAATGGAGGCTGCAGAAACAAAAACCATGAGAGGAATGGCCAGAAAGGGTCAAAAATGGCTCAGCCTAAGACAGGCAGGAGAAAAATTGAAAGGGAAGTAGGATAAAGTAAAAGAGATGGAGAAACAAGTAGATCTAAAGTCTGATAAGGAAACTGAGCAAGGGAGCCCCCAAACAAATGCAAAAAAATAAAACAGAAATTTCAGAGGTGGATACTCCAATAGAGTTTAGGGATGCACCAAAATGGGTAGCAGATGCTTTGATAAAAGCTGGATAGAGGAGAACAAAGAACAGGACAGGATGGGATCCAAATATACCAAGTATCTCAAAACAAGATAAAAACAGACAAGATGAAGATGGATCGAGCAACAAAATAGGAGTTAAAGGTATAGACAATAATGAAGCACAAAAAGAAATTTCAGATGAGCTAGATGACACAGAAGAAAATGTTGGCCTAACAGCAGAGGAGAGTGGGGAAATCTCTTGGAGGTAGAATAAAAAATGGTGCAATCAGATAAAGAACAACGTGAAGGTGAAAATATGTAAAAGGGAAATGTGTGGGGGGCAAAAACAAGACAAGGACTATTTCCTAAAGAATCAAAACCCCAACAAGCTAAAAGAAGAAATGCTTTAAGATTAACGTTTAGAGAGGCAGCTGCAGATGCCCCAGATAGACTGTCTGTAGGGAGGTAACTACTAAAAAATAGTATGAAGTTCTACCCTTACAAAATGTTTGCATGTGCCAGGAAGTATAGAATATGACATCAGCTTTAAATTTCCAGGAGGCCTAGATAGGTTTTGAAAGTTGTACCATCAGACGAAAAACACTCCCCTTTGGAGAGAATGTATGGCAATATCACTGATAAAACCAGCATTTAAAATTGTAACAGTACTTTTTAGGAATGAGGGAGTAAATGTGCTGGACATTTCCTTCTTCTTGAAGCAAACATATGTGGTAAATGGACCACCTGAACCTACACTGGATGAAGAGTGCATATAGACTGAGGGGTGGAAGTACAAAATAACATTAAAACAACTAAATGGTGAAATACGGCATTTACCAAATTGCTTTTTTCTGGGAAGAGATCATGGTGTTGTGTTTTATGTGGGTCAGCTGTTTGCTTGCTTCAGGTGTGGGGAAAGGGGTCACTTTAGCAAATGCATGTGAAAAAATAAAATGCCAATTATGTGGGAGCATTGGGCATCATGGGACAGACTGCAAAAATACAGTGAGATGTAGTTTGTGGGAGGAAGAGGGTCATATTTTTATGAATTGCCCGTTGGCATCACATAATAGTCCAGACCCATGAGAGAGAGTGCAGAACAGGATGTACATTTGGCAGTGGCCCAAAATGAAATGGGCAAGCAGGAAAAAGTAGTTGCTGCTACTTGCAATGAAGAAAGAATATCACAGTTAAGTGGGAACAAGGAAATTAATAAGACTGCCTCTCTAGAACAAACCATCCCTTCCTCCAACCCCCAGTTAGGAGAGAGTCAAAGTTTGGAACAAGGCCTAAGAGATGATGCAGAAAAGGTGGAAAGAGAAAGACAAAAGAATGCAAGCACTGAAATAGAGGACAGAGTCAAAAAAAGGTGCAGAAAAATGCACAAAGGTAACTAGGTCGAAGAAAAAAAACTAAAACAGTAAAAAGGACATTATTGGAAAGAGACATGGAAGGAATACAATTAACAAATAGATACACCCTACTGCAAGATAAAGAGTGGGCCACGGTGGATGAAAGGTCAAATTTATCATGCACAGAATTTTCAGAGCAGGAAGATTCCACAGACTATGATACAATGGATACGTAAGTATCAAAAAAGTGGAATAAAAGTATGCGTGAAGAGGAAAAAATTAACAAAAACAAAAACTAACGGACCAGTTGGACTACATTATGAGTAATGTAAATAGCATCAAATGCAGAAATAAGAGGTTAATAACCTTCAAGGTATTGAGTGAGTTAAAATGTGATATAATTGTGTTACCGGATACAAGGTTGCATACAATAGAACAATTAAAGCAGGCACAGAAGGAATGGAGATGGGGCCATCATTATGTACAATTGGGGAGGAGAGGTGCTCGAGGGTGGGGGTGGCATTTATGATAAATGAAGTACACATCTTGAAAATAGTGGATCCAGTACCACGCAGGGCCATTATAGTAAATGCACTTATTGAAAGGACAGCAGTTAGAATTATTGTAATTTATAACCCTCAAACAAAAACAGAAAGAAATAAAGTCATGATGATAGAAGAACCATATTTGCATACATCAAAATAAATTCTATGGAGAGGGGATTTTAACTGTGGGATAACAAAAACTGACTGGGGAAGGAGGACAGGAAAGTTTTTTTGTGACTCAAATCTGTTAAAAACATATTAGAAAATGCAGCTATGGAAGATACCTATAAAGTAAAAGGGGAACAAAGTAGAGCATATATTTTTTAAAGGTAACCTTTCTACAAGGATAGATTTTTGGATGGTTCCACAAAGAGCTAAAATTAAGGATACTTATGTAGTCCAATAGAGATTTCAGACCATATGGTAGTAAAACTAATAATAGATTTATCACAAAATATGAAGTTCAGGAAGGGGTTCTGGAAGATGAATATTGAAAGACTGCAGGAAGAAAAATGTAGTAGGAAAATAATAGAATTATTAGAGGCCAGGAAGACTATAATAGAACTATATGACACTCTTACAGAATGGTGGGAGGATACAAAATTGGATATAAAACAGCTAATGATTGCGGAATCTCAGAGATAAGAGAAAACAAATTATCAGAAATACTTAAGCCTAAGAGCTAAATTATATAAACTAATTACTAATCAGGAAAAAAAGTAAGGCTGATGAGGCATGATCAAATAGAGGAAGTAAAAAGGCAAATTATACATTATCAATATAATAGGGCAAAGTAGTTGATTATGGAACAAAAGAGTGGCACACACAGGACTAAATATCAGATCATTCCCTTTGATATTAATAAAGATAGAATTAATAGCAGAGTCATGTATGAGTTAAGAGATATCAAGGGTGTTTAGCAGATAGACATAAGGAGTATGAAATGTATAGTGCAGGATTTTTTGAAGAAAAATTTCAAAAACAAAAAGATGAGAAACAAGAATTATTAGAGATGGCGAAGTTACCCAAATTAGGGGAAGAGGAGGCAACATCACTAAATGGGGCAAAAAAGGAAAGTGAGGTGAAGGAAGCAATAGAGTCTCTAACTATTAATAGAGTCCCTGGTATAGATGGAATACCGAGCATGTTTTATAAAACATTTGAAGGATATATTGTGTACATGTTGACACTGGTATATAATGATATATTTAAAGAAGGGAAGTTAACAGACAGTATGAGGCAAGATGTAACTATATTTCTACATACGAAAGGAGACCAGACATAAACGATTGGAGGTCCATAAGTTTATTAACAGTAGACTGTAAAATACTGGCAAAAATAATAAATAAATGGATGATGTTCTTTTCAGATGAATTAGTACTACAGACCCAAACTTGTGCAGTAACTGGAAGGGACATTGGACAAAATCTAATGTATATACAGGAAATCATGAATGAAGGTCAGGAAAATAGGCTGGAAGGGTACCTATATGTAATGGATCAGGAGACAGCCTTTGATGCAATACAGCATAGTTACATCTGGAAAACTTTGGGGAAGTATAATTTTCCAGTAAAATTGGTTCATTTAATGAAAACCTTGTATACAGAAGTATAAGTTTTCCCAATAATAAATGGACACTTAGGAATACCCATGTATATACATAATGGGGTTCAAAAAGGATGTCCCATAAGTCCTTTATTGTATGTTTTTTTGTTTAGACTGCTATTATGAAAGATTGAGAATGAAAGTAAAATAGTATGAATAAAATGCAAAATGAATATTTACAGAAAACATGTACATATGTAAATGACTGTGTCATACTAGTTAAAAATCAAACATCAGGGGAAAATATGATGGAGATAGTAAAAAACAATAGTAAATACATAGAAATTACTATAAATAAAGAAAAAAGTAAAATATATCCTCTTAGGAAAGCAAGTAGTAAGAAAGAGGGAGAGCTCAAGGAAGTACAGGGTAAAATTAACATTTTAGGACTCACATTTGGGGAACAAGATGCAATATTGGTGAACTGGAAGACAAAATACAAAATAGCACAAGGTAAAGTAAATAGGTGGAAAGAGTGGAACTTGACATGAGAAAATTAATTTATCTACTAAGGAGATTTATTGTGCCAATTTTTTTTATGTAGCATATATATTTCCAAATCTACTTCTGAAATCCATCTCTGACGACACTAGCTCTGGCTCAGATTCACCAGAACCCTTACTTCTGAAGCTCGCTGTTCCTCTCATTGCCTCTCCACTGGCTAAAATATACACACTGTCTCTTTTTGTCAGTGTGGTTCTGAACCTCTGGCAAAGCACCCATATAATACCTGTCTTCAAGAAAGGCAACCCAAAGGATATTAATAACTATGGGCCTATAGTTATCGTTTCAGTCCTGAATAAAATACTGGAGAAACTTGTCACTTCCCAAACAATTGACTACCATATCAAGCACAATCTTCTCTCCAAAACCCAGCATGGTTTCAGAAAAGGTCATAGTACATAAACAGCTCTTCTCAAACTCACTACTGATACTCTGTCCAACATAGATGCAGGACATATCACAGGAGCTATCTTTATTGACCTCGCAAAGGCCTTTGATCTTGTTGATCACCCCCTGCTTCTCTCCACTCTTCAGAATCTTAGCTTTTCACCCCCTGTTGTCAATTGGTTTAGCGGCTATTTGTCTAATAGGACACAAACTGTGAAATTTAAGACCTCCCTATCTGATAATACCATCGTCAATATTGAAGTGCCTCAGGGCTCAATCCTGGGGCCGCTTTTATTTCTCACTCTTTATAAACAATATTGCAGATGTTTTTGAATCCTGTTTGTCCATCTTCTATGCAGATGATTTTATTTATACAAGCTCCTCTAGCATAACTAATATTAACTCATTCCTGTCCTCAAATATCAAACATGTCCAAAACTGTCTGAAAGCCCTTCAGCTGGTACTAAATGAAAACAAAAATGAAAGCCATGCTTCTAGGCTCTGCCCAAAAGCTTAAGGCTTGTCCTATGTCCCTGATGGTGGGTGACCTAGGGGGCTCACACATAGAATGCATTTCATCTTTTAATTACTTGGGAGTCCTGCTTGACCAATCCCTGGATTTCTGCCTTCACATACAATCAACCTGCAAAGCTGTGAATGCCAAACTGGGTGTTGCTTACAAAACTAGCTACATGCTGACACTCTCTGCTCAGCTGACTATTGTCAGAGGTATCCTGCTCCCTGCCCTCACTTATGGTGCTCCCATTCTTGTCACAGCTCATAAAACATCCCTTCAAAAATGGGATGTCACCTACAATAATATATGTTGGTATGCCTCCTTGTCTCCTCATCTTAAGAACCATTGTCAACTTTATAGTGACCTGGGATAGCTATCTCTCTCTGCTTGCAGGACACACTGTCTTGGCTCTCTCATTGATTCCATTATCTGACAACAATCTCCATCCTCACTTGCAGTGCTACTGGTTCCCCAAACCTCCTCCCATGGATTGCGATCTGTGGATAAATCCTCACTCAATGTACTTAGGTGTTGATCGTCTAAAGATACTGGTGCCATCCAGCATGTTGCCCCCAGCTATGGAACTCCTTTCCCTTAGTTCTTAGGCAGTCAAAATCCCATCAGTACTTTAAAAGGGAGCTGCACCGATACCTGTCTCTTGCTGACTTGTGCACTTGCTTTGACCCCACTTGATTTACATTTTAGACCCCTGCTTTCCCAAATTCTCTATGCACCCCTTCCCCCCCACTACAATCTGTCACCCCATCCCTCCCCCTTCCCCTCAAGCTAAGACTTACTTTTATTCTTCTCATACTTATCCCTTCTATCCCTGTTGTTCATAATTAAGTGCTTGATTTTTGATGGGTCTTCCTGACTTATTACATTACCACATTATGTTGTTTAAACTCCAGCTGCATGTTATCTCTATTTAATATGTTTTTACTCTACCCTATTTATGTAACTGTTCTCTGTAACCCTACATTATGTAATGTGTTTTTGACCGCTTGTGTCTTGGTCATCCACACTGATTTGACCTACCCATTATGTATGTGTCCTACACTCATGAAATGTTACCTGTCTGTTATACTCTGTTGTAATCTCCTGGGTCATACCTGAAAATAGTCATTTTGTGCCTAGTGCACTTACCTGGTAAACAAAATCTAAATAACTGCAAACAAAAATGTTGGAACTTTTTTTTCCAACTACTCTGGGGGAATAGATTGAACTCAGTAAAAAAGGACACACACATAGACCAGTAGAGGAAGGAGGACTAAATATGGTACATCCTATAGTGTTCATTTTAAATATTTTCTTTTATTCTAATGTAGTACCGATCTAACAAGGAGAAAAGAAAATATGGATAACTTTAGTGCAGAATTGATGCTCCATTATGCCAAGTAATCTAAGAAAATAGGGGAACATATACAGGAATATGGATACAAGTAGGAAATACTTAATACAATGCGGAGTAACAGCAGATTTTCTATTAAGGAAAAACAGGTAACAGGCTTATAAGGAAATAGTGGAAGAAAAGTACAGTATTACGAAACACCGATTTTTAAAGTTGAGCAGTCTATAAACACAAATGTGAGTCTAGAAGCAACCTTAGAAAAAAATAAATTCCCCCCAAAATGAAAGAAACAGTCTGGATGTGTAGTCATGGAAAGCTGAATGTGAAAGGAAATCAGAAACACAAAAACATAGAGGAAATAATTTGTTCAGAACTAAACTGTGGTAACCAAGAGAAAAGCATGAAGCACCTTTTTTTTTTCAAATGCAGTTTTATGAGACCATTCTGGGAGTCATTGGCACATTTCTGGGGTAAGTATTGTCTTATATAGAAACAAAGAATTTGATGGCAGATAAGGACCATTTGGTCTACCTAGTCTGCCCATTTCCCTACCTGATGGATAAGCTGCAGATTCTAGTTAATCAACAGCTTACTTCCTCCTACCCCCCACTAGAATTGCCTTATGCCTGTTCCTTGCATTCTTGAATTCTCCCTCTGTTCCTGGCTCCACAACCTCCTCAGGAAGGCTGGTCCATGCATCCACAACCCTCTCTGTGAAAAAATACTTTCTAACATTACCTTTGAGCCATCCCCCCTCTATCTTCAAATTGTGCCTCCTTGTTCTTGCACATCTCTTCTTCTGAATGATACTACCCTTTTGTACTTTGTTAATTCCTTGAGATACTTGAAAGTTTCTATCATGTCCCCCTCATCCTCCTTTCCTCAAGGGTATACATATTAAGCTGCTTTAGTCTCTCTGCGTATGTCTTCAGGTGCAGATCCTGCACCATTATGGTTGACGTCCTCTGAACACCCTCCACTCTGTCAATGTCTTTGCGGAGATGGGGTTTCCAGAATTGCATGCAGTACTCCAGATGGGGTCTCACTAACTGTCTGTACAGAGGGATAACAACTTCTTGTTTTCTACTGTTGATGCCTTTCCCTAGTGTAATGACAGTTGCCTATAGAAAGGAGGAAATGGAAAAAACATTCACTGTATGTAATACATGCAGTCTTAAAATGGGCAATGTGGCAGGTAAGGTGTCAGAGGTTCTTGCAGAATAAGGAATTAACTACACAAGATCTGTTATTTAAAATTCAAGATGAATTAGATAAAGTATATCAAGAGGAATGTAATTTTGGGGGGTAAGAAAGAGGGAAAAAATTATGGGCAGACATAAAAGGTATTGGTTAAAAGGTTTAGCACAGTGACTGAATGTGATTCAAAAATGTATATAATGTAATGTTTGTTTCTGATTTTTAATAAAATATTTCCCTACTCTATTCAAGAAGTGGCATGAGATCTTTAACATCTGCCTTAACAGTCAGATGGGACCTTGGTTCAACATCTCATCGGAATGACAGCACCTCCTTCATGCTGCACTACAGCGTCAGTATTGGGATTTAATCCCAAGTTTCTGGTGTGGGGATAGAACCCACAGCATTCTGATCTCCCAGTCTCAGAGGTGAGTGTGCTACCTGCTGAGCCACAGACACTAATCAAACTAATGTGAGCTACTGGAAATTGAACCCAGGCCCCCAGAATAGCATGCCAGTGCTCTAACAAGTGAGCTATGTGCTGATATAACATAACTAGGGCTATAAGTATTTCATGGGGTCATGGATTTCACGATTACCGTGAAATTAGTAGTCCCCCATGAAATTCACCAAATTCCTAATCACACCTAATCCTCCTTTATTTATTTAATGTATGCCATTTATTTATTTACTTTATACCATTTATTTATTTAGTGTATGCCATCTTTCCCTTACCGGAGAATCAGAGGAGGCACTCGGGTTTACTTAAAGCATGTCAGTAGGCACTATTGCGATACGCTGTCACTACTACTGCATTGATGGGGACGGGGTGGCTTATCTTTACATTTCTGACAGCTGAAAATAGGACCTTGTGAAAAAAAATGCACTGCTCTCGCTCTCTCTTTCTTTATCACAGTGACAGCGTAACACAGTTCTGCCGTATGTCTGCATATTGTACCCACTGTTACGTGCCTGCAGATGCACTACTTTCTCTGAGAGTACTGAGAGTACAGTTATCTTTTTAAGTGCTGGCTTGCAGGAGAAAGAAATGATTTTATACTGTAGTGGGGTTGACAGGTACATTAAAAGACATTAAAGGGCAAGCACGGTACAACAGAGGCTGTGCTGCACAGAATCTTATAGCTGCAGCATGTTTCACCAAGCAAGATACGAATGGGACACAAGGCTATTTCTAGGCCATGAAAAAAGCTATTTTTACGTGATCATGCCATGAATTTCTCCCCTTTTTACCATGAAAAAATTGCAGCCCTAAACATAACATATATATTTAAGGAAAGGCAGACTTAAACTGTTTAGATACTTTCCTGAAGGTCATAAAAGCACACACATTTGAATTATATGTATATTCATTGCAAAAAAACTCTGTGAATGCATCAGTTAGGGTTGCTATTAAAGCTATAAAAGTATGGAAATGCAATAATAGGGTTTAACAACACTAGCTCCACATTCCTCCGCAAGCAGCCAAAGGGGACAAGGCATAACAAGCAACCATAAACATCCATCATCAGGTAAGACAAACAACATACAACTCTTTGCAAATGACACAAGAGGCATTTATCATCATGGTGCAGTGCTTCTGTAGCCATGGATACACATGCATACTTGCACATCACCTGGGGAATGTGGCAAAAAATTCCCATAGGACCACATTGTAAATTTTAAGTAAGGAATAACACATGACAGAGAGTGCAGTAATGCTAAATTACAGCAAGCCCAAGGTGGGTTGTGAGGCTTGAGGAGCAGTTGAGTGCCTTCAGCTACCTGAGAGGTGGGATATACTTAAGTAATAACACAAGGCAGGGTGTGTGACAATGCTAAATTGCTGTATGCACCATATGGGTTGTGAGGCATGAGGTAAAGCCAGGTGCCTTCAATCAGCTGGAGAAGTGTAGTATTTAATTTGCATAAGATCACATTCTAAATTTTATGTGAGCAATACCAGACAACAGGGTGTGTGTCACTGGTTATTTGCTGCATGCCCCAGGTGGGTTGTGAGGCATGAGGCACAGACAAGTGCCTTTAACCACCAGGGAAGTGTGACATAAAATTTCTACAGGACCACATTGTAAGTAATCAATAACACATAAGAAGGTGTGTGGCAATGCTAAGTTGACATACAGTATGCTCTAGGTGGGTTGTGAGGCAAGATGTGCAACTGAGTGCCATCGACACCTGGAAAGTGCAGATGACTTCACTTGGGCCTTGCACTTCTGTGACCCCATGGATGATTACACACAGCTGCCTAGTGCCTTCAACCACCTGTGGCATGTATCCATAGCTGCAGAAGTACTGTACCATGATGATGGATGTTTCTTGTTTCATGTGGAGCTTTTTTGCAAAGAATGTCCTTACTTTCTGAGATTGTATATTCTTATCTTCATTTGCAAGTGGGAGTGCAGGCTCTACACCCCCATTCCTCCATAAATGCAGAGATGTAGATTGCTGTGGAAATGCAGATCCTTCTGGGCCCTGCAATTGCATTTGTAGCAAAACAGCAGCCAAATAATCAGCGTAGCCTTCTTATTACCTCACCTCATGAACCCAGTAGGCTAAAATATTCATATCCTTGTTATTCAGCACCACCGGAATGTCATTTTGTGCCACAGGTGCAAAAACACAGTTTGGGCAGGATTTAAAAATGACAGCTGTTACGTTCATGAGATAGTGAAATAATATTGCTATTTTGAAAATTTTGGGTCAACATATTTTAAATTATCTAAATTAATAGTGAGCATAGGAAAATGTAAACGGATGTGCATAACATTGCCATTTATGCATATTTTATGACCCCACCTCATGAACAAGGGTGGTGAATATTTTCAAATCCACCCAAAAGCTGATTTCACCAAGTGACTGCAAAATCACCTTTCAGGCTAGATTTGCATAATTTAACCTGCATTGTTCCTGAGGTGGGGTCTCAAAAATGCCATTTGGGATCAAAACATGCAAACATGTTAAAGTTACACTATACCAAGAAAGTTGAAAACCCCATTGAAATACATTGAACTCCATTTGCCTTACTTTCTCATACAGCAGTCAGTGTTTCTAGCAGTAAGACATGTCTTTGATCAGAGACTAGATCTTCACCCTGAGACCTGTTCAGGTGAGTGAAGGTGTGTGTGGGTCCTGATTGGGAGGGCAGGGTGGGGGTTGGATTGGTGAACATTAAGGGAGAATTTTCTTTATTACAGGCAGTATGGTGACTGGAACAGGATGCCACTAGACACCAGGGAAAAGAAACAATAAGCGTGGATGGCATCAGAGGTTTGGGGGTGCCACTAGACATTAAGAAGATAAATCAACCAGATGGGGACAGTGATTGGCAGGTGTGGGGGTACCACTAGACACCAGGAAAACAAATTAAACATATGGGGCTGGAGTGCTGCTAGACACCTGGGGAAAACATAAATAAACTCAGGAATTAAATTGGATGGTAGGAGATGCCTCTAGATGCCAGGGAAATAATACCATATGGGGATGGTAGTTGGTGGGTGGGGATGCCACTACCCACCAGAGACAAAATATAGGCTTTGTCCCGTCATGAAAAAGGTTTGGCCCCAAATGAAAAATAATTCATTTTTCTTGTCATACAGCTGGGCAACATGTCATTAAAACATGGAGTGAAAATATTACAGAAAACACATTTAGGGGAAATGTTTCCTTCAGTTAAGTGCAGAATCCACATAAAGGGGTCTTGATTGAGCCAGATAGATATATTTATCTCTCTCCAGGATATCATTTTTGTGGCTTTTGAAAGCTTTTTTTTTAAGAAAAGAAAGGAAACAAGATGGCGGAAAAAGAAAAAGATTTTTCTCCTGATGAAAAGGATGACATCGCATTCCTTTTTGGTTTCATATATCTATCTTGAAAGGGCTTATGGTTCATGCTCAGAACCCAATTTTTCAAAATTTCAAAATTAATTAACTGTGGAACAAATTAATAATTTTTTCACCAAACAAGCAAAAAGCACATCTGTGGGCCAGCCCTTTTATCCCCTGAAAACTTCAGACCACAATTACAAACTATTTTGGGTATAGCCAAGTTCAAGAAAAAAAACAGCAAAACCAATGGACTGAAATTCAGTTTTTCAGCCCTAATGCTCACCCTATTCCATAAGTAAATAAGCTGAGATGGGTACAGTAAAAGAGAATGGGAGTGAGCATTAGGGTATGTGCAGGGTATGGGAATGGGCATTAGGGTTGGAAACCATAACAGGAAATTTCTCTACTTTTGTCACTTTTGGAAACACCCTAACTGATGCATTAACAAAGTTTTTTTGCAATGAATTTCCTTACTTTTTGAGATAGTATAATTATACTGTAATTTCCTTGTTGGAGTGCAGGACCCTCCAGGCCCTGTATTCCCATTCCTCCACAGATGCATACATGTACATAGATTCGTATACGTACATAGCTGCAGATGCACAGGGCCCTCCATCTTTTGTCCAAGAGTGATGACATTGTCAGTGTAACCATGTTATTACTCCATCTCATGAACACTATGACTGCCATTATGCAGATCCCGCCCAAAAGGTGAATTCGGCAAGTGATTGCAAAATCACCTCTCAGGTGAGAATTGCATAATTATAGTTGCATTGTTTATGAGCTGGGATTCCCAAAAGCCCATATTGAAATTGTAAGGCCAAAATCTTCAAAGATGGCAAAGTTATACATACATGTTGAAACCACCATTGAAATACATTTAAACCACATTTACCTTCGTTTCTCACGTTGCAGTCAGCAGTTCCAGCAGCAAGACATGTCTTCGATCTGGAGAGTAGATCTCAAACTTGGGGCCTCTTCAGGTGAGTGAGGGTGTGTGGGGGTGATGAGGTGTGTGGGGTGATGGTTGCACAGTTGGTAGTTGGGTGGGGGGTGCAGGTGTGAATGGCAATGGACTTTTTTCAGTTTAAAAAAGAAAAAACATACACTGGGGGATGGTTTTCATTTTACAGGTACAAGAGAATGTGTTTTCATGTGTTTGGGGACATTGGGAGTGGGCTTCCCAGTGTCTCACAGGAATCTGGGGGGAGTGACAGCAATGGAGGTTTCAGGACACTGGTAGTGGTATTTTGTGGAAGGTGGTTGTGGAGGAAGAATGCATGAACAAGGACACTAGGAGTGGTCTCCCTAGTGTCTGACACTATAGAGGGGTGATATATGTATTAGGACACTGAGAATGAGCTCCCCAGTGTTGTCCCACACTCTTGGGGGGGATGACATCCTGACATCCAAAAAAAGTTTTGGAACACTGGGAGTGGGCCCATCTTGTAAATGAGCCTTGCTTAATGATGCTCGCCTGAATAAATAAAGATTTGATGATGATGATGATGATACTGTTGGGGGGTTGCAGGGGAGAAATGCATGAACAAGGACACTTGGAGTGGGCAACCCAGTGTCCAACACTATGGTGGAAACAATGTCTGTTTTGGGACACTGGGAGTAGGCTCAGTGTCCCATACTCTGGGGGGAGTGATATCTACTTGCCAACATGTGGATAGTAAATGTTGGAAAGTGTGGTATGTGCAAAAAATAGCCTATGCCTGTTTTTTGCACATACCCCATTTCTAAACATTTACCATTCACCTGTGGCCAGACATTCACAGTCACATTCTGCTTATCCGATGGTGAGATGGATGGGCACAAGAGTGTGAATCCTAGTGTTCTGGGTTTAAATTCTGTGTTTTCACTTTTTTTTGTCTTCATTGTCAGTGTAAAAAAAATGAAAAACCTGATCTCAAACCTAGGACCTTCAGAGCCATAGCTCCATGTCCTGTCCTCTGTGCCATTGAGCAAGAACAGTGACAGCTTTTACACACTCAATGGGGATAAGTTACTTTTGTAACTGTAGCATGTGCAAAAGAAAGCTATAGCTATTTCTCACACATACTACAGTTACAAAAGTGACATATCCAGTTCACTGAGAAGAGTGGCAATGTCCCAGTGCACAGACGATGACAGCACGTGAAAGACCAGTGGAGGTAAGTATACCGTAAGGGCATGTGGGGGGAAGGGGAAAGGATGGACAAGACAATGAGGGATTGTTTTCTTTTTTTCAAACAGAAAAGTTAAAAAGACATCAGAAGACTGTTTTCTTTATGTGGTTCACAAGAAAAGTTATTTTGGGACACAGGAGTGGGCTCCCCAGTGTCCCACACTGCTGGGGGGTTGCTTAATGTTTGAGGACACTGGGAGTAAGATTCCAAGAGTCCCACACTGCTGGGAGGTTGCTTAATGTTTGAGGACACTGGGAGTAGGATTCCAAGAGTCCCACACTGCTGGGGGGTTGCTTAATGTTTGAGGACACTGGGAGTAGGATTCCAAGAGTCCTACACTTCTGGGGGAGGTAGGGAACTTTTAAAAATACCAATGGAAGGGTAGGGGTGACACTAGACACCAGGGCAACATATTTGGGGGCCACCAATAAACAGCAGGTAAAAGGAATAGCTTAGACTTGACTCTGCAGCCAGCAGCATGAGTTCCAGCTGCAGCTACATAAGTCAAGAAAATACTGCTGTTCTTATACAGAGAACGAGCTGAAATCAGTCCTCTTGCTAAGCTGGCACCCAAGATTTTGAGCGCTGTGGAAACTTGTTTTCAGCCAGTTGGGAAAAAAAGCCTTCTTTCATATGTGGAAATGGCTACTTTTATTAAATATAATAGTAAAAAGATAAACTGCAAAAAAGGAAAAAACCTTCAGAATACAGCTAAAAGGGTCCCCTTTAGCTAAGTTCTGATTTTTTTTTAACATTCTCTTTCACATGTTCTGTTCTCGCAGATCCTCACTACTGTGAACATAAAATGGCTGACACAACAGAGCTTCTGTGATCAAACAACTATGAACTTTGCACAAAATACCTCCCTTTTTTGTGAAAAAAGTGGTTGGCATTTACCAAAGCATGATTTGTGTGAAAATTCAAATCTTTCATGCCTGACATCTAAATTTCCACACAGGAAATAGTGGGAAAATTTAAAATTTAATAACTTTTGAACAGAATATTTTTTCACCAATCCTTCAAAAGGCACATCTGTGAGGCAAAGGTTTCTACCCCAAAAATTTCAGACCACAGCCTAATTATTTCTGAGATCTAGGTGGACAAAGAAATGGCAAAAAAACTAGGAGTGTTCTGTTTTTGCAACACTCTATATCTCGGAAATGACACAACAGATTCACATAAAAGTTAGCAAGTTAAGAGATCTACCCATAAAAATTATGCCTGCCAAATTTCATGCAAAAAAGAGTTCTAAAGTTATTAAGGTTCAAAAATTCAGGTTTAACATAGAAGTTACCTTTCACCATAACTATAGTGGTGCTACAGCACCAGTATAAGATATATACCAACCAACCAAGCAAACTTTATTTTTTCAATGCTATTCCACCCACCCTAGATCATAGCATTTTACAAAATTTAAAAACACATTATAATCAACACTTTAAAAAACACATAGCAAAGTTGCCAAAACAGAGCAGTAGTCTCAAGATCAACACATGCCAACTCAAATAAATGGGTTTTCAGGGCAGCTTTAAAGGCCTCAATGGATGGGCAATTCCTTATCCGGAGGTAGAGAATTCCACATGGATGGAGCAATAAAAGAAAATGATCTTGCTTCTGATGTTGTCAAACAGACCCTGGAAATCTCCAGTAATTCCCCATTAGTGGAGTGGAGAGAACAAAGGGGGAGTGGGGACAAAGAAGTTGTTTCAGGTACCCCAGTCCCTGTCTGGGTAGGGCCTTATAGGTCAATAATCTGACATTCAAGATGATCTTCCACCACACTGGCAGCCAGTGCAAAGCACAGAGTACTGGAGTGATATGGTCAGATCTACATAAACCTGTCAGCAACATGACATTCTGCACCAGCTGCAGGTGATGGACGTCTACCCCCAGTAGCCCTAGGTATAGGGCATGGCAGTAATCAAGGTGAGAGGTCACCAAGGCATTGACCAAGGTCAGAAAGTTATTAGTTGATAACAGATGCTTTAGCTGGGTGGCATTCATATCTCTCTCTCTCTCTCTCTCTCTCTCTATATATATATATATAAATATAAATATATATTGTATCTATATATATATATATATATATATACACACACACATAATATATATATATATATATATATAGACACACACACATATACATACACACAAATATATATATATATATATATATATATATATATATATATATATATATATATAAAAAGGGCATGTCATGTCCCTATGATTAGAGTTGAGTAGGCACTTTAATGTTGAACCTCAATTTGTGCATGTTATTAACTTTGTAACCTTTCAACATATTTTCACAAAATTTGGAATGTGCAGTTTTTGCCACTTTTGACACTTTTTTTGCACATGGCACTGAGACCAAACAGTGTGGTCTTTTGGTCTGAAAGTTGGCATGTAGAAAAGTGTTGGGTCAAGGAACAATCTGGCATTGTTTGGTAAAAAAATATTAATTGTTCCAAAGTAATAACACTTTTCATTTTCAAATTCTGAGTATGCTAAGTTCACTCCAAGATTTATATGGCTATTTTTCAGACAAAGATTGGGCTCACGGTCAAGGATTTTGTAGCTCAAGGACTAGGATCCTGGTCCACCAGAAAATTCATTTTCCGCAAGCTGCCATCTTGTTTTTCAGTCTTTCAGTTTTTCCCCAATACAAAATGTTGTAGCTTTCTCCATAGGTGACTTTTGGTCCAAATGAAGCATAGGTTTTGTTCAGGGTGACCCCTCTACAAAGCTATGCCTTTGGTTTGGCTCATTTTGGTAAAAAAATAGCTTTTTAAAATTAAAAAATTCTTTGACCGTGACTCGCTAATGATCCAAGTCTGTGAGCTGTCAAAATCCTAGTCTGCGAGCTCGCAATCAAGGATTTTGCTACCTCGTGGACTAGGCTGTTAAAAACTTCACCATTGCATTGCTAATGAATGGTTTGGCCTTTTAATTTAAAATTGTCAGGGTACTGAGGGGATGCCCTACAGGTGTGAGTTATGCTGTGTAGATGTTGGGGAATTAAGGGGTTCCATAGCTATGTTATCACATATTTCAGATTTTCCACACAGGATTACATTGTGCCACCCATTGCGTTTTTCAGCTGCCACATCTCAAAAATGATGTGAGACATGGATTCAGTCGATCTTATGGTTACAAGCAGTGCTTGTTGTCACGATTATAATGACACTTGAATTTTTTTTTTTCTAGCTGCTATGGTTCCCAAGATATCAGCAAATTAGTGTTACAAGGGTTCCTTGCCATATAGGGCTGCTGTATGGCTCTGTAGCTATGTGTAAGTGGAAGCGCAGGGCCCAGAGGGCCCGCACTCCTACAGATGCTTCTTATTATGCAGAAATAGGCAGCTTGGTCCTCACGTTCCCACCAACAAATGCTATTTACTACTTATATTAAACTTTTTTAAAAAGTAAGGAAATTCATGGCAAAATATTGCGTTTAATGCATCACTTAGGGTTAAAGCAACAAAAGTGAGGAAATGAAATGTTAGGGTTGAGCCCCTAACCCCCCCACAACACACACCCCATCCTCCACAGACTGACAGATACCGGAATGTGCCATGGGGTCAAGAGGCCTAACTCTCACCCCATTCTCCTTTACTGTAGCATGTCAACTTATTTACACATGGAATGGGGTGAGAGTTGGGCCACATGATCCCATGGTACACCCCAGCATCTGTCAGTCTGTGAAGGATGGGGGTGTGTGGTGTGGGGGTTAGGGGCTCAACCCTAATGTCTCATTTCCTCACCTTTGTTGCTTTAACCCTAACTGATGCATTAAACACAGTTTTTTGCTATATATATATATATATGTAAGCAATAAGACATGACAGAGTGAGTGTTAAACACTTTAACACATGGCTAGGAGGTGTAGTGAGGCACAAGGCCACTGGCTGAGTGTGTCCAGCCTCCTAGCCATGTGTTAAAGTGTCTAATGCACATCCTGGAGTGTCTTATTGAGCTTATGAAATGGTTATCTAAAATACAGATGTATGTAATAGCTAAAATGAATAGTATTTAATAGTGAAAAAGTTAAATGTTTATATGAAGTTTTAATAAAATAGTTCCTCCGCCTGTTTATTTGTTTTGTTCAGTTGAAGACTTTTGAGCTACTAAGGCATCCTTACTTGTGTTTTTTTCCCTGTCATGTAGTTATCATGGCACCAACCCCCCAACTAGCAGCACTCCTACTTAATTTAATTTACAAAGTTTGCAGTAAGAAATTATGCTGTCTTTTTTTTTAAATTTGTTTACGTTATGGCACCAGGCACTGGTAGGGAGAATGCTGTTGACAGCGACAGAGCCAGCGAGTGGGCAGGCGGGTTGGGAGACAGGTTGTCGGCTGTTCAGCTGTACAGTAAAGGGGCAGGCTGGAGAGTTGAGAGACAGCTTGTGTGCAACAAAAAATTATGCTGTCTTTCTTTTTTTTGTATTTGTGTATGTTATGGCACCAGGCAGCAGTAGGCAGAACATGCTGTGGAGAGTGAGAATGCGAATGAGTGGGCGGGTGGCTTGGGACCCAGATTGTTGTCTGTTCAGCCGTACATTAAATGGGCGGGCTGGCGAGTGAGTTTTTTTTTTTTTTTTAATTTGTGTATGTTATGGCACCAGGCTGCAGTAGGGAGAAAACGCTGTGGAGAGCGAGAGTGCGAGCGAATGGGTGGATGGCTTGGGACACAGGCTGTCGGCTGTTCAGCCGTACTTTAAACGATCAGGCTGGTGAGTAGGCAGGTGGGTTGAAAGACAGCTTGTGTAGGCTGTTCAGCCGTAGAGAAAGGTCAGCTGTTTTTACTTTTAAAATTAGTTTCTGGTAAATCTGCCATTATTAAAATGCTGGCTGAAATGTCACTCGCAGTTGGCAAAAACAAGATGGCTGAGTTTCATTCTGCCAACATTCTAATTGGCAGATTTACCAGAATCACTGCACAGTGGCATTACTGGATCCTTTTCATGTGCATAAGAAGGAATATCACACTGGCAGGGACCAATCAGGATGCCTACATTCTAATGCCAATTTCATAAATATATATATTCTTAGAAAGAATGCATTGATGCACAACAGGGTTTAATCCCTAACTTTCCACCCCACCCCTCAAGCAGCAAAAGGTAAAAAACATTATGGTTTACACTGTATTGTGTCCAGAGGACTCAGGGTGGGATCTGCCTTGGGTTTCTCAACCCTAACACTCACCCCAGTGTGATATAGCCTTCAAATGTACAAAATTGTGTCTTCCCACATGTTGTGACAATCTGCAGGCCCTAATTGAAGAAAACAGATCACATCTGACCTTATTTGTTTTTTTTTTTTTTATATATTTATTTTATTGATATTTCCAGTTATAAAATCATACATCTTCTTTATCAGAAAACATTAAGGGGTACAATTAAGTGATAACATTCAGTTTTGTGAAGTATACAAAGCAATAACTGGCTTCTGTGGATGGTTCGACTCAGCGTTTAATCTCCACAGAAGCCGGTTGTTGCCAGTATACTTCACAAAACTGAATATTATTACTATTATACCACTAGAATTTGTGGTAAAAATATATTTCTGAGTAGAAATTAAATGGAAGTCAGAGCGCACGTAATATCTCTTTCATGCATCAGCCACGCCTAGTGCTACAATAGCAAGCAACAGGCACATTTCTGACTAATAATTTTGAGCTAGTATTTCTGAAAGTAGTAGTATGTAAGACTTACTGCCAGATACAACATTTGTAGGTTAGTCCCATTCAAAAGTGAGCAGTAGAACCCTTTTTATTGTCCATTTCCAAATTGAATCTGTCATTTTGGACATGCGCATTACGAAAGCTGGCAATGCACATATCTGGAATCACAGATTTGATTTGCAAAGACAAAAATAAAAGGGTTCTAGCGCTCGCTTTTGAATAGGACTAACTGACAGATGTTGTATTTGGCAGTAAGTCTCAGATATTACTACTTTCAGAAATACACGCTGAAAATTATTAGTCAGAAACGTGCTTGTTACTTGATGCCGTAGCACTAGAGGTGGCAGATGCACAAAGGAGAGATTATGTGTGCTGTGAGCTGAATTTGATGTGTGAGAGATTTTGTTTTAATACTGAATAGAAATCAGGGGTACAATGTAGATATTAAAGATGTTGTGTTACCTTGAAAGTTAGTTACACAGGCTGAGAGTGTTTGTGAATGAGATTCAGTGTAGGACTGTTAGTGGAGAGAAAGGGAATGTGGATAAACGACTGTGGGTGTGGTTAAGAAGAATAAACCACTGTGGAAAGGTGAGTAAACTACTGTGGGCGTGGCTATATGTGAATAAACTACTGTGGGCATGTAGGTGGTAGTTTGTGGCAGAATAACTTCAGTTTTCCTGTGTTGTGATTGGCTGAGAGTAGATATCTGTGGTATAATGTACTATAAATCATTTCATCACTAATGGAATACATTACAGGTATTTCAACTAATCCAAGGCAGAAAAATGTATTGTTACACTAAATAAATGCCTGAGATACACCCTTATCCATTTGGTAATCCAAATACAGTATTTTCTTCCATCCAGATAACCATTTCATAAACCAGTACCCTTTAACATTCATTATGGGACAAAAGAGGTATTTCTGTCTGAAATGAAAAAAAAAAAACAAGGGATACATCTCAATTCAAATAGCATAGATCTGTTATTATATCTAGCTATCAACTGTTCCATATAATACAGTTCTGTCATTATTTTTATCCATTCTTGAATAGTGGGAGGGATATTATTTCTCCAGAGGTGGCTAATTGCCTTCTTAGCTGCCTGAAAATATATCAACAGATGAGAACTCTTTGTGGGTCGAATTACCTCTGATGGAACTGCTTGTAAGACCAACTCTGGGGTAAGCACCACCTCCAGCCCCAGCAATTCAGTCAGGGAGTTGACTATGTCCTGCCAAAAATGGTCTCAGCATTGAGCATGCCCATAAAAAGTGGAAAAACAAGGCCATCCGCTCTCCACAGTTTCTCCAACAAATACTTATCAGAAGGGGGAAGAACTTTGCCAATTTTGCTGGTGTATTACAGTAGTGGGATCGAGACTTCCAGGCTAATTTCCTCCAATATGGTGCTAGTGAGAATCCCATAACTTTATGGGCATACTTCAGCCAGCTATCATAGGATACTGGGTCTGGTAAAGCTCTATTCTATGCCTCTAATATTCCTATAGATGAATCTGACAAGTATTCCCCAAGCCCCTTGTATAAAAGCCCAATTATATGTTACCTTACCAATCCCCTAAGGGTAGTCATGAACATATTCAGTAGGAGCGGCAAGGGTTCAGCGAGGCGGATACTTTTGGGGCCTTTATAGATCAGAAATGTCTGGACCCGCATGTACCTACAGTACTCTCTATTGATTTGACCATACTTACTGCTTTATTGTTCTCTGATTCAAACTGCTGTTGCAGGGTATACTTTCTGTTGTATTATTACAGGGTGTGCCTACAGGTTTGTTATTGTTTTGTGTTTACAGATTACTGCTGCAATCTTCTCTGATTCAAACTGTTTTTTGCAAGACATATCTTCTGTTACTGCTTTATTTTTCTCTGTAACGAAGTGTTTTTTGCAGGGTATGTCTTCCATGAAATTATTACAGGTGGTGCTTTACAGGTTTTACAGTTTAATCTATCATTAGGCTAAGCTTTCAGGGCTACTGCATTTGCTGTTGGCTGATTGTTTCTGCTCTTACTTCCTTGTTTCTTTCATCTGTGGTTCTTCTTTTTTGGCAGAGGAAGGGCCCAGCCACCAACTCCCATCCCCAACCACCCCATGCTATACTCCTTTTTTTTGTGTGTTATCTATTTTTCCGTCCCCATGCTCACTGGTCCTCCACTCTTTCAGGCTCTAACAAGTTCCCCCAGATCTCTCCTGTCCTTGCCCAGCCCTCCTCTCATCCCCAGATCGCAGCCAACCCCTTGGATATCCCAGTGTATTCCTTCACGGGGCGGGTCCCTCTCCTCCAAGGGGGAAGGCACTGAGGGGAGGGTAGCCCTAGCACATTTTTCTAGGGCCAGGGGGGTGCTACTTAGGAACAGGAGACACCAGGAAGGTGCTGGAGGCCCTTCAGAACAAAAAGCCATCATCCGGAAGGCCAGCGAGTGATTTTCCTGGCTTTCTGTTGGGGCAGTGTAGTGACGTCACAGCATACGCCAACGTCCACTCCTCCCCCAGTTAGTATTGGGCCATGCATCCTGAGATACTCCCAGCCTCTGCTAGGAGCCAGCAGGCACCAGACCAGTCCCCTACCCCCCCAGAGAAGGAGAGCTGTCCCTTGGACGCTCAATCCTTCTTCCCTAGCTGGCCCTCCAGTGACCCGGGCTCATTCCCGAACCAGGGTCACTGGTGTCTCAAGCGGAAATCCAACCACTGTGCCGGTGGGCTGGCCGCTACACTCTTTTTAAAGGGTAGCACAGTTGTGACATTTCCTGTAGCAAAGCAGGAAGAGGAGGATCACAGGTGTATCCACACAATGGCCTTACTTACAGGAGCACAAGTAATTTAACTTGTTATAACAAGTTATACAAAAACAAACAAACAAAACAAAAAAAATCAAACTTTTGCTTTCATTTTCCTCCTTCTAATCACTTGGACCAGGTTATAAACCTGGCAACTCATCTGGAATGGATATTATTAACTACAGGTACTGTGGAACACTTTTCAAAAGGGCAGTTTTACAGGATTTAGGATGCTGGACCATTGGAGATCTAAGGGCTCATCTCCAGGCTGCATGGGCCAAGATTGCGCATCTCAAATCACATATTCAGGAGGAGATATATTTAAAAAAACACCCACCATTTCCCTAACATCTAACTGGAGCACCTCGACCACAGAGGGTAGTTGATCCAGGAGGTTGGCAGGTGATTAGGAGGGGCAAATCTGGTGCCCCGTCACTCAATGATCTCCAAAGTATTACCTCCAAAAACAATATAAAAACTACAATGAGGTATCTGCTTCTATCTCTGATATCCAACAAAGGGGCAGAGGACACTGCAGAACAGGACACTGCAGCACAGGAGCTAGCACAACAAAACTCACCCAAAACAGGGACCAAGACAAAAAAAGCAAAACAGAAATCTAAAACACTTCTGATCATAGGAGACTCCATGATTTGGGGAGTTGATACCTACCTTCAGCTGGGGGTAATGGTTATATGTCTCCCAGGTACATCAGCATGGAGAGACACTGACTGCATTGCTAAAACTGTGCAGGAAGCATGAGAAAGCATTGACATCCTGGTACGCATAGGGACTAACAATCTCACCAGCCAGTCAGTTGTGGAGACCAAGGAACACCTGACCAGGTTGGGAAACAAACTGCCATCCATTTCATCTGGCATCTTCTTCTCTGAGATCCTGCTGGTCTGGAAGAGGGGGGCAGATGGATGGAAGGTCAGAGAAGGGGAGATAGGGGAGCTAAACATGTGGCTTAAGGGCTGGTGCCAGAAAAAAGGGCACACATTTGTAGGTAACTGGCAACAGTTTTAGGAGTGAAAATTCTTTAAATTCAATTTACTGCATCTGACTAAGGAGGCAGTTGGTACATTGGGGCAGAAGTTTGACATCTTTGCACAATATTTAAACTAGCAAATGGAGAGGGGGTACAGCACCCAATACATTGAATGGAAAGAACACCCCTGTCCCCTCAGCAAGTGATCAAACAGGAGTTCTTCATGTTTGTAGTTCATTTGCATCATCAAGTAATGAAAAAGGTCTGGCTCCCCATATGATATGCAGGGGAAACACTGGACCTCACCTAACAACTAACACACCAAAATCCAGCCAATGGAAAATCATGTACACAAATGCCTGCAGTCTGGGAAACAAGATCTCAGACTTGGAGGCAACAATGACAGAGGCTAAACTGGACATAATAGCCATTAGCGAGATATGGTTCACCAGTAACCACACTTGGGAGACTTCAGTACTCAGTTATGTACTGTTAAGAAAAGACCAATGTGCAAAGGGGGAGTGGCCCTTTATGTCAATGAAAATATCAAAGATACAGAAATTCAGAATACACATAAAGAGCCAGAAGAACTGTGGGTCACCCTGAAAACAGGAAATGGGATAGTCATATGAACTTGGGTTGTCTACAGGCCTCCAGACCATGGGGAGGATATAGACACGTTACTGTTAGTAGATATACAAAACATGAGAGCTAAAGGGGAGGTTCTGATAATGGGAGACTTCAACATGCCAGATACAGATTGGTCAACACCAGCAGGAACATCCACCAGAACTAGACACATGGTGGATTCCCTGCAGGGAAGGGCCTCAAACAACTGGTACAACAACCCACAAGAGACAGGGCTATCCTTGATCGAGTACTGAGTAACAGGGAAAGGATCACAGATCTCCAGGTAGAAGGTCACCTCGAGGCCAGTACCATCACATGGTATGGTTCAATTTGGCCACTAGAACTGAATCTTCCCATTCCAAGGCAAAAATATGGGACTTCAGAGGAGATGACTTTGATAAGATGGCCAACAGGTTAAGCTAGCCCTGGCAAGAAGAAATACAGGTGAGGGGGTACAGGCAAAGTGAGCAAGCATTAAGGATGGAATACTTGAAGCAACATCCCATTGTATTAGAGAGAAAAGCAAGAGCAAAAGAAGGAGGAAACCACTTTGGTTCTCAAAAACAGCAGCAGAAAAGGTCATGGGAACGCAGCGGGACGAAGATAGGGAGGCATACCAAACTTCCCTAAGGGAAGCAGGGAAGGCAGTAAGGCAGGCAAAGGCCCAAACCAAGGAAACACTAGCTTGAACAGTAAAAGAAGGGGACAAGACTTTCTACAGATGCATTAGTGAAAGGAGAAAGTCCAGAGAGGGTATTCCTAAGATCAAAGGGGATAAGGGGGAATGTGTGGAGCAGGACCAAGGAAAAGCATCTATCCTAAATAGATACTTCTGCTCAGTATTTACTGATGAGAAGGTAGGGCAGGGCTCATAGCTCAGCACCATGGACATGGGGGGGGGGATGTGCCCTAGTCTCTTCACAAAGGAAAGGGTCCTACAAGAGCTCGCTAAGCTCTGGGTGGACAAGGCAACGGGACATGATGGAATACATCCTAGGGTTCTAAAGGAGCTAAGGGTGGAACTAGCAGAGTCATTATCAGAACTGTTTAGTGAGTCTCTGCACACAGGAGAAGTCCCAGAAGACTGGATAAGGGCTCATGTGATCCCACTCCACAAGAGTGGTAGCAGGGAGGAGGCAGGAAACTACAAACCAGTCAGTCTTACCTCAGTAATGGGCAAGATTATGGAGGCACTCCTTAAGGAAAGGATAGTGCCACACCTGGAAACCATAGGAGCAAAGGATCCAAGACAGCATGGGTTTACAACTGGAAGGTCCTGTCAAACTAATCTCAGATTTTTTTGACTGGGTAACCAGAGTGGTGGGCCAAGGGGGTGCAGTTGATGTCATCTACCTCGACTTCAGCAAAGCTTTCAATAGTGTTTCATACAGAAGATTAATTAATAAGCTAGGTAGGCTTGGGTGGGTCAGATGTTGGTCAACTGGGTGGCAAACTGGTTGGTGGGCAGAAAACAGAGTCTTGATAAATGGTATACAGTCAGAAGAGATGTAAGTCACAAGTGGGCTAGCTCAGGGATCAGTCCTGGGGCTAGTCCTCTTCAACATCTTCGACAGTGACATTGCAGATGGACTGGTTGGTAAGGTTTGTCTGCAGATGACACCAAGATCTGCAACAGCGTAGATGACCCAGATGGGGTGGGCAGAATGATAAGAGATCTGGATAAACTGGCAAAATAGTTGGAAGAGTGACAACTGGGGTTTAATGCAAAGAAGTGCAAGATAATGCACGTAGGGAAGAGAAATCCTGAAGCCACCTGTAGATTGGGAGGGGAGTTGCTGGCAATTACAAGAGAAGAAAGAGACTTGGTCACCATCATCACAGATGACCTGAAATCATCCTAGCAGACCACTAAAGCACTAGGTGAGGCTAGAGGGATGTTGGGGTGTATTTGCAAGTCATAAGAGAGAGGTAATAATCCCTCTTTAAAATGCACTGGTTAGGCCCCTTCTGGAGCAATGTGTGCAGTACTGGAGGCCACACCTGCACAAGGACATTAACAAAATGGAGGCAGTCCAGAGTAGGGCAACCAAAATGGTTCAGGGAGTGCATCAGAAAACATATGAGGACAGATTAACAGAGCTCAAAATGTATCCCCTAGAGTAAAGGAGGTAGAGACGTGATGTGATCAAAACATTCAAACATCTTAAGGGCGTTAACAAGGTGAAAGAGTCTAACGTGTTTCAGTATAAGAAAAATAGCAGGACAAGAGGACACAGCATGAGATTAGAGGGAGGCTGATTAAGGGGTAATGTGAGGAAGTTCTTTTTCACAGAAATGGTGGTGGATGCACGGAACAGCCTGTCTCAAGAAATGGTTGATATAAATACAGTGCAGGGCTTCAAACAGGCATGGGATATGCATAAAGGAACAATACAGGTGAGTATGAATAGATAGGCCATTGACAGAGTAAAGGCCTATGGCAAATTCATAAGGTAGAAAAAATAGACAGATTGGATAGGCCTTGCGGTCCTTATCTGCTCTAAACTTCTATATTTATGTTTCTATGTAGCCTGTAGCAGAGCAAATGGGATGGTATCATTAGCATTGAAAAATTGTAAAATAAAGGAAATGCCCCTCTGATGCCACCATTAAAATGTATAGTCAATTCTAGCTGGTAGAAATTCTGTCTCAGAACTTAGTAATCGTAAAATATACAACATTGGAGCTAGTGAGGGGAGAGCTTTAATTCTAAACCAAGTCTGTAACATGTGTTGCATCCCCATATCGTATCCACCTAACGTAGGCAGTGATGTATGGGGGCAAATATTAATTGTATCATATCTTTTATCCCATTGATTGCACAATCAATTTGCACTTTCTCATTAAACGCTGATTAATGGGAAAGTGCAACGCTGGTTAAAGGGAATTTGAAATGCTGGGTAAGGGGAATTACACATGTTGTCCCACCACTGTGTCTCTACTAGTCATGCATGTTTGTGGTATAATGAGGGGTTTTGTGTGTTGGTAATCTGCTACATCTCCCATAACAGTGTGTTTCAACCCTATCTGTAGCTCTCATAGTCTCTCATAGTCCCTTACCTGACCATGTGGTCTGGCATCCATTCATTCCCTGAGTTCCAGCTTGGGTGCTGACTGTAGTTGCATTCTCCCTACTTGTGCAGGTGCCTGCAAGCACTGCCTAATCTTTTGTCTGCCTTCCTGCTGAAGGAGTCACTCCTACTCCTAATCCTTCTTTTGTTCTCCCTTCCCTTAACAGGAGCGGGAACCCCTCCTTCTTCACACAAGCAAGCTACCTACCCTGGGAGCAGATGAGGGTGGCCCCTAACTGGTCTGGTTCTGCCGGTTGAACACTGTTTGAGGGTGTTTACCTGTTGACACTTTGCATTGAATCCCCACCCCCACCCAAGGCCAACTCTCTTTTTAATGATCATCTGGTCAAGTGTCTTCCTATTCCTATGTGCCTATTTTTCCCATCTGCAGCTCATATCTACTGACCACTATGGGTCAGTGTTGTCTCCCTTACTTCCTATATTCCTCCAAGTCCTTACTTCCCTTTCTCCCTCATTTCTCCCCTATATTGCTGCAATTTCTCCCCTCCCTCTCCAACTGTTTTGCCCTCTACTGGTGCCTCCTACCCAGTACCTGATCCAGGATTTGAATCTTGTACCCTGGTCTCCGTAGTCTGTAGCCTCTCGTGGTGCTATCTGTCCAGACCTACTTCTGTTCTCTTATTACCTATCCTTAACTTACTTTTTATTTTTTATTTTTCTTGATTTTTCACTTTTCCCTCCTTTGTCCTACCTCTCCCTTCCCTCATTCTTTCTTTTCTCTTCCCCCATTTCTTTGAGAATGGGTCTTAATTTGAAACTTCTCATTGTTGCTTCTCTCTTTTTTTTCTTCTTCCATCCCCTTACCCTCTCACCTTATTGGCTCTTTCCTGCCCCCTTTATCCTACCCCACACTCTGTCCCCACTGGTCCCACCACCTGTCCACTTCCCCCCTTTAGTGTTCATTCTATCCCCCCGTCTCACCTCCCCAACCCAGCTTCCCTACCCTTACACTTCTTTTGTGCATCCATGTTCACCCTTTTCTTGTCCTTGTTGTGGTATCTATGCCCAAACACCAATTCTGTCACCACTCACTGTGACTTAAGCTCCTTAAATCCACCTTATTCCACCATGCCCTCCTCTTACTACTCCTGTCAGGTAATATTCACCAAAATCCTTGCCCTGCTTCTTCCACTTTGACATCTAGCATGACTATAAAGAGCTTAATGATCGCCTCTATCAATATCTGCAGCTTGGTAAAAAAACCTGACTTACTGGCTGTCATCAAGACATGGATCTCACTAAATATCCCTGACTCTGCACACAACTTAGATGGTTATACTATCTTTCGGGCAGACAGAGTTGGTAAAAGGAGAGGGGGCTGTGCTTGATATGTAAAGGACTCCCACCAGGGTTCTCTATTCTCCTCCTTCCCCTCTGAGCATGGTGCACAGGCCTTAAATGTCAAAGTAACATTAGGTCTCTCCTCCGAATCCCTCCTAGTCTGCCCAGTCTATAGCTCACCCTGGGAGCCGAAGTTAGCTTTCAATGCAGTCGTAAACTACATCTCTCTTTTTCCCAATCACCTAGAGGTTATCGCTCTGGATGATTCGAACGTTAACTGGCTGTCCTCCTCTGCTGCCCCCTATATATATGGGATTTTTACCATAACATAATAATTTTCATACTGTTTGTAACAATATATCTGTTGTATCTCTTGTTATAATGTTGTACTGTGTAACACAATATCTTGCTGTATCTCTGTTTAAAATACCATATTGTGTTCTTTTATGTCACTGTATTATTTTGTACTGACGCCATGTTCCCCCATCCCCCCAGGATGCATCTGGAATCAAGCAGTCATCTGCTCAGTATGCCTTCCTGGTAAAATGTTTAAATAAATAAATAAATAAGAATGCATTGCGGCACTTGACCTGTCCCAGCTCGTAACCTCCCCAACTAGGCTTGATCATATAACAGGGTTGTCCACCCTCATTGATCTCATCTTTACAAACTGACCTAACAGACTTTCCAAGGTCTCTGTTCTACCTGATGTACTTAGCGATCACTCACCAGTACTTTCTCATTGGTCCTTGAGGGCAACAAAATCCCCTCCCAAAGTCACCAATCATTGCCGCCTAAAAAATGGAATGCTTGATAAACTTTAAAACTATTTGATCAGTTGTGACTGGTTTCCACTGGACACTGTACCTAACATTGATGAAGCCCTCTCCTATTTTATTTGTTCCTTCAGCTTTGCTTATGCTCTATTTGCCCCCTTCACAAAGAGTACTGACAAAGTATTGGACTCACCGTGGATATCTTAGGCCCTCCTGGATAGCATGCGCCACCGGGATAACCTCTGGTATAAGGCCCTCGATTCTGGTCGACCCTCAGACAGGCAGTTGCATAGGACTGCCAGGAATGCATGCACCAGGGAAATAAGACAGGCAAGGCCACCTACTACCAAGAAACCTTCACATCCACATGAGGTTCGGGATGCAAGTTCTGGAATAACCTGAAAGAACTTAATGGGACCTCCATGTCCCTCCTCCATCCCTGCTTAACATTGATGGTTCCCCTACTCAGGACCCTCTGGTCATTGCTGATTCTCTAAACACTGCTTTCTCGGACCTCATCAGTGTTCTCCCCCATGACTTCTTTGACTATCCTTCACCCCCCCCCCATCACCGGCATCCCTCCCTTCCGCTTGAGAACTATTTCTACCTATGAAGTTAAATTTTTTCTTTCCAAGGTTCTAGGTAAAACTCGTCACAGTGGTGATTCCTTAGATCTTAAGCTCCTTCATCTGACCACTGATGCAGTCCTCTCTCCTATTACAAAATCTTCAATCTTTCCCTTTGTCTTGTTTGGTTCCCCTCTCAATGGAAATCTGATGTTATCACTGTTATCTTTAAAGGTGGTGACCGCACCCTTCCAGAAAATTACCATCCCATCTCTACCCTCCATCCACTTTCCAAGGCTCTCAAAAAATTGCTGCTAAACAGCTCTCTGACTATCTAATTAAACACAACCTATTTTACTCTGAACAGTATGGTTTTCAGAAGGGCCACAGTACTAAGTCTGCCCTCCTGAAATACACCACTTTCATTCACAAGGCTCTTGACAGAGGATATCTAGTTGAGTCTGTGTATATAGACCTGACAAAGGCAGTTGATACTGTAAACCACTCCCTCCTCATCAGGTCCCTCCTCTCTCTGTGGCTATCATAGGATGCCTTCTATTGGTTTTCCCACTACCTGAGTAACAGGAACCAGCAAGTCCATATTAACAATACCCTCTCCTCTAGCCTCCCTTTGAGGTCCAGGGTTCCCCAAGGCTCTATCCTAGGACCACTATTGTTCAGTTTGTTCTTGAACTCTCTTCCCAAGGCCTGCTCTGGAAAACTTTTTATTCTATGCAGATGATGTCATTCTCTTTATCAGCTACCCAGATCCTACCCCTTTCCAACAAGCCCTCCAAAATGTATTGACTGAGGCTGAAACCTGGTTCTCTGCCCACAAACGTATACTTAATTATGAGAAAACAAAGGTCATGGTCTTCTCTCATCATCAGAATAAATATAATGGTGCCCCATTGCAAATCTGCAACCTTCATAATTCCTACCTTGACCAAGTTAACTCCTTTAAATATCTTGGAGTCACTCTTGATTCTGCCCTTACTTTCCATGAACATATCCACCTACTTAGTGCTGCTATAAACATTAGAACTGGGCTGCTGTACCATCATAGAGGCTGTCTCCCCCGATATGCTTCACCTTGCTGTCTCATCCTCCATCCTCACTCTTGTGGATTATGGGATTACTGTCTCCAGATCTGTAGATCAAACTGCCCTCCATAGGATTAAAGTGTCTCTGAACAAAGCCTGTTGACTTGTCATGGGCTGAGACAAATGCAGCCATACTTGTGATCTCTACACTCTGTCTAAATGGTTGAACTTTGATATCAGGTTAAAATATCAGACCTGCCTATTTGCTAAAAAAAAATCACACTCGGCCTTTCTCCTTCCGGGCTTCTAAATCTCTTTCAGACCTATCCCTCACAAAGATGCACAGTAAGTTCATCCAAAGACTCCATGCTGGTTCCCTACAGTAGGACCTCCCTTGGTCAGTGAGCCTTCTATTATAGCCCCCCCCCCTTGACTAAGCTACCTACTGGATGCCACTTCAACTGTTTCCAAACGTGGCCCACTCAGAACTCTGCTAAGGGATCATATCCTCTCCTACAGATCCTGTGATTGCTTCTAATCCTCTATCAAACTTAAGTTATCTTCTTTATCTCTCTCACCTCCTCCTCTCTTCCCCCTTCCCTCCCCACTACCCTCTCCCCAGTTCTTCACTATACCACTATCTCTCCTGGCCCCCGCTCGGTCTGGCACTAGTTACATACTTCCTATCATGTTCTTTCTTTGACTATTTATATAATTGTGTTTAACTGAACGTAGATAGTTTATATCCTGTATAATTATTGTTTTATCTTACTTGTACCAAAAATTATTGTCATCGTCTGTAATATTGTTTTGTACTCCCCGATGTGGAGCCTTTGTAAAAAAGTCTCTGATTCAAAGGTTTGTTATTTTGATTCTTTTAAAAAAATAAAATAAATAAAATAAAATATTACCTTACAGTTCGTGTTCAACCAGTTCAGAATCACCCCCATTACCACTGCATAAGCATATTGGAATATGTTAGGGAGATTTAACCCTCCTTTATCCTTGAGAAGCAGTAGCATAGACCTTCTAATGCTGGGCTTACAGCCAGCCCAAACAAATCTAGCAAACAGTCTATTTCAGGAAGTAAAATATGAGAATGGGGAAAATATGGAAATTGTCTGAAACAAATATAACATTTGAGGTAGAACATTTGTCCTAATTGCATCTATTCTGGCATAATAAGGAAGCCATAGTCATGTTCATCTGTGGAGGTCCACCTCTATGTTTTGAGTAAGGGGTTCATAATTTATTAAAAATAGATTTTGCATCTATTAGGGTAAATTGATCCCTAAATATTTAATGTTCGACCTCCTTCATTTAAACCAAAGTAGGTTCTTCAATGTTGGGGATGGAACAAAGTTCAATGTCAGAAGCTCCATCTTTGCCGAGTTAATGACGTAACCTGAGATCTTAGCAAACTCTTCCAATATTTTCTGTGCTGGAGACAGCTTCTGCTCTGGCTTGGTGAGAGTAAGCAAAATATCATCTGCATATAAATCTAATTTGTATTCCTCCTCATCCACTCAAACTCCCCTAACCTCACCTGACTGTCTCAGTGTGATAGTGAGAGGTTCAATATATAAAGCAAAAAAGATGAGGAAGAAGTGACATCTCTGTCAGGTGCCCCTTTCTAATATCAATGGGGTTGAAATAGTTCTGTTTATCCTTATATACACTGCCAGTGAGTTGTATAATTTTTTTAACCAAATTGTCATCTCATTTGGGAAGCCAAAGGAGGCTAAAACCCTTCACAGAAAGCCCCATACCACTCTATCGAAGACCTTAAAGGCATCCAGGCTCACGGAGGTGGATGGTAATGACTTCCCATTTACATAATCTATACAATGAGTTATTCTACGTGTGTTATCTGAGGTCTGTCTAAATTTCAAAAAGCCTAATTGGCCCATGTGTATCACTTCTGTGAGCAATCCTTCCAGATGGTGAGCCCAAATAGCCATGTAAAGTTTATAATCACAGTTCAAACTGAAATTGGCCTGCAAGCATCCACTGATTGAGGGACTTTCCCTGGTTTTAAGATTGCTGACAGTACCGCATATGACCATGAAGCAGAGGGGAGGACTTCCTCTTGTAACTCCAAAAATGCTCCTCATATAAGAGGTAGTAGGTGGGGGAGGAAGGTCTTATATCATTGAACAGAAAACCTATCAGGGCCTGGGCATTTCAGGGTTTTAGCTCTAGATAACCCTCTTTTAATCTCCTCTTCAGATATAGAGCTTAATAGGGAGTCCTGTTGTTGCTGGCATAGTTTCAGGATGGGGGGGTCAAAATACCTGTATCTGTTCCTCGGGGAGGAATGATTCTGCACATAATGTTTTGTAAAACTGCTGAAATACCTCTAGTATCTCGGGGGTAGTTCGAGCAACTCCTCCTATCTGAGGATTTTTCATTTTGGGTATACAGGCCACCTGTCTGAATCCCCTTACCCATTTTGTTAGATTTATAGACCTCTTGGAACCTCCTTCAAAATAACATTTTTTTCAGGTAGATGTAGGAAGTCTGGACCTTTTGATCCAATATGTCCTAAAGTTCTGACTTCAAGGAAAGGATTTCCTTTTGGATTTCTGCTTTACCCCCTTGCCTCTCACACTGTTGCAATTCACTTAATAGTGTTTTTAACTGTACGAATCAGGCATCTCGATGCTTATGCTTCCGAGAGGAGTAAACTGTAATTTTACCCCAGACTACTGCCTTCGGGGTATCCTAAATTAGTGCTGAGGGCATTTCTGGGGATAGGTTATCCTGTATCATCTGGGGGATATGATGAGTCATTTTATTGCAAACTTTCTGATCCCTAAGTAGCAGAAGATTTAAACTCCAAAGAGTGGATTTCTCTGGCTTCCTCATGTCAATTTTTAGCAGAAGGGAAGTGTGGTCCACATCTGACATTATTTGTTTGATGGAATGGGGTGAGCATTAGGGCTGAGAACCCCAAGAAATACCTCACTCCTGATTCACCAACACTCAGGAGAGTGAAAACTGTTATTTTTTTTACTTTTGTTGCGGTGGGGAAAGTGGGGAGTTGTGGTTGGAAACCCTAACACTGCATTTCCCTACTTTTGTTGCTTTAATCTGAACACTAATGGAGTATTAACACATTTTTTCAAACAATTTCCTTACTTTCTAAATAGTAGAATCATTTTCTCATTCATGCAGGTCCCTCTGTGGATTTCCTTGCCTCCATGAATGCACATGCGTATATGGGTGAGGAAGTGCAGGGTCCTCCAGCCACTGTGTTTCCATTCCTTTAGAAAAGCTATTTATCTGCTTTGTTGTATTTCTTTTTTTTGTGGGGACTGCTTCAAAGAAAAAACAAAATAACTGTGGTTCTTAACTCCTGATGGTTGTATTTGACCAAAAATGTGTTTTGAGGAGTTTTGGACATAACTCTTTAACTGTTTGTCACTTTGGCCTCAAGCTTGCAAAGTCTGTAGTCCAAGAGCAGATACATCCCTGGTGTATATTTTATGATGATCAAAATTTAATTGTGGATTTGGCACAGTGTTGAATTTGGTAGATAATGCTGGAGTGCTGTGCATACCCCATGAATTCTAGGGGGGTTATTATGTGTTTCTCTTGTTCTACTGAACGATACCTTTCTTTTGATGTATAAATTGTCCCTTAACTCCAAGGACTGATGGAGTAACAGCTTCTTAAAGATGCAGTGTTATCCTATGACAATTTTAATTTTTACATGTTTATGTTTTTTATGTGGCTCTTGAATTTTTTGGAGGGTAGTATATTTTAGTGTTGTAGTACTCATCGACAACATTCTTTTGATATATAGAGTGTCCATTAACACCAAATATTGTGGAGAATTGACTTATTAAAGTTGAAATGTGCTAAAGAACTTAGTCCAAATTCTTGTCTAATGTGAACCAATCCTCTTTCATGAAACTGACACAATCTCACAAAACAAGATTGCTTCATACAAAACAAGAATTTAAAAAGAACATCTAAATCCAAATTATTCATTCATATGAACCACATCTTCTTTCTATAGCCCTATTCCTGTTCCATGAGGTCATGCAAAACAAAAAAATTGTCTCATGAAAAATATTTTAAAAATGCTTTAAAAACACATTTCTGAGTCCTTTTTCCAAAAACTAACTGCAGAATCCAACCAATGGGATCACTTTTAACAAGATACAGAAGATGATTTTTGTGGGTTGAATTTTTTTTTTAAATAATGGAAACAAGATAGCCACCATATAAAAGAAGAAGTTTTTTTTTTTCTCATGAAACAGGATTACCCCTTAAGAAACAGAATCCTGTTTCGTATAGCCAAATTCTTGCTTCATATGAAACAGTTATTCAAAAGACCATACTGAGCATGATTAGAACTGAAATTTCAAGTTCTTATAACTCTGGAACTAATTAAAAGTCATCATTCTGGGCAAGTTTTTTCTACCCTGAACATTACAGATCAAAATTGCAAACTATCTGAGGCACTAGACAATGACACACCAAAGCAACCCCACACAGTTTTTTACATTTTTTCTCTGTTTATATCTCAGAATGCACACATCTAATTGGAATAAAAATTGACACATCAAGAGATTCTGCTCCTGAGATCACACATTCAAATTTTCATGCAAATCTGTCAAACAGAAGCAAAGCTATTAAAGTGCAAAGTTAGGGGTTTAAACAGCCTATTTAACCCTAGCTGTAGTGGCACTACCATACCGCTATATCATTACAGCTGTTTTCAGGAGACACTTACCCCCAAAACAAACTGGCAGGATCAAACATTTTGAATACATTTTCATTAAAATACTGTACTGTACCTATACTGATTTGAAACTGAAACAAGGTAACACATTTTTTTCTTTAAAAAATGCATGTTATCCATGGTTTTCATTTTATTTTATTGTTTTAGTTACCCCTGTTACCAGAATATGAGTTAAAATGAAAGCATATTTCACTGAAAGATGCATTTTTTCTTTTTTATTTGTTTTTATTGTCATGCATTGTAAGTCAAACATTTAAATGCGTTTTATAAGTGCAATAATATACTCCATGGTGTTCCATTACGGTGACATAATCATACTTCTCGGGTACATTTAATGACATTTGGCTGGGCCTTGTGCCTAACAATGCAACTGAGGTGCATGATTATATATAGACTAATGCATGGGGAATTGTGTGTAACGAGGATTTTATGCACACCTGAGGGTGCAAAGTCTCATAAACCCCGAGGGTGAAGCTCAAGTGGTTTAGCAAGGCATTACACACAGACAGTATGCATAATATCCAAGCTGACACACACTTCTCCATGTTTTATTTTTTATAACAACTGGTTCCTTTGATTTTTTTTGTCAGAAAGGTACTTGTTGAACAGCTTAATGCCGGTCTCATTTTTTCTTAGAGTGTTTATGTTTTCTTGCTGCTCTATGAATTTTTGTCTTTCTAGGTCACTAGGTTGCTGAAATAGTGATGCATATGCCATTTTTTAGGTGGATAGACAGACATTAGTAGACCCGTGGTTATTTTTCATGTCTATTAGAAATGTGCCTTTCTTCAGCTGAATGTATGTTACATTCCTGCTTGGCAGTTTCAGTGAGGTAAGCGCAATCAAGTTGACAGCACGAGCTGACAGTGCAAAGAGCCAGAAACAGTAGCACAAGAGTGATTTTAGAATTTTTGAGAAAGGTGCTTAAATAAACTCCATTATACATGGCCATGCATAATCAAACCCTGTTATACATGGGTGATTATACATGGCCATGTATAATGGCGTTTGTCATCTTCTGCCCATAGGTGAAAATCATCACTAACCAGTTATTATATTACCATTATGAACACCTTGTCATGTCTAATTGCTTACTCATTAGTTCAAACTGTTAACAAGAGAATGACATATTATAAAGAAAAACACAATATCATATTTGCTATAGTTTGCAGGTACTTTTAAATCCTATATTACACATTATGGCAGTATTGCTCTTCAAAACAAAAAAAAATATACAACAAATACAATCGTTTCTGGTACCAGTCAAGTTACTGTTAAATGTATTAGATGTGGGCCTCCACATCATGCTAAGAACAAAGAAATTAACATATATTGTAGGAAAGTTTATCCACACTAGCTATAGCAAAACAACATTTACTTACCTTGAATATGAGGATATTTCAACAGAATTAGAAATCCGTAGCGAAGTGTTGTGCTGGTTGTTTCAGTTCCCGAAAAAAACAAGTTGAGTGTGGATGCAATTAAGTTTTCATCACAAAATTCACTGGCAGGGTTATCTTTTTCCTGAAAAAAAGGTATATTAAACAGCTAATGAATCATAGTGTTTTAAATAGAAAGTCAGGAAATGATTTCTGTATTTTAAATGTACCAAGCTGGGATATACAGTGTGAGGCTAGGGATTTATGTAAGATGAGAGAAACCAGCACTGACCACTCTGAAGAGAACTATACCACTAGAACCACTAGTTCCAGGTGGTGGTTGGCAGCCCCCCCCGGGCGATGGGAGCCCCGGCTGAACAAGATGGCTCAGCAGCACTGGGACACAATTGCTAAGGAGCACTGCAGTGCACACAGGTAGGGGAACATGACCACATGCATGTCCCAGGGATCATGGCACAGTATACAGATATGAAAGGCCGGGCCCCATGACAGATGTGGTCAGAGGGTAGCATGAATGGGCATGGGACTGGAATCCATGGAAGCACCCTGTACAGCACTGTAGACCCCACCCACACACACCCACACACAGCTGTACACACATGCATATGCACACAGGCACCCACACATGCACACCCAGAAGCTGCCAATGGGCATGTGTCAGACACTGAATATCAGTGCACAGTAGCCGACAGTGTTGTGTTGGCATCATCATCATGCACATACCACAGTGGCCAGTGGCTAGGTGGGTGTGCACAAGGTGGGTGTGTGGCGTGTATCATGGATGATGTGTCCCTGGAATACACATACCACATCAATGTGCACACAGGGCAGCAGCAGACAATGGACAGGGAGGGTGGCAGATTAGGACTGCTGCACATTTGCACGGCCATCGCAGACACATGGATGGCCCCACCGAGACCACCCAGCAGACACAGATTGTGCGATGGCCAGAGGGAGTGTCTCTGATGGTCCCCCAGGTGTGTCCCTGTGGGAACATGACTGGTCCCTCACAGTGGTCTGCAGGCTCCCAAACATGCCTGCTCCAGGCATGCCCAGAATGCCCACAGCAGATGCTGGCATCGACACTGTGGGGGTCACAAGACACTGTGACCAAGGGGTTGAGAAAGCACTCTGAGGGGTCTGTGGTGGATGACCATGCATCATGCCGTGACTGCAGCAGTGAGCCAATCCAGGGCCATGGTTGTGTCCTTCTGCATGCTTGTGGTCTCGGACAGGAGCTGCTCATAGTCCCAGTCATGCCTCCCTGTGGACTGTTGCAGCTCTGTGTGAAGTGTACGCACCCCTGCCATGACGAGCACCTGTTGATCCACAGAGGCCCATAGCAGACGTGTGTGCTCAGTCAAAGGGTCGGTGCCCTGGGGGGCATGGGCACTGTGCCAACCCACAGGTGTTGTGTGACCCCACAGAACAGCCCCCACACTGGGGGGGGGGCTGTACAGTGAGGGCTCCTTGGGGCTGATCAGTTTGTGTTGCAACATCGGCGTCCACTGCACCCAGCCCCTTCGATCCCATTCTTCTGCCACTGCTGCCTCTCCAGCCACTGTGCAGTGATTGACATTGGGGCAGCTGTACCACCACTGCCAACCCTGGACTGCACTGCACAGTCAGTGCTCACAGCCTTGCCAGGCATGGTGGCCAGTGGGTGGAAAACTGACACCAGGGCACCATCTGCGCTGCCATGGTGGGTGTGTGATATGGGTGCCTCCCCCTGAATAGCAACACCACTATCCATGATAATAGTCACATTGTCGTCATCGGTCCTGGACCACACCCAGATCTGTGTCTCTGCATACTGGCTGCCATGGCTGGCATCCAGCTGAATCACAGCCAGTGCCTCATCCACAACCACACCACAGGCATCCAGATGGGCAGTGGGGTTGGGCTGCCTGCAGTCTCGATCCCGGGGTACCAGTGGAGGTGGATGGATGGTTCTTCAGGTCCAGGACTGCCCCATGGTGGTCACCCCTACACCTGCCACTGCATACAGGTGCTCCAGAGCTAAAAAGGAACACAGTCATGTTAGTGCCACTGACACACACTCCTGCCCCCATGCCCCCCTTCCCTAGGCACTGCTGTACCCACCATGCAGTGATGGGCTGCTCTCCATCTGTAATCCTGCACCGGACAGCCCCTCAATGGTGCTGTGCTGCATGGGGGCCACCACCAACTCCTCCTGTGGCATCAGCTGTGGCACATCAGGCTGACCACTGCCTGTGGCAGCACATGTGGCCTGGATGGCAGCCACCTTCTCCTTAAGACTCCTCTGGTCTGTACCTACCTTCTTGTACTCCTGTGCTGTCCTCTGATGGCTGCCCTGCTGGTTCACAGCCCTGGCCACACCCTCCCATACTGTCACTTGGGCCTGTAGTGTGCCTGTTCAGCCACTCAGGAGGGGCTCCTGGTCCAGGTAGGCATCGAACAGGGCATCGCTGTCTGCCCTCGTGAAGCTGAGCCTGTGCTTCTGTGCAGGCCCATGCCCCTCAACCTCCTCCTGATCCATCATGCTTATCCCTGTGGGTATGAACATGCAGTCAGTGTTGGCTGCAACACACAATGCCCTCCCAATCCACTGTTCCAACAGGCCCACAGCCTGGTGGCCTAACTCTGAGGGATGCAATACCAGTCTGGTGCCTGTGCAGTCCTGTGGCGCATTTATAGTGCATCACATGCAAATGAGGGGATGTGCAACTGAAATTAGATGCAAATGTCTCTGATGCACCGTGGAGATGCTAATCAGCCCATCTGCATATGCTGGCTGAATATCGTGAAGTTGCACATTGCACATTGGTGTTGTGCATGCACAAGCCATGACGCAACTGTATGACGTGTGCAGTAGACATGACAGTGCACATGCATGTACTGCAGTCACATACATTGATGGTGCCTCCTATGCACACTGCACTATAGGCGGTGCAATGCTCTGCCACTATTGGGCCTGTGGCTGTCATGCACTATATGCCTTATGGTACCCGTGTGTGATTGGCACATGGTCTGTGGGGCCCACATGCCCCTAATGTGCACAATGCATGAAGTGCCATATGGCGCTGTTGCACACTGTGCACATGCTGACCTTTGACACCATGAGTGCCCTTTGACCCTCTGGATGCCCTCTGACATGTACAGTGCTGCCCCAACTGTATTGCACAGCACCGTGGATGCGCGATTTGAAATGGCAGTGCATCACCAAGCAAGTCGTGCACCCACAGCAAGTGTGGCTTATGTGTTACTGGGCACCATTTTGGTTGTGCAGTTGCAGGAATGAGCATGCCACACTGTAGCAAAGTAAGGGTACCCAACTGGACCCAGGTAGAACTGGTGAACCTTGTGGCCCTGGTGGAGCCACATGTGGGCTGTCTGCATGGCCAGGTGCCCCTAGATCACCTGTTAACAGAGGTGTGGCAGGAAGTGGCTGAGGGGCTGGAGGAGGCCACTGGGGTGCAGCGCAGTGGTTAGCAGTGCTGCCACTGCTATGGTGACCCGTGGAGAAGGGACCGGGAGATGCTAAAGGCACTGCTGGCACATGTTTGGAGGAGCACCATGCCACGCCCAGGTGAGTGCAGTAACCCATATCTGTGCCATTCCAGTGTTCTGTGGGGGCCAGTAAGGTGTCACACCATGCTGCGGGGGGTGGCTGTGGCTGAGCACTCTGTTGGTTTTGGGAGTGCACTATGGGTGTGCTATGCCACCGCAATGCCACTATGCAGGGCCAAGGTACATACTGTGCTGGAGATGGGTGATGCATGGGGTGTTGCCAGGTACTGACTTGTCCTTCTCAATGTCTCCCTACTAGGCCCTGAGGATAGACAACATGCGCAGCAGGCTGGCACTGCAGGTGGGCAAGGGCAGGCAAATGCAGGGGCATGGGTGCAGGATGCAGACCCCATGGGTGGCGCTGCCAAACAGGCACAGGGTGTGTCACAGCATGCAGGTAGGCACTCCTTCAGGGTTTGATGTTGTGCAGGGTGGGGGTGGGCCATATCCCCCTGTGCACATGGCCATTCCAGCTGTGCACCGCTGGCATGGTCCATTGCACCATTCCATGGCTATCGCACATGTATGTGGCTGCTGCAGATGGGTTGTGGGTGCACCCGGGATCCAGCCATTCCACTGCCATCCCACTATTTAGCTTTGTTGCTGGGCCACCATGGTTGTGGTGTGTGGCACATGGGTGATGTTGGAGAGCAGTGCTCTGCATGGCAGTGAATAGTCAGGATGATGGACCATGTGGGCACACATGTTGCAGGAGGCAGTGTGCTATCTCAGTGGCACATGTCACCGCTGTCTGCTGCACACGGTGGGTGGGCTACGGTCATGTGGACATGCACTCATAGTATGTCCTCTCCTTTGTCCTAGGTGTCCAACAGGATAATGTTACCACCAGGCTCCTGCGGTGGATCATGGGGGTCACCACTGTCGCTCTCCAAGTGGCATGACTGATACAGCAGGCCCTGTGCAGGCCGCAGAGAAGATGGCGCACCAGGCACTGGTAGGGTGTGGATGCCCATAGGGCCCATTGGCCTGTCCCCCCTCCCTTTCCCTCTCTTGTGCCCTTACCCAGCCATGTCCCCTGACCCCATGCCTCCCTTCCCTGGCCTACCATTTTGTTTGTAGCATCTCCATTCCATGATCCCTGTACCTATTGTTTGTGGTTCTGTACATAGTTTTATCTTGTTTGGTTTTAATATACTCTTCCATTGTTAGCCATCTCTGTCTGTGTCTGCTTTGCAGCTGGTGTGTGGAGCCATTCTGCAGTGGTGTGCATGGTGGCCTAGTGGTACATCTGGGGTTGACTGTGGTTTGTGCCTGGTGGTCTGTGCCCAGTGGCTGGTGGGTGTGCCCTGGAATGTACATGTGCACTCTGCTCATGTTGTGTGCTGTGTGTGTTGCATGCTGTTGGCATGTGTGTTGCCAGCTGTGGTCCAGGTGGCATGTCCCGTTTCTTCCTGTGGGTGTCCCAGGGGCTGTTTGCTGCTGGTCATTGGTACAACCTTGCCTCTGTGCACCACTTTGGTGTGCATGTTTGGGTGCCTGCAGCCATGTGCCTGCCATTCCTCCCTCCTGGCATCCTCTGCACCCTGGTGGTGGTCTGTCCTGCTCTGGTGGCATGCTCCCTGCTGTGACTGTTGTCCTGTGTCCTGGCCCATGCATTCTGCCCCTTGCGCAGCCCTGGTTGCACTGTTGCACATGTTGATTTTCCTCCCTGGTGCAGCCCTGGTTGTGCTATGATGCATCCCTGTGGTATTCAACTGTGTTGTGCTGGCACTTGCCATCATGCACAACCATTGAATAGCATGTTTGGCATGCACTGGTGCAGTGTACTTGTGCTGCACTGCTGTTGCACCTGCTTCTGGTGCATTTCTGAATACCCTACGCTAGATGTAACATGACAAAAGATGCTTTTTTTATATTTTCTTTCTCTCTGACAGAAACAGCTGTTTTGTCATGAAAATGTGGCAGTGAACCCTACCGAAAACAAGTTGTACCACAAAAAATAACTGAAATGAATGTTAAAAAAATGTGAAATATCTTCCTATCTTACCATTTTAACAAGATGACAGCTGCCAATGTTCTCAAGTGTGCCTCTATTAAACATTAAAAAAAGTTCACTTTATTTTTCTCTAAACTAATACAATACTGTACACTATTAAAAATGCTGGATGAGCAATACCTTGCACAACCAGTCTGACTTGCCACCTCTGGGTTCTGATTACCTTGGACCTCTTAAGTTGCACTGTTGGGGTTAGCGGGAATCAGAACCCCTCTGTGGCAGCACTGGCTGATTGTGCATTGTTGCCCATCCAGTATTCTCTATACTGTATCTTGCATGAAGTCTGTGCTTGGAACTACAATTCTATGAATGTCTCTTTGCTCTCCCTGCTGAATGACCATTTTCATCATGTTATCTAGTTTCTGTTTGAATCTTGGCACCACATTCCTAGGTGTGGCTTGATTTCTTTGAACAAAAAAGCTAGGGGGTCTGTACACATGCTCTCTACACACTTTTTTTAAGATGGGTGTATGCCTGCACATGAGCACATGTGCATGCGCACACACACACACATTTTTTTTTATTGTCAACAGATTGCCTATTTTAATACCCTGTACAACAAAACCATACAGCAGCATGCACTAAGAGTCACTCATCTTGTGAACTGATAAAATAAATGACTATTTAATAGAGCTGTGCGGAATAATTCTGTATTCCTTTTCAGAATGTGTTGATAAATTCAGCGGCTCTCCAACAGTCTTTCATATAAACTATGGGAACACATATCTATTTTTACTAGGGATGGTTGGATTGGCTGCAGCCCAGTTTTGATTCTGACTCTGATTTTTTTCAAAAAGGTTCAGATTTACTCTGATTAATTTTTTACCTGTTTTTGGAGTTTGAGTATGCTAAATGCAGCTGCATTATTATTTTTGATTTCTTTGTCATATAAAATATTACAACTCAGCTTTTTCTTTATTTATTTATTTATTGAACATTTTTGAATTTCAACCTATGATTCAGTGACTCATTTACAAAGGCTCCACGTCAGTAAGTTATGACAACAATTCACACAATTGAAATAACAATAGCCACACATTGGGTATCCAGGTACAATATAAAACAGTTACCAGGTAGAAGTACAGGTGTAAAAGGCAGTAGATTGTAACAATCACACAAATGAATAACAACGGGCATACAGCATGGCTCAGGTACAAAATAAGCAGTTACAGGTAAAGTAAGCAGAACAAAGCAACACAGTAGGGAGAGAGGGTTAGGGTGAAGAGCCAGCAATTGCAGGAAGTGGGGGAGGTGGAGGGGGGGAGCCAGGCCTACTCAATAATTTGGGTTGAGGCATGAAAGGCTCTGTGTGCCTGAGTTTTTGTTTTTTTTAATGTTTTGTGTCTGTATTTTTGTATCCTGTTACCATACCTGAGAATGACATGTTTGTTTGGGGGAAACAGACAGCATGCATGCCCTTGTGATGAAACTAACTGCACCATTTGTGTCTTTTGTACTCTATTCTGGCAGTCCAGGACGGGGTTCATTTGTTCCTGTTTCTTTTGTGTTCCAAATGTTTGTTCAACTTCTAGAGATTTTAATCTACTGTGCCGATATAGAATCATTTCTGTTTTGACCAGCTGTATCTCTGTGGTTGAATTAACATGGTAAGTATTTTGTGTGGAAACTAGGGACTGTAACTCTTCTTACATTTCTATATATTTGTGGTAGGTTGTTCTAGACCAGTAAGTACTTCTGCTGAAATAAAAAAAACCTGATACTGAGCTTTACGTCCTCCCTCCACTGACTAATTGTGTCATGCAGAAACAAAGTAGATTTCCTGTCTTCTACTATATATCCCAATTCTTATGTAATTATGGGATCTAATAGCAAACTGGTGTTCAGTCTCCAGTAGTCAACACCAGTTTCCCTGGGTGGTATTGAGGACACACTACCCACTGTAAGAGTATGGTCTGAAGTTTCAATAGGAATATTCATTGTGGAAACCACTGGTAGGGATTTTCTTCACAAAAATAAAATCTGTCCTTGACTAGCTTCCTCTTATAAGGGGTAGGTTTACATGCCTCCCCCTTTAAGGTACCCATTTCTATGAAGGATACTTGGGACAGCATTTTATGTAGGAAGCAGCTATCACAATAAATTTTGTGGTGAACTAAGGATTTCCCTTGAGGTTTCAAATTTATGTTAAAATCCCCACTCTAAAAAATCTGTTAGTTTGTACATAACAGAGGTTGGAGTTTCATCAAAAGCTTTATTCTGCCTGCCTTTGTCTGTGGCCCATACATGTTTATTAACCTGCAAGGTAAATCATGCAATAGAACATCCATTAGGGCACATCCTGGTTCAATCTCTACTATTCTCTGAACTGTTACACTTGGCATGGTAAAATAGAACCCCACCCCACAACAGACTTCCATCCCAATGGACCAGTGAGAGGTCATCCAGTGTCATTCCCTAGAGGCCTCTTGTGTCTCTACTACAGACTGTAGCTGAGTATCCTGCAAAAAAGTCATCTCAAACATTAACTGTTGTAAAGCGGCAAAGGTAGCAGTTCTTTTAGCATTTGATTTGATGCTATTCACATTAAGGCTCGCCAGCTTAAAGGATGGAATTTCATGCATATCATTATTTTTTTACACTCAATCTGAGTACCCTTTTTTTCCTCCATGGAAGTTTGTCATGAGAAGGTGTGGATGCCTGTTTGTCCATCCTTAAGACAGTTTGAGAGGATTGTGAAGAAACTTCTGATTCCTGTTCATCCACCCTCTCTCCCCAAGATTGGAAGACCACAAATCTGTTTTGTAATGGTAGAGGGAATGTATGAACCTGGACAGGAATCAAGGGCAGATAGACCTGCAAAGATCCATTTTCAGTAGGATCAGTTTGATCGAAGTCTGTGCTTTCCATCTGATCATCAGGTAGCCTATCGACCAGGGGCTAGGGGGGGTGGTCATCTTGTACTATCTCTAATTCTGGAGCCATACTCTGTGGAAGGGAAGTACAGAATCCACCAGTTCTGCTTCTTTCTGTAGGGTCAGGTTTTCCCATGTTTGTTTCCTATGTTTGTCAGGCATGTTGGGGCCATATAAGTCCAACTCTTTATTCTCTGGTGGAAGTTGTTGGTCCTGCATAGTTTGCATAGACAGAAGTTGGGACGAAGGGCTGTGGTGTAAAGAGGAATGACGTTCTGATCTGGAAAAAGCTCCAGCTCCCATACCTCTCCCCCTCCTCCTCCTCCATCTCACTGGGGAGGCCTGTCTTCAGTGTTCACTGTCAGAATGTCAGTAAGACTTTGTTGCCAAATATAAATAATAATCATGTTCTGTGCCATCATCAGAATTATGAGCTGCCCTGGGGCAGGAGCTAAATGAGTGCTCATCATCCCTGCACAAGTTGCAAACTGGGGGTTGGGGGTTGTACATTGCATTGCCATGTGACCCAATACCCCACAGTGAAAACATTTTACATTTTCATAATCTGTATTTAAATGTTCCAAAGACCTACACCTGTATCAGCTCTTAGATTGTCTGGGGTAGAAAAGAATACCCCTGTCCCTTCCCAGAAAAAAACAACTTGATTGATATTGGATGCCCAGGTCTCTTTGCTTCAGTTGGACCTGAAATGTCTAGCCACTGGTCCAGAAGCCAATGTGATCTATATTCAGGTTGGGTCTCCCAAAAATTGTACAGCGTTTCTCCAACCAAAAATCACATCATTTATATTAACCCCTTCATTATGGAAGAGGACTGTTACTGTTTTTATTGTGAGTTTTGTGGTGGGGATCCAATAAAATCTCTCCGCAATTCACTGTCTCTCACTTCATAATATACTCTCCAGAATTTATATGAACATATGAACATACGAAATTTGCCAGCAGATAAAGGCCCAGAGGTCTATCAAGTCTGCTCAAATGTGCAGCTAGCACCCCTTATTCTGCAGCTGTCCCTCCCTTCCACCCTTCCCCTTCATTAACCCTCCCCCTTGTCCTGTCCCATCCTCGTTTGAAGCAGTCCACTGTTCTACTGCATACCACTTCTGCAGGTAACGATTCCACCCAGCCACCACCCTCTCTGTAAAAAGTGTCTCCTCATCTCCTCCTGAACCTTCCTTGCTCCAGTCTCATATCATGGCCCCTGGTGGCCCTCCTCCTCTTACTTTGAACAGCCCCTCTGTACCCGTCTTGTTTATTCCTTTCATGTATTTAAAGGTTTCAATCGTGTCACCCTGTCTCTCCTCTCCTCCAGTGAGTACATGTTCAACTCCTTCAACCTCCTCTCGTATGATAAGTCCCCCAGACCCTTGATCATCTTTGTCCCCTGTGCTGCACCCCCTCCAGTAACTTAATGTCCCTCTTCAGATATGGACGCCAGTACTGCACGCAGTACTCCAGGTGTGGTCTAACTAATGACCTATACAGTGGCAGAATCACCTCCTCCTCCTCGAGGATATACCCTTGCAATACAACCCAGCATTTTGTTGGCCTTGCAGCTGCCTTCCCACACTGTGCTGAGTTGTTCATTGACCCTGTAATGAGCACACCCAGATCCTTCTCCTCCTCTGTCTGGGCTAGCTGCACTCCCCCTAGCTGGTAAGTCCTCCTTGGGTTCTTCATCCCAAAATGCAGTACCTTGCACTTTTTGACATTAAAGCCCAGTTGCCAGGTGTCTGACCAGGTTTCAAGCTTTGCCAGATCATCCTGCAACCCCTGCCATCCCCCTAGGTCATCCACCACTGCGCCAACCTTGGTATCATCAGCAAACAGACTGATCTTGCTCTTGATGTCCCATGATATGTCTGCAATGAATATCCCAAATAACACTGGCCCCAACACTGCCCTGTGGGACACCGCTGTCACTGCCCTTGGGTGTGAGAGCTCCCCACCCACCACCACCCTCTGTTGCCTTCCTGCAACCAGTTTTCTACCCATCTCACCAGCTTTGCACCCGCCCTCTGTGCCTACTAACTTCCTTCCCAGCCTTCCATGTGGCAACCGAGCTCCATCGCCTACTGAAGTCCAGATACAAGACATCCACTGCATGGCCTCTGTCCAGTTGCTCAGTTACCCAGTCATAGAACTCAACCAGGTTGGTTTGGCAGGATCTGCCACATATGAAGCCATGCTGTCTGCTGTTCTGTAGTCCTTTGGCCTCTATGAGGGCCACCAGCCTTTCCTTCAGGATAGTCTCCATTAGCTTACCCACAATGGATGTGTGGCTCACTGGTCTGTAGTTTCCCAGTTCATCCTTGGGGCCGCTCTTGTGGAGGGGCACCACATGAGCCATCCTCCAGTCCGGAGGTACACACCCCGAATGTAGTGAGGCATTAAATAGGTCTGCAAAGGTCCTGCAAGGACCTCTGCCAGCTCCTTCAGTACCCTAGGGTGTATGCCATCTGGGCCTGGTGCCTTGTCCACCCTCAGTGCCTTCAAACCCTCTCGAACTCTGCCCTCCATGATTTCCCCATCTGTCACCACTTACCCCCCTGCATCTGCCATTTCTCTCACCTTGGGTGTCACTCCCCTCTTCTCTTTAGTAAATACTGAGCAGAAGTACTCATTTAGTGCTTCCGCCTTATTGTACCCTGCTTCCACCCAACCCCCCTCCTCCTAATCCTTACTATGTGGTCCTTTCAGCCCCTTTTCTCCCTGATGTACTTAAAGAAGTCCTTCTCCCCCTTCTTAATACCTTGTGCCAGCCTGAGTTCCGTAGATGCTTTGGCTCCCCTTACTGCCCTTGTCACCTCCTTCGATTCTGTCAAGTACTCCTCTCTGTCCTCCCCCTCCCTGTTTTCTTGTACTTCCTAAAGGCAGCTCTTTTCCTCCTTACCTTTTCCATGACCTCCATGCTATCTAATAAAGCCACTGTAAAGAAGCTAATATCATACTTATTATCTCCTGGACAGTGGATGAAAGCATATATCTCTGCAGGTGTAAATCTAAGAGATTCTTGTATGAGGTGTATCCCTATCCAGAGTCTAGCCGGGGACATAGGTGCCAACCCATTTTATATAAGATGAACAACAAACCTGTGTTTGGCCACTTCTACAGATTTCTGGAAGAATCCAGCATATGGTTTCTTAATATTTTGGGTAGTGTCTTGTTCTTTAGGAATTTCCCCATTTTTGTGAGCTTCAGTCTCATCAAGTAATAAACGTTTACCTGTCAAATATGTATCTATTACTTCTTCTTCTCCTCCTAACTCGAAAGAGTGATATAATACTGATGAAGTCAAAGAGATTCTCCTTGATAAATCCAGTGTAGGCCCTGTCTCAACAGGTCAAGTAGCATCTGGCACAGTGATTTTCTCTCTTGCCTCTCCTTCAATTCCTGCAGCTGCCGCATCTGTACTGTTTTGACTTCTGTTAAATGGAGGCTGTGGAGGATCAGTCATTTCTGCCATTCTGGGTATGCTTTCTACCACTAGTCTCTCTGGTGTCCCTGGAAGAGGAATGGCTGGATCAAGGATCCATTTGTTATTGTGGTACAACCACCTGGCTTGTTGCAATGCTGCATCAGGCATCCAGTCAGACAGAGTACCACTGAAAACCTTCAGAGTTGGCTTGCTGCTCCACATCCACATTATCATTCATTGCATGTCCGGATTCACCAGACTGTCTACTCCTTGCATTTCTTCACCTTCACTAAAGCCAGCAGCTGCCACTGCTAACTCAATGGCCTCCTGAGTAGATAAAACAGGAAGAAAAGCCTCCACCCCTGTCCCAGGCATATCCATCTTCCCTGCCACATCAGCACTTCCTCCTCCTTCCAGCTCCAAACTGGGCTCCTCCATTCTGCTTGATGGAAGTCAAGCCCCCTGCTGGCAGAATTGGTGGAATATCCATGATACCCTGGCTAAATTTCCCTTCATTGACTGAAAATACCACTGACAGCTTAATCAGGTTCAAGGTCAGTTGACACTCATCTATATCCCCTGCCCCAGGCCATAACTGAAAATTGGCAGAATTTGTCTAGTGCACTTACCCGGTCAATAAAAACGAAATAAATAAAAATAAAATATACACAATGGTGTTTTCCCAGCTTTTCTCTGTTGTTGATAATGTATTATTGCCTTGTTTTCTCGGTTTTTTTTTGTTATTCCCCACATTTAGCATATAGAATGTTTACCATAGAATGTTTATTATAAAAAAACAGAAATTCAAAATTCTGCACAATTCCACTAGCAGAATGTTCTTCTCACAAGATACTGTACATACTCCCCCAACACACACAACAACAACAACAACAACAAAGGCCTCATGTGGAGCTAGAGCCTCAAGTTTATCTATGTCAGAGTAAGCAGCAGAGATGTCCCTGATATGCAGGTAAAGGTAGTGCACTTACCCAGTCAACAAAAACTAAATAAATAAGAAATAAATAAATAACATTGAAAAACTCATTTAAATACATTGCACTGCATTTACTTTAGTTTCTCATATTGCAGTTGGTGTTTCCAGCAGCAAGTCGTGCCTTCAAATGGAGAGTGCATCTTCACCATGGGACTGAGTGTGGGTGTGTGAGGGTGTGGGGGGGGTATGAGGTGGTGTGTGCTCAGTGGAAGGTCGGGGTGGGGGGTCAGATTGGTGAGAGGCCATTTTCTTTTTTACAGGTTCAAAAAAAGAAACAGAAACACAGAAGCTGCTGGCAGACAAGAGCCTCCTGGTACTGGATGCAGTATCTCCACTGGTGAAGGGGTTACTGATCTTTACGGATAAATGTCAACACCTGTGATCAAGGTGCAGATCTCTTTGATGCTGCTGGCTCTAGTTCATGCAGATCTTCATAGTGCCAGATGTTATGTCCCCACTGAGGATATGCAGATTTTCCTGGTGCTGAGTGTTGTGTCCCAGATGGGGCGCTGTAATTCTCCCTAGTGCTGGATGCAATGTCCCCATTGTTGGTTGAGATGTCCCAACAGCTGATACTCCCTTCCATTGCTCAGTCTCAGGCTGCTGACATCTTCTGGTGCTCTGGTTCTTTTTCTCTGTGCTGTCTTCTGCCAGTCCCACTACTCGGGGTCCATGAACAGCAGTACAGCGTTCTGAGAGCCCAATGGATGGTGAAGAGAGATCAGTCTGTCCTCTGAACTTGAACTGATTGTACCACTACTCACTCCTGGGGAAGCAGTACAGCCACACCTGCTGTTCTCGATGGCACTATCACAGAACCTCATGTCCTCCTAGCCCAACTGCCTGTTTCCCCATACTGCAGTTTCTTGTTAGGCTCCACGTTCCTTGAGAGGATGACAATTGGAGGATGGGAGAGTACCGCAAGACACCAGGGAAAAGACAAAATTGAAGGGGCACAGCAATCGGAGGGTTCAGGTGGCACTAGAAACCAGGGAAAGATTCCCATATACGGGTGTGGTAATCAGATGGTGAGGGGAGCCACTAGACACCAAAGAGAAATATAATAAATATAAATGTATTACAAAAAAAACACAAGGACTCAGATATTCAAACTTCACCAGGCTGTGGCGCAAGCCTGGGCGCAGCTCAACTTGGCTGTGCAGGGATGTGGACTGGGTGATATTCAACGGAGCTGCGCCATGGCTCAGCATTGTTGAATATCGCACCCTGGCCACCCGCAGTGTGCATGGCACAGTGGCACTGCGTCAGCGCCAGTGGCAGGAGTGGAGCATGAGGATGTGCTAGCACAAGTTCCATTGTTCTAGGCACAACAAACATTCACAAGTCGACATGCAAATGGAGCCATAATGTATGCAAAGCACAAATGGGGTCATTTGCATGTCACTATGGTCCCATTTGCAAACAGGTGCGCCGATCCCCGATGACTTGCAACTGGCGCCCTGCCAGGCAGCAGCCGCCGGGGACTGATGCCCCCTGCAGTGCGGCAATTTGTCTCACAGCCCAATCGTGGGCTGCATTAAAACAGAACATCTATATCTCGAGGTGTCGAGTGACCGCTGCTCACCCGGTTGCAGGCTAAGTAAACAACCGACAGGTCCACTGGACCACCAGGGATATAAAATTAATTCCATTGTTTACTTAACCCGTGATTGTGCAGGCAGCGGTCCACTAGACCACCAGGGATATTGGATTCCACATTTTTTTTTTACTTAAGCCCACAATCAGGCAGTCATCGGTCCACTGGACTACCAGGGATGAAGGCGTTATCTATTATTACACACTTAAGCCCGCGATCGGGCGGGCAGCGGTCCACTGGACCACCAGGGATATAGGATTACTCTATTTTTTAACTGATGCCCGCAATAGGGCATGGGAGGGCGCCACCACAGAGGTGCAGCTGGAGCTCGGGTGGCCACCCACAGGTGGAAGCTGCCATGTTGCGCCCCGCAATGCGGCAGCTCACCTGTGGGTGGCCATCCATTGTTCCTTTTTTTTGGATCAACTTTATGCTGGCACAGGTAGGGGTTGCGCATGCATGGCTCTGCACATCCTGGGCTGAATATCGGGCTGTGCAGAGTATGTGTGGGCATGCCCCCCCCCCACCTGTACCTGCATACATTACTGATGTGCTCCCGTGCATCGGGATTTGTGCCGCACACTTTCCCCTTTTGAATATCATGCCAGGGCACATCAGTGGGTTGCGCATAGTGCAAAACTGTTAGATAAATAGAGAGATAGATAGATAGGTAGATAGATAGATAGATAGATAGATAGGTAGGTAGGTAGGTAGGTAAGTAGGTAGATTAATTGATTCACAAGAAAGGTAACAAAAGTAATTGTAAATATTACAGACCTATAAGCCTTACATTAGTTCTGGGTAACATATTAAAATCTCTGATAAAGGATGCCATTCAGGCAAATCATAAGGATAGGAACTTGACTGACTCCACACAGCATGGTTTTACACCTGGCTGATATTATAAAACTAAACAGCTAAGCTTCTCAAAAAAAGATATTTTCTGCACTTGATCAGGGATTATCAGTTGACTGTGTGCATCTTGACATGTGTAAAGCGTTTGACAAAGTTCCACATACACATATTATAAAAGCACTGATTGAATCACAAATAGATCAGAGAATTATTACCTGGATACTACTGAGGCTTAAAGACAAGACCCAAGTAATCAAGATCAGGGTTTTTTCTTGCTACAAGTGGGGTTCTACAGGGATCCATGCTCAGCCCTTTACTTTTTCAAATTTCTATAACAAAATTAAGCTATAATCAATCTGTGTGGGTAAGCAAGTATGCCCACTGGGGTGGGCAAAAGTTGCGAATTCCACTTTTGTGGAACTTCTGAGAAATTTTGGTAATTTCGCAGAAATTGTGGAACTTTTGCCATTGGCGAAACTGGCACTTTCCAAGGATTTTCACCGAGTTCTGCAAACATTTTTTTGTGAACGGTGGAGAAATGCATATAAAACTGTAGATCCAGAAGCAAATTATTTGATACCTTTTAATGGAGCAACATAGATGTAATAACAAGAACAAAGTGCTCTAGCTTTTGGACCAACCAGTCCTTCTTCAGAAGCCTAAACTATAAAACTGTGGAATTTAAAATTGAGTGGGCCACCAGTATTGGAGGAGATGGGAAGGTTGTGCTGGTGGCCCACTAAGGGCAGGGAAGGGGAAAGTGGGGTAGTGGTAGATGAACTGTCGGGGTGGGGGATGGAGGGTCCACTAGACACCAGGGAATAGGGATTATTTTTTTTTTATAAGGGGTCATGGATGGGGAGATCCACTAGACACCAGGGAATAGAGGGGGATGAGTCAGTGGACTGCTGGCTGTTTCTTTGTGGATCAAGGAATCCAGGATAGGGAAGTGAGTCTACTAGATATCGGGGGAAATAAAATGTTTTGGGGGGCCTTGATCAGTAGTTGGGGGGCTACTAAAAACCAGGAGGGTCCAAGGAAGGGCTTGGAGGTATTTACTGGGACCTCTGATCAGTGTGGGGGCGGGGGTGAATTAATGAATTAAACTGTGGTTAAAAAAAGCCTCAGAACTGACCACTGGCAGTGATCCTTTCTGCAGATTTTTTTTCTACAGTTTAATAAATTAACCCACAGTTTGCATATTTATTCCACAGTTTTAAGGCAGAATTTCTGTGAAAGTTTCAAAAATGATCTCTTAACTTTCGTGGATGTGAAATTCGCATTTTCACAGAAGTTCTTCCAGCGGAATTTTTTTTCCGCACATCCCTAATGCAGAAAATACAAAAAATAGCATGTATCAATGGTAAGGATAACAACCAGAAATCACTACAGTCTGCACTACACAGCATGGTTAACTGGGCATACTCTGTCAGCATGACCTTCAGCATGGAAACATTTTGGGTTAGGCACTTCGGGGAACAGAGTCCACAGATAAGTTATTATATAAAGAATACTTTTCTTAATAATTCCAATGCAGAAAAAGATTTAGGAGTTATAATTTCAAACAAACTAACCTATGAAGAGTATGCTGATGCACAAATTACCAAAGCAAAAAGAGTTTTGTGGACAATAAGAAGAAATTTTAAGAGCCGAGAAGAACAGATCTTCATGCCCTTATATAAATTTTATATAAGGCCAATCCTGGACTATGTGACCCCGCTATGGGGGCCAATCAAAGGGGGTGTAAGAGATAATGTTGAAAAAATCCAGAGACAAGCTACCCACCAGAAATAAATCTGTCCACACTTGTTTCTGTTGGATGCACTCTGGCAATATTTATTAAGGCACGCAAATTAAATTTACATTACCCAATTTCATATTTCAACAGTATACAGTACAGTGCAGTACAACCAGATCACTTAAGTCTGCTTCTTCCTTCTGGAAACTTTCTTCTGACTTGATCCTTTTGTCATTGCTTATAGTGCTTTGGAGTCTGGACATGCTCTGATCCGGCTCCCCATCATCAACAGAACCAGGTACCACCACAAGGTACCACCACTTGGTACCACTACCTGGTACCCCCACTTGGTACCACCACCAGTTACCTCCACTTACCTGGAACTGACCCACACAGGGTCAGTTCCTGGTCTATACCCCCACCAGGCCCGGGCACATGATCCAATCCCCAGTGTCTATCCCCTCCCCCTTCCCCATTTACTTCCATGCTTGGGTTCCTCTGTCCCCAGCCAGTGATCTCTACCCCTCCTCCCCCGGCCTCCCTTTTCCCTTTTGCTCACCCCCTTTCCACTGACCCATCTCCAGCTCATGAAGGATGATAGGGTACCCTGCTTGTGGGCTAGAAACAAAACTGGGACATTCCAATCTACTTAGCCCGTCGCCCCCATATCTCCTACATACCTCAGTATAGACACTTGACCTTAGTATACCCACCTCATCTGTGCTGTATGCATCCTCTTTCCCACATACAATGCCCCTGAGATGAGCCTGAACCCCCCCACCTTTCTACAGGCCTTGTCCACCACCATTCAGGCTGTTGTGGCCTTGCCAGCACCTCCCAGGGTGTAAAGCCCTCTTGGTGCCTCCTACATGGCTGCCCATGCATGCCGGTCCAATCCCCACCCCCTCAATGTTTCTGCCAGGGGAGTATGGGCCCACACATGCCTCTGATGCCCAGTCCATGCCCTGCTGATGCTGTGACCTGGCCCCACTGCACTCTTCTTCTTGAGGCCACTTCATGGTTTACTGGGCCTACCCCTCCATGACTAACTGCAGCCCTTGTACACATGGTACCCCACCTGCTCTGCACATTCCTGGCTGGAGTCCCCCTTTTTGCCCCTGTGCTGGCCCCTTCCCGGTATGGCTACAGCCATCTCAGATGACCCTCCTCCTTTCTGAGCCTCCCCTGCTCCAGGCCACCCTATACTCTTCCTGCACCCTCGCTTCCTGTCCATCCCCACAAGTTGAGCCTGGGCAGGGTGTCACCTGCCTTTTGGCACCTACCCCCATCTCCTTGAAAAAACTCCCATGGCCAGGCCATCGTTGCCCCAGCATACACCCGAAGATGTGTTGTACACTACCATTTGCCCTTGGGCACACCTTGCCCCCTCAGAGGGGCTCCACCTAGCCCTCTGGCCCTCAGCTGCCCCTTCACAGCTCCATATGTATTGCTCCCATGACCAGGGCCCGGTGGGCACCATTCTTTTTCTTGCCCGCTCCACTATGTGCCAAACCTGCCCCCCCCAAGGTCCTACTTTACAGGGTGGGTAGGAGTTCCAACCTACCCTCTCCACCTGGGATCAGGAACCTTCCTGACCCTTACCCTGTCAGCTCCACATAGCTCCAGTGCCATGGGCCCGGTCCTCCATTTTCCCTTCCGCTACTTGAGATCCCATGTGCCTGCATGCTCCTCCACCTCTTCTTGAGGCTTCCCCAATAACCCCCACAGTATAACTTGAAACAGCTTGCAATGCCCTGATTCCTTGATTGCTCCTGCCCTCCTGCTTAGCTACCTCTTGCTAGCGTGCCTCCATTTCTGGTGTGCATCCCAGTTTGGCCCCGGCAGTTCACACAGCATGGAGTTCGGGAGTGGCACACCCTTGCTAGACCAAGCTGCCAGTGCCCATCTCCCTCTGCCTTGGGAGGAGAACCACCTGGTGTAGGAGATGGACCTACCTCCCTGTACTGCCGTGGCCAGCTAGTTTCCCCATTGGCAACACCCTTCATCATCCTGTTGGTCACTGCCTTCTTGACCCACCTCCAATAGTCCCCCAGTTCCACCTGCTGCAGATCAGCTGGCCTTTCCTCACTGAATCCCCTTTCTCAGCTCATCCAGGCTCTCCACCTCTCCTACTGCCCATCTGGTCTTCCCTTCCCTCCATCCCATGCATGGAGCCCCCCATGTCATCCCCTAGGGGTATGAAGTGCACCCAACCAGGCGTGCCCCCCCCTTGGCAATGGGCCCACTTTTTTATACACCTGTCCTCGTTCCAATTTGAGGGACAAGCCATGCCCCTGGGCTTATGCAGGTCCACCATGGCCCCGGAAGTCCCACTTGCTGGTACCATTTTCTAGCAGCCTGCTGCCCTTCTCTCAGCATGCTAGTCACCATCCTTGATCACAAAATGGTGGATGGTCTCCCTTAGTCTATTCCCTAACCCCATCTCTGTGCCCTCCCCTTCCCCCCTGGTTCTGCCCACCCGGGATCCTATGGCCCTCTTCCACTCTCCCTACCCCTTCCTTTCCAACTGGAAAACCTACCAAGGATGGCCTGGGTGGGTATCTCCACTAAGAACCTTGCCTGAGGGCTTGCCAATGCAAGTGGGAACCGTGGGCCTCCAATGTCCAAGATTCCCAGTCTTGTAGCCCAGATCCCCAAGAACTTCATGCCCTATTGCTCCCTGAAAGTAATTATTGAGACTGTATTGCCTCTTGCTAGTCAATCCTTGCTGGATTAAGCCTTCCCTCATCTACCCATGCTCCATTCCAGCCTCCTTCCCCCAGGATCCATCAGTACCTTGCCAGGGTGACTGGCTTCCAGGTACCCTGGAGCACGTTTACCCGTGCCCTACACCAGTCCTCCCTTCCCTGGACCAAGGTTGACCCAAGTTAACCCCCCCCATTGTGGACAAGAACGTTTTGCCCCCAAGCCCCCCCATGCCCTTTACATTTTACCTGTATATAGTAAACCTTTCTAGCCCATGGCCTGATGATGGCCACTGGTACATTCTCTTCATACCACCCTATGTGTACCACAGGTCTTACCAACCTTGGTGTTCAGAAGGGGCTGGATTGCAGTGTGTATAGCTCTCTTAATGTTCTTGACCTTTCACTTTAATGGCAGATCCCTTCCATATTGGGTTGGGGAAAACTCCCCCCTTCCCGCTGCTACTAGCTGAAAACTTGTTAGGCCTCATACCGGCTTGAAATTGCCCAGATGCTCCCTCTGTCCTTAATCTGCACCCTCTGGAAAAAATGACCCGGCTCAATTTCACCCTTTACTCCCCTTGCTTTAACAACATCCCAGAGCTACACTCACAAAGGCCACCTCATTCCATCTCTGGTTGATCTCCAAAAGGGTTTTTTTTCTCTTCCAATTTGTTTAAGGGCATGCCAATCACATTTTGCTGAATGCACTACCTAGAACAAATCACATCAGTACAGGCACATTGACAAGCCTCCCCCCCCCCAAATCTGTTTCTCCCTTTTTTCTTCTTTTTTTTTTTTAGAAATTGGCTTGATACCTCTTGAAAACTATTTAAAACTACCTCTGCCCCTAACCTAGAAGGGTCATTCCTTAGACAGGATTAGGCCTGTTCTCCCTTAAGTGTGCCTATTTTGACACCCCCACAGCCTTGCCCTGGGGTTATTATGTATGCAGCAGGGACCTCTGAGGGAACCCCATCGCTGGCTATAAGCAGTGCACTTTATATAACTCTACACAACCCGGCCCTGGATGGCCTGAGTCAACCCCCCCCCAATTTCCGCCTGACACTTCGGACAGGGTTCAAAAGAAAAAACATTCCCTTGCACTGCATGTGCACCCATTATATTTTAGCCACATTAGCTGCTTCAGCATCAAATAACCTGCCTGCTTCCTTCTGATTTTCTATGCATACCGCATGTACCCTCTGCCCTGGCATGTTTCCATTATGTAACTTATATGTATCTGCACTCCCGCTCTGTTAGTGCTTCGAAAGACCCATACCTACTGGCTTACTTGACATGCTGACCATCTGTCCCACTCGACCAGTGCAGTGCCAGCTGAGCCCTGTGCCTCATACCAGCTCTGCCTTGACAGTCTTGGGGCATGCCCCACCTTTGGTGATACCACCATCAGTCAACTGCTTATGCGTAATGGCACCAAAATCCTTCCTAACTAAATGTCTATTCTGGAAAATAATCCCCTTAAATATTACTACTGCCCCTTCCTTTGAGGATATAACTAAATGGTCTGCCTATTGTATTTCCATCTTGGGGTACCAGCCCCCTTCCCAGTCAGCCGTGTGAATATGTAGCAAGTTAAGTACCACTTGGTGCAGTTCCTTATATCTACAGTGAAAAATCATCCTAGGCCCTGCCATTATCTGACACCAGCTCCCCAAAGGCTCTTGCTTTATGTGTTACTATCCGAGTACCCCCCTTCGAATGGTCTGGGGCCCGAACCAACCTTCCCATGTACGAACACTGCCTCTGGCACTCTCATTGCCCTTCGGCTGCCACATCATCTAGTATTGACATGCCTGCCTTTTGCCCCCTCACCGAAATCCACCTGCACCCTGGCCAGGCTCCATCTGAGGCCCACTTTGTGTCCACACCTTCTGATGCTCGCTTGTATCCCCACCTAGTAACAAACCTCAGCCTTTTCTGGGAGGGTACTGTAACTATACACTTGCTCAAAGCAGGTCTGCCTCCTGACTCCATGCACCTCCCATGACTCTGCTTGACAGAACAACCTCCCGATAAAGCCCTGCTAGTGACTCCGACTCTCAAGTTCACCTCATCTGGTGAAGTAAAAGAAAAATCTCTGAGGGATTTCTGCCCAATGCACCTGAGTTAAAATCACCACCAGGTGCTATGCAATATGCCATAATGCACCCAACTGTCCCGTCCATGTCTCTGCAACTGGAACCCCCTACTATGGAATCCCTTATGAGCCATCCTGTGATGAACCACCATGCTAGCAACCCATTGTCTGGCTAAGTAGGCCCAAGGCCCCACAGCTGCTGCACTCGGCACCTGACCTGCAGCCAACATGACACACACCACCTCCCAAACTACCCCAACTGGCCCCTGTTTTCCAACCACACCCGCACATCAACCAGCTACCCACTCCTTCTCCTAGAGGCCCTCACTCCCATCAGCAGAACACCACATCGAGCTATCTAAGCTGCCTGGGCCAGCTGTGATCCCCACACCCCTCCAGAGCTGCTCCTCCCTCACTACTGCCCACTTACATGTCAGAACTGCTCAACCACTACCTTCTTTCATCTTGCTGCATCTGGACCAGCTTAGTCCATGTAGTGCTACCAATGCCACAAACAGGAGTCCCCTTTTCAGTTAATTGTTTGTTATTTATTATGGATTCACTTCCCTTTTCTGTTTTTTATTTTGCTGCATTTGAATTACTGGTCCCAACTCCAATTTATATTTGGAAACCCAACTATGCCCCTCCTATCCGTGCTGGGCAGAACAGTATATAGCCTTTCCATATAAAATCCTGACATCTGCTAGGCCCTGGCCTACCATGCCAACCACAAATACTGCTTCATTCTACCTGCTATCATTTCATTCTAACCCACTCAACCCAATGGACCTTCTCCTGCTAGGCCGCATGGCCTGAGACTCCACCAACGCCCGACTGGCGTCTGGCCTGTGATCCCTTGGCATACCTTGCCCCATGACCGCTACTACCAGCTGTGGATGCTCACATGGTGAATCAACAATGTCCCCTCTGTGAGACCTAAGGCAACTACCAACTGCCACCCTGTAGCAGGCACCCCACCAGCTGAAACACTCCTGAGCTCGCACAGCACTGCTGCTCCTCATGGCCTGCCTGCTCACCCCTCTGTCTGCACCAGCTGCTACAAACTAGCCTGTCCTGCCGTTCAGACCTTTAAAAGCCCATCCTGCTCATTGTTACACATTCCAGCTACAGGAACAAGTCAGCAATATTAACAGCAATTATTTTGAGCGAGGGGATCCGAGGTTTCGACTGCCAGCAAGACCGCCCCCATTTGCCTATCTGCAATGTAACAATCGGACTTTCTGTCAACAGTAGTGCTGATTATTGTTTAAAAAACTCGCTCAAACTCAGACTCTTGGCTCTTATGGAGCCCCATTCATGCCGCAGTAAAACTCCGGATACAATCTTGACCTAAAAGGACCAACCGTCCTACAACCTAATTCCAGAATGGGAGCCATAAACTTCCCCACAATACCAACCTGACAATAACAGAGCTGCTCCACCTTGATCAATCCTGCTTATCCTGCATTTCTTTCTTTTTTTGTTTTTTAAAAACCAACCCCAGTACATTCTCCCACAGAAAATGAAGCCAAGGAGCCTACTTGGCCTAAGGCCTAGGATCCCTGGATAGTGCCTTACCATCAGTTGCGAACGTTGTGCTGAGAAGAATCTTTTCCCAGCAAAAAGAGGGAGATCAGAAGGCTCAGTCCTTATATAGTCCCTCAGGCCCCTCCCAGCCCCTTAGCCCCTGAGCCCATCCCCTCGACCAATTGGAAAACTCTCCTATCCTGGTCATTTGACCCTTTCTGATGTGACCAGTCCTTCCTATTTCCTATCCCCCTTCCCCCCTCCCCTTTGCTTTTCTGTCAGGGGGATATTAGACAAGCTGGTCTGCCTTTTAATGGCAAGCCCCATTGTAAAAACCTCACTTATGAGGAATGTCTGACAAAATTAAACTTAATGACAAAATTAAACTTAATGCCTCTTCACACTAGAAGAATCACGGGTGATTTGTTACTTTGTCATTCCATACTTCAAGATAATAATCTCTCAAAGGAACTTAACTTTAAAATATAAAATCACAACAGGGGAACTAGGGGGTTTCCAAATACAACTGATACCAGTAAAGTTTAATACTAAAAAACACAGAGCTTTTTTACACTCAGCGAGTGGTGAACCCTTAGAACAGTCTCCCTAAAGACATCATCAGTAGTACTAACAAAAAACTCTTTAAAAAATTTAGACAAATATATATTAGAAGGCAACTTACTTTCTTATTACTGATAAAAGAATGGAGAGCATAAACTAAGCTCCAAACACCTTTAGTATGAACCTTTAGTTTAGGATAGTTAGAGATAGATAGATAGATAGATAGATAGATAGATAGATAGATAGATAGATAGATAGACAGACAGACAGACAGACAGACAGACAGATAGAGAGACAGACAGACAGACAGACAGACACACTCACTCTGCCACATGTCCCAGACCATTTGTTTTAAACCCATCACTCTCCTGGATCATTTTTCAACTTATTCCCCTATGCCCAGCTCGTACACACCATCAATCTAAGAGACAACCGCTTGCAGTCAGTCATATACATCTATTTGCTCACTACCTAACTCTCACTCTCCTGCTCCTTGCAGCAGGTGACATCCACCCTAACCCCAGCCCCAATACTACCTCCCCTATATGCCCCTCTCCAACATTGGCCTCTTCTTCACCTCACTCTGGGGACCTTCTCCCACGTGGCCTGTGCCTCCTGCACCTAAATATAAGAAGCCTTGTCCACAAACATGACTCCCTTCAGGTTCTTGCCATCAGCTATGCTCCAGATATCCTCACCCTGTCTGAAACCTGGCTTAACAAAAACATCAATGACTCCTCTGTGGCTATCCCAGGCTACACTATGGCCTGCCAAGACAGAGCCATTAAAGGCGGTGGAATAGCCATCTATGTAAACTAGGACTTGCACTATTCAGTGGTCCTGACCAAGTCCGAACCAAAAGTCCTTGAAGTAACACTAATTCAGCTTGTCCTTCCCTTCTTGCTACCAATCTACATTGCTGGGATATACCACCGACCTGGTACACCAGCTTCTGCTGTCGCCAACCTCCTCAAGCAAATCTCCTGCTAACCACGACAGGGGAACTCTGCATCATGGGCGATCTTAACCACAGTTGGCTAGCTCCTGCCCTCAACAAAACCAGGACTGAAATTTCCACCCTAAAGCTCTCACAAATCATTACTGAGCCCATCCGGCCTAAAATCTGGTAACCACTCGTTCATTGACTGGGTCCTTACCACACAACCCCTCCAGGTCAAACAAGCCAGTATTCTTCCTGACTCCCTCAGAGACCACCACATAACCTTCTTAGTGCATAAAATCCACTGCCCAAAAATCCCCCACTAAATTTGTAGTCCAATGCTCCTGTAAATCCCTCAATCTAGCCCTTGTATTAGATTACCTTGCGCTAGCAAACTGGGCCTCTGCCCCTCCTATGATCTCCATTGATGATGCCTTCCTACACTTTAAAAACACATTCCTCAGCATCTGGAACACACGCCCCACTGTGTCGTACAAGAGTATGAGGAAACCACCTACCTTGGATCACCCAAGAACTGATTGTATGTCAAATCACAAAGCCTGGAAAATGCATAAATCCTCAAGCCTCTGACAACACCGCTCCACATGCTGCATGCTCCGTAACAAGTGCACCAGAGCAACTCGTCTTGCAAAAGCAGAGTACTTCAGCAGCTCCCTCCAGTCAAACCTAAATGAACCCTCAAAATTCTAGAAGGTCATTCACTCCCTTTTCACCCCACTGACTGCCAATCCCACTCCAATGATAAATATTAATAACTATCTCCTATCAGAGCCTCCAGCAGTCACCACTGAGTTCAATGTGTACTTCTCCACTTGTGCTGTCACCCTCTTCTCCTCCCTGCCCGACACTACACCTCTCTCACGGCTACTGACATAAAGACCCAAACTAGGCCTTGCTCCTTTTCCCTCAAAGACATCTCTGCAACTGAGGCCCTAGATGCATTACTTTCTCTTAACCCTTCAAAAGGCAAATCCTCTGATGGATTAGACCCCAAATGTCTATACATCTCTGCCCCTGCTATAGCAACTCCACTTGCCAAACTCCTAAACCAATCCTTTGCTGCCGATGCCATCCCCCATGCATGAAAGCATGCCTTTGTCATCCATCTGCCAAAAGAAGGTGCCCCTACTTCCCCCTCTAACTACCACCCTATCTTCCTCCTTCCAGCCCTAGTAAAACTGCAAGAGCACCTTGTGCTCACCCAACTTACCTCCTTCCTCACTGACTCCAAATTCTTCACGCCTTTCTAGTGTGGCTTCAGGAAAGGACACTCCACCACCTCCTACTTGATAAGGCTTGCAGACACTATCCTGACAGGCACAGACAGTGGACTGATCACCTCAGCCATTTTTGTCGACCTTGCAAAAGCCTTCGACACCATCTCCCACCCCATATTGCCCTTGAGTCTCACTGAATCAGGTCTCTCTGTTGTAGCCACAAACTAGTTGAGATCATACCTCTCTGATAAAACTCAGTTTGTTAGAGTCCCAAATGCAATCTTCACTCCCCTTCCCTTAACTACCAGTGTCCCACAGGGGTCAGTTCTTGGTCCCATTCTGTTCTCTCTATTCCTAAATGACCTGCCACTCATCTGCTCTACTTCCTCAATCCACATGTATGCAGATGATACTGTACTCTACTACTCGGGCTCTGCCCATGATGTGGTACAATCAAACCTCCAAGCTGACGTCAACAAGGTACAGCAATGGTTTAGCTTGCACCAGCTCTCCCTAAATGCAAAAAAAACTGTCAGTATGACCTTCGGCACACGACAATGCCTGGTCAGACTCTCCTCCCTTCCCTACTTCGCCACCCTGGATGTCCCAAAACATGAAGATCTCTTCTCGTTCTGTTACTTGGGGGTCTGGCTCGACAGCCAGCTCTCCTTCTCTGACCACATCGATGCTGTTTTAAAAAAACTATGCCCCATGCTCAGTGCACTATATAGGAACTGCAGCAGCCTCCTTCCCTGAGTCCAACGTGAACTGGTCCTGAAGATGATACTGCCCTCCATCGGCTACTGTGACATTGTATACAGTGCAGCCCCTAAGTCCACCCTGTCTAAACTGGACACACTTTATAATGCCTTCTGCCGCTTTGCTCTCGATGCCTCTACTCTCACCCACCACTGTGACCTCTACCGAGCCTTGGCGCTGCCGTCCCTTAAAAACTGCCACATCTCTCACTGTGCTAAATTTGTCTCCAACCTATGGCTCCAGTCTATCCCCTCCTAGCTTGCCACCATGCTCACAGATGCTCCCCCCACCATCATCTTAGATCCAGTGACTCCCATCAACTTTCAGTCCCTCTGCCTGTCAAGCTGCCTTCTCACACCGGCTACCCAAGCTGTGGAACGCCCTCCCACAGCAAATTCGGCACTCCTCCTCTTCCTACTCTCTGTCTACTGCTCTAGCAAACTTCCTTACTACAAATTGCTCCTGTCCCTGAACCTGCCATGCCCCACTATCTCCTCCCAATGCCTGACCAGCAGCCTTAGCCTTGCTACAGAAGCTGGCATATAACTCCAACCTTGCATTTATGTCCTGGGCCTATTTTGCCCTATGTACTTTATATAACTGTATAACTGTGATATATGCCCTCTGTTGTTACAGCTGTTACTACTATGCTAATTTACCTTGTCTGCTGCTTCTGGTCACAAAAATTTTTATTTGATTCTATAATATCCTAAGCATTCAATGTGCGCTGCTTGTATAGTCATGCAATCGTGTAGCCTTATGCTGCTTTTTATTTTCTTCTGTTAACTGTTCACTTGATAACCTGCATGTTATCATAATCATGTGTACCCCCAGGTCGCACCAGGAGATAATCATCTTGTTTCTCAGCGTGCCTTTCCTGGTGAAACAATTGCAATAGATAGATAGATAGATAGATAGTTCAAAGTTAAACCCCTAATTTTGCACATTAATATCTTTAGCACCATTTGACAAAATAAGCTGAAATTGTGCATGTGTTGTCTAGGGGGCAGGATCTTGATCTGTGGAAGTTTTTGTGATGGCTGCTTGTGTGGTTTCTTAGATCTAAATATATCATTTTTCGTAAAAAACTAGCTTTGTTCCTATACTTAACATGTTTTTTTTTTTGCTCTTGCCTACAGCCTACAAGAAATGTAATTTTTTTCTCCAAACTTGCAGGAGACATGTCATGTCCTAAGGCAGTGCCTTTGATAGGTCTGGTGAAACAAAATTAAATGGTTAAAATGCTACAATACAAAGATCTAAAGTTTAATGTTTTCATTTCTGAGCACGTGCAGTAGAGTTTTTGAAATAAGGTTCTGGTGCGAAATGAACAATTTTATGTCACAGGAACCTTTTTTGGTTTCTCACCACTTCCTTGGTAGAGCACCAAACATTTGTTTGTGCCATGAAAACTGCCATCTTGTTGACTCTCTCTCTATAAAATAGCAAGTATGGAAAATACATAAAAATCTAGTCATAAAAAAACAAAACCAAAAAACACAAACACTGGAACCTAACTAGATGTTACCAGTTTAGCTAGATTCAGTTTTTTTTTTTTGAATAATGGTCAGAAATACCTTTTCTAGGCACCCCAAAATCCTAGGTACTCAGCTTGGTGACTGGAGTTCTTCACCCACATTCTCTGTACGAGAACAGTGGCACTTCTTTGAATGCTGAAGCAGCAGCTGGAAATCATGCTGCCGCTTCAGTTACAGCAGTGCCCGTGCTCACTCACTCTTTCTCTCTCTCTTTCTTTCTCTCTCTTTCTCCCTCTCTCTCTCTCTCTCTCTCTCTCTTCATATCTGTATCAAGAAGTCTGTATAAAAACTGAAATCTAAGCAAATGAGCTATAGTATATGTAGCAATAGGCATGGACAGAGTCAAAAAATAAAGCGTGAAACATTCATAACTGATAATTTGGCACATAAAATATCATTCCATATGATGACATTGACCATGATATCCTGGTAAGATAACGGTACATTTTTATCATAAATCAGAAATATATAATGTATTTATATATTTGGTTTTGGTAACCATGTAAGATGCATGAGGTGTGAAAACTCCTGTTATCTGGCATGACCTGCAAACTTCAGTTGTTCTATACACATGTACAGATTCACATTCTTCAACTTCTACGGTCTGCTAAACAGATCTTTTATATTATGAATCTTGCTTAATAAAATATAACAAACATTTATATAGAGTTCAGTGCTAGATCTTAAATTGCAAATCACACCAAAGACAGCTTGGTATGGAAATACAAAAATAACCTTTAAAGATGTAAAATTGTAGCTTGCTAAACATAAATGCGATGACTGACATTGCTACAGCTAACACAGAAAAAGAACTTACTGCTATACCCTACTTAGTGAATATGTCACTGGGATTACAGTACAGGAAGATCTGCACAGCTTCAGACATGGCAGCTACAGGGATAGCATAGCACAAGTTATTTAATGCTACCCCTGTAGCTGTCATCACATGGGTGGTAGAGTACAATTAGGGAGTTGCACTGCACTTTGCCAAGCTGCTACCGTGGTGCAGGGGGCTAAGGCCATGAGCAGCTCAGATGATGGAGCATCCTGGAGACCAGGATTCTGTTCCCAGGTTCTCATCTGTTGTTCTTTTCTTCTCCCCTTCCCAAGCGTAATTTTATTTTGTTTTCCCCCCTACCCTGCACTGTTGCCTCCACCCTCATGAATACAATCCCTTCCGAGTTCCTCCCTACCCCCAAGTTGCACCCCCATGAATTTATTTTTAGTTTGGGGGTGCAGGGAAAAAGCCCCTCCCCCTTGATGGGAATGCAAAGCCCCATGAAAAAACTTAATTTACTTGTTTTTTATTAGCCACGATAGCAGTCAATGTGTTTACTGACCACTACCACTGGCTTTGGAGTTGTGGTTGGTGTTTTTGTGGAGCGCTGCTTTTCATAGCATTGTTTTTGACCATGCTGTATTTGCTTTCGCTTACTTAACCTAGTGCTCTGCTATGCAGCATCAGCTGTGGTGTTGGTGACCTAGCTGTGTGCTGAGTGAGATAACTTATGTGCATTTAGCACACTCGCTTCAGTTACCCATGAGGCAGCATCCATCTTCCATCTAGGTCTCCTGACAAAGTTAAGGGCCACCATCTTAGGAGAATAACATCTGCATTAATCATTTAATGCCATCCATGCATGCACTGACCTCTTCAAGGTGATTATAAAATCAGGGGCAGTTGCAGCAATTGACAATGCCACAGTGGCAGCAGCACAAAGATTTGATGTAGGACTTGATGCATGCCCTGCGTCAACCTTTGAAAATGTGGCACTGTATGTTCAAAGTGCCCCAGTAAACTCATTCTTCCCCCTCCTCTTCATGAGATACAAGCTGGGTATTAAAGTTGTTATGAATGCTTTCTAGCTTTTCCCTAGATTCTACATGATTTGAGCAAAGAAAAGTTTTAACAGTGTAGTTAAGCTGCAGCTTAGCTGGGAAATGCAGACTATGTGCATCTCCAAGCACTCACAGTTTGGCTTGGATCTCATTGAGATATTTTCTTCCTTTGTATTTTGATACTCAGATCTGGGAAACAATACAGCTGCATCCCCTTCATTGTGTGCAGATGTCCTTTGCCTTTTGCCATCAATACGATGGAGTCCTGAATATGTGAGCCCAAAGCAGTTAATAGTGAGGTCTGAGGTTGTGCTTGATTGACCAGATGTAGGCAGGAAGTGATACAGTATGCTTTCAATGTAAGTCTTTTAGATGTGTATCTAACAATGAGTACAGCACGTCTGTGACTTACTGCACCATAGTCTTCCACTGCAGCTCCTCCAGAAGTCTAAAAAAATGCACATTGGCCATATTTGTGCCATTTTCCACTGCTTGAATTGATTGTTGACCCCCTTCCCTTTAAATCCAAGTCTCAAATTGTCTGGATCTGCGTGGCATTTGAAGGCTAAACTGCATTGCTCACCCATACAGAGGGTGCATTGTGTGGCGTTGGATGCTGTGGCTTGCCTGTCTTACCCATACTGTTGTCTTGCTGACTGTTTCTTTTAGAGTTCCCCATGCTTGTCACTCTCCAGACTTTGCCCACTAGTGCATGGTTGTAGTGCACTCAGAAATACCATTTAATAATTAAAAAAAACTTCAAGGAAATTGGGGGAAAAAGTGCGATTTTAATAGAAATTAGTGAATCATGGTGAGGTGTATCTTCTTTTGCTTCTTCTGCTGGCTGCTAGCCATACCCCTCTAACAGTCTTCTTTTCAATGTGTGTGCATTCCCTATTCTGCTTTGATCAGGGTACAGGATGCATGTGCCATATAGACTTTTCACTGTAATCTGGCATTTTATGAAAACATCTGAGCACCTACATGAACAGATGAGGCATCACATGCCATCGTTTCTGGCAAAAGTTTCACTTTTCAAAAATTAACATTTGTACAGTATTATATTTTCAGAAAAAAAATGACATTGAGAGGAAGTTTTGCGGGAAGAACAAGATAGAGCTACTAATGGAAGCATTGGAGTAGGTCAGCTGTTCAGTATCTGATTCCTCAACTCTCTCACCATGATATGCAATGTTATTATTATACCTTTCACCTTGGTCAGAGTTCTCTAGCCACCTCCTCCATTTGTGACATGGTGCAAGAACAGCTGGCTAAATGGAAAACGTTTGTGCTACAGATACTTCAAGGTAACCACGGTGTGAATAAGACTACACATGTATTTTCAGCTAGGTAATGAGAAAGCATGCAAGTAGGCAGTAACCTTATTAGTTTTTTTGACTCCATTTCAGTGCACATAACAACTAACTTGCTTTTTTTATCCTGCTTTTGAGTATGTGTAATTTAGTTAGTTAGTAAGTTAGTTAGTTAAATAGTTAGTCAGTCAGACAGTTAGTTATAAATGGTATTCTGTCAGCGTAATTGATTTGTATTCTCAGTTTGTTGTTTGCCTCATGTCCTCAAAAAATAATTTGGGGAAATATTAAATCACAGCCAGCAATAACGTTTGAACACCAGTAAGTTATTAGCTTTGGCTAAATGCCTTTAATGTCACCTGACAAGCAGAACATTTGGCATCATAAAGGGCAATAGCAGACAAGATAGAAAAAAAGACAATTTTTCAGTTCCTTGAGAACCATTTCATTTCTTCTTTTCCTCTGAACAGCAGCAGATTAATTAACCCATGATGCCCAGTTTTCAGTTAAAGAAAGCATGCATGATCTGAGTGTTGGCAATATTGACAAGACTCAATGGATGCAGAAAAGAATGCTGACCACATTTTTGAAGAATTTGCCTGTTTTGATTGTCTATGGTAGCAGGGAAGAGACTAGTATGGTGCTTTTGATCACCAGTGACATGTCAGTAGATGCATCTCATATGAGCAATGGCTTTCATGCAACTCCAGCAGGAGATGTGGGGGATCAGTTGCAGTAGGTGTAGAGCTGCTAATGTCCTGGACCACCTGTTCAAAATGTTCAGTTGTATATATCATCCCTGAACCTCTCTATAGCTCTCATATGCAGTGTGAAGCAATACTGGAGATTCCACTCCACTCTGATTTAAGGGTTTGATCACAGTGTGATAAACCTGCATAGGAATAGCCTCTGTTCTGTGAAGTTCTGCTGGAAATGTAATTTCAAAATTCTGAAAGCAGAATGTATATGTGGTGGAGCAGCACATCATTTCAGTTTTGTGTATGCATTGTTGGATGAGGAGGAAACAGTGCCATCAGCTCTCAAGTAAAATTCTTGGTTATACCTCTGTTTATCTATCTATCTATCTATCTATCTATCTATCTACCAATCTATCTTCTGGACTGTGGACAGACTATGCAATCCAGCCTGTCTACAGGCCAGTCGAGTGTTGTCACAAATACAGTGTGAGGAGTTTGCGAAATTCTTCGCTGACAAGGTATCCACCATCAGGGATGAGATCAGCCAGCACCCTCCCATTGGGCCTTGCACTGATCAATTGGGTGGTACTAATACCTGGTTGACTTAGTTCACCTTTAGCCAACTGGTAGCCATGGATATAGTGAGGATCATCCAGACTCTGTGACCTACCTACTGTGGTTTGTATCCGGGCCCTATTCGCCTACTAGTGGGGTGTGTAGAGTTTATCGGCCCAGTTCTCGCTGGGATAGTGGCAGCTTCATTAGAGAGAGGGATCTTTATAGGGAAAGTTGTTGAGAAGGTGGTCATTCTGCAGCTGGAGGATCATTTGATCAGCCACAATATCTATGACCCTGTCCAGTCCAGCTTCAGAAAATGTCATAGCACTGAAATGACCTTTGTGCAGGTACTAAATGATCTCCTGATGGTGAGAGATTGGAGAGCTCATTCTATCTTGGTTCTCCTGAATCTCTCAGAAGCATTTGACACTGTGGATCATTGGGTGTTTCTTGCCCTCCTGTGGTTTCTCTGTGGACTGAGGGGAGCAGTCCACAGTTGGTTTCAATCTTTCCTTGAGGGCAGATCACAGAGAGTGGTGTCAGGGATTTATTCCTTAGCCCCTCACTGGCTGCCCTGCGGGGTTCCACAGGGGTTCCACATGGCTCAGTGCTGTTCCCCCATGTTATTTGCAGTGTATATGCTTCCACTGGGGGACATTATAAGATGGTATGGACTGCGTTTTCACTGTTATGCTGATGACTCTCAGCTCTGCCTGTCTTTTGTGCCTCAACAGGAGTCAGATTCTAGCACAGTGTTTAATAACTGCCTGCTGGAGATAAAGGATTGGATGAGTACTAGTTGGCTTCGGTTAAATTCAGGTAAAACCGAGGTATTGGTAGTGGACCCTGGTTTTGGGACAACAAGGAGTATGGGTGGGGAAACCCTCAGGTTTATATCTTGAGGGGATCCGCTTATGGCCTCTGGCCAGGTGCGTAACCTGAGCATGGTATTTGATGAGGGCCTGACCCTGAGGGCGCAGGTGTCGGCTGTAGTCAAGTCTGCCTTTTTCCATCTAAGGAATATAGCCTGGGTGAAACACTTGGTCCTGCCCGAAGATCTTCCTACCTGGTCCACAACTTTGCCACCAGTCATTTTGATTACTGCAATGCCCTCTATCTAGGGCTGCCGGGGGGTAGATATCTGCCGCTTGCAACTTGTGCAGAACACGACGGCCAGGTTGTTTACTAGAATCTCTAGATCCAGTCACATAACACCTGTGCTGCATGAACTGCACTGGCTGCCTATACAATGGCAGATCACCTTAAAGGTCGCATTGCTGACCTATAAGGCCCTACACGATTTGGGACCTCACTACCTGAAAGAAATCCTGGTGCCATAATGCCCCTCCTGCTCACTCCGATCGTCTGACAAGGGATTACTAGAGATTCCCAGGGTATATTTAAAAACATCTGGAGGAAGATCTTTTGCTTTTATGGCACCTACCCTGTGGAATTCTCTACCTCACCAGATATGAGATAGCCTGACCGTGGAAGGTTTTAAAAATCATCTGAAAACATTCCTATTTAATCAGACATTTTCAGGGATTTGATAAATGACTGCTGTTGGTTTGTTATTAGCTTTACTGACTTTAAATTGTATTGTATTTAAATTGTGTGGAATATTGTAAAAGCTCCCTGAGTTTAGGAAGGGTGCTTTAAACAAATATTTTTTTACTTGCTTACTTACCATCTAGTCTAGTACACTTTCGTAACTTGCACAGTGTCTGTACGCTGCTTGCAAAGCTGACATAGGCTCCTCTGCCTAGCCTACCCATCTACAGATACGATACATTTTTTACAGTATTGTACCTTATTATGTGTGCATGCTAAGAGGTAAAGAACACTGCAGGACTGGGGGCTTGAGAGAGAATGCCTTTTTTTAAAGAAAACATTTTTTTCCTTCAGCGCTTCAGCGATCTGCCACTTTTTAAACATGGTTCTTCCATTTGTTTTGAGGAGTGCTTTTGGAGCCGCAGCATAACTCAGCTGCATTTGTGAAGAAAGTAACAGAAACTTGATAAAACAATAGTACATGTACAATATTTTTGCATTTGTTCTTGAGTGCTGGTTAGAGTTCACATGCATTGCGCCTTACACCACCAAAACCGTGGACTGTATTTCTGCTGCAGTGCAACTTGGCAAGCTTTCTGAAGAGTTTTGTTTTGGTCTTCTGCGCATCTTTGTCTGCAGCTACATGGAAATAAAGGGCCCAGAATGCTCTGCTCTGCTACAGTCCACCAGAGAGCCCCCTGAATTCTTGACATTCCTTGCTGCTGTAGGTGAATGGAGTGTTCCCTTGTTGTGAGGCCCAGAATGCTCTGCATGTCTGCATCTGTTAATGCAAGTCTGTTTGAGACCTGCACAAATTAGGATACAGTTCCACTGTCTCAAAAAGAAATGAAATTCAGCTTAACATCACAAAACTTAAAAAGCAAAAAGTAGCTGCACTGGGATGGGGTGTTCACTATTAAAATGCCAAAATAAAAACTTTTAAGATCAGGAACTCACCCCCTCACTATTGTTTATAAGCACCACTCAGAACATTAAACTGTTAGAATCATATTTATTCAGTGCCAAGTACTACTGGTGCATTTTGGAACAATGTTCCTTTCTCCTTAAAAAAGGACATAGGTCCAAAACACTTCAGGTGTACTTGGTGCTGAACAAATATGATTTTATCAATTTAATTTTCTGAGTGGTGCTTGTAAGCAACAGTGAGGTGGTAAGTGCCCAATTTTAAAAGTTTTTGTTTCAGCACTATGAAAGAAGGAAAATGTGACTTTAGGGTTTCCAACCCTGACTCCATATGCCCACCCCCAAGCAGCAAAAGGACAAGGCCACACAAAAAGCACAGATAGCCATTATCAGGTAAGACAAACAACATACAACAGTTTCCAGATGACATAAATGCAGTTGCGTTGATGTTGATGTGCTATCTTCATGGATTTATATCTGAGACTGCTTAAGAACAGGCCCCACAGTGGTCTGTGCTCATGCAGCTACATTGGTCTGTGTGTGTCATACAGCATGCATGAGTAAATGTGGCGACAGGAGCACAGACACCATAAGAACATTTGCCTTTGCAGACAGAAGGCCCCATGGGATCTGCTCTTCTGCAGCCAGAGGTATTCATACATGCTGTATGAAGTACTTTGCTAGATAGCATGATCTGCCACTTCATGGTTTTCTACATATTTTTTTTTTAATTTGTTAGTTATTTAACCAGGTATAGCACACTAAGCTGAAAGCTTTTTTTACAGGAGTGACCTGGGAGTACAAGGAGGTTAAGTGACTTGCTCAGGGTCACACAGTATGCAAGTGGAAGCTGTGGGATTCAAACCCACATCCAGTCTGCTGGATGTCACCAGATTTGCAGCTCAGAGCCTTAGACCACTGCGCTATACTGCCTCATTAGAGTTCACATATGCAGCTGCATAACAGAAAACTGCTACTCCCTTAAAAATTGTATCAGTCCACTGCTAAAACTATGATAACCACATTGCAACAGTACTTTGATCTAAGTAACTACAGGCTCACCAGGGAACAGGCCTTCTGGAGCCACACCTGATGTGTATGTCTTACACCTATGGCTGAGGAGGTGCAGGACCCTCAGGGTCTTGCTCTTCTGCAGACAGAAGTACTGCTGCAGTTTTGATATCATGAATTTTGTGGCATCTGTGCTTCTGCATCCAGAAGTCACTATGTATGTCTTACACCTTCCACTGCCAAAGCGCAGGCCAATCACATGAACGAGGGCAGTGCAAATTGTGAAATCCTACCTAAGAGGTGATTTTTGTGGTGTTATGGTACACCAACTGATGCATTAACAAACTTTTTTGTAAAGAATTTCCTTTCTTTTTAACTTAGCGTAATTGTATCCTCCTTCATAAATATAGGGAAACCAAATGCATTTTTTTTTCATTTTTTGGTACTCTATATCTCGAAAACTATACAAGATGCTGTCACAAAACTTTTCATGTCTTGAGACTCTGACAGCCTGTCCACGCATGTCACATTTTGTGCTATTTCGTCAAACAACACTAAAGATATCAGGGTGCAAAATTTAGGGGTTTAACATTATACAGCCTACTGAACACTAACTATAGGGGTGCTACCATACCCCTATAATGCTTTCATAGATATTTTCACCATTTCATTAAAAAAAAACTATAACAAAGGGGATAGTACATTCCAGTATCCAGTATCCAGTTGGAGGCAGTATAGCGCAGTGGTCTAAGGCTCTGAGCTGCAAGTCTGGTGATATCCAGCAGACCAGACCTGGGTTTGAATCCCACAGCATCCACTTGCATACTGTGTGACCCTGAGCAAGTCACTTAACCTCCTTGTGCTCCCAGGTCGCTCCTGTAAAAAAGCTTTCAGCTTAGTGTGCTATACCTGGTTAAACAACTAAATAAAAAAAAAAAGTATCCCTAGACCTGCACTGCAGAGATCCGCAGGACACTGTGCTTCCAATCACAATAAGTACTCATTAGGTCATGACAGAGATTTTTCACTGACGACATTTACAAATTTTACAAACGTCAGTGCAACAATTTGCTTTCTAAAATTAATACAAAATATATATTACCTTACCTATTAATTGTATAATTAAAAGTACCTCTACTGCCTATAATGCTTGTTTTTTATTTTCTTAATCATGCATTCTGCCAATCGCACTAGCTGTTGTATTTCTAAGTCAGCTGGGATGATGCATGGCTGTTGGGTGATATGAATAATGCTGCTGTGTTTACCATTGTCAACAAACTATAAAGAACTTTTTTAATTCATTAGGTAGCCTTTACATCAAAATAAAGCAAGAAGATAAGAATTTGACGGAAGATAGGGACTGAGTGGCCTATCCAGTCTGCTCATGAACCAAACCCCCTCCCCTGTAGTTCTCTGTTTTTGTTTCTATCACAGTGCAGGTCCCACGCACGTTCAAATACATTCACCATCCTTGCTGCAACCATCTCTGGGTGTAGGCTGCTCAATGTGTCTATTACCCTCTCTGAAAAAAGCACTCCCTGATATCGCCTCCGAGCCTTCCCCCTCTCACGGGTAGGCTGTGCCCTCTTGTACACGCCTCTCCATTTGCATGGAAGAGTTTGTCTACCTGAACAGTGTTTATGCCCTTGATGAATCTGAACATTTCTATCATATCCCCTCTGTCCCTTCTCTGTTCCAGAGAGTACAGGTTTAGGTCTCAGAGTCTAGACTCATATGGTTTGTGATAGAGGCCCTGCACCATTTGTTGGGGCCCTTCTCTGAACTGATTTCATGTACTCTATGTTCTTCTTCAGGTGGGGCCTCCTGAACTGGATGCAGTACTCTAGGTATGGCCTCAACAGGGATTTATACAGTGGAATGATCACTTCTTGTTTCCTGCTAGTTATTCCCCTACATATGCATCTGAGGATGCTGCTTGCTTTTTGTGTCAATTTTTCACATTGATGCTCTGCTTTAGGGTCATCTGATATGATTACGCCTAAGTCCCATTCAGTGATGGTCTCTTCAAGTCAATGCCCACCTAGGAAGTATTGAGTTCATGAGTTCTGTTTTCCCAAGTACAGTACTTGGCAATTTTTGTCATTAAATCTAAGATGTCAGTCGTTGGACCACTGTTCAAGTTTCTTGAGATCCTCCTTCATACTGGAGGCTCCTTTCTGATTGTCCACCCTATTACATAGTTTTGTATCATCTGTGAACAGGCAGACTTTACCCTCAAGACCATCAGCAATGTTTCTGATGAATATGTTGAAGAAGACAGGACCCAGCACTGATTTCTGAGGGACTCCACTGTTCACAAACCCCTGTTTGGACATGGTGCCATTTACTGTGACTTTCTGATTTTCTGAGTTCTATCCTGCAGCCAGTGTGCTATCCAGCTTACTATCATATGACCTACACCTCTGTGTTCAAGTTTATTGATCACCCTCTTGTATGGGATGGAGTCAAAGGCCTTACTGAAGTCCAGGTACACCATGGCCACCACAACAGTCCACTGCTTTGGTCACCCATTTGAAGAATTCAATCAAGCTAGTCTGACAAAATCTACCTGCAGTAAATCTGTGTCGTTCGGGGTTAAAATCTTAAGGACATTAACAAGGTGAAAGAGTCTAAATGTTTCAATAAAAGAAAAATAGCAGGACAAGAAGACACAGCATGAGATTAGAGGGAGGCCGATTAAGGGGCAATGTGAGGAAGTTATTTTTCACAGAAAGGGTGGTGGATGCATGGAAAGGCCTACCTCAGGAAGTGGTGTATAAGAATACAGTGCAGGGCTTCAAACAGGCATGGGATAGGCATAAGGGAGCAATACAGATGAGTATGAATAGATAGGCCATTGACAGAGTACAGACCTATGGCACATTCGTAAGGTAGAAAAAATTGGCAGACTGCATGTGCCTTGCGGTCCTTATCTGCTGTCAGTTTCTAAGTTTCATTGTTAGGTTTTTCTGCCTCTTTTACGAAGTCTACTATCCTTTCTTTAAGGAGTGTCTCCATGATTTTACCCACCGCCGAGGTCAAGCTGACATGAACAGTAATTTCCTGCCTCCTTTCTGCTGCCGTTTTACTGCAAGGGTACCATGGTAGCCCTCTTCCAGTCAAGTGGCACCCTGCCACTTTCCAGAGATTCATTGTAAAGCTTAGCTAATGGTGCAGCTATGTTTTCTCGGAGCTCTCTCACTATTCTTGGGTGAATTAGTCCAGTTCCACGGCTTTGTCGTACCTCAATTTTCCTAGTTCATTCAGCACCCTTTCCCTTGTGAAGGGGCTTGTGCCTGCCTCCTGTGCAGGTTTCTCTGTTCTGGTTAGTGCTAGACCACTACCGTTCTGCTCACTTGTGAAGACTGAGCAAAAGAATGCATTGAGTGTTTTGGCTTTGTCTTTATCTTTTTCCACTATCTGACCATTGCTTGTTGACATTCTGACTATCCCCCTTTGCTATTCCTTTTTTCGCTGATGTATCTAAAAAAGGTTTCATCCCCCCCCATTATAGAACTCATATTTTCACAAGATCCTAACAAGTGAAGTGTGAAATATGTTTAGTGGCATCAGCTCCGTCCCAATAAATATCTATCCACACAGAAAGAAAACTAACACATTTCCACAAATCACACAACCAGCAGCCCTTAGGGAGAGGAGGGACTAAATGAGGCAAGCTCTCTTAATGTCAGAAAAACAAACAGGATGACCAACCTTTTCCAATTTGAGCAGCACTCACCTTGTGTCATCATCACAACAAATCCCACTTCACAAATGCATAGTTCATTCCATGCAAGCCTGAATGGGTCAAAGACCCATAAACTACATAATTAAATGGGGTGGGACACCATTCACAACATCTTTTCAATAGAGTGATGGCAGCACTACCCTGGTTATCTTACAAGTAGGGGTAGCACTATATGGGTGTGGGAAATACAGCCCTGACTGTCTTGCCCCTATATATTTGAGGGGAACTTAGACTTGACTGTCTTGCACCTATTAACTGTTGTGCAGGGAAACGGCAGCTCATTATTCTCACTGCAGCCCACAACATGAGTTCCAGCTGTGGTTGCAGAAGTCAAGAAAGACACACTGTTCTCATACAAAGAATGTGGGTGAAGGAGTCCTCTTGCTAAGATGAGTACACAGGGATCTGGGTGCCCAGAAAAGGCACAGCACTTCTGGTCCTTATTTAAAAAAAAAAACAGCATAATGTAGCTAAACAGGACCCATTTAGCTAGGTTCAGTTGTTTGCTTCTAAAAATGCCAACATTTTTATGTATTTTCCATGCTTGCTAGTTCATGGAAAAAATCAACAAGATGGCAGCACTCACCTTGTATCATCATCATCATCACAAAAAATCCCACTTCACAAGTACATAGTTAATTCCAGGCAAACCCGAATGCATCAAAGACTCATAAGCTACATGGCTCAATGTGGTGAGACCCCATTCACAATATCTTTTCAATTTATCAGATACGTACAAAGACAATAATTGGAATTTTATTTTCATAAAATGTACTTGCTGATGTCAGCCTAACAGAAATGCAAGTTCTCATTTACAGTGGGATCCTGCATCTATCCAGTTTGTAACAATTTGGAAGAGTGAAGCACAGAAAGGTTACCAGTACTTTCCCATAGGTTAGATAGTAATGAATTGGTATCTGTGATGGAATTTAAACCAGGCTCTCAAACAGTTTTACATTCGAACTTACTGGACCACATACCATACTGAATGTGGAACAAAAGGAAAAGGTGCTGAACTGTGACCTCTCCTTCCCCATCACTAGGCAATGGATCACATGACCTAACTGACCTGCCTACTGCAGTTATCTCTGCTTCATGTAAAGAAAATACACTAATGCATGTCATGCACATAGAAAGCATGGTCCTGTACTTCTGCTGTAGCCGACATGCAGCTTCGTTGCTTTGCCTGGTGGGGCAACATCATGTGCAGGTAGGTGAACCAGATGACAAAGGTAAGTAGCACCAGCAGCAGTTGGAGCTTGAACTGCTTCACCAGGAACCACAGCACCTTTTTGGTACCATTATTGTGTCTTCTGAGCAGAAAACATTACTACGATCCCTTGCCCCTGTGTTGGCTGGACTCACAGATGCACCCCTCGATGTGAGCTGCAGCTGATCTGTGTAGGATGATAATGTGCCAGAAACAGGTGCTCCCTTTTCAGGAGAGCACTGCAGCCTGCACAACATCACATGCTGGGTCCAGTCCTCTTATCACCATCTCTGGCTACTACCTTGGACTGAGAGTTTGAGGTTTCCACAAGTAGTTGCTCTTGCTGCCTCACACATCGCTTATAACTCAGGTACCACAAAGCAGGGGTGTGGGAACTAGGGGTGCTGTGGGTGAGGCATCAGCCCCTAGCTTGAAGACAAGCCCCTCCAGCCCCATAGATCCATAGCACAGGCAGTTTCATCAGTAGGTGGGGAGATGGGAACTGCATATTACAATATTATGTGAAAAACCTGGTCCATAGAGGGGGGGGGGTAGGTGAGGGGTGGACTGGAGACAAAGCCTGCAAAATCAAAAGAACATTCAGAACCACCACTGAAGTAATGGGCTGTAGCCAGGTCACCTCATGGTGATTCACATATTCAGGAAAACCAACAAGGCTAACATAGCTCTGAATTGAGGAGAAGGTCCAAGTAGGTGACTCTGCTGTTGCAAAACTGTACTAAACTTAGCCTTTTCCACTGCCCAAACAGGCAATAAAGGCAACTAAAAGTAAAGACTCACTGCACATCAAGTACTGCCTGGGGAATCATCAGACTGTCATCAGGCATGAAGCATGTGTAGGATGGGGGCGTCATTCTGTCTTGCTGTGGAAACTATTTCCTTTCTTGAGCCAGACGACCTGCCTACCCAGGTCAGTCCCACCTTACTGAGAGTTTCTCCCTTCTTTAGGGGAAAAGAGCAGGTTCCACAGGTATATTCTAGCACATGTCCCCATGCAGACTCATAGGTCCAATTCAGCTGCTGGTAGCAGCAGGTTTCAGAGTCGCCTCTCAGCCCCCAACCCATCCCTGAAGCTCACCACAACACCACAATATCCTGATCTATATCATGTGGAGACTCTTCACTGCTCCAATCCTAATAAGTAGTAAACCGCATAATACCTAAAGAGGTAACACAAAGAGAAACAAAATTCCAGAACTCTGGTGGTCAGGGACCCCCCTCCCTGCCACAGTCCACTCCACCCTTCAGTCTCCGCTCCCCCTACCTCAGAATACAATGCAAGTCCAAGGAAGGCCAACAGTCTTAAGGGAGTTTCTCTCAGAAAGGGTACAGTTAATGTATATGCATTTTAGGTCTCCTTGGTGTTTTCAGGGTCCTTAAGGATGGAGGGTTGCATTGCCTGATGCTTTGTCCTCCAAGGTGGCATTGTCTGGTGGTGCCTGCCTTCTGCCATGCTGTTTCTTCAATCTGCTTCATGGGTGAGCCATCTCATTCTCTGAACTGCTATCCCTCAGGCTGCCAAATCATTTTCCACCTCCTCAACATATTCTTAAGTTTTTTGTCCCTCTGGGGAGAGCACAAGTAGGCAGGTGGGATATGGGGTCTGGAATTTCAATCATTGTTGGTGCATCACTAGCAAAATAGAGATATGTAAATGCCATTTCCGCATCATGAGAGGGAGAAGGAATTTGTCTTGTTTCACTTTATATTTCAAAAATCTTATGATCACAGAGTGGGTGTGGGAGGGACTGGCATCCTGACCTGGTTTGGGCTCTAGTGCCTGATGGGAGCATTTCATCTCAAGAGGCATTTCCAGGTCCAGCTGTAGAGTTTCACAGAAAAGCCATCGAGAAAAGAGCCAATGTCTTGCCCCTCTGTATTCTGGTACTATGCCAAAAGAGCGTATGAAAAATGGTGAGGACAATAATAGCCCGGCAATATAAGCACCAGGAATAACAGCACCTGTGAAATCAAATGAGCAAAAATAGTGACTAGTGCAGAAAAGTGTACACAGCAAAGCAGTATTTCAATTGAAAACTTCTCAGTGTATACAGGTGAAACAGCACTATCACAGATATATATACACGTCAGACATCTCAAAAAATGTAGCAACACAAATAGCCAAAAAGCACATCTCTTGTACCACAAGCAAAACCAGAAACCCTTATAAAACCAACAAATAACCAGCATCATGCACCATGGGACCATATAAAAATATAAATTAAAAACACAAGAAAATCAAACAACAAGCAAGAAATTTAACAGTTAAAACATATGAAACTCCTCACAACACACAACATACACTTGATGTACACATATCCACACACCCAGGCAGAGACAGACTCAAACCACCAACTGTAGACACCGCAGCTCACTACAAACACTCCCTACTTAACCAGCACCCCTACTTTAGCCACTACGCTATGATGACCAGACAGTCTGCAGCTGACCGTAGCACACATATAACATAACAAAACACTTTACAAACATATGCCAATTCTCCACACGGAATGCTGTATGGAGACTTAGCCCTCCATACCCCATTTACCAATACAGGATATATACATCCTTGGGAATACATCATTTCTCACACCAGTTGCATTCACATAAACAGCTCTCATATGAACAGGTGCTGTTCTCACACCCACACTCGCTCCATTCGCAGCACTCATTTTGTGGTGCTCATTTCCCCTTGCTAATATGACGTGGTACCCTATATACTTAGGGAATCTGTAGAGCTGTATATTCGTATGGTGAGCTCTATTCTCTGCGTCTTCTTGGTGGTCTTGAATTTTTTACTGAGTTGCGGACAGCTGAAGGACTGCATTTTCCGGGTGGTTGATTCACAATCTGTAACAGCGAGCTGCTCATGTACCCCACTGGCTCTGTAATTCAGGCCCATCAACTCAGCTCTCTTGTCTTATAGAGTAAATAAGAGTGGCAAGTTTTCTTTATGTTCTTTATCCTTTGTGCATCTGAAAAATGCAGTAGGCCTGTCCGCTGAATGATTGTGTCAGCATGTTAGGTCAGTACTGCCGTGTCCAATGTAGTAGTAGTAGTAAAGACTCTTTATACAGGATAATATGCGTGACCTTGAGCAAGTCACTTAACTTCCTTGTGCTCCCAGGTCGCACCTGTAAACAAGCTTTCAGCTTAGTGTGTCTCTCCAGATTAAAATTAAAAAAATATATATATATATATATATATATATATATATATATATATGACTATTAGAGCTAGAAACTTTGTTTAGAAAGTTGTCCCACCATCTTTCTCATATGTAAAACAAGTGAGGGCAATGCAGCAGTAACTGTCTTCTCCTTAGAGTGAGGGCAGCACTGCACTGGTCATCTTATCCCTATACAAGTAGGGGTAGCACTATAGAGGTAAGGTAAATACAGTACAATTTATCTTGCCCCTTTATAGCTGAAGGCAACTTAGACCTGACTCTCTTGCACTTATAAACTGTTGTGCAGCACAAGTTCCAGCGGCAGCTGCAGAAGTCAAGAAAGTCCAGCTGTTCTCATAAAAAGAAAACTGCTGAAAGCTAAGCACACATTGATTTGGGAGCCCAGAAAATGTACTTCTGACTCTTATTTTGAAAAACAAACAATAGAAACAGAGACATAACAGTGTTTTAAACAGTAAGTTGATTTTTGTGTGAGATATAACAGAATTTAACTTTTTTTACAGCTTATTCCTCCAGCAATCACATGCACATTCACATCATCTAGCAGTGTTGCCACTCCCACTTTGGAGACATGCAGCCTGATTCCCAGAAGGGATCCACGTGGATGCAAGGTGCTTGCATCAAGCAGCAATGACGCAAGATGCACCTTGCATCATATGTTGCAGCATTCCCTATTCTGGTACATGGTTTGCACTGGTGAGGGAATCTGCTGGGCCAAAGGGGCACTGTTCCCCCCCTTATGACCTATATCTGGCTACACCAGGTCACAAGGGGGCTTGCATCACGGCAGGGCTCACATTTCTGATTTCGAAAGCCCTGCCATGGCCATTGTAAGAGGTTCATCTTAGAGCTACCAGGAGGTGACCTAAGCCCCTTATGACTGCATGGGACACTGCTCTGGGTGGGCAACCAGTGAGGTAAATACATCAATGCCCCTTGCGATATATTAGTACACATAATCACTGGTAATAGACTCCTACATTCACAGTTTCAAGTTTATGATATACTGTATTCTTGTCTCAAAAACATTAATAAAAACACTTCAATATACACCACTGGTTAACTTACATAGTCACAGCTTTATAATTTCCCATCCCGAGGTTCATGGCCCTTTGATATATTGTCTTTTAAGCACTGTGAATACATTTAGAATGTTGATGATTTTTAGTGTCTACTTTCTTCATATGTTAACTGGCATACACACTCTTTTTTAGTTTAACACACCCTAAACAGTGTATTATATACTAAGTTTATGATAGTTCACAATACTCTACATATATTTACAATTTGCATTGAGAGCCAAACACATTTTTATAACTATTTTTTGGGGTAATCTCCTTAAATAAATGTTCATAGTTTCATTCTTAAAGTTTATTGCTAACCCAGGTTGAAACATTTTATTTTCTTCAAAAACTCTCCATGGAATGTATTTTCTTCATGTTCATATGTTCTAATGTACAATTTAAACTGTTATAACACTTTTTATTTAAGGAGATTACCCACAAAATAATTAAAACAATGTGTTTAAAAGTATGTTTGACTCTTAATGAAAAGTGTAAAGCTATGTAGAGTACTGCAAATTATCATAAACTGAATATATAACACACCATTTAGGATGTGTTAAACTAAAAGAAGGACTATGTATGTATTTCTTCATTCTGCATTTCATATTCACCAGCTCTACCTCAGACTTCTCTTGTTTTCTCTCCAGTGAGACTATTTTGATTTTCGAATCGCTGACCCTTCTGGTCAACGATTCAACTGAACCCTTGATTTCTTGTAGGTCTTCACATATAGAGGCTATAGCAGTCTGAAGAGGCTGCATAATTTCCAGAAAATTGCCTTTGGACAGGGCTGCTTCTACGGTGGGCATCTTGACTCTACTAGCTGCCTGCTGCTTAGGCCGTTTGCGTCCTTATCTTTCTCTGACATACGCGGAGGAGAATGCCTTGGGGGCACCTTCTTCATATATACCTCCATTGATCAGCCCGTCTTGCACATCGGAGGTAAGTTGACTTGATTTTAGGCTGCTTTGCAGAAAATTTTGATGTGGATTGCCATTTATTAGAAAAAAAATCTGGAAATAGGGAACGGAGCTCCGAGGGACCTCTGCCGTAGCTCAGGCTGCCATCACGTGACCCCCGTTCTTCCTCCATCTGGTGATGTGTGTTGAGAGAGAAGCCTCGAGCAGGTTTCCTATACAGGGTGTTTTTTTTCTGAGGAGTACCTTCTTTCCCAGGAGGCAAGTTTGGTATTTGATCCTGCGTTTTAGGTTAAGCCAGTTTGTACGCTCATACAGGGTGCAAGCAAAAGTGCATTGATCTGCACACAGGGTGAGGTGGCATGCCTTATTGAGTGCCATTTGGACCCTTTTGAGCACTGTATCAGTAGCAGCTCTATAGACCACCAGCCCATAGTCTATCATGGAGAGTATGGAGTTGGAGACTGAAATTCGGAGTGCTTCCGTGGTGAGGGATTTCTTATGCCTATAGAGGACCCCAATCTTTGCGTTTACCACTTTGACAAGGGAGTCTACGTGGTGTGTATAAGTGACAGAGTCATCAATGGTGACTCCAAGGTACTTGAACAAGTGCACCTGCTCGATCTGCTCACCAGCCTTATTCATGATTACGAGGGGAGCATGCTTGTGTTTGTTGTAGGGGATGGATTGTAGCATGGCCTTGGTTTTCTTGTAATTTAGTTGCAGCTTTTGCCTACTGAACCAGTCCTTCAGTTTATTGAAAGAGTTCTGTAGTTCTGTTTGTAGGGAAGCCTGAGACGTGCTGCTGCTTAGCAGCATTGCATTGTCCTCGTACAGAATAAGTTTGGTGTCATAGGCTGTGGGTAGGTCATTTACAAAGAGGCCAAAAAGCAAGGGCCCTAGAATTGATCCTTGAGGGACTCCTAGGAGTACATCTCTGGAGCTGGATTAACATCTGCCCGATTTTGACTCACTGGCTCATGTGTGTTAGGTAGTCATTGAACCAATTCATGGTGTTTGGTGCCACACCCAATCTTTGGAGCTGGAGTACTAGTAGAACGTGGCTGACAGTGTCAAAGGCTTTGGTGAGGTCAGTGAAGATGGACCCTACCAATTTGCCTTCATCCAGTGCCTTGTGCGCATAGTCAGTGAATTCCAGCAGTGCCGTGGTGGTACTGTGTTTTTGCCTGAAGCCATGTTGGTTTGGGCAGAGCAGATTGTACTTATTGAGGTATTCTGTGAGTTGACTTGCCACAATTTTTTCCAAAGCTTTGGATAGTGGGGAGAGGATAGATATTGGCCTGTAGTTTAACACCAGTGCCTTGTCACCTTTCTTATGCACTGGAGTTACCAGGGCTTGCTTCCATACCTCTGGAAATTGAGCTAGTGCTAAGGATTTATTAAATAGCATTGTTATGGGCATGATAAGAACATCAAGGGTGAGAGATAGTATCTTCATGTCTAGCCCTTCACTCCCCAATCTGGTTTGCTCCGGATTAATTGTGGCTTCACACCAATAACAGCAGCCCTCCTACCTTATTTAATCCTGTCTCTTCTCCTCTACTTCATCCACAACTGGGAAACCTGAGGTCAAGAGGGTTCCGGAGCTGCCCTCTCCCACAGCGAATCGAGCTGCCGAGAATTCAGGTACTCCATAAGGGATCCAAACTTCCAGGATCCTGCCTTACTGGTTGCTTTGCTGCCTAGGAGCTGTCTGCAGTGTTGACCCCACCTGCTGTGTAGGCTGCCCCACCACCCCACCACCATCCTTGGTTGACATCAAGTTATATATCCCACATCACGTGATGTGCAAAATCCAATCAGCCCACTTTGCCATCAGCTGCCTATACTTATTCACCACTAGAGGCCTCCTCTGTTTTAACTGCCTTTGAAATCACAATCCTGTTAGCCTACTTCAACATAAAGAGTTTCCCTCGGGTACTTATCCAAGCCATCGCACTACTGAATTGTTGCTCTCCCCCCAACTACTCTCCCAGTTCTCTCCGAATGCACTGTTACGTGTATCTAAAACCAAGTTCTGTCTCCCGGCCTTTGTTATTCCTGATTACCAATCTCTAGGGTGCTCTCCGGCATCTAACTAGCTGGGAGGTCCAATTTACTCCACCCCTGCTCTGATGCCTAGGATGTGACCTCTAAGCTGCACTCAAAAGAGAATAGCTTTGTCTTCCTGCAAGCCGGTGCCTTGCCTAAAGCACCCGCACGCCTGCATCAACTACCTCGCTTGGATGTATGTGAACAACTCACACTCTTTGATCATCAGGAAGTGTGACATATGGACGTTGTTTCACCAACCCCATGAGATTGTCTGTTCCTTAAGCAACGCCCCTGACCTATAGCACATGGGGCTTAGATAGTCACCAGTTCAATCTGTGTGCACCCTGACTGTGCTAACACCTGCAGACCTTGGCTGTGCTGCCATTCCATTTGGGATCCTTCCCTCGCTGGGTACCTCTTGCACACCTGCTGCATCAATGGCTGGGGCCATGGCTCCACCTGCACAGGCTGGGAACTTAGCTAGCTGTCAAGGTCCCCTGATCACCCTGCCCTCCTTCAAGCCCCTCTCAGACTGGCTATCTGCCAAAGGCTTCAAAATAGCACACCTAAATATCCGCAGCAACCTCCACAACCTAGCAGAACTAATGGCCTGGGTGGCTCACTACAAGCCTGACATTATGGCCATCACAGAAACTTGGCTGAAGCCTCACATTCCTGACTCCGTGTGCCCTCCTGGGCTACAGCCTCATCTGGTGAGACAGGGCAGGCAGTAAGCATGGGAGTGTGTGCTCCTATACTATAAGGTGCACCTTAATGTGTCTACAGTTGCTCATACACCCCCTGCACCTCTAGCCTGTGAGTTCCTTCACACCCTCCTCCTGCTTGGGAACACTAAAAAGGTGCATCTTGTCTGTGCCTACAACCCTCCGAAGGGTGGTGTTCAAGGGCTCTCCTCACTACTTGACCACTTTAGGGAAACAGTTGGCTCAAATGAGCTGCTAATCCTGGGGGATCTTAACCTCAATTGGCTGAGGCCCAATACCAAGCAATATGAGCCTCTTCTGTCAGGCCTTGCTGTCAGCCAGATCATCATGGCACCCACAAGGCTCTCCTCCAAGACGGACAAAGGGTCACTTATCGACTGGGTACAGAGCAATAGATTGGACAGAATTATCCACTCAGGAATACTCCCTGATGTCATCTCAGATCACTCTCCAACTTACTGCATATAGGGCACCTCCTCACCCAAAGTCCCCTGCAGAGTGATCCAGATGAGGGATTATTCCAAACTTATACTCAATGACTATCTTGAGGATCTATGCCATGTCGACTGGTCTAGGGGCACTGCCACAAAATGACCCTGTTGCAGCCCTTTATCATTTCCTTGCTGTATTCGTCCCCTTGCAAAACTAGCATGCACCCCTTACAAAAAGGAGGGTGAGGGCCACAGTCACGAAGTGGCTCCATGGAGGTCTATTCTCCCTCTTGAAGCAGAGAGACAAATGTTGGGTGAAACACAAGATCTCCCGCAACAATAATGACCTCCTTGAATATCGACCTCTCAGAAACTCCTGTAAGAGAACCATCTGCACCGCCAAGAGTGAGTACTGCAAATCTGCCCTGCTAGCCTCGGCCAATAACCCTCAGCGCTTTTGGAAAAATGTTAGAAACCTGGTTGGAGGGTCTGCCAGGGAACAGATCACTGACACGCATATCGGTGGGACCAACTGCAATAACCCCCAAACTACTGCTACTGCATTTAACTGCATGTTCTCAGACCTGCCTGCTCCTCCTTTTCCCAACTGTCTGCCCCTAAACCCCTGAGTGGGCACTCCCATCAACCGCCCTTCTACCTCAAATGGGTCTCAGTTGGAGAGACCCAGAAACTCCTAGCCAGTCTCTCCCATGACACAGGGGCAGGACATGACAGCCTGAAATCAAAGCTGCTTAGTATAAGAGCTTCTCTTATCTCTGGGATCATCCCTGACTTATGGAAGGTGGCCAAGGTTGTCCCTGTTTACAAACAAGGTGACCCCAAACATATTAAAAACTATCGCCCCATCGCCATACTCTCTGCTACCTGTAAGCTCCTTGAAAAGGCAATTGCCACACAACTCTCCTACTACCTTCAGGGTTATGCTGTTCTCCCCCTTCTCAACATGGCTTCAGAAAAAGGCACAGTACATCGACAGCACTTGCTGTGGTTGCATCTGAGGTCAGGTCCATGACTGGCCAAGGCAAACTGACTGGTGCCATCTTCGTCGATCTCTCTAAGGCCTTTGATCGGGTTGACCATTACCTCTTCCACTCTACTCTTCATTCTCTCAGATTCTCCCACCCAGCCCTTGCCTGGTTCTCCAACTACCTTGTGGGAAGGCAGCAATACACCTGCTTCAACCACACCCTCTCTGCCATCTCCCCAGTTAACTGTGGGGTCACCCAGGGATCTGTCCTTGGACCCATTCTGTTTTCCCTATTCATTAATGAACTGCCCTCCGCTACAACCCATTGGCACTCAACCCTATACATGGATGATCTTGTTGTACTGTCCAGTTCTCAGGATATTACTACCATCAACTCCTGACTTAACTCCGACTTTGATCTTATCCAGAACTGGCTTGAGGACCACAAGCTTACCATCAACCAGAATAGGACACAGGCCATGCTGTTTGGCTCTGTGGCCAAAACCTCTTCCTGCCCGGCTCCTCTAACCATCTATGGAGCAAATGGCTCCCTCCTGCAGGTCATGGACTCTGTCAAGTATCTAGGAGTTACCCTTGATCCACAACTGGATCTCACCACGCATCTTTGGAATATATGTAAGGCCATGAATGGCAAGCTCGGACTTGCCTAGAGAGCCAAAGATTGCCTCACCCCGGCTGCTTGGCTCACCCTAGCCAGGGGGATACTTCTTCTCACACTTTGCTATGGGATCATAGCCATTGCCCCAGTCCTGAATTCTAGCCTTGTGAAATGGGACACTGCTTATAACAATATATGCTGCTTCGCACTCTCTGCCCCTCACCTTACGCCTCGCTGTGAGCTCTACTCATGGCTGGAGTGGCTTCCTCCTGAAAAGCACCATGACTTTGTCCTTGGCAACTTCATAGATAACATAGCTAGAATGTCTACTCCTTCTGTTTTTGCCCTTCCCCTCAAACATGGAACCCCTGTCTACCACTTAAGATACAGTGCTGCACAGGTCCACCTGGTTCCTAAGACCTGTACCCTCACAGGAGACTGGGACTTCTCCATCCATGCACCAAGACTGTGGAACTCCCTTTCTGCCCTAGTTTGTGCCTCTCCCTCCCATCTCTGCTTCAAAACATCCCTCTGGAGCTTCCTCAAATCTGCCTCTGCCTGTCTATGTACCATATAGACCCAGTGTAGTCTCTCCCTCCCTCCTGATTCACTGAGGGAGCTGTTCTGAGAGCTGTTAATACCAGCTGCTGTTAAATCTCTGCTGATAACCAGCATAAGGCACTTTCTGCCCTCCTGTTGGAGGGGTGCTCTTGTCATATCAGTACCTGCTTCTATCTTCATTTATTTGATGTCATTCTCTCTCATGATAGGTGCTCATGTCATATCAGTACCTGCCTGTACTTTCATTTATTTTGATGTTATTCTCTTTCATGATGTTATTTGATGTTATTCTACCTCTCAATGCTGTTATGTATCTTGTTGCTATTCTGCCTACTGAACCATTTTAAAGTCTGTTGTACCATATGCTGTACCACCCACTTATCAATGCCTGGGGCTCCTTATGTTACCTTGACTCTGTATTATGTTTCGTATGTACTCTGTTACCTTCCGGGGTAGCACCTGAAATAGGCACCTGGATGTCTAGAGTGCTTACCTGTTTAACAAAAGCAAATAAACAAAATAAATTAATTAAATAAACAGTAGAAGAGTTGGTCACACCCCTGGCAATCCTTTTAAACAAATCCTATAGTTCTGGCCAGGTCCCAGTAGACTGGAAAAGGGCCATTGTGGTACCTATATATAAAAAGGGTAACAGAAACAAAACTTGTAAATACAGACCACTTAGCCTCACCTCAATACTTTGAAAAAGCATGGAAAAAATACTCAAAAACAGATTGAACAATGAAATCCAAGAAACAGATTTAGGGGACAAAACTCAACCAGGATTTGTGAAGGGCAGATCATGTATTAGTAATTTAATTACATTCTACAAGTCAGTTAGTGACAGCATTGACAAAAGTATCCCAGTAGAAGTAACTACTACTGAACCTCAGGAAAGCTTTTGCCACTGTTACCCATGACCTACTAATCAATAAAATGTTAAATATGGGAATAAATCCATATACTATCACACGGGTGGCACTGTGGTTAACAAACAGAGTTCAACAAGTCCAGGCCTCTGGGGTCTTGTCAGAGGAGATTGAGGTTACTAGGGGGTTGCCCCAGGGCTCGGTCCTGGGTCCCATTCAATTTGGGATTTTTGTCAGCGATCTACAAGAGGGAATTAATTGTAAAGTATTGAAGTTCACTGATGACACAAAACTTTTTTTGGTAGTAGAATCCCCCAATAACATTGATTTCTTTTTGTCAGGATATCTGTAAAACTGAACACTTGGCAAAAACAAATAAAATGAAATTTAATGTGGACAAATGTTCAGTTATCCACCTTGAAAAAAGAAACCTATTTACAAATTATGAACTAAAAGAATTGCCACATCAAGGCAGTAAACTCTGAAACTGACCTGGGTGTTATTATTAATAAGGAATTAAGTAAAGGTGACCAATAAAGAAAGATGATCCTTAGAGTTAATAGAATCACAAGATCGGTTAAAAAAGGTTGCCACTGTACAATACCTATGTTAGACCTTACCTGGATTATACAGCATCATTTTGGGCCCCACAGCTGGCTAGGGACATAAAAATAGTGGAGTTGGTTCAAAGAAGGGATACTAAACTAATCTCTAGAGTAAGAACTCTTCCTTATTCTGATAGACTATCTGTTCTCAATATGTATGATTTCAACACACGCAGGGTTAGGAGGGATCTCCTCATGATTTTTAATATCCTGCAGGATCCAAATTTAACTTGTGAATGTAACCTTATTGGGGCAACCAAACCACCTAGCCTGAGATGCCATAATAGACAACTTAATATTCCTAAGGTCACTACTAACAAAAGGAAAAACTATTTCACAGTAAGAGCTAGTAAGCTGTGGAACTCACTATCTTCAATACATTGTAGATATCAGAAAGTTTAATAAGTTTAATTTTGAATTAGACACATTTCTATTGGCAAACCAGGCTTACCACACTCTGCAGGTGCAGATAAGGTAGTCCTGATGGGCTATTGGCCTGCTTTTACCTTCATAATCTGAGTAATACTGAGTAAAATTGATTTAAGTAATTGACCACTCTGGTTTCTGTTGTTTGTTTGTTGTGCTGTGAACCATGGCACATTCTTTGAGTGGAACAGGAATTGTTGCTGCTCTTCGACATATAATTATGCCTTTTCTTCATAGCTACATCAAAGCCAGCACTTTTACTCATGTCATAACTGAGGCATCTTTGAAGGCTGCACCGTAACTGCGTCACTTTTGAATCTCTAATCAGGATGCAAACACAAGCACAGCAGAATGTGGTGGAACCATCTTTTGATAGTACAGCAAATTCCTGATGCAAATTCAGCTGTGATTTTTCTTTTAAATGTTTTTAATTGATAGTTTACAAACAAAACAGTAAGTTATACAAAAATTGTACCAGTAAGTGTGTAATTACATGGCACAATAAGTACATAGACATACAACAACTCAACACCAGATTACAAAAAGTATTATATTTTGGATTCCTATTCAGGTCTTTAATATAAATGGGCTAACAATGGGAAATACACCTAGATGTATATTATACCTACAGCTGAAGAGTGTCAACTTTCCTATCGAGAAGATCAGTAAAGTCCAGCCATACCTTTTCATAAGTTTCAATCTTACCTTGGGTTCTATAAATTATTTTCTCCAACATAGTATTCTCCAGCATACAGTTGAGGCACTCTACATGGAAAGGCACTACTGGATTCTTCCAAAGCCACATTATTCCTAATTTGGCACATATTATAGCTATGCAAACTAATCATATCTGTCTGGGTGTCAACTCCTCTAGCTCTTCTAATTCCCCCAAAAGAAAGCTCTCATGGACAAATCAAGTACCTCGTGGAACACATCTCCCACGGTAACTAGTTTATTGTACTTAAAAACTGTATTTGAGCTTTCTGCAAACATATGTTGTGAATTATATCTAAATAAATTAATTGCACTGCACTTTGAAACACTGTCCCCTGACGAAGTCCTGTTTGGCACTATGAAGTGATGTTTCTCCCTGATGCATTTGGAAGGATCACCTGCTATGTACTACATTTCATAATTATTTTTGATATTCACCTCTATTTGCATGTGCCATAATTTCTTAACATGCCGCTACAGTTCATTGACTGGCAGCACCTCAGGAGAATGAGGTGTGTGCTTTCTCTTGCACTTAGCACTTATACTAGAGTCACCATTCAGCACTGAGAGATATTACCACCCCAGCCAACTGCTGCAGTTGCTAGCATGGTTTAAGATATGCTAACTTGCTTGATATGTGTTTTTTTGTTAGCATTTGTTAGGGTGTGCATGAAATAAACATAGAGTCCAGAATACCGTGGATATTAGGCTGCCTGGATATTTCCTGAAAAATGAGTGCTTTTCACTATTCATGTTCAATGAAGGGTATTCCAGCATTAACACATAAAAAAAATCTTCCTCTCCTCAGAAGGAATAAATAAATACAGTTTTGAGGATTTTCACATTTAAAACTACATATGATCCACTGCTGCCTGACTGCCAATAGAAGAGTCTCATGGCTGTGTGGTAATGATGAGACAGCCCACTAGCAGATGTACTGAAGTTAGTGCTACTTGATGTCACAAATGCATTGACTGATTAGAAAGCTGTAGTCAGGCAGTGGCCGTGAGTTCATGTTGTGCTTTTTAACCTGGAAAAATATCACTTTTATAAATCTAAACATGATTCTACATAGTACAGAACACAAGTAGGGAGGAAATGAACAGGAATATGTTAACCACAAAATGTAACAAAATGATGTCAGCTACTCTTTAAAATGGCAGCATTATTATGCATTTTCCATACCTTTTACAATAGTTTGTGGAAACAATCAACAAGATGGCATTTGCCATGGCACAAAAAAAGTTTGCTGTCATACCAAGCAAGTGGTGAGAAATCAAACAGTGGCATCTACAACATCAACTTTTTCATTTTGCACCAGAATGTTATCTCAAAAACTCTACTGCACATGCTCAAAAGAGAAAACTCTAAACTTTAAAGCCTTATAACTCTGGACAGGTTTAATATTTTTTCATCTGCCTAAATACAAAGAGCCTGGGTAATAAAACAGTGATGCTTCAGGTGCTGCTTGCAGAGGGGAGTGTGGACAACACTGCAGTGACTGAGACTTGGGCCGCCCAGTACCATGATTGGGATCAGGCAATCCCGGGTATAACATTTACAAGAAAGACTGGGGGGTTGGGAGAGGGGGTGGGTTAGCACTCTCTATGAGGGAAGGGATCAAATGTATGAGGGATGAGGGGGAAGAAGGGAGGACAAAAACGCTATTGATGCAGTTTCTGGACTCAAGGGTAGAATGCTGAGGATGGGGTGGTGTACAGACCACCAACCCAATCAGTGGAACTGGACAGGTAGTTAACAGAGCAAATTAGGAGGGTGTGTAGAAAGGGGAGTGTGTTGCTTGTGGGTGATTTCAATCTACTGGGGATAGATTGGAACACCCCTGCCATGTCCAGTGCCATGGAGCAGGTGCTCCTGCATATGTTCTAGGATGGTCTCCTGACACAGCTTGTCAATGGGCCAGCATGACTAGGTAACACACTGGACTTGTTGCTGTCAAATTGGGAGGCAATGTGGGAAATAAAGGTGGAAGGCCCACTAACTGGTAGTGACCACCAAACAGTGTGGTTCACTCTCAAGTTGGGCAGAGAGTCTGGTGGCATAGTAACAAAAGTAGTGGATTTTAGGAGGGTGAATTTTGGAAGGATGAGAGAAATAATGCAAGAGACACTTCAGGGTATTAGGCCAGAGATGGATGCACATCAAATGTAGGAAATTATTAAAACTGGGCTGACAGAGGCTACAGAAGCTTGTACCAAGACTAAGAACAAGAAATGCAGAGCCAGGAAACCATGCTGGGTGAACACAGAAGTATTGGAGGGGGGTGAGGATAAAGAAAACTTTGTACCAGAAGTTCAGGAGGATGAGGAAGGAAGAGATCAGGGAGGCTTATTTATGTGAGTTGGACCAAGAACGTGACCAAGCAAGTGAGAGTAACCAAGTTCTCAAGGCAGCTAAGGTTAGTGCAGGCATCAAGGGAGAGGAGAAGGACTTTTGGAGATATGTTAGGAAAAAGAGGTGCAGAGACCATATAGTGAAGATAAAGTGGGGAAGGGAGTGGATGGAAAAGGGAGAGGAACAAGGGAAAGTACTAAATGAATACTTCTGCTCCATTTTCACAAAGGAGAAGGATGGTCCACTACCACCATGGAATGGGAGGGTGGGGTGGGAGGAGAGTAGATGATAGATGGAATGATCAAAGGGAGTAGAGTACTAGAGGGTCTGAGGGCATTATGGGTGGACAAGGCATCAGGTCCTGATGGCATCCACCCTAGGGTGCTGAGGGAGATGGTGGAGGTGTTGGCAGAGCCACTGGTGGACTTGTTCATTACCTCCCTGGACACAGGATGGGTGCCTCAGGACTGGAGGGTGGCCCATGTGGTGCCCATACACAAGAGTGGCCCAAGGGATGAGCCAGGAAATATTTGGCCTGTCAGTCTCACTTTAATAGTGGGTAAACATATGGAGATGATACTGAAGGAGAGGCTGTTGTTGTTCCTCAAGGGTAATGACCTCCAGGATGGGTGGTAGCACAGGTTTGTCTTGGGGCAGTCTTATCAGACTAATCTAATAGAATATTATGACTGGGTAACAAGAGAGCTGGATATGAGTCATGCTGTAGATGTCCTACACTTGGATTTCAGCAAGGCCTTTGATTCATTGCCTCATGGGGAGGCTGGTGGGAGGGAAACTGACTGCTGTGGGGATGGGGTTGAAGCTGACAAACTGGATAAGGAACTGGCTGTAGGGGGAGGCTGCAATGGTTGGTAGTGGGGGGGCTCTCAACACTTAGACTGGTGGTGAGCAGTGTACCTCAAGGCTCGGTGCTGGGCCAGGTGCTATTTGGGCTCTTTATCTCAGATATTGCACATGGAGTTGGGAGCAGGGTTAGTCTGTTCACAGATGATACCAAAATGGGGGCAGTAGTGGACCAAGAGGATGGATGGAAACAATTACAAGGGGACCTAACCAAACTGGAGGTATGGTCAGATAAGTGGCAGCTGGGATTCTATGCAAAAAAAAGCATAATGTTATGCACTTCGGGGCAAAAGACCCAAGGAGGGACTATTGGTTTGGAGGGGTGCGGCTGGGGATCACTGAGGAAGAGAGGGACCTAGGGGTGTTGGTAACAGGGAGCATGAACAGCTTTGCCCAATGCAAGAAAGCAGCAGCTAAGGTGAACAGGATGATGGCCTGTATCACAAGGGGTTTCTTGTTCAGGCATAGGGAGGTGATCCTGCCCCTCTACAGATCTTTGGTCAAGTTGCACTTGAAGTACTGAGTGTAGCACTGGTGGCTATATCTGAAGAGGGATGTTAATTTACTGGAAGGTGTGCAACAGAGGGCAATAAAAATAGTACAGGGATGGAGGTAAGGCCTATGAGGACAGGCTGAATGAGCTGAATATGTACACACTGGAGGAGAAGAGGGATGGGGGGTATTTGATTGAAATATGCACGTATTTTCTTATTTATTTATTTAGTTTTTGTTGACCGGGTAAGTGCACTAGACAAATTCTGAATATTATCAGACACAAACCGGGGGAAGGAGATACAGATGAATGCCAACTGACTTAGAACCAGATTAAGCTGTTGGTGGCACTTTTAGTGAATGGTTAGAAACAAAGGAGGCAGTATAGCGCAGTGGTCTAAGGCTCTGAGCTGCAAATCTGGTGACATCCAGCAAACCAGACCTGGGTTTGAATACCACAGCTTCCACTTGCATACTGTGTGACCCTGAGCAAGTCACTTAACCTCTTTGTGCTCCCAGGTCGCTCCTGTAAAAAAGCTTTCAGCTTAGTGTGCTATACCTAACTAAATAACAACAATGTTTTTGTGATGCCCCACAGCTTTCAGACCACTCATTTGAGGGGGATAAACAAAGCTAGCACTGAAGGGGTGTTTAAACTGAGGAAGGGTAGGGACATAAGGGGGCATGGGCTAAGATTGGAAGGTGGAAGATTTAGAAGGGAGATAAGGAGGAACTACTTCATGGAGAAAGAGGTGTCTAAACAGAGCACTGTACCAGAGGAGGTGGTATCATGTGAGACAGTAGAAGGTTTTAAGAGGGCATGAGACAGAGTACGAGGCGGGGTCTGGGTGGAGGGGGGGTTGAGGCCTTCATGGGAATGACAGATGGGGAAGGGGTTGGGACAGCTGCAGTTTAGGGGGCTAGCTGCACACTTGGGCAGACATTGATAGACCAGGTGGTCTGTTTCTGCAGGCAGATTTGAATGTTGGTGTGTTCGAATGTTTATATCAAAGGCACTACCTTAGAACATGGCACATATTCCCTGCAAATTTGGGAAACATTTCCATTCCATGTAGGCTGCAGGTGAAAGCAAAAAAAAAAAAAAAACATTTTAAGTATAGGAAAAAAGTTAGAGTTTTATGAAAAATCACATATTTGGATCTCAAAAACCATACAAGCTGCTGTCACAAAAATGTCCACAAATCAAGACCTTGCCTCCTAGACAACACATGCAAAATTTCATCTAATTTCATCAAACAGTGCTAAAGATATTATTGTGTAATGTTAGGGTTTAACACTGATCATCCTACTCAACCTTAACTTTACTGGTGCCACCGTACCATCTATATATATGAGGTGCCGACGTTAAACCAAGGTCCCATCTGCCTGTTCTGGTGGTAGTTCAGGTGAATGTTAAATGTCCAATGGCACTTCTCGAAAAGAGTATGGGAATTTCCCTGGTGCACTGGCCAAATTTTCCCCATTCACTAAAATACCACCAACAGCTTAATCTGGTTCAAAGTCAGTTGTCATTCATCTGTATCCTCCTTTCCCCAGGTTGTGACTCAAAATAGGCAGAATTTGTCTAGTGCACTTACCAAGTCAACAAAAAAGGAAAAAACTAAACTAAACTAATATGTATATATATTTATATATATATATATATATATATATATATATATATATATATATATACTGCATATAAGTGGTGTCCCTTAGGATGAAACACACTTTTAAAGCACTCTGCAGGATGCTGCAGCAGACCTACTGAATAAAACAATGTAATTCCAATGGCAATTAGTCATTTTTGTAATGCAGGAAACTATGGAATTCACTTCATCCTGTCAGTGTCACATTTTCCTAAATGACAAAAGGGATTCATTGGCATTGAAATTACATTATGTTTTTTAGTAGATCTGCTGCGGCATTCTGCAGAGTGCTGCAAAAGGTTGCAGAATTGGATTTCATTCTAGGAGCCACCACTGTATATTATAGGAGTACAGTCACTCCCCTACAGTTAGGGTTGAGTAGACAGTTTAATGTTAAACCCAAATTTTGCATGCTAGTAACTTTGCAACCATTGAATGGATTTGCACAAAATTTGGAATGCATGGTCTTGTATGGTAGGTCTCTTGATTGGCCAAGTTGTGTTTCGATCAGATTTGCGATTGTCATTCAGCAAAGTGCCAAAAAATGCATTTTTCACTTTTTTCCCCATTTTTGCTGATTTTTGCCCATCATACTGCGGCCACACCATTTGGAATTTGGTTTTGTGAAAGAATGGCCATTAGCTGGCCTACTGGCACAATGGTTGGATTTCTGCTTGTGATGCCAGTGACATAGCAGTTACCATTTATGTTATACTTTCTCAAAAAGTAAGGAATTTCATTGCAGAAAAACTCTGTTAGTGCATCAGTTAGGGTTGAAGCAACAAAAGTATGGAAAAGAGACATTAGAATTGAGCCCTTACCCCTACCACTCTACCACCCCACCCCCTCTCCTCCACACACCAACAGACATTGAGGTGTGCCATGGGGTCATTAGGCCTAACTCTCATCCATTCTCCTATACTGTACCATGTCAGCCTGTTTTCACATGGAATGATGTGAGAGATGAGCCTAACAAACCCATGGCACACCCCGATGCCTGTTGGTGTGTAGAGGATGGAGGGTGAGTGGTAGGGTGGGAGAGTTAGGGGCTTAACCCTAACTTCTCATTTCCATACTTTTGTCTCTTCAACCCTAACTGATGTGTTAAAAAAGGTTTTTGCAATGAATATATAGCTAGATAGATAATTGTTATGGAGGTGGACCTTTCCACACAATGTGGAGCATTTGATAGATGACGGGAGGGATGCTGTTTGCCTCAACTCCTAGTACAAATGCAATAAATAAATAAATACAAAAACATCTCAACTGTGTGAAAGAGATATCCCAGGAACTAGCTCCTTCCTATGCTATGTGCCATAAAAAGGAGGCAGGAGCATTAAGCAAAGCATTGTTGCAATATCAGGGAACCCCCTTCCCCAACATGTCATGGATGGCAACATGCTCCTTAATAATAGTGAAAAAAAGTGTATTTTGTCAAGCAGAATGAAAAGGGGATCCAAAACAAAAATCCAGAAAGTCTTCACTTTTACAATTGTCATTTAGGCTATTTCTGCCCTAAAATGAATCACAAAAAATCTGATTACATCCAAGCACATCTAAACTGTTTGTGGACAACTCAGAAGTGCTATGTGAACACAGTCATATCTGTCTCACTCATCCGTACTTTTCAGTAAATTTATTTAATAAATTGTTACAAATATCATGCATTTTCACACAACATATTATAACTGTCAATTTCAATGAGCCATTTCAATGGCTACTTTTATATTATATTATTATAATTATGTGTTATTATTATTATTATTATTATAATACTATTTAATTATTATTATATTATTATTGGCCTCCCCACAATCAGGACAGCTTGAGGAAGAGCTAGTTTGGAGGGTGAGAGGGAGGAGGGGGGTTGGAGGGTGCAGGTCAGGCACAAGGGGGGTCCTGAGTCTCGGCCGGTAAACAAGAGGGTGGAATTATTGTCACTGATGGCTATGGGTGGCATGACTGAAACGCTGCAATTCCTGGAAAAAATTATTTAGAAAAGATAGGGGAACAAGAAGGAGTAAGTAGTAGTTATGGGGGATTTCATCTACCAGAGGTGGACTGGAATATCCCTGCTACTTCCTGTACTAGATAGCAAGTACTGTTGGATGCATTCCAGAGTGGATTCTTGATGTAAAATGTCATGGAGCCCATGAGGGAGAAGACCGCACTGGACCTGATCCTATCCAGCTGTGAACATGTTCCAGATGTGAACACAGAAGCTTGCAGGTAGTGACCACCACATGGTATGGTTCCATCCAGATGTGGGCAGGGGAAAGGTCAGGATCAAGATGAGGATCTTAGACTTTATGAGGGTTATCTTTGGAAGGATGAGAGAAGCTCTGGTAATACACCTTGCCGGGATCAGAGTAGGGATGAATGTAGAACATAAATAGGCCACAACAAAGATGGAAGTGATGGAGACCACTAGCAAGTGAAATCAATCAATCAAAATCTTTATTTAACCAGGCAGGCACCATTGAGCAAGCTCATTTTCGAGGTGGACATGGGGTTTATCGTACAAAATGGGAAAACACACAATGACAGCAACAGATACAATGCAGGTACATAACAGCAAGAGGCATGTGTAGATACAGGTGCAAGTATAAGTACAGGATGTAATACAAGGAACGTTATACAGGCAGTCAAATTTGTACAATACAAGTGCATTGGAGAACTGGACAACAAATGATGTTGCTACCAGATGGCATAAAATCAAAAGTGAGAAAGATAGGGCCAAAACACCCAGCTTGTTCAGCAAGGAGGTGGCAAAATTGGTAGAGGATATGAGGACATCTTTCCATAAGAACAAACATACTCTGAAAGAGGTGGATACGGAGGATTACTCTGCTAAATGTAGGGAGGTGAGCAAAATGGTTAGAGTTGCAATGGCAACAACAGCTATACAGCTGCAGTACAAGTCACATTAAACTGTTCCTCCAAGGAGCTGGTGTAGCATTTCTGAATGAGTTGCACAAGTGTTGCTGGGTCCAATTCAGTGCTGTGCACAAGCTGTTTCCTAAAAGTTAAAACCCAGTTTTAGATTGCATTATGACAGGACTGCAGATGCATTCCAACTGAGCTTCAAAAACATTTTACAAACATTACATTTGAGCTGGTTAAGCACAGAAAGATAAAGCATTATGAGTCGCCAATGCAGTGCCGATTGTAAAAAACAATGCTAAACCAGCTCATTGGTGGAACAGTTTAATGTGTCTTATACTGTATCCCAGGACATAAAAGCAGGTAAGAAGGTCTTTTTCTGGTGTGTAAAAGAGAAAAGGAACACAAAGGATGGGACTGTCAGATTAAAAAATGATGGGGGTTGGACAGAATGTAGTGAAGAAAAAGAAGAGGTACCCAACAAGTACTTCTATTCAGTATTCACTAGGGAGAAGGATGAACCACTGTCACAAGGGATCAGAGGGGTGGAGGCTGTGAGATAGGAAGTCATGGATGGCTTAATATAAGCTGACAGGGTACTTAGGGGCCTAAGGACAATAAAGGTGGAAAATCACCAGAGTAGGATGGCATGCCCCCAAGGATCCTATGAGAAATGGTGGAGGTTCTTGCAGACCCCCTGGCTGACCTATTTAATAACTCTCTAGATTTCTGGAGCATGTGCCCAGGACTGAAGAACTGCACATGTGGGCTGAGGGATGAACTAGGGAGCAACAGGCCAGTCAGTCTGTCTTCAGTAGTAGGCAAGTTGCTGGAGGCCATCCTGAAAGAGAGACTGGTGGGTTTTCTAAAGGAAAATGGGCTTTAGGACATGAGGCAGCATGGGTTTGTGTCAGGAAGGTCCTTAGAAACTAACCTAATTGTCATCATCAGCTGGGCCATTAGAACAGTGGACAAGGGACAAGCAGTTGATGTCTTGTATCTAGACAGCAGCAAAGCCTTCAACTCTGTGCTTCATAGAAGACTGGTCAGAAAGCTGGAAGACCTGGAGCTGGGGGCTATGTTTGTGGGCTGGGTCAAGACCTAGTTGTAAGACAGAAGCCAAAAGGTGGTATTTGGTGATGAATTCTCAGAAGTGAGGCCTGTGACCTGTGGGGTACCACAGGGCTCAGTGCTTGATCTGGTGTTTAACATCTTCCTAAGTGATAGAGCACATGGGATCAAGAATATGATCTGCTGTTTGCAGACAACACAAAGCTCTGTGGGAAAGTTGACATGGAAAAGGGGAGACAGGAACTCAGGGAAAACCTGGCTAGTCTAGGAAAGTGCTCTGGCATCTAGCAACTGTGGTTCACTATTAAAAAGTATAACATCAACAGTTGGTTTTAAAGAATCCTGGTACCAAATGTAAGTTGGGTGGTGTTCAGATAACCTGGTCAGAGGAGAAAAGGACCTGGGAGTAATCATCATATGTGACAAGAACCACTCAACACACTGCAGGACAGCAGCAAGCAAACCAAGCAGATTCTGGACTGTATAGCCACTGGAATTACCAGCAGGATAGGCAGAGGTCATTCTGCCACTGTACAGGTCTCTAGTTAGGCTGCACTATGAGTACAGTGTGTAATACTGGTGCCCTTATCTTAAGAAGGATATCTACTTGCTGGAAATGGTTAAGAGCAGTGCAACCAAGATGATCAAGGACCAGTAGAGCAACACCTAAGAGGAATGACTCAGGGGGTTCTACATGTATTTGTAACCCCCCCCAGGGTAGGGCATCAATGCAGTGTACTAGGATGTGTACCTTATAGTATCATATTTTGGGTTATTATAACCTCAACCTGTAAATGGTTAATATTTGTTTTTCACCCCAGGGACTGCCTTGTGAGGGAGTACCTTGAGGGTGGCCCAGTCTCATGGGCATGGGACTGTTGGAGGGAGAGGTTGGTGGTTGGTGTGAAGAGTGGCAGGTTAGCCCCCTAAATCATTCCAAGAGGGATTCATTGTGAAGTGAGGAAGACAGGACTGGATCTTGACATGTGGCGGCGGCTGCCTTGAGGGATCTGCTGGGTCCAGTAAATAGCCACATGTGAGCCAGAGCACCAGTGGAAATGATGGACCTGTGTACAATGCCCAAGAGAGATCCATAGGGTACCCAGCAGCTTGGATATGACAGTTGCAGAGGATAGTTTGACCTTGAGCCTCCGTGGGGATAGGCTGCTCATATGTTCAGGGTACAGTTGCCCAGAAGGGATCTCTGGGATGAGAGCATCAGTGAGAAGAGGCTGGCTATCTCTAGTTGAAAGGGTAGCAGTGCTGAGGGACAAATCATATCTGGTCCTGCTGTGGGCTAGTGAGAAAAAGAGAGAGAGAGAGAGAGAGATGAAGCCGTGAGACCATGTGGACTTGGCTTTGTAATATCTGAGCTGCTGCCTAAGTTATAGGGTCATCATAATCATGCCCCATTGTATAGATATTGTGCAATTGAGATGCACATTTCAGTCCAGTGTGGCATGCTTGCTGTTTGAGATCAACTGCCTAATTTGCTCCATGGAGTTGCACAGCACTATGAAATGGGATCCCACTGTTTATCTTAAGTGATATGTTATCTCAGTTCTTCAGTGATTGTAGCTGCTATTAACCCTCAGTTCTTTCCTAGCCCAGTACCCAAGTGAAGTCAGTGCACACCCTCGCCAGGAACTTGGTAAGCAAAGGGAATCTGGTTGCAGTTTCTGTTGTGGACCCCCCTCCTCCACAGACAGTTACCATCAGCATACCCGCATACCCTTAGACATGGGGGAAGGGGTAGGCTATAAGTGATGGATCATTTGGCATGTGTTTTGGAGGTGCTTTTGGCATGATTTGGCATCAGAGGTTGCTGGGCAAAGATGTTTGCGAATGTTTATTTCCCTGGGAATAGACTGTGCTGCATTCAATATGGTGCTGCCAGGCAGAGAAATTTCACACATTTCACTTGACTGCAGGTACCAGCGAGCCTACTGGAGAGGACTGAAGTGTCTGGTCCATGTGAGAACTATGCAAATAGAGTGAGGTCATAGTGGAGATTGGACTGATCGATATCTAACTAGACAGGACTGATGGTCTTCCCAGGACTGGTGCCAGTGTGGGTACAGAGCAATGCAATGTCAGGGGAGATACTTTTTTGGCTTCATGGGTACTAGTGGACTGCCTGGACTGTGGCAAATAAGTGAACAAAATGGCCCAGGTTTTGTCTGCCTCCCCACTGTTGGTGCCATCAGAGATGTTTAGGTGGATGTGGCAGCTTGTTGAAAAGCCCACTGAATCCAAACAGAGTACTTTTTGCCAGTACCAAGGCCCTTGTGTGGAGTTGCTCACTGTTTGTGCCTCACTTCGTGATGCTCATCTACTAGCATTGTGACATCATTTACCCACATGGCCTGGTCGTGGATCAAGACAGCTAGTTCCCTCTTGGTCCTCGGAGTTAGCCTCCATAGAAAGTTTGGATGAACTTTTTGTCCAAGTGGACACTGAGGCCAAGCATGAAGCCTTGGAGATCAAAGAAACATAGGAGTTGAGGGCCCAGGGACAGTTAAGGAGTCATCTAGTGGACAACTGTGTAGCTGCAGAGGTATGCGGAAGGAGACTCAGCCCAAGTTGTTGACCTCAGACAAATTCAGTGCAGCTGGACTGCACTATGAAGCATCTTTCTCAGCCTTGACAAAGACTGTTATAGTCCTACAGTCTGTGACCACTGGCAGAGGCTTCACAAGGTAGCCTACCATCAACTTCTGGACAGCAGCAAAGTTCCTAGTGCCCAGGAGACTGAGGTAACAGGGTCAAGTGGAGCATGAAGAAGAGGAAGAGTGGGAGGAAAAACCAGAGAAGGATCCTGCCTCTCTCTATGCAACTGTGGTAATGTTGCCACCAATGGACACTGCACCAGTTGGAGAAGCATTTCCCTGGCCCAGATATTGTCATGCCCACGGTGCTAAAAGGTACTGGCAGGAGTGGGAGTACTGAGAAGGTGTATGGTTTCCAGATGGACAGTCACCAAGAATGACTACCCCAAACCTGCCTGACTAGTCACAAGCAGAGAGGATTGTGAGGCACTACATTTGTGAGAAATACCCCCAATTATGACTACTCCAACCTGCCTGAGCCCATCTGGGACATTATAGGGGGGAAGTGAGCTGACTGGGATTTTTGTGGCGTCTTGGGAAAGATCTGTCGGAAGCAAAATTTTAACTCTTTCAGCTCCACCATTTCTCTGCAGGATGCCCAGTGAGTTACTAAGGGTATTTGTACTTGAACTACATATGAAGGGCTGACTTTGTACAAGAATTACATCTTGCTTCAGGACTTTGATGGTGATCACACCACATATTGTGTGGGGGCCACTGACTCCTACAGTCACCCATGTACCAAGCCACATCCTGACTATTATTATGGGTGAGGGTGAAATGGTGCTGCCAGTGACCTGCAGTGTTAACATTCCCCAGAGCACCTTTTAGATGGGTAAGATTAACTCTTTCTATTGACTTTATTTTACAGACTGTTTGCAAAGACATTATTTAGTGGAAATGGCAGCTTGCATTACTGTTCCTTTTATATGTACCTTTTAAATGTTCTTGTTTTTAGTGACCATCTTTAATGATCATAATTATTACTGCTGTTCAATTATGTATCGATGTTACTATTATATCTGACCTTTGCGAAGCAATGTGCTATTATGTACCTGCCCCTTTGAGCCATAACTGCTATGATTCCTGCTATTATGTTTTGGTGTATCTGTTATTGGGGGCATGAACATATTATGTCCATTTTGGGTAGGTGACAGCTTTAGACAGCTTTAGATTTAGGTAGGTCTTTGATAGATTTTGGACGCCACCCAATGGGGACATAGGCAGTCTATGCAAAGGGTCCATATGGGTGGATGGCTAGGGTATTTGAGTTTGAGTGTGTGTAGAGAGCCAAGCTGTGTGTATGTTTGAGGTCCCATTTTGTTAGTTTAGTAGGTTCACCTCCCTGTTGAAGCAGCCTGAGCCCTCTCAGGGTTTGGCAGAGGAGGAGTCCCTTTTCTGTCTGGGCCCTGGGTGGGTGGCTGATTGCTGCACAAGAGCTCACCAAGGGCATCAAGCTTTTATCTGGGGAAGAGTTGTAACCCCCCTGTGAGGGGCATCAGTGCAGTGTACTAGGATGTGGGCATTATAACTTCACATTTTGAGCTATTACAACCCCGAATTGTAAAGGGTTAATTTATTTTTTTTGCCCCAAGGGATTGCCTTCTCAGTTAGTACCTTGGGGGTGGGCCAGTCTCATAGGCACAGGAGTAAGCTGGAGGAGAGGTTAGTTGTTGGTGCGAGAGGTGGGAGGTTAGCCCACTAAAGCCATACCAACAGGGATTCCCTGTTGAGCAGAAAGACAGGACTGGATCTTGACATGTGGCAGCAGCCATCTTGAGGGATCACCTTGGCTGGGGAGGCTATGTCCAGCATGCAGACACATGTGAGCCAGGGCACCAGAGGGGAAAGATGAGCTTGTGTATGAGGACCAAAGGAGATTCAAAGGCTGCAGAGATGTTTGGATATGATGGCTATAGAGGATGGTTTGAGCTGGAGCCTCTGCTGGGACATGTTGCCCATATGTCCAGGGGACAGTTGCCTAGAAGGGATCTGTGGAATGAGAACATCAGTGAGAAGAGGACTGGCTGCCCATTGTAAAAGGGTAGCAGAGCTGAGCAGGTGAGAGGACTTGTGCAGATTGAGTAAGTCCAAGATGGTGCTTTGAGGAGAAGGAGAGTTGGAGCTCCCAGAACCAGCAATAAAAAATGGCAGTATTTCCTTGAAACAGGCATCAGCTCCCCCAGATTTATGGATGGTTGGTGGTAAAGTAATAATGAACTAGAAAAAGTAAGAGGGTCCAGGTAGAACAACTTTGCTATAATGTGTTCAGGGCCGTCTTGTTGCAAGTGTGCATTCGAACACCAAAGTTCTGTTGCCACAGGCTCGATGTAAGTGCCTTTTAAACGTTTACAGCAGTTCTGATCTCATTCTTAACCTAATGCTACTACAGTAACTAGTTTGCTTCAATAATTTTTTGTGGTATAGCCTTTAAACCTGGTATTCCCATTCTACTAACTTCCATGAAGAGCCTGGAGAGAAAGGGTAAGGGTGGAAACACAGGGTTGGGAGATTGTGCTTTCTTTTTGAGTGTTCCAGAGCTGGGTGGATGCCCTTTTGTTATCTGGTAGTGGTCGGGGTTATGGAAGGCTGTCAGGTGGAGGGTAAACACAGAAGGAGCCCTGTGGGGTAATATACTTTTTTTAGGTGGTGGCCTGATTGCCAGATGTTATAACGGGTGATACCCAGATGCAGTCCCAATATAGAAAGGGTTGTAATTACCATGGTTCTACTTTAGTTTGTGCTACATGAATGGCTACCACACCTAAAAATATAAATGAAATTAGAACATTCTTCTCTAATGCAGAGTTGAAACCTAAAGAAAAAAGAAATAGGAAACAAATGGATTAAACTTCCCCTGTTTGGGGGGGGGGGGCATCTTCCAGAAGACAAGGAACAATTTTAGGGGATAATAGTCCCCTCTTTCACCCTACTCTTTTTTCACCAGATATTTTCCAAAATACCAGAGAGAAAAATGTTGTACTGGAATCAGAAGTTATAGAACAGAAGACACTGAATGACTTCCCTCAACAAACCCAGGATGAAGCAAGCAACCCCCAATAGGTAATGGAAACTGTGAGCCAGTTAGGTAACTCTGAAAGTGTTATGTTACAAGATGACATACAAGATGAGGAAGTTAATCACAACAGACCATACAACTCTCAGCAGGCCGGAACCTCTTTGGACAAGTTCCCTGGAGCTGCAGAAGAAAAATTGCACTAGGGTGAGGGGTCAGCTTGTCCTAATTCTCAAGGGGAAAATTATACAAACTTGAAATCACAGGCTTACCAAAATCAAGAAAACACCTCAGAAAATATCAGGAGAGTGTCTGAGGAAATTACAGCTAGTACTGAGGTCTCCACTCCCCAGATTTCTACTGAAAAGGCTGGCCACGGAGACAGAAATATGCTGTTTCAAAATATCTTACAACAAATGAAGGAGGGCTTTCAAAAAACTGAGGAAAAGCTGAAAGGCATTAATAATGAGATGAAAGGGTTAAGCAGGAAATTAAAGATTTGAACAACAGAAGGTCCTATTTTGAGGAAAGGATCTTGGTATGGGTGGACAAGATACTAACACTACCACTGCAGGCAGAAAACTTAACTGAACAGGTGGTCTCTCTGAAAGAAAAAGTATTGAACCTAGAGCTCGGATTGAGGAGGAATAACCTGAAAATGTTAGGAGTTCCTGAAGACTCTGAGCAAAATGATACTTATGGTTACTATGAAAAAAATGTTAAGAATGCTGGAAAGGAGATATCCTGAAAAGAATGTCAAACTACAAAGAGCCCATAGGTCTCCAGCTTTTACTAACCCCGACTTAAATATCCACAAACAATTTATGTAAAAGTCCTGAAATATCAGGAAAAAGAGGCTAGTATGGCTATATCTAAGAAAACAAACTTCTAAGTGATGACAGCAACAATATCCTGAGCGTTCCTGATGTGGGACCAGAAGGTTTAAAAAAGAGAACATCTTTTAAAAGTCTCAAAAGCTTTCTTTGGAAAAAATGTATCCCCTTCCACCATCCAACACCTACAACTTTCAAAATAGTATACTTGGGAGTTGGAAAAATGTTCTCTTCAGCAGAAGATGCAGAAACCTGTATTTACAAAGAACTGAAACTAAAATCAACTAAAAACAATACTGAAACAGGGGATGGCCTGCCTTAAAGGAAAGAACTGTTTAAACATAATATACTACTTATAAGCCTTTTTATAGGCTTAAAAGGAATAAATCTCTTGGTGGCACTTTGTTAGGGCTTTAATGGCTAAAGTATAAAAAGGATGATTTGTTACTCCTACTACACTATAAGCTTTTTATACAGGCTTTAAAGGAGTTCTACAGTTATAAATTGTTAGACAGGAGCTTAGACTATTAGGGGTGGTTGCATATTGTAAATATGGGAGGTACAGACTCTTAGGATGGTTAGACTATGGGAGAGGATAAGGGGGAACACTTATAAGGTGAATTACTCAGTGGATATGAGAATCTGGTTGTGTGTGCATGCAAGGATTTGAAATATATTTTCTTGTGAATTCTATGGATTCTTTGAGATAGAAGGGATCTTGCCTGGCATTATGTAATTATTTTTGAAGCCTTGTAATATGAGGCCACTATGGAACAAACCATTTAAAAAAATGGAAGTTACCTTAAATATTATGACTTGTAATGTCAAAGGCATAAACAACCCTATTAAAAGAAAAAAAAATAGATTTTGTTAAAAAGAAACATGTTAACTGTCTTCTTCTTCAGGAAACTTATCTTAACCAAAAGAAATTTGAGAAGTTCAGAAAATTGTAATGGGGGGCACAGACTGTGCTTGACACCAGTGGGTAAAAGGCACAGAGGCCTGGCCATCTTTTTTCTAAAAAAAAATTGAACATAACAATTAAAGAATCCTTCATGAATACAGAAGGCAGGTATCTGATTTGCAGAGTAAACCTCAATAACCAAGAATTAACCACTGTCTGTCTTTATAGACCTAATAAAGATGAACCAGAATTTTTTATAGATTGTTTTCTAAATCTTACCAAAAATGCTAGCCCCTGTATAATAGGAGGTGATTTTAATTTGATCGTTGACCCTTTTATGGATAGAGAGGGTTCCAGTTCTACCCTGTCAAAGGCCTCAAATATTTTAATTAAAACACAAAGGATTTAAACTTAGTAGATTTCTGGAGACTAGATAACTCATATATAAAAAATATATTTTTTTTTACTCTAACCCTCAGACATCATTATCCAAAATCGATTTTTTTTAGGCTCTAAAGAATTAGTTAATAAACTAATATTCAGTCTATATGAAGGTATATTAAATCTCAGACCATCCCCTTTTCAGATTAGAACTCCAAAGAGACCTTGTAACTAAACAAAGGAGATGGACTATGGACATATGGTTACTACAAGACCCAGAATTTTCAGAATTTGTAAAAAGACAGTATATAGTTTACAGCAATAATAATAATAATTTATGTGGGGAATGTTCTACTGATATTTTCTGGGATGGATGGAAAGCATGTGTTAGGGAGACGATATCATATTATTCCTATGAAAAATGTAAGAATAGGAAATCTCAGATAGTTTTGTTAGAAGAAGAGGTTAAAAGAGCTGAAATATGTTACTTACTTTCAAAAAGAGATATAGATCTGAAGCACTGGGAACATTTAAAATGAAATTATAATAAATTGTGTCATATAAAAACAGAAAGAATCATAATGAAAATCAGATCAAAATACAACACATAAGCAGACAAATCTGGTAAAATTCTTTCATATCTTCTTCAAAAAGAGAGAGAGAGAGAGCTAGCCAAACCATAAGGGAATTGGAAATCTCAGTTATGAAATCTACTGACCCAATAGAGGTCAACAAAGCTTCTAAAAATTTGTATCAAGAGTTATACAGTTCTGAAATACAAACAGTAAATTATGAAGTACTGTCTAAATTTGAAATCCCAGAAATAAGTCTGGAAATGCAGGTTAAAATAAACAGAAATATTGCAGAAGAAGAAGAATAAGTAAGCGAACCTATCAGAAGTAAAAAAAAAATGGTAAAGCACCAAGCCAGGATGGGCTGCCAACAGAAATATAAAAATTATGTGAGTCACAAATTGTACCTTTATTAACAGAGTTGTATAATTCTTTTTTGATCAGAGGGTCAACACCTAGGACTTTTCTTGAAGCCCTGGTGGTTTTGCTACCTAAAGAAAAAAAAAACAATTTATTGGGGGTCATTAATTGCACTGTGCGACCCCCTGGTGCAAATGAGGCAGTTGATCTCAAACAGGGAGCATACACAAATAAGCCAGTCTCATTATTAAATTTAGATAATAAGATTGTCGCAAAATTCTTTGCTAAAAGATTGTAATCCATATTTCCAAATATCATCCAGAAAGACTAAACTGAGTTTATGAAAGGACAGAAGGGGTTTAAAAATATTAGGAATGCCCTAAATAGTTTGGCAAACTCCAAAGTTACAGATACATAGATGATGTCAGCAGATAAGGTCCCTGTGGCCCATCCAGTCTTCCCTACCCCTCTTTCTAATGTTTAAGGTACCCCAGATGCTACAAGTCCCCCCTTTTGCCCTAGCTAGATAAGTCCCATGTGCCCATGCCATGTAATTCTTGAATCTCTGAATTGTGGCCACTCCCACCACTTCCTGGGGGAAGACTGTTCCATCTCTACATCACCCTTTCAGTGAAGTAGAATTTCCTCAAGTTCCCTGTAAGTTTTCCCCCTTTTAGTCTCATTCTGTACCCCCTTATTCTGCTATTTCCCTTCATGTGAAAGATGCTCCCCTCTGGTACCATGTTGATCCCCTTTAGACACTTGATGGTCTCTATCATGTCCCTTCTCCTCTCCTCTCCTCTCCTTTCTTTCAGAGAGTACATATTGAGAGCTCTGACTCTCTCCTCATATGACTCATGCTGCATCCCGGACACCATTTTTGTTACCCTGCTCGGTACCAACTCCAGCTTGTCTGTCTTTTTGGAGATGGGGCTTCCAGAACTGAACACAGCATTCCAGATGAAGCCTTACTAAGGAGATGTACAATAGTACCACCACTTCCCTTCTTCTACCTGTTATACCCCTCCCTATGCACCCTGGTATTCTGTTAGTATTTCTGACTATAGACACATAGAAAAGTTAAGTGAGTTCCTCAGGATCACGCCATATATAAGTGGGGGTTGAAGAGTTTCAAACAAAGGTTTTCAGGGCTACAAGTCTCCTGGTTTGCAGTGCAGTGCCTTTAACCACTAAGTTATACTGTTATTGACTATTCCAAGGATACAGTGATTTTATCACTCCTTGCAGAAAAGGCCTTTGGCATGGTGAAATGGTGATATCTATTTACAGTTTTAGAAAAAGCAAGCATAGGGGAACATTTCATCATTTGGGTCAGAGTACTCTATTCACAGCCTACAGCTCAAATTCTAAACAACCAAAATATATCTCAGAAATGTAATAATAATAATAATAATTTTATTTTTAAAGTGCCTTTCAGATTTCAAAACGCTGTACAATCATAACAAAAAATAAAATCTAATACAATCATCATTATAATACAATTTAAAACACTCATAAAACCACAATTTTATAAACAGATCACATAATACTATAAAAATGCCATGTGATACAAATGGGTTTTAATGGCCTACCTAGTGGTGTCTACAGCCAGATGAATTTAAACACCCTTTCGGAATCTCTAGCAACCCCTCATTGGCCAAGTGGAGCAATTGGCCAGGGCAGTAAGATACAAGAAGATCTTTCAGATAAGCTGGACCCTGATCGTGTAGGGCTTTGAAAGTCAGTAAACAGACTTTGGAGGTGATCCGCCACCGAACAGGAAGCCAGTGCAGTTCACGCAGCACCGGGGTAATATGACAAGACCTACTGGTTCCCATCAGAACCCGGGCTGCTGCATTCTGCACTAGCTGAAGGTGGCACATTTCAACCCCAGAAAGGCCAAAATACAGGGAGTTGCAGTAGTCCAGACGAGAGGACACAAAGGCGTGGACCAACATTGGTAACATGTCGGACGGAACAAGGTGTTTCACTCTAGCAATATTCCTAAGATGGTAAAAGGAAGTCTTGATGACCGCTGACACCTGCGAATGCAGTGTCAGCCTGTCATCCATGATAACCCCTAGATTATGCACCTGTTCAGAGGTCGGAAGTGACACACCCCCAAGAAAAATTCCTGACGGTGCAGCAACAGGCGACCCCTCTATCCGACATCCCAGGTCCACCACCAAAACCTTTGTCTTTTCAGTGTTCAACTTCAGCCAACTAGAATTCATCCAACCCTGGATTTCTCTCAGACAGCTGTTAAACACTGAGGTAGCTCTATCCTGGTCATGAGCAAAAGACAGGTATAGCTGGGTATCATCTGCATAGCAATGAAACCTCAGCTCATACCATCTTATAATGTCTCCGAGGGGCAGCATATACACTGCAAATAACATGGGAGACAGCACACAGCCCTGAGGCACCCCACATAACAAAGGTACAGGGCCAGAGGAAAAAAGCCCCGACACAACCCTTTGTGATCTCCCAGTGAGGAATGAGGTGAACCATCGAAGGACGGTTCCCGATATTCCACAAAATATATGTAGAGGTACAAGGCAGGGTTGCCCCCGACCGCCTTTACTGTTTGTAGTGGCCATTTGCACTGAGCTAACATGTTTCAATCAATCAATCAATCAATCAAATCTTTATTTATTCAGGTGATCATCATTGAGCAAGGCTCATTTACAAGATGAACCTGATAAGGTCAAGGTTCGAGTTGATACACAGCAATTACATCACACACTTATAAGACAGTTATACATACAGAAAAAAATGATGTTTATAACACAATGATATACAGTGAATTCACATGTTGAAACTCGGTTAAGAGAAGGTTAAACTAATATCTACAATATGTACAGTACATATATATCCCAATAAGGGTCATGACAGTCACACACATAATGAGTACAAGGATGGTGAAGGAAATATTGGGTGCCATAAACACAGAAGTATCTGACTGGAAGGAATATATCATATATGATTGGAATATAGGTTTGTGGGATGACTATTCTATCTCTAGCGGTAGCAACTGCATTTCTCTGTGAAGAAGGCTGTACAGTGCTGCTTAAAGGATGTAAATGGAATGATAATGGACAGTTTTAGGGATTTTGTAGGGTGTTCCATGCTATAGCTAGAGAATAGCTGATTGCTGCCCTCCTAGTTTGGTGTTGACTTTGGGCAATTTGAGCAAGATGATATTGTTGCTTCTTAGGGCATAGGAGCTAGGAGTGGTCTGGTTGAAGCAGTCCAGGATATAGCTTGGGAGTTTTTTTGATAAAGCTCTGTAGATCCATAGAGCTGCATTTCTGCTCCTCCTGACATGAAGGGAAATCCATCCAACTGCGTCATAGAGAGAACAAAGGTGGGTATTATATGGCAGGTCTGTAATGAATCTTACTGCTCTATGATATAAGGTATCCAACTTTTGAAGGTAGGAGATAGGGCAGTGACTATAGAGGAAGTCTGCATAGTCAATGACTGATAGAAAGATGGCCTGGAATAACCTGATCTTTGAGTCTCTGTTAAGGAAGGGTTTTAATCTATAGAGGAGGCCAAGCCTTAGGCGAAGCTTTTTTAACAGTTGTTCTAGATGCTGAGTGAAGTCAAGTCTGTTGTCAATCCACACACCTAGGTATTTGACATTTTCAGCATACTCCAGATTTCCTCCAAGTATAGTGCATAGCTGGGGGAGACTGACTGAAGAGGATGTGTAGGTGGAGTTTTGAGTTGTGAACATCATTGCTTTAGTTTTCTCTGCATTTAGCAGAAGCTTTTTCTTGAGTAGCTGATATTGTAACAAGGAGAATTCTGTTTGTAGGATTTCATGAGCAACTGTAAGCGAAGGTTGCTGACATACAGAACAGTGCCATCAGCAAAGAGGTGTACTGAGGACTTGGTAAGGGTTGAATCAATTTATTTATATAAATGGCAAAAGGATAGGGCCCAGAATAGAGCCTTGGGGGACTCCTCTTGACAGTGGTCTTAATGGGGATAGGTCACCTTCAGCTTTTACCTGCTGTGACCTACCAGAGAGGAAGCATCTGAACCACTTAAGGGAGGGTGGATCTAGGCCAATGGAGTGTAGGGATGAGAGTAGCAGTTCATGGTCCACAGTATCGAATGCTTTGCTCAGGTCCAGGAATACTGCACAGACATTGTTCTTTTTATCCAATTTGGTTTGTCAGTCATTTGTGACCTTGGCTAATGCAGTGATAGTGCTATGTTTGGCCCTGAATCCAGATTGAGCTGGATTTAACAGGTTAGCATTGTCAAGATATTCCCTTAACTGAATACTCATTAATTTCTCCAGCATCTTGGATAACTCAGGTAGAATGGAAATGGGCCTGTAGTTATTAAGATCCATAGAGTCCCCTGATTTTAGAGGGGGGACCACTTGGGCTGTCTTCCACAGCTTGGGAATAGAGTCAGGGTTTAGGGAAAGGTTAAAGAGGTATGTTAGGGGGACTGCAAGCACATGGCACATAATCTTTAGAAAGAAGGGGTCCAGAAGGTCTGCTCCTGCACTTTTTGGTATCCAGATGCCATAATAGATCCTCAACTTGTTTCAACAGTATAGGTTTGAAGCTAAAGGAAGAGCCAACTCTTTGATCACCAATGTAGTGGAGCTTAATTGGTCCCTTAGTAGGTTAGCTGGGGAGGTGTCAAAGCGAGGCCAGCTGTTGTGAAGTGGTTGTTGAATGCATCCAGTATTTCCATTTTGCCAGTAATAGGGCCATAGTTATTGTGTAGTTGAGTTGGAAGGGGGTTGTTAGCATCCTAGCCCATCATATCCTTGATGGTGCCCCAAAACCTAGCAAGATTATGGTAGGAGGAGTCAAGCTCGGCCAGGTAGTAGGCAGCCTTTGCATCCCTAAATTTCCTGGTGCATTTATTCCTGGCTTTCCTAAAAATCATCCAGTCATTTGTATTCTTAGTTTTTCTTGCTACTTTCCAGAGTTTGTCTCTCTCCAGCAGTGTAGCTTTGAGGTCAGCTGAAAACCAGTGACAGGATTTGTTTTTTATTCGGATACTAGAGATTGGGGCATGGATGTTAAGGGCATTTATTATAATGCTATTTAGCACCTGCTGAGCTTTTTCTACAGAATGTGCAAGATAGAACTTTTGCCAGTGTGGAGTAAGCTAGATCATGCAGATATCCTTCAATATTGATGTTTTCTTGGATCTCCTCATGAGAATTTTGCAGGATTTGTTGTTATGCTGTTGGATCTTACCCCTGCGATGGGGCAGTGATCACTTATGTCGCATAGGAGCACTCCAGCATGTGTGAATAGATGTGGTTTACTCACTAGCATGATATCAAGTAGTGTACTGTTACTACTATTCTTTGTGTTTAATCTTGTTGGTTCATTAATTAACTGTGTGAGCCCATAGGTGTCACAGAATGATACCAGAGGTGTAGCTGCCTGGGTGAGCCAGTTGAAATTCAGGTCACCTAGGATAATGACTTCTTCAGTACTGGACTTGACCAGGTTTCCCAGGTGGGATAAGAGCTTGTGTTCAGCAGAGGGGGGTCTGTAGCATTCAATTAGTTGGAAAGCTGCTGTATTGGGGAGAGACTTTTAGAGATAGGCATTCAGATTCCTTGGCATAGATGTTGCAGCAGTACAGGATACAACTATACCAGCTTTTGCATATATGCTCTCCACCTCCCTTGTTTGGCGATCAGCTCTGAATTGCTGATAGTTAGGTAGCTAACTTCCTGACCATTGTGGTGGGTTTGAGCCATGTCTCAGTTATCACGAGAAAGTCTGGCAAGGTATGGGCAACCCAGGCTTGTATCAATGTAAATTTTTCAACAGACTGCATACATTAATATGCAGGAAACTGAGGCCTTTAGTTGAGGTTAGGTCTGATGGAGAGGTGATACTTTCAAGAGGTCCAGGGTTGATTTCCACATTACCAATACAGAGCAATAAAAAGATCAGTAGTTTCATGAGGGCTGCCAGTGATAGGGAGAGGGGGCTGTCTTTGGTCCTCCTTCTTTTATTCTGCTGCCACTCTTTTTTTTGGGTGCTCCCTGTGGTTTTAAGGTAGTGTGTCGGGATACCAATTAGCAGTTTGATGACTAGGCTTAAGGGGGATCTATATATCCAGCAGTGGGGCCTTGACTGAAACACATATGTGGTGATATGTGTATCTTTATGGTGATTGTACCACTGTAGTCGATGCAGCAATGGTAAAGCATATATGAGAGTTTGAGTGTCAGCCAAGGGGGATGTTCCAGAGAAACTGGGTGGATTGACCACTCTAAATTGTATAACAGGGTCATCTTCTTTGTGGAACCCTATGGCTGATAGTGACAGGAATATCAGAAGTAAGCTCCCCATTCTGAAGGGGATATTGATAGTTGGCATTGGGGACTAGTGAAGTTGCTGACTGGTTGGATCAGCAAGCTGGTGTGACTCTCTGTTGGTTTAGAGAAAAATGCTGAGGGCCGGGAAGAGATTTCAGCGGGAAGATGCCTATAAATTAGCACACAAGAAGGGGGAAGAGCGGGTGGGCAAAATTTTGCGCCCTTCCCGACTGCTCCCTCGCTGTTCCTCCCGGCCTTGTGGTTCCCAGGTTCGGCTAAGGTGCTGCTGACCGCCCGCTGGTGGAACAAAGCCCCAGCGCTCAGCTGGGTGCTGTGGGATGAAAGATGCTGGCTGGGATGTTTGCGTGGGATTAGCATGGAGTTAAGCTGTTTGCCCAGTGCAAACATGTTTGCTCAGAGCTAAACTTTGCCATATTCAAAAGTGACATGCAAATGATCCTACTTAGATAGTTTCTGAGCAAACAGCCACATTAGCATCCCATTATGCCCTAACTTGCATGTAGTTTGCCCAGTGTTACTGCAGGGTCCCACAGCTCCACCTGTAGGTCAGTCTGGAAGTACAGGGGCCAGCCAGGTCCAACCTCAGGCCCACCTGTAGGTCAGTCAGGCAGTGCATGATGATAGCTGCAGGCTGCATGTGAACAGTACAGCATAGCATAGCATATCGTACCCCAGGGGACAACGCAGCATAGGCACAGGTAATGGTAGTGCTGCATGCAACCGTCACGCTGAAGGTCATGTGACAGTGCACATCAGACACTACAGTAGCAAGGGGGCTGGTAGTGTGAGGGACACAACAATGCCTATGGTATCTAGGGCAGTGATGACCACTGCACTGTACACAGTGACAGGTCCAGATTGCAGGTAATTACTGACAGTGGACAGTACTGTTATAATGTTGTGTGATCCACAGATGCTGCACCTGTGACATGGGATGCACACAGTGACATATAGATGGTTGGCTGTGTGTGCTGTGGCATCTGTACAGTTGTGCAGTATGTGGCTGGGGGGGCACATAGGATCCAACAGGCATGCTGGTGGTGGGGTATTCCCACTACTGGCCCATGTGCACTGTGTGATGTGTCCCAGTCTTGTGGCCACACCTGGGCTGTGGTGAGGTATGGCCATTGGTACACCCTCCTCTCAATGGCCACCATGTCCACAGTACCCCCTCTGTGTGCTGGCATCTATTGGTCACCACAGATGTATGGTCTGTAGGTGTGTGATGTATGGCCACACTACCATGATGTCCCCTGTGGGCCAGATCACCTATTACTGCCAGTGCAAGGCTGGGACTGGTGGCAGCTGTTGGCATCATGGTGATGCCATCAGCGAGCAGCATGTGTCCTTCATGTCTGGCATTTTCTGTGTCATACTTATATGTTAGGGTCACACAAGCTACGCTAATGCCATGCAAACACCGTGCAAAGCAACAATGTCGCACAAAGCTGTTTGTCCAGGGTTAAGACCAGCTTTTCCTGGGCAGTAATTTGTACCGTGCTAAGGGTTGTGCCTTAGCGTGACACTAGCTGCTGAATATTTCATGGCACCTGTATTCATGTTCACTTTGCCCCTTGCACATAATTATGGTTTGCCCGGCGCTAATGCAGTTTGCGTGTGCTATTTGACCTTTTTGAATATGGCAGACCCCCACTAATCCCACGCTAAACCTGCGCAAAAAGTTTTCACACCGCACAAAGCTTTGAATATCTGGGCCTGTATTGCTAGGAACTGGAAAACACCAACCCTCCATTTTATGGCATATGGAAAAATATTTTTCTGGATTGTATGAACCTGGAAGAGTTACATTACATCAATAGAGGTTTGGAGCAAAAGTGTCATTTAATTTGGGAACCAATAGAACAGTTACTAAGAACTGATTGACTTTAATTTTGATCAGAATTTTTTACCTCGACATGCACACACAAGGATCAATACAAGCTCAGTTACAGAGACAGGTTTAAAATAATAGTTTTTAGCCATGATCATTAGGTTGCCCTAAATACTTTCTTACCAGAACAAAACAAGTAGGGGGGAGGGGTAAAGTGGGGGCGTGGGGGATATAACTTCATATATTTTGATTCCACCTGGTTTCATCCCTGTACACACAACTTTTTAACAATACTTGATCATGAATCAAGGGTGGGACTTAGGGAGAATAGTTAGCTTAGGCTAGTACAGTTAGGAGGGGTGGCTGGGGTGATGCTGAAATGCATCCAAATGCAACTCAGAACTACCACTGGGTAAGTGGAAGTGGACACCTGAAAGTCAAATGATGTTGCACTGATATGATTGAACCCAAAGTGAAAGGGTAGCAGTGCCAAGGGATAGATCATATTGGGTCCCACTGTGGACTAGACAGAGAGAGAGAGAGAGAGAGAGATGTAGCCATGAGACCATGTGGACTCGGTTGAGTAATATTTGAGCTGCTGCCTAAATTACATGGTTGTCCGAAACATGCTCCACTGAATGGACTTTGTATAATGTGGACATTTGGACTCTGAAATATAGGAGAACATTTCAGTCCAGTGTGATATGCTCCCTGTTTGAGATCAACTGCCTTATTTTCTCCAAGGAATTGCACAGTGTAATTAAACAAGATCCCACTGTTTTATCTTAAGTGAAGTGTTGTCTTGGTTCTTCACTGATTGTATCTGCTACTAACCCTCAGTTCCTTCCTAGCCCAGCATCCAAGTGAAGTCAGAACACTCCCTCACCAGGTACCTGGTAAGTGAAGGTCATTTGGTTGCAGTTTCTGTTCTGATTCCCCCTTCCCACAGACAGTTACCATCAGCATACCCCTAGATACTGGGGAGGAGTGGGCTAAATAGTCTTTTGAGGAAAGAAGGGAGGGGGTGACATGACTGAGACCTTCAATGACCTAAAAGGCATAAACAGGGTGAACACTGAGTGCCTTTTCAGCCTCACAGATGGAGGCTGTGACTGGGTGCTCCAGCCCCTAGCCACCAGTGGCTATCTACAGGGATGCTGTTCAAGCTCTTAGCAGCCACTGTACCCTCCTTGCTTCTGCCAACTGCCCTCAGACCCATGCTGGAGGCCTTGACTGGCTGCTCCAGCCCCAAGCCACCAGTGGCTATCTATGGGGATGAGGCTCAAGCCCTCAATGGCTACTGTCCCCTTCTTGCTTCTGCCAACCTTTCTCAGACCCAAAGTGTGCAACAGAGGCCCAGACCAGGTGCTCCAGTCCCTAACCACCAGCGGCTATCTACTAGGATGTGGCTCAAGCCCTCAATGGCTGCTGTCTACTCCTTGCTTCTGCTGACCACCCTCAGACCCAAGCTAGAGGCCCTGACCGGGCACTCTAGCCCCTAGCCACCAGTGGCTATTTACTGGGATGCAGCTCAAGCTCTCAGCAGCCACCATGCCCTCCTTGCTTCTGCCAACCGCCGTCAGACCCAAAGTACATGCTGGAGGCCCTGACTGGGCATTCTAGCCCCTAGACATCAGTGGCTATCTACAGGGACATGGATCAAGCCATCAATGGTCGCTACCCCCGCCTTGCTTCTGCCAGCTGCCTCAGACCCAAGGTATGCGCTGGAGGTCTCAACTGTGTGCTCCAGCACCTAGCTGCCAGTGGCTATCTACAGGGACATGGCTCTAGCCCTAAGCAGCTGCCATCCCCTCCTTGCTTCTGCCCACTGCCCTCAGACCCAAGTTGGAGGCCCAACCAGGTGTTCCAGCCCCTAGACACCAGTGGCTATTTACAGGGTTGCAGCTCAAGCCCTCAGCAGCTGCCATCACCTCCTTGCTTCTGCTGACTGCTTTCAGACCCAAGGTACATGGTAAGAACCTTGCCAACCCCAGACTAAAGCCCCGGTACTGAATTTCTAGCTCATTGGACCTTCAGCTAGCTCCCTTGTTGCCAAATGGTAGACTGCTGAGCAGGGTAGCTCTCCACTGGCTAGCACTGGAAGTGGCTTGTTAGCTCCTGAAGTGGTCCTAGGAGGAACTGCACCCTGGGAAGGAACCCTTACACACCGCTGCATTCCTAAACTTGCCTTGGGATGACTTGCTGGGCTGAATCTGTACTTTAAGGGAAACCTTTTTCCCCACTCTGTGAGGGCTAACTTTATATATTAATAACCTCTCCTACTAGTGTTTAGTGTTAGCGCATTTAGACTGTAACCTGCTGTAGATCAACTTATTAGAGCATTTTAGCCTGTAACCTGCTGAAACCCTGAGTATATGTTAAAACAAGGGTTAATCATATATTTGTAGCTGTTTTTGCTTGTAATAGACTGTACCCTCGGAGTAGCACAACTTACATATTTCAGCAAGAAAGGTTTACAGTGAGTTAGATAGAGATAGAGCCTTTTTGGTGTATCCTACAAAAAATCATTCTCAGCTCACAGTTTTAATTATTGTGATTTGCAGCCTTGTGATTGAGTTGTTACTGTAGTTAGTAATTTTAAGTTTTAATCTCTCTCATCTTCCCACCCAATTATCCCTTAGCCAACAGCTAAAATTAATGTGTAAATCTTTTTAACTTTTCCTGCTGAATTTTTACTATGTGAGCTCCTCCTTTTGCGTTCAGAGAGACCCATACTCAGGTTTGGTTATTCTTTTTCTCTCAGCACCCTGCTATTATCCTGTCTCCTTGTCCATCTACCCATGCCCACCAATTTATCCTGCTCATTTAACTTAATATCTATCTCTCATCTCTTTCATAGCCGGAGGCCCTGAATGGACACTCTAGCCCCTAGCCCCTAGCCACCAGTGGCCATCTATGGGGACACAGCTCAAGCTCTCAGCAGTTGCCAACCCTCCCCTTGCTTCTGCCGACCACCCTCAGACTCAAAGTACATGGTAAGAACCTTGCCAAGCCCAGGCTGAGGCCCCGGCACTGACTCTCTAGCTGATTGGACCTTCATCTGGCTCCTGCACTGCCAACTGGTTGACGGCTGTGCAGGGCAGCTCACCATTGGCTAGCAGAGAAAGCCTGGTTTGTTAGCTCCTGAAGCAGGCCTCGGAGGAACCGCAGCCTGGGAAGGACCCCCCCACACACACACACTGCTGCATTCCTGGACTTGCCTCAGGCTGATTTACTGGCAGAATCTGCACTTTAGGGGCTGCCTTTTCCTCCGCCCCCCACCCTGGCCACTATTAAATCCACTCTAACCTCTCTCTCTCTCTCTCTCTCTCACTACACTCCAGTCCCATTGGTTGCAGCTATCATCCTTTTATGTGAATTGCAATTCTTTGTCCTGCTCTCCTCCCCTCCCTTCCCTAAATGCATCTGCTTGGTATTACCCCAGGCAAACAATTTATTGCCACAAATCTCTGGATATGGTAAACCACTAGGGCACTCCCTCCTAAGCTTTCACCCCTGAAGTTGCCCCTCCCTTGTTAACAACATTCTCCTACTCAGAACTCTTTGCTATATATTTCTGCTACATACCTTTACTCTTGCCCCGCTAAGTACCCCTCAAGACACAATCAGTACACTGTAATTGAAGTAGAGTGAAACCTATGGAATTCTAAAACCACCACCAGAACTATGACCCCAACTCAAAGCCACATACCTTTTTCCCCATGGACCCTGCTGATAAAAAGCAGCTAAATGGATTCCATCCCCCCCACTCATTACTAACTTGCTCATAGCCACAACAAAAATAAAACTAATAACACACATGCTATAAGCCACTCACAGGTCATAACCTACCTGATGTGGCAGGCTATAAGACTGACTTGGCTGCTCCTACTTATATCTGGGAACATACACCCGAACCCAGCCCATATGACTTGCAATGTAACCCTCCCCTCCAAAAATCCAAATCTGCTAACAATAGCCTTTATCAATATTTGCAGCCTTCTAACAAAAACTGATATGCTGCAAGTGTGGATAATGCAACACCAGCCTGACATCCTTGTAATAGTTGAGACCTGGCTAACCCACTGGGTGCTAGACACAGCGGTGCAGTTCCTAGGATATGCCTCATTCAGGCTTGACAGAGCCACTAAAAGGGGGTGGATGCATAATTGACATCAAATAATACATCCAGCATCAGATGCTCCATCACAGTGACTGTAATGCCCAACTCTTGGCCGTAAAGATTATACTTGGCAAAAATGGTAAAACTTTAACTATAGTTTCAGTATTTATTCCTCTGAAGGAACAAGCCTCTGGTTTCAAAGTGATCATAGACTACATCTCAGATCAGAATCAAAACTCTGAACTCATAATGTTGGGAGACTTTAACATAAACTGGCCCTTCTCAGACTCTGTCCCCTATAAAGACTTGCTATCCTCACTTAAACTTGCACAACTAGTGGACTCTTCCGCTTGCCTTAACAACCGGACAGGTACTGGTACAATTATTGACTGGTTGGTCACAAACTGCCCAGATAGAATTTCAAACTTGGCTGTCCTCCCAGACTCTCTTAGCGACCATTCCCCCATCATCTGCAAATCATCAAATAAGGCCTCTAAAATACCAGTCAAAATAGTCAATACCAGACTATTGAAAACGGTAAATTGGAAGCTCTAAGAGGGTACCTAGGTCACCAAGGTTGGAACTTTCTTGATACCATTACTGACATTGACACAGACCTTAAAAGCTTCATTCTCAGGTTCAGTGACTCCTGTAATATCTATGCTCTTCACACTAAATGAAAGATCTGAGAACACAATAGCTCCTGGATTTCCCTCCAACTACTGGACCTTGTGAAGCTTAAAGACACCCTGTGGCACAAAGCCAGATGCTCAGGCTCCTCGATGGATTATCAGAACTACAAAACAACATGCAATAATTGCACCTTGGGTTATACGTAAGGCCAAAAGCCACCACTTTAAAAATGAGCTGGCAAACTCCTGGGGTGACAGCCATCACTTCTGGGACAATAGCAAGACTCTGAATGCAAACAAAGTAAAACATCACCCTCCCTACTGAACAATGAGGGCAAACCCACGCTGGACCTTAGTCTCATATCCAGTACGTTCAACAAGGCTTTTACTGACCTCAGAGGAGTACTGCCCTTAAGTTTCCTTCAACCCCCGTCTAACATCAGTCCCTCACACAACCCTGATACTCTTAAAGGCTCTCATCTTCCTTTCTATCTCAAAGTTCTTACCCCCTCTGAGGCAAAAAAATACCTGCTAAAAGCACTCAGGAACTCCAGAACCAGTAGTGATCAGCTTGGCCTGAAGCTTGTTAGACTCACCTTGGACACAATTTTCTCTCCCCTCATCCAACTCTTAAATCTGTTTGTAATCTTTGGCAAATTTCCCCAGATATGGAAGGCAGCAGTGGTCACACCTATCTTCAAAAGCAGGGATAGAACCAATCATACAAATTATTGTCCAATATCCATACTTTCTCTTCTCTCCTCTCTAAGGCCCTAGAGTGAATTGTTTATGACCAGCTGACAGAACATTTAGATAAATATCAACTATAGTGCCGACAACAACACAGGTTTTGCAAACTGCACAGTACTACAACTGTGCTCGTGGAGTTTACCAGTTTCATTCACAATGCTCTGGATAGGGAGCTCTTGGTTGGGACAACTTACATTGACCTCACCAAGGCCTTTGACACTGTGAACCATAATCTGCTCCTGGCCAACATTCCAATATGGGCATCTCCCCTGAATCAATAGCCTGGTTCAGGAGCTACATCACCAGGAGGGTCCTAAAAGTGGAAATACTGGATAGCTTCACAGAAAACTGTGACGTCACCACAGGGGTGCCACAATGCTCGATCCTTGGCCCCTTGATATTCAGTTTATTTCTCAGCAGTCTCCCACAATCAGTAAATTACAAGGCTCTGTGCTATTCAGATGATGTGGTCCTATATTCCTGTAATGCTGACCCTGCTGTCCTTGAAAAATAATTGCAGTGTAAGTTCTCATCAGTTGAACAATGGTTCCTCCACTCAAAATTACTCCTAAATTAAAAAAAAAAATGTGCAGTTTACATCATCCCACAATAAACACCAGGCCCACCACCTTCAGACTCTAAACAATCATAACTTCCCCCTCGAACTGTTCCAAACCATTCAGTACTTTGGAGTGACTCTAGACTGCACCCTCTCCTATATCCACCATATAGACCATGTAGACCTTACAGACCAAGTCACAAGGATGGCAAATGCAAAACTAGGTTTACTCTATGGACATCGACAGTGTCTTACTATAGAAGCACTACAAATAGCTGTAAACAGCTCAGTGCTCTCTATGATAGGCTATGGGCTAGTAATTTTAGGGCTACCTCCCAATCTTCTCTCAAATGCATCAGAACCATGCTTAATAAAGCATGTCGGCTAGTATTACATGTACCCTGTCTCAAGCACACTGGTGAGCTCAACAGTCAGGATGGCTCAACCTTGATATCCACATTCAATATCAAGTGTGCCTTCTCACCAAAAAATCTATGCTTGGTCTGACACTACCTGGTGTTCAAAACCCCCTTAGCCCAACAAACACCACCAGAAATACCAGAGGGCTTAGCAATCTGACAAGAAGAGTTCCTTTCCATTGGACCACACAAGGATAATGGTCCTATGAATACAAACAAAACTCTGCAGTCCATCACCTCAACCATCAAATGCAAGTAAGGGACCTAATCCCCACCCCTCTTATTCCCATTTTGACTACTGCATCCTCCTGTGCCTGTTTGTTGTGTTTATCCCTCCCCTCCTGCATCCTTTGCTTACCCCCTTCTCCTGCCTTCCTCCCTTCCTACTCCCACCTCCCCTGACCTTCCCCACTTCTTCCTTTTTTCCATGAATCCCCTCTTCCTGCCCCTCTACCAAGGAATTTCTTCCCCCCTTGCCCTACTACTCCCCTGACACCCTCTCTTTGTATCCTACTTCCTAGGTTTCCTCTTCCTACCTATTTTTTCACCCCTCCCCCCTCTTCCTTATTTCCCTTCCAACTCTACCCTGTCTGGGAGCTCCAGCATCCCTTCCTTATACTCAGCCCCATCCCTCATTATTACCCTGCTCTGTTGCCTTCCACTCAGTAGCGGAGCCAGGTTTGGGATAATTTGGGAGCCAGGAAGGGCCATTCAGTCAATGACAGGCTCCACAATGGGCACTAAACAGTGAAGAAAGATGGTGGCAGGGTGCCACTACTCACACTGGGGCAGCCAGGAGGGGCGACCACCCCCCAGCCCCCCTCTGGCTCTGCCACTGCTTCCACTACTCCCATTCATAATGTCCTCATACCACCTTCTGTGTATTGCGGGACTCAGTGTTGCACTTAACTCTCCTTGGACTTAGGGTTTCCTCTGTGGTCCTCTTATGGAAGCACTTGCAACAACAGAACTTTTTTCCCTAAGCATGTTCTGGCTGCCTAATTTTGAGCTGAACTATATATCTAGTAATTACTCTTCATGTCTTCAAAAAAAAAACTGAAAAAAAACCCCTGTATATTCCTTGATTCGTTTGCATAACTTTACCAAGTAATCTTGATTCTGTATCTATCATTGTGTATTCCTCACCTTGTGTGTAACCTGTATCTATCATTCTTTTCTGTACCATTGCTGATTGTTATGATGTGGAACGTCTGCAAAAAATCCTCTGGTTCAAAGGTACTTTCTGAGATTTCAAATAAATAAATAAATTAGTGGGAAAAAAAGCACTTGGGGACACAGCCTAAAGCAGGTAGTAGGTAGTTTCAGGGGAGAAATGAGAAGGCACTTTTTCTCTGAGATGGTGGTGAAAAAGTGAAATGTGCTGCCAGAGGAGATGGTATCCCTAAAAATGGTGGACAACTTCAAAATGGGACTAGACCAGGGCCAATGTGAAAGTTGCAGGTAGAGTGTGGGTAAGTGGTGGTAGCTGAGGAATGTTAAGAGAGAAATAGAGAGGGGGTCATTCGCTTGCCAAACACCTTGGGAACTACACAATAATGCAAACTTGATAGACTGCAAGGCCTTTACTGGCATGTTTGTATGTATCACAGAAATATATCAAGTAATCTATAAATGTTATCTTTTACCTGCTGCTTTTTGATGAGGAAACTGTCAATGTAATCCCGAGGAGAATCAATATCCAGTGTCTCTTCATGTTCTTTAACTTTTTCTAAAACAAAGTCTTTCAGCTGCAGAAAAATTCTATAAAATTTGTTGTGCGGTCCAGGTAAATGCTTCATTACTCTTGGAAAGAGATTGTAGAACTGAAACATAAAACAAATGTCTCATTTATTTTCTTATTCATAAGGAACAATATTTCTTGATATTTTGCAACATTCTGATATTGTGAAATGTAAATGTAAATTATTAGTTTTTTTGTATTTGGCAAAAATAATATGCCAGATTGTAGTGCATAATGCATGTGTGTCAGAATTTAAATAAATAATATATACTAAAATAACAATAAACTCAGGGTTGGGTAACTCAGACTTGGCTACTGACAACTCCATTGTGTGTTTGTTCCTTTGTGGTGCTGGCCACACTGATGTGGTACAGCGGCAAAACCAGTTCATGAGATTCTTTGTAAGAAGCCATCTTCTGCCTGTTGTGGTATGGTGTGCATTTACTAGTCAATTGCTTGCTTCATTATTGATGTATACAAATACCGATATACGGTAAATACATTTCTTTTCTCTTTACCACCATGGGCCTGAAGTGCAAAACACAAACAAATAAGCATGTGTCAATGCCGAATGTTTGCTTGCTGGCATTGGCACTGGTAGTGTAGGAGATAGAGAGCTGCATAATAGGAATGGCAGCGAAGTATTGAACTGAAGCCAACCCCGCCACCACCCTGCAGAGACTGACAGGCATTGGGGTGTGCCTTTGGGTGATGAGGCATAATGGCCATGCCATTTCACCACACCCTACCCTGCAGACACCGACAAGTGTCACAGAGTGCCTTGGGGGTCTTTGGCACTTATACTCACCCCATTCCATCAGGAAATATGGTGAGATGGATGCTGTATAGGAGAATGGGGTGAACTTTGGGGCCAAAGAGTCCAAGGCACACCTCAATGCCTCTCAGTGGCTGCAGGGTGTGGAATGGTACGAGCATTACAGTTGAGAATCCCAAGTCACACCCCTGATGCCTGTCAATCTCTACATGGAGAGGCATTATGGTCAGAAGCCCTAACGTCTCAGGCATTCGTTGGCATTTTCACTCCAAATTTTCAACATGGGGTTTTTGTGGCCCCCACCTTATGAAGAGTGGCAATATCAGTTCGTTAGCCGAAAGCTGATTTTGTACAGTGACTACGCCATTTGGCACCACAGGTGCGAAAACACATTTCGAACAGGATGTGAAAAATGACAGCTGTACTGTTCATGGGGAGGTGGAACAAATGACAATGTTGAAAATCTGCAGTGAAAATATTAACAAAACTGGTGAAGTCACAAGCGTGTGTAGAAACTGTGCAATGTACGCCCATAATGAAATTAGTTTGGGGATGTTTTATAGCAGATTGTCAACACAGGCATTTTGGAACCTCCTCTCACTGTGATTTTCTTAATCTGTCCCGAATACTGATTTCCCACAATGACCAAGCACTTTGCACTGGAAGTGCAAAAACTAATTTTGGCCATGGTGTGAAAAATGACAGCTGTGCTGTTCATAAGGAATTGTGGAAAAATGCCAGTGGTGAAAATCTGGACTGAAAATATTAAAAATCCATGAACTTACGAGGGTGCGTGGTAACTGTGAAATGGTCACTTGTAACACAGTCATTTTATGGACTTTTTTCACCAAATTTTTAACATAGCCATTGTAACACCTCTGCTCATGAACAGTGTCACTGTAATTTTCTTAATCTGTCCTGAAAATAGATTTTGCACATCGACTGTGCCATTGTGCGCTACGTGCACGGAAATACATTTTGGGCAAAATGTGAAAAATGACAGCAGTACTGCTCATAAGGAAGTGTAGTAAAATGACAATGTTGAAAATCTGGAGTGAAAATATTGAAAATTCATGAACTTACGATCGTGCATAGGAACAGCACAACGCATGCTCATAAAAGTTATTTTGGGGAATTTTTTCACCAAATTTTCAACACTGAGCTTTTGGGAGCCTACCTCATGAACTGTGTCACTGTCATTTTGTAAACTGGTCCCGAAAGGTAGTTCCATGCAGCGACTGCAAAATCACCTTTCAGGGCCAATTAACAAAATGACAGTGACAGAATTCATTAGGTGGGTCCCAAAAACCCCATGTTAAAAATTTGGTGAAAAAATTCCCCAAAATGCATCAAAGTTGGAAACCCCCTATTTATTACATTATACAGCTTACCAGCATTTCCTCAGTTCACGGTTGGCTTTGAAGGGTGCAGATGTGCTGCTAGTCTACCGAAGATTGTCGCGCCAGACTCCGGAGATAAGTATGGGGTGAGGGGGTGTGGGGAGGCAGGGTGCACAGAGGGTGGGTGCAGGTGGGGGGAGCAGGGGTCAGGACAGTCAGCTAGGGAAGGTTTTCTTTTTCAGGTTTCTTTTTTTTTCTTGGACGACACTGGACTTTTGCCATGCTGGGGTGGGCTCCCAGAGTGGCAGCTGGAAGGCAGTTTATGGCGGGGGGCAGTGGAGCCGATGGGGGATTGGGCACCCCCATTGGCCATACAGACAGTTGTCATGCTGGGGTGGGCTCCCAGCATGACACTCGGTTGTCTGTTGGGGAAGACATTGGAGCCAATGGGGGATTGGGCACCCCCATTGGCCAGACAGTGTGTGGGGGAAGCACATTAGCATGCAATATGCCTCCGTGCATGTGGGGGAATCTCATCGGGCGCAAGTATTTTCTTTCAAGTTGGTGGCAACATTCCAAACTAGTGTCATCTGCTCTGTCCCCTATTATTGGTGGACATCACAAATGCCCCAAAATGCCGTGCTGGTATTGGCCACCACAGTGCCACACCTCCAGAACCTGCTTCAGCACCAAGCTACCACAATATGTTTCTTGCTCTGTGTGCAAGCAAACATAAAAAGTAAAATGCAATCAGATAAGCAAAAAAAAAAATAATTCAAAAGAAGTCATCATAAAATAAACAGCCGCTGTATGTTGTGTACACAACTCATACCATGCTAACACCAACCAGGCACAACTTAGCATACTGAAGATACCTTCCTTTTGGAAAAATTCCACCTCTTGAAGAAGGGCTTTGTTAACTTCCAAACATGTATATATTGAAATGTACATTTTGGCAGAATAAACATGTATTCTATTATATTTCTGATTTAATCTTCATATCTGTAAAAATACAAATATTCCAAAGATATCTGTTTTTTAGCAGTACACTGAGAATTTAAACAGACCACTTGCCAACTCAATGTTTTAGGCAGCATATAGAGTAGTAATTAAGGACCAAAAAACTTTCATAACACACTTAAGAAAATCTCAGAACCCTTCCAGAACAAAGAGTATACTTTAAGTCTGAGTTACAGTTGACCTTTTTAAACTATTGGTGAATAATTTAATTAAATAGTAGAAACCTAAAAAAAGGACCTCCTCCTGAAAAATTGCTCATACTATCATAATGAAAAATTATGGTTTGAAAAAATATGACAGACAGATAGAGATGTGACAAAATAAAACTTCATTGGCAAAGTTTGCACAAAGTGCCAAAAATTTGTACTTTGTGAAGCTTTGTGATGCTTCCACAGACCTGGGACACTTGTACTTCATCTGAAACATGACATTTTTGCTACAAAGTTCAGAATTTTACCATAAAGTGTGAATTTTGTCAGTGAAATTCGGCACTTTGTGGTGAATTTCCACACTTCATGATCCTTGAATTTTGCAAATTTGCACTTTGCGAATTGCATCAAATTCACCAATTAATTTGCAGAGCAAATTTTGCTGACTTCGCCCATCTCTATGGACAGACACTAGCATTTAATTAAGCAATAATGCACGACAGGATGTGGGTTGTGCTGGGATAACATCACATCTTGAGTGGTTGGGCATGAGGCTGACGGCTGAGTGCTTCCAACAGCAAGGCGTGATGTTATCCCAGCACAACCCACACCCTGCAGTGCATTATTGCTATATACAATAGCTCATTAAAAAAAAAGAAAAGAAAAGAAAAAAGTGCCTTTTAAGTATATTTTGTGTTATTTTTTGAATGGGTACAGTTACATTATGAGAAAGTAGTGCTGATTTAGCTATCAGGTAGAGCTGAAGTGCTTTTTCAGTGGCTATACAATCCCACAGCAACCTTTACTGGTGCCACTCATTGTTAATATGCCCTTTGCTTCTTTGTTTATGCTGTGTTTTGGCCTTTTGGGATAGTATTTACATTGTTTTCCTCTGTGTTTCCATGACTGACTTTTAATTGTGGTTCTGAATGAGAATCGGGACTGCCGTGCCCCCATCCCCCACCCATCTGTCTTACAGTGTGCCACCCGCTGCCATCTGAAAGAGCCTAGAAGGAGGAGGTAGGGAGGATTTTTTGTACTGCGTTTTTATGGTGAAGTTAAATAAAAAAAAAAAAAAAACAGAAGACAGTGTGTTGAGCCAGCGAGCATTACATACAGCCCTGCGGCGACTGTTTAAAAACTCAGTTGCTCGCTCACTGAGCGCACTTGGTCCAACTGTGATTGCTGGCATTGCATCTAATCACGCTTTCAGCTGCAGGTTTCTTTTTTGAAATAGGAGAAAGAGACTCTGGTGGTGGGTGTAAAATGGTTGTTGTTTTTTGTTTCTGCTGCTTTTTTTTTGGGACACTGAAGATGGCTGGTGGCTGCAGAGCAAGTGAAGTGAACTGCAGAGCAGGAAGCAGAAAACTGGGCTGCGTGCAATGATTTTTACTTGATGTGGTCTTCTGTGTAACTGGGACTAGACCCATGATGTTGTACTGGGATAACATCACGGGTCCAGTAACAGTTTAACCAATCAGATGCTATCATTCTGGGTTGCCATTGTATAATTGAATTTAATTATATTGGTGAGTTGTATTCTATTTTTCGAAGCACATGTGTCTTAGTGAGAAGCGCTTGTGTTCTTTTAGCCTTAGCTGATAGACATTTTTTTAAAAGACTTGACCAAGAAAGGCACAGTGAGAAGAAGTTTGTTTCCAGGTGCATTCTGGGAACACAAGGAGATTGAATGATTTGCTTAGGGTCACACAGTGTATATATGGTGGCTGTGGGTTTCAAATCCATGTTTTTGGGGTGTCCAGATTCACAGCACCTTTAATGCTCTAGGCTACGCTGCCACCCATTTCCTGAACTATTTTCCTCTTCTGCATCCCCTGTGTCTTCCTAATTGCTTTTCTTTGTATTGTACTTTGTTCACTTCTTTCATATAATCATTTTTCAGGGAATTTCTGGATTCACCGGTGAAAGCTGCCACCATTTATAACTAATAATTACCATGCACTTTACCCCCCCATGCATTTGACATCATATTAGTCTAATTAAAAAAAAAAAATTGTGTATTCTGTATTTAAAAATGTGTATTCCCATTTATTGTAACAAACGTAGGAAATGTGATTGCACCACTACCATCATATGCCTATGTATCAGATTAATGTGCATATTGTCCTTCAAGGAAATATTTGTAAATGCTTTTTGTGAATACTGATTAAAATAAATAAAAAAAGAAAATAAACTAGACATAGTATTCCAGAAGGAGCCCAACCACCACCTTATTAAAGGTGTGTGTGAAGATGGGAAACTTCAGTTCATTACAGTTCTTTGCAAAGTCTCCTAACTTCCTACAGTGTACAGTTTAACCTCATGTAGTTCTTTGTAAAGTGAAATGTACACATACTGACACTTTGCCAGAGAAGGTGCTACCAAAGTGTGGGTACACATTATTTTCACTGGACAAGGTAGGACATTATCCACAAAGAACAACACAAAATCACTCATCTTGTTTTTGCCTCATTTATAAAATTAAAAAGAATTCCATCCCCCATCCTTTGTATCATAGACATATATCTCCCTCACACCACGCTGCACAGTTTTAAAGTAAGCTCCCCACCTATCCCTTCACAAGACCCCTACCTCCCTCCCTCCTCTCCCCATGGATTCATCTAAGTTATGTATAAAAATGCCAATCCATTTCCCCACCTGCAAAATCAAGTTTTTGCACACCTCCCCTCACCCTGCCCCAAGAATACATGAATTAAACACTTTACCCTTCACCATCCTCTTGCAAATAACCCCACTCCACTCCCAAAGCCCTTCAAACCTTAGCAGCAGTCAACATGATTGATAAATATCTATAAAATTAAAACAATCCCCTGATAGAGCAGAGTCCTCACTCATCTGTGCTGAGAACTGAATGATGAGTGATGTATATGCTAGTAGTGACTGCGCTATTTTGCTCCAGAAGTGCAAAACACATTTTGGTGAGGAAGTGTAAAATGACAGTTATACTGTTCATAAGGAGGTGCGGGAAATGCCAGTGTTGAAACTCTGGAGTGAAAATATTACAGATTCATGAAATTATGAGAGTGCATGGAAACTGTGCAATGCACTCTCATAAAACAGTCTTTTTTAGATTTTTTCCATCAAATTTGTAACATAGGCTTTTTGAGAACCCAGCTCATGAACAGTGGCACTGTCAATTTGTTAATCAGTCCCAAAAGGTGTTTCCATGCAGTGACCACAAAATCACTTTTTGGGACAGAATAACACAATGACAGTGACTGAACTCATGTTGAAAATGTGGTGCCAAAATTCCCAAAAATGCCTGAAATATGCACCAAAGTTGAAAAAAAAAACGATTTATGCCATTTTACAGCTTACCGACATTTTTTCAGTTTGTGGTTGGCCTTGAAGAGTGCAGACGTGTTCCAGGTCCACCAAAGATTGTCGTAATGGGCTCCAGAGGTAAATCTGGGGTGAGTGAGGTGTGGAGAGGAAGAGTACACAGAGGGTGGGCACGGGCTGGGGGAGGAGCACCGGAACACTTTGAGGGACTGTTTTCTCATTTTACAGGGAAAAAAACCTCAAACAGACAACGTAGGTCAGTTTTCTTTTTACACAGGTGTTGTTTGGTACACTGGGATGGTCTCCCAGTGTACCACTTGCATTTGAGGGGAGGGGGACTGAAGCCAACAGGGGTTGGTCTCCCAGTCAGAACAGAAATGGGTGGGGGGGGTGCACATGATTATGAAAGGGGATTGAACACCTCCTTGGCACACAGCAGAAATCGGGAGGTGGGGACATTATGCCGATGGGGAGTGGGCTCCCCCATCGGCAACTGGAACTTGGAAGCAGGGGACTGAAGCTGACGGGGATTGGTTGCCCCATTGGCACATACATCTGGTGGGGCACTTGATGCTGAGGAGGATTGGGGACCCCCTTGGCACACAAGTGAAATGGGGGTCATTATGCCAACAGAGAGTGGGCTCCCCCATTGGTAAATGAACTGGGTTGAGGGCATGCTGACAGGGGGATTGGGCACCCACGTCGGCTTTCTATGTGCCTCTGAGGTGGTGACATACAGCCACCAAGGTCCTGGTAATTTTACACCAGGCAAGGTACCGCCCTGCAATGACGGGTCGCTCCCTCATTGCAGTGGAATGGCTGATGCTGCAATGATGAGGTGGCCCCTGATTGCAGCAGTGAAATCATTACAACTTGGTGGCACTCTGCAGAACCAGTGTCATCAGGACACTGGTCCTGTATTGGTCGAGCCCTGTCAAGCCCAACAACGCAGTGCCTGCATTGGACGCCACAGTGCCGCACCTCCTCAACCTGCTTCTCTCCTTAGCTGCTGCATAATGTTTCTTGCGCATGTGCACAAGCAAACGTAACAATCACACATGAATATTGAATTCATGCTAATCCATACAAAGGATAATATGAAGGGATTCTATTCCTATATTAAGGGGAACATCTAGGGCAATAGGCCCTCTAAGTACTCATGATAGTATATACAGTAATCCAGAAGACATGGCCTCTATATTCAATGACTATTTCTACTCTTTTTTCCACCAACCAAACTACCCTAAACATACCCTTACAAACTTGGAACACAGTCATACTAGTAATATGGACATCTGCAACCAACAGGTCATAAAAGATAAACTTAAAAATGGATATTAATAAATCACAGGGTCCAGATGGCCTTCACCTCCGTCTGCTCAAGGAATTGGCTGACTACATATCAGTACCAATATCTATTAGGTAATAAATCACTGAATGAAGGCATAGTTCCATCTAACTAGAAAACAACAATTATGGTCCCCATCTACAAAAAAGACAAAAAGAAAAGTGCCTCTAATTATAGACCTGTAAGTCTCACATCAATAGTCAGCAAAACTATTGAGGGTATAGTTAAAGATTCTATAACTAACTATGTAAGGGACAGAGGACTGCAAGATATGACATAACATGATTTTAAAGAGAAAACAAGCTGCAACACCAATCTTATCAGCTTCTTTAATAAGGTCACTAAGCATCTTGACCAAAATGAACCAGTAGACATAATATATTTTGATTTAAAAAAAAGGCTTCAATACATTACCACATCCAGAAATATTAGCAAAGGTAGACAAATTAATGATAAACCCTTACATAACTCAATGGGTATATTTGTGGCTTAGGGATAGGACTCAAAGGGTGTGTGTAAATGGTCATCATTTCCAAGGTGGGTAAAGTGACCAGTGGTGGCCCTCAGTGATCCATCCTGGGGCCAGTTCTTTTCAACTTATTTATAAATAACCTTCGTGTTTCTAGTGATAATACTTTGCTAAAGTTTGCTGATGGTCTTAAATACCTCTATTTGTATGTGTTCCATAGATATGCACACCGCACTTCTGTGTGGTTGTTACAAGTAAATATTTGTGTTGCCATTGGGTTGTGCATTTGAAAAAGAGTAATGTGCTCATGGACAGCCCAGGTTCCAGTTGTCTCAGTGGCGCAGCTGATTAGCAGAATTGGAACAGTATTCCAGGTGGCCTGGGTTCAAGTCCCAGCTGAAGCATTTACTTCTTTCTCACCTCTGTTTGTATGTGTTCCATAAATATGCATGCCACATTCCCTTGTGATTGTTACAAGTAAATATTTGTGTTGCCATTGGGTTGTGCATTTGAGAAAGAGTAATGTGCTCGGGGACAGCCAGGTTCCAGTTGTCACAGTGGCACAGCTGGTTAGCGCAATTAGAATGGTATTCTGGATGGTCTAGGTTCAAGTCCCAGCTGAGACAGTTACTTCTTTTTCACCTTTGTTTTTATGTGTCTCATAAATATGCACATTGCACTCCTGTGTGATTGTCACAGTATGTAATATAACTGCAACTGAGCTGAATGGTGTGCTCATATAAACTTGATATCAGACTGATTTTCATATGGTATATCAGATTTTTATTATAAATAATATAAACTAGATGTTTTATGAATTCAAAACTATTATGAGTTGTATTGGTTGCTAACCTGAATCAATATTAAATTGAGAAGTATGACATGACATGTACTATAACTGTACCAAAAAACATAGGAATATACATCAGAACATGAGTAGAAAATGGAATGGTTAGTTCTGACTTTGGTGTTCATCATTATTTATGTTCTGTGTTTGAAACACAGTGTGCAGTGCAAGCATGTATGCATTTATGTGTTTGTGTGTATATAAGTGTGTGTGTGTGTGTGTGTATTTTGAGGACATGTTTGAATAGTATTAAACAAAAAGTTTAAGCTGGTGTTTGCAGGGCTTAATACAAGGAAATTATAGTGGCTAAAGATACCATTGCTTCTTTGACTTCTAATAATTTCAATATAAACATACAAAAAACAGTAAAACCCATATAAAAGTACTGGTATATAAAATACATACACAGAGATATACATATACTGTACATATTCATACACATAAACATATATGCATATTGAATTTTTTAGATATAAGTTATGTGCATGCAAGGCTCTGATACCTATATTACAGCTGCTGTTAATATTAATAAACAATTATGACAAATGTTTTTATATTAGTGTTGTTCAATAGTGTATATGACACAGTAAGTTCCAATAAAAGTCTTGTGGTATTATTCATTTTTTGAGTATACATGTTTATTAAAAAATGTACACCTAATTAAGCAATAAGGCATGATCAAGGGTTATGTTAATGGTCTGTTAATCACCTTTTAGGGGTGTACTATGGCATGAGGTGTAGCTGAGTGCCACATGTCCCTAGAGGGTGATTAATTGACCATTGACATAATCCCTTGGAGTGCCATATTGCAATTATAATAAAAAAAATAAACAGTGTTCAACCTTGTTCAGTATATGGTTAAGCTCCACATGTATGTTAATAAAAGATTAACATAAGGCTGTTAGAATGTTTGCAGCCAATCAGAAAGCTCCATTTCTCAGACCCTTTTTACATTTTTGAATATACTAACAACAAATAACATGTAGAACATATATAGTAGTTTACTTAAAGAAATTAAAATTAGCTGTTATACAATGCAGAGGCTGCACCAACTGGAAGCAGCTGGAGTTTTCTGTGGCCATCCTCCCTGAACCTGTGAGGAAGGGGGGGATGATGAACAGAGGTGGTCTTTCCTTGGGCAGGGGGAGGGAGCTATCAACTCGCACAGGAAGACCAGATGGCTTGGGAGGTCAGATGTTGTCCATCCTGTTGTGTCTCAGGAGGATCAGAGTGAATGAATAGATATAAGGAGGGGGATGAGTTGAGTTCATCTGAAGAGTTCATCACCATCCCTTGGTTGACATGAAGGTGGGGATCACGAACCAGGATTCAGGAGGGGTAATGGTCCACCTTTGGCAGATACCCTGAAAGATCAGTGGTGCTGGATGTGGTAAAGTTGCTTCAGCCTAGGCCATTTCAACTATATTGGAACCACAGGCAATCGGATACACACGTAGGGGCCTGAAATTGATGCCCAGTGTGTGTTGTGACACCTAGAGAGTGGTTGATACACCTGGATGTGCACACTGCTTATCTTTATAATAATAATAAATAAATGCATGGCTCTGGCCATTTCCTCCAAGGCATGCGTCAGTGTTTTTCTTCCAAGGGAAGTGGTATGAAGTGCTAACAGACAATGCAGAAGCTGCAACAACTGGAAACAGCCAGACTTTGTCTGGGACCATCCCCCCTGAACCTGGAAGGTAAGGGGGGGGATGGTGAACAGATGTGGTCTTTCCTTGGGCAGGGAGAGGGAGCTATCAGCTTGTGCAGGAGGATCATCAGAGCTGCATACTAAGGGGAGGGGTGGCATTCCAGATGTAATGGGGAAAGAAGAGTATTTCAGACTACTAACCAGCAGTCACTCCTCTTTCTCTTCCTGCCCAGCCTGGAGCCTCACCCTCCCAACCCTGAAAATGCAGGGTTGTAGTAGCTAGAGAGGTAGGGACCCTCTTTGATCCATTATTGGTTCACTGTACTTGGGAAAGGGAGTGGCTTTTCCCAGTTTTCCCTGTTGTCAGGGTTTTGTTCTGGGTTTTTCACCTCCTCCAAAGAGTGTTAAACAGAGGTAGCAACAGGAGATTTAGAAATAGGCAAAAAGATAAATAGAGAACAGATAGGCAATGTGCAGGAATGATATGTCACAGTCATGATGGTGTCTCAGAAGGACCACAGAGTGAACAAACAGGTACAAGGAGGGGGGATGAGTCAAGTTCATCTGAAGGGCTCATCACCACTCCCTGGTTGGCATGAAGGTGGGGACCGAGAACACAGACATGGCAGGGGAGGTCACAGCCCACCTTCAGCAGATACCCTGCAAAGTCAGTAGTGCCAGATGGGTAGTGGCCGCATCAGCCTTGGTCATTATAACCATGCTGGAACCACAGGCAATTGGACACACACCTGGGGGCCTGGGATTGAGGGTCAGTGTGTGCTGCGATGCCTTGAGAGTGGTTGATCCTCCCAGATGCACACACACTGCTCATGTTTATAATTATATTCAATAAATGCATTACTGCAGCCATTTCCTCCAAGATATGTGCCAGTGTTTTTCTTCCACAGGATGGGGCGTGGAGGGTTAACAGACAATGGGGTCTGATAATGAAAAATTCTGATTGGCTGACTGGCACTTTGGCACCATGATAAATCCTATGATAATGAACAAATGCAATAAGTCAGGCACCACTCACCACAGACCAAGTCCACACAAAGTGTCAATTTATAATGCTGTTTATTTGAGGCAAATAGGAGTGCAGTTAGTGTAACATACAAAAGCACCAGCTGGTGGGGTTTTTGTCCATGAGGTGATGTAAGTCATATTCAAGCAATGTGTTGATGTCAGGAAGTCAGGTGTAATGATGATGGACTGTGAGAGAAAATGTGATATTAACTTTCAAATGGGGTTGCTTTTGATAAGGGCAAGGTAGTTCTGCTTGTGATAATGGAAGTATTAGGAAAGTATGAAGTCTATACAGAAGTGGAGTACAAATATGCACAGTTTCATAAGTTTGTGCTCAGAGTGCAGGCAATTGTTATATGCAGGTTTGTTTTAGAAATAGTTAAAAATAGCAATACATGCAATTAATAGAAAGATAATTACACAGACATATATAGAGAGAGACACACAGGCAGGCAGGCAGGCAGAATAGGAATGGTAGTGAATTATTGAAATGACACTAACCCTACCCCCACCCTGCAGACATGGGCAAGCATTGGGGTGTGCCTTTGGGTCATTGGCCATAACACTCACGTCATTTCACCTCACCCTACCCTGCAGACACAGACAAGAGTCGAGGTGTGCCTTGGGATTTTCAGACTTTATACTCACCCCATTCCATAAGGAAATACACTGAAATGGGTACAGTACAAAAGAATAGAATGAACTTTGGGGCTGAAGAGTCAAAGGGACATTGTACTGTATAACTGCAAATATGAGGTAGTAAAACACAATATAATGAGGCATTGCAATTAGCAATGCATGAGTGTGGTAATTGTTTTAGTTTTAAATGGCAATAGTGCAATTTAAACAGATGGGTTGGAGCCCAACATAGATTTTTATCCAAACTTCACAACAAATCTTCAGCTCAAGACATTTGCTGTAGTTGCACCCTCTTTTTCCTCTATTCACAGTTTTTGATTTTTTATGTGGCTCGTAGGCCAGAAATATTTAAATGAAATAGGAGGTAGCAAATATGAAATAAAATTAGGTGCTGCAACTAGTAATATATGAGAATGGTAACCCAGGTAAAGGACAACAGGGTGATTTAAACATGCAGTATAAAGTTCCACACAAAGCTTGCTGCTATTGCAAGTCAGAATTAATGGTTACTGGAGTTATTTATTGAAAACTGCTTTTAGTAATGAAACTACATAGTTTTTAGTTTATGATTGGTTAGAATTAATTAGTCACATGTAATTTAATCACTATTTATATGCAGGCACTGTTGTGATGTTTTAGATTCACTTTGATGATGCCTGACAGTGGTCAGGTCAAACGTTAGTATTGGTACAGTTTTACCACTTATTTTTGGGACTTGGTGCACATGTAATATGCAGTTTTGTATTGAAATAAAAGGACTTCATTTTTTCATCAAAGTACTGTGCTCTCTGATTTTTATGGGTGCTCTTACCACTTCATCTGTTATTTTTTGTCAAAATGAGCACCACAGTTAATTGCCTGGTGCTCCACTTCATTGTTTTTCTGTTAATTATGCTGTACAGACCCTAAGACTCAGTGTGTCTGCTTTGTCTACCATGATGTCTGTGGATAATTTGAAACAAAAAATGTAACAAGACACTGGCCTCTATTGAAGATGTTAAACAATAGAACAAACCACTCTGGGAAGATTGCCTTGGACAAGATACAATATAAAAAGCTGAATAACAGGTTCCAAGGAGTATAAACTCACCAGGAATTTTACAAAACCTACCCCTCTCCATTCATTCACAGGTGTCATTGAATGTATGTGTTAACCATGCTGGTTCATCTTCTTGCTTCCCTCATGGTTAAAATGTGAAACTACATTTGCGTTATTTTAAATGAGTGATGAATAGCTTGTCCAGGGAGATGGCAGCTCTGATAGTTGTTCCAGTCTTTCTTTTCACTAATATAAACTGAGCCAGGAAAAAAAGTGAGAAGAAAAAAACAAAACAGCCTTTTGTTTCTACAAGTAGTTGTTAATTGCAGCTGGTATTTTTAACATGTGCAAGGCAACTCCACTTCTCAAACTTAAAAGAAACAAGCATTTGTCAATACCAAATGTTGTCGTGCTGGCATTAGCAGTGGGAGTGGCATAGCTATTGACGCATAGTGCTGTGAGTTTGTGAATGTGTCTCAAAAGGTGATTTTGCACAGTGAGCACACCATTGTTCGCCACAGCTGCGGAAACACGTTTTGGGCAGACTGTGAAAAATGGCAGCTGGACTGTTGATAAGGAGATGTGCTCAAATGCCAATGGCGAAAATGTGGCATGAAAATATTGCAGATTGATGAAGTTACAAGGGTGCATGGAAATTGTGCAATGCACACTTGCAACACAGTCATTGTATGGAGGTTCAGCACCAAATGTTCAGTATAGCCATTTTAGGACCTTTGCTCATGAACAGTGTCACCGCCATTTCCTCAAACTGTCCCAAAAACTGATTTCACACAGCGGCCGAGCAGTTCTGTGCTGGATGTGCGAAAACACATTTCAGGTAGCTGGAGTGTTCATAACGAGGTATGGAAAAATGCCAGTGATGAACAGCTGAAGTGAAAGTATTACAAAATCAGAAAGTCATGAATGTGAGTGCAAACTGTACAATGCACACTCATAAAACACTCATTTTATTGACTTTCTTTCCCAAATTTTCAACATTAAGCATTTTAGGGCATTTGCTAATGAACAGTGTCACTGTCATTTTCATCATGTGTCGAACACAGACTTTCCACAGTGACCACGCTATTCTGTGCTGGAACTGTGAAAACAGATTTTGGTCAGGATGTGAAAAATAACAGCTGTACTGTTCATTAGGAAGTACAGAACAATGGCACTGTAGCAAATTGGGATTGAGAATATTAGAAGTTTGCGAACGTACGAGCGTGTGCGCAAACTGCACAATGCATGCTCGTAACACAGTAATTTTATGGAGCATTGTCACCAAATTTTCAACACATGCATTTTAGGACTACTGCTCATGGACAGTGTCACTGTCATTTTTGTAATGTGCCCCAAACACTGATTTCGCACAATGAACACGCTATTGTGTGCCCGAAAGTGCAAAAACACATTTCGGCAAGGATGTGAAAATGACAGCTGCACAGTTCCCAAGAAGGTGTAGTAAAATGCCAAATTAGAGAATCTGGTGTGAAAATATTGCAAATGCGCTAAGTTACGAGTGTGTATTGTGCAGTTGCCATGCACCAGGTATTTTATGGAGTATTGTCACCAAATTTTCAACACAGGCATTTTAGGACCTCTGCTCATGAACAGTGTCACTGTCATTTTCATAATGTGTCCGGAACACTGACTTCACACAGCGACCGTGCTATTCTGCGCTGGAAGTGCGAAAACACATTTTGGACAGGATGCAAAAAATGACAGCTGTACGGTTCACAAGAAGGTGTGGTAAAATGCAAATGTTGAGAATCTGACATGAAAATAGTGTGACTATGCTAACTTATGAGTGTGCATTGCGCAGTTGCTATGCACACTTGTAAAACAGTCATTTTTTTGATTTTTCCCATCAAACTTGCAACATAGGCTTTTTGAGATCCCCTCTCATGGACAGTTGCACTGTCATTTCGTTTCTCAGTCCTGAAAGGTGATTCTATGCAGTCACTGTGAAAGCACCTTTCAGGACCGAATAATGCCATGACAGTGTAAGAATTCATGAGAAGGAGTCACAAAAACCCCATGTTGAAAATTTGGGACCAAAAGTCCCAAAAATGCCAGAGATATGCATTAAAGTTGAAAAACCCCTATTCATTCCTTCATATAGCTTACCGGCATTTCCTCAGTTCGTGGTCGGCTTTGAAGAGTGCAGACGTGTTCCCATTCCACAGAAGATCGTTGCACAGGACTCGGGAGATAAATATGGGGTTGGGGGTGAGGGGAAGCAAGGTGCACAGTTGGTGGGTGTGGGTGGGGGGAAGGGGCATCAAGACTACGAGGGACTTTCATTTTACAGGTAACAAAAAAATGGGAAAAACCATCGTGGAACAGTTTTTCCTTTCTGCAGGGCATTTGACATGCTGGGGTAGGCTCCCAGCATGCCACCTAACTCATTTGGGGGGTCTTAGTAGCTGATGGGGGATTGGGCATCCTCGTCAGCACACAACACAGGGGGAGGAGGAGGAAGTGATGTGGACAGGGATTGGGCACCCCGTTGGCACAGAAAGAAAGCAGGGGGCACAAGCCAAGGGGGAATGGGCACCCCCCTCAGTACTGAACAATTGTGGGGGTTATGCTGACAGGGACTGGGCTCCCCTATTGGCACAGAAAGATGGGGGGTGTGAAATGAGGGGGATTGGGTACCCCCTCGGCATTCAACAATTGGGGGTTTATGCCGATGGGAGTGGGCTCCCCGTCAGCACACAAAAGACAGTGGGGGGGTTAACTGACACTGAAGTCGGCAGATGTTAGACGGCTGCCCGCCCACCGACCATGCACATAATGGTGGCGAGCACGGCAAGAAAAGACCGCTGCATCTGATTAGCTTTGTTCGGATTGCAGTGGACCTTTTCTTAGATGTGCTCTCTCCATTATGTACGCATGGTGTGGTGCTGGCATGCAGGCTGATTGGGCAATGCAGGACATACCTATTGGTGCATGCCCTGCATTCACCGAACAGTGACTGCACTTCCAACTCCCTACACTGTCGGAAGATGTTGGTAGCGCAAGCATGACAGCATAAAAATATATGGTAAATATATATATGGTAAACAAATATTGTTAATCCCAAAAGCTGAACTTTGTTTTTAGTATATAAATGTGTAAGAAATACTCATGGCTCTTTCAACCAGAAAGCGGTCTATTTTCCTTGGAAGCTGTAGTTTCAGACACTTCTTAGTCTTTCCTTTGGAGACAACAGGTGACACTGATAATCATTTGTTCCAAGTGTTTTTAAGTCAGTTTGAAGGTATTATGTAACTTTTGTTCTCCTAGTACTTAACAAAATGCAGGGACTACACAGACTTATTCTATTCCTTGGTCAATATCCCAAACTAGTGAGTCTTGTTTCAACATGATAGATCCACCTCATGCCCCTCCCACATGAATAAAAAAAAGGCAGGGGTAGATCTTTAGGATCTTCTTGGGAGGAGGTGGGGTGGATCTTATTCCCCCAAGAAAACAATGCTGCCTCCCACTACTCAGGTTCCAGTTCTTGTATCATCCATTTAAGAAAGAAAATAGTACCCTGCAACCATTGACTAACACAAAGACATATTTATTTGAGGGCAGAAAATATTTCTTAGATGAGGGTAAGGGAGAGGAGACTATTTACACCTTCAGTCGGTTCCACAGACAGAAAACAAGACATCGCTCCTTTTGTTCATGTAAAACATCTGCAGGTTCTGCCTACTGCAGCCATAAAAATAAAGACATAAAACACTTACAGCACAGCAAGTATGTGTATGAGATGGGGGATGTGTGTCTGTGTGAAATAGGATTGAGTGTGGGGGATGACTTCAACCTACAGATCTGGACAAATGAGGAAGTTGAGCAGAATCTCCCTAGCAACATAGAACTACTTTTTTTATCTAGCAATTTAGTAAAATCAATAAAAATAATTTAAAATACAAAAAAAGTATTTTTCTTTATTTTTTTCTTACCAAAAAAGGGTCATTGTGCTGTATAAATGCAATAAACCACTCCAGGGTGTGGGTTATGCTGGGATTTATCCACTTCTGCTGTGGTTTACTTACTCAGCCTGTGACCTCATGAATGAACCACACCAGGTATGGGTAAATTCCCATATAATCCACACCCTGTTGTTGTTTATTGCTTCATTTGCACAGCCACAGTTACAAATGTAATTATTATAATGTTTGCAGACATAAGGTTACTAACTTATCTAGTGTTAGAGCTAATGAGTCACAACATATGTATATTGGTGCATTTTATAGCAACATTAAGTGGTTTGGCTACTTACAAAGCAACTTCTTTAAAGACATAAGCACTTTAGCCAGCTTACTGAAACTGGAAGTGAACAGCCTGTCATTTACAGATCTCTTAGCATTTAGCAAGATGCCTGTGTGGGCATTCTGTGTGTAAGAGGGATGCAACATTGATGCTTGGCTGGTTACCTAAACTGTGTATTGTGTGCACTGCTATCATGCCTACCTATCTCTAATTCCCTCAAAAAAGCTTAAAAAGAACAATTGGAAAATCCTTCCTCCTACTTTACCTGTGGAACTCTGTAGTAGTTGCAGAGTACTATGGGAAGGTGGAAGACATTACACAAGTTTTGGTTTTAGGTGGCTCTTTTAAGAACTACTAAGCAACAACTAAAGTGTATTGGGACATTTTATAGCAACGTAAGGATTTGGCAACTTATAAAGTCACTTTTTTTTAACGACTTAAGCTCTATAGCCAGCAGACTGAAACTGGAAGTTAACAGGCTGTCACTTCTGGTTCTCATACCATTTAAGCGGACACCTGTGCAAATATCCTGTGTGTAAGAAGGCTGTGAAATTGTGTTGTATGAACTCTTGTTGTGTCTACCTACTGTATTTCTAAATCCCTCTAAAAAGCTAAAAAAAATAATCCCCCATCATTGGAACTCTGTAGTAGTTGCAGGGTATTGTGGGAAAGTGGAATATAACATAAACGCTTTGCTTTTAGATAGCTCTTTTAAGAGCTACAGAGAAACAACCAAAATGTACTGAGGCATTAAATAGCTACATTAGTTGGTTTGGTGACTTATAAAGCTGTTTTTTAGGGCTGCAGTGGAAGTAACCCTGCAGCCATCTTGTGAGCACAGTAGAGAAAAGGAAGATTACCAGATACCAACCAAACTTTTAAACAGTGGAGGTCAACAGCAATCACTGTGTGTTCACCGCACTATTTGTCTGTCAGTAGAACATGCTACTGTCTGTCATGTCCAAGATGGCTGCTGGAGTTTTCTGCACATGTACAACAACTTGCCAATATATACTGAACTCCAGTGGCCATCTTGGAGATGGTAGACTGTGCTGTCATGCTTCCAGAGTTCAGTGGGCATGCACAAGTCATCACACATGGGCTGAAAATTCTGGCAGCCATCTTGAACATGGCAGACAGTGCTGTGTTCCTGCAAGACCTCAGGTGCAACCGTATTGGTTCTTACCAGAGTTTGTTTAATGAAATAATCACTTTAACCAGCAGATCAAAACTGAAACTAAATGGCATGTCACTTTAGGTTCTCACAGCATTTACAAACATATAAACATATACAACAGCCAGCAGAATTAGGTCTGTTGGTCCATCTAGTCTGGTCATTGTGCAGGTTGCATAGCTCAAGCTCTTGTGCCTACTCCCCTGACCTTTCCATCTATTTTCTCCTCCCCTCCCATGACCTTTATCCTCTCCCTATATCTGTACCAACCTTCCTTGAAGCTGCCCACTGTCCAAATGATGATGAGATCACTTCTTCTGGCAGCACATTCCATTTGATCACTACCCTTTCCTTTAGGAAATGTCACCTAACCTCTCTCATGAGCATCCCCCCCAACTTAAGGCTGTGCCCCCTCATTGTCTGGCTGCAGCTTAGCCTGAAGAGGCCTCCTTGTTCGCCCTTTTAATCTCTTCCATGTACTTGAAGATCTCAGTCATGTCTCCCCTCTCCCTCCTGTCCTCCAGGGAGTACATGCTTAGGGTCCTCAGTCTCTCATTTTATGATTTATCCTGCTGGTCCACAATAGTCTTCCTAGACCCCTCCTCTGGACCATCTCCAGCAAGTTGGTATCCTTTTTAAGGTGAGAGCACCAGAACTGCACCACATACTTCAAATGTGGCCTCACCAGTGACCTGTACAAAGGCAATATCAACTCCTGTTGCCTAAAGCTGATCCCCCTGTCTATGCACCCCAACATCTTGTTTGCCCTTATCACTGCCTTCTTGCATTATGTAGAGTGCTTCAGGTTACTAGATATCATCACTCCCAGATCCTCCTCCTCTGCTGAAGATACTCGGACCTCTCTCAGGTAGTACCCTGTCCTGGGATTTTTGACTCCCATGTGCATAACCTTGCACTTCTTCGCTCTGAATCTCAGCTGCCAGATCCTGGGCCACCTTTCAAGTCTTTTTAGATCCTCTTTAAGGTCTCGTATCTCCTAGGCTGTGTCCACCCTCCCACAGAACTTGGCATTGTCTGTGTACAGATACATTTTGCCCTTGATACCATCCCCAATATCATTAATGAAAACATTAAATAGCACTAGCTATAACACTAAGCCCTGCAGGACACCACTTGTGACCTCCCTGGTGCTAGACAACTCTTCCTATCACATCACCCTTGAGTCCTGCCTCAGTTTTTCATCCATCAAATAATCCTCTCTGATAAGGATGGGAAAAAATGTTCTTCTGTCAGCAGAATTCTGGTGAAATGGTGATTTAACTTCTGTGAAAGTTTGCTAAATTTCCATGAAACATTTGTGAAATTTTGCCAAAATTATGTTTTCAGTTATTTCGATCTAATTTAACATATATTTGTCCACAGTGCTCCAAATTTGATGTGTTGACTGTCCCATTATCCATACAGAAAAGTCACAAGTTTCATCTTTCTATTTTTAAGAGTGACAGTTATAATCTTCCAAACTTTTGGAAATCTTAAAATTACAGTTAACAACTACACAAACTAAAAGTGTTTTTCAAATTGCTACAAATTTGGGGTGGTGACATTACCCAAAACCCATACATATGTGTGCCATGTTTTAGATTTCTTTAAATGTGACTGAGTTATTAGCCTCAGAACATTCAAAAATGTGCAAGTTACATTTCTCAATTACGTAAACTGATGAATTTTAAGCCCCTATACTTTTAAACCTAAAGTACAGAATATCACCAATGTTGTTAGGTTCATTAACCCTAAATATTAGGATTTAAGATAACCACCATAGTCCAGCATCAGAACATCTTACTACCATGCTGATGACTCAGGTTTGGAAGCAAGCCCCTGGAAGTTGTGTTGGGAGGCAGGTCATAGCTAAATCTTACAATCTCTATTTAGCAGTTAATATGAATCTTCCAAGAAAGCGTGCATCTAAGTTTTCAATTATCTTGCTTCAAAGATGGCTAAGTTGTAAGCATAGAAATATTTTCAGAAATTTTCACATGAAAATTAAATTGCTATACTCTGAGCACCTATAACTTCTCCATCCTTCATTCAAATGTCATGAAAAGTGATTAGCCTTTAGATTTTGTACCAGATGATATGCATGCAGAATTTTAGGCCCTCTCTTTAACATGGACTGAGTTATAGTGAATTAAAAAATTTCAGAAAATTCCAAAAAAAATGACTTGACATTTCATGACAATTTGTGAACATTTGCAGAAATTCCACAAATTGGGAATTTGATATTTTTGTCTACCTCTGCTCTCTGACTCTGAGGCCTACCAACTTCCTGATCAGCCTCCTGCGGCACACAGTTAAAAGCTTTGCTGAAATCCTGGTAGAGGATGCCCAATGCTTGGCCCTTGTCCACTATTTTGGTTACCCAGTCAAAGAAGTAGATCAGATTTATTTGACAAGATCTTCCCATAAATCCATTCTGCCTTGCATCCTGGAAACCATGTTCCTTTAGATGCTCTATAAATAATTCCTTCAATATGGTCTCCATAGGCTTTCATACTGTCAAAGTGAGACTGAATGGTCTATAGCTCCCTGGGTCATCTCCGGGACCACTTTTTAGGAGGAGCACCACATATGCCATTCTACAATCCTGCAGTGTCACACCCAACTTGAATGAACAACTTAACAGGTCTGCCAGTGACTCTGTAAGCTCTCCTCACAGTTCCCATTGTACCCTAGAGTATACTTTATCTAGCCTGGTGATTTGTCTGTTCTCAGTGTTAGCAGCCCTTTCTTACCTCTTTCAGGTTCTATTGCCCCTTTTGTCCTCTTTTCCTCTCCTGGTCCCCTCTTACCCCTTGTCAGCACCAGTCCATCTTTCTGCTTAGTGAAGACAAAGCAGAAGTATTTATTCACTAAGTCTGCTTTCTCACTATTCTCCTTCTCCCACCTGTCTCATTTTCTTTACCTTACAATCCCATCTTTATTGTCTTTCTTCTTGCTTATGCAGCAGAAGAATGCCTTCTACCCTTTCCTAATACCCTCTGCTAATTGCAGTTCCTTCTGTGATTTGGGTTGCCAAAACACCATTTCTTCCTCCCGTGCCATCCCTAGGTAATTTTATCTCTTCTGCTCCCTCTTGGTCTTCTTGAATTTCCTATATGCTAGTTTCTTATTCCTTCTCTTATTCCTAACTGCCTGGGCTACCTCAGAGTTGAACCAGCTGGGCACTGCGACCTCTGGGTTCTTCCCTGGTATCTACCACACTCCTCTGTTGATGCCCTTAATCCTACCTTAATGATAGCCCATTTTTTGTCCACCTTCATACTCTAGTTGTAATTTTCACCATGTGCCTATTTAATATATTGCCCATTCTTCTAAAGTCCACCCTTTTAAAGTCCAGGATTTTGGTCTTAGTGGGTACACTTTCCCTGCCAATGTCCAACTGGAATCACATTGAGTAATGATCATTTCCACCCAATGGCTCCTTAACTATTATATTCTGTAACTACATTTGTGAGCACTGGGTCAAGGATTGCCTCTTCCTGTGTGGGTTCAATGACCCTTGAGTCAGAAACCCATTCTAAATCACTTCCAGAATTATCTGACACCTGTCACATGTCATGCAAGGTACACTCCAGTCCATGCTGGTCAGGTTGAAGTCCCCTACTATTATCCCTTCACTGTTCTCTGAGGCCTTCAGAATTTGTAAACTCATGTCTTTGTCCATTTCTGGATCCGGACTTAGTGGTCTGTAAACCACCCCCAATACTACATTCTTTTCTCCACTGTTCCGTAACTGGACTCACAATGCTTCCACCACCCCTTTTCTGACTACTTCCTTGAACTTGTTATACCCTCCCTAATGAATACTGCCACCCCTCCTTCTTTGCCTATCACTCCGTCCCTTCTTCAAAGTTATATTCCAGAAATGTAAGGTCCCAGTCAAGGTTAGGTGTGGTCCAAGCCTCAGTTACTGTCGCAATGTCTACTCTCCCTTCTGCAAGTAATGCTTGCCGGTGGTCCATCTTGTTTCTGAGACAATGTGAGTTCAGGGACTCCAACTTCCACTTTGAGTCTGAGCACCCATCTTTTCACGTACCACTTTCTGCCTCCTCTTTGTTTCCATATGCTTTCTCCCCTTCCCCATTTTCAAAATGCCCTCTTCCTCCTTCACCCTTCAATCCCCCTCTACTGTTATGGGGGAGTCCATTTTTGTCTACCTCCCAGGATCTTTGTGCCCTTATGTCTCCCTGTCCCTCAGTAGTTTAAATGAAGCTTTTGAGTAATGTATCCCCCCAGTTTTTCCCTGAAAATCCAGATTCACTCTCTGCTGAGGTGTAGTCTGTCAGGTGCTTAGAGATATTTATTTGATCAAGTTTTCCCCAGTCTCCAATACAGTCAAAATCTTCATCCTTGCACAAATTCCTCAGCCATGCATTTAATTCCTTTATCTTAATTTTCCTTACTGTGCCAGCTCTTGTCTCTGTGATCACATCAGAGAATGCCAGTCATCTTGTCACCACTCTGTAGGTCCTTCCCAACTCCCAGAACTTACTTTTTACCACCTCCACCTCCTTTGGTCACTGGCTCCTAGGTGTAAAATTAGAAAGGCTTTAGTCTGGAGTTCAGTGGTCAAGCAGCCAACCACTCCCACTTCCTGAGCTATATAAGCAGTTCCTCTCAGCTTCACTATGAAGCATTTTTCTTTGCAGCTGAAGGCTCTGTCGGTTTGTCCTCTGAGCTAGTTGGACCTCCCTGGCTAGGGCCTGCCCTGCCTCCCCACTACTCCTTATCTTTGCTGGGCTTCTGTGTTTAGTTGCCAGCTTGTGGTTTGTATTTTGCCTTCGGCTGTGTGTGCTTCCTTCCTTTTTTTGTGTGGGGGGCTTTTCTAAGCTCCTAGCTTACTGTTATTTCAGAGTGCACACTGTTTGCTTTCAGTTGCTCACAACACTCAAATTATTTGCACTGCAACTGCAAACCTGATCTGTGTATTTCAGCTCAACTAGCTGTTCCATGGCATACTCTGTTACTTTCACCTGACTTAGATTTACTAGTACCAGGCTCTGCAGCTCACTCATTCTTGTTTGAATTACCTAATTGCAGCAGTCTCATTGCATTGCCTGGTGACAGTGCTTTAAGAGCTTTATGCCTTCTTTTATTTATTACAGTTACAAATCAGTGTACTCATTTGTTTTCACTACTGCTTCACAGGCCTAATTGCTTCCTGCTACTGCTTTGTTTACTCCCATTGCTATTGTACATTGTGTTACTCTGAGGTTAGCTGATGCTCCTCCTGAGGCCAATAAAATAGCTTTATATCTGCATGTCATCCTCGGCCCTTCCATCACTTCCTTGTTTGTCCTACAGTGGGGACTGGGAGGTGTTTGGGGAGTCGTGGCCTCTGTGGCTAATTAATTCTATTCCAAATCCTGTCTTCACCACCAAAACTCTTCAGAGTTTGTCACCTTGATTTGGCTTTGAACTGTCTGGCTGGCTTGCCCCCAATTCATTGCTGTTTAATTACTATACAGTATGTTATGCAGCTCCACCTATCACTATTACTGCTTCCTGACCTATCAGAGCCACACATGCTTATGCAACCATTGCTTCTTGCTTATGCAAACCATTGCTTCATGCCTACTGCCATTCCCTCAGCTTCAGCCTGGGATTCTGCTGCACTCAATCTGCATTCGACCTTGCAAAGTCTCAGCACTCAATGCTCACCATGATCTCGTCACACCATGCTCATTCGGCTCACCAGCTTTTCTGCTCTCAATCAATTTCTGGGGCATGCCAGCCATTCTATTCTAGCACAGGGTTCCTGCAGCCTACGGTCTCACTCTGTATTTAGTCCGCATCTTGAGTGTGTCCAACTTAGGGAGAGATCTTTCTCACCTGGCCCATAACTGGGAATGTCCTCACCCCAGGCTTGGCTTTAGCTGCCTGCTACATGACAGCAGCTTCTTGTGTAGAATTTAAGACTAGTGGTGAAGGGTGGTTTTGACAATCTCTTTTGGCTCTAGTGTTCCACTATAATGGTTAACCGTTGACTTTAGTGGTTTCCCTAGTAAGGCACCTTCACCACATTCTCCTTACGAATGGGTCTGGTTCACCTGGTTTGATTTAGGGTGGGTAGGCCAGGTGAGTACCTCAGCAGTTACTGCTGTCCTCCTGCACCTTGGATGCATGTATTTTTGCAGAGTTTTCTCACAACCTTCCATAGCATTCCTGCTAGAGGGTTTGAGTGAGAGTCTTCCTCCAAATAGGAATATTTTCCACCTCCTTTTAATTGGGTTTTCAAAATTGCAGCTACAGAGCCATCACCTAATAAACTATCCCAAGCCTGGAGGGAAGGCGACCTAGACTTTGGATCCCCAGACATTTCCTCCTCATAAGGTTTTTTTTCTCTCCTCCATTGCCTCAGGTCATAACACTTAGTTAGCATAGTTGTTCCCCTAGTTTCTTTAGGTAGGTTCTGTTATTTGATGGAGGTGGAGGATGTCCTGCCATTCCCTCTCTCCTTAGGGGATCCCTGCATCTCAAGACAGACAATTACTATCATGCTACACAAACCTGGGCAGGCATTACTTTATTCAACTGAGCATCTCATTGCATTATCAACTGCCTCTGCTTTCTACTACTACATTACAGTTACTGCTTGCTCATATGCTGCCTATTGCCTCCTTTTTGGGGATGATACTACATTTCTTTTGGGGATTCCTAAAGTACCTTTAGCCACAGGAATTGTCCCATGGCACCTCTAGGGGAGAAACCCTCTCCGAGAGTTCCTTGTCTTAGTACCCCTACAGGGTGGTAATTCCTTTGTAATAGAGAGTGCGAACGTCCAAATCCAAACTGACACAGTTGCACAAGCATAATACTATACTGGCTGCATAGGTCAGAGAATTATACTTGGTTTCCAGTTCTCCCTTTTACCACCACCCCATTTTTGGACCCTGCTTTCATCACTGGCATACACACCACTTTTGTTTTGGCCTCCATACCTCCCTTGAATATTCTTAATTTTGGAGTCCCCATGTTCCCTGTGATTATCACCCTTCCATGTCCCTCAGCCACATTCCCCTGCCTCCCTCTCATCCCCTTTTACTGTAGTGGTCATCTTCTCACTTTACTTCTCCATGTTTTTGATAAGTGTTCCTCTGCCATCTCCACTTTCCCCAAACTGTGCCTTTCTTCTCCTGTAAGCTCCCCATTCCTTTTGTCTGTGTCTATCCCACGTAACCCCTCTCTCTAACCCAAGCCTTTTACTCCCTCTCTTCATCTTCTCCACTAAGCTCCCTTCTTCTCCCCTGCCTTCCTTGTCTTCCCCACATGATCTCAATCCCCCTGTCTTGTCCCTTTACCTTCATAGTCCTACCCAGACTTCTTACCTCACCTCCTGCTTTCCCTTTCCTCTTCTCAGACAAGAGGCAAAATCGGTTTGATAAGAACATTTCTTTGGGAGTTCTAACTCCCTTAGCACTCTTGAACTCCCATCCCTTTCCCCTACCACCTGCCATTCTCCTTCCCTGGGTACCCTGGCTTTCTGAGAAAGCGTTACCCTTGAATACTGAGTGTTCCTGTCTGATCCATTTCCATGTCTGATACCATCACTCCCCAATCCTGCTCCTTCAGCCCACCACTACTTTCTCCTTAGCTTCCATCTGAGCTGTCTTACTTCTGCCCTTAACAGCTCTAAGCTCCTACACACTGGACAGCCCCCTATGTTCCATATTGTTCCCAGAAACACTATGGCTCAATAGCTATTGTAGCACTCTACCATCCCCACTCTGTCTTGTAGCCAGTGCTTACCCCTTTGTAGCACATTCTCTCACTCCTGTTCACTCTCACTTCCAGCTTCTTGTCCTATGCACTTCCAGTTAGGGATGTATCCTACTTTCCCTAATGTCCTCTTGATTCACTCTCCCTCACCCGACACCAGTTCTCCTGCAGGTTATTCCAAAATTGGTTGATCCTAGATAGTGTTTTTCTGCAGTCCCCGTTCCCTGCCGACTAGAGGAAAGGTAGGCTTTCCTTAGGGTTTAGTTGCGATCCTTTTCTTTCTTATAATTTTACCTTTCCCCACCTGCTTCCAGTCTTCCTGCAGGTTTTTATAAAATAGATTGACCCTAGATATGGAATTCCTCTACTATTCTTCAATACCCCTGCAGTGCAGTTACCTTCTTTGCTGTTACCAGTGTGGTCTGCTGTCCTCCCTGTGGAAGACCTGCAGATGCTCCAGATGCCTCTTCACCAGGTGCCACACTCCCACTTTGTGGTACTCACATTCTTGGTTGCTCATGCGAGGGGTTGCTTGGCTTACTGTGGGTTATGTATTTTGTGATCCAACCATATTAGCCCCCCAACACCATGTGGTTTGGTATTCTGGCCAGTTGACTGGTGGTCAGCTCCTAATCTCACTCCCTCAGAGCCCTCACACTACAGTACTCCTCCCTCCTCCAAAATCCCAGACTCCCACACAGTAATTAGCACACTCCCCTGTTTGGCATCCTTGAACTTAAAATGATCCAACCCACAAAGCAGCAAAGTAAAAAAGAACAAAACAGCTTACCCCCACTCATGTCCCTCTGGCAGTTTAGGTGGTGATCCACAGTGCAAGAGTTTCAAAACTACAATTCAGCCCTTTTTGCAGTTCTTTTGGGCTCCAACCCTATTGCATCCCTGCACTACATGTCTTGGCATTCTGGCCAGTCAGCTTGCAGTCAACTCCCGAACTCCCTCCCTCACATCCTTCCCATTGCATTCCTTCTCCCTTCTCCCAACTCCCCACTTTCCACAGAGCAATTTGTTTGCTCATTCCCTTGTTTCCCATTTAAGCACACATCTCTGTCTGTGTCAGTCAGCGGTCAGCCAAGTCACCAGGGTATGCCCCACTTATGGTGACACCAACACAGTGAAATACACACCAGTCAGCAAAATTGACACTTTGCTGACAGATCACTGTGTTGGTGTGCCTAAGGCAGGGGCATGCTGTCTACCAGTCCTGCACCCCCACCCCAAATTAACTCTGACTGGAGTTGAGAATCTAACAGACAGGGGGTGGGGGCAGAGCCCCATGCATGGGGAATCAGGGAGCAAAGCTCCCTGTTAAAAAATACAGGATCAGGAAACATACAGGAATCATGTAGACCACAACTTGTGGTTGAAATGATTCCTGTCATTGAAATGCCAGTCGACATAAAGAGAATGTCAAACTGTCATGGTAGAGCCATTTGCCAGGACACTCAGAAGTTGGGATAAGGTATAAGGTAAAATCACACTATCTAACCACAGTGGATAGAAGTCTGATCTTCTTGTCAAATGGAGCAATAAGAATCAAATGAATATTCTGTAGAAAATTCAGTACTGAGCCAATAAATGACTTTTTAGCTTTGATATGCACTCAGTGCTATGAAATTAAAGAATATAAAATAATCATTGACCTGGGAATGGAAATTGGGACACTAAAAATAGGGATTTGTTCAACAGACTGGAATAGGATATAATTAATGGGAAAGAGGAGACAATAAATACAAAGGTAAATGATGCTGATAGCAAAAGCAAACATGGAGAGAGGCTAATAATGAAGGGGGAAGAATGTTGCATAGTTTCAAACAACAGGAGAAGCACAAATGTCAGGAGAGTGATGGATTTCGGAACAGTAACCTCAAACAAATTCCAAACACTTGTACAGTTAGCAGACAGCCGTAATCAGACCACAGAAACTACTAATATTCTGGGGAATAGGGAAGTCAATCAGGAAGGTAGAAACAGAAACACATTTAAGTACTAGGAGATTTGATACTAAAATACACAGACAGGTGAGAATCAGTAGTAGGCTTTCTTCTGTAGAATTTGTGACCAGCTGTGTAACATGGTTAAGTTGAAGAAGAAGAATCAGCATTTACATAGCACTTTTCATGCACAGTGTATCCCAAAGTGCTTTACAAGCAATGCTAGACTGGTAGTGAAGTGACTGACTATGTAGTGGTGGCCGTATCGCACATCATCACCTACAGCCTGGATAATTACATCAACTAGTTTATGGGAGGGGGAATGTTGGCCAGGACAACGGGAATGTCCCCTGCTGTTTATGAAGAGTGCCCTGGATTCTTTTACTTCCACCTGGACAACACCAGGATGGGTAGAAGAGACCTAAGTTTAACGTCTCGTCTGAAGGATGGTACACCCCACCAGTACAGCAACCCCCAATACTGCACTCGGATACCAGCAATTTTTAGGTGCAAGTTCAATCCTGGTGTGGGACAAGAACCCATGGCCTTCTGGTCCAGAGGCAGATGTGCTACCAACTGAGCCACACTGACACCTACATTATTTAGCAACTTCAAATATGATCTACACCATTGGTTAAGCAATCAAATTGTGAAATTTGTGGATGATACTGAAATCTGCTCTGAAGTTGATACAAAGGCAAAATACCTATCCCTGGTAAAAAAAAAAATCTTCCATTTATTGAATATTGGGGGTCAACAAACAAAATGGAGTTCAAGCCAGAAAAATGTATTGTTCTACACTTAGGTTGAAACAATCCAAGAAATTTCAGTACATTAAAAGGTTGCACCCTATTGCCTGTATTACATGAGAAAGATTTGGACATTCTGATTGATAACTCATTTACTATGCATAGTCAAGTAAGAAAAAACACCCAGATGGCTAATTCGTTGATCAAGATTTTTCGGAAGGGATTTATGACCTGGGATAAGGATTGCTTAACTCATTTATATAGGTCCTATGTCCAACCACACCTTGCCTATGGAGCACCACTCTGGTCACCCTACTTGAGGGAAGATATTAAACTCCTTGCAGGTGTACAAAGGGTGGCTGCAAAAAAAAAACTAGATAACAAGATTAAAAATTGTATCCTTTAGACAAAGGCTTGAGGAATTGAATCTAATGACACTGGAAGAAATAAGAAGAAAGGGGGATTTATTGCAATTATATCAAATAATAAAAAAAATCTAGAAACTGAATCCCTGTGTAATATGACATTTAAAGCAAGGTCCCTCAACCTTAGATCACACAATAAGCAATTAGGGGTACCAAGAGCTAACAGAAAAAAAAAGGGACAATTATTTTACATCAAATGCATTTAGGGCCAGGAACAAAATGCCACAAAGCCTTGTGGATGTTTTAACCTTTGAATTGTTTCAGAAAGAACCAGATAAATTCCTAGGATTCCAGCAGGTCTAAGTGCCCCCTAGATATAGGAGATGGTATTTATGGGCTGACACCATCTTTCTGTCTTTACTTACCAGGCTACCAAGTTACAAAGGTGCATGGCAAGAGGGGACAAGAAAAACACTGCAACATGTTGTTTTTCTGGGGCATATATTACAGATATAGAAAAGAATACTACCAGACATAGGAAGGCTGTTCTCAAGCCCACCATTGTACTACTATACATTTTGGCACTAATAATATAGGCAGACAGGAAGAAAAAGATACTGTCAAAGATATTGGGCTAGGTGTTCAAAACTTTGCCCCTGGGCTAAAATAGCACTGCCCAGTGGGCAGACTTAGCCTGGAGCACAAAGCAACCTATATTCAAAAGGAATAGCCCAGGGCAAACAACTTCTGAATATAGCATGGGAAAGAGGCTATGCAAACTGGGCTGGGAGTGCAGGGCAAACATAGCCCTGGAATAAGACAGCACTGAATACAGCAACCAGGAAGTGCAAACCACAACAACAACACAGTGCACAGAGATGTGAGGGTAGTTAGAGAGGAACTATGTGGCCAATGTTTGTTCTGGCAAATGCAGGGACCCAGTACAGCTGCAGACAGCAGCACACATAAACAAACTGTGCTCAAAACTGTATAATATTCCCCGAAGCATTAGCGCTGCGCTATCATGTTAGCACAGCATTAGCACAGAGCTAAGCAGTTTGCCCAGTAAAAACATGTTAGCCCCACGCTAAGCTTCACCATATTCAAAAGTGACATGCAAATGAGCCTACTTAGAAAGTCTGTGAGCAAACAGCCACATTAGCATCTCATCATGCCCTGATTTGCATGCAGTTTGCACAGCGTTACTGCAGGGTCCCACAGCTCCACCTGTAGGTCAGTCTGGAGGTACAGGGGCTGGCCAGGTCCGACCGGACCTCCACCTGTAGGTCAGTCAGGCAGTGCATGATGATAGCTGCAGGCTTCATGTAAACAGTACAGCATGGCATAGCATATTGTACCCCAGGGAACAACACAGCATAGGCACAGGTGGTGGTAGTGCTGCATGCAACTGTCACATTGTAGGTCATGCTAAAATACCCAGCAGATACTACAGTAGCAAGGAGGCCAGTAGTGTGTGGACACAGCATTGCCTATGGTGTGTAGGGCAGTGATGATGACTGCACTATATACAGTGACAGGCCCAACCTGCAGGTGTGCACTGACAGTGGACATTGCTGTTACACTATTGTGTGACCCACAGATGCTGCACCTGTGGCATGGGATGCTCACAGTGACATGTACATTTCTGGCTTTGTGTGCTGTGGCAGTTGTACAGCTGTGCGGTATGTGGCTGGGGGGCATATGTTATCTGAAAGGCACACTGGTGTTGGGGTATTCCCAATACTGGCCCATGTGCAGTGCATGATGTGTCCCAGCCTTGTGGCCACACCTGGTTTGTGGCACAGCCTCACCACCCATACACGCTCCCCTCAACATCCTCCATGCCCACAGTGCTGGATGTGTGTGCTGGCATCTGTTCATGTCCACAGATGTGTAGTCTGCAGGTGTGTGCTGTATGGCCACACTGCCATGCTGTCCACTGGCAGCAGGGTCACCACTTACTGCCTGGCATGGCTGGGACTGGTGGCAGATGATGGCATCATTGTGATGCCATCAGTTAGTAGCATGCTTCCTCTATGTTTGACTTTATCTATGTATCATATTTATTTGTTAGGATCATGCATAACCCGTGCTAAACCCTTGCAAACACCATGCAAAGCCAAAGTGTCATGCAAAGCTGATTGCCCAGGGTTAAGACAAGTTTTCCCTGGGCAGTACTAAGTCACGCAAAACCACTTAGAGCAACGCTAGTCGCTGAATATAGCATTGCACCTGTGTTCATGTCAGTTTGCCCCTTGCATACATTATAGTTTTGCCCAGCAGTAATGCAGTTTGCCAGTGCTATTTGGCCTTTTGAATACAGCAGACCTGCACTAATCCTGCGCTAAACCTGCGCCATCGGTTTTTGCCTTGCGCAAAGTTTTGAATATCTGGCCCATAATGTCACTCATAAAGCACTACAGCTAGAGACTGTGAAGTGTTCTTTCTTCAAAAATATTTCCAGTACCCAGAGCTGGGATAGGGAGAAATAATAAGATTATGAAAATAAATAAGAATCAGTGTGAAAATTCCATGGAATTTCACCAAATTTAAAATTTCAGTTATTTTGCTCTAATTTTATAACTATGCATCTGATTGACACAAAATGTAGCTCATAGACAGTTAGGAAAGGCTTCCATAAGTGTACCAAATATCAAGGTTGTAGGCTGACAGAGGTCAGAGTTATGGCAGGCCAAACATTTAATGAAAATTAAAATTTCTGATAAAACTTTTGCCACAGTTTCAGTATTTATAGAAACTTACAACATGAGTAAGTGGCCATGTTTTAAGTCTCAAGCTTCAACTGGAGCCAAGTTATAGGTAGCCAAGAGTTTGCCAAAATTTAAAGTGCTGTTATTTTAGCATAATTTTGATAGTATTAATTGAAATGTTATACAATTTTCCAGTTACATAGGTTACCACTATATATATATATATATATATAAATATATATATATGTGTGTGTGTGTGTGTATATATATATATATTAGAGGCAAAAACTCTGTTTAATGCATTAGTTAGGGTTGTTACACAGTGACAAAAGTGAGGAAATTCGATGTTAGAGTTGAAACCCCCTTTGCACTCCTCCAGCCCACCCCCCCAACTGGAATCAGGGTGTGCATTGGGGTCATCAACCCTAAGTGTCACCCCATCACATGTGGAAAGAAGCTGAGGAATAGGAGAATGGGGTGACAGTTAGGACCGATGACCCCAATGCACACCCCAATCACCGATTCCAGTTGGGGGGGTGGGCTAGAGGGGTGCAAAGGGGGTTTCAACCCTAACATCAAATTTCCTCACTTTTGTCACTGTAGAACAACCCTAACTAATGCATTAAACTGATTTTTTTGCCTCTAATTTTCCTTCTTTTTGAGAATGATAATGAGAAATAGTGAATGTAATGCAGTGGCGGGAGCGCAGGGGTGATGTCTTGTCGCATTGTAACATTGTGTCCACAAACGCAAATTGTAATGCACATGGTGATGAAAATTGAAACAGAAAGAGGAGCAGTACTGTAGACAGAAATGTTAAAAACAACAGAAACACAACTGCAAATGAAAGCATAAGGTAAGCACATATGGTAACGCGTGAACAAGTAAGTGAAGCAGTGCGGAACCAAGCAGAAATGATAATGGTAAGAGTAATGTAAGCACACAGGCTGGTTTTCCCCAAAATCTGTAAAGAGAAAGACAGTGAGTAGAAAGAGAGTATGCAAAATAATGACTCTTGGAACACAAAAATCAGTAGTTGTAATAGTAAATTGCTTATATCTCAGTAACCGTACGAAATAGAAAAAAAATTTAAAAGTCATATGTATTATCACTTTCCTGGCTGGTTTTACATGTAGCCCATGGGGGCTACAATTTTTTGACAAAAACTCCGTATCTTGTACCATTTTCGAGATACGGGCCCTCAAAGGCGCGGCAAACGCGGTAATGTTATCCAATGGGAAAAAAACAGAAGTTCGGACTGCCATAACTTTTGAACAGTTTAATATTTTTTCATGAAATCTTTGAAAGGGACATCGGGGACCCTGGCCACACATTTCCTGAAGATTTTGGGCCGGTCGCGCAAACCATGCGACCTGTAGGCGCAACCGTAGAATTCCAGAAAAAGCGTAAACGCATGTGCAGATCACGCTTAATACCTCCACAGCCGTGTATCCGACTGGTACAAAACTTGGCATATCCCAAGGAGTATGAGTCTTGATCATGTATTCCAAATTTCAGTCCAACAGTTGCAAAGTTATTAGGGTGCAAAATTTTGGGTTTAACATGTAAATGGCTCCTCAACCCTAACTATGGTAGCACTACCGTGCTACCATAATATATACAGTATATATTGCAAAAAACTGCATTAATGCATCATTTAGTGTTAAACCACAAAAAGTCAGGACATGAAAAATCTTTAGGGTTGCCCCTTCCCCTGGACCAGTCAATAATCCCAAGATTGCCAGATGATGGTGTGTGTCATTGGGGTTGTGAGGCCTAAATATCATCTCATTTCATGTGCAATCATATTGACAAGGGACAGCGAAAAAGAATGGGGTGACATTTAGACCTCACAACTCCAATGACACACCCTGTCATCTGTCAATCTTGGGATGATTGGCGGGTCCTGGGGGGCAACCTTAAAGATTTTTAATTTCCTGGCTTTTTGTGGTTTAACCCTAAATGATGCATTAATGCAGTTTTTTGCTTAGAATTTCATTACATTTGAAGAAAGACTAGAAAAGTAAAAAGTTGTGCAAGTTGGTGGGCATACAGGGCCTTTTGTGCCCCCCACTCCCACCAACTTGCAAGTGTCAGGCCACGTTATACACATAATGGGCCTGATTCTAGAAGGTTGGCACAAGTCACTAACAAATTTGACTTGCGCCAATCACAACTGTGACATTGACCATGCACCCTATTCTAGAAGGGGCAGGGTCTCCACATGTAAGTCCTGTGACTTGCAACATGCGGCCAGGTACACTGAACAGAGGGCAAACCTGGTGAGCATTTAGCAAGCTGCAACATGTCCAACACAGGTCACAGGTGCTCCCCCCCATGTCCGGAAAGCCACAATGTGGTCCTGCAGGGCTACCTACATCCCCTGCCCTTGCAGCATACTGTAACTGCCTCACAGGGCTGCCCACACCCCCTGCCCCTGAATCCCCCATAACAATATGCCCTGCAGGGCAGTGCAGTTAACCCACCTCCTGTGCCCAACCCTGAGTCACTGCTGCAAATCCAGCATTTACCCAGTCCAGTCCGGGTAGTCTAGTGGCCCCCCACACTACCACCCAGTCATGCCAGTACACCCAGCACTTCCAACCTATCCCCAGCCAACGACTGGCACTGCCCAATTCTTACTTCCAGAGCCAACTGCCAAGGAGTTCACTTGGAGCATTTTCTGAATAGACACACTCAGAAATTAATTTCTGAGTGCATCTTTACAGTAGCACTCCTACTTAACTCAGTCAGTGGTTGACCATGGAGGTGAGAGGTGGGTTGTGCCAGTCACTGGCTGGGGCTGGGTGGGGAGTTGCTGGGTGTACTGACATGGCTGGGTGGGGGCCACTAGACTACTAAGGCTGGACTGGGTAAATGCTGCATTTGTGACAGTGGCTCAGGGTCAGGGCATGGGTGGGAGGTTGACTGTGCCACCCTGCATATCACAATGGGAGATTCAGGGTGCAGGGGTTGTGGGCAGCCCTGCAGGGAAGTTATAGTATGCTTCAGGTGTAGGGGGTCTAGGCAGCCCTGTGGGGCACCGACTAGGATATACTGGGCATTGGGGGAGGGAAACTGTGGATTGACTGCTGGGCTACTGGTGGGTCTACAGGACCCCTAGGAGGTGTTCATAAGTTACACCAGCCAAAAGCTGTTGTAACTTACATTGATGGTTCTCCTCTGGGTGTTCTTGTAGAATCCCAACATTGGGGACATTGTTGCTGCACTTCTGGAATGGGGCACAACTGCTGTTGTAAACCCCCTAGCACCATGTCACAGGGGGTTTAAGGTGCAACTGCTGGCATAACAGCCCTTCAGCACAAGTGGCCTGCACCATGTTGCAGGCCACATTGTAGAATTGTGCATGTCACAACTGCTGGTGTAAGTTACCACATGCGCTATTCTCCTTGGCACAAGTGCTGTTATGCCAGGTGTAACTGTACTAGAATCGGGACCAATGACTAAAAAGTACATTGGCAACAGCAAGACCTGCTACCGTACAAATTTCAAGCTAGTACGACAATGGAAATGCTATTTTCAAAATGTGAACTGCGCCACACAATATCTCTGCAAAGAATATTGACTCTGACACATAAACACGTTAATTCACATCTACAGGACATGCCATCAAGACCCTCCAAATTTCAATGTAAAAGACCAAATCTTGTCCTAGATATAACATTTTAAAGTTTGAGATTTTCATTCATTGGAGTTGAAGAGTTCTGCACCTGTTGACATTTTACAGACTCAATGACTGAAAACTACATCCATGACATTAAGGCAAGGTACCCTATCAATTTTAAGCCACCACCACAATGCAAAATGCTGTCTGCAGACTATAAATTGTGACACGCAATATTTCCACAAAGAAATATATTTTATGACATGTAAACACTGTAGTTCACATCTAAAGGACATGTAGTGAACACCCTCCAAATTTCAAGTAAAAAGACCAAACCGTTTCCGAGATATTTAAACTTAAAGATTGGTAAAATTGGCCTGTCTATTGTAATATAAAATCTGGCCAACTTGTTTCTATCTTGTGATCAAAGATTGAGATCAAAGAATCTCTCAATCAAAGAATCTGCAGGCTCACGATCAAAGGATTTGTAGGCTCACAATCAAAGAATAAAAAATGGTCAAACTCTAGTTTTAGGCAGAATTACATGAAACCGTCACCATGCCTCGATAGAACGAAGCCCCCTGAGAAAACTCACCCTCATTTGTGTTCCTAGACCACCCCTGAGCTGAGAAATTTGCATTTTTCAAAGGGCTATCTTGTTCCTTGCTTGCAATGCAGGATCGCAATCAAAGAATCTCACAATCAAAGAAATTGCACGCTTGCGATCAAAGAATACAAAATGGTGAAACCCAAGTTTTTGAAAGATTTAGATGAAATCATCACCATGCCTCGATAGAATGAAGTCCCCTGATCAAAACCCACACTCATTAGTGTTCCTAGGTAACCCCTGAAATGAGAAAATGTATTTTTACCTTGCAATGCAAGATTGTGGTCAAAGAATCTTGCGATTAAAGAAATTGCAGGCTCGCGATCAAAGATCGTTAGCGAGCCGTGATCAAAGAATTTAAAATGTTATAACTCTGTTTTTTACCATTTTATATCAAACCAAAGGCATGGCTCGATAGATCGAAGCCTCTGAGTAAAACCCATTAAGTTTCCCTTCAGGAGTGACCCCAGACCCGAGATATTTGATTTTCTACAATCAGAATTTATAAACAAGATGGTGGACCTTGCAATCAAAGAATTCTCAGAGACAAAGATTCTTTGACCAAGAGGCTGCAAATTCTTAAACCATGAGACTAGACCAGATGTCCAGAACTCCATTCTTTGTTCACAAAATAACCATATCAATTTTCCCATTGACTTATAATGGGAGCTTAAAAGTGCTATAACATTTGAATGCCTCAATATTTTTTCACGGAACATAGAGCGGCATGTTTGACCAGTGATGTTCTTTCAAATGAGCCATGTTGCAGAGTGGCATGCTACACAACAACTGCACAGCACCACAGACAATATCCCCCAAACTGTCACCAAAACTGGATAATTTTGCATTTTTCAGTGTTTTTGTGTGCAAAAACAGTAAGTCCTACCGAAAGCAAATTTGGCAACTCAAGAGACCTACCACACCCCACTGCTCATACCAAATGTCATGCAAATCCGTTGAATGTGTCCAAAGTTATTTATGCCTAACATTTTGACTTTAACATAGAAGTGCCTTCACAACCCTAAATATAGTGGTATGACTGCACCACTATAATTTATACATATACATACATAAATACATAGTTTCACATTTCTAGCATCAATTGGGACTGGGCTATTGCCTGCCAAACATGTTGCCAAAATTTGAATTTTAGTAATGTCCCTCTAATTTTAAAACAACATATCCAAATGTAACCAGATTTGAAACATTGAAATTCCACATGGTCACTTCTGAAAAGTCCATAATTACAGCTTTAAATGGGACTGAATAAAAAGTAAGCAGATTTTCACAGCATTTTGAAATTAAATTTTGCAAGAATGTAAGAATCAAATTTATAAACCCTTGAAACTTAAAAGCTAGAGAATAGAATTCCATTAAATTTGGCATGTTCTTTGACATTACAAGGAAATTGTGCGTGTCAATTTTATTGTATGCTTGCTGTTCAAAATGGCAAAATAACATCTGTACTTAAATTCAAATTCCAGGGGCCAGATATTCAGAACTACACCAGAGGTCAGTGTAATCCAGTGCAGTGCAAATCCAATGCACACAGGCACAGCAGGAGTGATATTCAGAGACTGTGCATGCCATAGTATACCAGCACAACCCAGCAGAATATGGCACAGATGTGCATTGGCACAACTGACAGTGCTCCATGGTGCAAGGAATGATGCCCCATGGCACAAGAAGAGGTGTGCCATGGCATGTGTACACATACAGACACACACACACATAGTTGCACCACAGCAGCAGAGCAATGGGGGGCATGGCACACAGATGGACCCATGAACAGACCAAGGGAGGCACAGCAACAGGCCACAGGAGGCCAACACCAGCAGGGCACAGCAGGGTGTGACCAGGCACCACTCCACCCCCATGCGCAACAGTAGGGAGGCACCAGGAGAAGCCAATGGATAACTGAGAGACACCAAGAGGACCCCTGAAGGCTGCATGCTATGTCCCCCAACACAGCAAGACCAGAGCAGGACACACCCAGGACCATGCAGCCATGCACACATACCCCCACAATACACCCCTGACAGACCACCCATGGGCACCCTCATGACACACCCACTGACTCAGGGGGGGCACCACCACAGTGGGACACGCCACAGCACACAGCAGGGACCTACAGCAGCACAACAGGCACCCCAACATATGCACACTACACAGACAGGTACTGGGCCAGTGCAGCATGGTGCCACACACCACCTGCAAAGCAGACACTGACACAGGCAGGTAGGGCAAGACAATGTATTGAGGACCAGAACGGCCAACTATGTACAAATATATGAGGGAGGGAAAGGTGTAGAACTGAGAGGGATGGGAACAGGGAATAAGGACTGTACAGTTAGAAGGGGACTGGTGGGGGAGGAACAGCAGGGGACACAGGGGATGGTAGGGTGTCCATCAGCGGTGACATGCTGTGCCATCCTATGTCTTCCACAGCATCCAACAGCAAACACCCACCAGTGGATCTGTATCACTGCATCACTTGTAGTGGACATTATCAAAATCAACTGCCGCAACAGCCGAAAATATAGCAGCAGCCTCCCCCACCTCTGGAAACCTAGAAGAGGGGACAGGACAGGCCATCAGTGCAGTGACCCTCAGAACCATGCCCAACCACTGTGTGCATTGGGCAGTGGGAATACACACCCAGAGGGCCTGTACAGGCCATTCACATGGGGATGGATCTATGCCTGCCAGCAAAATGGAACACCACTACAGTGTACATCAGTGGCACCTGCCGCACAGTCACCACCTGACTGCTCATTGCCAGTCCCATGGCACAGTGCCCATGGCACATCACAGCACTGACAGTGGCGGCTGGGTGCACACCCAACCCACCAACAGCTGGCACATGTGTACAATTGATGCACCACAGTGGCAGGCACCAAGCACAGTGCAACATACCCAGCTCCCACGGCACACAGCACAAGCAGTCATGTCCAGACCCATGCCCCCTCCAACCCCCAATAGATGTGTGGAGGCCCATGCCAGTGCCTACATGCTCTCCATGGCTCTGCAGGTGCAGGGGCTGCTCTGGCACCACCTTCTGGTCCTGCAGCTGCCTGCAGAAAGAAAGGGGACAAAATAGTCACCCAGAGATGAACAGCAGAATTTCAAAAAGCTCAGCCCAACTTTGATATGCACATTTTAATGTTAAATTTAACAAAAAGAATTCTGGATGCTTCTTCTAGATGCTACTATATATACATTACATATACATATATATATATATAGATAGATATATATATATATATATATATATATATATATATATGTAAAAACTCAATTTAGTGCATAAGTTAGGGTTGTTCCACAGTGACAATAGCAAGGAAATTCGGTGTTAGGGTTGCCTTGCACCCCACACCCACCTCGCCCCCACCAATAGGCATCGGGGTGTGCATTGAGGTCATCGGCCCTAACGCTCACCCCATTCAATGTATAAACAAGCTGAGGTGGTATAGTATAGGAGAATGGGGTGAGAGGACCGATGACCCCTATGCACACCCTGATGCCTGTTGGTGGGGCAGTGTGGGTGTGGGGTGCAAGGGGTGGCAACCCTAACACTGTATGCCCTCACTTTTGTCACTGTGGAACACCCCTAACTGATGCATTAAATGGTGTTTTTGGCCATGAATTTCCCTTCTTTTTGAGAGTGTGCACTATAAATGGAGGCAGTATAGCACAGTGGTCTAAGGCTCTGAACTGCAAATCTGGTGACATCCAGCAGACCAGAGCTGGGTTTGAATCCCACAGCTTCCACCTGCATACTGTGTGACCCTGAGCAAGTAACTTAACCTCCTTGTGCTCCCAGGTCACTCCTGTAAAAAAGCTTTCAGCTTAGTGTGCTATAAGCAACCAAATTAAATAAATAGTGAATGGAATGTGTGTCCAGAATTGTGTGTACATCCATTCAACGATAGCACAGCGCCATGAGCAAACAACATAACATGCACAATTCAGCAACTGTAAGATCCAGTGACCCAAAAATTGTCACAGTTAAAGATGTATTAGTAATCTTTGCACAATCCAGATGCCAGGAAAATTGGACACATGGTTCAGAAGTTATTGAAGCATAAGGAACAAAATTTACATCCTTTGGAGTGGCATGATTCTGCACCTGTTAATGTTTTACACACCAAACCACTGTAAGTCACCTCTGTACCACTAGGGCTACCTATGCTATAAATTTCAAACCAGTAGCACCATGCAGAAAGCTATGCACAAAACATTAACTTCATCAAGCAGTATCTCCACAGCTATGCATCGCAGAAGACAGTGCAGAAAACAGTAAAAACAATGTTTTGCACTGCACTACGTAAATGCAAAAACACAAACGGTAGCGTTAATGTAAATGGTGATGGAGACAGTGAGAAGAAAATAGTAATGCTAACAGTAATGCAAACACAAGCGCAAATGGTAACACACATGGTAATGCAAACAGAAACAATAATGCAAACAGTAAGAGAAACACAAATGCAAATGTAAATGAAAACAGAAATAGTAACACAAACAGTAATGCAAACTCTAACTGCAACAGAAACACAAATGGTAAGGAAAACAATAACACTAACGGCAATGGAAATGCAATCACAAATGGTAACAGAAACACAAACAGAAATACAAACAGTAATTGCAATGGCGATGCAGCAGGAAACAGTAATGTACTCAACAAAGGAAATGCTACCAAAAATTCAAACGCTAAGGCCAATGGATACACAAACACAAATGGTAACAAACATGTAAATGGTAACAGTACTGCAATCTGAAATGCAAATGGTTATGGTAACACCAATGATGATGCTGAAGGAAACACTAACGCAAATGTAAACTCAAACGCAAGTGTGTACGCAAATGCAAATGGTGACACACACGGTCAAAGTAATGCAATAGGAAATGCAAATACTTATAGTAACATCAATGATGATGCCAAAGGAAACACAAATGCAAATGTAAACACAAATGCAAGCTCGAATACAGAAGCAAATGGTAATGCACACAGTGAAGCAAAAGTAAATGCAAACAAAAACAGTAATGAAAACACAAATGGTAACAGTGATACTAACACAAACACAAATACAAAATCAAAGGGTAATGCACACAGTGACGTAAACGGAAATGCTAATGGAAATAGAAATGGTAACCGTAACACAAATGCAAAAGGTAATGTACATAGTGATGCAAAAGTAAATGCAAACAAAAACAGTAATAGAAATACAAATGGTAACAGTAATGCAAATGCAAATGAAAGGGTAATGCATACGGTGACGTAAATGGAAATGCTAATGCAAACTGTGACAGAAAATGCTAACGGTAACAGTAATGCAAATGCACGCCCTTTTTTTCCCCAAAAAGGTGCATTCAAAAGCACAGTGAATACAAAGACTGTATGCATAATAATGGCCTTCGGAGCAAAAAATCAGCGCTTGGAGTACTAAATTCCTTGTATCTCAGGAACCGTACGGCATAGAAAAAACTTTGAAATCTCATATTATTTTTGAATTTCCAGGCTAGTTTTGTAGTTAGTCCCCCTCTGGGGGACTAAGAATTTTTCTGATGAAAAGTCCATATCTCGAACCGTTTTCAAGATGCGAGCCCCGAAAGGCACAGAGGATGCTGTAATGTTAGCCTAGGGGAAAAATTGTAAAACTTAGAATGCATACTTTGCAACCCTCTAATATTCTGTCACCAAACCACCAACAAGCATATCTGAGAGATTTTGGCTTTCTTCCTTCCAAATTTCAGCCCAAAAGACCAAACCATTCATTTGCAGCAGGGTGGCAAAAATTCCCTATTGTTTTGGCCATAGTGTTGCAAAGTACTTTGGCAAATCATGACACTTGCACAAATAAAATCATGAAAGTGTTACATATGCGACACTACTTTGTGACACTACATTTTACAGAAATTTAAAAAAAAACGTTTCTGGGGTGTTTTACCCCCAAAAAAAGACATGGCTAGCATCCTGAGGGCTCAACTAGGTGAACACAAGAATTGTGTTCCTAGAAGGACCCAAATTTGAATGCTAAGCATGTCTGTGACCACCAACTAAAAACAAGATGGCCAATTTGTGACACTACAAGGGTCATTTGCGTAAGTAAAAAGTGCATTTGTGACACTTTCACATAATTTATCTTTTCCCATTGACTATAATGGGAAATTTGTCTTTTGAATAACTTTTGAACCTTTTATTATTTTTTCATGAAATCTTTGAAAGGCAGATTGGGAACCCTGGCTGCATGTTCTCTAAAGGTTTTGGACCAGTTGCACAAACTGTGTGACCTGTAGGAATGAGCAAAGAATGCACAAAAATGCATGATTTATGAGTTTTTCAGTGCTCTGTAGCTCCACAACCATGCATCCAACTACAAAGAAGCTTGGCAGGTCCCGAGATCTGTGGTACCAGACCAAGCATACCAAATTTCAGGCAAATCTGTCATACAGTGGTAAAGGTATTAAGCTGCCAAATTTCAGATTTAACCTTAAATGGGGTACTCAACCCTAACTATAGTGGCACTCTGTGCCACATTATATATATATATATATATATATATAGAGAGAGAGAGAGAGAGAGAGAGAGAGAGAGAGCGAGGATACACAGTTGCACATACCCCAATAATGCAAATCATCATGGGAAACATATGCAAATCCCCATGAGAGAATTTGGAATGGCTCAACTTTAAGCAGAATTGCATGGTGCCAGAACACCTCACTGTGCAATCAGCAAATGTTAAGAACAGCAGACACATACATGTGCTTAATCCTCATCTGGACTCATCAGTGTGCCATATCTATGTCTTAGCCCAGGGAGAGGGAGCCAACCACCCCTTAAGGGGTATGTTATTTGTTTGGGTCAGGGGGGCCCAAAGTAGAGAAGGAAAACAACTACAAATAACCCCAGAGCAAATGCCATGAGGCATGGGTTATCCTGGAGGATATTGGCCAGATATATATATTCACTGTAAATTTAAAACTGCTAAACCAATGTATCCAGTTATGTTAAACACCAGGATACATTGGATATGCATATCAAATGTTAAGGGCATGCCTGCAAGAGCAGAGATGGTACAAACATTCACTTTTTTGAAAATTCTCACAAATTTTGCAAATATTTACATAAAAAATGTTGAGCCCTTGTAACCTGAAAATCTCATAGCCAATTCTCTCCATAGTTAAATTATTCTATAATTATTCCAAAAAGGTTATTCATGCTTAGTTATACATGACTAGCTCCAAAGGTGCCTGAGTTACATGCAGATAAAAGGTTTTATGAAATTTCCCACAAAAATAAAATAACACAATTTAAGCACATGTAATTCATAGACAATGCATCTTAATGTCATGAAATCTGGCAAATGTTTAGAACACTTACCATCAAATAATCATGCCAAATTTGGGATCTCTGGAACAATAGATGGCTAAGGTATATGCAGATACAATTTTTCATGAAATGTTCCACAAAAATAGATTACACAATTTAATCACATATATTTTGAGACAGTCCATCCTAATGTTATTCAGTTTGGTACATTGTTGGAACATCTATAATCAAGCAATCATGCCAAATGTAAGATCTCTGGCCCAATAGGTGGCTGAGGTATATGCAGATAAAAATGTTTATGAATTTTCCCACAAAAAATAAAATGACATACTTTGAGCACCTGCTATTTTGAAACAATCCATCCTAAATTCATGATGTTTGGCATCTCAGTAGCACTCTTCTCAGACAAGCCTGCCAAACATCAAATCTGTAGCTCAAGAGATGACTGCATTATGGCCACATTAATAAATGTAAAAACATTTCACAAAATGGTAAAATTCCACAAATTCAGCGTTTTCTCATTCCCCACAGCTCTAGTTGTCATGACAACCAAGTAGGACATGTGAATGAAGCTCAAGATGTTTATAGTTGTCATGATAACCTCAAGAAATAAACTTAGCATCATTGTTCACTGTTGCCCATCCTTGTCTTTTATAATGTATGGGCAACTGTGAACTGTGGCAACAAAAAATAATTTTTTTTAAAAGTTATGTATCCAAATGGACAGCAGCCAACATCACTGTACATACTGGGCTGTTTGAAATGGCCACTGGAAATGCTATAAACCAAACATGGACAAATGCACATCAAAATAACTGTCCTCCAACTCGTGGATATTAAATCTGCATTTAGGAAGGTAATGGGAGCATCTCCTATCCTTGCTAAATTGTTTTCTGGACTGGTGAAGTTCTATGTTTGACAATCATAGATTTTCTCTACAGTACTGACAAAAAATGAAAAAGATCAGCAAGGCTGTCAGAGTCGGATGAGCATGAAGACGTTCCATGTTGCTGTGTTTAGCGATGGTGTGCACCGGGGTGGTGTTTCTTTTCCAGATAACAGTCAGTAGGTGAAAGCAGTGGACAACACTCACCCCCAGTTAATGGATTTAGCAAGAAAGATGCTTACACAAAGGTAGTGTTAGGAGCTGTGTATTCCTTCATGCATAACAGGCAATAGCAAAACAGGGCAATCTTACATTTTGACCGACTACTTAGGCATCATCAGAGATAGTGAGCCAAGTGCACAAATGGGTTTACATCCACTTAATACTCATTACATTAATTAGTGATAACCAATGGTGAACTCAAAGCATTTAAGCATAGGCCAATCAAGTTACTAAGTGAATCAATTATTATATACACTGCAATAACAAATGTGAGAATATAAATCAAATATTCAGAGCAATTTCAGAACTCATTCTCCTCCGAAGTCAATTATTGACAATGAAGTGTTTCTTCACACTTTAATCTTATTTCACACTCTCTTTCCAGTCTGCAGCCTGTATTAAAAACACCAAACAGAAGTGAAATTAGATGTCATTCATCTCTTACAGCAGGAGAATATGTTCTGAGATTGCCCCGAATATTTGATTTTTGTTCTCACATTTGCTATTGCCTGTTACACATGGAGGAATAAATAGCTCCTAATATTATATTTGTGTAAGCAGCTTTCTTGCTAAATCCACGTGCAGGGGTGAGTGCTCTCCACTACTTTCACCTACTGGGTCTGCTCATGGCAAAGGGTTACCAATGTGCCAATGGAACTGTATCACTAAATTAAAAGAGAATGAAAACATCTACCGCTATTATACAGTTTGTTTTTAATAGATGGGCATATAGACAGATACTGTACATACTGTCAAAGTCCTGGCTGCAACCTTTTTTTTTTTGTTTTATGTTCCATCTCTAAAAATACACATATTGCTAGGTCAAATTTGTGACACACAGATCACTGCATGTTGTACCCTTTATAGTAGGCATATGGTTTTGTTTCAACAAATAAAAGTATTTTTAAATGTGTGTGCTGTCTCTTTTACAAAAAACAATGCTTTCCACCCCATTATATATATATCCACTTGTTAAGGGATTGCTTTCTGTTTCGGGTTTAAAAGTGTCATTTGATTGATCTTGGGTTCCCACACTGCTTGCTGCACCATGACCAGTTGTTTGCTGTGCCACAGTGTTCCGTGATTCTGTTAGTTTAGTTGCCCTCCTGGAGATGAATTTAAAAATGTATTGGAAAGTACCAAACTATGAACTGATTACTAAAATGTTTGTTTCATAAACTGTATTTGTATTTGTGTTTCTTTTTGCAATGATTTTGAGTTCCCACACTGTTTGCTGTGCTAGGCTGTTTTCTTGCTGTTTTGGTATGGTACTTGGCTGGATTTAATTCTGCCTAGGTTTGCCCTTATTCTATTATTGTTTTGAGGGGTGCCCATGATGTTTGCAGGGCCATATGTTTGCTGCATTACATTATGGTGAGTGGCTAAGGATGCCCTCTGTTTACGCCATGTTGTTTAAGATTATCTGATCCCCTTCACTGGCTGATATTCCTTTTGTTGGGGGTGGTGGTGGTAATGGTTTATTTAGTTTTCAGTGAGACTCTTTAAACTGTGATCCCTGAAAATCCAAACATGCAAAGTGCAAATTTAAGGTAGAGTGGTGTTTTATTCAGTATTCTTGAGCATTTGCCATACGATTACCTTTAACTCTGACAGGATGCTTTAACTAAATATTGACTATATACCTGGGAAAGTGATTTTGGATGCTAACTTGTGGGGTAGGTCAGGGGTGCCAAATGCTTCCAGTTTGGCTTGCAGTCCAATTTGCTAACATGCTCCACTGCCTCAGCATGGCCTAAGGGCCTTATGCTTGCTGTGGTAGCACAGTACTGATAGTTCACTGTTGCCGATACATCATTGTCCATGTGTATTTTTCTTTTGGTTCTTTTGGGGTGGGGGCCTTAATACTGTGCTGAACTGTGATTATTATGTTTGTCCTGATTTGGGGGAGGGAGGCCCAAGAGATGCATTTTTCCAGGCCTGCTTAAGGCTCGGTCACCTGGAGAGTGCCATGTGTTTTCTTGGATTGAGGAGGGTTGGGTGGAAGAGTGTGGGCCGAGAAGCACGCCTGGAAAGATGCATCTCCTGGAGCTCCCGTGTTAAAATGTGGTCTGGTCTTTTTTTATTTTAAAGTGAGATGCTGTGGAGTTGTATGTACAGGCAATGTTTGTTTCCAGGTGTGCTTGTTCACAGAGGCTCTCTCAGTCACCTTAAGCACAATGCTTTCTTGCCTCAGTGGGTGGTGGATAAGCACACCTGAAAAGATGCTTTGTCTGGATTAATATACTGTGCTGAACTGTGATTGCTGGCTTTTTATTTAAATCGAGGCCTGTGGTTGGAGGGGGGCAGTCCTGGAGATGCATTTTTCCAAGCCTGCTTAAGGCTCGGCAATCTTGAAAGTGCCATGTGCTTTCTTGGATTGGGGAGGGGTGGGTTGGTGGAAGGGTGTGGGCTGAAAAGCACACTTAGAAAGATGCATCATCTGGGGTTGGTGTGTTGAAATGATGCTTTGATTCATGTTGAATTTTGTGATTGCTGTCGTGTGTTGAAATGTGCTCTTTTTTGTTGTTTTAAGGTGAGACGCTGAGGGTTTGCATACAGGCAATGTTTCTTTCCTGGTGTTCTTGTTCACAGGGGCTCTTTTGGCCATCTTGAGCACCATGCTTTCTTGGCTCAGTTGGTGGTGGATAAGCACACCTGGAAAGAAGCTTTGTCTGGATTAGTATACTGTGGTGAAATGGGATTTTTTTTGTTTAAATTAAGGACTATGGTTGGGAGGGGTCCAGGAGATGCATTTTTCCAGGCTCGCTTAAGGCTTGGCCATCTTGAGGGTGCCATGTGCTTTCTTGGTTGGCGGAAGGGTGTGGGACAAGAAGCATGCTTGGAGCAATTCATCGTCTGAGGTTGTTGAGTTGAAATGATGCTTTGATTCATGCTGAATTTTGTGATTGCTGCCTTGTGTTGAGATGTGTTCTTTTTTTATTTTAAGGTGAGATGCTGAAGGTTTGCATACAGGCAATGTTTCTTTCCAGGTGTGCATGTTCACAGAGGTATCACGTCATTACAGCGCATCAAATGCAGCTCAAGCATTACTGTGCAGTATTAACATCTCAAGTCCTTTCAGCATGCAGTATATTTCAGTGCAAGCACATTCAGCACAAACATGGCAACACTTAGCACCTGTGTACCCCTACAGCCCGTATCATAGCGGCTCAATTTCTATGGTAAACGAATGTACCTTGTGCCGGCAAAATTTCATGTCCAAGGAGCTCTGTGGTGGTTGTGAAGCCAGAATGTTGTTTTTTTTTAATTTATTTTTCATCCATCACATGCCTGCCAAAATGTGTCTAAACTTCTTGGTTTGTCAGCATTAGTAACACCACTGATAGGAGTGAGGATGGCTGCAGCAAATCTTAGCTGCCGCAATTCTGACACAGATTTGGATTTCACTGAACGTTATCACCCTATTCATTTGAGCCCCTGCTGAAGTCACTGAACACAGTTTTGGAGGTGTTTGTGAGCTCTGAAGATGAACAGAAGAGCTCCAAAAATGAAATACTAGCCTGTCTCTTATTTAAATGGTAAGGCTTAATCATGGTGAGGACTGGCACCTGCAGTGCTTTTGATTATTTCTGTAGTATGGTGCTAAAGTATTGCTTCTGTCATCAATATCACACATTACTTATGGAATGGAAGTTCCTTGCAGTGATGGGCACGTGACAGTTATCATAAGCAATAAAGAGTAAGAAGATTGTGTCCTAGATATGACTTAGGTGAAATGTAATTAGCACAAACAGCAAGCACTGAACTAACCACGCGTACATTAACCGCGCAGATTTTTCTTGCACTGACTTGACATGGAACAGTTCACAGATGCTTTCTTGGCTTGGTCAGTGCTGGATAAGCACACCTAGAAAGGCGCTTTGCCTGGATTAGTTTACTGTGCTGACTTGTGATTGCTGGCTTTTTGTTTAAATCGAGGCCTGTGGATGGGGGAGGGGTTAAAGGTGATGCATTTTTCCAGGCCTGCTTTAGGCTCGGCCAACTGGAGAGTGCCATATGCTTTCTTGGATTGGGGAGGGGGAGTTGATGCAAGGGTGTGGGCTGAGAAGCATACCTGGAAAGATGCATCATCTGGGTCTGTTGTGTTGAAATAATGCTTTGATTCATGCTGAATTTTATGATTGCTGCCTTATGTTGAAATGTGGTGTTTTGTTTTCATTTTAAAGTAAAATGCTGAGGGTTTGCATACAGGCAATGTTTTTTTCCAGGTGTGCTTGTCCACAGAGGCTCACTCGGCCATCCTGAGCACCATGCTTTCTTGGCTCAGTGGGTAGTGGATAAGCATGCCTGGAAAGGTGCTTTGTCTGGATTAGTATACTGTGCTGAACTGTGATTGCTGGCTCTTTGTTTAAATCGAGACTGGTGGTTGTGGGGGCAGGGTTCAGGAGATGCATTTTTCCAGGCCTGCTTAAGGCTCTGCCATCTTGAGAATGCCATGTGCTTTCTTGGATTGGGGAGGGGGAATTGGTGGAAAGGTGTGGGTTAAGAAGTATACCTGGAAAGATGCATCATCTGGGGCTGGGCTGTTGAAATGACACTTTGTTTTCATACTGAATTTTGTGTCTTCTACCTCGTGTTGAAATGCAGTCTTTTCTTTTCATTTTAAAGTGAGATGCTGAGGGTTTGCATACAGGCAGTGTTTCTTTCCAGGTGTGCTTATCGACAGAGACTCACTCAGCCATTTTGAGCACCATGCTTTCTTGGCTTGGTGGGTGGTGCATAAGCAGACCTGGAAAGATGCTTTGTCGAGAATTAATGCTGATTTGTGAGCACTGCCTTTTTTATGTTGTCTCACACTTGCACAGCCAAAATATTGCATTGGTAGCAGATTTGGAGGTGCGGTCACTGTGGGCAAATGCAGGGCATACATTAGTAGGTGCATCCCTCATTCCCCAATAAGGCAGCTGCAGGCACTGACACCAGCAACACATAAACTGGCCACCAGATCAAAGAAAAGGTCCACTGCAATGAGAGCCAAGCTTCTCATGCAGAGGCATGCCTTTCCGGTGAACCAGTTTACAAAACATGGTCAGCATGCCACCGCAGAGAGTCCTGACCATCTGAATTTGCCAGTGGGGGAGCCCACACCCCATTGGCATAATGCAACTCCCCCATTTAAATTGTGCCAAGGGGGTGCCCAGTCCCCCTCAGCATCATGTCCCCCCTTCCCAGTTTAATTTTCGGACAAGGGAGCCCACTCCCCAACAGCATAATGCCCTCCCCCATTGGTTGTGTGCCGATGAGGGTGCCCAATCCCCTGTCATCTACAGAACCCCACAAAAAAACACTCAGGTGGCACACTGGGATTCCACTCCAGCATGCCAAATGCCCCTGTAAAAAAAAAACAGTCCTGCAATTTTTTTTTAAACCTGCAAAGTGGAAAATGGTCCCTCATTGACTCTGGTGGCCCTGCCCCAACCCACGTCTGCCCCCTGAGCACTCTCCCTCCCCACACCCCCTCACCCTATACTTACCTCCAGAGCATGACACAATGATCTTTGGTGAACCGGAACACGTCTGCACTATTCAAAGCTGACCGCGAACTGAAGAAATGCTGGTAAACTGTATAATGGCATAAATGGGTTTTTTTCAACTTTGGCATTTTTTGGACTTTTTTCTCCAAATTTTTAATGTGGGGTTCTTGGGACCCCTCCTCATGAGTTCAGCCACTGTTATTGCATTATTTATTCCCAAAAGATTATTTCATAGTCACTGTGAGGAATCACCTTTTCGGGATCAATTTACAAAATGGCATGGCCACTGTTCATGGGGGGGGGGGCTCTCAAAATGCCTATGTTGCAAATTTGGTGAAAAAAATTCCAAAAATGGCTGTTTTATTAGCTTGCATTGTGCAGTTTCCATGCATGCTTGTAACTTCATGAACTTGTAATATTTTTACTCCAGATTTTCAAAATAGACATTTTTCCACACATCCTTATGAACAGTACAGATGTAATTTTACATATCCTGCCTGAAATGTTTTTTCACACTTCCAGCATAGAATAGCACAGCCGCTATGCAAAATCCATTTTTAGAACAGTTTGAGAAAATGTTGGTGATGCTGTTCATGAGCAGAGTACCTAAAATGCCTATGCTGAAAATTTGGTTGATGAAAGTCCATAAAATGACTCTGTTACAAGCGTGCTTTGTGCAGTTTCCATGCACCCTTGTAACTTCACAAATTTGAAATATTTTCATGCCAGATTTTCCATACTGGCATTTTTTTACATCTCCGTATGAACAGTACAGCTGTCATTTTTCACATCCTGCCCAAACTGCGTTTTTGCACCTGTGGTGCACAATGACGTGGTCACTGTGTGAAATCAACTTTTAGGACAGATTAACAAAATCACAGTGCCACTGTTCATGAGGGGAGGTCCCAAAATGAATATGTTGAAAATGTGGTTAAAACAAATTCCAAAAATAATTGGGTTATGAACATGTGTTGCTCAGTTTCTATGCCTGCTCATGACTTCACCAATTTTTCATATTTTCACTCCAGATTTTCAGCGTTGTCATTTTTTCACACCTCCTTGAGAACAATACTGTTGCCATTTTTCACGTCCTGCCCAAAATGTCTTTTCATGCCTGTGTTGCCAAATGGCATAGTTGCTGTGCAAAACCACCTTTCTACTAACAAAATGATAGTGCCACTCTTCATGGGTTAGGGTCACAAAAAGTCCATGTTGAAAATCTGTAGTGAAAATACCAACAAACACCTACAGCGTTATTGTTTCCAACTGTAACATCCCACCCAGTAGAGACTGACAGGCAAGAGGGGTGTGACTTGGGATCATTGGCTGTATTGCTCATGTCATTCTACCCCCGCCCCCCACCCTGCAGCCACTGACAAGCACTGAGATGCACCTTGGAGTGTTCAGTCCTAAAGTTCACCCATTGTTTTATTCTGTACCCATCTCAGTGTATTTTCTTATGAAATGGGGTAAGTAGAAGGCCCAAAGATCCCAAAGCACACCACAACACTTGTCAGTGTCTACAGGGTAGGGTGAAGTAAAATGGAATGAGTGTTATGGCTGATGGCCCAAAGGCATGCCCCAACGCCTGTCAGTCTCTGCAGGGTGGGGGTAGAGTTGGCATCAGTTCAATACTTCACTGCCATTCCTATTATGCATCTCTCAGTCCTGCAGTACCAATGCCAGCGAGACAACATTCAGTATTGACAAATGCTTGTTTGTTTAAAGCGAGACCAGTGGTTGTGGGGGGGGGAGCCAGATGATGCATTTTTCCAGGCCTACTTAAAGATCGACCAACTTGAGTGCCATCTGCTTTCTTGGTTTGGGGAGGGTGTGTGTGTTGGTTGAAGAGTGTAGGCCAAGAAGCACACCTGTAAATATTCATCATTTGGGGCTGGTGTTTTGAAATGATACTTTGTCTGGATTATTCAAGCTGGTTTCAGTAAGCAAACTTCCTACCCTCACCCTCTGGTATATAGATTAATCACAAAATGATGCTTTTTCTCCTGCTGTATTTTACCCCCTCAGAAAAAAAAAATCTGACACCAGCTCCAAAACTTAAGTTCCTTGCTTGGAGCTTCTCCCCCATGTTTTATGCATAGCGATGTCAGCACATCAACAGCCAGGTGATGTGCTCCATAGACTACAACGGGGTCAATTTTTTCACGCTGCATTTTAATTATACTTTTAAGTGCAGAATGTGAGAAAGGAATGCTGCCAATTAACTAACAAAGTCCTTGTTAGTTGAACAATGGCCTTCCTTTCTCAAATTCTATTGAGTACAGTATACGGCCTTGCTGTTGATGTACTCGCATCGTGAAATGCGAAAATGTGGAATATGCAGCTCAAAGTATGGAAATGGGAGCATTTCAGATAGCTGCTCCACAGAGCGGGTGTAAGTGTATTTGTAAAATATGACCCACAAAAAGAATATCATTTCAGAATTAGTCTCTAAACCAGAGGTAAGCTACCAAATATGTTGGAGGTGGGGAAGGGATAACTTTGCTTACTCACAGCCTGTTCTTTCAAGATTTATGTGTGAGCCTGTTATGTGTTTGCATGTTAACGCACTTAAATCTTTGTGTATGCTTTGTGTACTTGGCATTTCATTTGTAAGCCACTGTGATTGTGCCTCCATTTTGTTTGCTGGCAAGTTCAGGCATGCCTGTATTTTGTCTGCAAGGAAAGTGCGATCATGCCTCCATTTTCTTTGCTGACAAGTTCAGGTGGGCCTCCCTCCATTTTGGCCATGTAGCCACACTCTACCACGTGCACCATGTGTGCTGCTGTACTGTACCGTGTGTTGCTCTGCTCATGCAGCATCACCATGTGTGCTGCTCTACTCTACCACATGCAGCATTACCATGTGTTCTTCTCTACTGCACCTCATGCAGTGTCATCATGTGTGCTACACTAGTCTATCTCATGTGGTGTCACCATGTGTGCTGATCTACTCTACTGCTTGCTGCTCTACCTCATGTAGCATGGCTCCACCTCATGCAATATCACCATTTGTGCTTCTCTAGTGTACCCCTTGCTACTCTACTCCACCTCATGCAACATAACCATGTGTGCTGCTCTACTCTACCTCATGCAGCATCACCATGTGTGCTGCTGTACTCTACCACATGCTGCTCTTCTCATGCAGCATCATCATGTGTGCTGCTGTACTCTACCACATGCTGTTCTACTCTTCCTCATGTGGTGTCACCATGTGTGCTGCTCTACTCTACCTCATGCTGCATCACCATGTGTGCTACTCTACCTCGTGCTGCATCACCATGCGTGCTGCTCTACTCTACCTCATGCTGCATCACCATGTGTGCTGCTCTACTCTACCTCATGCAGTGTCACCATGTGTGTTGCTCTACTCTACCTCATGCAGCAAAACTATGTGTACTGCTCTGCTCTACTCTACTCTACCTCATGCGGTGCTACTCTATTTTGTCTTGTGCCCACCTCGTTGTTTTTAGTGAGTGAATTTATTAATATATTCTGCCCTGTGTTTTATTATGGCATCATGGATTTTTTTTGTTATGTTGTGTTATAATAGTTTTGGAAAAATGAATTAAATCGAAACAAGAAGACATCAAACACCATGTGTATCTGCTGCTGGCTTGCACCGTGGGGCTCTGAAGAATTGTTCTGCACTGTTCATGGTAAAAGAAAGAAGTTAGCGGTGCCAGAATAACTTAAGAAAGTATCCACAGTGCATTCAGGAGTATAAAGAAAAAGCAAAAGGATGTGCATGGCAGCACAGAGAGAAAATGACCAAAGAGCAATGCATACTTGCTAGACAGAAAAGTCAATTGCAAATGCAGGAATCCAGGAAAAGGAAGGACATGACTCTGGATACTGTAAATCCATCTGTAAGCCCTTCTGTAACTAAAGAAACCAGTAAACAAACAGCAGAACAGAAAAGAGCATATTGGAGAGAGAGAAAAAGAGAACAATGCATGATGATGACCTCCCAAAAATGCAGAAGAATCAATCTGAAATGGCAACAAGGATATCATGAAGTAAAGAAGACATGGACTTGGGACTGGCCCAGTGGCACTGAGAGTTGAGGCGCTGGATGCCACACTTCACACTATGCCAGTGACCAGAGTTCGGGACCGAGCTTAGATGCCGGGAGTCGGCAGGGGTGGGTGGGGATTGAGCACATGCTGGGCTGCTCTCCTCTCCAGGGGGGAGGACTGGACATCACTCAGCATGCCAGCAGCTCCTGGTGGAGACAGGGGGTGCTGCAGCATGCAGGGCAGCACATACATAGCATGGCTGCAGCTTCGCAGGGTTGCCGTACACTGTAGCATCAGGGACATGCACCACGTGCAGGAGTGGGGAACATACACCAGTACAGGGAAAACACTGATGTACAGGTTAGGTGATGGCACCTGCCCTCATGCCCACTGCCGGGTCCAACATTGCCTGGCCTTCCAGTTTCCTACATCTGGCCTCTCACCCACAAATCTGAGACTGACTGTACAGAGTACCCAAGAGGAGGGGCAACCCACCCCGGTTAAGCTGGGGGTGCTGGTTGTGTGAGTTGAGAGGGAGGAGAGAGGAGGCTCAGGTTGGAGGACTTCAGGCAGGGCAGGGCAGGAAGAGGCAGGATATCTAAGAAAGGCTCCACAGACCATGACTGGAGGGAAAAAAATAGCAAAAAAAAGAAAGCGTGGAACACCAATTCCATTACCAGAACCACTAACACCACAAATCCAATGAAGACAGAAGTAAGCATACTGTCTAACACAACAGAAACTCAAATGAGACCCCCTCCTATACCAGCAGAAACATGATACTGGTTGCTCTGGACAAACGCACAAAACCAGTGATGGACCCTAAGTCAGAAAACGCAATTAGAAAGGCTGTGCAGGGAGCGCATGAAGGACTGCCCAGGCCCCCGACCAGGTTTGCTGTGACAATCGCAAAACTTATCTCCTTGGCCACACCCAAAAAACAGGCTGCCCTCTCAAAGTTTGGATGTTGCACAAAACTGGACAATAAATTAACACAAGTCCAACAACAGAAATGTAATTCAGTTAAACAGCACAACAGGAAGGCAGATAACTGAAAAAAGAATTCATCAACACATTTCTTGTTCTGAAAAAGTACCCCCTACTACAAAAAGCAAGCATGTGCCTGGGGATCAGTTGAAATTGAATGATGCAAGTATCAAAGAGTGAACAAGTTAAAATGAGCACCAGTCACAAGTTGGGAATATCTGTTGAGATGAAGAAGAAAGTACAAGATTTTTATGATATATCAGCAACACCACTTCAGCACAAAAAGATGTTTTCAAAATTAACCGGAAAAGCCAGATCATTCCTAGACAAAACTCTGAAAAGGCTGCATCATGAATTCTGTCAGCAAAACCAAGATGAGAAAATCTGACTGACTAAATTCAGCAGTCTCCGTCTCAATAATAGCAACTTTGCAAAGGAACAAAAACAGGACCAGTGTCTTTGCAAGTATTGCACCAATGCTAATCTAAAGCTGCTAGCAATAAACATATTTGCTGAATGGAAAAGACCACTGGAATACAAAGTTTCAAATATTAACAAAGTAGTAGAGCTGACAATGTGTGCAAAGAAGGAAGGCTTGTTTAAGCGGGCCTGTACTGAAATATTTTCTAAAAAGTATAGCGCTTCTGCTATTGACAAAGCACTGGAAGAAGTTCTACATACACATGGAACTGAGGAGGTGAAATTGCAACCTGGGACAGCATGACCATTTCTAAGATCATAAATGGATCAGAAAGTAAACAAACAAGAAAAACCATGAAACAAAAAGTTGACCCATTTTGATGTCTGGTTGAAGTTTTGAAGGAGGACTTCCTGTTTCTGGGTCAGCATCTACATGTAGCATCCTGGCAACACCATCAATTCAAATCACTCAAGAATAACATTCCTGATGGCTGGATATTGATAGTTCAAGATTTTGAAGAGAACTACACGTGCAAGTACCAGGATGAAATTCAGTCATGCCATTGGCACCATGAGCAAGCCACTGTTCACCCTATTGTGACATACTGTACTACAGGTGTGAAAGATGTACAGAAGCAGTTACAGAGTCACTTGTCTTCATATCTAGTGACCTCAAACATGACCACCACACACTTCTGCATTTCGTCAACATGTCCAATTCTTCCCTCAGAAACATATGTGGCATCAATATTGAGAAACAGGTACACTTTACTGATGGGTGTGAGAGTCAGTACAAATTGACATGAACCTTCCACAATGTATCATTAGCTCCATCACTATATGGAATCCCAGTAGAATGGGATTTTTTTGGATCCAGTCATGGAAAAGGACCCTCAAAGGGTGAGAGTGCAGTGTTGAAGTCACGTCTAACCCTAGCTGTACAGTCAAAGCAAACTGTGATTTCAAAAGCTGCATACCTCTTTCAGTACAGTATGAGGAATTTAACAAAGGAACCTGCCATCGAAGGTTGCACTCATTATCGCACAACATTTTTCTGTGTCGGTAACAAAAAATTAAATGAATTGCAGGACCAGAACTAAAAACAGTACATGGCACATGAAAGTTTCAGAGTGTTCGATCAGCAGTGGGTGGTGTTAAAGTCCAAGACTACAGCTGTTTATGTGGGCCATGCAGAAAAGAGGACGGTCCATGTGAAAATGCAAAATATGTTTACAGGAGAAGAGGACTATTCAGACTATACCTGAGTATGTGTCTTCAGTGAAGGATATAGAATCTTCAGGGCCCTCTGCCTTGCCAATTCCAGTCTCCAGTGCAATCACTTGCATGCCCACTCCTTTTTCTGATATTGAGACTCCTGGGCCATGTACATTGCTGATTCCAATCTCCAGTGCAATCACTTGCACACCCACTCCTGCTTCTGAGATCGAGACTCCTGGGCTCTCTACATTGCCAATTCCTGTCACCAATGCAACCACTCATGCACTCACACCTGCTTCTGATATGGAGATGCCTAGGCCCTCTACATTGTCAATTCCTGTCTCCAATGCAATCACCCAGCACACCCACCCCCACTTCTGATATCGCACCTCCAGTGATGACCAGTACGTCTACTGTTGCAAATCAGAGTAATGAACATGATGCTTTTGTAACAGATTCTGCAGCCAGCACAACAACCAATACATCACCTGTTGCCAGCTCATCTGCCAGAAGACAAAAGAATGATGACAACGTACAGACAAGTCAGTTTTATGCCATTTATTACTTGAACACTTTTTACAGTGGACAAGTAACATCATTTGATGAAATGAAACAAGAATTTGAATGTAAATTTTTGCAATGTAGCAGGGATGGCAAATTCTCTTGGCCACACCACCCGAGCATTGATGTCATAAAGGGAAGATAACTTATTTATGGATTGATAACAGTGCAAGAACAAGAAAAATTCAACATATCACCAGCTGACCTGAAAACCATTGCAACAAACATGAAAAACTGAAACAACATTGGAATTAACAGACTTTGAAGGAGAGATCACATGAAGCCTCTGACTGTGTAGAAGCTTTTCTTGAGCGTGCCTGCTGTTTCCTCCTCTAACTCCCATTTAGATTCCCCTTTTTATTTGAAACTACTTATTATCAAGAGGTACTGGTGTGCTGCAACCCTACAGAATACAAAAGAAGTGAATTTCAAGGGATTTAGCTTGCCATGGAGGCAGAAATGCGAGCTGCTCCACTGCACCATACTCTGCTAATCACGAAGACCACTCCTTTATCCCTGAAGCGATTTCTTGAGGAATTCTGTCCCCTTAGGGATGAGGTATGTTCTCTGACTGAGGAAGTGAAAGTGGCGACTAGCAAATTAGGAGATTTAGCACAATGCACAGGTGACTGTGAGGTATGCATTATCTCTTTAGAGAAAAAGCTAGAGGAAGTTGACCTGGCTATGGTGCTTGTCAGACAAAGTGTGGTTAAACTAGAAGCCAAGGTTGAAGACCTTGAGGGCAAAAGCCATCACAACAACATGGTGGTCATTGGGTTACCAGAGCAGGAAAAAGGTTCCAACGCTGTACTATTTGCACAGAAACTAGTACAAAAAATAGCAGGCCATTCTCCCTTTGGCTCTGAATACATCATGGGAAGGGCTTACTGAGCCTTAAGGCCTATGCCACCATCAGGGGCTCAACCTAAGACATTTATTTTTAAGTTCCTCAATTACCAGGAGCATCAGCATCTCCTGGTGAAAGCCAAAGAGCTGAAAGAAGTGCTTTGGGAAGGATCTCCAATTCGTATCACCCAAGACCTCTCCCCATCAGTGCGACAGAAGATGGCTGAGTATCACAATGTGGTTACCAAACTACTAGCTGCAAATGTCCATTTTCAGATGCTGTATCCTTTTTTTTTAAATTAAATATACTTTATTGAATTTTTTAAACATACAGAATCAATGCAGTGCACATTACAGAGGATGAAGCATTGTACAGGATGCATATACAATTCAGAGGATGAGTGTCTATTTACTCCCCCTCACCCCTAACCCACCCCATACAAAAAGAAACACTCCAACCCCCCATTCTTATCCCTCATGTTTCCCTCCCTCAAGATCCCCCAAGAACCAGTTAAAAGTAGTAATAAAGTTATAGTTATAACTCTACTCAAAAGAAAGAAAGAAATGGGGTAACCACAAATAAAGGTCTAGGGTCCTGCATAATCTGAAAAAGGTATAAAAAAAAGTCCTATGACCTATATCACTGTGTAGGAACAACTGACCATAGAGCATGGAATTTCTTCCATTTAGTGTTATAATGGGAGATTGCATTCCTATAGCTTGCAATAGAGTTCTCAGTCCTTATGTTATATAGCAAACTAGCAAGCCATTCTTGATAAGTGATGGGATGTTAGTCTTTCCAATGCTTTACAACTAGATTTTTCACTGTGACAGAAATTAGGTTAATAAAATACCTCCTTTCTTTCACAGCCACTGTTGAGTAATCCCCTAACAGACAAATCTGTGGAGTAAAGAGATCTTGTATTCCTAATAAAGGATCCACTCTAGTTTTAATTAGATAACATAGGAGAGCAACAAGGGACATTCCAAGAAAATATGCAGCAGGGAACCTTGCATCTGTCCACATCTGAAGCATTTGTCATTTGGGAGCCTATCCATCGTATGTAGTTTAGTAGGGGTCAAGTGCATAGCATGCAAAATATAGTATTGTGTTAGCCAGATCTTATCATTGGCACTATATGTATAAATTTGTCCCCATAGCTTTTCCCAATTAAAACTGTTGTTAGGGAAAGTATCAGTCCAATATTGAAAGCAATCCACTTTACCTGGGCTCGATTTCGTATATAAGGCCGCAACTAAACTGGAAACAGCATGAGGTTGCCCAGCAAGGGGCTGGAACTCCAAGAAGGTCTCACCTTGGTTAATATCCCACTGAGTCAAACCAAACCAATTGATGAGCATATGCCTAACTTGATAAACATAGAAAATGTGCTTTGGTGAAATGTGGAATTTCCCCCAATATACCAGAAACCGAGCACAACTTTCCCTGCTCAACTAAGTCTATGACCTTTGTATATGGAGGTTTTTTCAAATTGTGTGAGGAGATCAAAGTTCTGCCTACCTTAAAATTAGGATTGCCAAACAGTGGCTGTGAAATAGCTTTAGAAATCATAATCCCTATTGACCTACATAATTGATTGTGAACCTTAACAGAAGTGAATATGACCGTGGGCCACAGTGAGACAGGCAATTTTTTAGGGAGTATATACCAGAGGCTCTCAGGAGACAGCTTGGAACTCTTAATAAGATCCCTTTCAATTTTCAGACAAAGGGGATTGTATTGGGATTGGGAATTGTTCAAAGTGGGAACAGCCCAATGCATATATTTGGCGATGTGACTCGCCAAATAATAGTGGTAAAAGTTCAGGAGTTTCAGTCCCCCTAATGGTTTAGGGGCACAAAGGCTCTCCGAGGAGGTTTATTTTGCCATAAAAACCTAGTAATCATACTATGGAGTTTAAGGAACCAGGATAAAGAGAGGTAAATATTCAACATATTGAGAGGGTAAAACACTCTAGGTAACACATTCATTTTAATCACATCGATTCTGCCTTGAAGGGAAATATATAAAGGGGACCATCTAATTAAGTCTTATTGGATAGTTAGGAGGTTATCAAGGTTGAGCTTCTTCAGGAAAAAAGTTGAGAGTGTCAAAATAATTCCGAGGTACTTGAGTCTGTTGGTCCAAGCCATATCGAAGCCAACCAGATCCCCTCTGTGGAAGTGGGAAATAAGCGTCATGACCTCAGTCTTATTAATGTTCAACTTGTAGTTTGAGAACTGATTAAATTCTGCAATTATATCTAAGATTATTGAGATGGCCTTAATTGGATCAGAAACATGCAGTAAAATGTTGTCCACATAGGCCGACAGTTTAAGTTGTAATGGACCAACTGGAATACCGGATATAGTTGTGGATAACTGTAGTTTATGGAGCAAGGGCTCCAAATACAAGTTGAACAACAAAGGGGACAATGGGTACCCTTGTCGCATACCTGAGAACAATGGGAAATTACTAGAAAAATCCCGTTGCAATAAATTTTAGCCCTAGGAGTAGAATATAAGTACCTAAATCCAGGCAACAAATTCAAGGGGGAACCCAAATTGGGCCATAGTGCCAAAGAGAAAAGGCCAACTTACTCTTTCAAAAGCTTTCTCCGCATCCAAGAAGACAAGGGCCATTGGTAGATCTGCCTCCCTGGATGCAGAGAAAATATGGGCAAGTTTATGAAAGTTGTCTTGGGGGGTTCTACCACCAACAAAACCCATATGTTCTGGGTTGATTAAATTACCCCAAACTTTGGTAACCCTGGTGGCCAAAATTTTAGCCAACATTTTTATATCATAATTCATCAAGGAAATTGGCCTATAGTTTGTTACTTTATCTTTGGGTTTCCCAGGTTTAGGCAAAACAATGATAGTAGCTTCTAATAGGGTGGAGTTTATGATCCCATGGGCACAGATATGGGCATACAGTTCTTGAAGAACAGGGATAAGTTCTTTCTCAAAAGTATGATAAAAGTTTGATGGGTAACCATCTGGTCCAGGAGCTTTATTTGATGGGATAGCAGTAATTATCTCTAATGTTGAAATGAGAGAAGTTAATTGGGTCAACTGCTCTGGACTAAAGGTGGGAAGGGAGAGTTGAGAGAGGTAGTCCTGAATTTCAGATTGAGCAGGGGTATTTCCTGGGAGACTATATAGTTTCCTATAGAACAATTCATATTCCTCCACTATGACTTTAGGAGTTGTCAAGGGACAGCCACCTTCTGCAGTAGATAAAGATGTAACCAGTCTAGATCCCTCCTGTTGTCTCAGTTTAAGAGCCAAGAGATGCCCAACTTTATCTCCTTGATCTAGATATCTAACATGAGTCTTAAACAGAGCATATTCAGCCTTCTCCCTAAGTGTCTCCGCATATTGGTCTTTAAGAAGCGTGAGACGATTTAAATCCCCATCAGAAGGACTAGTGGCCATGGCTACCTTAAGAGGTTGGATGGAATCCAATAAGGATTTCGCTACGGCTTCATTTTTTTTTTTGGATAGCAGCAGTTCTCATAAATTCCCCCTCAGATAACATTTCAGTGAACATCAAAGTTGATCATATGCTGGTATAGAACCCTTATTTTGATCCATGTACTGAGTAATCAGTGTACGGATACTGTTTATAGTGTCCTTCTGAGAGAGCAGCTGGAGATTTAGTTTCCACAGGATAACCTTAGGAAAACCCTGGGGTACCCTACCTTCAAACCATATCAGAGAGTGATCAGATAACACCCTAGGGGAAATTCCATGGTCAATCGAGCCTATCAATATGGCCTGGTTTACAAGAAAAAAGTCCAGGAAAGAGTAGGTTTTATGATGGGCCGAATAGAAGGTGAATTCCTTCTCGTTGAGATGAAGAAGTTGCCAGGGATCAGAGAGCCCCAACCCTTCCATCATTTCATGTAGAGACCTCTGTGCAGGGGATAGGCTGTGACCTCTCTGGGTAGATCTATCCAAAATAGTGTCATATGTGAGATTCCAATCCCTAACTAAGATTATTGGCAATTGCTTGAAAGGGGCTAACATAAGAGCTATTTGTGAAAAAAATTCAGGGGAAGAGTACAGTAGCAGCCACAGACACTGCCAGCTATTTCCCAAAATTTCTGTGATATTTCCAGATATGGCTAATGCTTTCTCCATTTTCACAGTGGGAAAGCAGAGAGAAACTCTTTAGAAATTTTGCAAAATATCTGGAAATAGCTGGCAATGTTTGTGGCTACTACTGTAATTAGGACCATACACTGTACCCAAAATTATTTCTCTATGATCAAAAAACCCTCTTAGAAAAAGGAATCTCCCTTGTGGGTCCCCTATTTGCTGTAATATTTGAAATTGGGTCCCTCTAGTAAATAAAATTGTGACTCTTCTTTGGGAAGTGGAGTTGCCAGCTGTATAGACACAGCCCATTTCTTCTCTCCTTAAGAGGGTGCATTCATTAGCCAACAGATGTGTCCCCTGCAAGAAAGTGATTCCTGAATGCACTAGAGCCAAATGCTTAAGGATCTGGTGGCCTTTCAATCTGACCCCGCACTCCTTTAACATTCCATGAGGCTATTCTCATAATGAAGCTTAAGGTTTGAACAGTTTGGTAGAGTGAATAATCCAAAAACTAAAATATTTTTTATGACTTTTATCCAAGGATATAAACCCAATGACTGGCTCTTCATCCCTCCCTCACTATTACCCAATACCTTCCTAGAATAACTGAATAACTTATGGAGAATATTTCCCCAACCCCTTAATAAATCCCTTATGGGCATATATACATAACCATAAGTATGCCCCAGTATATGGGTATAAAGTAAATCATCCCCAGTCCCAATGACTGACCTCTCAGCTGATCAATCTGTGTGATGATTATCATGCTGCCCCTGAATTCACCTCCCCTCACCCATCCCTTTGTCTATTCTAAAGGTTAAAGCCATTTGACCAACTTGTTTAAACACTGGAAACCACACATTCAACTGTTAATAATAATATCCTAGTATATACTCTAAACACTTCAATGCGTGAATAAATGCATAAACTAATCAAAAAGGTTTAATCCATCTACCTCACCATGAGTAACTTAGAGCTAAATGATCCCACCCTATTAAATTTAAAAAACAAAATTAAACATTCAGCAAGGGTACTATAAGTATACCTCCCCCCCCCCAAGGTGAAGTAGAGATCTACTGGATTCTACAAACTCAGAGACCAATGAACATAAGCAACCCACTTGTAGGACTGAGGAAGGTAAAGGAAAAATATTCCCAATACACCAACTGTAACCCAAAAAGAGGGCTCTAAAATCAGACTTACACGGCTGCTTGGGCTCGCTAATAAACGACATTAAGCCTTTTCTATTAACATTATAAGAAAAGTTACAGTAAATGTATGTCACTAATTGCTAAGCAGGCTGTATAACAAGAAACTTGTAATTAGAAAAACATCCACTAGATGACACTCTATACCACATCATAAACTGAAGAGAGTTCATTTAATTAAATCAGGATACCATTTCTTGCATATTTCCCTAGCTGCATGCAGTGAATCAGATGAGTGCCATTGCTCATCTCTGTTAATTTGTAGGGTAGCAGGATAACGCACTCTGAATCTAATGCCAGCAGACACTAGTTTGGCAACTAATGGATGAAAGGCTGAGTGCCTCTGATGAACTGAGTAGGGCAAATCTTGCACAATACAAATTCTCTTACCAGCCCATTGTACTTCTGCCACTTCCTTCAATTTGGATATAATGTGTTGCTTGTTCAAAAAGTTCAGCAGATGGAAGATGAAAGGGTGAGGGGGGAGCCCGAGGGAGGCATGGGCGGAGAGATCTGTGGGCCCTTTCAATAATGTAGGTGGTCCCATTAGGAGAGGGCCCCACCAGCTTATCACACAGCTTCTGAGCAAAAACGAAAGCTTGGCACCCTTCCTCTCCCTCAGGCAGACCCAAGACCACAAGGTTATTTCTTCTCGAGCGACCCTTGAGATCCTCCAAACGATCCTCATTCTTCTTCTTCAGTCGGTGGTGTAATGTTACTATCTCTGGATCCAATCTTCCCCTCCAGTCTTCCAAGGAAGAAATTTGGGTTTCATTGTCTTTAGTGCAGACATGGAGCTGATCAAGGGATGTTTTCATGCCCTTAAATTCAGCAGTGAGTGCAAGTAATCTTTCTTTCATTGGAGCTAACTCCTCCAGAAACCAATCCTCTGTTAGGGCACCTTGCTGCTTCATTGGTGGAGAGATATCGGTTCTGCCAGCTTTAGCTCTCTTAGTGCCTTATCTTTTGCCAGAGTCAGTGGGGCAATGTGGCGGAGAGACAGCATTTTCATTTCCGCAACCATTCTTCGGACAATCCATGGATATACTGAAATCTAGTATTTCCCAGTCAGTCAGTGAGTTACTAAGTATAAGCAGGCAAGCAAAAGCAGAGCATTTAGACAATTTGCAGCAGTATTTAAAGGAGGGCAGGGGAGCCATCTGAAGAAGTGTGTCAACAGGCAGCCGTCACACTGGAAGTCCCAGATGCTGAATCCTGCCAATCTGCAAGTTTCCATAGAGGGGAATTGAATCCCTTTAGAAGATCCAAAATCTGCAGAGCTCAAGTTAAGGAAACTGCTTCCAAATCTTTTCAGATATGGGTGACAGCCTAACGTGGAATCATGGGGCGCTTCATTTTAGGGTGTTTGGCAGGAAGGTTGAGCACGTTTGAATAGCCTTGCAAAAGAAACTGTTGGGGAAGTTGATTGGCAGCTTTGTTTCTATACTCGTTGTTTTGATAGACTGACAGAGCTGGTTCCATGTGGACAATACTTACTAACCATGGATAATTTGGAGTTACTCAAACTTAGGGATGTCATTTATTTTTGGGGACTTATGAATCTGTCTCTTCTAAGTGTGACACATTCAGAATACAGGGCAAAGGAAGTGATTCTGTGGATAGTCTGAAAGCCAGATTATCTGTTTATTTGCAGGTTTTTTATCATTATTTCATAGTGGGGTGCCCTGATTATTAATATGAAAGTAATATTGAAGAGCTTTTGGGTTGATTTTGTTGAGGTCCTATAACCTTGCCTAAGCAAGAGGCAGTTACCAGGCAGGACGGGCTACCAGTAGGCTCAGGCTGTAACGAGACAGGAAGAGCTCCAGATGATAGTGAGGTACAGCTGGTTATTTTGAGGGGGGGGTTCTATCTATCTCGGTTAATTTTTTTCTCATTATTGTAATCCAGTGCCAGATATCATAGGGATGCAGTTTACAAGGGATGGACCCTTGCATACACAAGGGCTGTTAGAATAAAAGGTTTTATAATAAGTAGTTCATAGACCTCTCCTGCACTACAGTTTTAGTAGGAGGTTTTATGTACACATTTCACTATATGGGAAGACATTATTTCTGGGGGTTTGCAGTATTAGGAGACTATTCTAAATACAGGTTAATTAGGGGTGCTGGAGGGATAGGGGATAGAGGAGATGTTGCCCAGTGGAAGGAGTCACACACTCTAAAGTTTATGGGAGGGGGACCCTCCTTTTGGATCTAACAAGTTACCAGTTTGGAAGATAGAAGGAATTTGGAGGGGTTCCATGGGGGATGGGACATCATGACAGGGAATGTTTGTTTTGGGTATTGGGGGGATGTGGGCCTTTCACAGTTGGGATGGGGGGAGGAGGGGGGTACAGCTTGACACAAGGGTTGTTTGGTCTGTCATGCAACAGGATTCATGGTTTCAACTGGTTTTGATATTTTCCCTGATTAGATATTGCAGGGGTTAAAAAACGTGTATCTTGGAACGTATGTAGGCTCCATTCTAAAATAAAATGTGACCAGGTTGTAAAGCACATCAACTTACTTAAAGGTGGGCTTATGTTTCTCTAAGAGACCCATTTATTGGAATCGGAGGGGACCCTCCTCTACAGACAATATGTAGGACAAGTTTTTAATGCAGGGGATAGCACCCAGAGTCGAAGGGTGGCCATTTTAATGGCCAGGAATATATTCTTCAAGTCTGAACAGATTATTGGGGACCCACGGGACATTACCTATTTTAAAAAGCACTCTGGAGAGAACTTCTTTGAATTTGGGCTGTATATATGGACCTAATAATGGCTCTTCACTATTCTTCACTAATTTGTTACAGGTTTGGGCACCTTTTGCATTATAGGAGGGGATTGTAATTTACCTTTTTTGTCCAATTTACATACACTGACCCCCAAAAGGCAGGGTCTTTCCCCAGCTCAACATGCAGTCAGAGAACTGGTAGGCCACCTGGGACTAGTCAATCCCTGGAGAATGCTGTACCCCACCTTAAAAGAGTTCACTTTCTGGTCCAGTATACATGTATCTTCTTCCTGGATAGATTATTTTTTAATCAACCAGTCACTTCTGCGTGGGGTTGTGTTCACAGGGATAACTCCCGGAGTGATCTCGGATCACTCAGTGGTAATCTGTGATTTGATGTTATCACCAGATACGTTGCATGACTCATTGTGGAAGCTGAATAATCAGCTCCTCAGAGAATCTAAAATAGTGGATACTATTGTACAAGAAATAGAGGGGTACAGCAGGGTAAATCTGAACTCTGCAACAATGCCAGATCTTGAATGGGGAGCCCTAAAATGTGTTTTGTGAGGGGTGTTTATTAGGGAGGCCTCTCACTGGAAGAGGGAATGGGAGCAAAAGGTCCTCTCATTATTATTCAGAAAACATACCCTAGAGGCATTGTTGTCTTCTGCTACATCTACTGCTGAGAGATAACTATTGGTGGGACTGAGAGATCAGTACAGTTCACTCCTTTGTGAGAAAGCTGAATATTTTATTTTAAAAAATTGTAGAGAAATATATTGATCAAGGGGAGAAGGCAGGTCATCTCCTAACACTTAGATTAAAAAAGGCAGAATCCTCCTGAATTGTTCTGAGTATTAGATCCCAGCAGAGCAGAGTTTTTTGTCTTTCCCCCAAAGAAATTACCATTGAATTTGTGGGATATTACAAGGATCTTTATAAACCTATGTACAGTAGGCCTACCCCCACAGTCATGGAACAATACCTCTCCCCACTCATCCTCCCGACTCTCACCCCAACTCAGCAGGAATTGTTAGTGGCCCCCATCTCAGAGATGGAAATTCAATCAGCTATATCCTCACTGACAGCAGATAAAGCTCTGGGTCTGGATGGGTACTCCCTCAACTTTTATAAAGTTTTTAGTAAAGTGACTCCCTGGTTGAACCATCTATTTGAGTGGATTTTAGGAGGGAACCCTTTAGATAGTTCTCTGTTGGAGGCTATTATTGCTGTGTTACACAAAACAGATAAAGACCCTAGGTTGACAAGCAGCCACCGTCCAATATCACTATTGAATTGTGACATAAAAATATTAGTGAAACTTATCGCTAGCAGACTGAAGGGGGTGCTCCCAGATATTATTCTCACAGATCAAGTAGGTTTCATGCAGGGGTGCCAGTCAATGGATCACTTTAGAAAACTAGCGTACATCTTCTCCGCATCCAGAGATTCTGACACACCAGCTGGCCTGCTGTCTCTGGATGCGGAGATGTCGTTTGAAAATGTGGATTGGCAATTCCTGTTTTTAACCATGCAGATGACTGGTTTTCTGGCTAAGTTTGTTGACTGGATTACATCCCTGTATCAGAACCCTCAGGTTAGAATATACTATAATGACACCCTTTCAGACAGATTTTCCCTGCAGTAAGGAATTAGACAAGGATGCCCCCTCTCTCCCCTACTGTTTAACATTTACTTGGAACCATTGTTGTTCATGTTATGGGCTAATGAAGGAGTACTGGAGATCTCCATAGGCAATCATATATTTAAGTTATCTGCCTATGCTGATGATGTGCTTTTTCACCTGATTCACCCAGCTAAATCTTTCCCTATTGTTCTGTCTATTATCACGGAACTTGGGGCCACCTCTAATTGTAAAATTAATTTAAATAAGACTACTGTTTTTCCCCTGAATCACAGATTTCATAAATAAGGTATTTCCTCAATGGGTGTACAAGTGTATAAAGTATCTGGGATTAATGTTGTTTAGAAATGAGGGTGTAATGAAGAAGTTGAATTTTGACTCCCTCCTGGATACTGTTCAGCAGGATTTCAAAAGGTGGCAGTCTCTACCTAGTTGGGAAGGGGGAGGGGTGGCAGTTTATATGAGGGAAGGAATAATTTGCATGAGGGAGGAGTCAGAGGAAGGGGAGGGGAGATGGAGCCATTATGAGTTCAGTTAAGGTTCAATAGAGGGTGAAAGGTGAGGTTGGGGTGGTTTACAGACCACCCAGTCAAGATGAGGAGCAAGATAGGGAACTGATCTCACAAATACTGGAAGCTGCAGGGAAAGGAGAGGTGGTAATTGTGGGGGACTTCAACTTGCCCAAGATGGACTGGAGTATACCACCCACAACATGTGCTAAGAGTCAGGTGATCCTGGAAGGAATGCAGAGTGGGTTTCTGACTCAAGGTGTCACTGAACCAACAGGAGTTGAGGCAATTCTTGATCTGGTGCTCACAATGGGGATCATGCACAGGAAACAATGGTCAGGGAGCCACTTGGGGAAGTGACCATTGAACAGTGTGGTTCCATTTGGATATGGGCAGGGAAAGCATCCCGACTAAGACCAAAATCTTGGATTTCAGGAGGGTGGACTTCAGGCAAAAGGGTGAAGTTCTAAGGAACCATCTGGTGGGAATCAGAGCAGATATGGGGTTGGACCTAAAGTGGTCCATCATTAAGGAAGGAATACTAGTTGCCACTGATGAGTGTGTTAGGCTCAGAGGGAAGAACACAAGGGCCAAAGCGCCCAGCTGGTTCAGGTCTGTGGTTTCCCAGGCAGTAAGGGAAAAGAGGCTGGCCTATAGAATATTCAGAAAGACCACAAGAGAGGTGGATAGGGAAAATTACATAAGGTTGGCTAGTGAGGCAAATAATGAAGTACAGTAAAGGCATAGAAGGAGCTTCAAAACAGCTGAAGGAATTAAGAAGGGGAGAAGGCTTTATTTCACTATATAAGTGAGAAAAGGGACAAGAAAGAAGGGATTGTTAGGCTTAAGAAAGGTGTGGAGTGGGTGGAGGACAATGGAGGAAAAGCAGAGATACTAAATTAATACTTCTATTCTGTCTTCACCAGGGAGAAGGACAGACCAGTACCATCAAGCGGGAGAAGGGCAGTGGGGGAAGGGAACACAGACATAGATAGAGGAAGATAGAGTGAGGGAGGGTCTGCTGGCATTGAAAGTGCACAAATCACCAGGCCTGGATATAGTACATCCAAAGGTACTAAAGGAACTGGCTGAGGAGTTGTTAGGACCACTAGCAGACCTATTTAATAGTTCAGTAGAGTCAGACATTGTACCACAGGACTGGAGAACAGCACATGTAGTGCCACTTCACAAAAGTGGTCCCAAGGATGATCCAGGGAATTACAGATCAGTCAATCTGACCTCTATTGTGGGCAAACTCATGGAGACAATACTAAAGGAAAGGTTGGTGGAATATCAACAGGAACATGGTCTCCAGGATGAGAGGCAGCATGGATTCATGGGGGGAGGATCATGTCAAACAAATCTGATTGACTTCTTTGACGGTGTCACTAAGATAGTAGACAGGGGCCAAACGGTAGACATCCTCTTTCTTGATTTTAGCAAGGCCTTTGAATCTGTGCCCCACAAAAGGTTGATCAGGAAGTTGGCAGATCTTGGAGTTGGGGGAAAAGATGGTCAGATGGGTGGAAAACTGGCTGAGGGACAGAACCCAGAGGGTGGTGGGGGGAAGAGTTATTTGGTACCAGAGAGGTAACTAGTGCAGTCCCACAGGGCTCTGTGCTGGGTCTGGTGTTGTTCAATGTCTTTATCAATGACATTGAGGATGGCAGTAAAGGCAAAATGTATCTATTCATAGATGATACCAAGCTCTGTGGGAGAGTAGAGCCAGCTGAAGGGATAGAGGACCTACAGGAAGATCTGGAACAACTGGGGAGGTGGTCCAGGATCTGGCAGCTTGACTTCAATGCCAAGAAATGCAAAGTTATGCATAATGGAGCCAATAATCCCAAGACAGAGTATTACCTGGGTAGAGTCTGAGTATCTGCATCAAAGGAGGAGAAGGACCTGGGAGTGATGATCACTAGTGACCCGAAGCATGCCATGCAGTACAAGAAAGCAGCAGCAAAAGCAAACAAGATGCTGGGATGCATAGCTAGGGGGATCAGTAGTAGGAGAGAGGAGGTTATACTGCCCTTGTACAAGTTACTGGTAAGGCCATATCTAGAGTATGGAGTTCAGTACTGGTGTCCACACCTCAAAAAAGGACATTCACCTGCTGGAGAAGGTACAGAGGTGGGCTACAAAGATAATAGCTGGTCAGCAGGGCAAGACATATGAGAAGAGGTTGAGGGCACTGACTATGTACTCCCTGAAAGACAGGAGAGAGAGAGGGGGGACATGATTGGGACCTTCAAGTACTTGAAAGGGATAAATAAGGTTGATAACGGGAGTCTCTTTAAGCTGAGTGGCAACCATATTACAAGGGGGGCATAGTCTTAAGATGAAGCGTGGGAGGTTTAGGAGGGAGGTCAGGAAGCACTTCTTCACAGAGAGGGTGTTGGGCACTTGGAATGCACTGCTGGAAGAGGTCATCTCATTTAAGACAGTGGGGAGCTTTAAGAGAAGCTCAGATAGGCATAAGGAAAGGTAAGAATCATGGGTAGGGAGGATGGGAGGAGTGGGGAGGGAGGGTAGGGATATTAGCTCAAGCTGTGGACCCTGCAATACGAGCAGACTTCATAGACCAAATGGCCTTCTTCCGCTGGCTTCTTCGTATGTTTGTATATCTCTCTGGGGGAAGATTATATAATCAAAATGAACATATTGCCCAGAATATTTTATCCCCTTAACAGGTTATTTAGTTTTTATTTATTTATTTAGTTTTTGTTGACCAGGTAGGTGCACTAGACAAATCCTGCCTATTTTCAGGCATGATCTGGGGGAAAGGGATACAGATGAATGCCAACTGACCTTGAACCAGATTAAGCTGCTGGTGGTATTTTTTTAGTGAATGATGGAAATTTGACCAGGACACCTGGGAAATTCCAGTACTCTTTCAGTAGGGGACTCGGCTGTTGCGATGGCCACTTGGTGCTCGCGTCAGAGGAGGAGAATGTGTTGGAGGTAGGGAAGTTGGTCTCCATTCTTATCTCCTCTCTGCAGGAGACTGATTGGGAAAGGAACATGATGGATACAGCAGGGGTTTCTGCACAGCAGCCAGAGTCTTTGCAAGTGAAAGAAACAACTGATTTTTCACAAGACGGACCGGTTACGACACAGGAAGGTCAAATTAATGTACATTTGGCTGGAGTTTCAAGGGTTACCTGTCTGAAGGCAGCTGTTGCTGTGGAACTGGCTGGTGAGTGTTCTGCTGGGGCTTTGGTCCAACTGGCTGCTGCGAGTCCTGTCAGTCAGGGTGTGACGTGGACCGACAGGGCTCAGCTGAGTATACCAAAGCCGGCAGCTGACTTAGTGGGGGTTGGCGAGCGAGAACAGTGCGGCTCAGTGTTTCCGGGGGCTGGGGAGACTGGCAGCTGTTAACTTCCACACAAGTGCCATGAGTCTTCTCTGAGCTCCCCCATGACGGCAGTGGCGACTTGTTCTTTACCTCCCTGTTTGGAGCGTTACATAGATACATAGACAGTGTCAGCAGATAAGGGCCTATGGCCCACCCAGTCTGCCCATTTGAGCTTGTAAGTTCAGTTTGTTTTCCTAGAAGTCTGTTTCCCCTTACCCCTGACCTCTAGAATTCCTTTATGTCTATCCCATGCATTCTTAAATCCCGTGATTGTTTCAGCCCCCACCACTTCCTCTGGCAGGGTGTTCCACTTGTCCACCACCTGTTCTGTGAAGAAATTCTTTCTCATGTTTCCTCTGAATCGTCCTCCCTCCAACTTCATCCCATGCCCTCTAGTCCTGGAACATCTTTTTCACTTAAAAATAGTGTTTTCCTGCACCCTGTTCCTCCCTGTAAGATACTTTGTATGTCTCTATCATATCCCCTCTCTCCCTCCTCTCCTCCAGGGAGTACATGTTCAGTTCCTTCAACCTGTCTTCATAGGACTTGTGATGCAATCCATGCACCATCTTTGTTGCCCTCCTCTGAACCTTCTCTACCCTGTCTATGTCCTTACGTAGGTATGGTCTCCAGAACTGTACACTGTACTCCAGGTGGGGCCTCACTATTGTCTTGTATAGCGGAATTATGACCTCCCTTTTCCTGCTGGTGATGCCCCTGCCTATACATCCCAGCATCCTATTTGCTTTACCTGCTGCCTTGTCACACTGTTTCCCTACCTTGAGGTCATCAGAGATGACAACCCCAAAATCCCTTTCCTGCTTGGTGCATGCTATATCCTCACCCCCCAACTGATATATTGTGCCAGGGTTTTTGTGCCCCATATGCATTATCTTGCACTTCTTTGTATTGAATTTCAACTGCCAAACCCCTGACCATTCTTCAAGTTTCTGCAGGTCGCTTCTCATTCTGTCTACACCTCTGGTGTGTCTACTCTGTTACAGAGCTTTGTGTAATCAGCGAACAGTGAAATTCTGCCTTCTAGATCCTGCGCAATGTCACTGATAAAGATGTTGAATAGGACCGGTCCCAGCACTGATCCCTGTGGTACCCACTGGTCACTTTTCCCTCTGTGGAGTGACAGCCATTTACCACCACCCTCTGTGTCCTGCCACCCAGCCAGTTACCTACCCACCACACTACTGTCCTGCCCACACCCATATTCCCCAATTTGTGTAATAGTCTTCTATGTGGCACAGTGTCAAAGGCCTTGCTGAAGTCCAGATAGGCCATGTCCACTGCCCTCCCTGATCCACCTCCCTAGTCACCCAGTCAAAAATTCAATGAGGTTGGTCTGACATGACCTCCCCCTGGTGAAACCATGCTGCCTTGGGTCCTGTAGTCCATTGACAACCAGATGTTCCACCAATCTCTCCTTCAGCAGTACTTCCATGATCTTCCCCACTACCGAGGTGAGGCTGACTGGTCTGTAGTTCCCTGCTTCCTCTTTGTTCCCACTTTTGTATAAGGGGACTACATCTGCTGTCCTCCAGTCTTTGGGTACCTCCCCTGTTTCCAGTGATCGGCTAAACAGGATAGCCAGAGGTTCAGCCACCACCTCTGTTAGTTCTTTAAGGACCCTGGGGTGCACCCCATCTGGCCCCATTGCTTTATCAACTCTTATTACTTCCAGTTCCTTCAGGACCCTTTCTCATGTAAAGGGACTTGTGTCCATTTCTGCACCATTGTCACCGCTTGTACTCCCTTCAGACCCATTACCCCCCTCTTCCTCAGTAAAGACTGAGCAGAAATACCTGTTCAATATGTCAGCTTTACTGTTGTCATCCTCCACGCGGCTCCCATCCTTCCCCTTCAGTCTCACTATCCCTCCCTTTGTCTTTCTTTTTTCACTTATGTACCTGTAAAAGGTTTTGTCCCCTTTACCCACTGATTTTGCAATGTGTTCTTCTGTCTGAGCTTTGGCTTCCCTTACTGACCTCCTACCTCCCTTTGCTTCTCCTGGTACTTCTCCCTATCCCCTCTGCCTGTGTCTTTTTGTATTGCCTGAATGCAATCTTTTGGCTTTCACTTTCTTTGCTACCTCTTTGGAAAACCATAATGGTCTCCTCTTCCTTTTCCTCTTGCTAACCTGCTTAATGCATAATTCTGTTGTTCTTGTAATCCCCATTTTAAATACTGCCCACTGTTCCTCAACCCCTGATTCCTGTCCCATTCCCCTTAATGCCTCTTTCAAGTATCTCCCCATTTTTCCAAAGTCTGCCCCCCTAAAATCCAGGATACATGTTTTTGTGTAGTTTGGTTCTGCTCTTTCTGTGATTTCAAACCACAATGACTGGTGGTTACTGTTACCCAGGTGCTCCCCCACTGTTACCCCCATCACACTGTCCCTGTTTGTGAGCACAAGGTCCAGTATTGCCTTCTGCCGAGTTGGTTCCATGACCAGTTGCTTGAGGAAGGCACCCTGAAGGGAGTCCAGGATAAATCTGCTCCTAGTTGATGCTGCTGCTGGGATGCTCCAGTCCACATCTGGAATATTGAAGTCTCCAACCAGTACTACCTCACCCTTGTCTGCCATCTTTTGGATGGCTAGCATCAACTCCTATCTGTTTCTTCCTCCTGGGCTGGTGGTCTATAGACCACACCTGTGCGGATGGCTGTCCCCATTTTCCTTTCCAGCTAACCCACAGTATCTCTCCCCATTTTGTTCCTCCTGGATCTCTGTGGCCCTTATGTCATTTTTCACATACAGTGCCACTCCTCCTCCCTTCCTGCCTGCTCTGTCTCTTCTGAATATGTTGTAACCAGGTATGGCCAGCTCCCAGTCATGGTTATCATTACACCAGGTTTCAGTGATGGCCAGAATGTCCAGGTCTGACTGTACCATGACAGCCTCCAGATCTTCCATCTTGTTGCAAAGGCTCCTGGCATTTGCACACATGGCTTTCCATGATTTGACCTCCCTAGACTGCTTCACTGTTCTACTCCAGCCCCTTCCTTGGTTGTCATTTATCCCTGGTTCTCCTTGCTGTCTGTCCTTCTGCTGAATTTTGCCCCTTTCTGCTTATCCACCTCTTGGGCACTAATCTCCATCTTTTGCACACTGCTTTGCAGAGATAGCCCTCCTCTGGTTCACTGGTTCCACTGCTAGCTGTGGGGGTGAGCAAGTGAGGTACCCTCCTTGCTGGCCTGCACCCCCTTTGCTAGTTTAAATGCTTCAATGTAGCATTTAAACTTATCATTGAGTCTTGGATTCCCTCCAGGATGGATGCAGGCCATCAGGCTTGAACAAACCTCCATCCCTCCAGGTGGGTCCCCAGTCACCAATGAATCCAAATCCTTCCTCACAGCACCAGTTCTTCAACCATGAGTTAAAGTTCCTGGTGCATGCACTCCTATGCTCTCCCTTGCCTCTCACAGGTAGTACTTCTGAGAAAGTGACAGAAGTAGCTACTTGCTTGAGACCCCTCCCCAGTTTTCTAAACTCTTCCTGAACTTCCTTTGGCTCCCCATTTGCCAGGTCATTAGTACCTAGGTGGATAATGACATCCAGCTCACCCTCCCATCTTGCCTTCCCAGTGATCCCCAGGATCTTCCTTCCATCCCTCCATGCTGTGGCACCTGGTAGGCACCTCACCTCCCTGTCCTCCCCCTCCTGTGTTCCTAGCTGGATCCCTCTTACGATGGAGTCCCCCACCAGGATTTGCTTCCTCCTCCTCTGGGGTCCACTGCTTTCCCCGCTGAGGTCACCTCCTTGGCTAACCTCCACATCCTTTCCTTCCACTTCTCTGGGTACCTCCATTTGGTTGTCCTCATTTGCCAGTGTGGCATATGAGTTCTTGAGTGGAATAGGATCTGGGATGTGCCTCTGCCTGACTGCTCTAACCCTCCCTGAGCCCACTGTCATCCAAGTGCTCCTCATTCTTGGCATCCTTTGAGGCAGCTGCACTGGACTGGGTGGTCCCTGGATAGCGGTGATGGTTCTCCTGACCCAGTTTACTTCCACTCTGAGTCTGGCTACCTCATCCCACAGTCCAGAGAGATGCATGCAGATAGGGCAGCACCTCAGTGTCCAGAAGGTCTGCCTGAATATGGCTGCCCCACAGCCACTGCATTGCACCACTCCCCACATTATACTGCAATTCCACTACTTGTCTGCTACTGAAGCTCTCCTAGTTCTCTTTTTATTAATTTACTGTACTAAAAATCCTGTCACTGATCCTCAGATAATTTTTTTAAGGAAAAAGAAACCAATAAATAAATAAATGAGTCAAAACACTTGTCGTGCTGAGGTGGGCTTCTTCCTCCTTATGCCCTCCTACTTCACACCCTTACTATACCCTGTGTTTAGCTCCTGTCAATCAGATTTATCAGGGCATATAATTAAGAGTTGGGGAAGGGAGGGGGCAAAATTTGCAGCAATTAAAGACAGCACAGAATTACACCACCACTATGTTTTAAATTCTCAACAGCCCAAAAACAATTATAAGTAAAGACAACAAAGAAAGTATAGTGTCACTAAAAGCCCACAATCTAAGTTTAAAAGAAAAATAGCAATTACCAGTTACTCTAAAGCGCTGAATTGAATATGTTTCCTTCCTTCCCCTTCTGGCTTCTTCTGAGAAAATAAAACTCTGCTTGCTACTTTAACTCTGACTAAGCCCCACCTCCAGTTATCACGTAGCTGAGGTCAGAGGCCAGACAATTAACACCCTTCACCCAACTACAGGACAGTCAGACAAGCCAAGATAAAATTTGCAGCAATTAAAGACAGCACAGAATTACACCACCACTATGTTTTAAATTTTCAACAGCCCAAAAACAATTATAAGTAAAGACAACAAAGAAAGTATAGTGTCACTACAAGCCCACAATCTAAGTTTAAAAGAAAAATAGCAATTACCAGTTACTCTAAAGCACTGAATTGAATATGTTTCCTTCCTTCCCCTTCTGGCTTCTTCGTTCAAAGATTAGCGAGGAAAATGGCTTTTGCATCACGACTCAAGGGATTTTGCCTACGGAGCAGTCAGGAGTGTTGCCATCCCAGCTTACAGGTACTGTGGCTTTGAATTGTGCATATATCTTTTCTCGGGGATCCCAACAGCAGGTCATGGCAGGATATGCCATCCTAAGCTCCCCAGGTCATGGGTTTGATTCCCACCTGTCTGCTTCGGGCCTGACAATTGCTGCAGCTCTTCGGGTGCAGGGTGGGAGAAATCCCCCTTAGATGATTCCTGGACCTCCCCTGCATGGCCCAGCCCGACTCCAGAAGGGGATTTATTGGACATTTTGGACTCTGTGGAATTGCCCTCAGGCTTACAGCTTTCTCAGCCCCCTTCCTGGTGTGTAGCAGGGGCTCAGGGAGTAGAACATGTGGCATGCCCGCAATGGACTTTGCCTACTGATACTGTGGGGACAAGTACTGCAGATGGGCATCTTGCCCCTTTATTGCCATCTCTGAATTCATATTTGTTACTGGCTTCTGAGTCCTCGACTACCATGGTGAGGGTGGGGGGGTAGCTCACTTCAGGCAGCCGAGTCTATCGAGACCCCTATACCTACAGCTGCTAGTGCTTCTGTCCAGGTCAAGAACTCTGCCTTTGCTGATCCAGCTCCTGGATTGTCTGCTGTCCCACAGAAGCCTAAAACATTTGCTGGATTGTTTCATTCCCCCGAGCAGGCCAAATGATGTAATGCTGTTTGGCTTCACTACAGAGGTGGGCTGGAAGTGATTCCAGATCATTTATATGTTGGAGAAACATTGATTAAGTCCAGTCTGCAATTTTCTCCATCTGAAATTTATACCTTAATTCATACTTCTAGTGATAATTATTTTGACATTAGCTTTAAAACAGCATTAAGTTTAGACACATTTTGGCATCATTATCAGGCACTTAGACATGCCCCATTATGGTCACTTTTTTTGCCATTCCCCCTTACAAAGCCCGCTATTAAGAATGTCAGTGTTTTGTTTAAAAATGAGAGGGTAGTGACAGATGACATTGTGCGTTGGTTATCTACTAAATGTATGGTATTGGGTTTACCTGATCCAATCATTGACTCAGAACTTTTTTGGACGAGGGGTGGAAATTGCAGATAAAACTACCAATTGTGAATGGGGTTATCCAGCACTTACCAAGTTGTTTCTATTTGGACAGGGATAGGGGTTTTATTTTTTACCCAGGTCAACCCAAATCGTGTTTTAGGTGTGGGTCCCATACACATCTAAGTACTGCTTGTGACCAGCTCAAATGCTCTTCCTGTTTGGGTTCCAGACATGTGAGTATTAATTGTCCTCTCCCATCCTACTGTAATTTGTGTGAAGCAGCCTCACACTCTTTTAAAGAGTGTCCTTGGGCCTCCCAAAATAATCCTACGATGCCTTTTGAAACTCAGGATGAAACTGTTTCTCAGGCTCAATGGTCTGCTCAGGCTAGGCCTCAATTTCAGCCTTTTTCTACTGCACCTTCCACTTCTCCATCTGGTCCCTCTTCCCTACAGGTTGACCTGGTTTTGGTTCCACAAACCCAGACTGAACCCACGTCCATCCCGGAGGTGCTGTCTGGTGAAATGGGTATGGTGCCTCCTGCTGCAGCTTCCATCCCTGCTGTTTCTGGGGTGCAGTCTGTGGCTCCTAGCACTTTGGCTGAGCCCTGTGCTTCTAAGGATGTTATACATCCCTGAAGACATGGATTTGGTTCCAGCGAGTAACAGGAGACAGACGAGAAGCTCTCTCACGAAGGGAGTTCCACTACCTTCTGCCTCTCTGCCCTCTGATTTGGTGGTTAAAAACAGGTTTGCAGAGTTACATAAACAGAAACAGACAGTTGAGACTGAGGAGGAGTCTGATGCTTCCTCTGTTGCATCCTCCCAGGTCGAGATGTTAACTGACACTGAGCAGGTTTCTAGTGACACTCAGCTTAGTAAGAAAAAAAGGTGCAAAATGAAGAAAGAAGTCTTGGATTTTGAAATGTCATCTATGGGGGATGTATTGTCTTTTGGCAGCTTAAATGCTAATAGCCTTAAAAATGTTAAATGGAGAAGGGCTATTTTTTCTCTCCTCCTGTCCTTACCATTGAATATTATGTTTTTACAGGACACTAGACTCCACTTCCTGAGGGAAATTGGGCAGGGTTCTGGGGATTGGAGGGGTGGCCTGTCGTTCTGGTCCTTGGCTGAGGATGTATGTGTGCCGGAGTGGGGATTCTTGTTAAAGGAGTGGACGTTGAAGTTACTAGATTGCTTGACTTGATTCAAGGCCGGGTTCTTATTTTAGATGTCATTATCCATCGACAAGAGTGGCGGTTACACAATATTTATAACCCTCAACTTAAAACACAGCAGACTCAGACTTTGAAAGATATCCAGCCCTTTCTTCGCTCTTCAAAATCAATTATTTTTGGAGGGGACTTTAATTGTATTTTGGCTTTGTCCAATAAGACTGGGGTTACCCAAAAGTTATACTCAGATTCTAATTTACTCAACACCTTGTATGTCACTGCTACTCTGCGAGATGGGGCTTCTTTTAGTACACACCCCTGGTACACACTTTTCACCGGGGTAGATTTACCATAAGAATCGATTATTTTTTTTATTTCGCATTGGTTGACCAATGTTCAGTATTCAGTTCTTCCATGTGAATATTCTGATCATTGTGTGTTAATGTTAAATGTCGGTTGTCCCAGGAACAAACCTGTGTCTCATACTTTTTGGAAAATGAACATTTCTGTTTTGGGAGAGGACAGAGGGTGGCAGGACCTGTACAGTCTTCTCCAGGATAAGATTTCAGTATTTGACCTGTATGATAACACGTTCTTTTGGTGGCAAGATACCAAATCTGATATTAAGAAATTCTGTTGACAATCTTCTAAACAAAAGTTCTCTGATCGCTATTTTAAATACCTTAAGTGTCGTCGTCACTTGCAAAGACTACTGTCTTGGCAAACAGAGGGACTTGACTATTTTGACCAGATTCAGCACATAAAAACTAAGATGTGCCCCTATCAGTATGAGAGAACCACATCGCTTTTCTTAGAACAAAAAGATGGGAGAAAAAGGGCGGCCAAAGTAGTCAACCCATATGACAGTAGTCATCAACAGATTGAGTCTAAATATATGCCCTCTTTAATTTCACATAATGGCACCTAGATTAGTGATAATCACAACATTTTGAAGGAAGTTGCCTACCATACTCAGACTTTATATGGGCAAGCTTATGACCCACAGGTCTGGGAAGGTTTTCTGGATTCTTTGGGTGTTACCGCATTATCCCCCAACTGTATAAGTGACTCTTGTCGGTCTATTACTAGTGCTGAGGTGGATTCTGTAATTAGTCATTTAAAATCTACTGTGACTCTTGGTCCTGATGGCATTCCCAATGAGTTCTATAAAAAAGCTAAACCCTTACTCTTACCATATTTAACGGCAGTATATAATGTCATATTACAAGGACTCTTACCCATACCACTTGCCTTAGCAGACAGTAACTTGATTTTTTTATTTAAGCAGAAAAATGATAAAGAAAGGCTGGACAACTAGGGTCCCATTAGTTTGTTGAACTCCGATTGGAAGATTTTTTGTAAAATTGTTTCAAACAGACTCTCTCAAGTTGCCACCAAAGTGATTTTTTCCACCCAAACTTGTGCGATTCTGAATTGTACTATGCTATCTAATTTGAAAATCTTGCATGAAGTCTTTGATAGGTATAATATGCAAGGCTATGTTCTTAGCCTGGATCAGTCTAAAGCATTTGACCAAGTAATAATTATTTATTTGTTGTCCTGGCAAATTATTTATTTGTTGTCCTGGAAAAATATGGGGTACCTGTGGAACTCCTGCTTTGGATCAAGAATATATACCAGTATGCCTGCACAACTCCGTTGGTTAACGGGCTAAAAGGCTCCTATATTCCTATCAAGAGAGGGGTGTGCCAGGGGTGCCCCTGAGTCCCCTGCTGTATGTCTTTTCTATTGACCCTCTTCTCAGAAAACTGAATGAAGAGAGGACTATTAGACATATCTCTGTACAACCAGGCTTAGCTTTTTCCAGTGCTCTGGCGTATGCAGACAACATCTGTATTCTGGTAGCAGACCAGGCTTCTGGTGAGAGGGCTATTGAGGTTGTCTGTTCCTTCTCCTTGATTTCTGGTTCTGAGTTAAATACACAGGAGAGTGTGGGCATCTCAGTTCATATTGCCTCACAGGCAGTTTCTCCTGACATAGGGGGAATAGTCATTCATTCGCAAAAGATTTGTATTTTAGGTCTTTCTTTTAACCTACCTAGTGTTGCAGAAAGCAATTGGATTTCTTCTATGGAGGTAACTGAATCCAAGATTGTTAGCTGGAATTGGTTCCCCATGTCCCATAAGAAGTAGATTTATCTGTTCAAAACTTTCATCTTTCTTATTTTTGTATTGGTTAGTTATGTTTTTCCCCTCCCCATGCATCTTGAAGTCCATCTATATAATTTATTTTTTCAGCTTTTGTGGGGCAGCAGACTAAACCTGGTTAAAAGATCTATTACTTACTAGCCTATTAAACAGGGAGGTCTTCATATGATAAACCCGGTCTTGTTTTATTTTTCTATATTTGTACATTCTAATATTTTTCCCTGTATAGCTAACATGAGGGATTGCTGGGTTCTTAGTTTTTTGCCTGTTCTCTGTATTTTCTAGACAAATGGCAGGCCCCTGTGTGGAAACCATTTACCAAAATTCCTACCGGGACGTCTGGTTACCTTATTGAAATAATAAAAAAAAAAAATGTGGAAGGTGTCCTACAATATAGAAGTGTTACAAAATAGAAAACATTTATATGCCTCTGTTCTGCAAACAATGTTTTTGGTGTCACCATCTTTTGACGTGCCGTGTTACACTCAATATTTGACCAAACAGTTACTGGAGGATCAGATTCCAGTGAAAACGTTTGATACCTTATGGTTATGTTGTCATAATAAATTAAAGGTTAAGGGAAACCAAGCCAATAAGCAATTGACTGAAAGGTATTGTGTTCAGGACACCTGCATATGCAAAATTGAATCCATGTCACACCTGTTTTTTGACTGTCCTTACATAGCGCCATTGTGGACTCATTTGAGTCAGGAATGGGCTTTACTTATGTTCTCTGCTTTAACCTATTCAGACTTAATTTATGGGGTGTTTGAGCCTAGTTGGCAAATCTTTTTTCCAGGTACACTATGGGTTCTGTTTGCAGTTTGCAAATGGCGTATCTGGCACAACCGATGTCTGTTTGTACTTCAACAAAAGATGGTTTCTTTGAAGGATCTGCGGGACTACATTAAGAAAGAAATTTCTCATATTTATTGTTCAGAGAAAAAATCTTTGCATGCAGCCTTAGTGGCATTTTGGTGGAGAGCACTGCCTTTAATCTTGTTTGAAGGAGTTACTTGAACATTGTTATCTGAGGGGGATTGGGGCTTGGGGATTGTTATCTGTATTTTTTTCTGTTCTTTCAGCTTATTCTTACCCTGAATTGAAGGTTGTTCTGTTTCTGCTTTTGTATTTCTGTATGATGGTATGATTTTTATATGACTTGTCTTGAGTTTTTGTCTTATTATATTATTTTCCAATAAAAAATTCCCCTACTGTTTTTGATAAGTGCCATGGGATATTTAACATCCACCTGAACTACCACCAATCCAGGCAGGTTAAATTTATGGTTACCCCTAAGATGGTTTAAGACTCTGCATGCTCTCATCTTGTCCTTTATATGGGGGGGGACATCCTCGATGTGCATATCTGAAATTGGCAGCATCGACAGAGGCCAGATGCCTTAAACTCCCATATTTTGGAATGTATTACTTGGTGAGTCAGGTGACCTAATACTTAAGATGGTTTACATCCCAGGAAGAGATTGCCTCCGCATCATATATACCAGAGTGGTTACTTCTGGAAAGGGAGATAATTGCCACCCTGAACATTGTTAAAGAGGCTGTCTTGTTTGTCCCCATCAGGAGTCTTCCCTCTGGCGTATGTAATTCTCCCATATTGTTATCTCTTCAGGCACACAGCCCACTATGTACATTTCTTTAATGTCAGAATGTTAAAGGTCCCAGACAACCAATTTTTGGAAATTGGAACTTGCAGAATGCAGGTAAAATCATCTACCTACATTAACTTCCCTTGATTAATAATGTTCAGGTTGGGGATTTGTTTACTGAGGGTTCATGCATGGACTCAGGTACCATAATGGCTTCCCACTCCATAGACCAGAAACAGATTTTTAAAGTCTGGATGCTTAGGCATCTTTTGATAAAGATAATTCCAGGAACAAGGAACTTGGATGTGAGCTATACCTGGTTGTAGTTTTTGATTCCAGTATGCAGGGAACCCCAAGCAGTATTCCAAATATATTCCTGTTTATGAGAAAACATGCTTGACACAAGCAGTGGGGTGCCTCGGTACTGAAATTCCTGTTTTCCAAACTCTCCTGAGAAATGGGAGTCCATTCATTTAGACTCCTTCAGGTATGTATCTCAAGATAGACTGAAGCTTACACAGTACAGAATACTGAATGACATGAATTGGACCCCCATAAAGCTTAAAATAATAGTCAGATCTCCAGATGCTCTTTGTTTTAGATGTAAAAATGGTGAGAGGAACTTGTTCATATATGCTGGGAGTGTCCCTTGATCAAGAACGTGCAGGAGTTAATCAAGACCAGAGCTGATCCCCTATTGGGAACTGGAGAGTTATTCTTGCCAGAGATCTGTCCCTTGGGAGATTTCTCCACAATTCCAGATAAAATTCAAAGGTACCATATTGCCATGCTATCACTTACCCTTAAAAAACTAATTCTGCATCATTGGCTTAATACTCATACCATTACTTACGATGAATGGCTCTGATAGCTTTTATTTAATCTCCATACCAAACAATTGAAAGCCAGCAAGGGTGGATCCCTCTCCTGTTACAGGAGAATATGGGAATGTCTTCACACCTTATATTGCCTGCAGACTGGGGCCTCGCCATAACAAGGAATCCAGGGTTATGATGTTTCTAGTTACCTTGGTACTCCTGCTCTGCTCTGGTATGATGTCTGATTTCATCTCTTGTCTAACATGTTACCTGGTTCTATGGGGGATGTGCCAAGTTGGGGGAGGGAGTAAGGGGAGGGGGCTTTAGTATGGAGCTGATGTTTTCACGGTATATCTCTGTATTGTGCTGCTTGTCCCTTCATGTTAAAGCATCAATGGAAAATTCAATAAACTTTGAATAAAAAAAAACAGACTTTGAAGGAAGTATTGTCTTTTTAACATATCTAAATGGTCCTGTAAGAGGGTGGGCAGGTAGGGGAAGGGTGGGAAGGTAGGGGAAGGTATACAGGTAGATATGGAGGACAGCAGTAGGTAAGCAGATGGATGGAAGCATAGGGACACATGGCATGCTGACAGTGGACAGCAGTTTGGTTGGTCAGAGACTGCTGAAGGTGGACAGGTGTTGGGAAATAATTTAAAGAATGCTGATGGAAACAAAGGCTGCTGAATGTAGACAGAAATGGTGTGGTCAAGTGGAGGTTGTCATATAGTGGAATTAAGTGGAAGGGGGTGCTGATGGAAGGAAGATGGGATGATTAGTTGGGGATTGTGTGAAGTAAGGCAGTATGAGGAAGATTGGAGAAAAGGGGAAGGTGTGAAGGAAATGAAGAAATGGTTGTGAGGAACAATTAGATGTGGACAAGAAACATGGCCTCATTTGCACAGAGGACTGCTAGGGGTATGGCATTCTTCTTTCATGAGGATGTGTCCACAGTGGTGGCATGTCAGTTCAGGCATGTATTGAGCACTAGCTTGATAAGGCTGTGGGTGAACTCGAAGGAGTTTAACACCACTTCTTTAAAGTTTGGGAGAGCATCACATGCCAGGGTGGATGGACTTAATGTATGGATGAGTGGATGTCAGACCTCTGGCATTGGCAGAGCTTGATTTTTGTTATGTGCGGTGGTACATAATAAACCTGTTTTTGTTTTGGCAGGTGTCAGTGAATGCAAGCCCTTGGGCATTGACAATCACTGGATTTTGAATGTTATGTGATGCAGGAACTGATTTCAATCTGTGTTTTTGTTTTGGCAGGGTTCGGTTCAAAGAAGAAACTACTTTGGGTGTGCGGCTGTCCACGACGAAGTTGAATTTCAGGCAACTCTATGGAGGCAAAAATAAATTTATTGTGCAATAGCATTCTGAGAAACTATGAACTGTTCTATAAAACTGTGAAGAATGACTGCTGGTTTAAGAATGCAGCAATGAACTTTTATGGACACTATTGGGTGGGTGGTTGTGGTAAGAAAGCAAGGTATTGGGATTAAAGAGACATTGTTGTGCAATGTGCATTTATGTAGTGTAAGTTTAGATAGATTTTTAGATTACATCCAGTGGGTAGTGCACCCACCGTGCCCCACCACTGTACAAGCAGGTGTGGACTAATATGGTCTTGCTGTCCCTGTAGGGGAGATCATCTTTGGGGTTGAGAAGGAATTTTCCTGGTTTTCCCACGGGTTTTTCTGGGTTGTTTGCCTTCCCCAGTGAGACCAGGTTAGGCAGTAGGCAGGGATTGTTATGTAGCTCACTATTATGTCTTGAGTAGCACAGAAGTCTTAGTTAATGCAGAAGAGGGGAAGATACCAGCATCCTTTATGCAGATTTTGTGCATCTGGATGCTTGTGTTTTTTGGGTGAAAGTTCCCAGAGACTCTCCATTGCAATGCCCAGGGAGAGTGAGCTGTGCCCCTGTGGCAACATGGCTTGTAATTAAAGAATCTGTAGAGCCTGGGGGCACACTCCACTGGTTTACTCTAGGGCTGTTTTACTGATGGTGACTGTAAACAAATTATGGCCACCACTCAAATAACAAGGCCACTGTTAGTTGCGTGGTGGCTGTAATTTGTTTGAACTCACATGTTAACATTACAAATTGCAGATTAAAACATGGCCACATAGATAACAATGGAACACCCTCCTGTTCTCTACAGAATCTTACATCACAGGTCATGCAGGTACAGGGCCATGGCTCACATGTATTTAAATGAAGACCTCCAGAAATTTAACAGGGCCTTCTGCTTTTGAGCCATGGTACCCCACCTTTTCTAAAAGAAAGTAGCAGACACTCTAATGAAAAATCCTAATGAGAACACGGCTGGAGACTGGTCTTGATAAAGCATCTGATGATGATGTGAAATGTTGACGGTTACTTACTGGGGTACTGCTACCACTTATTTGTACCTTTTACAACATCTTGCTTTTACTAATATTTTGTAACATTAAAATCAGTTCTATAGTGTCCAAGCATAAGGACTTCATTCTTCTATGATTGCTGTCGAGCTTGCATTTTTGCCTTTATTCAGTTTTGATATTTGTAACTGGGCTCCAGCTTTGATACACCGACCTGAGCCACTGTGGTTGCATTTACTCTTGGAGACTGGTTACCTCATGTGGGTTGGCTGGCAAATGTTAAGCAGCTTCCCTTGGGCGAATTGAAGCCCAAAGCTATAAAGTAGAATACCAGTCAAGACTACCTGGCTGCCCACATCACACAGACTTGTTCATTTTTTTTTATTATTTTATTTTAGCAGGGCAGAGGCAGGAAAGTACAGAACGGTTAGTTTGACCTCAGTGGTAGGGAGAATGATGGAATCACTTCTGAAGGAAAGAACTGTTGAGTACCTAGAGGACAGTTGGGCACAGGACCCAAGGCAGCATTGATTCATGATGGGAAGGTCATGTCAGATGAATCTAATGGATTTCTTTGACTGGGTGAACAAAGTAGTAGACCAGGGAGGGGCTGTGGAGATGACCTACCTAGATTGTAGCAAGGCATTTGATACAGTCCCACACAAAAGATTAATACACAAGTTAGCCAGCCTTGGAGTAGGTCCCAAGGTGGTAGCCTGGATAAAAAAAATGGCTAGACAACAGGACTCAAAGGGTAGTAGTAGTAAATGGAGTCCACTGTAAAGAAAGGAGGGTTACTAGTGGGGTACCGCAGGGTACAGTACTGGGATTGGTCATTTTTAATGTCTTTATAAGTGACATTGCAGAGGAACTGGAAGGAAATGTATGTCTCTTTGCAGAAGACACAAAGATCTGCAACAGGGTTGATACACAAGATGGAGTGGAAAGGATAAGAAGGGACTTGGCAAGGTTAGAGGAATGGTCACATGTATGGCAGCTCAGATTCAATGCAAAGTAGTTCAAGGTAATGCACCTAGGAAACAAAAAGCCGGGGGAAGAGTACACAATGGGGGGTGAGATACTGACAACAGTAAAAATGGAAAGGGACCTGGGGGTAATTCTATCAGATGATCTAAAAAATGGGCAAGCAATGTGAGAAGGCAGTAAGGCATGCTGGAGGGATACTGGGATGCATAGGAAGAGGCATCAATAGTAGAAAACAGGAAGTTGTTATCCTTCTGTACAGACAGTTGGTGAGACCCCATCTGGAGTACTGTGTCCAGTTCTGGAGACCCCATCTCCGTAAAGACATTGACAGAGTGGAGGCTGTCTAGAGGAGGGCAACCAAAATGGTGCAGGGTCTGCACCAGAAGACATATGAAGAAAGACTAAAGGAGCTTAATATGTATACCCTTGAGGAAAGAAGGGAGAGAGGGACATGATAGAAACTTTCAAATATCTTAAGGGAATCAACGAAGTCAAAGAGGGTAGCATCTTTCAGAAAAACAGATGTGCAACAACATGGGGTCACAATTTGAAGATGGGGGGATGGCTCAGAGGTAATGTGAGGAAGTATTTTTTTCACTGAGAGGGTTGTGGGTGCATGGAACAGCCTCTCTGAGGAGGTCATGGAGTCAAGAACAGTGGGGGAATTCAAGAATGCATGGGACAGACATAAGGCAGTCCTAGTGGTGGGTAGGAGGAAATAAGCTGTTGGTTAACTAGGATCTTCAGCTTATCTGTTAGGTATCAAAATGGGCTGACTAGGTGGGCCAAGCGGTCCTTATCTGCTGTCAAATTCTATCGTTCTATGTTTCTATCAAATAAATATATGGCTGTGACCATTTCTCAACAGTGCTTGGTGTGTGTCTCAGTTTGTTTGGGTGGAACAGGGAAAACAGGGCAATACAGCATAAGACAATGTTATAATGACACCACTGGAATTGAAATATATTTTTTTGGGTTGGTGGAATTGTACCTTGGAACAATTCAAAATGGTCATATCCATAAATGTGATAGTTATACAATGTTTGTTGTAAAATGGTTTTAGTATTATAATGATTAGATGCTGAGAAGTATACTGTTTTGGTGTCCAATGTTACCTGTGCCACACTGTTTCGGTGTCCCCGTCGCATGCGCCACAGTGAGTGGCTTTTATCTCAAGTTTCTGTTAGACAGTTATCCCACTACATGGTTACTTTTTCAACTTTGGGTCAGTGTGTTCAGAAAAACTTATCAAAATTATTCTGATGTGGGTTTGACAGAATGACCTCAGTGTCACACTTTGGTAACCCTTTCTCATGAACAGACCCTAATGACTCTTATCTGGAGAAGCTCCACTGCCCATGGTGCATACCACCACTGAATGCAGTAGCTGAATCCTTTTGGAGTGGCACAGGTTTGTAATTCAAACCTGCTTCTGAGATTTTCTACCTATCTCCAAGGACTGCTCCATATCATGGAAGACACGAATGTGAGCTCAACACAGGACAGCATTGAAGAGGTGAGCATTTTCACATCTCTCTTCTGAAAGGAGTCTGAAGACAATCCATTCCTAGGTGCTGCATCTGACCATTCTGGACACCGTAACATGGAAGAGGCATCAAGCACATCTGGAGGTTTGATTAGAGATGCCTTTTTTATATTGGAGAAACTTGCCACCAGGAATAAGTGGCTTTTCTGGCAGAAACAAGCGATAAAAGTATATCTGGAGGTGAACCACACTCCAAGGGGGTCTCCGAATTCTTATGAGACCAGCCTTGGGAAAATGAATGACCAACCTGGGTGAAAAAATGGGAGGATGTTATGCATGCTGCTTCACAGCAGCTGACCAAACTGATTGTTGAAAACTGGGATGAGTTAACTGATGAACTGCAGCAGGGAATTGTGGCACAAGAGAAAATTGTTTCCTCCTTCAAACAACACCCGGACTTCTCAAAATGGCAGAAGAAATTCAGTGAGTACATTAAACAATATGATGCAAAAATTAAAGTGCTGAAGCATTGAAAATCTATAAGGGACACCAATGACTATTTAAAAAACAGCTTTTTGCTGGGAAAAAAACCAAAAGAGCAGAACTCTCGGAACTCCCAGCAAACAACATGAGTAGTCTCTCCTGTTGTAACTATGTCCACTGTTTACACTAATGACAATATTCCCAGTACTAGTGCTGGCAGCAGCATTGGTTCAGAGGATCCCCAGACCCCACATTCTATTATTAGGAGAACTGAACATTTGTCAACTGAATATAGTACTCGTGAGAGTGCATCAGAACCCAAAAGGGAAGCAGAAAAGAGTATTTTTTTTTAGGACCAGGCCCTTCTGGAGGAGTGCCCAAAAAACAAGGTTCCAGCTACCGGAAGAACCATCAGAAACAAAGCAAGGCAGGGGAAGAAGAAGGGAAAGGGAACATTGTTTTACCAGGAGTGGCACACTAAACTGAAGCTTGTTTCCAGAGCAACCAGGGAGCAGAAGGAAGTTAAGTGAATTGCTCAGGATCACACAGTATGCATCTAGGCAGCTGAGGGATTCAAACCCAGGTATGCAGATCTGCAGCATACAGCCTTAACCCACTGCTCTATACTGCCTCCTGGGGCATAAGTCATGGTTGGACCACCAACAGATATTAGCAGTAATTAATATTTTAGGCTTGAATCTTGCAAATACTGAGGTACAAGTGCTGAGTAAATGTTTATCTTTTGTTCCATCCTACACAGTTAATTAATTTGATGCCTTTATTGATGTCCAGAAATCTGCAAGAAAACTTAACTTGAAAAAGGTTTTAGTTCCAACAGGGATATCAATGATAATATCAGTGACCCCACCATTACTCATGATGATGAGACCTCTGTCTCAGGAAACTATCCTGCATTCAAACCACAATCAACATTCTGTTCCCCTTTACATAGCAGACTTGCCTGTTTTCTAGACTGTTGCACAAGGGACATTGAGGAACGGTACACACATCCACCCAAACTCCTTTTCTGTAACATGACTAAGGTAATGAGGGCAGTGGTAAATTCACTCGCAAACAATGCTAATATCATCAAAGCAGCAAACAAGGGGGTGGCATTGTAGTTCACAACACCACACAGTATGTAGCTGGAATCCAGAGACAACAGGCTGATGACATGTTCTTCAAATGTTTAATATTTGACCCCACTGACCAAACTAAGGCAGAGAGTGAGAGAGTGAAGGCTCTGTATTAGATCACATTCACAATGGACAACTTAGTACTAAGGAATTATACTATCTTTCAGTACAGCCTCCCCCCCCAAAACCTGCATTTTATACCCTGCCTAAAATCCACAAAAATCAGACAGTATCTCCAGGTCGTCCAGTTGTGTTAGATAATGGCTGGGTAACTGAGCCTATTTCCAAGTTTGTGGATAGCTTTGTATGCCCCATTGTTCCACTGTCTTGCAGTTACATAAAGTAACACTACCAGCATCCTATCCATCTTGAGGGAAATCCAAACAGAGCAAGACTGGTGGTTGGTCATCCTCGATGTCAGCTCATTATATATAAAACATCACCCACGTGGGGGAACTCGAAGCAGTGGAACACTATTTGATATAGCACATTGACTTGTTACAACCCAAAATTAGTATGTTGGTAGACATGACTGAGATTGTCTTAAAAAAACAACATTTTCATGTTTTAGAACAAGATTTACAAGCTGATAAAAGGCACTGCTATTGGACAATCTTTAGCACCCAGTTTGGCTGATCTCTACTTAGCACAGCAGGAGGACAAATTTGTGTACAATGAACCTAACAACCCTTTATTTGACAGACTTAATCTTTACAAGCATTTTATTGATGATGTTCTGTTAATATGAAAAGGAACTCACAGTGAACTTGATGATTTTGTCATGTTCCTAGAAAAAATAAACAACAATCTGAGGTTTAAAGTGAATGCTGATCAAATGCAGATTAACTTCTGAGACCTCACTATTATTAAACAACAGGTTGCTTCTCTACTCACCGATCTATATAAGAAACTTACTGATCATAACAGTTTTCTCTTACTGACCATTTGCCATCCTTGGCATATTATTAAGAACCTCCCTAAGGGTCACTTTTTACATGTTAGAAGGAATTGTGGAACATATGCATTATACAATACTAGGGCAGATGAGTTATCAGACAGATTAAGGGGGAGACAGTATAGTGAAATGGACATTTCTAGGGATAGGACAATAGTGGATAACATCTCATGTGATACCTTACTGCAGCCCACCAGGACATTGTCAGAATTAGAAGATGTCACTACTTTTATCACTACATATGGGGGAGGTACACAGGAACTAACACTGTTAAAAATAACCTAACCATGCTACAAGAACTGACTGCTGTACCACAGCTGTTTGAGAAACCTTTAAGGATTTCATATAACAGGGGGCCTAATCCTTGTGACAAACTTGTCAGAAGTTTTCAGGACAAACCTTTGATCTCAGAGTGGAGACCTAGGTGGGGTTCAGAACTCTGTGGCAACTGTAACACTTGCTATGTTATGTAGAGAACAGAAACCTTTGCCAACCCCAAAACAGTGAATGTTGAAAAAATAAGGGTCAGTATTAACTGCAACACTGAGGCTGTTATCTACAAAGTTACTTGTACTTATGGCAAGTTCCACATTGGTAGAGCTAAAAGGAAATTACACCTTAGATTAAATGAACATCTCTTCTCCATACAAAATCAGAACTGTGACTATGCCATGGCACTTCACATTAAATCATGTAATGAGAGTGCAACCCATAAATTCACAGCTATAGGCTTGGAGACAATTCCCAAACATGAACTAGGGGGTGACATTGAGGCTATTCTGAATGAAAAAGAACAGTCTTGGATTTACAAACTAGGTGCTACTAAAAATCTGGGTTTGAATGACAAGATTGAAATGAAGCCTTTTCTGATAAAGCATAGAAAGTAAATGCTGCATTAACTTTCTCCCTTTCTCCTACCCCCTTCCCCCCTGACACCCTTTATACTCCCTTTCTCTCCCTTCTTTTTTTCACTTTCTTTCCTTCCCCTCTCCCTTCCTCCCTCCTTCCACCTTTTCCCTCTCTATTTCCTCCTCGTCCTCTTGCCCTTCCCCATTTCTTCATCCTCACTTTCTTTCCCTCTCCTTCCCTTTGCCACCTCTTCCCTTTTCACTTCTCTCTCCTTTTTCCCTTTCTGCTCTCCCTTTCTTTCCCTCCTCCCCTTCATATTTCCCTTTTCCCTTCCCTTTGCCCACCACTCTCCCTGTTTCTCTCCATCTTCTCGCCCTCTTTCTCCTTTCCCATCCCCCTTTCCCACCCTCTTTCTGCCTCTCGCTATCTCTCTCTCTCTGCCTCTCCCCTTCCCCATTCCCCCACTCCCATCCCTACGAGGTGAGGCTGAGGGAGCTGTACATGTACTCTCTGGAAGAGATGAGGGATAGGGAGGATATGAGTGAGACCTTTAAATATATGAAGGGCATTAACAGGACTGGCACAGAGGGAAGTTTTAAGATAAGGGGGAGGGACATGGGAGGGCATGGTCTGAGACTGAAAGATGAAAGATTCAGGAGGGGAAACGAGGAAGTACTTTTCATGGAAAGGGCAGTATTTAGGTGGAATGCACTGCCCAAAGAGGTGATGTCTTTCAAGTCATTTGGTAGTTTTAAAAGGGGATGGGACAAAGTGAAGGGGAGGGTCAACATGGTGGGGCAGGAGAGAGGGGCAGCTGCAGAATAAGGTGTTGCTAGCTGCACACTTGAGCAGACTTGATAGACCATGTGGGCTTGTATCTGCTGGCAGTTTTGTATGTTCGTATGGTGTGGCACTGGTAGTAATTAAAACCTGCTTCTGAGTTTTCTACCTATCTTCAAGACTGCTCTGCAGCATGGAAGACATGAACGTAGGCTCAGCACAGGAAAGCATTGAAGAGGTGAATGTTTTCATGTCTGTCTTCTGAGAGGAGCCTCAAGACAATCCGTTCCTAGGTGCTGCATCTGACCCTTCGGGACACTGTAACATGGAAGAGGCATCAAGCACACTGGGAGATTTGATCAAAAATGCCATTCTTACATTGAAGAAACCTGCCACCAGGAATAGGTGACTTTTCTGGTATAAACAAGCAATGAAAGCATATCCAGAGGTGATCCTCACTCCAATGGGTCTTCGCATTCTTATGAGACCAGCCTCGGGGAACGAACAACCTACCCTGGTGAAAAAATGGGAGGATGTTTTGCAAGCTACTTCACAGGAGCTGATCAAACTGATTATTGAAGATGGGGATGAGTTAGTTGAGGAACTGCAGCACAGAACTGTTGCACAAGAGAAAATTGTTTCCTCCTTCAAACAACACCCGGACTTCTCAAAATGGTAGAAGCAATTTAGTGACTACATTAAACAAAACGATGCAAAAATTAAAGTGCAGAAGCATAGAAAATTTATAAGGGATACCAATGACTATTTAAAATAAACAGTTTGTTTGCTGTAAAAAAACCAAAAGATTAGAACTCTCAGAACTCCCAGCAAACAACAGGAGTTCCTCTCCTGGTGTAACTGTGTCCACTATTTCCACTAATGACAGCATTCCTGGTGCTAGTGCTGGAAGTAAGATTGATTCAGGGGGACCCCAGACTCCACACTCTACACTCTATTCTTAGGATAACTGAACATTTGTCAACTGAATATAGTACTGGTAAGAGTGCCTCAGAGCCTAAAAGTGAACCAGAATAGGGTGTTTTTTATGACCAGGACCTCCTGGGCAACCCCAGCCCAGGAGGAGTGCCCGAAAAACAAGGTTCCAGTTACCAGAAAAAACATCAGAAAGAAAAGGAGGCAAGGTAAGAGGAAGGAAAAGGGGCAGAAATTGTGGTTGGACCATTAACAGTAATTAATATGTCAGACCTGATTCTGATGGGAAGGCTTTAAGCCTGAGGATCAGTGGGTGAAGCAACTGTATTAGTCCCTCATCAGGCCTTAAAAGGCCACTCATCCTGGACTGCTTCAGGATTCCTCTGTTCATATCAACCAGAAGCACCACCTCTCTTGCTCTGGGCTGTTGTCACATCTCTAATGCTGCTGGCTCTCTCCAAACTGTCACTCGTTCTGGCCTTCCATTGTTCTATCTCATCTCTTTTCTCTCCCCACCCCCAGTTTTCCTCTCTTCCCTCCCATTCTTGCTGCTGTACTTGTTCTCTTCCCCCCCCCTCCATGTGTCCCTGCTCCTAGCCCCCTCCTCTCCTGGCTGTTCCTGCAGCCTCATTTTTTGCCTTGCTGCCTCTTCTCCACTGATCACCCTCCCGGTGTGCTCTGCCACCCCCTTCCTGGTTTTGCCACCTTACCTTCTAATGCTCCTGGGTTGGCAGTGCATCAAGCCTTTCACCCTCAGTTAGCTTGTGCCTGAATCATCCCAACTGCCTCCTGGTGACGCCTACTTGTTTTCTGTCAGCAGTTCTGGGTTCTGTCATTGCTCACCAATGCCTTTCTCCCCCTTGCCACTCATACTGCCTTGCACAGCCTTGTACCTCATTCTTATGTTCCTTGTAAAATGCTCCTGTCAGTTTTTCTTGTAGCATGTTTTCAGCTGCCCAGTCTAGTGCTCCTTCCAGCTGCCATTTCTGGTATCCCTGTCAACACATTTCTTCTGGTTATCCCCTCTTGTACCTTCATCATTCTCGCTCCTCTATGACCTTCTCTAGCTGTGCTTCCCCTGGCTGCTTCATCCGGGACTCCATCGTTCTCCCTCTGCATGTTACCACTTCGAGCTGGCTGTGCCTTTGAAACATTTTTCTGCATCTAATAACCACCTTCAGAGCTTCTTATGTTCACATTGTCTTGCACTGCCATTTTGTAAGGGTTCCACAACTGAGTGTTTATGGAGAGTTCTGACAGAGTAGTGTTTAGGTTGCTGGGGTTCGCATTTTCACTCTGTAATTTTCTTACAGTTTTGTGCAACCTTTCTGACCATGTGGATTTTGCTATGTACCTTCTCTGCTCTTGCAGGTCTAACCCAGGATTTTGTCCTGCATATTTGGTGTTCATTTATCCTGGTATATGACAACACTGGGGAAACTGGTTCGAATTTATTTCTTTTCTCTGAACTTTTCTGATCATTAACCCTTACTTCGCTGTGCTCTGCCTTGCCTGCCTCGATCCTTCTGGGGTTTCTTGCTTGCCCTACCATCCTTTGTCTCTTGTGCTGTTGTTAGTGATTGTCCTCATCCATGGTGCAGGACCTATCCATTCCTTATCCATTCTACAGCTTTCAGCTTCATTTGATGTTTCCGCTACTGGCAAGGCAAGGGAAGGCAAATTTATTTGTATGGCACCCAATCCCAGAGGCTCTGGTCACCCCACAGTACAATAAAATAAGCATTAAAACATACATATAGAACAACATGAATACAGTTAATATATAAAAAAAAATAAAAACATATTCATTGGGACCAGGCATCATAATAAATTTCAAGACTCAATAAATCCAAGGTTGAACAGGTGTTCTTTCAGCCTCAGCTTAAAAACTTCCACTGAGGGGGCCTCCTAGACTGCAGATGGTAAAGAGTTCCACAGTGACAGCCTGGAGATACTGAAGGCATGATCCTCAAAAGTCTTGACCTGTACACTGGGAACAGCCAGGATGCCCCTCAAGGCAGCACAGAGGGAGCAGACAGAGGTCACTGGTGTAAGGAGCTCAGACAGATAGCCATGGCCCAGCCCATTTAGAGTCTTATAGATGAGAAGTCTCCCATTGAAAAGAACCCTCCACCTGACCGGCAGCCAGTGCAGAGCGTGCAGGACAGTGGTCACTTGACTAAGCCTAGAGAGGCCAGTCAGTAACCAAGATGCTGCATTCTGCATTAGCTGCAGCCTGCAAAGGGTTCCTCCCATGACTCAAAAGTAAAGAGCATTGCAGTAGTCAGGTCTGGAGGAGACAAAGGCCCGCACCATGTCAGCAGGTCCTGTGGCAGAAAGCGGGGATTAATATTCTGTAAATGGTAAAAACCACTACTGACAACAGACGACACCTGATCTTCAAAAGTCAGCCTGCTGTCAAGGATCACACCCAGATTCTGCACCCTCATGTAATTAGTCAATGGAGCAGATCCCACTGCAAGGCCTGAAGCTGTCCTGGACAGCAATCCATCATGTCCATGACCTGGCTCGATCATCAGTACCTCCGTCTTAGCCGGGTTAAGTCTCAGGCAGCTGGAGGCCATCCAGTCATTGATTTTAGCTAGACAGATGTTAAGCACATCCACATCTCCTGATGTTCCAGGAACAAATGACAAATACAGTTGGGTATCATCTGCATATCAGTGAAACTCCACACTGTATTGTCGAATGATCAGACCCAGGGGCAACAAATACACTGCAAACAACATCAGTGACAGGACTGAGCTCTGTGGCACTCCGCATGACAGAGGCATTGGGGAGGAGGAGAAATTCCCCATCACCAAAAGCTGCACTCTGTCCAAGAGATAGGACTCAAACCACCTGATGACAGTACTGACAAGTCCACAAAACTCACAGAGCTGATACAATAACATAACATGGTCCACAGTGTTAAAAGCTGAGGAAAGACCGAGGAGTATAAGAACTGACCTGTCTGTCTCCTCTATCTCTAGCCCTGAGCAGATCAGTATGCACCCTCACTAGAGCTATTTCAGTGCTGTGTCTGGCCCAAAAACCTTACTGAAATGGCTCACAAATGTCAGAGGAGACCAAGTGATCCCCGAGCTGTTCAGCCACCAACTTCTCAACAACCTTGCTCAAAACAGGCAGGTTGGAGATAGGATGGAATTCACCAGGACATCAGGGTTGAGGGAAGATTTCTTCAGGAGGGGCCTAACCAGTGCCTCTTTCAAGGCAACTGGGAGAACATCTTCTGCTATCGAGCACCTGACAATCCTGGTTGAACACCGAACCAACAACCTCAACATATCCTATTAAGAACCATGGCAGGGCTTGGTCCAATTCACAAAATGTGTGCTTCAGTTCTACAATCACCTTAGTCACTTTGGGCATCTCAGCTGGCCTAAAATCCTCCCATATAGGAGAAGGGTCTCTGTTCCCCCAAGCATGACCACTGCTAGGCAAAAGCCTAACTGGCAGAATCCTTGCCTGGATGGTCAACATGCTGTCGGAAAAGAACAGAGCAAACTCTTCACATAAATTGGTTGAAAAAGCTTCTTTCAGCTGCAAGCAAGCCAGATGTGTTCCTCCTTGCAGCAATCTTCCTGGACAGAAATTCTGCCTTCTTTGGGGAGATTGCCCTCTGGTACTCCCCACAGTGGGCAGGCAAGGCCAACTCATCAGCCTCCAGCTAGGTCTTCAACCAGTGACATCCAACTTCCGACCCCTGATCTTCAGCACACTGAGATCTCCATCAAACCAAGGGGATCTCATGTGCAAAGATCTGGGTCATAAACAGACTGGTGCAATGGCATTGAGATCATCAGAAACCACCCTGTTACAGGTAGCAATTGCCTCCCCAGTGCCAATCGCACATGTCACATCAACCCTAGAAAGATCAGCTGCCATCAGCAATCCCATCAGGTCCAAACCCCTTATAGGGTGATAGCTGACCATTTCTGCAGGAGAGGGACTCTTGGGGGAGGCTCCAAACATGAACTCCATGGTGTAATTATCAGACCAAATGACGTGATCAATCTTGAGGTTATAAACCTCAAGACCCACCTGGAACACCAGATCGAGTGTGTGGCCATGCTGATGGGTAACAGAAGCAATTGCTTGTGTCAAGCCCAGAAACTACATAAACTGGAGGAGGTCATAACCAAAATGCAAGGATTCATCATTGATCAATGCATTGAAGTCCCCCAGGATTAAACATCTTGGGGACTCCAACACCTGGTCGATGATGAAGTTTACAACCTCCTTCAGGAAATCTCCTTCCACTCCAGGAGGGTGGTAAATAAAGAGAATCCTGCAGCCCACATCTCTACCCCCACGAATGGCAATGCACTCAAAAGATTGGGTGCTACCAACTGGACACACCGAGAAGCCCAGGCTGGCTTGTAAAACAATGGCCACTCCTCCACCGCTGTGATCCTTCCATGGGCAGTGAACAATAGAATAAATGGGGGGATGGTGGTCGCAAGAACTGGTCCATCATCATCACCCAACCAAGTCTCTGTAATGCAATCCAGGTCAACAGAGAAAATCAAGTCTGAAAAAATAGCAGTCTTGTTTCTCATCGAACTTGAATTGCATAGCACTGCTCAAAGACGATTAGAGGATGCCACTGGTCCTCTAGCTACCTGCCCACTTGGTCTGGTGGGAACCCTGGGCACAGAAGCCAAACACATCTGGCCTCTACCCAGGCACTACTTATGCACAGGGTGTCTCCTGCACCAGATGAGCTTGCTATCACTAAGTGCCCCCTCCTCTGTTGCCCTAACCTCATGACACTGCCACCTGGTTATCCCAACCTCCCTGTAGCACCTTGCTACAGTAGCTGGAACTGGGAGATTGACAAAGAGGTGAAGGTCCTGGAGCAAGGCAGCATTATAACAAATGCAAGCCAGAATACAGTTCCAGCACATCATGGCTGGCGAACTAAATCTTCGCAAAGCCCAAATCCCCAAAAAAGCACCACAAGATGTATAACCAATAAACAACACTCAATCAAAAGACCAAAGACCCCAACAGGCCCCCCAATAACCAATTCTTGACTCCCCCACCCAAACCATCAAATCACAAATTCCCCTTATAACTTCTAAATCCGATCACTTTGAAGAGCAGAGATAAAATTAACACATTTACAAAAAATAACTAAAAATTCAAAAAATGTTGTGCAAATTATCTTGCTTGCTGTACTCTCACCACAGCAGACCTAAGTCCACACCTCTATAGTCCTCTCTTACAGGCCATAGTGGTTTTGAATTTGCTTCTTAAACAGCACAGGAAGTAATAGTAGTACATGAAGTAAAGTGTTTCAGAGATGTCCATAGCAAAAGTTAAAACTGAAATGATTACATCTCCATTGGAAAGATCCCTGTTCTCCTGGCAATACCCTCCAAACTTGTGGATTCTCCGATCCTCCACTCCTTTGTTATCACTTCTTGGAGGACCTTCTCCTTACTCCCCAAAAGGCAACCTCTGGACCTTCTCTTCCTGTGCCCAGGCAGGTCCTCCCTTCAGAGAACCCCCTGTGCTATCCTAAGGTGCTTGAAAAGCCACCCAAAACATACTTTCTCACTTCATTATCTTCTCTCATTCACCTGCCCTGCCCAACTCCATGCTGCTGGCTTTGGCTCATTTTTTCTCCATCAATATTTTCATCTGATTCACTTTCTGTTCCAGTGTGTGCTTGGCCCCCACATTCCTCTGCCCTCCATTCACTCCTTCTCTGACCTTTACTTTCTTTTGGGTTTTTTCCTTATCCTGCCATCACCTTCCTTATTCGAATCCTCTTCTTACTTTAGTCCGTATGGTGTCCAGGTGCCAGAGTCTGCTTCTCCTTCGCTCAGTCTTACCTCAGGGTCTACTCATTCCCGTCGATTAACTGAGCATCCCTCTCATTGGATCCTATACTACCTCATTGAACTGCTGCACTCCTGCAATTATTATTGCCATCAGTCTTCTCATGCCCACATCTGGGTATCCCCCGCTCAACCAACATTTATGTGGGTCTACACCTTGACATTGACTTCTCAAGCATAACCCTTCCAGGTCTGTGATACCTTGACTTGACCTGCTCTCCACTTAGAGACATGACTTCATGTATATTGCCCCTTTGTTCAGGGCTGCAGGCTTTTCTTCATTATCGAATATCGTTCATTTCATATCTCACCTTAAATCATTCAGGCCTTCAAGGCTTCTTTGCATCATCATACTTCCCCATCTTGTTTTCAAGCATCTACTTGCAGAGACATCTCTCACATCCCTCAATGGCTGTCATTTAGAAGGATAGAGCAATCAATTAATCAGTCAAAATTTATTTGTAATGCACTTTTCAAAATGTCAAAGCGCAGATACTTCACAAAAATGTCCATCACAATAAATACAAATATAAAACCAATTAAAAGGCAGTAGAATAATTTATTGAAAGGCTAATTCAAATAAATAGCCTTTCAAGAAGGCCTTGAAAAACTCTATGGACAGGCACTCTCTGATCCGACGAGGTAGAGAATTCCACAGGGTTGGGGCCATAAAAGAAAAAGCTCTGGGCCCAGATGACTGAAGATGAACCCTGGGAATCTCTAACAATCCCTCATCAGCTGAATGGTGTGGCCTGAGGGGACAGTAGGGTCAAAGGAGATCTTGCAAGCAGCCCAGTCGCTGACCCTGCAGGGACTTATAGGTCAGGAACACGACCTTGAAGGTGATCCTCCATCTACACTGGCAGCCAGTGCAGTTTGTGCAGCACAGGTGTGATATGGCAAGTTCTCGATAACCCAGTCAACAACCTGGCTGCAGCATTCTGCACCAGCTGCAGGTGACAGAGATCCACCCTTGGCAACCCTAGATATAGAGCATTACAGCAATCAAGACGTGAATCAACACAGGAAGGTCAGCATGTGAAACAAGGTTTTTTATCCAGGCAATATTCCTCAGATGGTAAAAAGAGGACTTGACAATGGCTGACACCTGCATCTTCAACGTCAGTTCACTGTCAAGAATTACGCCCAGATTCTGCACCTGTTCAGAAGGTCTCAACTGGTTACCCCCTAGCACAAGGTCAGAGGGAGACCCATAAGTCAACTTCTCTGTACAGTGACCCGGGTCCACCACCAACACTTCAGTCTTGTCCAGATTTAGCCTTAACCAGTTAGCACTCATCCAGTCCTGTATCTCAGTGAGGCAGTTGTTAAAGACTGATAAAGCATCATTCTGTTCAGGTACAAAGGACATATCGAGCTGCTTATCATCTGCATAGCAGTGAAAACTCAGCCCATAACACCTAATAATGTCTCCCAACAGCAACATGTACATCATGAACAACATGGGGGAAAGTACAGAGCCCTGCAGCACCCCACAGGGTAGAGTAAAATGAGCAGAGAAAACAATTCCTGATACTACCCTCTGGGTTCTGCCCATGAGAAAAGAATGGAACCAAATGAGGACTGTCCCTGTCAGTCCACAGAGCAGCTGCAGGCACTCTAGCAACATCACATGGTCCATGGTGTCACATGCTGCAGAGAGATCAGGGAGAACCAAGATTGAACAGCTCCTCCGATCTCTCACTATTAGGAGTTTATTAAGTACTTGAACCAACACCATCTCGGTACTATGCCTCTTCCTGAAACTGGATTAGAGAGGATCATAGACCTCATGGGTGGTAAGAAAGTCATTGAGCTGAAATGTGACTACTTTCTCAGTAACCTTGCCCATAAAGGGCAGGTTAGAGATTGGTCTGTAATTAGTGAGACAGTCTGGGTCAAGGGAAGGTTTCTTCAAAAGGGGAGCCATGATAGCCTCTTTTAGAGACTGTGGAAACACCCCATGATCCAAAGAGCAACAGACTATCTCAGCAAGGACTGGTCCAATCACATCCACTCACCCCACAAGGAGTCATGTTGGACCAGGATCCAAACTACAGCAAGTCAGTCACAAGCCCTGGACAATCTTCATGATATCCGTGATTGCTGGCTGGTCAAAATCTGTCCAGGCAGACCAAGGACCTGTAACCTCACATCGATCACTGCCATGCTCATTACAATGTGTATTGTGGATCTCTGACCTGATCGATGACACCTTGTCATCAAAAAATTGAGCAAACTCATCACACTTTATTTTTCAAAAAGCTCTCCAACCCCGCAGACAGGCTAGATTGCACATTCTATCCATGATCCGGAAGAGCTGAGCTGGTTGATTTCTTGATGCAGCTATGTCCCTGGACAGGAACTCTGCCATCTCACTGGAGATTTCTGATTGATAGTCCATATAATGGGCCATCAATCTAAGTCTGTCACCTTCCCAGGCCAGATTTCCGCCAGCAGTGTTCCAATCTTCACCCCACTCTCCTTAACTCCCTCAATGTCCCATCAAACCAAGAGGACCGAGGGCAGAGGGAAAGGAGGTGAACACGGACATGAGCTATGGAATCCAGAGACCTCAGCACCATATTGTTATAGTGCGCTACTAAGGCATCTGGTTCCATGCACTCCATAGGCCAACTCAATAGGTCAGGCACTGCCATCAGACCCTCAGGGTAACTCCCCTCAAAGGGTAGCACTGGACCATTTCCAAAGGGGTTGGTCTCATGTGGGGGCCATGAAATGGAACTTTATAGGGTGATGGTCAGACCATCCAACTGGTTCCACCACCAGTTCCGTGATCTCCTTCCCCAGCATGAACACCAGATCCAGAGAGTGACCCCCGAATATGGGTAGCAGTGGTAACAACTTGTGTAAAGCCCAATGAAGTCATCAGTTGGAGGAAGTTTTGACCAAAGTGCGAGAGTTCATCGTCAACCCAGGCATTGAAGCCCCCAGAATCAACCACCTGGAGGGTTCCAACACCAGGTAGATGATGAAGTCTGCAACTTCCTTCAGAAAAATGTTCTCATCACCCGGTGGATGGTAGACAAGCAGGATTCTGCTGCCCACACCTGCTTGCATGATACACTCAAAAGATCTAGGGGTCATCACCGGAACCTCTACAAGGCCCAATTCCAACTTAAAACAAATAGCGCCCGCCCCGATCCAATCACAGGCGATGTATCAGCGAGTACCCGGCTGGAACAGCTGACTCCAATATGGGACCAGCATTCTCATCAAGCCAGGTCTCAGTGATGCAAGCTAGGTTAGATGACTCAACAAGATCAGCAATATTTGCTGTCTTGTTCTTTATAGACCTGGCAAGAGCTTCTTCTAAAATAAAACTTTCCTCCTTCCTCAATCGCTACTTTAAATTGTTGTAGCAGAGCTGTCCCTGATCAAAACATCCTCTAGCCTGGAGAGAAGGTGACCTAGACCTTGGATCCCCAGAAGTTTCCTCCTCAAAGCATTTTTTTCCTCTCCTCCATACCAGTGGTCATAATATTAGTTAGTGCTTTTTTAGGTTCTTTAGTTAGGTTCCGCTGTTGGATGGAGTCGGATGGTGGCCCTGGCTGTTTCTTCTCTCCTTACAATGTCGGCCTTTCTACATCTTATCTGATTTCCTTTTGTTCATCATCCTCACCTTTTATCATTCTTCTCCTGTCCTTCCTATCTATGTCTGTCACATTTATTTCTGGTCTAGATATCTCCTGATTTCTCACTTCTACGATGCTCGACACCCTTTTGGGTATTTTTTCGGGGCTTCTTCCTAAGCTACCCTTAGCCAAGGGAATTATTCCTGTGGCACCTACATGGGAGGAACCCTTTTCTAGGGTTTCTTCCATCATACCCCTACAGGCTGGTAGATCCCATGGATAGAGAGGTGAATAACCACAATGTATCAAAGTCATACAAGCATGAATCTCATCCAGTTATATAAACACAATTGAATGGGAAGGTTTTAAACCTGAGGTTCAATGGGCAAAGCAACAACATCACTCCTCCATTAGGCCTTAAAAGGCCATTTATCCTGGACTGCTGTAGGATTCATCTCTTTGTTGCCCCATCATCCACCCCTCCTCCTCCAGTGGCTTGTCTCTTTTTCCCATGGGCTTCTTCTTAAGCTACCTTTAGCCAAGAGAATTATTACCGGGCCACCTGCAGGGTTGGAACCCTCCCCTAGGATTCCTTGTATCATATCCCTACAGGGTGGTTGATCCCATGGATAGACAGGAGACTAGCCACAATGTATTGAAGTCACACAAGCATACATCTCATCAAGTTGCGTAAGCACAGTTGAACCAATACTGAGGTGCAAGTGCTGAGTAAAGGTTTATCTTTTGTTCCATCCTACACAGTTAATGAATTTGATATCTTTATTGATGTCCAGAAATTTGCAAGGACACTTAACTTGAAAATGTTTTTTTTTCCCAGCAGGGACACCAATGATAATGTCAGGGACCCCACCACTATTCAGTATGATGAGATCTCTGTCTCAGAAAATTAGCCTGTATTTAAATCACAATGAACATTCTGTCCCACCTTTACATAGCTGAGTTGTCAGTTTTCTAGATTGTTGCATAAGGGACATTGAGGAACTGTTCACACATCCAACCAAACTCCCATTTTGTAACATGAGTAAGGTAGAGAGGGCAATTGTAAATTCACTCTCAAACAATGCTAATATCATTATCAAACCAGCAGACAAGGGGGAGGGGGAGCATTGTAGTTCAGAACACCACACAGTATGTAGCTGGAATGCAGAGACAAATGTCTGATGACACATTCTACAAGTGTCTGACATTTGACCCCACTGACCAAATTAAGGCAGAGAGTGAGGGCCTTTTGTTAGATCATTTTCACAATGGACTACTCAGTACTAATGAATTATATTATCTTTCATTACAAGCCTCCAAAAACCCTGCTTTTTAAACTCTGCCTAAAATCCACAAAAATTTGACAGTACCTCCCAGATGACCAATTGTTTCAGGAAATGGCTGGGTAACTGAGCTTATTTCCAAGTTTGTGGATAGCTTTTTGTGCCCCATTGTTGCACTAACTCACAATTTCATAATGGACACTACCAGCATCCTATCCATCTTGAAGGAAGTCCAAACAGAACAAGACTGGTGGTTGGTCATCCTCGATGTTGACTCATTATATACAAACATCCCCCATGAGGGGGGATGCGAAACAGTAGAACACAACTTGTTACAGCACGTTGACTTGTCACAACCCAAGATTAGTATGTGGATAGACATGACTGAGATTGTCTTAAAAAAGGACATGTTCATGTTTTAGAACAAGATTTACAAGCAGATAAAAGGCACTTCTATTGGAGCATCTTTAGCACCCAGTTTGGCTGATCGCTACTTAGCACAGTGGGAGGACAAATTTGTGTACAATGAATCTAACAGCCCTTTCTTTGACAAACTTAATCTTTGCAAGCATTTTATTGACAATGTTCCGTTAATATGGACAGGTACCAGCTGTGAATGTGATGATTTTGTCATGTTCCTAGAAAAAATAAACAACAATCTGAAGTTTAAGGTAAATGCTGATCAAATGCAGATTAACTTCTTAGACTTAACTATTATTAAACAACAGGATGCTTCTCTACTCACTGATCTATATAAGAAACTTATTGATCATAACGGTTTTCTCTTACTGACCAGTTGCCATCCTAGGCATATTATTAAGAACCTCCCTTAGGGTCAGTTTTTACGTGTAAGAAGGAAATGTGGAACAGATGAATTATACAGTACTAGGGCTGATGAGTTATCAGACAGATTAAGGATGAGACAATATAGTGAAATAGACATTTCTAGGGATAGGACAATAATGAATAACATCCCACTGCAGCCCAACAGGACATTTTCAGAATTAGAGAATGTCACTACTTTTGTCACTACATATGGGGAGGTACACAGGAACTAACACTGTTAAAATAACCTAACCATGCTAAGAACTGACTGCTGTACCACAGCTGTTTGAGAAACCTTTAAGATTTCATATAACAGGGGCCTAATCCTTGTGACAAACTTGTCAGAAGTTTTCAGGACAAACCTTTGATCTCAGAGTGGAGACCTAGGTGGGGTTCAAAACCCTGTGGCAACTGTAACACTTGCTATGTTATGCAGAGAACAGAAACCTTAGTCAACCCCAAAGCAGGGAATGTTAAAAAAATAAGGGTCAGTATTAAATGCAACACTGAGGCTGTTACCTACAAACTTACTTGTACCTGTGGTAAGTTCTACATTGGTAGAACTAAAAGGAAAATAATCCTCAGATTAAATGAACATCTCCTCTCCATTAAAAATCAGAACTGTGACTATGTCATGGCATTTCACATTAACTCATGTAATGAGAGTGCAATCCATAAAATCACAGCTATAGGCTTAGAGACAATTCCCAAACATGAACTAGGGGGTGACTTTGAAGCTATTTGAATGAAAAAGAACAGTCTTGGATTTGCAGACTGGGTGCTACTAAAAATCTGGGTTTGAATGACAAGGCTGAATGAAGCTTTTTTTGATTAAGCATAAAAAGTAAATGCTGTATTGACTTTCTCCCCTTCTCCTTCCCCCTCTTTCCCCCAACACCCTTTTTACTCTCTTTCTCTCCCTTCTTCTCATCTGTTCCCTCTCTTTACCTCCCTTCTCTATTCCTTTCTCCTTCCACCTTTCTCCCTTTCTCTTTCCTCGTCCCCTTCCCCATTTCCTCTCCCTAATTTTCCTTCTCTCTCCTTCCTTCTCCTTCCTCTTTTCTCCTTTCCCTCTCTTTATTCCCCCTCCTCTTTCCCTTCCCCATTTCTTCTCCCTCACTTTCTTTCCCTCTCCTTTCCCTTCCTCACCCCTTTCCCTTTCACTTCTCCTTGCCTTTTCTCTTTCTCCCTCTCCCATTCTTCCCTCCTCCCCTTCCTAGTTCTCTTTCCCCTCTTTCCCTTTCCCTTTCCCCACCTCCTTCTCTGTTTCTCCCCATCTCACCTCCCTCCTTCTCTCATTCTCTCTTTCTGTGCCTCCCATTTCCCCTGCTGGTGTTTTTAATACAGACTCCAGACTGGAAACAGAGTGTGAAATAAGATTAAAATGTGAAGAAGCACTTTGCTATCAGCTGGTGACTTTGGAAGAGAATGTGTTCTGAAATTGCTCTGAATATTTGATTTATAGTCTCAGATTTGTTATTGCACTGTATATAATAGTTGATTCACTTAGCAACTTGATTGGCTTATGCTTAAGTCCTTTGAGTACACCACTGGTTATGACTAATTAATGTAACAGGTATCAGGTGTATGTAAATCCATTTGTGCACTTGGCTCACTATCTTTGATGACGCCTGAGTAGTTGGGCATAATGTAAGAGTGTCCTGTTTTACTATTGCATGTTACACATGGAGGAATAAATAGCTCATAACATTACCTTTGTGTAAGCAACTTTCTTGTTAAAGCTACTAGCTGGGGTGAGCGTGCTCCACTACTTTCACCTACTGTCATTCCATATTATGAAATGGGTAGAAAGAAT